>CM057457.1:44605000-45933333 GCA_016271365.2 Neoceratodus forsteri | reverse complement strand
GGAAGTATGCGGTCCCTACCGGTTCCTTGTCCGGTTTTTGGAACACCTCTGCTGAGGTTGGTTACTGATAGCTTCCGCTACCGGCAACGCCAGGATGTGGACAAACCTCCTGACAAGAGAGTCCAAGAAATTGGACTATGTCATGTAAAGTCTGCGCTGTCCCTTCTCTCGCCTTCAGGCCAGTTCGGCCGTCCCTCATGGCACATTTTCTCATGCCCTGTTGGGCTCCCTGGATGAGGTCATCCCTCATCTTCCCGCCGATCTGCAGACTACGGTTAAGCAGGTGCGGGACCAGGGCAGGGCAGTGGCCAAACAGCAGCTCCAGACTGCTTTGGATATGGGGACCATGTGCCAGATCGGGTGCGCCGCAGTGGCTATGTGTCGCGGGCTTGGCTGAGGATATCCACCTTTACTGGATACCCAGCACAAGTTGGCGGATGTTCCCTTTGGGACTGACCTCTTCGGCCCTGGGGTGGAAGGTCACCTGCAGAGGATCGAGAAGTCCAATGCTACCTTGACTCGGTCTCTTCCGCTCAGAAGGACAAAGGCCGCAAACCACAGCCTAAGCCCTTTCGTCCTTCTGTGCCTCGCGCCCTGCCCAGCAACGCCAGGGCCAGCAGGCTCGGCCTTGGCATCCCAAACCCAAGCCCGGCTTCTCTAACAGGAGGCAGGAGGAAAAGGCCCAGGAGGTCCTCGGCCGGTCCCTCCTCCAAGCCTGCCCAGTGACGGGCTGAGGGGTGTCGCCCCATTCCCGCCACCTACCTCTGGGTCCCCGTGGGGACGGCCCGCACTTCTGCTCCGCCTGGTCCGCTGTTTCCACGACAGGTGGGTCTTGGAGGTGGAAGAGGCCTGCCTCTGAATTGAGCAGGCACCACCCTTCAGAGCCGCCGCCTCGGGGCTTGGGATCCCCAGCTCACTGGCGCTCGTCGAGCCGACATCGCCTCCTCCTCCAGAAGGAGGTGATAGAGGTGGTGGACCCTCCTTCAGACCCAGGGTTTGTGTCCAGGTACTTCCTGGTTCCAGCAGACGGGGCTGGCGCCCATTCTCAACCTACACGACCTAAACAAGTTCCTAAGGTCTCGAACCTTCAGGATGGTCACTCTGGCTCAGATAATACCATCCTTGGAACGCGGGCGTGGTTCTGCTCTCTGGACTTGCAGGACGCTGCCACGTCCCTATCCGTCTGCCTCACCAGAGATTCCTTCGCTCCGAGCCGAAGGATCCTCTTCGAGTTCCAAGCCATGCCCTTCGGCTTGTCTCCAGCTCCCAGGGTCTTCACCAAATGCATGGCAGTGGTGACAGCATTTCTGCGCGCCGAGGGTCCGGTGCACCTACCTGGACGACTGGCTGATAGCAGCTCCTCCAGGAAGGGGCAGAGTGGTCCAGAGATCTGGCCCTCCAGGTCTGCTCTCAACTGGGCCTCCTTATCAACGAGGCCAAGTCGGAACTCGAGCCGAAGCAGGTGATTCTATTCATCGGGCGCAGCTCGACTCTCTTCGAGCCAGAGCGCTGCTCCCGCGGACAGGGCCGAGGTTCTTTCCTCCTTTGCCCGATCATTTCTGGTTGGGCAATTGCGCCTGCCCGGGACTTCCTGCGCTCCTGGCTCCTGGCGGCCTGCACCAGCGTGGTCCGTTGGGCCCGCTGGAACATGCGTCTCTTCAGTGGGGACTGGCCAGCCAGTGGTCACAACGCCGCGATCCTCTTGACCAGCTTAGTCGGTGACACAGGGGATGTGGAACGCCTCCAGTGGTGGACCGCTCCAGATCATTTGCAGGAGGGCATCCTGTCATCCGCCTCTCGACGGTCTCTATCGACCGATGCCTCTCTGATGGGTTGGGGTGCCCATCTGGGGAACACGGGCTCATGGCCTCTGGTCCCGCGGGAGTCCCGATCATCAACCTGCTGGAGCTCCAGCGGTCCGCCTAGCTCTCACCGCCTTTGCTCGCTCCTCCGGGGTCAAGTGGTCCGAGTCCAGACGGACAATACCACGACCATGTACTATCTAAACCGCCAGGGCGGGACGCTGCCCATGCTTCTATGCAAGGAAGCCTCCGCATTTGGTCACTCGTGCGCAGCCTGGAGGCGGATCTCCTAGCCATTCACGTGGCAGGAGCCTCCAACACCCTGGCCGATGCCCTGAGCCGGATAGGGCTGCATCCCACGAAGTGGTCTCTCCTGCCGGAGGTAGTATAGCATCTGTTCTCCCATTGGGGCACACCTCAGGTGGACCTGTTTGCCTCCAGGAGAACGCGAGCTGAGTCTGTTCCATGCCCGCCCCTAGTAGGGCTCGCTGCAGGGGATGCCTTCTCGAGGCAGTGGACCCCGGGCTCTTTTTTACTTTTCCCATTTCCCTTGATCCACAAGGTGCTTCTCAAGGCAAGGAGGGACAAGGCGCAGGTGATTCTGATAGCCCCAGACTGGCCTCGCCAGTTCTGGTACCCAGATCTCCTCAGTCTCAGCTCCAGGACTCATGGCAGCTTCCAGCTCGCCCGACCTGCTTCTCAGTCAATCAGGGAAGGTGTTCCATCCGGACCTTCAATCCCTGCACCTGACGGCCTGGTTCCTGAGCTGCAGAGTTCCAGGCCTTGGGTCTTTCCGACGAGGTCCTCAATGTAGTTGAGGCGCCCTGTAAGAGTCGACCAGAAAATGTTATGCCTTCAAATGGAAAAGGTTTTCCATTTGGTGTCAGGGCAAGGGCTTGGACCCTTCCTCCTGTTCCTTGGCAAGCATCTTGACTATTTATGGTCCTTTCTAGTCAAGGGCTTAGGTCGAGCGACCCTAAGGGTGCACTCTGGCAGCCATCTCTGCTTACCGGGCGCGGCCGGAAGCAGTCGGGTGGCGCAGGAGAAGGTGGTCTGCGTTTTCAAAGGCCTTGATCACATTTCCTCCAGTGCGGGAACCCCTACTCCGTGATCTACTGCTGGTATTGGCAAAGCTCATGGGCAGCTCTATTCGAACCTATGCACAGGTGTGCTCTCTCTCACCTGTCGTGGAAGACCGCTCTCTTGGTGGCTATCACGTCAGCCAGAAGGATGGGAGAGCTCCAGGCACTCATCGAGTCTCCTTACCTGGTCTTCCACAGGGACAAGAAGTTGTCCTGCGCCCCACCTGAAATTCCTTCCGCAAGGTGGTGTCGGAGTTTCACCTTAACTAGGTGTTGGACTCTGGCCGGGTGTTCTACCCCAATCACACCTCGGAGGTTTAATATAGGCTCCATACTTGGACTCCTAGAAGGGCGCCGCTTATTATAAGGAGCGACGGCTGAAATTGGGAGAGGTTCGCCAGCTGTTTGTCACCACGCTGAAGCCGCGATCTGGCAGACCTGCAGCCAAGCGGACGATAAGCAGGTGGGTAACCTCCTGCATAGATCTCTGCTATAAGTTGGCGGGCATGGAGCCTCCCAGAGGGATAAGAGCTCATTCTACCCGCCATACTGCTGCAACGGTGGCTGCTTCCAGGGACGTCCCTATCCAGGAAATCTGCAGGGCTGCTACCTGGAAGTCAGCAAACACCTTCATTACCCATTACCACATCGACCTTGAGTCACGCCGATGCTGGTTTTGGGGCCTCGTTCTCCAGTCTCTTTCCCAAGTAAGTATTGGGGTGTGCGTTTTGCCCTCCTCCCGAGAGAACTGCTAGAGTCTGCCAATGAGTGTGATGAACAATATATCCATGTCCCTAGAAATACAGGTTACTCACCTGTAACAGGAGTTCTAGGAATGGTATATGTTGTTCATCCACACCCAATCGACCTCTCTCTCAGCTTCGACGCACAACCTGAGCTTCCAGCGGCCAGATCTGGCGCCATGGGGCGAGCCAGAGTTATACCACCCGGGTGGGTGGGAGGAGCAAGCTTGAAGACCTTCCGGCAAGATTTAAAGCGGCAAGGATACCTGCCAATGAGTGTGGATGAACAACATATACCATTCCTAGAACTCCTGTTACAGGTGAGTAACCTGTATTTAGTGCCTCTCCATTTTAATGGTAGGGAGTTTTTCATGTTTTGTGTTGGTTTGTAGTATAACATCATTGCCTCTGTTTTAGGAATGTTTAATTTAAAGTTGGCAACCTTTTTGTAATTCCTAAGGGCCTCCCAGACCGCTGGTATTGAGGAGCCGGATAAAAGTGTAAAAGAATGTTGTCTGCAAATAAGGATGTCTTGTAGGTTTTTGACTTCAAATCCGAGGATCTTGTTTTAGGGTCATAGCTAAGGCTCCATGTATACAGCAAAAAGAAAGGGGAAAGTGGGCAACCCTGTCGCGGCTCCCCTGTTGCAGGTGTATAGGAGGGGACATAGCTCCATTTAAATGAATGTAAGCCTTGGGTTGGGAATAAATATTTTTAAGCCAAGTAAGAAATTGGCCAGGTAAAGAGAAAAGTTTAAGAATATCCCAGAGGAAATTCCATGAAACCTTGTCAAACGCCTTTTCGGCGTCAAAACTGGGGAGAACCAGTGGAATCTGTCTGGTGTGTATGTGTTCTAAAAGTAACATAGTACGTCGGATGTTGCCATTGGTGCTGCGATGTTTAATGAATCCAGACTGGTCAGGGTGGATGAGTAAGGGGAGAAGTGTTTCAAGCCTAGAGGCCCAAATGGCCATGTAGATCTTGTAGTCGACATTGAGGACAGAGACAGGTCGATATGAAGCTGGGTCAGTTACATCTTTGTTAGGTTTAGGGAGAGAGGTAACAACTGCATAATTCCGTGGGGGGGGGGTGGCCTCTCCCTCCGCCACCGCTCTGTAAGAAGATAGGAGCGTAGGGAGAAGGCGGCCAGCAAATTTCCTGTACCATTCTGCCGTAAAGCCATCTGGACCAGGGCATTTGGAAAGTTTAAGGGTATGAATGTGGGTAAGAATTTTATCAGGTCTTATAGGGGATTCCAGAGTGGTTCGTTGTGTCTCAGATATCTTAGGAAAAGATCATTTGGTTAGAAACCCTGACCTGACTGCAGGGTCTGCAGGATCCTGAGGGGGAGTGTAAAGAGATTGATAAAACATATGAAAAGATTATCTAATATGTTCGTCTGTATGGGAAATTTGTTTTGTTACTGGACGTTTAATTTTTAAGATAGTTGCAGTGCGTTTCCTATTTCTTAGTTTACGAGCCAAAAGACGAGTAGCCCTAACTCCTCCCACATAGTTAGCCTGTTTTAAGTAGGTCAAGTTTGGAGTATGTTGGATCCATTATGTTTTGTATTTCTTTTTTAACTTCCCTAATTTTTTGTTATATAGCTTTATCTCCTTCCCTGTACAGCATTTGGTAGGATTGTAGTTCAGCATAATATTTAGGTAGGGCCTCTGCCTTTTAGTGTGTTGAAAATGCTATCATTTCACCTCTTATGGTAGCTTTTAAAGCGTCCAAGACCAATGGGTCTGAGATGTTCCCACCACTGTTTTCCTAGAGGAACTATGGAATTCTAGTGTTGATATATTCTGTGTAGTCTGGGTCCCTCAATAAAGCAGGATTAAGCCTCCATAGTTTTAGTTTTGGGGGTTTTCCCAAATTTATTTTCAATGTTAATGGGTGATGATCAGATAAGATGCGAGGTCCCAAAGTTAAATCCTGGATTAAAGAGAAATGTTCACACGAGATAAAAAAAAAAAATAGTCTAGACGGGAATAAGTCTGGAAACGGGCTGAATAATAGGAGAATCCGGGGTCTGAGGTAAAAGGTCTCCTCCAAATATCCTCTATGTGCAGGTGAGAAAGGGTGCGCCCAAGATGTTTAAGGGCAATGGTAGATCTATAAGCCCGTGGTACGGAGGTATCCTGTTGAGGTGAAAGAGCTACGTTAAAGTCTCCCCCCATTATTAAAATGTGCCCTAATGGGCAGATAAAACTTTCTGGAGAAAGGTTCGAATCACTCCGAGGAATGATTGGCGAGGTAGGTGAGCATTTACTAGGGTAACCTCCTGTGAGTAGAGCATACCTGTTAAAATAACATATCTCCCCTAAGTATCTGTTATGACGTCATGTATCTCCAAAGGTGTGGAGGCAGGTACTAAAATTAGTCCCCCGTCTCCGGGCACTGGAATGAGAGGATGCATAGACTTCATAACGATGCCCCCATTTTAACTTCTGGTGTTCTGAATCGGGTAAGTGGGTCTCCTGCAGAAAAAAGAGGTCCACTGCTTGCGTGTTTAGATATTGCATGAGGTGGTATCTCTTAATTGGGCTATGAAGCCCATTTACATTCATTGAAAATATTTTAACCGGATTAATCGCCATCATGCAATAGGTACAAGTATATAAAATCAAACAAGGTCCGACTGTAATAAAGCATTATTCAAAACCTAGGTGTGTGTGTCTCTTTTTTTGTTTTCTTTACTCTGAAATTGTAATAAGATGTAAAACTTAAGCCAAACTATGGGTCTGTTAAAAAATTAACTAGTTGGCAAATGCCATAAAAATAAGGAATTATGTGAATTATACTGGTGGGGCTAGAACCCAGGGAGAGAAAAATAGCCTCCCCACCCCAATAAACTCCTCTATAACATGAGGAGCTTAAATATGAACCATTAACTTGTAAACTCAACATGTTTCTGACTTCCATAGTGAAAGGAGGAAAGTGCAACTCCTTCGGATGCACCCACGTGGTCCAAAATTAATTGAACCCGGGGTGCTGGGAAAGGTCCCCAAAGAGGCAAAAGCTCCATAACAACAGGAACATAACTTGGGAGAGCAATGACCCCGTTGGGGTTGGTGGAGGCATAGAGGCCGATCACAGGGAAACAAGAGCCCCCCTCTGTTAATAGATATATTCCCCTCTCTTTAAGGATCCTTAAGAGACAGACTTGTTTAGGATCCCCTTAAGGTTTTACTTCTATAAAAATTCCCTCCAGTAAGTCCCCCTGCCATATCAGGTGTACATGTAAAAGATAAGTATAACTTCTTTCAGCCCCCTCCCCCCAGGAGGGGGGATCCTTTATAGTCGTGTGCCACCCCTGGCCCCCAAGAGCCTGGTCCCCTAGACCCTGTGGGACTCCATGGATAATTGAACTGCAGAGGCTCTGCCCCGCCCCCCCAATCATTAATTAGGGTGGTATAAGGATAGAGTGGGGTATTCTTTTTAGGTCCCTTCACCTCAGACTACCGGGCTGGTTGAGGGTACCTCATTCTGCAGTCCCCCTGACACCAGTTGAATTAACTATAGTGTATAGTGGAAACATTCCCCTTCCTGTCAGTCACACAGTAAATTCAATAAAGTTGCATGTTGAATCGAAAGTCCCAGCACCGAGGACAGCCATGGTCCACCCCAGGGCCTCTCCACAGCTCAGTAACAATAGTTCCAGAGGCCCCAGGCGGGCACCTCAAAGATGGAAAAGGTAGTAGGGAACATGTTCTCTAGTGGAGCTTCCAAGGAAGGGAAATAGGTTTCGGGATGCAGGGATGGCACGGCAAGTCAAATAGGAACCACGAGGTGGGGGTGAGACGATCTGGGCCCACACCACGGATCTGTCAACAGTAAAGTTAATTTTAGAAAGAGGTTCTTGGCCTGGCAATAGCCCACCATTTAGAAGCCTCTAAATCAAGCCCCCGATATTTGGGGAAATGAGATAAAAGCTATTATCATGTGCTTTTTTAAGGTGCTAGCTCCATTATCTTCCCTGGTAACATTACCACGCTTAGATCCTATGTGGTTGTTAGGCAAGCCTGAAATAGTCATTAACCCCCCAATTAGCCCCCGACCACAAAGATTGCAACTCATCTGCTTAGGGTTCTGAATTTGTCCCAAAGTATTTATTCGCTGGTGTAGGTAATGCTGTGAAATTGTCTGCTGCTTTTTAAAATGTCCTCCAGGTGTTGGGAATGAAGTGAATCTGGATCTCCTTCAGAAGGTGTTGTCACTTTAAGAGGCCTCTCTGCATTACGAGCAGGTTTAGACATAGCCTGGGCTTCATGCTCTTTCAGTAGGGCCCCTGGATATTAGGTCCGTCCTCACTTCATGTGCTGATGTATAAAGTGTGAGTGCTGGAGGGGAAGACAACGACCAGTTTAGCAGGGTAAGGGGTTTTGAATTTTAATTTGTTTGCCCTCAGACAAGAGAATAGCGGGGTATATGCTCGCAGTTGGCGCTGGGTATTAGGCTCATAGTCATTATCCACAAAAATCCTTCTATTTTTGTAGGAGTGTTTTCTGGGCCTGTGCTTTCTGAAGGAGGGTCTCTCTTACTGAATAGTTGAGAAATCAGGCCACTGTGGACCTCTGTCATGAAGTTGGTGGCAGTTAGGGGTCTAAGGCATGATGGGCCCTCTCAGTATCAATAGGGAAGTCGGGGCCAAGGTCCAATGCAGTGCAGAGGAGGTGATCTAGAAAAGCCTGCATGTCGCTGCCCTCCTCTCCCTCTGGAATACCATTGAAGCATAAATTTTTCCTTCGGGCTTTATTTTTGGCGGCGGCCTGTCTGTGAATCATGGTCAGTTGAGTGTGAGCCAGTTCCCTTAGAGGCCTCCAAAGCATCGAGACAGTTTGTGTTAACAGAGATCTGGGCATCCGCTTTGTCTGTGTGAGTTTGTAGGGAGCCAAGATCTGAATGGAGGACCTGTAGCGTTTCCTTCACTTCCATACGGAATTCCTGAATAGCTTCTAAGATTGGCTCTGGCATAAGCGAGGACGCCAATTTACCCGTAGTATTTTTATTGTGGTGTGTTCATTTGGGATCTTCCAAATTGACCATGTCTTCAGCCGCGGAGCCGCTGTGGTCGTCCCAGGCTGCGATTGTGCTAGAAATCCAAAATCATTTGCTCGAATTTTGCTACATGCAATGGGGTAAGTCTCCGGATTGAATTTGGGGAGGTAGAAGGTGGTTAAGAGGGAGATTTTTAAAGATAAAGGCTTTAATTTGTAGTCAAAGGGGAGGGCACCTCAAACACGCTGTTCAGCCTTCCATAGCGTCACCGGAAGTCGATTCTGTGATTGATTCTATGATTCATCGGGGGGAAGGGGGGCAGATACGGAAAGTGCAGTGCAGATTTAATACTTAACCTGGTTTAGCTGTTGGTGGTGTGAGTGGAGACTTTTGGCCAGGACATCAGGAAATTCAGAGCTGAATGTGCGAACAAGTATGGGTGAATTGAAAGGTACACACACAAAGCAGAAAAGTGAAGCCCACTAATACCTGTACTGTAAATCATTTTATTGTAGAGTACAATATACAGTAGCTACTGCATACCGTAGGACAAAAAGCAACCATGACAAGCAACCCTGGCACTTCAAGGTTTAACCCTTGAACAGAGGGCCCTCTTACAGTGCAGCTGTTGGAGTGCTAGAGGGTTTAGCTTTTTCACTTCTGCACAGGAACTTCACCCACTTTTTTCAAGAAGTACTGTTGCATGTTTAATGTCCGCCTAAACTACTCCCAAAACAGGCAGATGAGACTACAGGTTAGTGTCTCATCCAGAAGCTGGATCATATCATATCTTGTATAGATTTCTGAAGATATTATGATATTGTAATTGATATCTTGAAGGTTAGGCACATTTATTTATGACTTTAATAACAGGGCAAGTACACTGATACCAGGGACCGTTTTCAGGCATGACCCGGCCATGGCAATGGCACAGGAGGCAATATAAAACAAAAATACAGAATACAAAAAAGTCCTAGTATAATAGAGCATAAAAGACAAGTCAAACAATGGTGCCAGAGCAATGCAAGAGAGTACAAACGATGGACCTTGGCAACATTAGGTACAGAGTATTGGATTCAGAGGCAGAATTTGGGTAACTGTGGGGCATCTAAGGCTATACAGTGTCAGGTAATCATTGCAGCTGTCATGGGAGGCAGAGGGGAGTGAGAAGCTAGCCAGAGAAGCACCGGCAGCTAGACTCTGCTAGGAGCCAGCCTTTGAACAGACAGTGGGTAGCCAAGGAGCGAAGCCCGGCTGACAATTTATTGCAAAGTGAGGGGGCAGCAGCAGATAGGTTCTCCTGCCCATGTTGGTAGATGCCTTTGGAATGGTGGGGGGTAGAGTTAGAGCACAGGCACCAGTGTGAGGTTCTAACCTGAAACAGGGCTGCAAGAAGGGGCCTTTGGCTGGTGCGGACAGCATTATCAACCAGGCAGCAAAGGGCAAGGTTAAAGCGGCCTTGGAGTGGGAGCCACCCCAGAGATTGATAAAGGACACAGTGGTGGGTGGAAAAGGGGGCCAGTAAGGTGAAGCAACAGGCACTGTTGTGGGCAGTGGAGAGTTTGGCAATGAGGGAAGAGGAAGCCCTAGTGTAGATAGAGGAACAGTAATTGATTATGGAAAGTAGGTTACCCTGGACAAAGGCAAACCGGGCCTCTGGGGTGAGGTAGTGTCTGAATCTGTAGGCTATACCCAGCTTTTGGTGAATCCTGTGAACTACTGTGTTAATGTGCTCAGAGAAGGAGAGGGAGGGGTCAAGTAAGACACTAAGGTACTTGAAAGTTTCAAAATGTTTGGTGACCTGGCCCTCGGGAGAGAGACTACGTAGAGAGAGGAGGGAAATTTCGGCTTGGCTAGGAAGGGCTGGAACTGAACAGCATGGCAAAGACCTGCACCTAAGGAAGACCTGCTTGAGGGGTTAAGCGCAGGGCTGTTGTTGTGGCTTCTCAAACTTGCCAAAATAAACTTGCACTAGAAGCACTTTTGAAAAAGGAGTTTGTGTTCGGATTTTTTCTCAACCGAACAGCATAGCCTTTGTTTTTTGGTGTTTACCAGGAGGAAGTTGGTTGCAAACCAGTTATGGGCTGCTTCATAGTTTTGGGTGAGGACAGAGAAAATACAGGAGGGGAATTTATTACTGACAAAAATGACAAGGTTGTCTGCATAGAGGAGGGAGTGGCAGGTAAGGCTGTCCGAGGGAAGGGAATTTATAAATAAGGAGAAAAGCAGGGGACCCAGAATGGAGCTCTGGGGGACACCGGTTGAGACAGGCAGGGTAGGGGAGCAGGCAGTACCCACACAGACAAATTGGGAGTGATTAGAGTGGTAGCAGAGGAACCAGTTTGATACATTGTGGGAGCAGCCAAGGAGACGTACTTTCGAAACGAGGAGGGCATGCTTTACCAAGCCAAAAGCCTTGGAGAGGTCTTCAGACTGCGCGAGTGGTTTGACCACTGTCCATGTTCCTGAGGATGTGGTCAGTCAGCAGTGCAAGGGCAGTGGTGGTGCCATGATTCAAGCGAAAGCCACACTGCTGGCTACACAGAAGATTGTACTTTGCAACATGTTCGGTGAGCTGGTGGTGAATAACTTTCTCAAGGAGCTTACTTAGGTGGGGGAGGATGGATATTGGCCAGTACAGTAGTTGTTGGTGGAGTGGGGGTTATCAGCTTTGAAAACAGGAATCACTTTGGCCTTTTTCCAAGGGTTGGGCTTGGTAGAGGTAGATTGGGCAAGGCTGAAAATAAATGCAAGGGGTTTGACAATGGCAGGGAAAATGAGTCTGAGGAAGATAGGGTAGAGGCCATCCAACCCAGGGGAGCCGTAGTTTGGGTGACATTTGAGAAGCTTAGAGGTATCAATAGGGGAAATAAAATCGGGGAATGGGGGAAGGGCTAGGGAGTGATTAGGCAGTTTGGGGGTGGTAGGCCGATCCACCAGATGGGCCACTCGGAAGAGAAGTGCAGAGAGGTCGTTAAATTTAGAATTGAAAGCCTTGGCCACTTCTAGGGGGTTGGTTATAGAGTCAGTAGGGGAATTGAGCTGTGGGGCAGTCTTGCCAATTTAGGGGTTTAGAAGCAATCCGATGGACTCCAGAATTTCTTGGTCACCAAGACTTTTCTTCTGAAGGTTACGGAAGTAGTTCTGTTTCAGGGATTTAGCCAGGTGTTTGCACCAGTTTCTTAGGTGCCTGTAGGCATCCCAGAGGGCAGGGGAGGAGGATGCCTTGTAGGTAGTCCAAGCATGATCCCGTTCCTTCATGTGGGAGATGAGATCTTTGGTGATCCAGCAGGAGCAGCTGCCTCGGACCTGTCTGGTTGTGAGAGGGAAATGCTTTTCTTGTAGTGCCAGCAGGGTCTAAGTGAAAGACGACACTGCTGAGGACACATCAGTGAGGAGGTAGAGTAGAGACCAATCCAGTGACCATGCTTCGCTAAGGAGGAGGGATATGTCTGGGGAGGGCGCTTGGTCTTGGATGACCAGAGGATGAATGTGGGTGAGTGGTCGCTGATGGAGTCTGCCATTATTCCAGCTTGTAGCACACAGTTTTCCCTATTTGTGATGATCCAGTCCAGGAGGGTGTGGGTGGCAGTACAAGGGTTTTGTCTGGTGGGTGGAAGTACGAGGGTTTTGCCTGGTGGGTAGCATGATAAACTGGACAAGACTATGTTGTTATAGCAGGCAGATGTAGTCCGATTGGGTGGTACTAAACCAGTTTAAGTTGAAATCACTAAGGAGAATGGAGTCTCTGGTAGGGGAGAGGGTGCTTAAGCCAGATGAAAAGTTGTTTAGGACCTTGCAGTAGGAGGGTTGTAGCAGTAGCCCAGACAGAGGTTCTTTTGGAGCCCAGGGTCGGCTTGAAGAGGAGCCATTCGCTGGGGAAGATGGGATCAGAGCAGATAACAGTAGCCGAGAGGGGTTCCCTGAGGAGCAGTGCTACTCCTCCACCCTTTTTCTTGCCAGACCTGTCGAGGCGCAGGGAGGAGTAGCCAAGTAGTTGGTACATAGTGTCCGTAAGGTGAGACTTTAACTAGGTTTCTGAGAGTCCCAGCACCTGGGCCTTGTGCAGAGATGCCCATGCCTCCAGTTCGGAGAACTTGGAGGGGAGACTGCAGATGTTAATATGAGCAAACTTCAACCCTGTGGCATTTGCCCAGCTGCTAGTGGAGGAGGTAAAACAGGAGTTGGGTGGACCAGGGTTACCCTCGATATCTCCAGCTAGGAGTAGGAAGGAGAGGAAGATGGTGTATGGGCAAGGGGAGATGTGCAGGAGCAAGAGGATAGGTAGTAACCAAGAAGACTGTGATCTGTGTTGGAAAGAAAATACGGGGTGACCGGACCGGGGGGGAGGGATGCCGACTGTTCCTAGGTGAGGCAAGAAGGGTGGGACAGTAGGAATGGGTACTTTTGAAATAGGCTAGGGATTCCGAATGTTGTGCAATATGATGTTGCTGTTAGACACATACATATATAATACTGTAGCCCAGGCACTCTTGATTTATGATACACTGTATATACTTTTTCTTCCTTGTAAATTATTGCTTTTTGTATACCTGCTTCTGTTCTGTACTTTGATGTATTCATGACCAGGTCCACCTTGCAAATGAGCCTTGCTCAATGGTGCCCGCCTGGATAAATAAATAGTTTGATTGATTGGTTGATTATGCTAGTTGCTGAAGTTTGTTGCTGAAATCATTTTTTGGAGGTATGCCTTTTTTTTATGTTTTGAAACCTCTTAAACTAGAGTACAAGTTGTTATTGGAAGAAAACTGAAGTTGGATTGTGACACTTATAAGGGTGAGTTGAGCGGCAGTCTGAGAGAAAAGTGAGTGAGAGATAAACAGCGTGAGCAGGGTGCGCAGCATCTACACAGTAATAAGTACTGCCACTCTTCAGGGATATCTCCCTTCAGAGAGCCACACCTATGGAACATAAACGCCATTTGCATCTAACCTGTCAGGGAAAGTTTGCGTAGCAGGCTTCCCACGATGACATGAACCATTGGTGCCTATATAATGTGGATGGCCCCAAACTTCAGTTCTTTCCTTTTCTGCCGTCAACTTCACATCAAACCGAAGGACTCCCTCCATATACTTCATTGCTGTGTGCTTTGCTGGTCTTCATCTCTTGTTTTTGGTGACGTGGGCCTATTCTCCTGCTTCCTACATGGGCCTTGTTTCCTGTGCTACTGATGCTGCCTGCTGCCTTGTCATCACTGGATGTAGGCAACTTGGCTGTTGATAGTCTCCCTTTCATCAATCCCTGCTGGCCGCCTGCTGCTGTCTGGGCTCCTGCTGCCAGCTTGTTGTCCCACCCTTTCTGGTATGGGTTTATGCTGGTGGCTGCATTGCTCTGTTGAGATGGTAAGTGTGGATCATATGTGTGGCCTTTATAGCCATTCTGATAGTCTCTGGATGCCAAGGTCAGTTTCTGGCTTAATAACACAATTCCCCATTACCGTGGGAGTCTTGACTCGCTTCAGCTCTGTTGCCTGACTTTGCCTCTGAGTCAGCTTTGCCGCTTTGGCTGGAGCCACCATTTTTTCAGCATTGCCCTTTGTGCTGGTCATTGCCTGTCTCTGCCTCATTGATATTCCCACTCCGTGTCCAGTCCCTTGCTTTGTGCATGGCTGTGGTCACGTTTCCATCATAGGCTGTGTCTTTGACATGGCTTTATGCTCTGTCTGGCCATCCTCTGGGGTGCCATGGTCATCTCCTGCCAGTTGCCCTGGTTCAGTGGGGCCCATGGCTCCCTTTGGCCTCAAAGATGCTCGTCCTTTCATCATCGACAGTGTTACTGTTTCTGTTGGCTTGGGCTTTACCATTTTTTTTATGCTCTCCCTTTCTGCTGGTTATCACCTGGCTTTGCCTTGTTATTGTCCTGCTACGTGTGCAGTCCCCTGCTTTGTGCATGGCTGTTTTCACATTTTTGTTGTCCACTTTGCCTTCACCTTGGCATTCTTTTGGGATGGCTTGGTCAGTTCCAGCTTCATTGCCTGGCTCCATGGGGCTTATAGCTCCCTGCGGCTGTGTCGCCTGCTTGGCCTCATGACGGTTTTGTGCTGTTTGAGATAGATTTGCTTTTTATCTACAGCCCTCTTCTTACTGGTCTTTGCATGGCTTTGCCTCATCAGTGTCCCCTCTGCTTCTTACATGGCTGTTTCCCCAGGCGCTGTTTTCGGTCTTCCCATCAGTTGTAGTTTTTGGCCGTTTTGCATCTCCTTCAGGCCATTGCACTTGGTCTGTGGCTCTCTTGGGCACAGTTGCTTACTTTGCCACCTGTTTTGTGTTTGGTTTACATCTGGCTTCGTCACGGCAGCTTTCTTTATCTGCTCTCCCATTGACACTGTGATTTGTTCGCAGGACCTGGCCCTGTCAGCTTCCCATATTTATACCTGTTGTCAGTGTCTGTGTACTGGCCATCATGTGTGACTGCCATTGGCGTTTTATTTGCATCATCGGCTGGGACTTCAGGTGTCTCGCTCCTGTACCTCTTATGCTCTGTTAGGGTCACCCTGTTGGGGCTCCCTTCTTCTTGACCTATGGGATATTGACCTGTGGGTTGGTTGGCTTGCATGCTTTCTTGCTGATGTCCATTCTGTTGTAAGGGGAACTGCTTGGAAATAGTTCCATTGGTGTGGTCTCTGGAGGGAGATCTCCCCAAAGATAGGACAGTTACCAGTAACGGTAGATCTTCAAGGAGCTCTCTTCCAGTGAGCCAGAGCACACCCTCCAACCTTCCCCCTTTGTTTGGTGGGGTCTAGTGTGGGTTGGGGGGCATTGTTTTGTCCTGTTTCCCCTGTACTGGGTTTTTTCCACTGATGATTGTTGTTCCTTTTTGAGACATCTTGCTTCTGTTTGCCATTCATTGGTCTGGAATGATGTTGCTACAGTGGGTAGGCAGAACTGAGGAGGTTTGGTTTTGCCCACGTTGTATAGGCACCAATGATGTGCATCACTATGGGTGGCCTGCTAGACCAAAGTTTCCAGAGAGATCCAGTGTCAGCGGTATCTATGTACCATAGCTGTGGCTCACTGGTGAAGAGTCCCCTGAAATCTACTGTTAATGATAACTGTCATCTCTACTCTGTGCTGGAAAATCTTGGAGTGCTTTATAAGATACATTAGATATGGTGCCCACGCCAGCTCTGTGCCGCTGGGTGAAGGGGGTTCACCTGACATGCTGGCAAACTGGGTTTATGCCCGAGCCCAGGGGAAAGGGTGTGCACTAGCACCGCCCGTGAGCAGCTCCTAGTGGCTGACCTACGTGGCAACGCACCTTGCAGTGTGGGTGACACGTTGCAAGTGCATTTGGCCAGGAAGATGCAGTGTGCAGCACCAGTAGGGTGGCGGGGTGGGCAGAGAGAAGACTGAAAAAGGCTACCTGACCGACTGGATGGCGGTCGCCGGGTTCCCCTCCGCCATGAAGCCGTGGCAGAATGCCCTCAAGGCTGTGCCCGTAGCCCCATTGCCAGGGTCCAGTATGAAGCTCCAGTCTCCCCTCCCAGTCCTCACAGGGAGGGGGGGCCCCCCCCCCCCCCCCTCGGTGAAGGGATACGTTCAGGCTGTCTGGGAGCACGATTATGGATCCACAACAAATGGCTGGGGGAGGGACTGGTTTGGCTGGTAGGTGGGGCCTTTGGCGGCTGGAAGGAGTGGTCGGTTGGGTGGTGGGCTCAGGAACAAAAAAAAAGCCGCCAGTAGTATACAGTAGGCAGTATGCAAGTGACAAGTAAATCAGCCAGACAGATTAATGCAATATGTTAGCAATAACCCACAACAGTGTATGGGGGTATGAGCATTTAATCCGCACCTGGGGTGCGTTGTGAGGCTCAAGGCCTCAGGCAGAACATCCTCACAGCACCCCAGGTGTGGATTAAATACCTATAGCCCCATACCCTAGAGTAGGTTATTGCGCTTGTAACATGTTATGTCAAAACACACACAAGGGTGTTTTTTGTCCTGTGTAAAGACCAAAAAAGATAGTGTATGCTGCCACCTTGCAAAATCGTCCCTCATAAGTAATGCACACTGCATGGCTGTTATACACATAGAAATGTCACACTTAGCCAACACCATGACGCCGGGCAATGGGGGATCGTCTGGCACACTGGTGACCAGAGTTTGGGGACAACAGGAGTGGAGACCAGCAGGGAGGGGTCAGAGCTTCCAGTTGGATGCTGTCCTCCTGGGGGGGGGCGGCTGGCACAAGTCTGCACTGCTCTGGAGTGGCTCATTGGGGTCATGCATGATTCAGCGTGGTTGACCACACAGCACCTGTGCATGCAGCCAAAGATTCCGCGGTGGGCAATAGCACAGTAGGTGGGCAGGGTGGGCAAACATCAAAAGTGGATCACCTGGCCAGCCAGATAACTGCTGGTCCCTTGTCCACGACGAAGCCCAGAGGTGTCCGAGCTGAGCACGGCATAGAAGGAAGTGCCCATTGGGCCAGTCTCTGCTCCCAGTGGTGTGACGGGAGGGGCCCCCCCTCCCGACAAAGGGATAGGTTGGGTCAACTGGGCTGCAGCACTTGGGGGTGGGGGTGGCGTGGATGGTGATTAGGGGAGGTCTGGTCGGGGAACCTTGGCAAGCCGAAGAAATGGCGGGCCAGGAGGGGGGGAAAAATATCACACATACATTATTGATCTGATTTGTGACATTTCCTTTGTATAATACTGCCTTCTACTGTGCCTATGAGGTGTACTTTACGGTGTGTATATATACACACACACACATTGATATGGAGCTTGCATTGCAAAGGTATCTGCTCTGCTTGCTGTGATTGCTTGTCTGTGTTTCTCACTCTTTTTCTCTGTTTGCTGTTTCACAGCATTGCCTGTCTTGCAGCATTTACTGTACCTTCTCTGTCTCTCTGTCTCTTTCTGTGTGTGTCTGTCTCCCCACCCCCACACCTGCATTATGCTATTCTGCTGGCTGGCTATCTGGGATGTTTTCGTGCTTTGGCGGGGGGGGGGGAGGCAAACAGCTGCCTTTCTGTTCTGCTGGGGGGGGGCACACTGAATGTGGCTGTGGGGCAACTGTCTCTCTGTTTCACACTCTCCAATGCTTGATGCTGCTGTCTCTGACACAAATTTCTGTTGTATACTATTCTGGTTTTTTGTGTTGGGGTGGGGGGGGGCAGCTACTTTGATGGAGACTGGCACAGGGAACATAGAGGAAACTACAGGACAAGCCCCAGTATAACAATTACCAAAGGAGTGGGCGGAGTGTTTTTTTTTTTTTTTGTCTTGTATTGCAGTGACACACTGTAAATACGGCATCTCTGCTCTCTGTTGGTGTGTGTCTCTCCACAGCATCCTGTGCTGATGAACCTGTCTGTCTCTTTCTCCTAGCTGAGGAACAACAAGGAAGGCAACAAATTGGCATTTGTTTCCTGTTACTGCAATCTAACCCTGTAAAATATCAATAATGAAACATGCACAGGATAAAGTCAGAGCTGTGATTTTCTAAAAGGAACATGATATCGCTTCCTCTCCATGATGTATGCCTGGGAAACCGGCTCAGATTACTGACCATACACACTTCAGGAAGGGTCCTAATTCTGTGTTTCTGTCCACCTGCAACCTATATCCTCTACTCCTGGAAGCTGTTTTCCAGGGATTGTAACATTGGCTGAAAAACCTGCACCCTGCTGGAGCTCTTGTTCGCTTTTCTAGGTGTTCAGTGGCTGCCTGTTAGTGTTGATTTTCCCCGACACAGAACAAGTGCCGCCCTGCCCTCTGATACTGCTTGAGGGACATCTCATACCAACTGGGATTAAATAGTGAATTTAATCCATGGTTGTGTGATGGGACACGTAATTGGACAAATAACACTTGACTATGGATTCAATTTACTGTTTAATCCACAGCTGGTGGGAGATGTCCCTCAAGCAGTATCCGTGAGAAGAGCGGCACTTGTTCTTTGTTGGGAAAATCAGCACTGACAGGCAGCCATTGAACGTCTAGGAAAGCGACAGAGCCCCAGCGGGGTTCAGGTTTTCCAGCCAGTGTTACAATTCCTGGGGGACTGCTTCCAGGAGTATTGGATTTGGGCCGTGGGTGGACAGAAAAGCACACAGAGTGAGGACCCTTGCTGAAGTGTGTGTGATCAGTAATCTGAGTGGTTTCATTGCCCCTCCACCCCCACTAAACATGCATCATGGGAGAGGGAGAGAAATAATGTTCCCTCAGAAAAGCAGAACGCTGACTTTTATCCTGTGCATGTTTCATTAATGATGTTTTACAGGGTTAGAGTGCAGTAACAGGGAAAAAAATGGCAATCAGTTGCCTTCCTTGATTTTTCCTCAGCTAGGAGACTGGAGACAGATGCAGGTTGATCAGTACAGGATGTTGCAGAAGGAGATGCACAAAGAGGGAACGCAGCTGCCATATTTACAGTGTGTCATTGCATTCCAAAAAAAGAAAAAAAAAACGCTCCGTCCACTCCTTTGGTACTTGTTGTATAAGGGGCTTCTCCTGCAGTTTCCTCTCTGCACCCTGAAACTAGAAAAGCATGCAACAGCAATTTGTTTCAGAGACAGCAGCAGTGAGCATTGGAGAGGGCGAGACAGACAGAGCGACAGTTGCCGCAGCGCCCCCCCCAGCAGAACAGAAAGGCAGCCTTTCGCCTCCCCCCGACAAAGCACAAAAATACATCTCAGACTCAGAGAGAGAGAGCACCAGCAGTGCAGCATAATGCTGAGAGAGAGAGGAGGCAGTATAGTGCAGCGGTTTAAGGCTCTGAATCTGCAAACCTGGAGACCTGGGTTTGAATCCCACTGCCCTCATTTGCAAACTGTGTGACACTGAGCAAGTCAGTTAACTTCCTTGTGCTCCCAAGTCGCAGCTGTAAAAAAAACTTCAGATTATTGCATCTCTCCTGGTTAAAAACAAACAAACAAAAAAGACCGCAAGAAGGTAAACTCGGCAAGAGATGGAGTGCTGCATTGACAGCGAACAGAGAAACATAGACTTTGACAGCAGATAAGGACCGTTTGGCCCACTCAGTCTTCCCATTTCCCTACCTATTGGGTAAGCTGCAGATCCCTAGTTAACCAACCGCCTACTTTCTCCTGCCCCTACCTACTAGAATTGCCTTATGTCTATCCCATGTATTCTTGAATTCCCCCACTATTTTTGACCCCACTAGCTCCTCTGGAAGGCTGTTCCATGTGTCCATCACCCTCTCTGTGAAAAAGTACTTCCCATGTTGCCTCTGAGCCACCCCACCCCCATCTTCAAATTGTGCCCCCTTGTTCTTGTACATCTCTCTTTCTGAAGATGTTACCTTCTTGGACTTATCAAGTACCCTCTCCCTCCTTTTCTCTAGGGTATACATATTAAAACTCCTTTAGTCTCTCTTCGTATGGTGTCTGCTGCAGACCCTGCACCATTTTAGTTGCCTTCTTCTGGACTGCCTCCATCCCGTCTATGTCCTTGTGGAGATGGGGGTCTCCAGAACTGCAGGCAGTACTCCAGATGGGGTATCACCAACTGTCTGTACAGAGGGATAACAGCTTCCTGTTTTCTACTGGTGATGCCTCTCCCTATGCATCCCAGTAACCCCCCACCCCAGCCCTCCTTACTGCCTTCTCACATTGCTTGCTTACCTTAGGTCATCTGATATGACTACCTCCAGGTGCCATTCCATGTTTATTCTAACCCCCCAATTATGTACTTTCTGTTTTTTTCCTCCAGGTGCATTACTTTCACTTCTTTATGCTGAATCTAAGCGGCCATACATTTGACCATTCCTCCAACCTTGCCAAGTCTCTTCTCATCCTTTCCACCCCTCCTCTGTGCATCAACCCTGTTGCAGATCTTTGTGTCGTTTGCAACGAGGCATACTTTTCCCTCCAACCCCTCCGCAATGTCACCTGTAAAGACGTTAAAGAGAACTGGTCCCAGTACTGAACCCTGTGGTACCCTGCTAGTAACCTCCCCCTTTCCTCGGAGTGAACTCCATTTACTAGTACCCTCTGAGTGAAAGAGAGCGAGAAACACAGACAGGTAGTCACAGCGAGCAGAGCAGATGCCTTTGCAGAGCAAGCTCCATATGAGAGAGAGAGTGTGTGTGTGTCTCGTAAAGTACACTTCATAGGCACGGAAGAAGGCAGTGTTGCACACAGGAAATGTCACAAATCGGGTCAGTAATGTACGTGTGACATTTCTATGTGAATAACAGCCATGCAATGTGCATTACTTACGAGGGACTATTTTGCAAGATGCACTTACATTCTTGGTCTTTGCACAGGACAAAAAACCCTTTCTGTGCATTTTCCCGTGGTTTTGACATAATCAGTGTTATAAGTGCAATAACCCACTCCAGGGTATGGGGTATAGGCATTTAATCCACACCTGTGGTGCTGTGAGGACATTTGGCCTGCGGCCTTGTGCCACACAATGCACCCCAGGTGTGGATTAAATGCCTATAGCCCCATACCCCGCCGTGGATTATTGCTAACATAATGAACCAGTCAGATTGCAACATTAACAATGCTGATGACATCCTCATAGCATTGCACAGCACTTAAAACAGTCAAAATTACAGAAACGCTTCAAGCATCAAACAGCAAAATTTAAATCTGTAACTAGTAAACTAATGTATAAATCAAATGTACAATGGTTGAACTCAGAATATGAAGTTTATCACCTCGTGTTATGAAAGCAGACCTTTTATAACTCTCATCGTTTGCAAGTTGTGAGTTATGGCCCTGCTCCTCACACTTTTTTCTTTATACATTTTACTGAAATATTTTGTGTTACAACATACAGCGTGATAAGCAATAAAATTTACAGCTGAAGAAACAGTTATAAATATCTATATAATAAAAACAGTCAATAAATGACGTGCCAAAAAGTCAGACGTGGATAGCAGTTACAGTTCTCTGGGTAGTATGGGGAAGCTCGGTAGATGGTAAATTGTTTAAGGGTCCCAAATTGTTTTGTATACTGAAATAATTTATCAGTAGACGAGTAACTCTGTTTCTCTTTAGCAGCAAGTCTTCCCACATAGGATATCCATTTATTAAAAGCCCCTTACACGTGAAGAGAAATTGCATCCTTTGAATCAGGCCATTACGTGTCCCTTGTACTGTATATTTATATTTGAAATGCCATGTGCTGAAAAATTCAGGATTTACATGGCTGTCATCAGAAAGTCACAGTTTAGAGTGCTGTTGTTAGACCCAGCTGTGACTTGGACAGTTGAAGAGCTAAAAGAAATTTTGAAAATGTTTGCAAATTTTCAGGCTCAAAGTTGATACATGTAATGCTTTCTAATTGTGTTTCCTTCCTTTTTCCTGGATCACTGTATAAAATATATGACACGTGTGGCTGACAGTTCTGTTGGGGGTGCACTGGTGACATCAGAAGACTCTAAGTGTCTGGTGTGAAGGCATTTGGCTTTGAGTGGAGAACACAAGCTGCTCAGCATTCACACTGCCCCTGCTGACCAACAAAAGAACATTATTGGTGTTGGCTGTAAAAATGGCCCTTCATTCAAACTCCCTCCTAGCCAGAGGAAGGGCATAGCTACGGATGCCTCTGTCATTTGAATGGGGTAGACTGGAGACCAAGGGGACCAAATATGGAGGGGAGTAAGTAGTTTTGTGAGGTCACCAGCACCCAGGGACGAAAATGCAACCGTGTAACTAATAGTTCACTATCTTAACAATATGATTCCATTTACAGATCCTGGAGTTGGAGACCTTGCCAGATAACCTAGATGTTGATCCTGACACAGGAGATGTGTGGGCAGGTTGTCATCCCAATGGCTGGAAGCTTTTTCTCTATGATCCTGAAAATCCTCCTGGATCTGAGGTCAGGTTTCTTTCTCCTGTGTAACACTGTCTTTTTAATGAAAAAGTGTGGATTAGTAGGTGTGACCTAGAAATACAAAACTTGGGAACACAGTAGTCTGCCGACTGATGTTTATGCCCAATCATAATTTTCCCTGTTGACTCAATGGGATTTGTACATTAGCAAATCTGGAGGGGTGACTGACGTGCTGCGTCCCCCCTTATTGGTTCAGTGGTGCTTCTTTGTACTTTCTCCTTATCTGCTTCTGTTAGGTCCCAAGATGTACTGCGGTGATCACTGTAAACATTCTCAGTGCAGCTGAAAGTAGAACGTTTGGATTTAGGTATTATTTTTTCATATCTGCAAGTTCTAAATACAGTACCTAGATTCAGTTATTCAGCATTGGGCAGTATCCCATGAGTAGGTGCAGTCACAGGAACAGTCTTCCAAGCTTGACGCTTCCTAACCCCCAACAGGCGTCCTCCCAACTTCGCTTCCACTGATCTCAGATCTTTCTTTCTGCTGGTAAAACTGGTCACCTTCATCACGGCTTCTGTTTATGATATAGGTTTTTGTCATTTTTAGGCTATTTTTATCAGTTTTTAAACAGGGTTATGCTTTTCACAGACTTACTTTGTGCACCATACCCCCTACTCACTGCTCCATCAGTGTAATGGATCAGAAGATAAAACACAGTTTTACAAGGTGCGTTATTTGCAAGTTTAACTTGTCCATCACTGATGGAACACAGTGCTCACTTATACTGCTTGCGCCTTACTCATGACATAAATAATTGTCACTAATTTCTCGCTGTGCAGCCTCCATTGATTGAGGGTAGTTAGTGAGTTTAATTGGTAAGAAGTAGGACAACTGCTGTGATGGTACCAGGACTTAATGGAGGGTTGAAATAAATACAAAACAAAAACAAATGTTTTCTATTTATTTCAACCCTCCATTAAATGTCCTGAGTTGCCCTACTTCTTACCAATTACATGATGTGGCTCCATCGTTGAGCTTCGAAACGCTGTTGTACTGTGACCCATAGGTTGGCCGAAATATGAGTCTGTGAAAAAGCACTATGAGAAGGAGATGTGTACCCGCTAAGAGACTGAGAATGAAGGAGGAGGCAAGTAAACTCTTGCAGTAATATCGGGATCTGGAAGTGCAGATTGGATTGGGTGTCAGAAAAGGGTGGTGAGGTGTCAGGAAGCAGCCAGGAAAGCAGCGACTAGACATCACTAAACAAAAACAAGCATCGTCTAGTGCCAGTTATGTTTGTTTGCAAGTTTTGATAGTGAAATTTGTTTAGTAAGTTCAGGAGCAAAAAGTATCTCTATAGTATTTTTTGGGAGACCCACCTCATTTTTCTTAACCATATTGCAGGGACTTTGCTTAGTCTTCTTTTTATTGATAAAGCCTGAAGACGACCTACTATTCGCAGCATTCTTGCATTTAACACTGTTTTATTTTTAGCCCACAGGCTGACATACCACTAGTGTTTATGTGCATTTACCATTATTAGGAAATCATAACGATAAATGAGGGATTGCCTTCACACAGGAAATCAGAATGTGGAAACTTGGGCTGGCCCTGTTGACTGCTGGTCAAGCAGGACAGACGTCAGTTTCTGACAGTTGGCAGGGGGGCATTAGAACCATCAAATTGCTGAGGTAAAAATAAACTATTTTTCCATCATTATTTTGAGCTAAAAGAAGGAGTGACTCAATAAGGGAGACTTGGTGCTTCCTTACTGAATAAAAGCAGCTAGCCAAATCATTGCACATTTATTTATTTATTACTAGGATTACAAATACCTTTGAACCAAGGCTTCTTTTACAAAGGTTCCGCATCCGCAATGGGTGCAAGCAAAACAGTGGTAAGATACAATACAGTCAGGAGGTTAACGTAGTAGCAAAAGACAGTACCTGTGCATAGACTAACACAGTAGCAAACAGTCAGTGGCAAATAATGCACAATTTACAATACGGGTGTATATATAGCAAGACACAGATACAAATGAAAACCATCCTAGGGGTGACATAAGAGGAGCAAGGGGTGGGGGACAAGAGTGGGTGGGGAAAAGGGGGTAGGCATTCAAGGATTTGACATTGTCGTAAGTGCAAGAACAGAAAGATAAGTGCTAGGTAGGCTGGGGGTGGAGCAACAAGAGATAAGGTGATAGGGAGGGGGAGACAGGAGGAGAGGAGTGGGAGAGGGGCATGAACTGTTGCTTTAAATGGGGAAGTGAGGGCAATCCTTTCTTACTTAATGTTCACCTGGCCATAGCATAACTGGCCAGAAAAGTATGGGTTTTAATCTGTTTGGTGCAGAGTTGTGGTCTTCTGGAGACATTTTGTAATAAAGCGTAACCCTGCTGATATGCAAAGTGATGGCAAGGCAATTTAATGTTTACAGCGCTCAGTCCCGATGGCTCTGGGTACCTTACATACATAGGAACGATATAGTGAAATAAATTGCAGTTACATAAGAACTTGCCATAACAGTAGATCTTCGAGAGGGGTTCCTGCAGTAGGTCTTCACATATAGGACTGCGCCCCCTGGCATCAGGTCCAAACAGCAAACTTGTAGATAGCAATCATCAGCAGGGACCGCCCCCGATGTCCGACAACATGACATCAGCCTGACTATAAAAGGAGCGGTCCCGCGCCCGCTCTCCAGTTCTTTTGCACTGGAGACCTAAAGAAAAGTAAGTAAAAACTAGGAGTAAAAAACTCCTAGGACCCTGCTTCCTCTCTAGACCCAAGGACTAGGTAGGATGGAAAATACAGGAAAAAACATCCAGGAGCTGGGGGAAGTTGGGAGGGAAACTAGACCTACTGCAAGAACCTCTCTCAAAGATCTACTGTTACGGCAAGTTCTTACATAACTGCAGTATCTTACTTCGAGAGGGTTCCTGCAGTAGGTCTTCACATATAGGACTGAATACCAAGCAGTCCCCCAAAATAACTCATGCTGAGGTGCATCCGGGAGGAGGAAGAGAAGTCGCCATAGGGAATCATGACAGGAGGCCCTACAAAACTGCAAGACCAAAGCCAGTTCTGCACCTAGAGGCAATGTCCAGACCGTAATGCTTAGTGAAAGTGTGAACAGACGACTCACTTGGTCGCTGCACAGATCTCTCCGCAGTGACACATTCCTAAAAAGGCAGTAGAGGTAGCCACGCCATGGGATGGAGTGGCCTTTAACTGCCTCCAGAAGGGACTTCCATATTTCGTAAGAAAATGGATGCAGTTACAACCATGTAGAGATGGTTTGTTTGGAGATTGCCTTGCCCTGGCACTGAGGAACAAAGGCTACAAAGAGTTGGTTGAATTTGCGAACGTCTTTAGTCCGGTTCGTGTAGTACTTCGGAATCCGGTGCACATCTACAGTGTGCAGAAGGTATTCCCCCCTGTTGGAATGCTGGGGATAGTATACTGGTAATTCCTCGCTCTGATTCAGAGTGCTTTCTGAGACCACTTTGGGGAGAAAGGAAGGGTTAGTCCGAAGGACTACTCTGTCCCTATGAAAAATTAAATAGGGTTTTTTACAAACAAAAGCCTGGAGTTCAGAGACCTTTCTGGTGGAAGTCACTGTGACTAAAATTAAAG
The DNA here is from genome assembly GCA_016271365.2 of Neoceratodus forsteri. Lineage (NCBI taxonomy): Eukaryota > Metazoa > Chordata > Ceratodontiformes > Ceratodontidae > Neoceratodus > Neoceratodus forsteri. The sequence continues at coordinate 45,907,290 of CM057457.1, read as the reverse complement.
TCTTCCAGGAGAGGAAACGTAAGTCACAAGTAGAAGCTGGTTCAAACGGGGGTAAAGTCAGCTTCTCGAGCATGAAATTCAGGTCCCAGGGGGTAGAGGGATTCCGGATTGGAGGTTTCAAGTGAAGGATGCCTTAAAAAGGTTTTGGCAACCTTCAACTGAGCTAAGGTTTTGCCCTTCACCAGGAGGTGGTAGGCCGACACCTCAGAGAGGTGGACCTTAATGGACGAGTAGCTAAGGCCTGTCTTGGATGAATGTGCGAGGTACTCTAGCACCTTGGCCGTCGAGCACAAAAAGGCATCACAGCTCCTTGCTAGGGCCCAGATCAAAAATCTTTTCCACTTCATGGCGTAAGCGGATCTAGTAGAGGGTTTTCTGGCTTCTACTAAGATGTGCAACTCATGGAGACACCATATAGCGGGAAACCGCTATGTCCACAGGTGCCACGCATGAAGGTGGAGAGACTGAAGGCTTGGATGCACCAGGGTGCCCTGCTCCTGTGTCAGAAGGTTGTGGGAAAACGGCAGAGGGATGTGAGGTTCCAGTGCCAGTTGCTGTAAAAGAGGATACCAAATCGGGCATGGCCAGAAAGGAGCGATAAGAATCATATGAGCTCCCTCTTGCTGAAGTTTCACCAGAACCTTCTGAATGAGAGGAAATGCGTAGAGAAACCTCCCTGTTCAAGAGAGAGACGGTCCATCTCGCCAAAAAGCACCATGCCCGGGAACAAGCGAGCAAAAGTTGGGTAGTTTTGCATTGAATGGGGAGGCAAACAGACCTAAGTCCGGACGACCCCATCGAAGAAAGAGTTCTTCGACCACCCCTGACTTTAGCTGCCACTTGTGGGCCCTGGCCACTGATCAACTGAGACAGTCTGCCAGGACGTTGTTTAGGCCTGGAACGTGGACAGCTGTCAAGTAAAGGCTGTGCTGGATCGCCCAGTACCAGACCCTCATTGCTTCTCTGCAGAGCGGGTACAACCTCGTTCCTCCTTGTTTGTTGATATACCAGACTGTGGACATATTGTCCGTCTGGACCGGAAGTGATCCCGGTACCAGAAGGGACTGGAACGCCTGGAGAGCGTAAAGAACCACCCTGGTCTCCAGAACATTGATGTGGAGCATAAGCCCCTGGTCAGACCAAGACCCCTGTGTCTTGTGTGCCCCCAAAATGGGCTCCCCTGCCCAAGTCTGAGGCGTCCGTGGTGAGGATTTGGGTTAGGACGGGGGAATGAAAAGGTGTTCCCTCGAAAGGTTGGAGAGATCCTGCCACCAGCGAAGATCTCTCTGAAGGCTGCTGGAGATCATGACTTTTTGGTTCATGTCATCCGTCCTCTGATCCCATTGGACTTGGAGAGACCATTGGGTGACCCTCATGTGAAGTCTGGCCAGGGGTACTGTAGAAATGGCTGCTGCCTTCAGTCCCGAGAGATGGAGCACAGCATGTGCTGGGATCCACCGAGCCTGGGCCACGAGAGTAGCCTGAACAACTAAAGTCTCTGCTCGATCCTATGGCAGAAAAGCCCTGCTCTGAACTGTATCTAGCACGGCTCCAGTGAATTGAAGTCGTTGAGATGGTACAAGCTGGGACTTGGGGAAGTTGACCGTGATCCCCAAAAGTGAGAACAAGTTCAGAGTGAAAGAGAGGGACTCTTTCAGGCTGGTAGGAGAGGGTGCTGCGAGGAGCCAGTCCAGGTACGGGAAGACATAGATGCCCTGGCGGTGCAAGAATGCCACCACCACCGCTAGACATTTCATGAACACTCGGGGGGGCCGAGGAAAGGCCAAATGGGAGCGCCCGAATCTGGAAGTGGTCCTCCATAAAAACAAAACAGAGGAAGTGGCAGTGGGCCGGGAGGACAGGGATGTGCAGGTAGGCATCCTGCATATCCAGGGAGCAGAGCCAGGAGTTGGGATGGAGCAGGGGGAGGAGCTTCTGAAGAGTCAACATATGAAAGTTCATGTACTTGATGAAGATGTTTAGTGTGCTGAGATCCAGGATCGGTCTCGGGTCGCCCGTTTTCTTTGGGACTAGGAAGAAGTGGGAGTAAAATCCCCTTCCTAGCTGGTTTGGAGGGATAGGTTCTATGGCTTCCTTTAAAAGAAGTGCCTGGATCTCTTGAGAGACAAGGGGCACCCGATCGAGTGACCCCGCTGAATGAGCTGAAGCACCCAAGACTCTGCATTGATGAACCTCCAACCCTCCAGGTGGAGGCCGAACCTCCCTCCGACCAGTTCCTCCTGATTTAAGGGAGGGAGCGGAAGGAGGGGAAAGGAGTCAGGACGCCAAGGGGAGGGGAGCTTTAGCCCCCGAGGCTGGTTTGGGGAACTTAGTCTGTGGGGTTTGGGCTCCTGAACTAGGGGCATGTCTCTTTCCCCTGACGTTTGCCTGGTTCTTGTTCCACCTTCTTTGGCGGTGAAAGGGCTGCTTTTTCTGACCCATCTTGTACATAGAGCATACGTCTCTTAAGGAGCGTCCACTCTCTTGCAGTCCTGTTATGTTATCTTTGGCATCGCCGCCAAAAAAGACGGAACCCCTAAAAGGGGTGTCCAAAAGGGAAGCCTGTACATCCTGTGCCAGGCCAGCTATCCGGAGCCAGGAGAGCCGGCGGAGACAGATCCCCGTGGCTGCCGCTCTAGCCACTGAATTCACCGAGTTGAACGTCGTTCGGAGCGCGTAACGACATGAGGACTTGCCCATCCTGACCTTGTCCAGGAGCTCCTTCTTAAGCTTTTCGTCCTGAGCCTCAAGGAGATCCCTTTCCAGCTCTGAAAGAGTAGCTTTTTGGAAAGCAGCTATGTGCGAGACATAGTTGAGTGATCTAATAGCACAGGAGGAAGAAGAATAGATCTTTCGCCCGAACTGATCTAACTGACGAGAGTCCTTGTCTGGCGTTGAGGAACTCTGGTGTTTCGGTTGGGCTGACCGGTCGTGAGCGGCAGTAATTACCATGGAGTCAGCCTTTGGATGAGAGTTAAGATGCTGAATCCCTTCCGGGGGATAATAAGTCCTGTCTGCCTTCCTGGAGACTGCTGATATGGATGACAGTTGTTGCCATATCGTGGTCACCAAGTCCTCATGGGGTCCCATCCATGGGAGGATGGGGATAGGATCAGACGTAGCAAGACCCAGGTGCTCCGCTAGTCTTTTTCGTTGCAGATCCACCTCTTTCGTGGGTCAGCTTCCAGCTGCCTGCATGGAGCGCAAGAGGTCTCCGAAAGACGGGTCCTTTAGGGGAGACTTGGGTGACTCCTTGGGAGGAACCTCAACAGGAGATCTGGGGTCCGAAGGTTCGGAGTCGGACTCCATGTCGGAATGCTCGGAGCCACTGGGAATTGGGGGTTCCATTTCAGCAACTCCCGCAGCTAGAGAACCCGAGGCTGTGGAAGGGGGGCCCTGGGCTGGGCAGCTTCCCCACAGACTGCCTAAGCTCCGATAGCAGCTGAGTTCTGGCCTCATGCCACTATTGGGGGCCCATCTCTGGTGCCGGGGGTGGCAGAGGAGGAGGCTGGAAGTTAGGGTAGCCTGAGTACTGAGGCCAGGAAGGGTAGTGAAAACCTGTTTGGGGATAGTAAGAGTACCCAGGGTATCCCGGCATCTGGGGCACACGGCCTTGCGTCTTATACTGTGGAGTCGACAGTGGGCCACCCGGAGGCGGGACAATGGGTTCTGGACCCAGAAACTTGCCCGGAGGATCTGGTCTTGCCGGGGGAAGTGCCATGGCACCTCTAGGAGGCGCAGGATCTGGGTGGGCCCCCAAAGGTCCTGAGGGAGGAGACTCCATGGAAAGGTCCCTTGCCGGTGGTGGACTAATGTCCGGGGATGGCAGTTGGCTTGGCGAGGTGGGAAAGTCCGGAAGGAGCCCCGACGGCAGGTCCGAAGGCGATCCTGCTGGTAGAAAAATCAGGATCGGGTGGAGAGTCCCTGAGATGGATAACCGGGGGTGATAGGTCACACTGTCCGATGTCTGGGGCCAAAATGGAGCCCGAGGGAAGAGTGTAGAGATCCGGGCGGGCAATGAAGGAGCCATTGTCCAACTGAATGGACCATGCTGGGCTAGTGGAAGTCCAGGGACCGCCGCTAGGCTGATCGTCAGGAGCCGTGTGCCCTCCGGGGTCGAGGGGTGTCTTATCGGCGAGGTGCCTTAACAGAGACCTCCAGAGAGGCTACCCCTGGCTGCCCGCTCACCTCGGCAGGAGGGGGAGAAGGTGCGCAGCCTAAAGAAGCAGACGGGGCACTGGCTGAAGTACTCACAGTTTCGGAGGGCCTTCCGCGTAGCGACGGACTCCGGTCCCGGCGCTTCTCCATGCTTTTCTTCTTTTTAGGGGCTGGCGATGACTACCTATCCCTCAGTTCTTGGAGCTCCTTTTCCATCGACGACAATAGTCAGGTCAGGAGGTGGGCCTTGAGGGTCTGCTTGCGCCTGGTTCGAGTCGCCTGGTTGAAGGCCTGGCAGATGGAGCACTCCTGGGTGCTGTGCTTGGAACCAAAACAGGAGACCGCGGGAATTGTCGTCCCCGTGTGGGATTTGGGCACCGCACTTCGAGCACTTCTTTTTCTGTCTAAAAAAACATCAAATGGTAGGAAAAACGAAGAGAAAATTTCTATGAGGCGAAGAAAACTTCAACACAAAAGGCCGACGTATGATGGCTGTTCTGTCGCATGCCGAACATACTGAGGCGACGGCGGGAAAGAACTGGAGAGTCAGTGTGGGACCACCCCTTTTATAGTCAGGCTGACGTCATGTCGTCTGACGTCGGGGGCGGTCCCCGCTGATGATTGTATCTACAAGTTTGCCATTCGGACCTGACACCAGGGGGTGCAGTCCTATATGTGAAGACCTAGTGCAGGAACCCTCTCGAAGTAAGATCAATAAATACAGCATCAGAAATACAGAACTGAAAGAACTAGAGACTAGATGGACCTTTGGTCTTTTTCTGTTGTCATTGTCTATGTTTGTGTGATAGTACCAGACCCATAACAAAGATTAAAAAGGTGGAGTTTTAAACACTTTTTTTTTATTATTATTATTTTATTTACTGATCTTACTTCGAGAGGGTTCCTGCAGTAGGTCGTAACATGTAGGACTGCGCCTCCTGGCATCAGGACAGCATGGCAAACTTTTCCAGCAATGCCTGGCGGAGAACCACCTACCCAATGTCACGTGACTGACGTCATAGTGACCCTATATAGTAGGCGGTCCCCATGCCTGCCTTTCAATTCTTTCCTGCTGTCGACTTGCGCATAGTTCCTTGCGGTAGACGTTGCTCAGTTGATTGCCATTTTTGCCTTCATTTCTCGAAGTTTCAACTCTAATTACATTTGGTTTGCTTCTCCACCTCTGACAGTAAAGACAAAGAAGTGAAGAATAAGAAAAAGAAAAGCCCCAGGATCGGGAGCGTCTCGAGGACAGGGTCTGACTGGGCTCCAGTAAGCCCTCGACCAGTAAGGCTGTTTCCCCGCCGCCTGCCCTTGTGGTTGTCAAGGCTGTGTCCGGGCTTCCTCCAGGCCCCACTGCCGCTTTTCTGTCAATTTATATACCAGTAAGTCATCCGCCAGTGAACGCCCGGTCTCTGCCTATAAGTGTGTCCCCGGCTCCTCTGGGGCACCCCCGGCTCCTCTGGGGCACTCCCAGCTGTCACTAAGTCGGGTCCCCATGATCAGTCGGAGACCCGTACGACACTGACCGATAAGCCGGTCAAGGGTCCTACCCTCCTCTGCCTGGTCCTTCTTCCATCCATTAAGCCGGGCTTTTCTGTTTCCAATGACCGGCCAGACGTTGCTCACCTATTGGGGCTGACGCTCCCCGCAGGCTGCTCCTGGGCAGGAGCCTTCCTTTCCACCTCCCCCAGTGGAACCTCGAGACCCAGTGGTCACATCGGGTATGGAGGAGGAAGTGGGACCCTTGGAGGTGGTACTTTCTTCTCCCAGTCCCAGGTTCCCTCGAGGGACACTAGGCCCGGGGTTCCGGTGCCAGATCCCAGTGTTCAGAGGGTCCCTGACTGTATTCATCCTTCGCTGGACCCACTGACTGCGTCCTTTCAGATGCAAGGCGCGTCGACAGGTAAATGGTCTGACCCCCTTCCATTAGGGCCATTGTGTCCGACCCCGACGCAAGCTATAGTGACACCAGGCCCGGTGCCACATACTCAGATCTCTGCAGGTCTGACATCAGCCCCTCAGACGTCTGTTCCTCTGACGTCAGGTATTCTGATGCAAGATATTGTCCCTAGCCCATCTCGGCCCAGAGGAGTAATTTTAGTGTCGGGTGGGGTTGGGGGGACAATGTAACTCTCAACCAACCTTGGATTGTGAGTGCTGTGCTACCCACCAAAAAGTAAATCTATGGAAAATACCTGTTAACATACGTTTGAAAGCTAATACATACAGGGAAAACACTGAAGACACTGCAGGAGACCATACGCTGACTGGCACAGCCCACCTCTCACCTCCTTGGCCAGCCGCCAAATGGGAAGACATGGAGCATGCATCCAGTGTACTGCACAGGCTGCATGTCCATCTCCTGTATTGTACAGGAAGGGCGGACTGTGTACTATACAAGGTGCATGGTCCCTGTACAGTACGCAGGCTTTACTCTCTCTGTACAGTACATGATCCATCTGCACTCCCTGTACAATACTGGAGATGCATGCATGCCATGTAATGTACATTGGACATGTGCTCCATGTGTTCCCATTCGGTGGCCAACTGAGGTGGTGAGAGGTGGGCTGTGCTGGTTGTCATATGGTCTACTGCCACACCCGCCCTTTGGGTAAGGGTGGGTTGGTCGCCAATTCAGCCCATGTTTTAAACCCCCTAGTGCTGTCACTGGCTGCTTGCTCCTCTTTATTGTGTTTAAAGCAGCAGTTACTGTTGCTTTAAACATTCTGGAAGTATAAACAGCTACATATAGAAACTTTCAAGTACCTCAAGGGAATAAATAAAGTCCAAGAGGGGAGCATCTTTAAGAAAAAGAGATGTGCAAGAACAAGGTGGCACAATTTGAAGATAGAGGGGGGACAGCTCAGGGGCAATGCGAGGAATTATTTATTCACGGAGAGGGTGGTGGACGCATGGAACTGCCTTGCTGAGGAGGTCATGGGGTCAGAAACAGTGGGGAATTCAAGAATGCATGTGACCGATATAAGACAATTATAGTGGGCGGGGTAGGAGGAAGTAGGCTGTTTGTTAACTAGAATATGCAGCCTATCCAATAGATAGGGAACTGGGCAGACTAGATGGGCCAAGCAGTCCTTACCTGAGTGTCAAAGTCTATGTTTCTATGCTTCACCTACACTGGGCAGTTTTTTTTTTTTTGTTTGTTTTTTTTTTTGTTTGCAAACCAAAAAACGAAATACCCCCACCTTTCAAGCCCTCCAACAGTGTCCACACCACTTCCTCCACAGTCTACTCACCTGCAGGGTTTGATTTGATTTTAATTACTTTAACTCTGGTAACATAACACAGAAGAAAACACTGGCATTCATGATAGGCTAACCATATAACTGCCCAGCCCCTCCCCACACCCACCCACCCAGCCAGCACAGCACAGCAGCCCCTACCAAAGCAGACATAATCGGGTTCAGTCGGCTGTACCAAGCCGCTTCGACAACAAAGTTGTCGAAGGACTTGACAGCGACTACAGTTTGCTGACCTTGATCACATCGCCACGGTAACGTTTCGAGGACCGCAACAGCGAGACATCAGGGGTTTATCCCTAGTTCTAGGAAGTCTACAAAGTCCAAAAAAACCCCACCTTGGTTTACTTCTACTGTCAAGAAAAGTATTAAATGCAAAAATAAGGCATACAGTAAGGCTAAGAAATGTGGGCAACAGGCAAGCTGAGCAAAATATGAAGTCGAATTTAAAAATACAGATTAAGTATTCGCAAGGCAAAAGCAGATTATGAATATAAATTAGCAGCAAAAGTTCAGGATAATTATAAACCCTTTTTCTCTTATATAAATAATAAAAACGGTAGTAATAAAACAATCGGTCCTTTAAAGCACCCAAATGGTGAATTAATAATAGAGGATAAGGATATGGCTTGCCATTACAACACTTATTTTGCCTCAGTTTACAACCAAAAAACTTATAATACCATGAAACATCAGGTTCAAGATGCAGGCCTATCACTCAAAATTGGGGTTAATGAAGTGAGAGACAGACTAAAGGCGTTGGATCAAAATAAAGCCCAGGGACCTGATGGCCTCCACCCTATGGTGTTAAAGGAGTTGGCCGATGTTTTGGCAGCCCCTGTGGCCTATTTATTCCAGTACTCCATAGATAAGGCAGAAGTCTTGGAGGAATGGAGGCAGGCGGAAGTCATTCCCTTATCAGAAGGGGTCTAGACAGGAGGCTTCCAACTACAGAACAATCAGTCTGACATCGATATTGGGGAAAATTTTGGAGGATATTATTAAAACTCATATTACTGATAAATTGACCCAGTCAGGAGATGTAGACCATCATCAACATGGTTTTAGAAAGGGCAAGTCATGCCAGACAGACCTGCTGGAATTCTATGGCAGGGTTAATCAGGCACTCGACTCTCATAATGCTGTGGATATTATTTTTCTGGATTACTCTAAGGCCTTTGATAAGGTCCCCCATGGCCTTCTAATTGAGGCCTTAATTTTGCATGGTATACATGCAAATATTTCCCTCTGGATTGAAAATTGGCTGACAGGTAGAAGACAGAGGGTTTCGTAAGGGGGTCTTTGTCAGGATAAGCGCAGGTGACTAGTGGGAACCCTCAGGGCTCGGTGTTAGGCCTTGCCTTTTAATTTGTAGATTTCATCTATGCAAACTTCAACACCAGTATGGCTCTCTAAGTCTGCTGATGACACTGGGATTGGTTTTATGATAAACTCTAAAGAGGATGCGGACATTTTACAACTGGCCTTAAAGGAACTCGAACAATGGGCAATAATGAAACAATCCACTTTTAATATCGATAAATGTAGGGTTATGCATTTGGGGAAAAATAATAGCCATCATAAATACAGCCTAAATGGAGTGGAGCTACTAGCAATAGCAGAGGAAAAGGACCTAGGTATTCGTACTACTAGTGATCTTAGTTTTAAGACTCACTGTAATCAGGCTATTAGGAAAGCCAGCGGGTTATTATATTGCATAAATAAACATATTAAAAGTAAGGATAGATGAGTGGTGATGCCCCTGTATAAGGCGTTGGTCCGTCCTCATGTGGAATACTGTGCCCAGTTTTGGTCACCAGGGGGAAAAACAGTGATAAATGCTCTTGAACAAGTACAAAAAAGGGCAACTAAGCTAGTGGGGCAGGCCTAGAGGGGCTATGTTACCAGCGGAGATTGCAGGAACTAGGCCTCTCTTCACTGGAGTTCTGCAGACTCCAGGGCGATATGTGCACGGTATACAGAGCACTCCTGGATCATGATTTATGGGCCCAGTTGGGTTTTGAGTTAAGGACCCAGGTATATGATACTAGGGCACATCCACTTCAAATAAAGATCCACACTTCTTGTACAAATAGTAGGAAATATTGGTTTAGTACTAGGGTTACCAGAATATGGAACAGTCTACCAGTGGAGGTGGTAGCAAGCAGGACTATGACAGAATTTAAGAAAAGTTTGGATGATTATTTGATTGAACAGGGTATTACAGGCTATTAATATATGGCAGGCCATTATGGACTTCCATCTCCTTGGCCTTGTATCTAGCTATGTGACCTTGAGTGTTTGTGGGGACTCTGCCACCGCACCCCCGAATTATGGATTCTTAACTCCGGAGGGAGCAAATGTCAGGGGAGAGTGGCAAACACTGACAGTCTGCATCTGACATTCATTATGACAGTCCATTCAACAATGTGGTTGTCGAATGGATTGTGTCACTGTGAGGGGTTCGTTGAAACTGCATCGCTGTTACAACGGTACACTGGCTCAGTCAGAGTCAGGCAGCACACAGGAGAGATACTAGACAGCATAGTATTGACTGACTACAGACAGTAGACAGGACCAACACAGCACAACAGAGAAGACCACCAACAAACATAATAATTAAAATTAAACACCACCTACCCTTGCCTTCTTGCACACTAGAGCTATCTTAGCTCAAGTTGAGAAGCTAATCTCGCTGTTTATGTGCTGGTGGTCACTGGTAGAAGCGTAGAGCCACTGTCCCACTCCTGTCCAGACACACTACACTACAGGAAGAGAGAATGCTTTGCAGACTGCAGCAGGCTTCTTTTCCCAGGCACTCCCTGACCCTGACCAGCACCAAATTAAATGACCAGTAGTGTGTGCAGGAATGCCAACTTTTAGGAATCTTTGCAGGTGCCTATTGCCAGCAGTTAGTAATTTCCTGTGACCAGGTTCCCCAGTAATCTTTTTTGCAGGCTGCCCTCGAAAAATTGAGGGTGCTTTAGTCAACTTTGTGGGCGCTTGACCACCCAAGCACCCATGGAGTCTGCTCCTACGAGTGTGTGGTTCCTGCCAGCTCAGAAGTGCCCTGACTGTGCAGGCTGGAATTCCCTTCCACCACCTCCTCTGTTTATTGCAGCAGTTTTGTGCATAGCATCGCAACCCACCCCCGTGGCATGAGTATTGCTGTTGCTGCCTCCCAATCACTACTCACCCCACCCATGACCCACCGCTACAGCACCACCAGTAACCAGACTCAGTCCTACCAGCTAGTTGCTGCTTGTAGCCACTGCCTCATAATCAGTCTGCTGTCCTCTCCTCTCCGTTCTAAACTTTTCCAGCCTCTGTGTCCAGGCAGACAGTTTCATGGGCTCACCCAGTGCAACCCAACACTCCAACTGACCAACCGAAATTCAGTCACTCACAGAAGGCGGGCCCCACCCTGCTGCACCACTGCCTGACTAACTCCCGAGTCCCACATGAAGCAGGCAACTTGAGGCATTGGGCAAGCAAAGTGGTATAGGCAGCTCCTGAATGAGGCAGGCAGATGTGGCAGAATTGAGAAAGGCAGACAGGAGGGAAGGGATGCACCAGACATGACAGCACCATGGTCTTGACGCCAGCTCATCCTGACTCATTGCTCACTGTTAGCGTCGGTGCACGTTTACACTACTTCCAGGTGCAGTGACTGTGGTCTGTCACTTTCTCCCTTCCTGCCACAACTCAGTCCTGCTCCTCCCAGTTCCGGTCAGGCCAGTTTGTGAAACAGTGTCCCCCCCCCCGCTGCTCTGTCCGTCATCCTCACCCGCCTCTCTGTCTGTCACGACTCACCAGTGAAACCTGACCTCCCCACCACAGCAGGCTCCATAGTCCCTCCCAGCCCGCAGCAGCAGCAAGGTAAGGGTCTGAATGTTGGGGTGACAAATCTTATCACCCAAATTGTTGGGGAGGACTTGTGCCTCCCCATATCCCCCATAATTACTCCCCTGTCTTGGCCACACATTATTCAAAGAGGGTATCTTCCCCACCCGCGCAAACGTCGGGATATCCTCCGTCTGGCCAGACGTTGGGTTCTGTTCCCCATTCTGTTTATTCAGGGTATCATTCTTCAGGTTTATTCCTATTATCAGGGCTACCCTCAGCATCATTATCATGGATTGGGTGCACCATTTTATTATTATCCGCCCACCCATGTGCCTCCACCCCTCCTCCGGCCCCACAACTGGATTTCCAGTCTAATACAATCCTGGTGGAAGGAGGCTAGGTCGGAGCTGATCTTGGATTTGGAAAGGCATCTACCAGCCCCAGTAGTCACCCCTCCACCTCATTCCCTGTGTCCTGTCAGCTCTATCCGCTTGACTGCATGTTTCAGGGACCACACCTCAGGAGGTTACTTACTCTTCTGGACTTTGGAACCCCTGAGGATCATGACACTCCGGACTCCAAGGAGGATTCATCAGATGATTCTTCTGGTGGGCATTCCTCTGTAGCTAAGGGTAAGGAATCGGCCAAATCTCCCCAGAGGATCCCTCTTTCACAGAGTTGTACACATCATCCAGCAGAAAATCTGGAATGCTAAGGAACAAGAGGAAAAGAGGAAACATCTTATGAACACTTAGATTTGAAGACTGTTTCTATTCCTGTCCCGGGACAGCCCTCACGAAGACCTCACTACCACCACCATCTGGCAGCTGCCCCACCTCTATCCCGCCCCTAAGAAGGCAGACTGGATATATCATGCTCCTGAGGGTGTTTCTGTTTGGATGTTCACCCTAAGGCTGATTCCATTGTCACAGCAGCCCTCATGATTGCTCAGCCACCCTGAGCGCATGAGTACCTTCTCCCCCAAGACAAGGAATCCCGCAGTTCAACCAGGTTGGGGAAAGGTCTGTTCCTGCACCATGTGCGCCCTCCACTCCCTCAACTATGTGGCGAACATGGTCTCCTTTCAAAAAGCGACCATGGTCAAGCTTCTGGCACATATCCAGACTATGGAAGCCTCAGACCTCAAGGAAGAGTTGATCAGAGATCTGCGTCTGTCGAAGATTTCCTGCAGACACGCACTCAGGGCTACATATGATTCGGCAGACACAGTAGTCCGCTTGTCTGCCACGGCAGTCTCCCTCAGATGGCATGCTTGGCTACGCATCTCTAGACTCTGTAACAATGTCCAGGCTGCTATTCAAGACGCCCCCTTTAGGTGTTCGGTCCTTTTTGGAGGGGACACCAAGGATATTATCACAGGTCTCCAGGAGAGCGACCAGGCCCTGAGGTCCATGTACCGTCGGGCTTTCAGAAGAAGCAGCCCTTTCAAGCACTGACCAGGAGGCAGAGTAAACAGCCCTTTCCAGGCGCCAGGGCAAAAGAAAGGCCATGGGTTCCTCCTTCACCTCCTGACCTGCCTCTAAATCTCTGAGAGCAGCTGGCAGACCCCGTGTCTCTCCACTTCCTGACTGGCAACTCCTCCCCTCCTCTGCTGCCCTGTGAGGAGCTGGTGGGAGGAAGGTTCACTCACATACAGGAATGGAGGGACGCCACCTCAGATTCATGGGTCCTGCAGCTCATCTCAAAAGGGCACACTTTGCTGTTTCTGGAGTTCCCAACAGAGTCTCTTCCAGGTCGCCTGGTTACTCCTGCACCAGGCTGCTCTAGTCAAGGAGGAAATTTGGGCTCTAAGACAGAAGGCGACCATAGAGCCTGTCCGTCTGCCTCAGAGGGAAAAGGTTTTACTCCCATTTTTTCCTTGCCCCTAAAAAGACAGGCGACCTCAGATCCATTTTGGACCTCAGCAGGCTGAGCCTGTTTGTTGAATACAAAAGGTTCCGCATGCTGACCTTGCAGGGCCTCCTGTCCCTTCTACAGAAGGACCATTGGCTTTGTGCACTGGACATACAGGATGCTTACATGCATAAATCGGTGTTCCTGGGCCACCACTGATTCCTACATTTCTGCTTCCAGGGGGAGTACTTCCAGTTTACAGCTCTCCCCTTTGGCCTTTTTTTTCAGCACCCAGGGTCTCTGTCAAGTGCCTAGCGGTGGTGGCAGTGCCTTACGCCGTCAGGGTATAGCAGTGTTCCCTTACCTGGATGATTGGCTATTGACAGCCCCATCCAGGGATAGGCTTCTGGGTTCTCTGTCGTCTACTCTGGGCCTCTTTTAGTGACGGGGGATCACGGTCAGCCTCCCCAAGTCTACTCTTTTCTCTCTCCCAGAACCTTCAGTTCATTGGAGTGGTCTTGGACATGATCCAATGCAGAGCCTTCCTACCCCTGGACAGGGTGGAGGCTCTTTGAGAGCAGGTCAACCTAGTGACGTCTTCCAGATCTCTTCCGGCCAGGGCGTTATTACGCCTCTTAGGCCTGATGGTGGCCTCCATCTCCATGGTCCCCTTCACCAGGTTGCATATGAGGATCACCCATGGACATAGATACATAGACAGTGTCGGCAGATAAGGGGCTATGGCCCACCCAGTCTGCCCATTTGAGCTTGTAAGTTCAGTTTATGTTTTCCTAGAAGTCTGTTGCCCCTTACCCCTGACCTAGCAGGAATACACTATTTTTAAGCGAAGATGTTCCAGGACTAGAGGGCATGGGATGAAGTTGGAGGTAGGACGATTCAGAGGAAACGTGAGGAAGAATTTCTTCACAGAACGGGTGATGGACAAGTGGAACACCCTGCCAGAGGAAGTGGTGGGGGCTGAAACAATCACGGGATTTAAGAATGCATGGGATAGACATAAAGGAATTCTGGAGGTCAGGGGTAAGGGGCAACAGACTTCCAGGAAAACACAAACTGAACTTACAAGCTCAAATGGGCAGACTGGGTGGGCTATAGGCCCTTATCTGCTGACACTATCTATGTATCTATGTACCTCCAGAATTCCTTTGTCTGTCCCATGCATTCTTAAATCCCGTGATTGTTTCAGCCCCCACCACTTCCTCTGGCATGGTGTTCCACTTGTCCACCACCCGTTCTGTGAAGAAATTCTTCCTCACGTTTCCTCTGAATCGTCCTTCCTCCAACTTCATCCCATGCCCTCAGTTCTGGAACATCTTTTGCTTAAAATAGTGTATTCCTGCACACTGTTCCTCCCTGTAAGATACTTGTATGTCTCTATCATATCCCCTTTCTGCCTCCTCTCCTCCAGGCAGTACATATTCAGTTCCTTCAACCTGTCCTCATAGGACTTGTGATGCAATCCATGTACCATCTTTGTTGCCCTCCTCTGAACCTTCTCTACCCTGTCTGTGTCCTTAAGTAGGTAAGGTCTCCAGAACTGTACACTGTACTCCAGGTGGGGCCTCACTAGTGCCTTGTATAGTGGAATTATGACCTCCCTTTTCCTGCTGGTGATGCCCCTGCCTATGCATCCCAGCATCCTATTTGCTTTACCTGCTGCCTTGTCACACTGTTTCCCTACCTTGAGGTCACCAGAGATGATAACCCCAAGATCCTTTTCCTGCTTGGTGCATGCTATATCCTCACCCCCCGTTGTGCATCCAATGGGATCAATGGTTGAATGACTTGGACCATCCAGTTTTAGTCTCCAGTGTGCTCAGAAAGGATCTCCTTTGGTGGTTAGATCCATTGCTTGCCCCACAGGTTGTCGGTCACCCTCACTCCCAGCCGACCTCGGCAGGTGGAGGTGGCTCAGGCGCCCGGCAGCTGTTTGCAGACTCCTTGGAGTCTGCGACAACTCCTCCTGTTCTCCAGGCCACTTGACCTGGAGTCTGCGGGGGCAGTCGGTGGACGAGAGCCCATCCTCGTTTATAGGTTTGCTTCGGCTCATCTCAGAGTCCACCGGTATGCAGCGTGAACCCGTTCAAAGCGGGCCGTATCCCTCACGGAGATACTGGACCGAGATTCCCTACGAGAGCCTTTCCTGTGGCGAAGCCATTGTGCCTGGCCCTGGAGTTGTGGCAGCGGCCAGCATCTTGTCCCGTGCCTTCGGCCAGGATGGCTCAAAAGTACACAGTCCCAACCGGTTCACTCTCCGGTTTCTTGGAGCACCCCTCTGTGGAGGGGTTAGTGACAGATAGCGTTTTCCGGCGCTCCGGGCATGCTCGGGACGTGGACTAGGGCTACTGGGGGTAGATATCCGCTGCTTGCAGCTAGTGCAGAGTGCGGCGGCCAGGCTTTTGACTGATACGTCAAGGACCAGTCATATAACGCCTGTCCTCCATGGACTGTACTGGCTGCCAATTTAATGGCGGATTACTTTCAAGGTCGGTCTTCTGATCTATAAGGCCCTACACGATCAGGGACCTAGTTACCTGCAAGATCTTCGTCCCTGCTGTCCTTCCCGTCGGCTCCAATCCACCGATGAGGGATTGCTAGAGATTCCCAGGGTTCGTTTAAAGACATCTGGGGCAAGATCATTTAGTTTTTATCGCCCAACCCTGTGGAATTCTCTACCTCATCAGGTGAGAGATTGCCTGACTGTCCAAAGTTTTAAGTCAGCCCTAAAGACATATTTGATTAATCTGGCATATCCAGATTTTTAAAATATATTTATTAATTGATTTTAGGATTTTGTTTTAATTTTATGTATTGATCTGTTGTAAAAGCACCTTGGCTTTGGAAAGGCGCTTTTTAAAAATAAAGTATTAATTCATTCATTCATATTCATTCATTCAAACTGCCCGATAAGGAATCCAAAAAGCTGGATTATGCGGGGCGGAAGGTTTACACTGCTTCCTCCCTAGACCTTTGTCAGGCTAGCTTGGCTGTTCTGATGGCACATTTCTCACACGTCCTTATGGGTTCCCTGGATGAGGTGATTCCTCATCTCCCAGCTGACCTTCAGACGACTGTCGAGCAGGTCCAGGATCAGGGAAGGGCAGTAGCAAAACAGCAGCTCCAAACTTCGTTGGACTTAGGTGATTCTTGTGCCTGATCAGTAGCGGCCGCAGTGGCCATGCACCGCAGAGCTTGGCTGCGGATATCCACCTTCACGGTGGACACCCAGCACAAGCTAGCAAACGTTCCCTTCCTGGGCACCAACTTGTTCGGGCCAGGGGTGAAAGGCCATCTCCAGAGGATCGAGAAGTCCAGTGCCACCTTGGACTCTGCCATGTCTGCCCAGAAAGACAAGGCCGCCCAGCAGCAGCATAGGCCCTTCACGCCTGGCAACGCGTCGACCTGGCAGCACCAGGGTAGCAGGCACGCACCTTGGCCCTAAGGCCAAGTCTGCCGCTTCCTCCAGTAGGAAGCCTGGAGGCAAGGACCCAGGAGGTATCTCAACGGGCCCTTCCTCCAAGCCTGCCCAGTGATGGGTTGAGGGGGGTCACCTCCAATCTCGTCACTCCTCCCCGGGTCCCCATGGGTGGACGGCTCCGCCACTTCTTTTCCGCCTGGTCCACTATCACCAAGGGTGTTAGAAGTGGTAGGCAGGGGTCTGCCTCTGGAATTTGAACACTTCCCTCCCTATTGAGCCATCGCCCCACGGGGAGCAGCGGGTTCAGCAGCCTCTCTGTCGGCTCATCAATCCGACATTACTCTGCTCCTCCAGAAGGAGGTGATCAGCAAGGTGGTGGACCCTACCCCAGAGCCAGGGTTTGTGTCCAGATACTTCCTGGTCCCAAACAGGCGGGGCTGGCGCCCATTCTCGGCCAAGCACAACCTGAACAAGTTCCTAAGGCTGAGCACCTTCAGGATGGTCACTCTGGCTCAGATCATTCCATCCTTGGAACTAGGCATGTGATTTTGTTCTCTGGACCTTCAGGATGCGTTCTTTCACGTCCCAATCCGTCCGTCTCATCAGCGATTCCTCCACTTCCGAGCAGAGGGATCTCTTTATGAGTTCCGGGCCATGCCCTTCGGCCTCTCTCCAGCATGCAAGGTCTTCACCAAATGCATGGCAGTGGTGACAGCACTCCTGCGGCGCCGAGGGTCCGGGTGTACCCTTACCTAGACCACTGGCTGATTGCAGCCCCTTCCAAGTTTGAGGTGGAGCGGTCCAGGGATCTGGCCCTTCAGGTCTGCTCTCAGATTGGCCTCCTCATCAACGAGGCCATGTCGGAACTCATGCCATCGCAGGTGATTCAGTTCATCGGGGCAGAGCTCGACTGTCTTCGAGCCAGAGCCTGGCTTCCGGCGGACAGGGCCGAGGTCCTTTCCTCCTTTGCCCAATAATTTCTGGTTGGGCAAATGTGCCCTGCCCGGGACTTCCTGTGCCTTCTGGGCCTCATGGCAGCCTGCACCAGCGTGGTCCATTGGGCGTGCTGGCATATGCGTCACCTGCAATGGGGGCTGGGCCGCCAGTGGTCACAGCGCTCTGGTCCTCTGGACGAGCCAGTGACAGTGACCCAGGAGATGTGGGACAGCCTACAGTGGTGGCTCATTCCAGCTCATCTGCAGGAGGGTATCCGTTTGTCCGCCCGAGCCAGCGGTCACTCTGATGACCGGCGCCTCTCTGATGGGTTGGGGTGCCCATCTGGGCAGTTCAGGACCCATGGCCTCTGGTTCCCTCAGGAGTCTCAATGCCACTTCAACCTGTTGGAGCTCCGAGTGGTGCATCTCGCCCTCACCGCCTTCGCACCATTTGTATGGAGTCAAGTGGTTCAGGTCCAGACGGACAACACCATGACCATGTACTACCTCAACCGACAGGGCGGGACGCACACCTTGCCTCTGTGCAAGGAGGCTCTCCGCACTTGGTCCCTCTTGATCAGCCTGGAGGTGGATCTTCTAGCCATCCATGTGGCAGGAGCCTCCAACAGTCTGGCCGATGCCCTCAGCTGGATAGGCGCTGCATCTCACGAGTGGTCTCTCCTGCCAGAGGTAGTACAAGATCTGTTCTCCCATTGGGGCACTCCTCAGGTGGACCCATTTGCCTCCAGGGAGAATGCGAAGCTGAGGCTGTTTCATGCCCACCCCCCTCAGCAGGGCTTGCTACAGGGGGATGCCTTCTCGAGGCCATGGACCCCGGGCCTCTTCTACGCCTTCCCTACATTTCCCTTGATCCGCAAGGCAGAGAGGGACAAGGTGCAGGTGATTCTGGTAGCCCTAGACTGGCCCCGCCAGTTCTGGTACCCAGACCTCCTCAGCCTCGGCTCCAGGCTCCCAAGGCGGCTTCCAGCCCACCCGGACCTGATCTCAGTCAACAAGGGGAAGGTTCTCCATCCGGACATTCAATCCCTGCACCGCATGGCCTGGTTCCTGAGCGGCTAGAATTCCAGGCCTTGGGTCTTTCCAACGAGGTCCTCAATGTCGTTGAGACATCCTGTAAGGAGTATAATGCATATGGGGCACAAAAACCCTGGCACAATATATCAGTTGGGGGGCGAGGCTATAGCATGCACCAAGCAGGAAAGGGATCTTGGGGTTATCATCTCTGATGACCTCAAGGTAGGAAACAGTGTGACAAGGCAGCAGGTAAAGCAAATGGGATGCTGGGATGTATAGGCAGGGGCATCACCAGCAGGAAAAGGGAGGTCATAATTCCACTATACAAGACACTAGTGAGGCCCCACCTGGAGTATAGTGTACAGTTCTGGAGACCATACCTACGTAAGGACATAGACAGGGTAGAGAAGGTTCAGAGGAGGGCAACAAAGATGGTGCATGGATTGCATCACAAGTCCTATGAAGACAGGTTGAAGGAACTGAACATGTACTCCCTGGAGGAGAGGAGGGAGAGAGGGGATATGATAGAGACATACAAGTATCTCACAGGGAGGAACAGGGTGCAGGAATACACTATTTTTAAGCGAAAAAGATGTTCCAGGACTAGAGGGCATGGGATGAGGTTGGAGGGAGGACGATTCAGAGGAAACATGAGAAAGAATTTCTTCACAGAGCAGGTGGTGGACAAGTGAACACCCTGCCAGAGGGGCGGTGGGGGCTGAAACAATCACGGGATTTAAGAATGCATGGGATAGACATAAAGGAATTCTGGAGGTCAGGGGTAAGGGGCAGCAGACTTCTAGGAAAACATAAACTGAACTTACAAGCTCAAATGGGCAGACTGGGTGGGCCATAGGCCCTTATCTGCCGACACTGTCTATGTATCTAGGAGTCGACCAGAAAATGTTATGCCTTCAAATGGAAGAGATTCTTCATTTGGTGTCAGGACAAGGGGTTAGACACTTCTTCCTGTTCCTTGGCTAGCATTCTGGACTACCTGTGGTCCCTTTCTCAGCTAGGGCTTCGGTCGACGACCCTTAAAATTTACCTGGCAGCCATCTCTGCTTACAGACACGGGCAGCAAAGCAGTCTGGCACAGGGAGAAGGTGGTTGGGCGCTTTTCAAGGCCTTGATCACATATCCCCTCCTGTGCAAGAACCTCCACCTCCATGGGATCTACTGCTGGTATTGGCCAAGCTCATGGGCAAGCCATTCGAACCGATGCACAGTTGCAATATCTCCCACATGTCGTGGAAGACCGCCTTCTTGGTGGCTTTTACATCAGCCAGAAGGATGGGAGAGCTTCGAAGCGCTTTCCATAGAGTCTTCTTATCTAGTCTTCCACAGGGAAAAGGTTGTTCGTCCCAGCGAAATTCCTTCGAAGGTGGTGTGCGAGAGTTCCACCTTCAGGTGTTGACTCTGCCGGTGTTCTACCCCAATCACACCTCGGAGGCCGAATATAGGCTCCATACTCTGGACCCTAGAAGAGTGCTCTCTTCTTATAAGGAGCGGATGACTGAAGATTGGGGAGAGGTTTGCCAGCTGTTTGTCAC
The DNA here is from genome assembly GCA_016271365.2 of Neoceratodus forsteri. Lineage (NCBI taxonomy): Eukaryota > Metazoa > Chordata > Ceratodontiformes > Ceratodontidae > Neoceratodus > Neoceratodus forsteri. The sequence goes on along the minus strand of CM057457.1, from coordinate 45,887,210 downwards.
CTACGCTGAAGCCGCACCTGGCAGACCTGCAGCCAAGCGGACGATAAGCAGGTGGGTCACCTCCTGCATAGATCTCTGCTATAGGTTGGCGGGCATGGAGTCTCCCAGAGGGATAAGAGCTCATTCTACCCGCCATACCGCTGCTTCAGTGGCTGCTTGTAGGGACGTCCCTATCCAGGAAATCTGCAGGGCTGCTGCCTGGAAGTCAGCACACCTTTTGCCATTACCATTGACCTTGAGTCCAGCTGGGATGCTGGTTTGGGATCTCAGTTCTCCAGTCCTTATTCCCTAAGTGAGGTGCGCGCCTTGCCTCCCTCCTCACGGAGAACTGCTAGGAGTCTGCCAGTGCCAGACAGTGTGGATTGAACAACCTATCCACATCCCTAGAAATACAGGTTACTCACCTGTAAGAGGAATTCTAGGAGTGGTATATGTTGTTCATCCACATGACCCACCCCAACCTCCCCGGCCTCGACATGCAACCTGACTTCCAGCGGGCTATATCTGGCGTCATGGGGCAGAACCAAGGGTTTTACCACCCGGGTGGGTGGGAGGAGCCAGCTTGAAGACCTTCCGGCAAGATTTAACGCGGCAAGGAACCTGCCAGACAGTGTGGATGAACAACATATACCACTCCTGGATCTCCTGTTACAGGTGAGTAACCTGTATATCTCACCCCTAGCTATCTCTACCAGCAATGGCAACACCCTTGAGCACGTGCAGTCATTCAGATACCTAGGATTATCCCTGGACTCAGATCTCTCCTATGGGGGCACACATAAACAATGTTGCCAAATCAGCAAACATGCACCTAGGCCTACTTTACTGACATAGACAACACCTTACTGAAGATTGCCATCCAAAGCTCGGTGGTCTCCATCATTGATTATGGTCCTATAATCTATGGCTCTGCCTCTGCCCAAGATGAATTTCAACATCACTTAACAAGGCCTGCAGGCTTATCTCTGGTGCTCATCGTCTCACTCATACATGTGACCTGTATGCCCGATCTGGCTGGCTTCAACTTTCAAATGCGCAAAATACCAAGCCTGCATTATTGGCAAGAAAGTAACCATGGGCCTCGCTCTGCCGAGTCCCAAGCACTGCTTATTTATAGACTAAAGCCACACACACCAGGGCTCTGAATACCAGCTCCTTCAGATTCCCCATGGTCAGCACCTCTCAGGGCCAAAGATCCTTTGCCTTCAGAGCGCGTAGTTGGTTAAATGCATTCAATCCTGACATATCCTCCACTCCCACTCTTGGCTCATTCAAACATAAACTCACCTTACTAACTCTAGCTCCTGTAATTCGCCTATAATCTCCTTAGCCCTCTCGTTTTGTTCCCTCTATCACCTACCACAACTCCACCCCCTCCTTTTCCTCTGTTACCTTTTTATTTCTTCTTTCTTTTCTCCACTCCTGACTCCCCCCTTCACCCCCTCCCACCTCTTCTGAGCCCTCAGTGATCTTTCCCTTTTTGTTGACTAGTTTCAGCCTGCTCCCAGTTGACGACCATGTCCTTTGGCTGCAATTCCTGCCCTCTCCAACTTCGCTTCTCACGTTTATCTTCATCTTCCACTGTCCCTCCTACTTATCCCTCTGTTACTCTGTGTTCCCATGTATACATTCTACTTATTCTAGCTATTGTATTGATCTACCATTGTAACCTAATATGCAGACCTATTTATTGTTTTGTTCCTATTTCTGTAACTTGTATTTGTTCTCTGACACAGAACCTTTGTAAAAGAGCCTGGCTCTAAGGTACTTGTAATCCTAGTGGTAATAAAATAAATAAAATGAAAAATGAGTTCCATTTTTTTATCAGTGCTTCCTGTTGAAAATGGAAAATTACTGGTCGTAGTTTATACTGCAATCTAATTTGGTAAACTGTTGTGCATTTGCTTGGGTTCTGCAGGAAGGGTAATCACTGTTGGGTAATGGGCAGGTACAGCTTTCCAAGGGGATATACTTGCTAGTCACCTGGCCCACTTAAATCTTTATGAGTGGAGGCACTGTGATATTGATTCTTTCTGACTGTGAACCCCCTCACTAGTGAAGGAGAAAAAATGCAGGAACCACTGCAAACATCTGTGGCAACCCAGTGGCAGTGTAAGATAGTGGCACCCCCACCCCTGGGGCAATTGCCAGTGGCTCAGCAGGTTGCACACTGGCCTCTCAGGCCAGAAGCTAAGAAGGCTGTGGGTCCTGCCCTTTACACTCCTATTTCTATTCCCCCTACACTACCCTTGACCCCGCTACATTAGCTTTGAATACCCCTCTTCTGTCCTCAATATTTTGACAAGACCCCAGTGCTGCTTTCCTTTTATACAACTTGACAAGGCCCCAGGGATGCTCTATAACGGAACTGTATAGCAGCGTACCATGCTACTGTTGTCACTTAGTTTGTAGCATTGCTTAACCAGGTTTAATTTTCTTGTTTGATTCCATATTGATTGTAATAGTGCTTGTCTGTACTGTCTTCCCTGTATCATGTCGTGGAACCTTTGTGCAAGAGTCTTGGACTCAAAGGTTGTTTCTGAATAAATAAATCAAAACACCAGTCACTTGGGTTAAATCCCAAAACTGACACTGTAGTACAGCATGAGGGGGTGCTGCACTCCTGAGGTGCCGTCTTTAGGATGAGACGTTAAACCAAGGTCCCGTCTGCCTGTTCTAGTAGACGTTAAAGATCCCATGGCACTTCTGAAAAAGAGCAGGGAATTTCCCTGTTGTCTTGGCCAAATTTCCCCTATTCACTAAACATACCACCAACAGCTTAATCTGGTTCAGTGCCAGTTGGCATCCTTCTGCATGCCCCCTCCCACGGGACGAGGCTGAAAATAGGCAAAAATGTCTAGTCCTCCTTTCCCGCTCAACAAAAACTAAATAAATTGGGAGGATGCAAGCCCTTCAGGGGCCTTACAAAAGTCTGCTGAAATCTCATTATGTCAGCACTTTGTTGTTACCTGCAGCCGGAGCTCTCTAGAGTGATCCTTCTTAACCAATGGCTAGCTCTATCCCCAGAGGGTTGTCATTTAAGTACTGATTAAACAGTTCCTGCCTTTAATATCGACAATAAGAAAAGGAAAGGGCATTGATACTTTGGGTCAAAATTTCAAAGTCCTGAAGTCGTATAATCTGGTTAACAAAAATTTCAATAATTTAGTTTTCATTTAGGACAAACCAAAACATCAGTACCAGTAAGGGAGGCAGTATAGCACAGTGGTTTAAGGCTCTGAGCTGCAAATATGGAGACCTGGGTTTGAACCCCACAGCCCCCACCTACATACTGTGTGACCCTGAGCAAGTCACTTAACTTCCCTGTGCTCCCAGGTCGCACCTGTAAACAAGTGTTCAGCTTAGTGTGCTACTCCTGGTTAAACAATTGGAAAAAGAAAAAGTATACAGTATATGCATTTTCTTTTTGATTTCATTCCTGAGGCAAGAGAGAGAGAGAGGATTTTGACGTTCGTAGAAGTTCTTGCTCCTTTGCCAGGTCAACTGTCATGGGTGTAAGCAGACCAGGGTGGTGCTGTGCTGTTGGTCATCAAGAGTAATTTGCTGGCAGCAACCTAATATGTCTGCCTTATGAATATAGTGGGTGCAGTTAAAGTGCGACATCCAGGGAGGAGATTTTTAAAAGATGCTGGGGCTGCCATTTTTATTGTGGATCCACACAATTTACAAAATGTGTAGTTAAACACACTTCTAAAAGTAGCTGAATGACTTTAAAATACCCCTGTGAAGAATCTAAGACTACCAGGAATACATTAGTGCTAAAAAAATGTAGGATGGCATTTTTTGCTGGCTAACTAGTAATGCTGCTTTTAATCAAAGAATTCATTATATGGTTCTCTGCTATTGTTGCATGTAGGGTTATTTTATTTATTGATAACTGGTAAGGTGGACTGAGATCTAGACTTCTTTTACAGCCATGACCCAAGGCAGCAAAGAAAGTAGCACAGTACATCAGTTTGACCAACTACAGTATTTAGTAGTACACTGAACACAGAATGCATTTTATGTCTTTTTTTTTTTTTTTTTAGGTACGTCTTATTATGGACGTTCTTGGTAGCACCATCCATGTTATGGAAATGCACGATAATAAGACCTTGACTCCTATGAAGGTAAGGAGACAATCTGAGGTGACCCCCACAAAAAAAAGGGAGGAGATGTCTCAGAATCTTTGCTTCTGGTGCAACTAAAATGACTGGCACTACCAACCTCCGCTCAGGGCATGCTCCATGCAAACAGTAACATTTTAAATAAGTCCTCCAGCCACAGACCCAAACCCTCTCTGGTGAAAGTAACTATTTCAAATCCTATCTGTCGGACTGAAGTGGTAGCGTGATAGGTCAGTGGAGGGTTCAGAAACATAGAAACATAGACTTTGACGGCAGATAAGGACCGCTAGGCCCATCTAGTCTGCCCATTTCCCTACCTACAGGATAGGCCGCAGATCCTAGTTAACCAACAGCCTATATCTTCCTGCCCCCCACAAGAATTGCCTTATGTCTGTCCCATGCATTCTTGAATTCTCCCACAGTTTTAGACCCCTCAACTTCCTCAGGAAGGCTGTTCGTGCATCCACTACCCTCTCTGTGAAATAATACTTCTCACATTGCCCTGAACCGCCCTCCTTCTGTCTTTAAATTGTGTCCTCTTGTTCTTGCAAGTCTCTTTTCTGAAAGATGCTACCCTCTTGGACTTTGTTGATTCCTTGAGGTACTTGAAAGTTTCTATCATGTCCCCCTCTCCTTCTTTCCTCAAGGGTATACATATTAAGCTCCTTTAGTCTCTCCTCATACGGCTTCTCTTGCAGACCCTGCACCATTTTAGATGCCTCCTCTGGACTGCCTCTATCCTGTCTATGTCCTTTATGAGATGGGGTCTCCAGAACTGGACACAGTATTCCAGATGGGGTCTCACCAACTGTCTGTACAGAGGGATAACAACTTCCTGTTTTCTGCTGCTGATGCCTCTCCCTATACATCCCAGTATACCCCCGGCCCTCCCTACTGCCTTCTCACATTGCTTGCTAACCTTAAGGTCATCTGATATGATTACCCCCAGGTCCCTTTCCTGTTTTGTTGTTGTTACTACCTACCCACCCATTATGTATTCTTCCCCTGGGTTCTTGTTTCCCAGGTGCATTATTTTGCACTTTTTTGCATTGAATCCTAGCTGCCATACGTCTGACCATTCCTCCAACCTTGCCAAGTCCCTTTTCATCCTTTCCACTCCTTGTGTATCAACCCTGTTGCAGATCTTTGTGTCATCTGCAAAAGGCATACTTTTCCTTCCAGTCCCTCTGCAATGTCACTGATGAAGACATTAAAGGACTGGACCCAATCACTGAACCCTGCGGTACCCCACTAGTAACTGCCCTTTATTCAGAATGGACTCCTTACAATTACCTTCTGTGTCCTGTTGTCCAGCCAATGTTTTACCCAGGCTACCACCCTGGGACCCACTCCCGGCTGGTTAATTTGACTATCAATCTTTGTGTGAGACTGTGTCAAATGCCTTGCTAAGTCTAGGTAGGCCATGTCCACAGCCCCTCCCTGGTCTACTACTTTGGTCACCCAGTCAAAGAAATCTATTAGATTCTGTCTGACATGACCTTCCCACTGTGAACCCATGCTGCCTTGGGTCCTGTGCTCCACTGACCTCTAGGTACTCAACTATTCTTTCCTTCAGAAGTGACTCCATCACTTTCCCTACCACAGAGGTCAAACTGACAGGTCTGTAGTTTCCTGCCTCTGTCTTGGTCCCACTTTTGTGAAGGGGAATCACATCCGCCTTCCTCCAGTCCTCAGGTACCACACCATCCTCCCATGATTTTATTAGCGAGTTCTTTCAGAACCCTTTCTTCTGTGAAAGGACTGGGATCGACCCATCCTCGAGTGCTTCTGTTAATTGGATTAGGCACTTCCCCCTCCTCTTTTGTGAATACTGAGCAGAAATATTCATTCAGTATTCCTGCTTTTTCACTGTCCCCCTCTGCCCACCCACCGTTCATTCTATTCAGCCTCACTATCCCTCCCTTTGTCTTTCTACGCTCGCTGATGTACCTATAAAAGGTTTTATCCCCCTTCTTAACTGAGTTGGCTATCTTTTCCTCAGTTTGGGCCTTTGCTATTCTGACCTCCCTCCCTGCTTCTTTCTGCCTTAACTGGTACAGCTCTCTGTCCTGCTCCTTCTGTGTTTCCTTATACTTCCAGAATGCTATCTTTTTCTTCCTGACTTTCACAGCCACCTCTGTTGAGAACCATAGTGGCTTTTTCTTTCGTTTTGATTTGTTTATTTGCTTCACACAAAGGCTTGTTGCATCTGTGATGGCAGTTTTGATAATTCCCCATTGTTGCTCCACACCTCCTTCTAGCCTGTTTGCTAGTGCTTTTCTGAGCACTCTCCCATCTTGCCAAGTCAGCCTCCTAAAGTCCAGTACCCTCACTTTTGTATGGCTTGACTCTGTAGCTGAGTTTAACGTGAACCACACTGTTTGATGGTCACTTGTCCCCAGATGGCAACCTACTTCTAGATCTGAGATCCTCTCCTGCCCCGTTTGAGAGTATGAGGTCTAAGATTGCTCCCTCACAGTGGGTTCGAAACTAGCTGTCTAATGCCTGCCACCTGTAGGGCGTCAAGAATGGCCCTGCTCTTGGATGTGGCTGCAGCAAATATGCTCCTTAACATCTGGCATATTCAGGTCTCCCATCAACAGTATCTCCCCTTTCTCTGCCATTCTAAGAATGCCTTCCATCATATCCTTGTCCATTCCTTCCCCCTGACATGGGGGTCTGTACACAACCCCTGTGCGGATTGTGGTGCCCTTTCCAGTCTCCAAGGTGACCCACAGTGCCTCCTCTCCTCCCTGTTTACTCTTTTGTTCGGTTGCCTTTATCCCTTCCTTTACATAGAGAGCTACTCCTCCCCCTCTTCTCCTCTGCCTGTCTCTCCTGTAAGTTATGTACCCTGGTATGTTAACATCCCAGTCATGGTTCTCTGTGTACCATGTTTCTGTGACTGCTACCTAGAGGGCGGTGTCATCCATGTAGAGGTGAATATGAGAGCGGGTGCAGACTGAGGGAAGGTCATTCATGAAAAGTGAGAAGAGTATGGGGCTGAGGATGGAGCACTGTGGGACGCCAGATAGGATGGGGGGGTGGACGCGAAGTTGCCTACTACAGCAGACTGCTGGCGGTCACGGAGGTAGGATTTAAACCAGAGGACTGAGGAGGATGCAAGGCCCGCAGAATGAATTTTTTGGAGGAGGTGTGGGCGGGAGACTGAGTCGAAGGCCTTTGCGAGATTGATGAAAATTGCTGATGTGAGGTGGCCTTTGTCCATAGCAGTGAGGAATGAGTCTGACGTGGAGAAAGGAGATTTTGGAGTGTTTTTTCTGGAAGCCAGATTGATAATCTGAGAAGTTGGACGAAGAGAGAAATTCGGAGAGTCTTTTGAGAACTATGGATTCCTGCAGCTTTGCCAGGGAGTGGAGCAGGGAAATATGGTGGTAATGGATGATGTTGGCGATCTTCCATGATTTTGGGACTGAGATGGTGAGGAAAGAGGTTGAGTTTGTGAGAGAGGGGGAGGCTGTGGCTGGAGCAGAGAGGCACAGGAGCTTAAGATGGAGGCCATCTGGACTTGTGCGGGTTAAGGGTGTGGAGTGTGAGAAACTTTTTGAGGGATGGTGGGATGGAGGATAAACCCATCGGAGGGGAGTAGGGAGGTGCTGGACAGTCCGGTTGTGAAACACACACAGGATGTGAAAAATGAGTTTAGAATTTCAGCGACTGAGGTGGGATCTGAAACAGAGGACCCATTTTGTACAAGTGTGGGGGCAGGTACTTGGCCAGAGGAGTTGAGAAGGGATTTGACTGCGTTCCAAAAGGATGAGGGGTCAAGGCAGGATGAGAAGTTTGATTTGAAATACTCAGATTTAGCTTGACTTATTGCTATTGTGCAGGCATTTCTGAGCTTGCGATAGAGGTGGAGGATTTGAATTTAGTCCAGGCTTTGTCTCGAGTTTTGCATAACGATAAAGTAACGGGGGAGATCCAGGGTAGGTGGTGACGTCTGACCCTAGTGATGTGGAAAGGGGTGTGGAGGTCCCATAGACCAGTAAAGATAGTGGAGAATCGCATGAGAGCTTGGTTAACATCAGCGGCCGAGAAGACGGGACCAGTTTGCTGGGTTGAGGTCAGCCAGGTGGTGGAGCAGAAACTGAGATATTTAGGTGAGTATTTGGGAAGGTGAACTTTCCTGGTGCAATAAGTGAAACAGTGATCACTGCGTTGTTCAGGATGCCTTTAAATTACTATGTTAGCTATGCATGTGAATTATTTCTGTAGCGCTCCACTTTGTCACTGGAAATTCCTAACAAATGGGTAAGACGCACCCCTGCTAGGGACTCACCGGCATAGGTTAGAGCTGTAGAACTGTGACAGCACAGAATACTGGGGATATGAGAATTCCACAGTCAATCACTGATCAGTGTTTTGTGTCTGGGACAGCAGCACACTCGGATGAACTTTATACTGTTTTGAATCATTGCAGTTTTTATTGTTTTTCTTCCCAAGGAAAAGGTAATTCTAGGAACATGTATATGTTGTTCATCCACACTGTCTGGCAGGTTCCTTGCTGCTTTAAATCTTGCAGGAAGGTCTTCAAGCTGGCTCCTCCCACCCACCCGGGTGGTAAAACTCTTGGCTCCGTCCTCTTGACGTCAGATCTTCCTTACCCCTTGGAAGCTCAGGTTCCCTCCTTAACGCTCTTTGTATAGACTGGATCCTAATTCTTCGGTTCACCCGAAAATAGTTTTAAAATTCTCAAGACTTCGGTCAAATTCTTCCCTCACGGCTGTGATGGACAAATCGACTCCGGTTTCGGTGGTGCCCATGCGAGCAGAAGATGTCAGGGCGGACCCACACTCACGTGCGTCTACTGCCTCGGCCTTGATCACGACACCGCGAGGCCTGCGAGTTATGCAGATTGTTCTCGGCCTAGCGTCCTTGAAGACAGCGCTGCCCGTTTACAACTTGGGCACCCGAAGCGTTACCGCGGTGAAGTCGAAGGAGGCCTGTTGGGCGGTGTCCGCAGCGGCTGGCTCGGCTGAGCAACTCGAGCAGATGATCGCCCTCGAGGAGGAGGCAGCCCAGGCCGCATCTTCATCCTCTTTGGTCGCGGCATTTATCCAGCTCTCTCTGGGATCCTCCTACACAGCTTCTTTTAAGGAGCTTTGCCAGTCCCTTTCCATGAAGGGAGAGGGGCCTTCGGGACACTCTTCTCGGTCCAGAAAGAAGGACTCGAAGGGTAAGTCCCATTGTCGACGTTCGTGGGAGCGGGAGAGGTCCCCTTCCTGAGCAGTCGACACTAGACTTGATTAGGGGCTGTGGCTAAGGCGCTGGCTTCACGGTGTCCCCATCAGGTCAGCCGTCCGAGACACCCGTCGATGTGGTCGAGATTTTTCTCGACCCGTCGGACAGAGCTGTCGACTGGTGAAGCCAACAACCATCATCACCGGTTCCCCAAGTGGAAACTGAGGACTTGCCTGCGCCTCCTGTGCCGGTGTCCCCGGTCAAGGCTCCCGAGCCGAGGGAGGAGTGGGTGTTCCCCGCTCCCTCCCAGACCCACCTTTGGAAACACCGAGGGTCTCAGTCTCGGCACTGAGGAAAGCGGCAGCGCCGCTCGTCCTCATCTTCCTCCTCAGAAGAGGAGAGGCTACGGCGCAAATTGCGCTGACACTACGAGGACTTAATGTGGCAGCAGCTTCTTTTATCCGGGAACAAGCCGACGCCGTCGCCTTCCCCAGCCATTAAGTGGCTGTCACCCGAAAGGCCGAAACAGCCCCTCGCGGTAGTCGAGGTGCCCAAGCCTGGGCCGGTTGTTTGGCCGAAACCAGCTGCCCCACTGATTGTGGTGGAACCTCCGCCTCCACAACCGAAATCGGGGGCACCGACCAAGGACTCTTGGTCAGGTCAGGGTCTGCCCAACCGGTTGTCGGTCACCCTCACTCTCGACCATCCTCGGCAGGTGGAGGGTAGCTCAGGCCCCAGGCAGCTCTTCGCAGACTACTGAGTCTGGCAACGACTCCTCCCTGTTTTCCAGGCCCCCTGACCTGGAGTCCTCCGGGGGGCAGTCGATGGACGAGGACCAATCGTCCTTCATGGGTCTGCTTCGGCTCCTCTCGGAGTCCACCGTGATACAGCTCGAGCCCATATCCAAGCGGGCCAAGTATCCCCTCACGGAGATACTGGACCGAGAGGATTCTCCCACGAAGGCCTTTCCGGTGGCTGAAGCCATTGTTGGCCCAGCCTTGGAGCTTTGGCAGCGTCCGGCTTCCTGTCCTGCGCTTTTGGCCAGGATGGCCAGGAAGTATGCGGTCCCTACCGGCTTTGTCCGTTTTTGAGCACCCTCTGCGGAGGGGTTGGTCACCGATAGCTTTTCCGTGCTCTGGGAATGCTAGGGATGTGGATAAGCCCCCAGACAAGGAGTCCAAAAAGCTGGACTATGCTGGGTGCAAGGTGTACGCTGCATCCTCCCTCGGCCTCCGTCAGGTCAGCTTGGCCGTGCTGATGGAACACTTCTCCCACACCCTCATGGGCTCCCTGGATGAGGTGACCCTCATCTCCCGGCCGACCTGCGGACTACGGTCAAGCAGGTGCGGGATCAAGGAAGGGCAGTGGCGAAACAGCAGCTCCAAACGGCTCTAGACATTTGAGACTCCTGTGCCCGATCAGTAGTGGCTGCAGTGGCCATGCACCGCAGAGCATGGCTGAGGATATCCACCTTCACGGCGGATACCCAGCACAAATTGGCCTACGTCCCCTTCTTGGGGACTGACCTGTTCGGCCCTGGAGTGGAAGGCCACCTCCAGCGGATCGAAAAGTCCAACGTTACCCTGGGCTCTGTCACCTCCGCCCAGAAAGACGAGGGCCATCGTCAGCAACATAAGTCCTTTCGCCCTTCTGCTCCTGCGGCATGTCCGGCCCAGCAACACCAGCATCAGGGCCAGCAGGCTTGTGCTTGGCACCCCAAAGTCAAGCCTGCGGCTTCCTCTAACAGGAAGCAGGGAGGAAAAGGCCCAGGAGTTCCCTCGGCCGGTCCTTCCTCCAAGCCTGGCCAGTAACGGGTTGAGGGGTGTCGCCCCCTTCTGTCGCTCCCCCCGTGGGGGGACGGCTCCGCCACTTCCTTTCCGCCTGGTCCGCTATCACCAAGGACCGCTGGGTGTTGGAGGTGGTAGGAAAGGGCCTGCCTCTGGAGCTCGAGCAGGCCCCGTCCTTCCGAGCCGTCGCCCCGCGGGGGGCTATGGGGTCAGCAGCCTCCCTGTCAGCTCTTCAAGCCGACATTGCCCTGCTCCTCGAAAAGGAGGTGACCAGGAAGGTGGCGGGCCCTCCACTAGACCTGGGGTTTGTGTCCAGGTACTTCCTGGTCCCGAAATGGACGGGGGGCTGGCGCCCCATTCTAGACCTGCACGACATGAACAGGTTCCTAAGGTCTTGAACCTTCAGGATGGTCACTCTGGCTCAGATCATTCCATCCTTGGAAAGAGGCATGTGGTTCTGTTCTCTCGACCTCCAGGACACGTTCTTTCACGTCCCAATCCATCTGTCCCACCAGAGATTCCTCCACTTCAGGGCAGAGTGGTCCCTCTACGAGTTCCGGGTCATGCTCTTCGGCCTTTCTCTAGCTCCGAGGGTCTTCACTAAATGCATGACGGTGGTGACAGCATTCCTGCGGCGCCGAAGGGTCCGGGTGTACCCCTACCTGGACGACTGGCTGATTGCGGCCTCCTCCAGAATGGAGGTGGAGCGGTCCAGGGATCTGGCCCTCCAGGTTTGCTCTCAAGTTGGCATCCTTATCAACGAGGCCAAGTCGGAACTCGTACCAAAGCAGGTGATGCAATTCATTGGGGCAGAGCTCAACTCTCTGCAAGCCAGAGCATGGCTCCCGGCGGACAGGGCCGAGGTTCTTTCCTCCTTTGCCCAATCATTTCAGGTTGGGCAATTGCGCCCTGCCCGGGACTTCCTGGGCCTCATGACAGCCTGCAACAGTGTGGTCCATTGGGCCCGTTGGTAAATGCATCCCCTACAATGGGGACTGGCCAGTCAATGGTCACAGCGCTCCGATCCTTTGGATCAGCTAGTGACAGTGACCCAGGAGATGTGGAACGCTCTCCAGTGGTGGACCGTTCCAGCACATCTGCAGGAGGGCATCCCGTTTGTCCGCCCCGAGCCGACGGTCTCTCTATCGACCAATGCCTCTCTGATGGGTTGGGGTACCCATCTGGGGGAGCACAGAGCGCACGGCCTCTGGTCCCCTCGGGAGTCCCGATGCCACATCAACCTGCTGGAGCTTTGAGCAGTTCATCTAGCCCTCACCACCTTCGCTCCATTTGTACAGGGTCAAGTGGTCAAGGTCCAGATGGACAATACCATGACCATGTACTACCTAAACCGCCAGGGCGGGACGCGCTCCATGCCTCTATACAGGGAAGCCCTCCGCATTTGGTCCCTCGTGCGCAGAATGGAGGCGGATCTCCTTGCCATCCATGTGGCAGGAGCCTCCAGCATTCTGGCTGATGCCCTAAGCCGGATGGGGCTGCATCCCACGAGTGGTCTCTCCTGCCAGAGGTAGTACAAGATCCGTTCTCCCTCTGGGGCACGCCTCAGGTGGACCTGTTTGCCTCCAGGGAGAATGCGAAGCTGAGACTGCTTCATGCCCGCCCCCCTCAGCAGGACTCACTGCAGGGAGATGCCTTCTCGAGGTCGTGGACCCCGGGCCTCTTCTACGCCTTTCCCCCATTTCCCTTGATCCACAAGGTGCTTCTCAAGGCAAGGAGGGACAAGGCGCAGGTGATTCTGGCAGCCACAGACTGGCCGCTCAGTTCTGGTATCCAGATCTTCAGTCTCGGCTCCAGGCTCCCGAGGCGTCTTCCAGCCTGCCCGGACCTGATCTCAGTCAATCAGGGGAAGGTATTCCATCCGGACCTTCAATCCCTGCACCTGACGGCCTGGTTCCTGAGCGGCTAGAGTTCCAGGCCTTGGGTCTTTCCGACGAGGTCCTCAACGTTGTTGAGGCGTCCCGTAAGGAGTCGACCAGGAAATGCTACACCTTCAAATGGAAGAGATTCTCCATTTGGTGTCAGGGCAAGGGCCTGGACCCTTCCTCCTGTTCCTTGGCAAGCATTCTGGACTACCTGTGGTCCCTTTCTCGGCAAGGGCTTTGGTCAACGATCCTTAAAGTGCACCTGGCAGCCATCTCTGCTTACCGGGTGCAGGCCAGGAAGCAGGCGGTGGCGCAGGAGAAGGTGGTCTGGCACTTTTCCAAAGGCCTTAATCACATATCTCCTCCGGTGCGAGAACCTCCAACTCCGTGGGATCTACTGCTGGTATTGGCTAAGCTCATGGGCAAGCCATTCGAACGATGCACAGGTGTGACATCTCTCACCTGTCGTGGAAGACCGCCTTCTTGGTGGCTATCACGTCAGCCAGAAGGATGGGAGAGCTCCAGGCACTTTCCATCGAGTCTCCTTATCTGGTCTTCCACAGGGACAAGGTTGTCCTGCGCCCCCCGAAATTCCTTCCGAAGGTGGTGTCAGAGTTTCACCTTAACCAGGTGTTGACTCTGCCGGTGTTCTACCCCAATCACACCTTGGAGGCCGAATATAGGCTCCATACTTTGGACCCTAGAAGAGCGCTCGCTTATTACAAGGAGCGGATGGCTGAAGTTCGGGGAGAGGTTCGCCACCTGTTTGTCACCTACGCTGAAGTCGCACCTGGCAGACCTGCAGCCAAGCGGACGATAGGCAGGTGGGTCACCTCCTACATAGATCTCTGCTATAGGTTGGCGGGCATGGAGCCTCCCAGAGGGATAAGAGCTCATTCTACCCGCCATACCACTGCATCGGTGGCTGCTTCCAGGGACGTCCCTATCCAGGAAATCTGCAGGGCTGCTACCTGGAAGTCAGCACACACCTTCATTACCCACTACCACATTGACCTCGAGTCATGCAGGGATGCTGGTTTTGGGGCCTCAGTTCTCCAGTCTTTTTTCCCTAAGTAGGGGGTGTGCGCCTTGCCTCCCTCCTCCTGGAGAACTGCTAGGAGTCTGCCAGACAGTGTGGATAAACAACGTATCCATGTCCCTAGTAATACAGGTTACTCACCTGTAACAGGAGTTCTAGGAATGGTATACGATGTTCATCCACACGACCAACCCGGCCTCCCCGGCTTCGACGCACAACCTGGCTTCCAGCAGGCTAGATCTGGTGTCATGGGGCAGTGCCAAGAGTTCTACCACCCGGGTGGGTGGGAGGAGCCAGCTTGAAGACCTTCCGGCAAGATTTAAAGTGGCAAGGAACCTGCCAGACAGTGTGGATGAACAACATATACCATTCCTAGAACTCCTGTTACAGGTGAGTAACCTGTATTTCTAGCAGGAGGATACTGAAGTCTTCCATCATCGGCCATTCCCCACTGTCTCCCGGACTTACCCTGTCTCTGTTTCTCCCTGGCTTTCCCTCCAGAGCTGGGTGGGCCATGCCTTGTCGGAGGTCCTGCTTGGTCCAGAGGCAGGTGCCAAGGTTATGTCTGGTTAATATGGCAGCGGCAGCCTTGAGTCACACCATTCCCTATTTCATCTCCTGAGTGAGATTTGTCAGGCCGACAAACCACAGGGCATACTGTGCCTGCAAAGACACCTAAACACTTCACGGTGGGTGAAGGCACTTGGCACAAGTGCCTCATGACACATCTGGATGTGCAGGTCAGAAATGGTAAACCACACCTTGTCATGTTTCTTATGTAAGATGTTTTCTAGCCAGTTTTCAGAAGTAGTAGGCTGTCATTATACATGCAAGTTGTCACAAATTCTGTCTACACCTGTAACAATGCTAATATATTCTGGGACGCCAGCAGTCATAGCGGGACTTACATGGTCAGAAATGCCTTTTATTTTTCTTATCATCTTGCTGCAAAAGTGACTGCACCTAAATTAACAGCTTCCCAAGTAAACTGTCTGCTGTTCCTGTGTTTCGAGCGCTGTCTGTAGACTCCGGTTGCACCGGGAGTTAGGGGAACTCAGCAGCGAGTCGGCAACCTCTGATTGGACCACCCAGGAGGTAGAACTACTCACTATAAAGCCCCACATGGCGTGCCTTAGTGCGAGCGTGGCCACTCAGTGGAGAAAAGCTTATAGCAGATGGTTTAATTATTCAGGGGGCGGTAACGGGAGACGAGTACCAACAGTGTCAGCAATAGTGTGCTGCTGACAAAAGAAAGAAATCCATTTCTGAGTGAAGTTTTCAATGCTATCATCCCACCCCAGCCATCAGCCTGCTCACTTCCCCGCAAACTTGTCGCACACTCTGCCGACCTCTTGCATCCACTTTACTAAAAATAACCCGGGCTATGTATCCTGATATGCTGCTTAAAAAAAAAAAAAAATTAGACAAAAGTTTGCCCAGATATTTGTATTCCCCCAGCCATCAGCCTTCATGCTTGGTTGCCCGCCTGCCGTCACACACTGTGCTTTGAGTGTACTCCACTACACGATCCAATGCCACCCATCTCCCCAGTTTCAGAAGAAGCACAGCCCATGTTATTTTTAGTAACGTGGATGCAAGAGGTCGGCAGAGTGTGTGTCAGTTTGCGGGGAAGTGAGCAGGCTGATGGCTGGGGTGGGATGATAGCATGGAAAACTTCGCTCAGAAATGGATTTCTTTCTTTCTTCAGCAGCACACCTGTGGAGTACCGTACTACAAACTGAAGAAAACAACATCTTTGCCACTGGACCGGACTGGTACTTTAGAATATCCATTAGACCACCAGATATTTGAAATGTTTACTGTGCTGCTGTTTGTACCCATGTTAACTCAGTTTCTGTACATTTTAATTAACAAAATAAACAAAACCATAGCCTAACATGTGTGAGACAACTCTAAAAGAAGGTAAATAAGCGGAGCCTTTTGGCATTGAGAGAATAATGCAGCTGTCTGCATGAGGCCCCATGACATCACACAGCACCTCCAGTGGCCATTTTAAGGAGCAGGCAGAGCAGGAGTTTTGAAATGGTTAGGCTAATGTTTACATTTTAAAATGCTATAAACTGCATTTATAATTACACAAATGCAATTTTAGCATCACTGTAAACAGTATCCTTTCCTTTACCTTTCTATGGAGCCAGATTTTTTAAATAGCTTCTTGTAAAAATAGGGGGTTTAGTTGTCCTTTAAGTAATTTAACAATGTTTTTTATATGCAGTAACAGTGGGGGTTTGCTGGGGTTAGCCCTATTATGTGGTAACTGCATTTCTTCTAAAGAACATGATCTGATTCCCGGGGTGTTTTTACTTGATGCGTATGCTACTGTGTTTATTACATTGGATGCTGCTCTTGAATTAGAGTGTGTTAATTTGAATATAACGGTTTCTCTGCAGTTAGCTAGAAGTTGTAGGATTAAGCAAACATCAACACCTCATTTCAAATGTAAAATGCACTTTATGCCATTCTTAAGGCAATTTATTTTAATGTTGCTTTTTTCAGGAAGTTTCCATTCCAGCAGTGTCTAGTAATTATTTTTCTCATCTTGAGTTTGGTGAACGGTCGGGCTTGGGGCTGGTGCATTATAATGTGAGGAGTTTACTACCTAAGATTGATCATGTTCGTACATGGATGCACAGTACCAACCCTGATGTTTTTGTTTTGTCAGAAACTTGGTTAAATACCTAACACCGAGGTCCAGGTGGATGGATATAACATATTTAGACAGAATCGACTTACTAAAGGTGGTGGTGAGGGGTTGTAGTGTATTTGAAAAAAGCAACTTAACTGGATTGGTAAAGGTAACACAATCCTTGCCAAAAAGGCTAGATGATATTATCCTTCAGATTCTGGGCTGTCAGAGCTTTAATTTCACTACTGCTGCTTGTTATCGACCCCCATGATCCCTGTGAGACACCCTGCAACAATTTAGTACTGTAATCTTTCCTTTTACAGACTGTGAATTGTTGGTTATGGGTGTTCTAAAGTGGGATATGTTAAAATCTCCAATTTCTTTATTGAATCAATTAACAGCCTTAAATTTAACTCAAATTGTTGATAAGCCTACTCGACCTAGTAAAACCAATGATGATAGAAGTACTTTATTGGACTTAATTCTGACCACAACTCCCATAAATATATTTTTCCAGTTTTTGTTCCTGATAGAAGCGATCATTGCTATGTTGCCTGTGTGAGACAACAATCTAAAATTTTAAATACAACTGTGGATTATGATTTATAGAATTTTTCCAAGTTCTGTGAATAGGCTTTTGTTTTTGATTTAGCCAGTGAAAATTGGTCTTTAATTTTTCATTGTCCTGACATTGTTACTGCTTGGGAATGTTTTAAGTTATCTTTATTAAACATAGTTGATAGAAATGCCCCTTTTTTCTTAAACAAAAACAAAAGTAAAATCAATCCCTGCACCTTGGTTCAATGGTCATCTAAGGAGGTTATTACATATTACGGACGGTCTTTGGAAAAAAGCAAAGGAATGTAAAGAGCACATTGACTTGCAGAGCTATAGGACTTTTTGGAATAAATATACTCAAAGTCAGAGACAAAGTATATTTTATAATCAAAAATTCTGAAGTGCATCTAATGACAGTAGGAAGATCTGGTCTGGAATTAGATCTATGCAGGGTAACGTTAACAGGCCACCACTACCCGAAGTCCTAAATTATGTAAGCATTAAGCCATGAGAAAGGAGGCATTAACAAAGAATTAATGCAGGGTTGGTGGGGGTTGGTGTACGAGTCCAAAGGCAGAGTGCTCCAACCACCCACCCATGCATTAATTCCTTGTAAATGCCTCCTTTTGAGTGGCTTAATGCCCTTGTAACATTGCTTCTAATACGGTTTATATGCCTACTACTTCTATTATACTAACTGTGGAAAGAAAATGAGAACTTTTTTCTTTGTTTTTTATATCAACACGATTGTAGAGTACTATCAGGAACTTAGCTTTTGTAACCATACTTCTTAATTACTCATACTTCATTACTTCTACGTTTCTGCCCATATCTCAGTATTGTATTGTTTTGTTTATTCTTTGTAAAGTGCTTTGATCTCTGGAAAAGCGTTTTTAAATACATTTTTACTTTTACTTACTTAATATACTTATTGATGTAATTATTTTTGTCAGAAATGGTGCTTTCATTACTTACAGTGTTTATACTCTAAAGAAGGTTTTTAAACTCTCTTACAAGCGGTGCCAAATTTTTCACTTCATTCATTTCAAACTGTTGCACATTAACTATGCATTATGGGAAAGACTACACATTAGTAGAGACCCTTGACATTTTTATTTTTTTATAATTTTTATTTTTCTGGAATTTCTTTTTTTTTATTCATTGAAAATTTAGTTTTATTTCTTATCACATTTACATTCATAAACTACCTCAGAAATTACCTTATACACACTAGAAATCACAATCCTAGTGTACTACATTGTATTAAGCAGCATTATGCTATGGTCTTGCAAGGTTTTGTGACTGAAATAATTCCGCTGTTGCTTCCTTGTGGACCATCTCTGTTGTAACAATAGAGCCTAACCAACAACTGCTGCAAGCATTTATTTAGATTTTGCCACCAAAAAGCAGTTTTTTTTTTTACTTTATTCATGGTTTTTTTGTTCCTTTTATATGCTGAATTTCTTGCTATTTCTTGTTATGCCTTGAATTTATTTCTTTTTATGCCTTAATTTCTTATTATTTCTTGCTATTTCTTTTTTAAAAAAAACACGGGTCTCTACACATTAGCATACAATGGGGATGGTACTCATGCAGAAAAAATGCTGGACATATCAACTTGAACAAAACATTTCTGATTTCCTAACACTATTATTCATTACTTCTATGACCTGTAAATGTCGATTACCACACCTCTCCAAATAACTGATTTCCGGGATACAATTTCCACGTTGCAGTCGGAACAGAGAACTGCGTAGTGGCATGAACGAAAATACCAATGTATGAAAGAAAGAGAGATATGGGCAGAAATGTAGAAGTAATGAACAATAGTGTTAGGAAATCAGAAATGTTTAGTTCAAGTTGCTATTTCCAGCATTTTGAAACTAATTAAGTGAAAAATTTGGCAATGCTTGTAAAAGAGTTTAAAAACCTTCTTTAGATTATAAACACTATAAGTAATGAAAGCATCGTTTCTGACAAAAATGACTATTAATAAGTGTATTAATAAGTATGGTTGCAAAAATGAAGTTCCTGATAGTACATTACAATTGTGTTGATATAGAAAACTGAAAGAAAAAAGCTCTGGTTTTCTTTCCACAGTTAGTATAACAGAAGTAGTAGGCATATAAACTATGTTAGAAGCCATGGAGGCATTTACAAGGAATTACTGCATGGTTGGGTGATTGGAGCACTCTGCCTTCACCTTGTGTATCAACCCCTGCCTCCTTTCTCATGGCTTAATGCTTGCGTATATCCCGGCATTTGATATACTTCAGGGTAGCATACAAGAGAGGTGGATTTGAAAATGAGCAACATGTGGGGTCCGTGATACAAGGAGATAACACATTTCTCAAATTGTTTGGTTTCTGTACAACTCCCCAAACACACACACTCTAAAACCTCAAACCCAGCACAAATCATCATGGGTATAAAAATCTGTGTGTGTTGGGAGAGGCTGTCATGGCTTCACCAAAACCAAAGGTCACCTTTCATGCAGGCTTTTTCATCTTTTTTTAAGCGGTGGCCAAAAGCAACAAGGACATCTTTTGTCCTGTTGGGACACTTCAATCAGCACAGTTGCTGCCTAGTCTGATACCAAGTCACATTTTGGTGATGCCTTGTGAGGCTCTACAGAGTCGCGCCCCCCACACACACACATATACATGGACATTTTCCTTTCCGTGTCCTTTATGAACTCACTATTGGTGTTTTCAAAACTGCTTCGAGTTTCGCTGCCTCCGACACCATTAAATGCCTGCTGCAGTACTCTGTTGGCTTGCTGTCTGGCTGAGAGGTGGTTGTGCTGCACTGAGGAGTCCCAGACATGACTGCAGTTTGTTACTGTTAGGCTTGGCTGAAACAGAGGTAAAAACCGCTATAGAAGGTGACTTCTGCGTCAGTGATGCGTTGTCAGCCTACCTCTACACAAGGATTTGCATACCCACGATGCTTTGCCATCTCTGTATGTCCCCATTTTCTTTATCAGTTGTCATATAGTTCCCTTGAAACTTGCTAGAGACATACCATAAATGATTCTAGGCATTGTTATGAACAGTGAGTCAAGCGACCTGTGATGACGTGGCGGAAGTCAGCAGCATAAACTGTTTCAAGATATATACCACCAGTGGAGATATAAATGGCAATACAACAAATTAATATCTTTGTTTTATTTATTTATTTTTATTTTATACTCCTGTGGGTTAGTAGCAATAACCCACCGCTGGTATGGGGTTATTAGATTTAATTCACACCCTGGGTGCATTTGGAGTACCAGGTGCCCTCCTCACAGCACCTGGGGTATGGGATTAAATCCAGTAACCCCATACCCTGTCATGGGTTATTGCGCTTTTATAACATGAATTATATTAATACAAAAATCCACAAAGTTGCTTTCCTGTATGGAGAGCAAAAGTTTGTGTATCCAAACGACTTGAAAAGTAGTCCTCAGAACTCCTGCATATGTTCTTTTTTATGAACGTACAGCTGCCAGAAATACAGTCCTAAAATGATTTCTGACATTTGTATGTTCATAAATTAAATAACATATGCATGAGTAAGTTTGCTGTGAAGTTCCCCGTTTCAGTTAACTAACTGCTGTGGAGTGAAGGACAGCGTCATGGGAAAGAACCACAGTGACTGAGAGTGCAACTTTTCTTTTGAAGTTTTTAACTGAGTCTTGCATGAACTTAAGCAAGTCACAGTAATGACGACTCAGGACACTAATGGGTGACACAGGAAGGAGGCAAAACTACGCTCCATGCACATGTTGACATTGCTGGCTTTTATTTGCAATACAGAATGGGCTAGGAAAAAAAGTTACAGCTCTCTGATCACTTTTGCAGGACTGCGGTGAGCTGGTCTTGCTGTCTCTCTCCCGCTCTCTCTACACAGAGTAGATTATAGCACTGTGAGCTTCTCACTGTCTCTCTCTCTCTGGGACAGGAGGGGGAACACAAACACTTGCTGTTTCCCTGCTGCAAGTTGTAGCATAACTTACTACTGAAAGTATGTCCTGCTGAGTTTTGCAGCACCTTGGTGGGTGTGTCTGTGTCTCTGTCTCTCTCTCTCCCCTCTCTCATACTACTGTATGGTACTTTTGGTCTGATGGAGCTGTCTCTGGCTGTCTCTCACTTCAGGGATGTTAAATGGCTGCCTCTCTGTTTTACTTTCTGCAGAACAGAATGAGTCCTGGTGGCAATTTCCCTGACTTGCTCCGCGAAAGTATGGATTAAATAGGAGAGTTAATCCACGGTCACCTGATGCTATGTAACCAATTAACTGTCCTGCTTTTTGCAACCCATGTTATAAATCCCATTAGAAACTCATTCCATCTCTGCCAGATGCTCTGTTGACAATCGAGGCGCTCCATCCCTTGTATGCATTCTTCCTTGCAGCCCGTACCTCTTCAGACCCTGCCTGGCCTCGCCATTGTTAACATCTCAGCGAGCTTAGGCTCCTTTATGTGGTCAGTGACTATGAGGAGAATCGTTCCTCATTTGGTGCTTTGAGATTGGGAGACTGACAAAATGAAGGGGAAGCCACTGTGGCTGTTGTTGGCAGTACTACATCTGCCCAGTGGGTGTCCATAGTGGTCCCCGGCCCCCCAAGAACCCACTACTCGTTACACGCTCATGAACATACTTCAGATAAGATACAAGGGACCAGCAGGCTAGTGGGGGTACTTACTTGGGTAGCTAGAGTTGTGAGTGTCAGGTCTGATACTGCATAATAAAATCAAGAACTACTCCCACTACTCTGCAGTCCATGGGATATACACTAGAATAGACTGTAGCTACACACAGGCAGAATACATACATAGAATCACAAAGTGTGAATTAGGAGATACACTCCTTTCCGACCATGCACCGATCTGCATACATCTCAGACTGGCCCAATTTAAACCCAAAACACAGTGACGGTTAAACGCCTTCCACCTGAGATCAGAAGAATTCTTACTATTTCTAGGGACACAGATCCTGGACATCCTGGCACTGAATCAAAGTGAGGAACATACAGACGCAGTCATCTGGGACGCACTCAAGATGGTATTCTGGGGGCAAACTATAGCGTACACATCACAGAAATATAAAGAAAGGCAGAAGCGTCTGCAGGAACTACAAGACACTTATCACTTCCTGCAAGATGCACACGAACAGGGAGACCGGACTGTTAAAAACAAGATGACAAAGTTCAAGGGGAAAAGTGATGCCATATATCGCCACAAAACAGAGATGGCACTTATGTATCTTAGACATAAATATTATGAGGTGGGACCAAGAGCCAACAGAATAGGGCTACTGTTAACCACTTTGTAAGATGGGGGGGTTCAACTAAACTGTATTCTCCAGAAGAACCCCACAATCTAGAGGGTATGGAAGATTTCCTGAGACCCCTGGCACTGAATACACTCACCCCTGAGCAGGCAGTTGAGTTCACTGCTCCAGTGGCCATGAATGAGCTGGAGAGCGTAATCAGAAAGCGCCAGTCCCCCGATGGGTACATCATCAAACAAAATTTTTAAGATGCAGAAAGAGCTCCTGTTGCCCCAGCTGCTCAGGGTGTGTAATGAGGTGTTACAGGGATGAGACCTCCCCAGAACCTGGCAATATGCCTCCATCTCAGTTATCCCTAAACATGGGAAAAACCTTACAGAGAATGTTGCATATAGGCCAATATCTGTGCTCAATGGCGAGTACAAGTTTTTTACAGCAATATTAGCACATAGTCTAGAAACTACACTCTCTGGACTGATGCACCCAGACCAGACAGACTTTATATGGGGCAGACAGGTGGGTGATAACATCCGCAGAACGCTATACATAATGAATCACATACACACACACACCAGAAGGCCTCTGTGATACTCTGCCTAGATGCTGAAAAGGCATTTGACAGAATCTCATGGCCTTTTGTTTATGCTACTCTGGTGAGGATGGGTTTCACAGAGGAATTTGTAACAGTCCTTTGAAAATATACACCGACCCGGGCCTCTAGTAAGGTTAATGGTCACTTCTCTTACCTCTTCCTACTGAGGAGAGAGACCAGGTGGAGATGCCCCATCTCCCTGCTTTTCATCCTCTATCTGGAACCATTGGCTCAGGGATCTGGGAGAGTGTACACTACAGAGGGTAGAAATTGGTGGCACCACACAGAGCGCCTCTCTATGCTGACGACATTCTTCTTTATATGGAGAACCTGGAGACCTCGATCCCTGAGGTTTTCATATACTCACACACTTCAGTGAGATATTGGGCTACAAATTAAACAATGCGAAGACTGAGGCCCTGATCTTCTACTACGCACCTAGCCCAGATATGAGGGAACAGTATCCCTTCCATTGGGACCTACAGGATCTTAAATACTTGGGCATCAGGCTACTTAGCCAGATAGACCGGCTCTACATAGTGAACTATACTCCATTGGTCCACCAGCTAAAGAAAGGTTTACAAAAATGGAAGACACTGAAACTCACATTAGTATGCAGAATAGATTGTCTGAATGGTAATCCTTACAAGATTCCTATATATTTTCCAAAATGTCTCCCTATCAGTGCCACAACAAGAATAGAGAAAGTGGAACCTAGCAATTTCCAGGTACATATGGGGGTTGGGGGGGGCATAAACCTATGGTGAGACTGTCCACCGTAATGCTACCTAAAAACAAGGGAGGCCTAGGCTTCCCAGACCTGCAACTATACTAAACGGCAGCACAGCTTCACACCCTATTCTTCTGGTATTCCCATAGTAAAGCCCCAAAGTGGCTAGACATGGAACGAGATAGACTATCTTTTAGGGATATGGTCTCCTTTCTGTATGGAGAAAGGGTGGAAGCGCTAGAGAGGGAGGTAACAAACCCCAGGATATGACTGGTGAAGTATTGGCAGACACCAAATTGCAGGCTCGGATACCTTGGCCCGCTGGCTGGTATTCCTGATTTCTTACCAGTCAGACTGGACACAGTGTTCAGAGGCTTGCAGAGAGTGAACATCCTATAGCTGAACCAGATGACCACAGGAGGGCTGCTGAAGCCTTTTTCAGAGCTGCAGGAACAGCTTAGGTTAACCTGCAGAGACTTCTTTAGCTGCCTGCAGGTCAGGCACTATTGCTTCACATTACCCATGGAAGCCAGGGACCCAAGAGAAAGGATAGCACTGTTAGGAGCCCTGGTACAATATATGCATACTTTAGATCTCTCTCACTTTATTTCAGATCTGTATAAGGCTCTTCAACAGACTTACCAGCATAAATCTCAATATGTGGTTCGGAAGTGAGACGAGGTGGGTATACCAGTAGATAAAGGGTAGTGGGAGAGCGGTTATATTAAGGTGGGCAGTGTGACATCCTCGCATGTCTGGAGGGAGTATGCCTGGAAGAACGTAATAAGATTTTTTCACACGCTAAATATTAAGGCAAAATATGTGACACAGGGGAGCTACACATGTTGGAGAGGATGCAGTGAACCCAGGGCCAGTCACACCTATATCATGTGGACATACCCAGGGCTAAGACCCTTTTACTAGGAGTTAGAACAAGCTGTGGGAGAAGTGTTGCATGTACCCATAACATTATCACCACAACTGTACCTATGCATATATTCCCAGGGACCTTGAGATAGACATATCAAATACCTTCTAGGTATAATGATAGTAGCAGCCAAAAATGTCACTAGGAGATAGTTAACTGATAAGAGATACCATCAGAGCACTGGAGAACGGTGGTGAATGAAATATACATAATGGAAAAAAAATCACCTTTAGTTTAAATGGTAGAAAAGCGCTACACACTTCACGATGGGCATCATGGGTTATATATGTAATGCAGCATGATGCTGCATTTGTTCCATAGGTAACAGGTTTTTCAAACAACATGAAGTCTTGCTGTATTCTGACAATTTGCAGTGAGGTCCAACCTTCGAACTGCCCCGGAGATGAGAGTTAACTTTACATGCCAGGCATGGAACGCTGAGCTCGAGCTCGGTTGAGACTCTGCCTGTTGCTGTTTGAACTCAAACCGTCAGATTCTTTACTCCGCCTCACTGAACAGTCGCTCCGGAGATTTCTTCTTTGCTCGGTTCAGTTTGTCGGTTAAAGTACCGTTTTTCTCGGTTTTCGACTGAATTTAAACTACAGCCTATCGGTTCAGTCTCTGTCTGTGGTATTCGTGAGTACTAGATAGGTTTATATTGTTTTTCTGTTCTGTGTGGAACTTGTAAACGTGTCATCAGTTCGGTTTGAACCGATCAGGTTGTTTAAAAATTTTTACTTCTACTTTTAGAGTGTGGTGACGGTTCTTATCGGTTCAAGGATTTTATTACGTTTTTTTCCACAACCCGTAACACGGTCAGGAACCGATGAGTGTCTTGCCTGGCGGATTGCCAAAAAAAGGGTAAGTTTGGTTTAGGACTGGCCATGTCTGAGAAATCCAAAAGAAAAACCGGGCCCACTGGGTTTCAACACTGTAGTGTGTGTGGGGAAGTCTTTGCTAAGGCTGACCTCCACACCACCTGTGTTTATTGTCTGGGGTTTGACCACCTTGATTCAGACTGCCAGATTTGCAAAAGTTTTCCTGCAGCTACCCTAGAAAAAAGAGTTGGTAGGCTCAGGGACAGGGAGGTCAAAAAGTCCGCTGACCCAGATGGCCAGCTCGGTTCGGTTCCAACCGAACCAGAAGGAGTGCCCTCTGACCAGGGCGAAACTTCTTCGGGCAAAAGGAGAACCGATTCCAAGGAGTCCGTTCCGGTTAAGAGAACAAGGGAAAAATCAGCCAGTGTGGATCCAAAAGTTTCTTCTCAAACCGCTGATGAAATAGCCAAAGCGATAAAAATTGTTCAGTCGTTATCCCTAGTTCCGACCAAACCGGCACCATCAGGAAGGCGCTCGGTTCGGCGGTTCCACCGCACCGGATTATGATTTAGAGGAATTTTATGAACCGGAGGAGGAGGAAGAAGAGTATGAGGAAAGTGAATGTGATTATGAAAGTCTGGATGTGCCCATTGACCTGTACATCTCCCCAGACAGACCTTCAGGAGTGTCTCCTCCTAGGCTTTGAGTCCCCTCCCATTTCATGTTTTACAAGAAAGTGGTTGAAACCCTTCAGCTTCCTATGGAAGAAGCTGTGGATGACCAGGAGGAGCCTGACTATGTTGAAATGATGGATATCTCAGAGTCCAGGAGTCCGTCTATTCCCCTTCACAAATCTTTTGGGAAACAGACATTAAAATTTTTAAAAACTCCTAATTCTATACCTCCTGTGGATAAGAGAATGGACAAGAGGTATACTCTTTCAGGCTCGGATACAGAGTTTCTTACCCAGCAGTGCAGCCATGTTGGGGTAGTGCAGGCTGCTGCCTGTGAAAAGGCAAATATACCCTTGGCTTCACACCCCCCAGATAAGGACTCTAGGAGGATTGATCCCATGGCAAAGAAACAGTACATGGCAGCATCCTTGGGACTCAGGCAGGCCAATTATATGGCCTATACAGCTAGATATCAGAAATCTAGATGGGACACTGTAATGGCTTTAGCTAAACAGGTCCCTGGCCAGCTTGCCAAGGAGCTGGAGCAGGTAGCTGCGGATGGTATTGAGGCATCCAAGGTGCAATTCCATGCTGCAGTGGACTCCAATGATGTTTAATCTAGAGTCATGGCTACATCTGTGGCCCTTCGTAGAATGGCTTGGCTCAGATCTACTAGCATGTCTCAGGATACCCAGACTAAGGCCATGGATTTTCCTGTTGTGGGTAATTCTCTATTTGGGGAGCAAACAGAGAACTACGTGAAGAAAATGGATGAATACAGGAGATATTTAAACAAGCACCTTTTAAAGCCAAAGTTCAAAATAATGACTCTGGGAATAATTCTACCCTCTCTAAGGCCAGGGGACTGGCTAGTCTCCCTGGACCTCAAGGATGCCTATTTCCATATTCTCATCAGAAGTTCCCATTGAAAATACCTCAGGTTCGAGCTGCCCTCAGGCCATTACCAATTCAGAGCAATGCCCTTTGGCCTAACCTCTGCTCCACGGGTGTTCACAAAATGCCTGGCAGTGGTAGTTGCCTTCCTAAGAAGGAAAAGAATTTCCATCTTCCCATACCTGGACGACTGGCTCATAGTAGGCCAGTCCCCAGACCAAGTCAAGTTACACCTACAGATAACTCAGCAACTGCTCACTTCTCTAGGTTTCCTTCTGAATCATTCAAAGTCAGTTCTAGAGCCTGTACAGCTCCTCACCTTCATAGGAGCAGAGCTAGATACAGTAAAGGCAGGAGCCTTCCTTCCCCTGGACAGGGCAAGGACCCTTATTACACTGGCTCTTCATTCACCCTACAGGTGTCTCGCACCAGCAAGGCATTTTCTGCAGCTCACAGGACATGGCTGCTTCTACAGCAGTGGTGCAGGGAGCAAGATTTCAGATGAGGGACATTCAGTTCCACTTGAGGGCCTTTTGGTCTCAGAAAAAGGATCTTCTGACCAAACTGATCCCAGTGACTCGAATCCTGATCCAAGCATTGCAGTGGTGGCAGGATCAGGACAATCAAGACAAAGAGTTCTTTTGTCACTCGGTCTCGCTTCTAATCCTTACTACAGATGCCTCCTCTTGGGTGGGAGCCCACTTGGGAGACCTGACCACCCAAGGGTTGTGGTCCCTCAGGAATCTCTGCTTCACATCAATCTATTAGAACTCAGAGCAGTGTTTCTAGCACTTCAAGCTTTTTCCAAGTCTGTTCAGAACAAAGTAGTTCAGATCAGGACAGACAATACCACCACAATGTGGTATATCAACAAGCAAGGGGGCACTCGGTCTACAGCCTTGTACACAGAAGCAATGAAGTTATGGTCTCTGGCCTATTCCCTGAACACCTCTCTTACAGCAGTACACCTCCCAGGCAAGGACAATGTCCTGGCAGATGCTGTCAGCAGGATATCTCAGGGCCATCACGAATGGTCACTGGATCCCCTGGTTTTGAAGGTGGTGATCTCCAGATGGGGCACCCCACAGATAGATCTTTTTGCAGCCCCAGACAATCACCAACTTCCCCTCTTTTGCTGCAGGCCCCCAGTGTTGGGCTCAGTCCCCCTGGATGCCCTGGTTCTCACTTGGGAAGGAGTTCCTGTATGCTTTCCCCCCTTCCCTCTCCTGTTCAAGGTGCTAGTCAAAATCAGGTCTGAACCCTGCAAGGTGATTCTGATTGCTCCAGACTGGGCCAGACAGCCCTGGTACCCTCTCCTGTTGTCCTTAGCAGTCCACCTTCCCTTGTTTCTTCCCAGGAATTACAACCTGTTAACCTGTGCTCAGGGGAGGGTTTGGTATCCGAATCTCAAATCTCTCAGTCTCAAGGCCTGGCTCTTGAAGAGTTAGTTTGCTGATTTACACCTCTCTCAAGGTGTTATGGATATCCTAAAGGCTTCTCGGAAGCCTTCCACCAGAACCACTTATAATTCCAAATGGAAAAGATTCTCCATATGGTGCTCTGGGAAGCATATTTCCAGAGTCTGCTGGCCTGCCCACAGTCCTTGACTATATGGTTCATCTGAATAGCTTGGGACTCAGACCAGCTACACTAAGAGTGCATCTGGCAGCTGTCTCTGCTTTTCTTTCAGCAGGTGCCTTCTTTTCTTTCAGCTCATCCTGTATTCTCCAGTTTTTCAAGGGATTGCTTCATACCAATCCGCCATTCAGGGACCCTGCCCCTGCTTGGGACCTTAATGTTTGCATTGCTCAGCTTATGCAACCCCTTTGAGCCCTTGTCCTCAGCAGAGCTAGTACTTGACTTGGAAAACTGTTTTCTTGAGGGCTATCACTTCTGCTAGGCGACAAGTGAGTTACAAGCCTTGTCAGTGGAGCCTGATTTTTATCTCTCCATAGAGATAAGGTGGTCCTCAGGACTAACAGGAAGTTTTACCTAAGGTGGTTTCAGACTTCCACCTTAACCAGTCTGTCTCTTCCTGTGTTCTCACTGACCATTCCTCCTCTGGTGAGAGGAGGCTGCACAGTTTGGATGTGAAAAGAGCCCTTAGCTACTACATAGAGCATACCAAGGGTCACAGGTTTGACTCCCTCCAACTGTTCCTCACTTATGGTGAGGTTGGTAAGGGAAAACCTGCCACTAAAAGAGCCATTGCCAGGTGGATTGTCTCTTGCATTCAATTTTGCTATGAAAAACTAGGTAGGATTCCACCCTCAGGCCTGAGGGCTCACTCTACCAGAGGTACAGCTGCTTCCCTGGCTGCTGCCAGGGATATTCCTGTCTTAGAGATATGTCAAGCAGCTACCTGGAAAACAGTTCACACTTTTACCAAGCATTACTCTCTGGATATCCAGGCTAAGAGTGATGCTCGGTTTGGCATAGCAGTGCTTCAGAGCCTATTTCGTAAGTATGTTCTGTCCCTCCTCCATGGAGGTACTGCTTGGTAGTCTGCAAATTGTCAGAATACAGCAAGACTTCATGTTGTTTGAAGAAAAATTACTCACCTTAGTAATGTTGTTTCTTCTAATGAGTCTTGCTAGTATGACCCTCCCCCAGAACCTTTGTTTTGGGATGTAGGTGGGCAGTAGCAGTGTTGGCACTCAGGAGGTGCCCCACCTTTTATTATCACCCCTTTTCTTTGGGTGAGTGGGTGTTGTGTTTATTTCATTTTTGGGGTTTCCTGACTTCAGTCTTTGTTTTGGGACCAAAAAATCTGTTTATTATATTTAGTAGCCAGTTGGCTAGTGTAGGTTTACAGCTTCCACACAGGACACTCAGTGAGTTTAGCTCGTAAAGATCTGACTGTTTGAGTTTAAACAGCAACAGACAGAGTCTCAACCGAGCTCGAGCTCAGCGTTCCATGCCTGGCATGGAAAGTTAACTCTTTCATCTCCGGGGCAGTTCAAAGATTGGACCTCACTGCAAATTGTCAGAATACAGCAAGACTCCATTAGAAGAAATAACATTACTAAGGTGAGTAATCTTTTTTTCTCCCCCAATGAACAACTCCCCAGTGGGAGAGACCCAGGGGTTGGAAATAGACTGAAAGGGAAGGCACAATAGGCTTTAACAGTGAACCGATACCAGGTAACTCTGAGAATTGACCCTGGAAGTCCCCGATAAGAGATCAGATACAAGGTTCACATAGACCATTGTTGAAAGATGAATAGGTGTTGAGGCCCCCAAGCTGGATAGGGAGGTGCGATCACCCACCAAGGTAGTGTACTTGAAACTATGATTTTGTATGAACTTAAGTTGAACAATTTACCCCTCTAAACTAATTTTACAATTGCAATGAATATGTTTGTTTATGGTTGTGATTTGTTTAATAAAAAAATATTTACAAAAAAAAGGTCTGATACTGCATCGATGGTCCGGTTCAGTGATATCTTTGTTTGCTGTTGGGTAGGCAATGATATCTTGAAGATTAGGTACATTGCAGTGAAATAAAGAAGCAATGACAGAATGTTTTTCACAATGCTGATGACATCACAGTAGCCCTGTGCAGTTCTAAACTTAGCAGCTGAAGTAAGAGAAAGTTAAATCTTCATGCAAGCATTGGATAGAAATGTTCTAACTAGTATACTGATGTGTGAATAAAAAAATGCAGTGGCTTGACTTAAACGGAATTATTTTATCACCACTTGTGAGTGGGCAGGACTTTCATAACTCACTGGGGGCATTATGTCTTTCCTGTCATACTTGAAGATAATAGTCATGAGGGTAGGCAATATTTTCCAGTCTTCAGCCTCACAGGGTGATAAGGCAGTCCCAAACTGATGCTCGCGCTGAATTACCATTGTTATTGATTACTAGTGAGAGGGCAAGGGAGGAACCAGCTTGGCCTGGGGATCTTGGCAGGTGGGGCTGGAGATACAGCCTCATTGGTGGAGGGGGGGGGTCACCAGAGAATGAAGGGCAGCAGGGGATCTGAAGGATGAAGGATAGTAAGATGTAAATAGCTGTGGAGCTGTGGTGTTCATGAGCACTCTGTGGACATATGTGAGTGTCCTGTTTGTCAAAAACTAAGGTGGATGGAGGCCAAATTGACATGGTTAAAGAGAGTTCGTGAAGAGAGAATGGGAGGAGCGCAGATGGAAGACCGGAGGGGAGATGGGTTTGAAAAATGGGAGGATGGACAAGGGGTCAGGATGGTGGGAAGGGGAGAGGGGGATCAGAATGGACAAACGAGGAAGAGCTCACGGGCAGGAAAGCAGTGGAGGGAAGTGTGCTCAACAAGAGCTATACAGTGGAGTCAAACAGGTACTGGCCCCTGGCTGGGCTTGTGGAAAAGGAGGGGACGAGGCGGATGTTAACAAAGGACCAAGCCAAAGGAATGGAGGAAAGCGCAGGGGAAGGGCACAAGGGAGGAGAAGTAAGGGTAGAGCACAGATATGGGGAACAGACAAAGGAGGGTTGAGAAGGATATGCAACACACGGGAAGAGCAAAGAAGATAGGATGGAGGAAAGGGGAGGCAGGAACTGGAATCCAGCACTGGGGCCCAGAAGTGGGAGGAAGGTCAGAAGGAGATGGGTGGGATAGCTAGCAGCAGGGAGGGGGAGAAAGGGCAGAGGGAGGGTGTGTTGGAGAGGAAAGGGAGCAGAAGGGGACAACTCTACCGGGTGGAAGGAGCGTGAGGGACCCAGACAATAGAGGTTGAGGCACTTTTAGGGATAGAAAATGCAAAAGCAGTTCTAGTGTATGGGGCTACGATCATAAAGGGGACTCACTGGCTAAGGAAGAAAGTAGAGGTCAGTTTTTTGCAGTGCAGGAATGGAGGCCAAAAGGGCACTCCCTAGGATAAAGGACTGCATTAAGTTAGTGGGAGGTAATCCACACCTAGTATTGCATCTAGGAACAAATGACTTGGCTAGGGAAGAGGTAGAGGGGGTTCAAAGGAGGTTCAGAGAGCTAGCAGAGGGGTGTAAAAGGTTCGTCAGTTCCCTAGCCTTCTCAGAGGTCCTGCCAGTGCATTGTGCTAGCATGGACAGGCAACTCAGAATAAAGGAATTACAGTGATGCAGGGAGGAGTGCTTCATATGTTTGGGAGGCTGTTGGGGGAATAGATGGGTAGATGAGCACCTGTCATGAGGGACAGGCTGCACATAAGTGATGCAGGGGCTAGACTATTAAGAGCGAAACTGCAGGAGTACGTAGTAAAGTAAAAAAAAAATTATTTTTAAACATGAAATGAGTCATTAGGACACAGGAATTCTGTTTACAAGACAGTCCTGTATGCAAACCTCAAATTATATAACACAGTGTAATAAATATGTAAAAGTACATACACAATACAGTACACAGGATAACACCTAGAGCAAAAGCACGGAAATGACAAGTAATTAGGTGAAACAACTGCATGTATATACCACTGTTTTCCTAACAGCCTGAGAAAATATTAAGTATTCTGGATCTCACGAACATTTGGATGAAGCAAGTTTGAGACTGCAGCAGCCCTAGTGGCGGGGGTCCTATCTCCAAACCTATCTAAACGTTTGCCTGGAAAGATTTTATTCAGATGGACTGATCTGTTCAGTGCTCTCCTTAAGGTCTCCAATTCAAAGAAAAGATGTTGAGAGACTGGATGGTTAGAAGACCTTAGCTTATACGGCATTAACAACCAAGTTCTGTTGTAACTTATTTCAAGTGGCTGCCAATCCAGCCTACTTAATAGTTGGCAGTGGTGGGGTGTAAAAACTACATTTTAGTACATATCTAGCGATCCTGTAATGTGTTTTGTCAAGATGTACCAGTAAAGATTTGTTTGCTGTTCTATAGATCAATTGACCATAATTTAAACATAGAATTTGACAGCAGATAAGGACTGCATGGTCCACCTAGTCTGCCCTGTGCTACAGGTCTGTATACCACCCCCTGTACAGACAGAAGCCCCATTGCCTGCCTCCAGGATGACCCACAGCACCTTCAGTCTTTCCTTTTCCTCCAAGTGCACCTGCTCTTTTGTAGCCTTGATCCCGTCCTTCACATGTAACCCCCTCTGTTACCTGGGGTTACAAGAATCCCAGTTAGACCTAGTGGTGGGCAGGGCAGGCAGCTTGTGAAACTCCAATTAAATGGATTTCACACTGTCTTACTCTGTTCTCAGTCTCAGCTGAGACTGAGGGATGACATCATTTTACAACTGTCGCATCTGCATAAGCCACACTGGAATGTTGCAGTTAGAGGTTAGAGTAGAATGTTGGGAATTTGAAGTCAGTCTGTTGCAGTCTGTAGTAGAGGAAGGAGGTGCTCTGCTGTAAGCAGGCCCTCAGAGTCCTAAGCTCTGTCAAAGAGCAATTTTTTGTATAGGTGTGTGTTCTCACCTGAAGAGGAACAAAGAAGAGCCAAGTGAAGTGGTAGAGACCGCTTTCAGTGGTTCAGGGCCCCATCCCTGCGGGGATGGGGGAAAGGAATCAGCCTGCTTCCAGGGGCAACTCCCTGGTCCAGCTAGGGAAAAAGAAGCTGCCTGAAAGAAGTTCGTGCTGAGGCACCAGAAGTTCTGGACGAGATTTCTTTGAAGAGAAAACGCCTGTCCGGTACCTGCTAAAGGGCCAATGTGTTTTCACCTGAAACAAGATGAAACTAAAGTGATTGTTACTGTGGGGTCAGGTAAAGACAGCCAAGTGCAGTTTGAAGATGTGGGATTGGACTGCTTAACTCTTGTGGGGGTCTAGAGTAATGGACACAGCCACTTATTAAGTATGTTAAGTTTAGCACAAATGGGATGTAAAGACAATAGACTGAATGTGAATACATTTAAAGAGAATCTACACAGCAAAGTGTTTTCAAGGATGAGGTGTTACAGTCCAGAGAAATGGCTGGGTATGAATTATGGGAGCGAGAGGTGGGACGCCCCATCAGTAGTAACCAAATTTACCTCTACCGATTTGATCTGGGACACCTGTTGCTTTCTCTCAGGTACTTGGCCAGTGCCTGAGGAAAGTACCCAGACGTGGGATTGATGAGGAAGATTCCCGGATGGAACCAGAGGTGCTCATAGGTGGTTTAGGGAGCCACCAGTAAATGGTTCCATGCTATATGGAAAGTGTCCAAAGGGCTGGCATGATAGCGGAGTCATGGAAGGAAGGTAGTCCAAGTGGCTGGCAAGGGAGCTGAGACAAGGAAACCCAGAGCAGAGTACAAGTTCGGGCTGTGTGCCCAGTGTGTTTCAAAGCCTGAGGGCAAAAGTAAATGTGTTCTGATCTCCATAAATCTGCATTACCAGGAGTGTAGCCCTGTGGGGGTCCATCTATGCTTTGTTATTCTGTTGGGTGTGAATAAAAGCCACACTTTAGAATCCCACTTCTGGTATTGGACATTACAGTTATTGCTTCCTGTGTACGGAGTTACTTGGGTGCCCCTGTTGCAGAGTAGCCAAACCTAGCCAATGTGCCGAGTGACATATCTCCCCGAACCCAGCCCACCAGGTATTGCTGTCAAGGTGGAAACGGCATACCTGGGTGGGGGTTACACACGTATCTTACAACCCCTCCTTGCCTCCTCCCTTACCTGTCTCTCCCGAACAGAGAGTAGCCTTGTATGGCCACATCCAAGTCATGACTGTCTGTGCACCATGACTCCATTATGGCCAACTACAGGGTAGCCAACCCCATACCTCCAGGTCCAGAATTTTATTTCCCAGAAACCTTGCACTGGTACACGTGGCTCTCCATACCTTACTCTCCCCCCTCTTTGCCTGCTTTCTCCCACCCCTGACTGTGCTGTTTCCAAAAGATCTCCCTTAACCGCCCTTTTGTTACCTTGTTACCTGTCTCCTTTACTCCTCTATTCTTGCTATCCTGATTTATATACCCTTGTCCTCTGCCTCACCCCCACCACTGTCTTCATGCACCTCTGCCCTAGGGGAGTTTCTTCCCCTTGGGCCCTCCCTCCTTGTTGCTTCATCGCTAGGGGAGGCCATCTTTGCCACATTTGATATTACAGACCCCACCCCAGCTAGTTTAAATGCTCATCTAAACAGCATTTAAATCTCTCATTAAGGACTGTGGTCCTTCTCATGGAAGGATGCAGGCTGTCTCCTATACAGAGGCCCATATCCTATCAGGCTGGTCCCCAGTATCCAGTGTAGCCGAAGCCCTCCTTCATGTATCATGCCAACCATTTATTAAAAGCTGTGGTGCATTACAAATACTTGCAGCTGTGAGCTTACTTTCATTCTTTATCTATCGCGCAAAGATTTCCCTCCGACTCGACTCTACTGCTGGTCCAAATGTTGATTACTTGACAAATGGAGGCTCCGCCAGATCTGATTGGTACTCTTTATTCTGTGTTACGCACCTCGGCCAAGGACTCCACTGAGGCGATCTTTCAGCAATGGCTGACTGATCTACCAATGGAGTGTGATTTTCCGCAGTGGGAAATGTTTTTTCCTGCTATCATACAAACTCTCAATGGCTCCATACCTTCGTGAGTTTGCATGGAAATGTAGAATGCGCTATTTTAGAACTCCTGCCTTACTCACTTCTTTTCTAGGCCCTTCGGTGGGCGCCTGCTGGAGGCAGTGTGGAGAATTACTGGCTGACCATGCGCATATTTTTTGGTCCACGATCTCTCAAGCAATTAGCCACATTTTCAATGTCTCCTCTCCCTTGCCTGCCACATTAGTATTGCTCCATATACCATGTAGAGATTTCTCAGTACGGGGGTAAGTCACTGAAATTGTTTTTCATTTTATTGGCGTGTGCTAAAAAGATCATTACGAAACTGTGGCGCCAATCCCGACCACCTCAGGTTTCACACTGGGAAGCTCTTATTGAAACCATCTATAGGTATGAGCGGTACAGTTATAAATACTTAAATTTACTTCCTGTATTTGAACAAACCTGGGGATGTTGGTTGATATATAATCCTAGGGATTATTTTTCTGGTATTTTAGGATACATTAGATTATGAACAAATAAGGTATACTCCATACCTGCCTTCAACCCTTGCGTTTTGATTGATATTTGACTCCTATTTTCAGTCTTTTAAAGTACTGTATAATTTTGCATTGTTGGTTATTAGTTTGTACTATTATATCTCAGTTATTCATTGTCTTGCTTTATCATGATGCATTGTAATCCCCCCCCCCCTTACCCACCTATGATGGGATTATCTATTTTCACTTGTTTTCTTTTTTTACTGGCAGTTATTATGAATTTGTTCCAAAAGCTGTGGTGCAGTGTGCCCCTTATTCTCCTTGGCTGTACACATGTAACACCTCAGCAAAGGCCACCATACGAGCTACCTGCTTCACACCCCACCCAGCTCCCTGAAATTAGCCTCCACTACCTCAATTCCTTGCCAGGCCATTTGTCCCTAGGTGGACAATGACATCTGGCTCCCTTCCATCTCCTGCTACCCTAGCAATCCTCGGGATCCATTCTCCATCCCTCTAAGCCAAAGCACGAGGGAGGTACTTCATCTCCCTCTCCCTTCCTTCCCTCCCTGCTTCCAAGTGTATCCCACTAACAGTGGAGTGCCTCACCAGCAACTGGAATGAAATCTGGTCTTCATGCCAGTATATACAGCAACCATTTGTTCCATTTACTGATAATGTTTTTCTTGCCAAAGATTGTGTGTCAGCATTTCCATCCTAGATACCAGTTATAGTATCCTGCCACTGTGCAACAGACGGAGGGTGTGAGGTAACCCATTGTTTTGTGATTGTTGTTTTGGCTACAAAAAGTAAAATATTGAGAAGATAAATACCATTTTTACTAGTTATTGCAGGGGGGTAATCACAATTAGAACGTATTTAACAGTTACTACGTCTTGTTCTTTAACTATTTCTGCTGCATCTAGTTTTACCTTCCTCCACAAATTTTCATGGACTAGACATGTCAAAATATATAAGAATGAAAAGCCCTAGGTTCCTTACAATTCCTCCAACATTTTGTTCCATATACTATCACGTGTTTGCCTTATTAAACTGGGATTAAAAAAAGTATAATTTTCCATGAAAATTATTTCCATATTGAAGTGCCTTAACTGCATGAGCGTAAAAATAAGTTATGTACTTACTGTAACAGTAGATCTTCAAGAGAATCTCGTATCAGGCCACACCTATGGAATTTACAGCCACCAGGCACTAGGACAACACAGAAACTTTTGCAAGCAGTCCACCAGGGGCCACAAACAATGATGTCAAGACATCGGCTGCAACATCATAAACATGAGTGGCCCCGTCCCTCCTCAGTTCCCTGCTAGAGAACATGTTCGGAGGAGCTCCCTCAAGGGAATCAGGAAGGAACCTTGGACTCTGCTAACCAGGTGAGGCAGACAGCAACAGGTAGAATCTCATGGAGAAAGAGACAGACTATCTAGAGTGCCACACAGAAAGCTATTAAACAAACTGGGGAATATGGGAGTGGGCAGGACAGTAGTACGGTGGGTAGGTAATTCGCTGGGCAGCAGGACACAGAGGGTGGTGGTAAATGGCTGTCACTCCACAGAGGGAAGAGTGACCGGGTGGGGTACCACAGGGTCAGTGCTGGGATTAGTCCTATTCAGCGTCTTCATCAGCGACATTGCACAAGACCTAGAAGGCAGAATTCCCCTGTTCGTTGATATGAAGCTCTGTAACATATAGTGGACATGCCAGAGGGTGTAGAATGAGGAGGGACCTGCAGAAGCTCGAAGAATGGTCAGGGGTTTGGCAATGTGGGAAGGACTATTTGTTCTGCAGTCCTCTTTTTGTCAGGCAATTTCAAAAAAGCTGTGGTTCTTTGTAAAGCTCCCAGTTTTTTGTTCACTGTTCCTATGGTACATAGATACATAGACAGTGTTGGCAGATAAGGGCCGTGGCCCACCTGATCTGCCCATTTGAGTTTGTAACTTCAGTTTGTGTTTTCCTAGAACTTGCCCCTTACCCCTGACCTCCAGAATTCCTTTGTCTATCCCATGCATTCTTAAATCCCGTGATTGTTTCAGCCCCCACCACTTCCTCAGGCAGGGTGTTCCACTTGTCCACCACCCGTTCTGTGAAGAAATTCTTCCTCATATTTCCTCTGAATCGTCCTCCCTCTGACTTCATCCCATGCCCTCTAGTCCTGGAACATCTTTTTCACTTAAAAATAGTGTATTCTTGCACCCTGTTCCTCCTTGTAAGATACTTGTATGTCTCTATCATG
Source organism: Neoceratodus forsteri (assembly GCA_016271365.2). Taxonomy (NCBI): domain Eukaryota; kingdom Metazoa; phylum Chordata; order Ceratodontiformes; family Ceratodontidae; genus Neoceratodus; species Neoceratodus forsteri. Next base: position 45,848,868 of record CM057457.1, on the reverse strand, counting down.
TCCTCTCCTCCAGGGAGTACATATTCAATTCATTCAACCTGTCCTCATAGGACTTGTGATGCAATCCATGTACCATCTTTGTTGCCCTCCTCTGAACCTTCTCTAACCTGTCTATGTCCTTACGTAGGTAAGGTCTCCAGAACTGTACACTGTACTCTAGGTGGGGCCTCACTAGTGTCTTGTTTATTATATGTTTAATAAATGTTTATTATATTGTATTTATTATGTGTTGTGCAAAGGTTAGTTCAGTATCGAATATGACCCCCTAGGTAACAGAAGCTAGCTACCATTTCCAAAGTGGATGGGAGACTAAGGATTGACTTAAATTTAAACTAGGCAGGGGAGAGTGTGACACTAAGGGAGGAGGGGAATCTCAGCCTAGCGGAACTAACCTAGCTTGCACCCTCCCAATGCGGTTAAAAAGAGACAGCAGAAGAGAAGTAGATCAAAGGGGTTGGGTGAGATGGAAGGGAATACTGGCCAATGCCAGGAGTCTAGGGAATAAGGGGTATCAAGTGGGTGGGGTGAGATGGAAAGGAATACTGGCCAACACCAGGAATCTAGGGAATTAAATGGGTGACTTGGAGACAGTGGTTGAAATGGACAACCCGGACCTAATAGCAATAACTGAGATGTGGAGGGGGGAGTTTGAGTTACAAGGGTACAGTATTTTCAGGAGGGAGGGATAGATGGAAAAAAAGGCGGGGGGGTAGCCCTGTGTGTAGGGGATGGGATTAGAGCAGTGGGGTAAAAAAGAGAAGGGATCTGCTGAGATCCTTTCGTCACCTTAAGCAGAAAGGGGGGGGGCAATAAAGATAGGCGTAGTCTACAGACCACCACACCAGGGAGAGGAGGTGGGTAGCAAAATGGCTAGGGACATACAGGGGAAGGCCAGCAAAGAGGTGATCCTGGTGGTAGGAGACCTGAACCTACCCGATGTGGGCTAGCAAATCCCATCGGCCACATCTGAAAAAAGCAAGTACTCGTTAGAATCCATGTAGGATGCACTCTTGCACCAGCTAGTGAGGAACAGACATAGGGGGAGGCAACACTGGACATAAGTTTGACTAATGGGGACAGCATGGAGGAGGCAGAGGTGGGGGAAATTGTAGGAGACAGTGACCACCGGACGGGTCAGGTTCTCCCTCTAGGTGGGTCAACAGGAGGGCAAATTTTAAGAGGGTAAAGGAAATTTTGCAGAAGGAACTTGAGGGGAAGCAAAATCTAGAGGCGGTAGAGAACTTTGGGGGCAATAAAGGAGGTATCCTGAAGGCCACAGAGCAGTGCGTCCTGAGGATAAGCAAATGTAAAGAGGAAGGGAAACCCCTGTGGTTCACGGCAGAGGTTAGGAGGCAGTAAGGAGAGAAAAAAAGGCATTCAAAGTCTACAAAACTTCACAGGGGTTAGGGAAAGAGGTCTATAAGGAAAAGCTCAAAGAAGCAGGAAAACTATTAGAAGGGCAAAAGCATTAATCAAAGAGAAAATAGCTAGGAGGCAAAAGGGGGACAGACAATTATTTTGATGTGAGTGACAGAGGTGAAGCAGGCCAGGGATTCTAAAATCTGTGGGGGAAGGGGTGCACTAGTTGAAGGGGATGAGAAAAAGGCGACTATACTCAATGAATACTTCACGTCAGTGTTCATGGAAGGAAGAAGGCCTGTATTAAGACGAAGGGGGAGGGTGGGTAAGGAGGTAGACATAAGCCCCTTCATGGTGGCTAGGGTGTTGGAGGAGCCGGGGAAAATAAAAACTGACAAAGCTCTGGGCCAGATCATTTCATTTAATTTATTTCATACTGAAAAGTCAGTATGGGCAAAAATGCCCGTTTTCACAAGCATCCAGTTTTAGGGTTTTTACAGTGGTAGATATGCACATTTTTATACCGACACATGGTTCAAAAAATATAAAGACAAAACAACAGTATTAACAGCAAGTGTAAACAAAATGTACAAATACACGGGAAAATGCAGGTAATACTCTGAAAGTGCTTTGAAGGGAAAAAGAGGCATGGAAGCAGTGAGGTGGACAAGAGAGAGCGGTTAAGAGAAAAGAGTGGGGAAAATTCTAGTCGAAAATTGAGTAAGTGACTTAGGGATTGCTCTGGTCAGTGGTAGGAAAGTTGATATGCTACCCATGGCAGTTGCAAGGTGGTTTATTGAGTAGGTGCTCCTTCAGTTTGACCTTAAAGGTGCTAAGGGAGGGGCTCCTAACAAGGTTAGGGGGGAGGGTGTTAAAAAGCTTGGTACTTCTGTAGGTTAAGTGATCTGTGCCCCATAGAGGTGCTGCAGTAGGGGACCCAAAATGGGGATGAGGTAGTGTTTCTAGTAAGACAGGTGGGGCAAGCCTTCTGAACAGAGAGGAGACACTGTGGAGAAGGAGATTGAGGATTTAGATGAACGGAAGATCAAGTCCATCCCAGGGTACTTGGGGAATTACAGGAGGAACTGGCAGCACCTCTTACTAAGTTGTTTAATCTATCTCTCAAAGGAAGAGGGAGGGTCTTGGGGACTGGAAGCAGGTGGAGGTGGTGCCGCTGTACAAGGGGGATGTCAAGATGAGCTGGGCAACTACTGCCCAGTTAGTCTCACCTCTGTGGTAGGCAAACTGATGGAAGCTCTCATAAAGAAAGACTGGTACAACACAGAGGAGGAAGGACTAATTGATGACAGCCAGCATGGGTTCACAGGTGGCAGGTCATGTCAGACCAACCTGATTGAATTCTTCAAGGATGTAACGGTGGTGTATGAGTGGAGGGGAGCAGTAGATACGGCCTACCTGGATTTCAGGAAGGTATTTGACTCTGTCCCCCACAGCAGGCTGGTAAGCAAGTTAAGCAATTTAGAGTGGGATCCAAGCTTACATACTGGGTGGAAGATTGGCTGAGGAGGGGGGGACCCTGAGAGTAGTGGTCAATGGGAAGCATTCCAGGGAATGAGAGGTCATGAGCGGGGTTCCACAGGGATCGTTGTTGGGACCAGTTTTGTTTAACGTATACGTGGGGGACTTGGCAGAGGGTCTAAATGGGAAGGTGTCTGCAGACGACACGAATGGCTATAACAGAGTGGACACTCGGGGAGAAAATGGGACAGGATGTAGTCAAGCTGAAGGAGGGGTGGAAAGGTGGCACTTTCAAGTCGATGAAAAAGTGTAAAATAATGCACATAGGCCATAATAACCGAGGGCAACATACTGTTTTTGAGGGGGGCATTGCTGGTCATGGAGCAAAAGAAAAGGACCTGGAATTCAGATTTCTGATACCTTAAGGGTTAGGAATCCGTGCGATCGGGTAGCAGGCAAAGCAGCAAGAATGTTGGCATGCATAGGGGACATTTCACAAGTAGGAGAGGAAGGTGGTCATACCACTTACGAAACACTGGTCAGACCACAACTGGAGATGGAGTGAGTTCTGGAGGCCACACTTGCAGGGTGACAAGGATAGGCTGAGAGGGTCCAGAGAAGGGCAACCAAGATGATCCAGGGGATGCAAGGGAGGCCATGTGGAGAGAGGCTGGAGGAGCTTGGTCTGTATGCACTGGAAGTGAAAAGGAGATATGGTGGAAACCTTCAAATACCTGAAGGGAATAAATAAAGTAGGAGGCAGCCTTAAGGCTGAGTGAAAACAAAACCACTAGAGGCCATGCATTCAAGCTGGAAAGGGGTAGATTTTGTGAGGACGCAAGGGGCATTACTCCTCAGAGAGGGTTGTACGACCATGAAACAGGTTGCTGGAATGGGTTTGGGGTGGATACAGTGGATAAATTCAAAAGAGCATGGGAGAACTACATGGAGCTAAACAGAGGGGTGGGAGGGCAGAGGGTGGGAGTTAAGATGGAGGGTGAGTTATTTTGGGGATGGCTAGATGAGCTAGGTGGTCCTTCTGCTGGCAGGATTTTATGATTGATTATATTTTTTAATAGTAGAGACATGTGACATACATTAAAGAGTTTCATCCAGCCATATAGATCTCCAAAATAATGAATAGATCAGAGAAAATAATGCTTAATGGCAGGCTTATAACATTATGTATAAAACATTTATCACACACCTTTTCTTATTAAAAAAAAAAAAAAAAAGAAACCTAGTTGGGACCAATGTCAAACCTAGATTGTCTAGAGCAGGCGGACGGCCACCTAGTGTTATAATTTATTCTTAGCATCTTAGAGGCCCCAGCCCCCACCCAAACCCCAGAACCATTGGGACTAGGAGGTGGGAGGCCAAAGGCCCCCACCAAAGGAGCCCCTCTACTCCCCACCCACCCTAGGGTACAAATTCCGGATCTACCAGGGAGAGAAAAAGAATCCATCCCTGCCATTCCTCAATAAGTTATGTTGTTTATTTTGATGTTTAGCAGTTAAATATTCAAGTCTGGCACCAAATAAGTTTGGAAATCTACAATCTGTAACTGTCAGAATCAGGGTAGATATCCACCTACGGGTGATAGTTTTCTTTGCTGCCAGTATAAAAAGAGGAAGCAAGGTATTAGCCCACCATGGTACATGGGGTGGAAAGATGGATAGTACCACCATCTCTGCCGTTAATTCAGTTGACTCTCTTAGGCATTTCCCCAACTCTACCTGTAAGGTACACCAAAATGGTGTCAAACTTGGACAATTCCCAAAGACATGCCCCAAGTCTGCAAGTTTACAATTTCTCCTGCAATATCCATATGAAGCTGGTAGGTATTTGCTAAAATTGCTGGAGAGCGAAAGTATCTGGAGTGGACTTTCCATGCGAACTCCTCCATATCCCTGAAGATGTACTTTAATTGCTTTTAATGTTGATTCTCTCCAAAGTGGAAAGGGTTTCTAGTTCTAAATCCTTATTCCAGGCTTCTAGTATCGAGTAGGATGAGTCCCCCCAGGTGGTCTCGGATTATTCTGTATAGGTGGCCTATGAGGTTCCCCCAGGTACCTCCATCCAGGGGGTGTCTAATCAAAGTCCAGAGAATTGGTAAAGGACAGGGACGACAGGTAGGGAAATCTTTTTGTCTTAAAATAGAATTTCTCACGTGGACATATCAGAACTGGTCTCGATCAGGGAGGGCATATTTTTGTGTTATTTCCATAAAGGGAAGGATCCAGAATTATTAACCAATTGGTAGTAGTAGCCAAGTCCTAATCTCCACCAAGACTCAAATGTATTATCGAGGAGGACTGGGTGGAAGTTTTTGTCTCTTGTTATTAATGTAAAAAAGAAAATTGTTTGAAGGGTTTTTTATGTTTAATATTATTCCAGATCTTTAAAACTTGAGCCGTATATTTAGAAAAGTCACAAAGCAGAGGAGACAATCCAGGAGTGGAGAAGGCATTCCTCTCAGTATCATGGAGGTCGTTTATTAGGAATTCTATTTCTTTCCAGGCCAACCCATTGGTTGGAGAGAGCCGTACAAAGAAGATTTTTAGAAAGGCTGCCATAGCATACATTTTCAGGTCAGGGAGATTTACTCCACCCCGATCCAGAGGGAGGGACGAAAAAGAGCTACGAACTCTCTCTCTCTGTTTCTCTGGACATCCCAAATAAAAGAAGAAAGCATCCTATTCCAGGATTTAAAATAAAAAGCTGCCTGGAAGATTGGAACATTTTGGAGAAGATGTAATCGTCTAGGGAGTATATTCATTCGTATGGTTTCTATACGTTGAAAAAAAATAAATCTTAGGTTGCCCCATCTTGATAAGTCTTCTTGGATAAGAAGAGAAACCGGTTCATAGTTTACTAATTCGAGGTGTTCCAAATTTAAAGGGATAGGAATACCTAGATATTTAAATTTCTAGGGACATGGATATGTTGTTCATCCACACTCATTGGCAGGTATCCTTGCCGCTTTAAATCTTGCCGGAAGGTCTTCAAGCTTGCTCCTCCCACCCACCCGGGTGGTATAACTCTCGGCTCCGCCCCATGACGCCAGATCTTCCTTACCGCTTGAAGCTCAGGTTCCTCCTTAACGCTCGCGCTTGAGACTGGTTCCTATTTCTCGATTATGGATTTAAAAATAAATTTTGCGAAAAAGATCTCTAGTCTTCTATCCTCGCGCCGCGGCGGACAAATCGACTCCGGATTTCGGAGATGCCCATGCGGCAGAAGATGTCTCGACGGATCCACACTCCACGTGGTGTCTACTGCTTAGGCCTTGAGCACGACCCGCAGGCTTGCGACCTGTGCTCATCTTTCTCGGCCCACGCCCTCGAAGACCGTGCTGCCCGATTGCAACTGGGCCGTCCGAGAAGCGTTTCCCTCCGTGAAGTCCAGGAGGCCCGGTTGGCGGGTCCAGGCGGCGGGCTCGGCGGATCAGCTCGAGCGGATGGTCGCCCTCGAAGAGGAGGCGGCGCGGGCCGTATCTTCCTCGGCCGCGGCATTTATCCCGCTCTCTCTGGGCTCTTCTTACACGGCTTCTTTTAAGGAGCTTTGTCTGTCCCTCTCCACTAAAGGAGAAGGCCTACGCTTATGGACCTTATTCTCAGTCCAAAAGAGGGACAGGGTAAGTCCTCGCCGACGCTCTTGGGAGCGGGAAAGGTCCCTCTCCCCGGGCCGTCGACCGTCGGCTTCGGTCGACCGCTCGGCTTCGGCCACTGGCCTCACGGTGTCCCCGTCAGGTCAGTTGACCGAGACTCCCACCGATGAAGTTGAGATTTTTCTCGACCCATTGGACGGGCTGTCGCCTTTAGCAGCCGAGATTCCCCTCCTGTTCTCCGGGAGGAGTTGAGGATCCCGGGCTCGCCGCAGCCTGTTCGGAGCCCTCGGATGCACCATCCCGAGCCGAAGGGAGTGCCGTCCGCCGATACCTCCCCGCACCGACCTCGAAATTCCGGGACTTCTGTCTCGTCTCGACCTCGTGTCCAGCCGATCCCACCGGCCATAGGCGGTCTCGGCTCCGCACCGCTGGTAAGCGGCGCCGCCGCCGCCTTGTCCTCCTCCTCGATGAGGGAGGCTCGGCGTAATTACGCCGACGGGTACGAGACCTATGTTGCAACAGTTTCTCCTGGCCGAGTAAGCCGACCTCGCCGCCTTCCCCGCCATTATGGCTGTCACCGAGCGGCCGACAACCCTCGACTTATCCGGGGAGCCTATACCCAGGCCGTTGTTCGGCCAAACCAGCTGCTCCACCGATTCCGTGGAACCTCCGCCCACAGCCACCAACTGGGGCTCACCAAGGATTCTCGGTCGCCAAGGGTCTACCCCATCGGCTGTCAGTTACCCTCACTCCCGACCGACCTCGGCAGGTGAAGGGTGGCTCAGGCCAGAGGCAGCTCTTCGAGGACTCTTCCCAGTCCGAAGATGATTCCTCCTTTCTCCAAGCGACTAGACTTGGAGTCTTCAGGAGGTCAGTCAATGGACGATAGCCTGTCGTCCTTCCTAGGACTGCTTGGCTCATCTCGAGTCCACCGGATGGAGCTCGAACCCGCTTCCAACGGGCCAGGTATCCTCACGGAGATTCTGGACTGAGGGGATTCTCCACGGAGGCCTTTCCGTGGCCGAGGCCATAGTGGGTCCGCACTGGAGCTGGCAGCGCCTGCTTCCTGCCCCGCGCCGCCAGGATGGCCAGGAAGTATGCGGTCCCTACCGGTTCCTTGTCCGGTTTTTGGAACACCTCTGCTGAGGTTGGTTACTGATAGCTTCCGCTACCGGCAACGCCAGGATGTGGACAAACCTCCTGACAAGAGAGTCCAAGAAATTGGACTATGTCATGTAAAGTCTGCGCTGTCCCTTCTCTCGCCTTCAGGCCAGTTCGGCCGTCCCTCATGGCACATTTTCTCATGCCCTGTTGGGCTCCCTGGATGAGGTCATCCCTCATCTTCCCGCCGATCTGCAGACTACGGTTAAGCAGGTGCGGGACCAGGGCAGGGCAGTGGCCAAACAGCAGCTCCAGACTGCTTTGGATATGGGGACCATGTGCCAGATCGGGTGCGCCGCAGTGGCTATGTGTCGCGGGCTTGGCTGAGGATATCCACCTTTACTGGATACCCAGCACAAGTTGGCGGATGTTCCCTTTGGGACTGACCTCTTCGGCCCTGGGGTGGAAGGTCACCTGCAGAGGATCGAGAAGTCCAATGCTACCTTGGACTCGGTCTCTTCCGCTCAGAAGGACAAAGGCCGCAAACCACAGCCTAAGCCCTTTCGTCCTTCTGTGCCTCGCGCCCTGCCCAGCAACGCCAGGGCCAGCAGGCTCGGCCTTGGCATCCCAAACCCAAGCCCGGCTTCTCTAACAGGAGGCAGGAGGAAAAGGCCCAGGAGGTCCTCGGCCGGTCCCTCCTCCAAGCCTGCCCAGTGACGGGCTGAGGGGTGTCGCCCCATTCCCGCCACCTACCTCTGGGTCCCCGTGGGGACGGCCCGCACTTCTGCTCCGCCTGGTCCGCTGTTTCCACGACAGGTGGGTCTTGGAGGTGGAAGAGGCCTGCCTCTGAATTGAGCAGGCACCACCCTTCAGAGCCGCCGCCTCGGGGCTTGGGATCCCCAGCTCACTGGCGCTCGTCGAGCCGACATCGCCTCCTCCTCCAGAAGGAGGTGATAGAGGTGGTGGACCCTCCTTCAGACCCAGGGTTTGTGTCCAGGTACTTCCTGGTTCCAGCAGACGGGGCTGGCGCCCATTCTCAACCTACACGACCTAAACAAGTTCCTAAGGTCTCGAACCTTCAGGATGGTCACTCTGGCTCAGATAATACCATCCTTGGAACGCGGGCGTGGTTCTGCTCTCTGGACTTGCAGGACGCTGCCACGTCCCTATCCGTCTGCCTCACCAGAGATTCCTTCGCTCCGAGCCGAAGGATCCTCTTCGAGTTCCAAGCCATGCCCTTCGGCTTGTCTCCAGCTCCCAGGGTCTTCACCAAATGCATGGCAGTGGTGACAGCATTTCTGCGCGCCGAGGGTCCGGTGCACCTACCTGGACGACTGGCTGATAGCAGCTCCTCCAGGAAGGGGCAGAGTGGTCCAGAGATCTGGCCCTCCAGGTCTGCTCTCAACTGGGCCTCCTTATCAACGAGGCCAAGTCGGAACTCGAGCCAAGCAGGTGATTCTATTCATCGGGCGCAGCTCGACTCTCTTCGAGCCAGAGCGCTGCTCCCGCGGACAGGGCCGAGGTTCTTTCCTCCTTTGCCCGATCATTTCTGGTTGGGCAATTGCGCCTGCCCGGGACTTCCTGCGCTCCTGGCTCCTGGCGGCCTGCACCAGCGTGGTCCGTTGGGCCCGCTGGAACATGCGTCTCTTCAGTGGGGACTGGCCAGCCAGTGGTCACAACGCCGCGATCCTCTTGACCAGCTTAGTCGGTGACACAGGGGATGTGGAACGCCTCCAGTGGTGGACCGCTCCAGATCATTTGCAGGAGGGCATCCTGTCATCCGCCTCTCGACGGTCTCTATCGACCGATGCCTCTCTGATGGGTTGGGGTGCCCATCTGGGGAACACGGGCTCATGGCCTCTGGTCCCGCGGGAGTCCCGATCATCAACCTGCTGGAGCTCCAGCGGTCCGCCTAGCTCTCACCGCCTTTGCTCGCTCCTCCGGGGTCAAGTGGTCCGAGTCCAGACGGACAATACCACGACCATGTACTATCTAAACCGCCAGGGCGGGACGCTGCCCATGCTTCTATGCAAGGAAGCCTCCGCATTTGGTCACTCGTGCGCAGCCTGGAGGCGGATCTCCTAGCCATTCACGTGGCAGGAGCCTCCAACACCCTGGCCGATGCCCTGAGCCGGATAGGGCTGCATCCCACGAAGTGGTCTCTCCTGCCGGAGGTAGTATAGCATCTGTTCTCCCATTGGGGCACACCTCAGGTGGACCTGTTTGCCTCCAGGAGAACGCGAGCTGAGTCTGTTCCATGCCCGCCCCTAGTAGGGCTCGCTGCAGGGGATGCCTTCTCGAGGCAGTGGACCCCGGGCTCTTTTTTACTTTTCCCATTTCCCTTGATCCACAAGGTGCTTCTCAAGGCAAGGAGGGACAAGGCGCAGGTGATTCTGATAGCCCCAGACTGGCCTCGCCAGTTCTGGTACCCAGATCTCCTCAGTCTCAGCTCCAGGACTCATGGCAGCTTCCAGCTCGCCCGACCTGCTTCTCAGTCAATCAGGGAAGGTGTTCCATCCGGACCTTCAATCCCTGCACCTGACGGCCTGGTTCCTGAGCTGCAGAGTTCCAGGCCTTGGGTCTTTCCGACGAGGTCCTCAATGTAGTTGAGGCGCCCTGTAAGAGTCGACCAGAAAATGTTATGCCTTCAAATGGAAAAGGTTTTCCATTTGGTGTCAGGGCAAGGGCTTGGACCCTTCCTCCTGTTCCTTGGCAAGCATCTTGACTATTTATGGTCCTTTCTAGTCAAGGGCTTAGGTCGAGCGACCCTAAGGGTGCACTCTGGCAGCCATCTCTGCTTACCGGGCGCGGCCGGAAGCAGTCGGGTGGCGCAGGAGAAGGTGGTCTGCGTTTTCAAAGGCCTTGATCACATTTCCTCCAGTGCGGGAACCCCTACTCCGTGATCTACTGCTGGTATTGGCAAAGCTCATGGGCAGCTCTATTCGAACCTATGCACAGGTGTGCTCTCTCTCACCTGTCGTGGAAGACCGCTCTCTTGGTGGCTATCACGTCAGCCAGAAGGATGGGAGAGCTCCAGGCACTCATCGAGTCTCCTTACCTGGTCTTCCACAGGGACAAGAAGTTGTCCTGCGCCCCACCTGAAATTCCTTCCGCAAGGTGGTGTCGGAGTTTCACCTTAACTAGGTGTTGGACTCTGGCCGGGTGTTCTACCCCAATCACACCTCGGAGGTTTAATATAGGCTCCATACTTGGACTCCTAGAAGGGCGCCGCTTATTATAAGGAGCGACGGCTGAAATTGGGAGAGGTTCGCCAGCTGTTTGTCACCACGCTGAAGCCGCGATCTGGCAGACCTGCAGCCAAGCGGACGATAAGCAGGTGGGTAACCTCCTGCATAGATCTCTGCTATAAGTTGGCGGGCATGGAGCCTCCCAGAGGGATAAGAGCTCATTCTACCCGCCATACTGCTGCAACGGTGGCTGCTTCCAGGGACGTCCCTATCCAGGAAATCTGCAGGGCTGCTACCTGGAAGTCAGCAAACACCTTCATTACCCATTACCACATCGACCTTGAGTCACGCCGATGCTGGTTTTGGGGCCTCGTTCTCCAGTCTCTTTCCCAAGTAAGTATTGGGGTGTGCGTTTTGCCCTCCTCCCGAGAGAACTGCTAGAGTCTGCCAATGAGTGTGATGAACAATATATCCATGTCCCTAGAAATACAGGTTACTCACCTGTAACAGGAGTTCTAGGAATGGTATATGTTGTTCATCCACACCCAATCGACCTCTCTCTCAGCTTCGACGCACAACCTGAGCTTCCAGCGGCCAGATCTGGCGCCATGGGGCGAGCCAGAGTTATACCACCCGGTGGGTGGGAGGAGCAAGCTTGAAGACCTTCCGCAAGATTTAAAGCGGCAAGGATACCTGCCAATGAGTGTGGATGAACAACATATACCATTCCTAGAACTCCTGTTACAGGTGAGTAACCTGTATTTAGTGCCTCCATTTTAATGGTAGGGAGTTTTTCATGTTTTGTGTTGGTTTGTAGTATAACATCATTGCCTCTGTTTTAGGAATGTTTAATTTAAAGTTGGCAACCTTTTGTAATTCCTAAGGGCCTCCCAGACCGCTGGTATTGAGGAGCCGGATAAAAGTGTAAAAGAATGTTGTCTGCAAATAAGGATGTCTTGTAGGTTTTTGACTTCAAATCCGAGGATCTTGTTTTAGGGTCATAGCTAAGGCTCCATGTATACAGCAAAAAGAAAGGGGAAAGTGGGCAACCCTGTCGCGTTCCCTGTTGCAGGTGTATAGGAGGGGACATAGCTCCATTTAAATGAATGTAAGCCTTGGGTTGGGAATAAATATTTTTAAGCCAAGTAAGAAATTGGCCAGGTAAAGAGAAAAGTTTAAGAATATCCCAGAGGAAATTCCATGAAACCTTGTCAAACGCCTTTTCGGCGTCAAAACTGGGGAGAACCAGTGGAATCTGTCTGGTGTGTATGTGTTCTAAAAGTAACATAGTACGTCGGATGTTGCCATTGGTGCTGCGATGTTTAATGAATCCAGACTGGTCAGGGTGGATGAGTAAGGGGAGAAGTGTTTCAAGCCTAGAGGCCCAAATGGCCATGTAGATCTTGTAGTCGACATTGAGGACAGAGACAGGTCGATATGAAGCTGGGTCAGTTACATCTTTGTTAGGTTTAGGGAGAGAGGTAACAACTGCATAATTCCGTGGGGGGGGGGTGGCCTCTCCCTCCGCCACCGCTCTGTAAGAAGATAGGAGCGTAGGGAGAAGGCGGCCAGCAAATTTCCTGTACCATTCTGCCGTAAAGCCATCTGGACCAGGGCATTTGGAAAGTTTAAGGGTATGAATGTGGGTAAGAATTTTATCAGGTCTTATAGGGGATTCCAGAGTGGTTCGTTGTGTCTCAGATATCTTAGGAAAAGATCATTTGGTTAGAAACCCTGACCTGACTGCAGGGTCTGCAGGATCCTGAGGGGGAGTGTAAAGAGATTGATAAAACATATGAAAAGATTATCTAATATGTTCGTCTGTATGGGAAATTTGTTTTGTTACTGGACGTTTAATTTTTAAGATAGTTGCAGTGCGTTTCCTATTTCTTAGTTTACGAGCCAAAAGACGAGTAGCCCTAACTCCTCCCACATAGTTAGCCTGTTTTAAGTAGGTCAAGTTTGGAGTATGTTGGATCCATTATGTTTTGTATTTCTTTTTTAACTTCCCTAATTTTTTGTTATATAGCTTTATCTCCTTCCCTGTACAGCATTTGGTAGGATTGTAGTTCAGCATAATATTTAGGTAGGGCCTCTGCCTTTTAGTGTGTTGAAAATGCTATCATTTCACCTCTTATGGTAGCTTTTAAAGCGTCCAAGACCAATGGGTCTGAGATGTTCCCACCACTGTTTTCCTAGAGGAACTATGGAATTCTAGTGTTGATATATTCTGTGTAGTCTGGGTCCCTCAATAAAGCAGGATTAAGCCTCCATAGTTTTAGTTTTGGGGGTTTTCCCAAATTTATTTTCAATGTTAATGGGTGATGATCAGATAAGATGCGAGGTCCCAAAGTTAAATCCTGGATTAAAGAGAAATGTTCACACGAGATAAAAAAAAAAAATAGTCTAGACGGGAATAAGTCTGAAACGGGCTGAATAATAGGAGAATCTGGGGTCTGAGGTAAAAGGTCTCCTCCAAATATCCTCTATGTGCAGGTGAGAAAGGGTGCGCCCAAGATGTTTAAGGGCAATGGTAGATCTATAAGCCCGTGGTACGGAGGTATCCTGTTGAGGTGAAAGAGCTACGTTAAAGTCTCCCCCCATTATTAAAATGTGCCCTAATGGGCAGATAAAACTTTCTGGAGAAAGGTTCGAATCACTCCGAGGAATGATTGGCGAGGTAGGTGAGCATTTACTAGGGTAACCTCCTGTGAGTAGAGCATACCTGTTAAAATAACATATCTCCCCTAAGTATCTGTTATGACGTCATGTATCTCCAAAGGTGTGGAGGCAGGTACTAAAATTAGTCCCCCGTCTCCGGGCACTGGAATGAGAGGATGCATAGACTTCATAACGATGCCCCCATTTTAACTTCTGGTGTTCTGAATCGGGTAAGTGGGTCTCCTGCAGAAAAAAGAGGTCCACTGCTTGCGTGTTTAGATATTGCATGAGGTGGTATCTCTTAATTGGGCTATGAAGCCCATTTACATTCATTGAAAATATTTTAACCGGATTAATCGCCATCATGCAATAGGTACAAGTATATAAAATCAAACAAGGTCCGACTGTAATAAAGCATTATTCAAAACCTAGGTGTGTGTGTCTCTTTTTTTGTTTTCTTTACTCTGAAATTGTAATAAGATGTAAAACTTAAGCCAAACTATGGGTCTGTTAAAAAATTAACTAGTTGGCAAATGCCATAAAAATAAGGAATTATGTGAATTATACTGGTGGGGCTAGAACCCAGGGAGAGAAAAATAGCCTCCCCACCCCAATAAACTCCTCTATAACATGAGGAGCTTAAATATGAACCATTAACTTGTAAACTCAACATGTTTCTGACTTCCATAGTGAAAGGAGGAAAGTGCAACTCCTTCGGATGCACCCACGTGGTCCAAAATTAATTGAACCCGGGGTGCTGGGAAAGGTCCCCAAAGAGGCAAAAGCTCCATAACAACAGGAACATAACTTGGGAGAGCAATGACCCCGTTGGGGTTGGTGGAGGCATAGAGGCCGATCACAGGGAAACAAGAGCCCCCCTCTGTTAATAGATATATTCCCCTCTCTTTAAGGATCCTTAAGAGACAGACTTGTTTAGGATCCCCTTAAGGTTTTACTTCTATAAAAATTCCCTCCAGTAAGTCCCCCTGCCATATCAGGTGTACATGTAAAAGATAAGTATAACTTCTTTCAGCCCCCTCCCCCCAGGAGGGGGGATCCTTTATAGTCGTGTGCCACCCCTGGCCCCCAAGAGCCTGGTCCCCTAGACCCTGTGGGACTCCATGGATAATTGAACTGCAGAGGCTCTGCCCCGCCCCCCCAATCATTAATTAGGGTGGTAAGGATAGAGTGGGGTATTCTTTTTAGGTCCCTTCACCTCAGACTACCGGGCTGGTTGAGGGTACCTCATTCTGCAGTCCCCCTGACACCAGTTGAATTAACTATAGTGTATAGTGGAAACATTCCCCTTCCTGTCAGTCACACAGTAAATTCAATAAAGTTGCATGTTGAATCGAAAGTCCCAGCACCGAGGACAGCCATGGTCCACCCCAGGGCCTCTCCACAGCTCAGTAACAATAGTTCCAGAGGCCCCAGGCGGGCACCTCAAAGATGGAAAAGGTAGTAGGGAACATGTTCTCTAGTGGAGCTTCCAAGGAAGGGAAATAGGTTTCGGGATGCAGGGATGGCACGGCAAGTCAAATAGGAACCACGAGGTGGGGGTGAGACGATCTGGGCCCACACCACGGATCTGTCAACAGTAAAGTTAATTTTAGAAAGAGGTTCTTGGCCTGGCAATAGCCCACCATTTAGAAGCCTCTAAATCAAGCCCCCGATATTTGGGGAAATGAGATAAAAGCTATTATCATGTGCTTTTTTAAGGTGCTAGCTCCATTATCTTCCCTGGTAACATTACCACGCTTAGATCCTATGTGGTTGTTAGGCAAGCCTGAAATAGTCATTAACCCCCCAATTAGCCCCCGACCACAAAGATTGCAACTCATCTGCTTAGGGTTCTGAATTTGTCCCAAAGTATTTATTCGCTGGTGTAGGTAATGCTGTGAAATTGTCTGCTGCTTTTTAAAATGTCCTCCAGGTGTTGGGAATGAAGTGAATCTGGATCTCCTTCAGAAGGTGTTGTCACTTTAAGAGGCCTCTCTGCATTACGAGCAGGTTTAGACATAGCCTGGGCTTCATGCTCTTTCAGTAGGGCCCCTGGATATTAGGTCCGTCCTCACTTCATGTGCTGATGTATAAAGTGTGAGTGCTGGAGGGGAAGACAACGACCAGTTTAGCAGGGTAAGGGGTTTTGAATTTTAATTTGTTTGCCCTCAGACAAGAGAATAGCGGGGTATATGCTCGCAGTTGGCGCTGGGTATTAGGCTCATAGTCATTATCCACAAAAATCCTTCTATTTTTGTAGGAGTGTTTTCTGGGCCTGTGCTTTCTGAAGGAGGGTCTCTCTTACTGAATAGTTGAGAAATCAGGCCACTGTGGACCTCTGTCATGAAGTTGGTGGCAGTTAGGGGTCTAAGGCATGATGGGCCCTCTCAGTATCAATAGGGAAGTCGGGGCCAAGGTCCAATGCAGTGCAGAGGAGGTGATCTAGAAAAGCCTGCATGTCGCTGCCCTCCTCTCCCTCTGGAATACCATTGAAGCATAAATTTTTCCTTCGGGCTTTATTTTTGGCGGCGGCCTGTCTGTGAATCATGGTCAGTTGAGTGTGAGCCAGTTCCCTTAGAGGCCTCCAAAGCATCGAGACAGTTTGTGTTAACAGAGATCTGGGCATCCGCTTTGTCTGTGTGAGTTTGTAGGGAGCCAAGATCTGAATGGAGGACCTGTAGCGTTTCCTTCACTTCCATACGGAATTCCTGAATAGCTTCTAAGATTGGCTCTGGCATAAGCGAGGACGCCAATTTACCCGTAGTATTTTTATTGTGGTGTGTTCATTTGGGATCTTCCAAATTGACCATGTCTTCAGCCGCGGAGCCGCTGTGGTCGTCCCAGGCTGCGATTGTGCTAGAAATCCAAAATCATTTGCTCGAATTTTGCTACATGCAATGGGGTAAGTCTCCGGATTGAATTTGGGGAGGTAGAAGGTGGTTAAGAGGGAGATTTTTAAAGATAAAGGCTTTAATTTGTAGTCAAAGGGGAGGGCACCTCAAACACGCTGTTCAGCCTTCCATAGCGTCACCGGAAGTCGATTCTGTGATTGATTCTATGATTCATCGGGGAAGGGGGCAGATACGGAAAGTGCAGTGCAGATTTAATACTTAACCTGGTTTAGCTGTTGGTGGTGTGAGTGGAGACTTTTGGCCAGGACATCAGGAAATTCAGAGCTGAATGTGCGAACAAGTATGGGTGAATTGAAAGGTACACACACAAAGCAGAAAAGTGAAGCCCACTAATACCTGTACTGTAAATCATTTTATTGTAGAGTACAATATACAGTAGCTACTGCATACCGTAGGACAAAAAGCAACCATGACAAGCAACCCTGGCACTTCAAGGTTTAACCCTTGAACAGAGGGCCCTCTTACAGTGCAGCTGTTGGAGTGCTAGAGGGTTTAGCTTTTTCACTTCTGCACAGGAACTTCACCCACTTTTTTCAAGAAGTACTGTTGCATGTTTAATGTCCGCCTAAACTACTCCCAAAACAGGCAGATGAGACTACAGGTTAGTGTCTCATCCAGAAGCTGGATCATATCATATCTTGTATAGATTTCTGAAGATATTATGATATTGTAATTGATATCTTGAAGGTTAGGCACATTTATTTATGACTTTAATAACAGGGCAAGTACACTGATACCAGGGACCGTTTTCAGGCATGACCCGGGCCATGGCAATGGCACAGGAGGCAATATAAAACAAAAATACAGAATACAAAAAAGTCCTAGTATAATAGAGCATAAAAGACAAGTCAAACAATGGTGCCAGAGCAATGCAAGAGAGTACAAACGATGGACCTTGGCAACATTAGGTACAGAGTATTGGATTCAGAGGCAGAATTTGGGTAACTGTGGGGCATCTAAGGCTATACAGTGTCAGGTAATCATTGCAGCTGTCATGGGAGGCAGAGGGGAGTGAGAAGCTAGCCAGAGAAGCACCGGCAGCTAGACTCTGCTAGGAGCCAGCCTTTGAACAGACAGTGGGTAGCCAAGGAGCGAAGCCCGGCTGACAATTTATTGCAAAGTGAGGGGGCAGCAGCAGATAGGTTCTCCTGCCCATGTTGGTAGATGCCTTTGGAATGGTGGGGGGTAGAGTTAGAGCACAGGCACCAGTGTGAGGTTCTAACCTGAAACAGGGCTGCAAGAAGGGGCCTTTGGCTGGTGCGGACAGCATTATCAACCAGGCAGCAAAGGGCAAGGTTAAAGCGGCCTTGGAGTGGGAGCCACCCCAGAGATTGATAAAGGACACAGTGGTGGGTGGAAAAGGGGGCCAGTAAGGTGAAGCAACAGGCACTGTTGTGGGCAGTGGAGAGTTTGGCAATGAGGGAAGAGGAAGCCCTAGTGTAGATAGAGGAACAGTAATTGATTATGGAAAGTAGGTTACCCTGGACAAAGGCAAACCGGGCCTCTGGGGTGAGGTAGTGTCTGAATCTGTAGGCTATACCCAGCTTTTGGTGAATCCTGTGAACTACTGTGTTAATGTGCTCAGAGAAGGAGAGGGAGGGGTCAAGTAAGACACTAAGGTACTTGAAAGTTTCAAAATGTTTGGTGACCTGGCCCTCGGGAGAGAGACTACGTAGAGAGAGGAGGGAAATTTCGGCTTGGCTAGGAAGGGCTGGAACTGAACAGCATGGCAAAGACCTGCACCTAAGGAAGACCTGCTTGAGGGGTTAAGCGCAGGGCTGTTGTTGTGGCTTCTCAAACTTTCCAAAATAAACTTGCACTAGAAGCACTTTTGAAAAAGGAGTTTGTGTTCGGATTTTTTCTCAACCGAACAGCATAGCCTTTGTTTTTGGTGTTTACCAGGAGGAAGTTGGTTGCAAACCAGTTATGGGCTGCTTCATAGTTTTGGGTGAGGACAGAGAAAATACAGGAGGGGAATTTATTACTGACAAAAATGACAAGGTTGTCTGCATAGAGGAGGGAGTGGCAGGTAAGGCTGTCCGAGGGAAGGGAATTTATAAATAAGGAGAAAAGCAGGGGACCCAGAATGGAGCTCTGGGGGACACCGGTTGAGACAGGCAGGGTAGGGGAGCAGGCAGTACCCACACAGACAAATTGGGAGTGATTAGAGTGGTAGCAGAGGAACCAGTTTGATACATTGTGGGAGCAGCCAAGGAGACGTACTTTCGAAACGAGGAGGGCATGCTTTACCAAGCCAAAAGCCTTGGAGAGGTCTTCAGACTGCGCGAGTGGTTTGACCACTGTCCATGTTCCTGAGGATGTGGTCAGTCAGCAGTGCAAGGGCAGTGGTGGTGCCATGATTCAAGCGAAAGCCACACTGCTGGCTACACAGAAGATTGTACTTTGCAACATGTTCGGTGAGCTGGTGGTGAATAACTTTCTCAAGGAGCTTACTTAGGTGGGGGAGGATGGATATTGGCCAGTACAGTAGTTGTTGGTGGAGTGGGGGTTATCAGCTTTGAAAACAGGAATCACTTTGGCCTTTTTCCAAGGGTTGGGCTTGGTAGAGGTAGATTGGGCAAGGCTGAAAATAAATGCAAGGGGTTTGACAATGGCAGGGAAAATGAGTCTGAGGAAGATAGGGTAGAGGCCATCCAACCCAGGGGAGCCGTAGTTTGGGTGACATTTGAGAAGCTTAGAGGTATCAATAGGGGAAATAAAATCGGGGAATGGGGGAAGGGCTAGGGAGTGATTAGGCAGTTTGGGGGTGGTAGGCCGATCCACCAGATGGGCCACTCGGAAGAGAAGTGCAGAGAGGTCGTTAAATTTAGAATTGAAAGCCTTGGCCACTTCTAGGGGGTTGGTTATAGAGTCAGTAGGGGAATTGAGCTGTGGGGCAGTCTTGCCAATTTAGGGATTTAGAAGCAATCCGATGGACTCCAGAATTTCTTGGTCACCGAGACTTTTCTTCTGAAGGTTACGGAAGTAGTTCTGTTTCAGGGATTTAGCCAGGTGTTTGCACCAGTTTCTTAGGTGCCTGTAGGCATCCCAGAGGGCAGGGGAGGAGGATGCCTTGTAGGTAGTCCAAGCATGATCCCGTTCCTTCATGTGGGAGATGAGATCTTTGGTGATCCAGCAGGAGCAGCTGCCTCGGACCTGTCTGGTTGTGAGAGGGAAATGCTTTTCTTGTAGTGCCAGCAGGGTCTAAGTGAAAGACGACACTGCTGAGGACACATCAGTGAGGAGGTAGAGTAGAGACCAATCCAGTGACCATGCTTCGCTAAGGAGGAGGGATATGTCTGGGGAGGGCGCTTGGTCTTGGATGACCAGAGGATGAATGTGGTGAGTGGTCGCTGATGGAGTCTGCCATTATTCCAGCTTGTAGCACACAGTTTTCCCTATTTGTGATGATCCAGTCCAGGAGGGTGTGGGTGGCAGTACAAGGGTTTTGTCTGGTGGGTGGAAGTACGAGGGTTTTGCCTGGTGGGTAGCATGATAAACTGGACAAGACTATGTTGTTATAGCAGGCAGATGTAGTCCGATTGGGTGGTACTAAACCAGTTTAAGTTGAAATCACTAAGGAGAATGGAGTCTCTGGTAGGGGAGAGGGTGCTTAAGCCAGATGAAAAGTTGTTTAGGACCTTGCAGTAGGAGGGTTGTAGCAGTAGCCCAGACAGAGGTTCTTTTGGAGCCCAGGGTCGGCTTGAAGAGGAGCCATTCGCTGGGGAAGATGGGATCAGAGCAGATAACAGTAGCCGAGAGGGGTTCCCTGAGGAGCAGTGCTACTCCTCCACCCTTTTTCTTGCCAGACCTGTCGAGGCGCAGGGAGGAGTAGCCAAGTAGTTGGTACATAGTGTCCGTAAGGTGAGACTTTAACTAGGTTTCTGAGAGTCCCAGCACCTGGGCCTTGTGCAGAGATGCCCATGCCTCCAGTTCGGAGAACTTGGAGGGGAGACTGCAGATGTTAATATGAGCAAACTTCAACCCTGTGGCATTTGCCCAGCTGCTAGTGGAGGAGGTAAAACAGGAGTTGGGTGGACCAGGGTTACCCTCGATATCTCCAGCTAGGAGTAGGAAGGAGAGGAAGATGGTGTATGGGCAAGGGGAGATGTGCAGGAGCAAGAGGATAGGTAGTAACCAAGAAGACTGTGATCTGTGTTGGAAAGAAAATACGGGGTGACCGGACCGGGGGGGAGGGATGCCGACTGTTCCTAGGTGAGGCAAGAAGGGTGGGACAGTAGGAATGGGTACTTTTGAAATAGGCTAGGGATTCCGAATGTTGTGCAATATGATGTTGCTGTTAGACACATACATATATAATACTGTAGCCCAGGCACTCTTGATTTATGATACACTGTATATACTTTTTCTTCCTTGTAAATTATTGCTTTTTGTATACCTGCTTCTGTTCTGTACTTTGATGTATTCATGACCAGGTCCACCTTGCAAATGAGCCTTGCTCAATGGTGCCCGCCTGGATAAATAAATAGTTTGATTGATTGGTTGATTATGCTAGTTGCTGAAGTTTGTTGCTGAAATCATTTTTTGGAGGTATGCCTTTTTTTTATGTTTTGAAACCTCTTAAACTAGAGTACAAGTTGTTATTGGAAGAAAACTGAAGTTGGATTGTGACACTTATAAGGGTGAGTTGAGCGGCAGTCTGAGAGAAAAGTGAGTGAGAGATAAACAGCGTGAGCAGGGTGCGCAGCATCTACACAGTAATAAGTACTGCCACTCTTCAGGGATATCTCCCTTCAGAGAGCCACACCTATGGAACATAAACGCCATTTGCATCTAACCTGTCAGGGAAAGTTTGCGTAGCAGGCTTCCCACGATGACATGAACCATTGGTGCCTATATAATGTGGATGGCCCCAAACTTCAGTTCTTTCCTTTTCTGCCGTCAACTTCACATCAAACCGAAGGACTCCCTCCATATACTTCATTGCTGTGTGCTTTGCTGGTCTTCATCTCTTGTTTTTGGTGACGTGGGCCTATTCTCCTGCTTCCTACATGGGCCTTGTTTCCTGTGCTACTGATGCTGCCTGCTGCCTTGTCATCACTGGATGTAGGCAACTTGGCTGTTGATAGTCTCCCTTTCATCAATCCCTGCTGGCCGCCTGCTGCTGTCTGGGCTCCTGCTGCCAGCTTGTTGTCCCACCCTTTCTGGTATGGGTTTATGCTGGTGGCTGCATTGCTCTGTTGAGATGGTAAGTGTGGATCATATGTGTGGCCTTTATAGCCATTCTGATAGTCTCTGGATGCCAAGGTCAGTTTCTGGCTTAATAACACAATTCCCCATTACCGTGGGAGTCTTGACTCGCTTCAGCTCTGTTGCCTGACTTTGCCTCTGAGTCAGCTTTGCCGCTTTGGCTGGAGCCACCATTTTTTCAGCATTGCCCTTTGTGCTGGTCATTGCCTGTCTCTGCCTCATTGATATTCCCACTCCGTGTCCAGTCCCTTGCTTTGTGCATGGCTGTGGTCACGTTTCCATCATAGGCTGTGTCTTTGACATGGCTTTATGCTCTGTCTGGCCATCCTCTGGGGTGCCATGGTCATCTCCTGCCAGTTGCCCTGGTTCAGTGGGGCCCATGGCTCCCTTTGGCCTCAAAGATGCTCGTCCTTTCATCATCGACAGTGTTACTGTTTCTGTTGGCTTGGGCTTTACCATTTTTTTTATGCTCTCCCTTTCTGCTGGTTATCACCTGGCTTTGCCTTGTTATTGTCCTGCTACGTGTGCAGTCCCCTGCTTTGTGCATGGCTGTTTTCACATTTTTGTTGTCCACTTTGCCTTCACCTTGGCATTCTTTTGGGATGGCTTGGTCAGTTCCAGCTTCATTGCCTGGCTCCATGGGGCTTATAGCTCCCTGCGGCTGTGTCGCCTGCTTGGCCTCATGACGGTTTTGTGCTGTTTGAGATAGATTTGCTTTTTATCTACAGCCCTCTTCTTACTGGTCTTTGCATGGCTTTGCCTCATCAGTGTCCCCTCTGCTTCTTACATGGCTGTTTCCCCAGGCGCTGTTTTCGGTCTTCCCATCAGTTGTAGTTTTTGGCCGTTTTGCATCTCCTTCAGGCCATTGCACTTGGTCTGTGGCTCTCTTGGGCACAGTTGCTTACTTTGCCACCTGTTTTGTGTTTGGTTTACATCTGGCTTCGTCACGGCAGCTTTCTTTATCTGCTCTCCCATTGACACTGTGATTTGTTCGCAGGACCTGGCCCTGTCAGCTTCCCATATTTATACCTGTTGTCAGTGTCTGTGTACTGGCCATCATGTGTGACTGCCATTGGCGTTTTATTTGCATCATCGGCTGGGACTTCAGGTGTCTCGCTCCTGTACCTCTTATGCTCTGTTAGGGTCACCCTGTTGGGGCTCCCTTCTTCTTGACCTATGGGATATTGACCTGTGGGTTGGTTGGCTTGCATGCTTTCTTGCTGATGTCCATTCTGTTGTAAGGGGAACTGCTTGGAAATAGTTCCATTGGTGTGGTCTCTGGAGGGAGATCTCCCCAAAGATAGGACAGTTACCAGTAACGGTAGATCTTCAAGGAGCTCTCTTCCAGTGAGCCAGAGCACACCCTCCAACCTTCCCCCTTTGTTTGGTGGGGTCTAGTGTGGGTTGGGGGGCATTGTTTTGTCCTGTTTCCCCTGTACTGGGTTTTTTCCACTGATGATTGTTGTTCCTTTTTGAGACATCTTGCTTCTGTTTGCCATTCATTGGTCTGGAATGATGTTGCTACAGTGGGTAGGCAGAACTGAGGAGGTTTGGTTTTGCCCACGTTGTATAGGCACCAATGATGTGCATCACTATGGGTGGCCTGCTAGACCAAAGTTTCCAGAGAGATCCAGTGTCAGCGGTATCTATGTACCATAGCTGTGGCTCACTGGTGAAGAGTCCCCTGAAATCTACTGTTAATGATAACTGTCATCTCTACTCTGTGCTGGAAAATCTTGGAGTGCTTTATAAGATACATTAGATATGGTGCCCACGCCAGCTCTGTGCCGCTGGGTGAAGGGGGTTCACCTGACATGCTGGCAAACTGGGTTTATGCCCGAGCCCAGGGGAAAGGGTGTGCACTAGCACCGCCCGTGAGCAGCTCCTAGTGGCTGACCTACGTGGCAACGCACCTTGCAGTGTGGGTGACACGTTGCAAGTGCATTTGGCCAGGAAGATGCAGTGTGCAGCACCAGTAGGGTGGCGGGGTGGGCAGAGAGAAGACTGAAAAAGGCTACCTGACCGACTGGATGGCGGTCGCCGGGTTCCCCTCCGCCATGAAGCCGTGGCAGAATGCCCTCAAGGCTGTGCCCGTAGCCCCATTGCCAGGGTCCAGTATGAAGCTCCAGTCTCCCCTCCCAGTCCTCACAGGGAGGGGGCCTCGGTGAAGGGATGCGTTCAGGCTGTCTGGGAGCACGATTATGGATCCACAACAAATGGCTGGGGAGGGACTGGTTTGGCTGGTAGGTGGGGCCTTAGCGGCTGGAAGGAGTGGTCGGTTGGGTGGTGGGCTCAGGAACAAAAAAAAAGTCGCCAGTAGTATACAGTAGGCAGTATGCAAGTGACAAGTAAATCAGCCAGACAGATTAATGCAGTATGTTAGCAATAACCCACAACAGCGTATGGGGGTATAGGCATTTAATCCGCACCTGGGGTGCGTTGTGAGGCTCAAGGCCTCAGGCAGAACATCCTCACAGCACCCCAGGTGTGGATTAAATACCTATAGCCCCATACCCTAGAGTAGGTTATTGCGCTTGTAACATGTTATGTCAAAACACACACAAGGGTGTTTTTTGTCCTGTGTAAAGACCAAAAAAGATAGTGTATGCTGCCACCTTGCAAAATCGTCCCTCATAAGTAATGCACACTGCATGGCTGTTATACACATAGAAATGTCACACTTAGCCAACACCATGACGCCGGGCAATGGGGGATCGTCTGGCACACTGGTGACCAGAGTTTGGGGACAACAGGAGTGGAGACCAGCAGGGAGGGGTCAGAGCTTCCAGTTGGATGCTGTCCTCCTGGGGGGGGGCGGCTGGCACAAGTCTGCACTGCTCTGGAGTGGCTCATTGGGGTCATGCATGATTCAGCGTGGTTGACCACACAGCACCTGTGCATGCAGCCAAAGATTCCGCGGTGGGCAATAGCACAGTAGGTGGGCAGGGTGGGCAAACATCAAAAGTGGATCACCTGGCCAGCCAGATAACTGCTGGTCCCTTGTCCACGACGAAGCCCAGAGGTGTCCGAGCTGAGCACGGCATAGAAGGAAGTGCCCATTGGGCCAGTCTCTGCTCCCAGTGGTGTGACGGGAGGGGCCCCCCCTCCCGACAAAGGGATAGGTTGGGTCAACTGGGCTGCAGCACTTGGGGGTGGGGGTGGCGTGGATGGTGATTAGGGGAGGTCTGGTCGGGGAACCTTGGCAAGCCGAAGAAATGGCGGGCCAGGAGGGGGGGAAAAATATCACACATACATTATTGATCTGATTTGTGACATTTCCTTTGTATAATACTGCCTTCTACTGTGCCTATGAGGTGTACTTTACGGTGTGTATATATACACACACACACATTGATATGGAGCTTGCATTGCAAAGGTATCTGCTCTGCTTGCTGTGATTGCTTGTCTGTGTTTCTCACTCTTTTTCTCTGTTTGCTGTTTCACAGCATTGCCTGTCTTGCAGCATTTACTGTACCTTCTCTGTCTCTCTGTCTCTTTCTGTGTGTGTCTGTCTCCCCACCCCCACACCTGCATTATGCTATTCTGCTGGCTGGCTATCTGGGATGTTTTCGTGCTTTGGCGGGGGGGGGGGAGGCAAACAGCTGCCTTTCTGTTCTGCTGGGGGGGGGCACACTGAATGTGGCTGTGGGGCAACTGTCTCTCTGTTTCACACTCTCCAATGCTTGATGCTGCTGTCTCTGACACAAATTTCTGTTGTATACTATTCTGGTTTTTTGTGTTGGGGTGGGGGGGCAGCCACTTTGATGGAGACTGGCACAGGGAACATAGAGGAAACTACAGGAGGAGCCCCAATATAACAATTACCAAAGGAGTGGGCGGAGTCTTTTTTTTTTTTTTTGTCTTGTATTGCAGTGACACACTGTAAATACGGCATCTCTGCTCTCTGTTGGTGTGTGTCTCTCCACAGCATCCTGTGCTGATGAACCTGTCTGTCTCTCTTTCTCCTAGCTGAGGAACAACCAAGGAAGGCAACAAATTGGCATTTGTTTCCTGTTACTGCAATCTAACCCTGTAAAATATCAATAATGAAACATGCACAGGATAAAGTCAGAGCTGTGATTTTCTAAAAGGAACATGATATCGCTTCCTCTCCATGATGTATGCCTGGGAAACCGGCTCAGATTACTGACCATACACACTTCAGGAAGGGTCTTAACTCTGTGTTTCTGTCCACCTGCAACCTATATCCTCTACTCCTGGAAGCTGTTTTCCAGGGATTGTAACATTGGCTGAAAAACCTGCACCCTGCTGGAGCTCTTGTTCGCTTTTCTAGGTGTTCAGTGGCTGCCTGTTAGTGTTGATTTTCCCGACACAGAACAAGTGCCGCCCTGCCCTCTGATACTGCTTGAGGGACATCTCATACCAACTGGGATTAAATAGTGAATTTAATCCATGGTTGTGTGATGGGACACGTAATTGGACAAATAACACTTGACTATGGATTCAATTTACTGTTTAATCCACAGCTGGTGGGAGATGTCCCTCAAGCAGTATCCGTGAGAAGAGCGGCACTTGTTCTTTGTTGGGAAAATCAGCACTGACAGGCAGCCATTGAACGTCTAGGAAAGCGACAGAGCCCCAGCGGGGTTCAGGTTTTCCAGCCAGTGTTACAATTCCTGGGGGACTGCTTCCAGGAGTATTGGATTTGGGCCGTGGGTGGACAGAAAAGCACACAGAGTGAGGACCCTTGCTGAAGTGTGTGTGATCAGTAATCTGAGTGGTTTCATTGCCCCTCCACCCCCACTAAACATGCATCATGGGAGAGGGAGAGAAATAATGTTCCCTCAGAAAAGCAGAACGCTGACTTTTATCCTGTGCATGTTTCATTAATGATGTTTTACAGGGTTAGAGTGCAGTAACAGGGAAAAAAATGGCAATCAGTTGCCTTCCTTGATTTTTCCTCAGCTAGGAGACTGGAGACAGATGCAGGTTGATCAGTACAGGATGTTGCAGAAGGAGATGCACAAAGAGGGAACGCAGCTGCCATATTTACAGTGTGTCATTGCATTCCAAAAAAAGAAAAAAAAAACGCTCCGTCCACTCCTTTGGTACTTGTTGTATAAGGGGCTTCTCCTGCAGTTTCCTCTCTGCACCCTGAAACTAGAAAAGCATGCAACAGCAATTTGTTTCAGAGACAGCAGCAGTGAGCATTGGAGAGGGCGAGACAGACAGAGCGACAGTTGCCGCAGCGCCCCCCCCAGCAGAACAGAAAGGCAGCCTTTCGCCTCCCCCCGACAAAGCACAAAAATACATCTCAGACTCAGAGAGAGAGAGCACCAGCAGTGCAGCATAATGCTGAGAGAGAGAGGAGGCAGTATAGTGCAGCGGTTTAAGGCTCTGAATCTGCAAACCTGGAGACCTGGGTTTGAATCCCACTGCCCTCATTTGCAAACTGTGTGACACTGAGCAAGTCAGTTAACTTCCTTGTGCTCCCAAGTCGCAGCTGTAAAAAAAACTTCAGATTATTGCATCTCTCCTGGTTAAAAACAAACAAACAAAAAAGACCGCAAGAAGGTAAACTCGGCAAGAGATGGAGTGCTGCATTGACAGCGAACAGAGAAACATAGACTTTGACAGCAGATAAGGACCGTTTGGCCCACTCAGTCTTCCCATTTCCCTACCTATTGGGTAAGCTGCAGATCCCTAGTTAACCAACCGCCTACTTTCTCCTGCCCCTACCTACTAGAATTGCCTTATGTCTATCCCATGTATTCTTGAATTCCCCCACTATTTTTGACCCCACTAGCTCCTCTGGAAGGCTGTTCCATGTGTCCATCACCCTCTCTGTGAAAAAGTACTTCCCATGTTGCCTCTGAGCCACCCCACCCCCATCTTCAAATTGTGCCCCCTTGTTCTTGTACATCTCTCTTTCTGAAGATGTTACCTTCTTGACTTATCAAGTACCCTCTCCCTCCTTTTCTCTAGGGTATACATATTAAAACTCCTTTAGTCTCTCTTCGTATGGTGTCTGCTGCAGACCCTGCACCATTTTAGTTGCCTTCTTCTGGACTGCCTCCATCCCGTCTATGTCCTTGTGGAGATGGGGGTCTCCAGAACTGCAGGCAGTACTCCAGATGGGGTATCACCAACTGTCTGTACAGAGGGATAACAGCTTCCTGTTTTCTACTGGTGATGCCTCCCTATGCATCCCAGTAACCCCCCACCCCAGCCCTCCTTACTGCCTTCTCACATTGCTTGCTTACCTTAGGTCATCTGATATGACTACCTCCAGGTGCCATTCCATGTTTATTCTAACCCCCCAATTATGTACTTTCTGTTTTTTTCCTCCAGGTGCATTACTTTCACTTCTTTATGCTGAATCTAAGCGGCCATACATTTGACCATTCCTCCAACCTTGCCAAGTCTCTTCTCATCCTTTCCACCCCTCCTCTGTGCATCAACCCTGTTGCAGATCTTTGTGTCGCTTGCAACGCAGGCATACTTTTCCTCCAACCCCTCCGCAATGTCACCTGTAAAGACGTTAAAGAGAACTTGTCCCAGTACTGAACCCTGTGGTACCCTGCTAGTAACCTCCCCCTTTCCTCGGAGTGAACTCCATTTACTAGTACCCTCTGAGTGAAAGAGAGCGAGAAACACAGACAGGTAGTCACAGCGAGCAGAGCAGATGCCTTTGCAGAGCAAGCTCCATATGAGAGAGAGAGTGTGTGTGTGTCTCGTAAAGTACACTTCATAGGCACGGAAGAAGGCAGTGTTGCACACAGGAAATGTCACAAATCGGGTCAGTAATGTACGTGTGACATTTCTATGTGAATAACAGCCATGCAATGTGCATTACTTACGAGGGACTATTTTGCAAGATGCACTTACATTCTTGGTCTTTGCACAGGACAAAAAACCCTTTCTGTGCATTTTCCCGTGGTTTTGACATAATCAGTGTTATAAGTGCAATAACCCACTCCAGGGTATGGGGTATAGGCATTTAATCCACACCTGTGGTGCTGTGAGGACATTTGGCCTGCGGCCTTGTGCCACACAATGCACCCCAGGTGTGGATTAAATGCCTATAGCCCCATACCCCGCCGTGGATTATTGCTAACATAATGAACCAGTCAGATTGCAACATTAACAATGCTGATGACATCCTCATAGCATTGCACAGCACTTAAAACAGTCAAAATTACAGAAACGCTTCAAGCATCAAACAGCAAAATTTAAATCTGTAACTAGTAAACTAATGTATAAATCAAATGTACAATGGTTGAACTCAGAATATGAAGTTTATCACCTCGTGTTATGAAAGCAGACCTTTTATAACTCTCATCGTTTTGCAAGTTGTGAGTTATGGCCCTGCTCCTCACACTTTTTTCTTTATACATTTTACTGAAATATTTTGTGTTACAACATACAGCGTGATAAGCAATAAAATTTACAGCTGAAGAAACAGTTATAAATATCTATATAATAAAAACAGTCAATAAATGACGTGCCAAAAAGTCAGACGTGGATAGCAGTTACAGTTCTCTGGGTAGTATGGGGAAGCTCGGTAGATGGTAAATTGTTTAAGGGTCCCAAATTGTTTTGTATACTGAAATAATTTATCAGTAGACGAGTAACTCTGTTTCTCTTTAGCAGCAAGTCTTCCCACATAGGATATCCATTTATTAAAAGCCCCTTACACGTGAAGAGAAATTGCATCCTTTGAATCAGGCCATTACGTGTCCCTTGTACTGTATATTTATATTTGAAATGCCATGTGCTGAAAAATTCAGGATTTACATGGCTGTCATCAGAAAGTCACAGTTTAGAGTGCTGTTGTTAGACCCAGCTGTGACTTGGACAGTTGAAGAGCTAAAAGAAATTTTGAAAATGTTTGCAAATTTTCAGGCTCAAAGTTGATACATGTAATGCTTTCTAATTGTGTTTCCTTCCTTTTTCCTGGATCACTGTATAAAATATATGACACGTGTGGCTGACAGTTCTGTTGGGGGTGCACTGGTGACATCAGAAGACTCTAAGTGTCTGGTGTGAAGGCATTTGGCTTTGAGTGGAGAACACAAGCTGCTCAGCATTCACACTGCCCCCTGCTGACCAACAAAAGAACATTATTGGTGTTGGCTGTAAAAATGGCCCTTCATTCAAACTCCCTCCTAGCCAGAGGAAGGGCATAGCTACGGATGCCTCTGTCATTTGAATGGGGTAGACTGGAGACCAAGGGGACCAAATATGGAGGGGAGTAAGTAGTTTTGTGAGGTCACCAGCACCCAGGGACGAAAATGCAACCGTGTAACTAATAGTTCACTATCTTAACAATATGATTCCATTTACAGATCCTGGAGTTGGAGACCTTGCCAGATAACCTAGATGTTGATCCTGACACAGGAGATGTGTGGGCAGGTTGTCATCCCAATGGCTGGAAGCTTTTTCTCTATGATCCTGAAAATCCTCCTGGATCTGAGGTCAGGTTTCTTTCTCCTGTGTAACACTGTCTTTTTAATGAAAAAGTGTGGATTAGTAGGTGTGACCTAGAAATACAAAACTTGGGAACACAGTAGTCTGCCGACTGATGTTTATGCCCAATCATAATTTTCCCTGTTGACTCAATGGGATTTGTACATTAGCAAATCTGGAGGGGTGACTGACGTGCTGCGTCCCCCCTTATTGGTTCAGTGGTGCTTCTTTGTACTTTCTCCTTATCTGCTTCTGTTAGGTCCCAAGATGTACTGCGGTGATCACTGTAAACATTCTCAGTGCAGCTGAAAGTAGAACGTTTGGATTTAGGTATTATTTTTTCATATCTGCAAGTTCTAAATACAGTACCTAGATTCAGTTATTCAGCATTGGGCAGTATCCCATGAGTAGGTGCAGTCACAGGAACAGTCTTCCAAGCTTGACGCTTCCTAACCCCCAACAGGCGTCCTCCCAACTTCGCTTCCACTGATCTCAGATCTTTCTTTCTGCTGGTAAAACTGGTCACCTTCATCACGGCTTCTGTTTATGATATAGGTTTTTGTCATTTTTAGGCTATTTTTATCAGTTTTTAAACAGGGTTATGCTTTTCACAGACTTACTTTGTGCACCATACCCCTACTCACTGCTCCATCAGTGTAATGGATCAGAAGATAAAACACAGTTTTACAAGGTGCGTTATTTGCAAGTTTAACTTGTCCATCACTGATGGAACACAGTGCTCACTTATACTGCTTGCGCCTTACTCATGACATAAATAATTGTCACTAATTTCTCGCTGTGCAGCCTCCATTGATTGAGGGTAGTTAGTGAGTTTAATTGGTAAGAAGTAGGACAACTGCTGTGATGGTACCAGGACTTAATGGAGGGTTGAAATAAATACAAAACAAAAACAAATGTTTTCTATTTATTTCAACCCTCCATTAAATGTCCTGAGTTGCCCTACTTCTTACCAATTACATGATGTGGCTCCATCGTTGAGCTTCGAAACGCTGTTGTACTGTGACCCATAGGTTGGCCGAAATATGAGTCTGTG
The DNA here is from genome assembly GCA_016271365.2 of Neoceratodus forsteri. Lineage (NCBI taxonomy): Eukaryota > Metazoa > Chordata > Ceratodontiformes > Ceratodontidae > Neoceratodus > Neoceratodus forsteri. The sequence goes on along the minus strand of CM057457.1, from coordinate 45,817,863 downwards.
AAAAAGCACTATGAGAAGGAGATGTGTACCCGCTAAGAGACTGAGAATGAAGGAGGAGGCAAGTAAACTCTTGCAGTAATATCGGGATCTGGAAGTGCAGATTGGATTGGGTGTCAGAAAAGGGTGGTGAGGTGTCAGGAAGCAGCCAGGAAAGCAGCGACTAGACATCACTAAACAAAAACAAGCATCGTCTAGTGCCAGTTATGTTTGTTTGCAAGTTTTGATAGTGAAATTTGTTTAGTAAGTTCAGGAGCAAAAAGTATCTCTATAGTATTTTTTGGGAGACCCACCTCATTTTTCTTAACCATATTGCAGGGACTTTGCTTAGTCTTCTTTTTATTGATAAAGCCTGAAGACGACCTACTATTCGCAGCATTCTTGCATTTAACACTGTTTTATTTTTAGCCCACAGGCTGACATACCACTAGTGTTTATGTGCATTTACCATTATTAGGAAATCATAACGATAAATGAGGGATTGCCTTCACACAGGAAATCAGAATGTGGAAACTTGGGCTGGCCCTGTTGACTGCTGGTCAAGCAGGACAGACGTCAGTTTCTGACAGTTGGCAGGGGGGCATTAGAACCATCAAATTGCTGAGGTAAAAATAAACTATTTTTCCATCATTATTTTGAGCTAAAAGAAGGAGTGACTCAATAAGGGAGACTTGGTGCTTCCTTACTGAATAAAAGCAGCATAGCCAAATCATTGCACATTTATTTATTTATTACTAGGATTACAAATACCTTTGAACCAAGGCTTCTTTTACAAAGGTTCCGCATCCGCAATGGGTGCAAGCAAAACAGTGGTAAGATACAATACAGTCAGGAGGTTAACGTAGTAGCAAAAGACAGTACCTGTGCATAGACTAACACAGTAGCAAACAGTCAGTGGCAAATAATGCACAATTTACAATACGGGTGTATATATAGCAAGACACAGATACAAATGAAAACCATCCTAGGGGTGACATAAGAGGAGCAAGGGGTGGGGGACAAGAGTGGGTGGGGAAAAGGGGGTAGGCATTCAAGGATTTGACATTGTCGTAAGTGCAAGAACAGAAAGATAAGTGCTAGGTAGGCTGGGGGTGGAGCAACAAGAGATAAGGTGATAGGGAGGGGGAGACAGGAGGAGAGGAGTGGGAGAGGGGCATGAACTGTTGCTTTAAATGGGGAAGTGAGGGCAATCCTTTCTTACTTAATGTTCACCTGGCCATAGCATAACTGGCCAGAAAAGTATGGTTTTTAATCTGTTTGGTGCAGAGTTGTGGTCTTCTGGAGACATTTTGTAATAAAGCGTAACCCTGCTGATATGCAAAGTGATGGCAAGGCAATTTAATGTTTACAGCGCTCAGTCCCGATGGCTCTGGGTACCTTACATACATAGGAACGATATAGTGAAATAAATTGCAGTTACATAAGAACTTGCCATAACAGTAGATCTTCGAGAGGGGTTCCTGCAGTAGGTCTTCACATATAGGACTGCGCCCCCTGGCATCAGGTCCAAACAGCAAACTTGTAGATAGCAATCATCAGCAGGGACCGCCCCCGATGTCCGACAACATGACATCAGCCTGACTATAAAAGGAGCGGTCCCGCGCCCGCTCTCCAGTTCTTTTGCACTGGAGACCTAAAGAAAAGTAAGTAAAAACTAGGAGTAAAAAACTCCTAGGACCCTGCTTCCTCTCTAGACCCAAGGACTAGGTAGGATGGAAAATACAGGAAAAAACATCCAGGAGCTGGGGGAAGTTGGGAGGGAAACTAGACCTACTGCAAGAACCTCTCTCAAAGATCTACTGTTACGGCAAGTTCTTACATAACTGCAGTATCTTACTTCGAGAGGGTTCCTGCAGTAGGTCTTCACATATAGGACTGAATACCAAGCAGTCCCCCAAAATAACTCATGCTGAGGTGCATCCGGGAGGAGGAAGAGAAGTCGCCATAGGGAATCATGACAGGAGGCCCTACAAAACTGCAAGACCAAAGCCAGTTCTGCACCTAGAGGCAATGTCCAGACCGTAATGCTTAGTGAAAGTGTGAACAGACGACCACTTGGCCGCTGCACAGATCTCTGCAGTGGACACATTCCTAAAAAAGGCAGTAGAGGTAGCCACGCCATGGGATGGAGTGGCCTTTAACTGCCTCCAGAAGGGACTTCCATATTTCGTAAGAAAATGGATGCAGTTACAACCATGTAGAGATGGTTTGTTTGGAGATTGCCTTGCCCTGGCACTGAGGAACAAAGGCTACAAAGAGTTGGTTGAATTTGCGAACGTCTTTAGTCCGGTTCGTGTAGTACTTCGGAATCCGGTGCACATCTACAGTGTGCAGAAGGTATTCCCCCCTGTTGGAATGCTGGGGATAGTATACTGGTAATTCCTCGCTCTGATTCAGAGTGCTTTCTGAGACCACTTTGGGGAGAAAGGAAGGGTTAGTCCGAAGGACTACTCTGTCCCTATGAAAAATTAAATAGGGTTTTTTACAAACAAAAGCCTGGAGTTCAGAGACCTTTCTGGTGGAAGTCACTGTGACTAAAATTAAAGTCTTCCAGGAGAGGAAACGTAAGTCACAAGTAGAAGCTGGTTCAAACGGGGGTAAAGTCAGCTTCTCGAGCATGAAATTCAGGTCCCAGGGGGTAGAGGGATTCCGGATTGGAGGTTTCAAGTGAAGGATGCCTTAAAAAGGTTTTGGCAACCTTCAACTGAGCTAAGGTTTTGCCCTTCACCAGGAGGTGGTAGGCCGACACCTCAGAGAGGTGGACCTTAATGGACGAGTAGCTAAGGCCTGTCTTGGATGAATGTGCGAGGTACTCTAGCACCTTGGCCTTGAGCACAAAAAGGCATCACAGCTCTTGCTGAGGCCCAGATCAAAATCTTTTCCACTTCATGGCGAGCGGATCTAGTAGAGGGTTTTCTGGCTTCTACTAAGATGTGCAACTTGCGAGGAGACACCATAGCGGGAAACCGCTATGTCCACAGGTGCCACGCATGAAGGTGGAGAGACTGAAGGCTTGGATGCACCAGGGTGCCCTGCTCCTGTGTCAGAAGGTTGTGGGAAAACGGCAGAGGGATGTGAGGTTCCAGTGCCAGTTGCTGTAAAAGAGGATACCAAATCGGGCATGGCCAGAAAGGAGCGATAAGAATCATATGAGCTCCCTCTTGCTGAAGTTTCACCAGAACCTTCTGAATGAGAGGAAATGCGTAGAGAAACCTCCCTGTTCAAGAGAGAGACGGTCCATCTCGCCAAAAAGCACCATGCCCGGGAACAAGCGAGCAAAAGTTGGGTAGTTTTGCATTGAATGGGGAGGCAAACAGACCTAAGTCCGGACGACCCCATCGAAGAAAGAGTTCTTCGACCACCCCTGACTTTAGCTGCCACTTGTGGGCCCTGGCCACTGATCAACTGAGACAGTCTGCCAGGACGTTGTTTAGGCCTGGAACGTGGACAGCTGTCAAGTAAAGGCTGTGCTGGATCGCCCAGTACCAGACCCTCATTGCTTCTCTGCAGAGCGGGTACAACCTCGTTCCTCCTTGTTTGTTGATATACCAGACTGTGGACATATTGTCCGTCTGGACCGGAAGTGATCCCGGTACCAGAAGGGACTGGAACGCCTGGAGAGCGTAAAGAACCACCCTGGTCTCCAGAACATTGATGTGGAGCATAAGCCCCTGGTCAGACCAAGACCCCTGTGTCTTGTGTGCCCCCAAAATGGGCTCCCCTGCCCAAGTCTGAGGCGTCCGTGGTGAGGATTTGGGTTAGGACGGGGGAATGAAAAGGTGTTCCCTGAAAGGTTGGAGAGATCCTGCCACCAGCGAAGATCTCTCTGAAGGCTGCTGGAGATCATGACTTTTTGGTTCATGTCATCCGTCCTCTGATCCCATTGGACTTGGAGAGACCATTGGGTGACCCTCATGTGAAGTCTGGCCAGGGGTACTGTAGAAATGGCTGCTGCCTTCAGTCCCGAGAGATGGAGCACAGCATGTGCTGGGATCCACCGAGCCTGGGCCACGAGAGTAGCCTGAACAACTAAAGTCTCTGCTCGATCCTATGGCAGAAAAGCCCTGCTCTGAACTGTATCTAGCACGGCTCCAGTGAATTGAAGTCGTTGAGATGGTACAAGCTGGGACTTGGGGAAGTTGACCGTGATCCCCAAAAGTGAGAACAAGTTCAGAGTGAAAGAGAGGGACTCTTTCAGGCTGGTAGGAGAGGGTGCTGCGAGGAGCCAGTCCAGGTACGGGAAGACATAGATGCCCTGGCGGTGCAAGAATGCCACCACCACCGCTAGACATTTCATGAACACTCGGGGGGGCCGAGGAAAGGCCAAATGGGAGCGCCCGAATCTGGAAGTGGTCCTCCATAAAAACAAAACAGAGGAAGTGGCAGTGGGCCGGGAGGACAGGGATGTGCAGGTAGGCATCCTGCATATCCAGGGAGCAGAGCCAGGAGTTGGGATGGAGCAGGGGGAGGAGCTTCTGAAGAGTCAACATATGAAAGTTCATGTACTTGATGAAGATGTTTAGTGTGCTGAGATCCAGGATCGGTCTCGGGTCGCCCGTTTTCTTTGGGACTAGGAAGAAGTGGGAGTAAAATCCCCTTCCTAGCTGGTTTGGAGGGATAGGTTCTATGGCTTCCTTTAAAAGAAGTGCCTGGATCTCTTGAGAGACAAGGGGCACCCGATCGAGTGACCCCGCTGAATGAGCTGAAGCACCCAAGACTCTGCATTGATGAACCTCCAACCCTCCAGGTGGAGGCCGAACCTCCCTCCGACCAGTTCCTCCTGATTTAAGGGAGGGAGCGGAAGGAGGGGAAAGGAGTCAGGACGCCAAGGGGAGGGGAGCTTTAGCCCCCGAGGCTGGTTTGGGGAACTTAGTCTGTGGGGTTTGGGCTCCTGAACTAGGGGCATGTCTCTTTCCCCTGACGTTTGCCTGGTTCTTGTTCCACCTTCTTTGGCGGTGAAAGGGCTGCTTTTTCTGACCCATCTTGTACATAGAGCATACGTCTCTTAAGGAGCGTCCACTCTCTTGCAGTCCTGTTATGTTATCTTTGGCATCGCCGCCAAAAAAGACGGAACCCCTAAAAGGGGTGTCCAAAAGGGAAGCCTGTACATCCTGTGCCAGGCCAGCTATCCGGAGCCAGGAGAGCCGGCGGAGACAGATCCCCGTGGCTGCCGCTCTAGCCACTGAATTCACCGAGTTGAACGTCGTTCGGAGCGCGTAACGACATGAGGACTTGCCCATCCTGACCTTGTCCAGGAGCTCCTTCTTAAGCTTTTCGTCCTGAGCCTCAAGGAGATCCCTTTCCAGCTCTGAAAGAGTAGCTTTTTGGAAAGCAGCTATGTGCGAGACATAGTTGAGTGATCTAATAGCACAGGAGGAAGAAGAATAGATCTTTCGCCCGAACTGATCTAACTGACGAGAGTCCTTGTCTGGCGTTGAGGAACTCTGGTGTTTCGGTTGGGCTGACCGGTCGTGAGCGGCAGTAATTACCATGGAGTCAGCCTTTGGATGAGAGTTAAGATGCTGAATCCCTTCCGGGGGATAATAAGTCCTGTCTGCCTTCCTGGAGACTGCTGATATGGATGACAGTTGTTGCCATATCGTGGTCACCAAGTCCTCATGGGGTCCCATCCATGGGAGGATGGGGATAGGATCAGACGTAGCAAGACCCAGGTGCTCCGCTAGTCTTTTTCGTTGCAGATCCACCTCTTTCGTGGGTCAGCTTCCAGCTGCCTGCATGGAGCGCAAGAGGTCTCCGAAAGACGGGTCCTTTAGGGGAGACTTGGGTGACTCCTTGGGAGGAACCTCAACAGGAGATCTGGGGTCCGAAGGTTCGGAGTCGGACTCCATGTCGGAATGCTCGGAGCCACTGGGAATTGGGGGTTCCATTTCAGCAACTCCCGCAGCTAGAGAACCCGAGGCTGTGGAAGGGGGGCCCTGGGCTGGGCAGCTTCCCCACAGACTGCCTAAGCTCCGATAGCAGCTGAGTTCTGGCCTCATGCCACTATTGGGGGCCCATCTCTGGTGCCGGGGGTGGCAGAGGAGGAGGCTGGAAGTTAGGGTAGCCTGAGTACTGAGGCCAGGAAGGGTAGTGAAAACCTGTTTGGGGATAGTAAGAGTACCCAGGGTATCCCGGCATCTGGGGCACACGGCCTTGCGTCTTATACTGTGGAGTCGACAGTGGGCCACCCGGAGGCGGGACAATGGGTTCTGGACCCAGAAACTTGCCCGGAGGATCTGGTCTTGCCGGGGGAAGTGCCATGGCACCTCTAGGAGGCGCAGGATCTGGGTGGGCCCCCAAAGGTCCTGAGGGAGGAGACTCCATGGAAAGGTCCCTTGCCGTGGTGGACTAATGTCCGGGATGGCAGTTGGCTTGGCGAGGTGGGAAAGTCCGGAAGGAGCCCCGACGGCAGGTCCGAAGGCGATCCTGCTGGTAGAAAAATCAGGATCGGGTGGAGAGTCCCTGAGATGGATAACCGGGGGTGATAGGTCACACTGTCCGATGTCTGGGGCCAAAATGGAGCCCGAGGGAAGAGTGTAGAGATCCGGGCGGGCAATGAAGGAGCCATTGTCCAACTGAATGGACCATGCTGGGCTAGTGGAAGTCCAGGGACCGCCGCTAGGCTGATCGTCAGGAGCCGTGTGCCCTTGGGTCGAGGGGTGTCTTATCGGCGAGGTGCCTTAACAGAGACCTCCAGAGAGGCTACCCCTGGCTGCCCGCTCACCTCGGCAGGAGGGGGAGAAGGTGCGCAGCCTAAAGAAGCAGACGGGGCACTGGCTGAAGTACTCACAGTTTCGGAGGGCCTTCCGCGTAGCGACGGACTCCGGTCCCGGCGCTTCTCCATGCTTTTCTTCTTTTTAGGGGCTGGCGATGACTACCTATCCCTCAGTTCTTGGAGCTCCTTTTCCATCGACGACAATAGTCAGGTCAGGAGGTGGGCCTTGAGGGTCTGCTTGCGCCTGGTTCGAGTCGCCTGGTTGAAGGCCTGGCAGATGGAGCACTCCTGGGTGCTGTGCTTGGAACCAAAACAGGAGACCGCGGGAATTGTCGTCCCCGTGTGGGATTTGGGCACCGCACTTCGAGCACTTCTTTTTCTGTCTAAAAAAACATCAAATGGTAGGAAAAACGAAGAGAAAATTTCTATGAGGCGAAGAAAACTTCAACACAAAAGGCCGACGTATGATGGCTGTTCTGTCGCATGCCGAACATACTGAGGCGACGGCGGGAAAGAACTGGAGAGTCAGTGTGGGACCACCCCTTTTATAGTCAGGCTGACGTCATGTCGTCTGACGTCGGGGGCGGTCCCCGCTGATGATTGCTATCTACAAGTTTGCCGTTCGGACCTGACACCAGGGGGTGCAGTCCTATATGTGAAGACCTAGTGCAGGAACCCTCTCGAAGTAAGATCAATAAATACAGCATCAGAAATACAGAACTGAAAGAACTAGAGACTAGATGGACCTTTGGTCTTTTTCTGTTGTCATTGTCTATGTTTGTGTGATAGTACCAGACCCATAACAAAGATTAAAAAGGTGGAGTTTTAAACACTTTTTTTTTATTATTATTATTTTATTTACTGATCTTACTTCGAGAGGGTTCCTGCAGTAGGTCGTAACATGTAGGACTGCGCCTCCTGGCATCAGGACAGCATGGCAAACTTTTCCAGCAATGCCTGGCGGAGAACCACCTACCCAATGTCACGTGACTGACGTCATAGTGACCCTATATAGTAGGCGGTCCCCATGCCTGCCTTTCAATTCTTTCCTGCTGTCGACTTGCGCATAGTTCCTTGCGGTAGACGTTGCTCAGTTGATTGCCATTTTTGCCTTCATTTCTCGAAGTTTCAACTCTAATTACATTTGGTTTGCTTCTCCACCTCTGACAGTAAAGACAAAGAAGTGAAGAATAAGAAAAAGAAAAGCCCCAGGATCGGGAGCGTCTCGAGGACAGGGTCTGACTGGGCTCCAGTAAGCCCTCGACCAGTAAGGCTGTTTCCCCGCCGCCTGCCCTTGTGGTTGTCAAGGCTGTGTCCGGGCTTCCTCCAGGCCCCACTGCCGCTTTTCTGTCAATTTATATACCAGTAAGTCATCCGCCAGTGAACGCCCGGTCTCTGCCTATAAGTGTGTCCCCGGCTCCTCTGGGGCACCCCCGGCTCCTCTGGGGCACTCCCAGCTGTCACTAAGTCGGGTCCCCATGATCAGTCGGAGACCCGTACGACACTGACCGATAAGCCGGTCAAGGGTCCTACCCTCCTCTGCCTGGTCCTTCTTCCATCCATTAAGCCGGGCTTTTCTGTTTCCAATGACCGGCCAGACGTTGCTCACCTATTGGGGCTGACGCTCCCCGCAGGCTGCTCCTGGGCAGGAGCCTTCCTTTCCACCTCCCCCAGTGGAACCTCGAGACCCAGTGGTCACATCGGGTATGGAGGAGGAAGTGGGACCCTTGGAGGTGGTACTTTCTTCTCCCAGTCCCAGGTTCCCTCGAGGGACACTAGGCCCGGGGTTCCGGTGCCAGATCCCAGTGTTCAGAGGGTCCCTGACTGTATTCATCCTTCGCTGGACCCACTGACTGCGTCCTTTCAGATGCAAGGCGCGTCGACAGGTAAATGGTCTGACCCCCTTCCATTAGGGCCATTGTGTCCGACCCCGACGCAAGCTATAGTGACACCAGGCCCGGTGCCACATACTCAGATCTCTGCAGGTCTGACATCAGCCCCTCAGACGTCTGTTCCTCTGACGTCAGGTATTCTGATGCAAGATATTGTCCCTAGCCCATCTCGGCCCAGAGGAGTAATTTTAGTGTCGGGGTGGGGTTGGGGGGACAATGTAACTCTCAACCAACCTTGGATTGTGAGTGCTGTGCTACCCACCAAAAAGTAAATCTATGGAAAATACCTGTTAACATACGTTTGAAAGCTAATACATACAGGGAAAACACTGAAGACACTGCAGGAGACCATACGCTGACTGGCACAGCCCACCTCTCACCTCCTTGGCCAGCCGCCAAATGGGAAGACATGGAGCATGCATCCAGTGTACTGCACAGGCTGCATGTCCATCTCCTGTATTGTACAGGAAGGGCGGACTGTGTACTATACAAGGTGCATGGTCCCTGTACAGCACGCAGGCTTTACTCTCTCTGTACAGTACATGATCCATCTGCACCCTGTACAATACTGGAGATGCATGCATGCCATGTAATGTACATTGGACATGTGCTCCATGTGTTCCCATTCGGTGGCCAACTGAGGAGGTGAGAGGTGGGCTGTGCTGGTTGCCGTATGGTCTCCCGCCACACCAGCCCATTAGGTAAGGGTGGGTTGGTCGCCAATTCAACCCATGTTTTAAACCCCCTAGTGCTGTCACTGGCTGCTTGCTCCTCTTTATTGTGTTTAAAGCAGCAGTTACTGTTGCTTTAAACATTCTGGAAGTATAAACAGCTACATATAGAAACTTTCAAGTACCTCAAGGGAATAAATAAAGTCCAAGAGGGGAGCATCTTTAAGAAAAAGAGATGTGCAAGAACAAGGTGGCACAATTTGAAGATAGAGGGGGGACAGCTCAGGGGCAATGCGAGGAATTATTTATTCACGGAGAGGGTGGTGGACGCATGGAACTGCCTTGCTGAGGAGGTCATGGGGTCAGAAACAGTGGGGAATTCAAGAATGCATGTGACCGATATAAGACAATTATAGTGGGCGGGGTAGGAGGAAGTAGGCTGTTTGTTAACTAGAATATGCAGCCTATCCAATAGATAGGGAACTGGGCAGACTAGATGGGCCAAGCAGTCCTTACCTGAGTGTCAAAGTCTATGTTTCTATGCTTCACCTACACTGGGCAGTTTTTTTTTGTTTTTTGTTTGTTTTTTTTTTTGTTTGCAAACCAAAAAACGAAATACCCCCACCTTTCAAGCCCTCCAACAGTGTCCACACCACTTCCTCCACAGTCTACTCACCTGCAGGGTTTGATTTGATTTTAATTACTTTAACTCTGGTAACATAACACAGAAGAAAACACTGGCATTCATGATAGGCTAACCATATAACTGCCCAGCCCCTCCCCACACCCACCCACCCAGCCAGCACAGCACAGCAGCCCCTACCAAAGCAGACATAATCGGGTTCAGTCGGCTGTACCAAGCCGCTTCGACAACAAAGTTGTCGAAGGACTTGACAGCGACTACAGTTTGCTGACCTTGATCACATCGCCACGGTAACGTTTCGAGGACCGCAACAGCGAGACATCAGGGGTTTATCCCTAGTTCTAGGAAGTCTACAAAGTCCAAAAAAACCCCACCTTGGTTTACTTCTACTGTCAAGAAAAGTATTAAATGCAAAAATAAGGCATACAGTAAGGCTAAGAAATGTGGGCAACAGGCAAGCTGAGCAAAATATGAAGTCGAATTTAAAAATACAGATTAAGTATTCGCAAGGCAAAAGCAGATTATGAATATAAATTAGCAGCAAAAGTTCAGGATAATTATAAACCCTTTTTCTCTTATATAAATAATAAAAACGGTAGTAATAAAACAATCGGTCCTTTAAAGCACCCAAATGGTGAATTAATAATAGAGGATAAGGATATGGCTTGCCATTACAACACTTATTTTGCCTCAGTTTACAACCAAAAAACTTATAATACCATGAAACATCAGGTTCAAGATGCAGGCCTATCACTCAAAATTGGGGTTAATGAAGTGAGAGACAGACTAAAGGCGTTGGATCAAAATAAAGCCCAGGGACCTGATGGCCTCCACCCTATGGTGTTAAAGGAGTTGGCCGATGTTTTGGCAGCCCCTGTGGCCTATTTATTCCAGTACTCCATAGATAAGGCAGAAGTCTTGGAGGAATGGAGGCAGGCGGAAGTCATTCCCTTATCAGAAGGGGTCTAGACAGGAGGCTTCCAACTACAGAACAATCAGTCTGACATCGATATTGGGGAAAATTTTGGAGGATATTATTAAAACTCATATTACTGATAAATTGACCCAGTCAGGAGATGTAGACCATCATCAACATGGTTTTAGAAAGGGCAAGTCATGCCAGACAGACCTGCTGGAATTCTATGGCAGGGTTAATCAGGCACTCGACTCTCATAATGCTGTGGATATTATTTTTCTGGATTACTCTAAGGCCTTTGATAAGGTCCCCCATGGCCTTCTAATTGAGGCCTTAATTTTGCATGGTATACATGCAAATATTTCCCTCTGGATTGAAAATTGGCTGACAGATAGAAGACAGAGGGTTTCGTAAGGGGGTCTTTGTCAGGATAAGCGCAGGTGACTAGTGGGAACCCTCAGGGCTCGGTGTTAGGCCCTTGCCTTTTTAATTTGTAGATTTCATCTATGCAAACTTCAACACCAGTATGGCTCTCTAAGTCTGCTGATGACACTGGGATTGGTTTTATGATAAACTCTAAAGAGGATGCGGACATTTTACAACTGGCCTTAAAGGAACTCGAACAATGGGCAATAATGAAACAATCCACTTTTAATATCGATAAATGTAGGGTTATGCATTTGGGGAAAAATAATAGCCATCATAAATACAGCCTAAATGGAGTGGAGCTACTAGCAATAGCAGAGGAAAAGGACCTAGGTATTCGTACTACTAGTGATCTTAGTTTTAAGACTCACTGTAATCAGGCTATTAGGAAAGCCAGCGGGTTATTATATTGCATAAATAAACATATTAAAAGTAAGGATAGATGAGTGGTGATGCCCCTGTATAAGGCGTTGGTCCGTCCTCATGTGGAATACTGTGCCCAGTTTTGGTCACCAGGGGGAAAAACAGTGATAAATGCTCTTGAACAAGTACAAAAAAGGGCAACTAAGCTAGTGGGGCAGGCCTAGAGGGGCTATGTTACCAGCGGAGATTGCAGGAACTAGGCCTCTCTTCACTGGAGTTCTGCAGACTCCAGGGCGATATGTGCACGGTATACAGAGCACTCCTGGATCATGATTTATGGGCCCAGTTGGGTTTTGAGTTAAGGACCCAGGTATATGATACTAGGGCACATCCACTTCAAATAAAGATCCACACTTCTTGTACAAATAGTAGGAAATATTGGTTTAGTACTAGGGTTACCAGAATATGGAACAGTCTACCAGTGGAGGTGGTAGCAAGCAGGACTATGACAGAATTTAAGAAAAGTTTGGATGATTATTTGATTGAACAGGGTATTACAGGCTATTAATATATGGCAGGCCATTATGGACTTCCATCTCCTTGGCCTTGTATCTAGCTATGTGACCTTGAGTGTTTGTGGGGACTCTGCCACCGCACCCCCGAATTATGGATTCTTAACTCCGGAGGGAGCAAATGTCAGGGGAGAGTGGCAAACACTGACAGTCTGCATCTGACATTCATTATGACAGTCCATTCAACAATGTGGTTGTCGAATGGATTGTGTCACTGTGAGGGGTTCGTTGAAACTGCATCGCTGTTACAACGGTACACTGGCTCAGTCAGAGTCAGGCAGCACACAGGAGAGATACTAGACAGCATAGTATTGACTGACTACAGACAGTAGACAGGACCAACACAGCACAACAGAGAAGACCACCAACAAACATAATAATTAAAATTAAACACCACCTACCCTTGCCTTCTTGCACACTAGAGCTATGTTAGCTCAAGTTGAGAAGCTAATCTCGCTGTTTATGTGCTGGTGGTCACTGGTAGAAGCGTAGAGCCACTGTCCCACTCCTGTCCAGACACACTACACTACAGGAAGAGAGAATGCTTTGCAGACTGCAGCAGGCTTCTTTTCCCAGGCACTCCCTGACCCTGACCAGCACCAAATTAAATGACCAGTAGTGTGTGCAGGAATGCCAACTTTTAGGAATCTTTGCAGGTGCCTATTGCCAGCAGTTAGTAATTTCCTGTGACCAGGTTCCCCAGTAATCTTTTTTGCAGGCTGCCCTCGAAAAATTGAGGGTGCTTTAGTCAACTTTGTGGGCGCTTGACCACCCAAGCACCCATGGAGTCTGCTCCTACGAGTGTGTGGTTCCTGCCAGCTCAGAAGTGCCCTGACTGTGCAGGCTGGAATTCCCTTCCACCACCTCCTCTGTTTATTGCAGCAGTTTTGTGCATAGCATCGCAACCCACCCCCGTGGCATGAGTATTGCTGTTGCTGCCTCCCAATCACTACTCACCCCACCCATGACCCACCGCTACAGCACCACCAGTAACCAGACTCAGTCCTACCAGCTAGTTGCTGCTTGTAGCCACTGCCTCATAATCAGTCTGCTGTCCTCTCCTCTCCGTTCTAAACTTTTCCAGCCTCTGTGTCCAGGCAGACAGTTTCATGGGCTCACCCAGTGCAACCCAACACTCCAACTGACCAACCGAAATTCAGTCACTCACAGAAGGCGGGCCCCACCCTGCTGCACCACTGCCTGACTAACTCCCGAGTCCCACATGAAGCAGGCAACTTGAGGCATTGGGCAAGCAAAGTGGTATAGGCAGCTCCTGAATGAGGCAGGCAGATGTGGCAGAATTGAGAAAGGCAGACAGGAGGGAAGGGATGCACCAGACATGACAGCACCATGGTCTTGACGCCAGCTCATCCTGACTCATTGCTCACTGTTAGCGTCGGTGCACGTTTACACTACTTCCAGGTGCAGTGACTGTGGTCTGTCACTTTCTCCCTTCCTGCCACAACTCAGTCCTGCTCCTCCCAGTTCCGGTCAGGCCAGTTTGTGAAACAGTGTCCCCCGCTGCTCTGTCCGTCATCCTCACCCGCCTCTCTGTCTGTCACGACTCACCAGTGAAACCTGACCTCCCCACCACAGCAGGCTCCATAGTCCCTCCCAGCCCGCAGCAGCAGCAAGGTAAGGGTCTGAATGTTGGGGTGACAAATCTTATCACCCAAATTGTTGGGGAGGACTTGTGCCTCCCCATATCCCCCATAATTACTCCCCTGTCTTGGCCACACATTATTCAAAGAGGGTATCTTCCCCACCTGCGGCAAACGTCGGGATATCCTCCGTCTGGCCAGACGTTGGGTTCTGTTCCCCATTCTGTTTATTCAGGGTATCATTCTTCAGGTTTATTCCTATTATCAGGGCTACCCTCAGCATCATTATCATGGATTGGGTGCACCATTTTATTATTATCCGCCCACCCATGTGCCTCCACCCCTCCTCCGGCCCCACAACTGGATTTCCAGTCTAATACAATCCTGGTGGAAGGAGGCTAGGTCGGAGCTGATCTTGGATTTGGAAAGGCATCTACCAGCCCCAGTAGTCACCCCTCCACCTCATTCCCTGTGTCCTGTCAGCTCTATCCGCTTGACTGCATGTTTCAGGGACCACACCTCAGGAGGTTACTTACTCTTCTGGACTTTGGAACCCCTGAGGATCATGACACTCCGGACTCCAAGGAGGATTCATCAGATGATTCTTCTGGTGGGCATTCCTCTGTAGCTAAGGGTAAGGAATCGGCCAAATCTCCCCAGAGGATCCCTCTTTCACAGAGTTGTACACATCATCCAGCAGAAAATCTGGAATGCTAAGGAACAAGAGGAAAAGAGGAAACATCTTATGAACACTTAGATTTGAAGACTGTTTCTATTCCTGTCCCGGGACAGCCCTCACGAAGACCTCACTACCACCACCATCTGGCAGCTGCCCCACCTCTATCCCGCCCCTAAGAAGGCAGACTGGATATATCATGCTCCTGAGGGTGTTTCTGTTTGGATGTTCACCCTAAGGCTGATTCCATTGTCACAGCAGCCCTCATGATTGCTCAGCCACCCTGAGCGCATGAGTACCTTCTCCCCCAAGACAAGGAATCCCGCAGTTCAACCAGGTTGGGGGAAAAGGTCTGTTCCTGCACTATGTGCGCCCTCCACTCCCTCAACTATGTGGCGAACATGGTCTCCTTTCAAAAAGCGACCATGGTCAAGCTTCTGGCACATATCCAGACTATGGAAGCCTCAGACCTCAAGGAAGAGTTGATCAGAGATCTGCGTCTGTCGAAGATTTCCTGCAGACACGCACTCAGGGCTACATATGATTCGGCAGACACAGTAGTCCGCTTGTCTGCCACGGCAGTCTCCCTCAGATGGCATGCTTGGCTACGCATCTCTAGACTCTGTAACAATGTCCAGGCTGCTATTCAAGACGCCCCCTTTAGGTGTTCGGTCCTTTTTGGAGGGGACACCAAGGATATTATCACAGGTCTCCAGGAGAGCGACCAGGCCCTGAGGTCCATGTACCGGTCGGGCTTTCAGAAGAAGCAGCCCTTTCGGCGACTGACCAGGAGGCAGAGTAAATAGCCCTTTTCCAGGCACCAGGGCAAAAGAAAGGCAATGGGTTCCTCCTTCACCTCCTGACCTGCCTCTAAATCTCTGAGAGCAGCTGGCAGACCCCCGTGTCTCTCCACTTCCTGACTGGCAACTCCCTCCCCCTCCTCTGCTGCCCTGTGAGGAGCTGGTGGGAGGAAGGTTCACTCTCCACATACAGGAATGGAGGGACGTCACCTCAGATTCATGGGTCCTGCAGCTCATCTCAAAAGGGCACACTTTGCTGTTTCTGGAGTTCCCAACAGAGTCTCTTCCAGGTCGCTCAAGTTACTCCCTGCACCAGGCTGCTCTAGTCAAGGAGGAAATTTGGGCTCTAAGACAGAAGGCGACCATAGAGCCTGTCCGTCTGCCTCAGAGGGGAAAAGGGTTTTACTCCCATTTTTTCCTTGCCCCTAAAAAGACAGGCGACCTCAGATCCATTTTGGACCTCAGCAGGCTGAGCCTGTTTGTTGAATACAAAAGGTTCCGCATGCTGACCTTGAGGGCCTCCTGTCCCTTCTACAGAAGGACCATTGGCTTTGTGCACTGGACATACAGGATGCTTACATGCATAAACCGGTGTTCCTGGGCCACCACTGATTCCTACATTTCTGCTTCAGGGGAGTACTTCCAGTTTACAGCTCTCCCCTTGGCCTTTTTTCAGCACCCAGGGTCTCTGTCAAGTGCCTAGCGGTGGTGGCAGTGCCTACGCCTCAGGGTATAGCAGTGTTCCTACCTGGATGATTGGCTATTGACAGCCCCATCCAGGGATAGGCTTCTGGGTTCCTCTGTCGCCTACTCTGGGCCTCTTTTAGTGACGGGGATCACGGTCAGCCTCCCAAGTCTACTCTTTTCTCTCTCCCAGAACCTTCAGTTCATTGGAGTGGTCTTGGACATGATCCAATGCAGAGCCTTCCTACCCCTGGACAGGGTGGAGGCTCTTGAGGGCAGTCAACCTAGTGGCGTCTTCCAGATCTCTTCCGGCCAGGGCGTTATTCGCCTCTTAGGCCTGATGGTGGCCTCCATCTCCATGGTCCCCTTCACCAGGTTGCATATGAGGATCACCCATGGACATAGATACATAGACAGTGTCGGCAGATAAGGGGCTATGGCCCACCCAGTCTGCCCATTTGAGCTTGTAAGTTCAGTTTATGTTTTCCTAGAAGTCTGTTGCCCCTTACCCCTGACCTAGCAGGAATACACTATTTTTAAGCGAAGATGTTCCAGGACTAGAGGGCATGGGATGAAGTTGGAGGTAGGACGATTCAGAGGAAACGTGAGGAAGAATTTCTTCACAGAACGGGTGATGGACAAGTGGAACACCCTGCCAGAGGAAGTGGTGGGGGCTGAAACAATCACGGGATTTAAGAATGCATGGGATAGACATAAAGGAATTCTGAGGTCAGGGTAAGGGGCACAGACTTCCAGGAAAACACAAACTGAACTTACAAGCTCAAATGGGCAGACTGGGTGGGCTATAGGCCCTTATCTGCTGACACTATCTATGTATCTATGTACCTCCAGAATTCCTTTGTCTGTCCCATGCATTCTTAAATCCCGTGATTGTTTCAGCCCCCACCACTTCCTCTGGCATGGTGTTCCACTTGTCCACCACCCGTTCTGTGAAGAAATTCTTCCTCACGTTTCCTCTGAATCGTCCTCCCTCCAACTTCATCCCATGCCCTCTAGTTCTGGAACATCTTTTGCTTAAAATAGTGTATTCCTGCACACTGTTCCTCCCTGTAAGATACTTGTATGTCTCTATCATATCCCTTTCTGCCTCCTCTCCTCCAGGCAGTACATATTCAGTTCCTTCAACCTGTCCTCATAGGACTTGTGATGCAATCCATGTACCATCTTTGTTGCCCTCCTCTGAACCTTCTCTACCCTGTCTGTGTCCTTAAGTAGGTAAGGTCTCCAGAACTGTACACTGTACTCCAGGTGGGGCCTCACTAGTGCCTTGTATAGTGGAATTATGACCTCCCTTTTCCTGCTGGTGATGCCCCTGCCTATGCATCCCAGCATCCTATTTGCTTTACCTGCTGCCTTGTCACACTGTTTCCCTACCTTGAGGTCACCAGAGATGATAACCCCAAGATCCTTTTCCTGCTTGGTGCATGCTATATCCTCACCCCCCGTTGTGCATCCAATGGGATCAATGGTTGAATGACTTGGACCATCCAGTTTTAGTCTCCAGTGTGCTCAGAAAGGATCTCCTTTGGTGGTTAGATCCATTGACTCTGTCTCGGGGTCTTCATTTCCGAAGTTCCCCTCCTCTCTGGACCCTCACCACAGACGCCTCCTGTCTGGGCTGGGGGATCACTTGGGGGACCACCAGACTCTGTGTTTGTGGTCCCAACTGGAGATGTCTCTCCACATAAATATCCTGGAGATGAGGGCAGTCCTTTATGCCATTCAGGCCTTTCAAGTCACTTCTATCAAGAGGAACACTGCTGGTCCAGATTGATAATGTCGGTGGTCTGGTACATCAACAAACAAGGAAGCACCCGATCATACCCCCTGTGCAGGGAGGTGATGCAGGTGTGGAACTGGGTGGTTTAGCACGACCTGTTTCTGAGAGCCGTACATGTCTCAGGTGTTCACAACATCCTGGCGGACAGCCTCAATTGGACGTTGTCCGTCGCTTACGAATGGGAACTAAATCAGGAAGTAGCAGACTCTCTATTTCTGAGGTGGGGTCGTCCAGACTTAGATCTGTTCGCCTCACCATTCAACTCAAAGCTTCCCAGCTTCTGTTCACTCATTCCAGAGCCTGGTGCTTTCTGACACAACGCGTTGTCGCTTTGTTGGACAGGGAAGTTCTTGTACACGTTACCATTCTGCAGAAAGTACTTCTCTAGCTCCAGGCAGAGGGAGCCCAGATGATCCTGATAGCTCCCCTCTGACCAAGGCAAATCTGGTTTCCGCTACTGCAGCAGCTCATAGCGGAACCCCCAGTTCCCCTCCCTCTTTGACACGACCTTTTGACTCGGGATCAAGGCAGGTTGGTACATCCGGGACTCAGGACCCTGCATCTTCATGCGTGGCTCCTTCAGACATAATTAGGTCTTGCTTTGGGGTCTCCCGGAAGGTCACTCGGGTCCTGGTGGAGGCTAGGAAACCCTCCACCAGATCCACGTATACGATGAAATGGAAGCGTTTTTCCATCTGGGCAGAATCTAAGGGATGGGATCCCTTTATTTGCTCAGCTCCACAGATTATGGAATATCTGTTACACCTGTTTGATTCTGGCCTGTTTTATTCATCCCTTAAGGTCCACCTGTTGGCTGTTTTCAGCCTACCTTGTGTTTGTGGAAGGGAAACTCGTGACACAGCTGGAGATCTCCAAGACCTTTTTAAAAGGGATCCTTCATCTCAAACCCCCCCTCTGCAATCCCACCCCACCTTGGGACTTGAATTTTGTGTTAAAGAAGCTTACGCTTCCTCCCTTTGAACCAGCGATGAGCTGCAATTTGTGCTACCTCTCTTGGAAGGTGCCGTTTTTGGTTGCTATTACTTCTTCTGGTAGAATTTCTGTGCATCGGGCCCTGATGCATAAGTAGCCTTATTTGATTTTCCACAAGGACCGGGAGGTCCTGCGTACAAATCCTAAGTTTCTTCCCAAGGTGGTTTCAGAGTTCACCTTAAATCAGACAGTTGATCTCCCAGTTTACTGTCCTGTTCACTCAAATAGGGGTGAGTCTGTCCTTCACACACTGGACATTCATAGGATCCTGAGGTGTTATGTCCACCAGACCAAAGATTCCAGAAAGTCTGATCAGCTTTTTGTCTCCTTTGCCCCCAGATCCTTGGGGTCGGCAGTTTCTAAGCAGTGCCTATCCAAGTGGCTTGCTAAATGCATCCGCTTCTGTTATCAGAAGTACAACAAACCTCTTCCGGGGAGGTCGGAGGTCACTCCACTATGGGCATGGCTACCTCTACAGCTTTCCTAAGGAATGTTTCTGCAGCAGAGATTTGTGCGGCAGCAAGCTGGAGTTCGGTCCATACCTTCATGAAGCATGACATTCTGGACATTGCCTCTAGGCGTAGGGCTGGGTTTGGCCTCGCCATTCTGCAGGGCCTACTGTCTTAGGCTAGTCCTGGTCTGTTTTTCAGTTGCTCCTCCTCCCAGTCTGTCTGAGAGTGAATGCTTGGGATTCAGTCCTACATGTTATTACCTACTGCAGGAACCCTCTCAAAGTGAGATAGTACAGTTACGTAAGAACTTGCCATATCAGTAGATCTTCAAGAGAGGTTTCTGCAGTAGGTCACCTTTTCCCTCCCTCCTTCCCCCAGTTTCTGCATTTCTTTCAGCCTATTTTGAACTGGGCTCCAGGATTTCCATCCTTTCTCTTGTCTCATCCTCTTTGGATCTCCAGCGGGAGAACTGAAAGGCGGATGTGGGGACCACCCACTATATAGAGTCATGCTGACGTCTGTCACGTGATGTCAGGTGGGCAGTCCCCTGCCAGGCATTGCTGGAAAAGTTTGCCGTGCTGTCCTGAGGCCAGGGGGTGCAGTCATACATGTTATGACTTACTGCAGGAACCTCTCTCGAAGAATTACTGTTACAGTAAGTTCTTACATAACTGTACTTTTTTCCCCTTCTCCGTCCGGCCCCCTTCACCTCAGACCCTCCCATCACACAGCCGTCCGTCTGGACGTATCTGCCAGTCAGTATACCCAGGGCATGCCCCCCAATGGGGTCAGCAGGGTCCCCCAATCCCCATCGGGAAACAGATCCAGTATTTTAATTGGCGAACCCAGTTAGTCGGCTGTGGGGCCTGTAGAGGTCCGAGCACCATCCTGCCACCCGAGGTTGTTTGGCATGCACTGATGCCATAGTGTGTGGCATGCAATCCCGCATGCTGCACATGGGCATCTGCCCCACCCCTCCTGTCTTGTCTAGGCAGTCCCAGGTGCCATCCTGAAGCATACCATTGTGAGCCAGGCAAATACCAGACTATGCAGACCCTCCCCCACTACTGGAGGAGGACAGCAATCCTCAGGACACTCTATTCTTTTCCCCCTCCTGGCCCTTCGATGCCACGAACTCCCACTGGACTCTGGATGCTGGCGTTACGAACAGTAGCTCCATCACTGCACTGACGGGATGACTTTTAAACAAGTTTTAAAGGTGTTTGCCAAGGGGGCTCCTCTAACATTTGATGGTGGTGTGTTCCATAATACTGTGACAGCAGTCTCAGAAGCATGGTCTCCCGAGGATTTAGGATGGGATCTGTGGTTGCAGAGGAGTCTGAATGTCTTTTGATTGGCCTGGGCTCAGACTATGCAGGGCACTGTAGGGCAACAAAACACGCTTTGAAGTTGATGCGCCATCAAAGTGGCAGGCAGTGCACTCCACAGAACATTGGCATGGTATGCTTGCACTGGGAGGTTTCAGTACTGAGCCAAGCTGCCACATTCTGCACAAGCTGCAGGCAACACATCACCCTCGTGGAGAGTCCTAGGTGAAGGGTGGTGCAGCAAATTAAGTCTAGATGTGACGAAGGCATGCACCAATGTCGACAAGTCAGTAGGTGGAAGACATGATCCTGATGATGATGATGATGATGATGATGATGATGATGATGATGATGATGATGATTCAGATTCAGAGATGGAAAGTGCCACTGTGGACAACAGCTGACGGCTAGTATTCTGCTGTCAGCTTGGAGTCCACAGCGACCCCCAGAATCCTAATCCATCTGCAGTTCCAAATGTGATGCCATTTAGTGATGGTAAAGTAACATCAATACTGTTCATTACTGAGCCACACTGACCTAGTTGCACCAGTAACACCTCCACCTTTTTGGAATTGAGGCTAAGCCAGTTGGTAGCTGTCAAGTCTTGATTCTCCTTTAGGCACATGCTCAGTCCCACAACCACTGCACCCACATCCAGAGCACAAGACAGATACGGCTGGTTATCATCAGCACAGCTGTGAAAACCCAGCCCATAACGTCTAATAATCTATCCAATGGTGGCATGTACACTGGCCAGTGACCATCACATGGTATGGTTCAATTTGGCTACTACATCTAAATCATCCCATTCCAAGGCAAAAATATGGGACTTCAGAGGAGCTGACTTTGATAAGATGGCCAACAGAGTTAAGCTAGCCCTGACAAAAAGAAACACAGGTGAAGGGGTACAGGCAAAGTGGGCAAGAATTAAGGATACAATACTTGAAGCAACATCCCATTGTGTTAGAGAGAAAAGGAAGTGCAAAAGTGGAAGGAAACCACTTTGGTTCTCAAAAACAGTAGCAGAAAAGGTCAGAGCCAAAAGGCTGGCCTTCAGGAAATATAAGGGAACGCAGCAGGATGAAGATAGGGAGGCTTGCCAAACTTCCCTAAGGGAAGCAGGGAAGGCAGTAAGGCAGGCAAAAGCCCAAACCGAGGAAACACTAGCACAAACAGTAAAAGAAGGTGACAAGACTTTCTATAGATACATTAGTGAAAGGAGAAAGTCCAGAGGGGGTATTGCAAAGATCAAAGTGGATAAGGGGGCATGTGAGGAGGAGGACCATGTAAAGGCATCTATCCTAAATAGATACTTTTGCTCAGTATTTACTGAAGAGAAGGTAGGGCAGGGCCCACAGCTCAGCATCATGGACACAGGGGAGGGAGGTGAGCCCACTCCCTTCACAAAAAAGAAAGGGTCCACAAGAGCTTGCAAGCTCAGGGTGGATAAGGCAATGGGACCTGATGGCATACATCCCAGGGTACTTAAGGAGCTAAAGGAGGAACTAGCAGAGCCATTAGCAGAATTGTTTAGTGAGTCTCTGAGCACAGGAGAGGTCCCAGAAGACTGGAGAAGGGCTCATGTGATCCCGCTCCACAAGAGTGGTAGCAGGAGGAGGTGGGGAACTACAGACCCGGTCAGTCTTACCTCAGTAGTGGGCAAGATTATGGAGGCACTTCTTAAGGAAAGGATAGTGCAACACCTGGAATCCATAGGGGCACAGGATCCAAGACAGCATGGGTTTACAAAGGAAGGTCCTGTCAAACTAATCTCATAGATTTCTTTGACTGGGTAACCAGAGTGGTGGACCAAGGGGAGCAGTTGATGTCGCCTACCTTGACTTCAGCAAAGCTTTTGACACTGTTCCACATAGAAGATTGATAAATAAGCTAGGTAGGCTCGGGTGGGTCAGAAGTTGGTCAACTGGGTGGCAAACTGGTTGACTGGCAGAAAACAGAGAGTGGTGGTAAATGGTATACAGTCAGAAGAGATGCAAGTCACAAGTGGGTACCTCAGGATCAGTCCTGGGGCCAGTCCTATTCAACATCTTCATTAGTGACCCCGAGATGGACTAGAGGGTAAGGCTTGTCTGTTTGCAGATGACACCAAGATCTGCAACAGAGTAGATGATCCAGGTGGGTGGGCAGAATGAGAAGAGATCTGGATAAACTAGCAAAATGGTCAGGAAGAGTGGCAACTGGGATTTAATGCAAAGAAGTGCAAAATCATGCACATAGGGAAGAGAAACCCTGAAGCCACTTATAGGCTGGGAGGGTTGCTAGCAGTCACAAAGGAAGAAAGAGACTTGGCATCATCATCACTGATGACCTAAAATCATCCAAGCAGACCTCTAAAGCAGTAGGTAAGGCTAGGGGTGTTAGGGTCTAGTAGGGGTATCACAAGTCGTAAGAGGGAGGTAATAATCCCTCTGTACAAGACATTGGTTAGGCCCCATCTGGAGTACTGCGTGCAGTATTGGAGGCCACACCTTCACAAGGACATTAACCAAATTGAGGCAGTCCAGAGAAGGGCAACCAAAAATGGTGCAGGGACTGCATCAGAAGACATATGAGGACAGATTAACGGAGCTCAATATGTATACCCTTGAGCAAAGGAGGGAGAGAGGTGATATGATCGAGACATTTAAACACCTTAAGGGCATAAACAAGGTGAAAGAGTCTAACATGTTTAAATATAAGAAAAATAGCAGGACAAGAGGACACAGCATGAGAATAGAGGGAGGCCGATTAAGGGGGAATGTGAGGAAATTCTTTTTCACAGAAAGGGTGGTAGATGCATGGAATAGCTTACCACAAGAAGTGGTGGCTATGAATACAGTGCAGGGCTTCAAACAGGCATGGGATAGGCATAAGGGAGCAATACAAATGACTATGAATAGATAGGTCACTGACAGAGCAAAGGCCGATGGCACATTTATAAGGTAGAAAAAGAAATGGGCAGACTGGATGGGCCTTGCGGTCCTTATCTGCCGTCAACTTCTATGTTTCTATAAACAGCATAAGAACCAAGATCAAATCCTGAGGCACTCCACAGCAGAACACAGCAATCTCAAATATGCAAGGTCCCAGCACTACCTGCTACGCCTTTCAGACAAGTAGGACATGAACCATCACTGTTCTGTCCCTGAGAACCTAAAGAGTGCCTCAGTCATACCAATAGCACCTCATGGTTCACCTTGTCTCATGCAGAGGAAATGTTAAGCAGGGCTAGAATGCAATGTTGGCTGCTGTCCCTCACCAGGAGGAAATCACTGTGTACCTTAATGAAAGCGGTCTCAGTGCTGTAGCAAGGCTGCAAACCAGACTGGAGAGGCTTGTAAATGTACAGTACTACTGTTGCAAATGGTGCTCCAACTGCACCGCTACTGCTTTTTAAAAAATCTTCCTTAAAAGAAGAAAGCATAGTATCCCAAGGTTTTGTTATCAGTAGAATGTTTTCTTGAAATATACTGAGGGTTGAGGCGCTGGACGCCACACCTCGCACTACACTTGCGACCCGTGTTCGGGCATGAATACGGGTCTCCAGGGGTTGGCAAGGTTGGGGAAGGATCGAGCGTCCGGAGGACTGCTGTCCTCCTCAGGGGTGGGAGGGAGGCCATCAGCAGTCTGTGCGTGGCTGCCCCTGGTGGTAGCTGGAGGACAACACCACCAACACTGCAGAAGTAAGGGGCGGGAGGAGGCAGACACCGGGAAGAGCGTATACGGAAGCATGCATGCTGATCCATTGGTGTCACCACACGCCTCCTCCAGCAGGGGAACCACTCCAAGGAAAAAATCCCCAGTAGCATGAAGGCTGCTCGCCAGTGCCGCCGCTGTCCCGTGCAGTTGAGCTCCCTCCCAGGTCCACCCTCCTGGTCTACGCGGTGGTGGCGTATGTACCCGCCGTGAAGCAACCAAGGAAGGGTTGTGACGGGGCGGTCAGAGCTCTTCCCGGGACCGTGGCGGCAGCCGGCCTAGCTGGCTAGAAGGTGGGTGGAGGAACCAAAGGCCCAACCTCCCCCAAACTTGTGGAATTACAAATAAATAATAATAAAAAAAAAATTTATGTGAGAAGTCTCTGCTTGTTGCCATTTCTTGATAACCTTCGACCTTCAGGGGCTTCTCAGTTAAAAGCATACTGATGTTAATTAGCTTCTCTGACGTAATCTTCTGTTACGTTTCAATTGGATATATTAAACTAATGAGAATTATTTCTGTTTTTTATGCCTTATCTGGGTGTTAATGGTATGGGATTTTCCAAATAACTGTCATAAAGCTTCTGAAGGACCTGGTTGGTCCGAAAGCTAGAGCACTTTGTTCTTGTGTTGAACATCTATGTTGGTCCAATAAAAGGTATCAAATAATTTGCTTCTGGATCTGGCCCTAAAAAAGGAAACTTTGAAATGGCCCAGTGATTCACAAGGACATCAGGGTCTAGGGCTGGTTTCTTCAGGAGAGGCTTCACCTCCACTTTTTTTCAGTAGCAGTGGGATGGTCAGCTGTGACATAGAAACATAGACTTTGACAGCAGATAAGGACCGCTTGGCCCATCTAGTCTGCCTATTTCCCTACCTACAGGATAGGCCGCAAATCCTAGTTAACCAACAGCCTGTTTCTTCCTACCCCCTCATAAGAATTGCCTTATGTCTGTCCCATGCATTCTTGAATTCTCCTACAGTTTTAGACCCCACAACCTCCTCAGGAAGGCTGTTCCATGCATCCACTACCCTCTCTGTGAAATAATACTTCCTCACATTGCCGCTGAACCCCCATCTTTAAATTGTGTCCCCTTGTTCTTGCACGCCTCTTTTCTGAAAGATGCTACCCTCTTGGACTTTGTTGATTCCATTGAGGTACTTAAAAGTTTCTATCATGTCCCTTCTTTCCTCAAGGGTATACATATTAAGCTCCTTTAGTCTCTCCTCATACGGCTTCTCTTGCAGACCCTGCACCATTTTAGTTGCCCTCCTCTGGACTGCCTCTATCCTGTCTATGTCCTTGTGGGAGATGGGGTCTCACCAACTGTCTGTACAGAGGGATAACAACTTCCTGTTTTCTGCTGCTGATGCCTCTCCCTGTGCATCGCAGTATACCCCCAGCCCTCCCTACTGCCTTCTCACATTGCTTGCTAACCTTAAGGTCATCTGATATGATTACCCCCAGGTCCCTTTCCTTTTTTGTTGTTGTTACTACTTCCCCCTACATTGTGTATTCTTCCCCTGGGTTCTTGTTTCCCAGGTGCATTATTTTGCAGTTCTTTGCATTGAATCCTAGCTGCCATACTTCTGACCTTTCCTCCAACCTTGCCAAGTCCCTTCTCATCCTTTCCACGCCCTTGTGTATCAACCCTGTTGCAGATCTTTGTGTCATCTGCAAAGAGGCATACTTTTTCTTCCAGTCCCTCTGCAGTGTCACTTATGAAGACATTAAAAAGGACTGGACCGAATACTGAACCCTGCGGTACCCCACTAGTAACCCTTCTTTCTTCAGAGTGGACTCCATTTACAATTACCTTCTGTGTCCTGTTGTCCAGCCAATGTTTTACTCAGGCTACCACCCTGGGACCTACTCCCAGGCTGGTTAATTTGACTATTAATCTTTTGTGCGGGACTGTGTCAAATGCCTTGCTAAAGTCTAGGTAGGCCATGTCCACAGCCCCTCCCTGGTCTACTACTTTGGTCACCCAGTCAAAGAAATCTATTAGATTCGTCTGACATGACCTTCCCGCTGTGAACCCATGCTGCCTTGGGTCCTGTGCCCCACTGGCCTCTAGGTACTTGACTGTTCTTTCCTTCAGAAGTGACTCCATCACTTTCCCTACCACAGAGGTCAAACTGACAGGTCTGTAGTTTCCTGCCTCTGTCTTGGTCCCACTTTTGTGAAGAGGAATCACATCCGCCTTCCTCCAGTCCTCGGGTACCACACCATCCTCCCATGATTTATTAAAAAGAGTAGCCAGTGGTTTCACTAGTCCCCCCCCCTTAATTCTTTTAGAATTCTGGGGTGAATTCCATCAGGCCCCATTGCTTTGTCCACCTTCAGTTTTAGGAGTTCTTGCAGAACCCTTTCTTATGTGAAAGGACTGGGATCGACCCCCCCCCAATCAAGAGTGCTTCTGTTAATTGGATTAGGCACTTCTTCCTCCTCGTTTGTGAATACTGAGCAGAAATACTCGTTCAGTATCCCTGCTTTTTCGCTGTCCCCCTCTGCCCGCCCACTGTTCATTCTATTCAGCCTCACTATCCCTCCCTTTGTCTTTCTGCGCTTGCTGATGTACCTATAAAAGGTTTTATCCCCATTCTTAACAGAGTTGGCTGTCTTTTCCTCAGTTTGGGCCTTTGCTATTCTGACTTCCCTCCCTGCTTCCTTCTGCCTTAACTGGTACAGCTCTCTGTCCTGCTCCTTCTGTTTCTCCTTATACTTCCGGAATGCTATTTTTCCTTCCTGACTTTCACAGCCACCTCTTTTGAGAACCATAGTGGCTTTTTCTTTTGTTTTGATTTGTTTATTTGCTTCACACAAACGCTTGTTGCCTCTGATGGCAGTTTTGATTCCCCATTGTTGCTCCACACCTCCTTCTAGCCTGTTTGCTAGTGCTTTTCTGAGGCACTCTCCCATCTTGCCAGAGTCAGCCCTCCTGAAGTCCAGTACCCTCACTTTTGTATGGCTTGACTCTGTAGCTGAGTTTAACGTGAACCACACTATTTGATGGTCACTTGTTCCCAGATAGCAACCCACTTCTAGATCCTAGATCCTCGTACTGCCCCCGTTTGAGAGTATGAGGTCTAAGTTTGCTCCATCACGAGTGGGTTCCAAAACTAGCTGTCTGAGGCCTGCCACCTGTAGGGCATCAAGAATGGCCCTGCTCTTGGATGTGGCTGCAGCAAATGTGCTCCAGTTAACATCTGGCATATTCAGAACTCCCATCAATAGTATCTCCCCTTTCTCTGCCATTCTAAGAATGCCTTCTATCATATCCTTATCCATTCCGTCCCCCTGACATGGGGGTCTGTACACAACCCCAGTGCGGATTGTGGTGCCCTTTCCAGTCTCCAAGGTGACCCACAGTGCCTCCTCTCCTCCCTGTTTACTCTTTTGTTCAGTTGCTTTTATCCCTTCCTTTACGTGGAGAGCTACTCCTCCCCCTCTTCTCCCCTGCTTGTCTCTCCTGTAGGTTATGGTCCCTGCTATGTTAACATCCCAGTCATGGTTCTCTGTGTACCATGTTTCTGTGACTGCTACGATATCCAGGCATCCCTCTTCCATGAATGCCACCAGCTCAGGGAGCTTGTTGCCCAGACTACGGGCATTGGTACTCATTACCCTCCATTTCCTGATGGCCTTACTCCTTTTTGCCTCATCTCTGTCCTTCTTGCCTTTGTCACTTTTTCCATTTACCCCTGTCCTTCTCTCTATCGACACCTCTATGTTGGTGTTTACCGCACTTACTACTGTGATTTTTTTGGGGGGGGAGGGCTGGGATTTGCCCTTTCCAGTGCCTCCCTTGGCTAGTTTAAATGCTTGCCAATGAAGCATTTAAACCTATCACGAGGATCCTGGTTCCCTCCTGACAGATGCAGCCCATCATACCAGTATAGGCTTGCATCACTCCAGGTGGACCCCCAGTCCCCAATGAAGCCAAATCTCTGAGCTCCACACCAGTTTTTCAACCACTGATTGAATCCCATGGTGCGGAACACCCTAGCCTCTCCTACGCCATAGATGGACAGCACCTCCGAGAAGGTTATCATGCATGCTACTTGTCTAAGGCCCCTCCTAATTCCACAAACTCTTCCTGCACTTCTCTAATCCCTTTTTTAGCCAGGTCATTTGTCCCTAGGTGGACAGTGACATCCAGCTCCCTCCCCTGTGCAGCTGCTCCGGCAATCCTGAGGATTCGCTCCCTGTCCCTCCAAGCCATGGCGCCAGGCAGGCACCTTACCTCCCTCTCCCTCCTCCCCAGTTCTACCTTTCTAACAATGGAGTCCCCACCAGGAGTTGTTTCCTTTCCTGGGGTCCCCTGCCACCCTCCTGTGGGTCTCCTTCAGGAGGTTCCCAGCATCCTCCTTGGTCTCCACTGCAGGTGCCTCCATAGAGGAACCACACTTTGCCAGAATGGCATAGGAATTGTGGAGAGGTACAACTGGAGGGATGCGCCTGTTCCACCACCCTCACCCTCCCTGAGCCCACTGTGGTCCAACTGCCTCTTTCTTGGCAACCTCTGAGGCAACGGCAGTGGCATTGGTGGTCCCTGGATGGAAGAGGAGGTCCCACAATCCTGGCCAACTCAGCCTGGAGATGAGCAACCTCCTCCCTCAGCCCAGAGAGGTGCCTGTAGATGGGACAACACCGCATCCTCCAGAACATCTCCCGGAAGACTGCTGCCCACAGCCACTGCACTGCACCACTCCCATCATGTTTTATTTTGGCCCTTAACTGTTTGGATCCTTATCTTTACTTTTTTTTTTTTCTTTCTCTCTCTCTCTCTCTCTCTCTCTCTCTCTCTCCTTGCTTTCTGCCTGTGTGCCCTTTATGCTCCTGATTGTCCTGTTCTGAGACAAGAATATCCTATATTTCTCAGTAGACCCCTTACTTGCTCAGAGGCAGACCTCCAGCAGCTAGAGGGGGCCGGAGAGCTAC
The DNA here is from genome assembly GCA_016271365.2 of Neoceratodus forsteri. NCBI lineage: Eukaryota > Metazoa > Chordata > Ceratodontiformes > Ceratodontidae > Neoceratodus > Neoceratodus forsteri. The sequence continues at coordinate 45,788,693 of CM057457.1, read as the reverse complement.
TCTTGCCCTTCTAGGATGGTGGGTCTTTGGTGGCTCTGTGATCACTCACTTCCTCCTCCCAAACAGGAAGTTCTAGGGACATGGATTTGTTGTTCATCCCCACTGTCTGGCAGGTTCCTTGCCGCTTTAAATCTTGCCGGAAGGTCTTCAAGCTGGCTTCTCCCACCCACCTGGGTGGTAAAACTCTCGGCTCCGCCCCATGACGCCAGATCTTCCTTACCGCTTGGAAGCTCAGGTTCCCTCCATAACACTCTGCGTGATAGACTAGATCCTAATTCTTCGGTTCACCCGAAACTCATTTTAAAATTTTCAAGACTTCGGTCAACTTTTTCCCTCGCGGCTGCGATGGACAAATCGACTCCCGGTTTTCGGGGTGCCTTGGGCAGAAGATGTCCTGGACGGACCTCGGACCCACGTGAGTCTACTGCCTCGCTTTGAACACGCACCTGCAGGCCTCGAGTCATGCCGTCTGCTGCCAATGTCCTGGAGGACCACACTGTCTGTTACAGCTGGGGCGCCCGAGTAGCGCGCTACCCGTCAAGTTAAATCAAGGAGGCCTGAGCTGTCCATCACAAGCGGCTGGCTCAGCTTGAGCAGGCTCGAGCAGATGATCGCCCAGAGGAGGAGGTGGCCCAGGCCGATCATCTTCTTCCTCAGCGGCATTTATCCCGCCTCTCTCTGGGTACCTCGATTCAGCTTAGCTCATGGAGCTTTGCCAACCCCTTTCTACGAAGGGAGAGGGGCCATCGGGACATTCCTCTCGATCCAAAAAGAAGGACTCTAAGGGTAAGTCCCATCGTCGGCATTCATGGGAGCGGGAGAGGTCTCCTTCCCTGTACAGCCGACTGTCGACTTCGGTTGAGGTTGCGCCTAAGGCCGCTGGCTTCACGGCGTCCCCGTCAGGCCAGCTGGCCGAGACACCCGTTGACGCGGTCGAGATTTTTCTCGACCTGTCGGATGGGCTGTCGACTGGTGAAGCCGAGAACCCCTCCTCACCGGTTCCCCCGGTGGAGACCGAGGATCTGCCTGCATCCCCGGTACAGCAGTCCCTGATTAAGGCGTCCGAGCCAAGGGAAGAGCGGGTGTCCCCTGCTCCTTCCCAGACCCGTCCTCGGAAACACCGAGGATCTCGGTCTCGGACTTCTTCTCGGTCCAGCTGATCCCGCCGACATCGGCGGTCTCGGCACCGAGGTAAGCGGCGCTGTCATTCCTCGCCTTCCTCTCAGAAGAGGAGAGGCTTCGCTAAATTGCGCTGACGCTTTCACGAGGACCTGATGGCAGGAGTTACTTCGTCCGGGAGCAAGTCGACGGAGACGCCTTTCCCAGCCATCAAGTGGCTGTCACCTGAGCTGCCTAAACAACCCGGCCAGAAGTTGAGATGCCAAGCCTGGGCCAGTTGTTCAGCCAAAACCTGTTGCCCACTGATTGTGGTGGAACCTCCGCCCATTAACCGGAAATTGGGGCACCGACCAAGGACTCTCTGTCGGGTCAGCCTGCCCTCATGTTGTCGGTCACCCTCACTCCCGACCGGCCTCGCAGGTGAAGGGTGGCTTAGGCCCTAGGCAGCTCTTTGCGGACTCCTCCGAGTCCAACGATGACTCCTTGTTCTCCAGGCCCGTTGACCTGGAGTCCTCCGGGGGCCAGTCGTTGGACGAAAGCCCATCGTCCTTCATGGGTTTGCTTCGGCTCATCTCAGAGTCCACCGGGATGCAGCTCGAGCCCGTATCCAAACGGGCCAAGTATCCCCTGACGGAGATACTGGACCGAGGGGATTCCCCCACGGAGGCCTTTCTGGTGGCTGAGGCCATTGTTGGCCCAGCCTTGGAGCTTTGGCATTGGCCTGCTTCCTGCCCTGTACCTTCGGCCAGGATGGCCCGAAAGTATGCGGTCCCTACCGGCTCTTTGTCTGGAGCCAGAACACCTCTGCCGAGGGGTTGGTCACCAACAGCGTCAGCTGCTTGCGGGAATGCTAGGGACGTGACAGCCCCCGCAAGGAGTCCAAAAGCTGGACTACGCCTGGCACAAGGTGTACGCCAAGGCCCCTCCCTTGGCCTCCGCCAGGCCAGCTCAGCCGTGCTGATGGCACACTTCTCCCACGCCCTCATGGGCTCCCTGGATGAGGTGATCCCTCATCTCCCGGCCGACCTGCAGACCACTGTTCGGCAGGTTCGGGACCAGGGTAGGGCAGTGGCTAAGCAGTAGCTCCAAACTGCTCTGGACATGGGAGACTCCTGTGCCAGATTGGCTGAGGCTGCGGTGGCCATGCGCCGCAGAGCATGGCTAAATATATCCACCTTCACAGCGGATACCCAGCACAAATTGGCGGACGTCCCCTTCTTGATGACCGATCTCTTCGTCCCTGGAGTGGAAGGTCACCTCCAGCGGATCGAGAAGTCCAATGCCACTCTGGACTTGGTCACCCCGCCCATGGGGGATCGTGCCCGCCACTTCCTTTTCACCTGGTCCGCCATCACCACGGACCGTGGTGTTGAGGTGAAGAAAGCGCCCGCCTCTGGAGTTCTAGCAGGCCCTGCCTTCCAGCCGCCGCCTCGGGGGCTACGGGGTCCAAGTTTCATTCATCGGGCACTCGAACCGATATTGCCCTGTTCTCATAAAAGAGGGATCTGAAGGTGGCGGATCCTCCCTCAGACTCGGGATTTGTGTCCAGGTACTTCCTGGTCCAAAATGCGTGGGCTGCGCCCATTCACTACCTGAACAGGTTCCTAAGGTTCGGACCTTCAGGATGGTCACCTGGCTCAGATAATCCCATCCTTGAACGAGGCGTAGTTCTGTTTCCTGACCTTCAGGACGCTGCTCTTTCATGTCCCAATCCGTCCGTCTCTACTCAGAGATTCCTCCACTTCAGAGCCGGAGGGATCCCTTTACGAGTTCTTGGGCCATGCCCTTCGCCTTCTTCTAGCTCCCAGGGTCTTCACCAAATGCATGGGAGTGGTGACAGCATTCCCATGCGGGCGCTGAAGGGTCCGTGCACTCTCACCTGGATGACTGGCTGATTTGCAGCCCCTCCAGAGCTGGAGGTGTGAGCGTCCCAGAGATCTGGCCCTCCAGGTTTGCTCTCAGGTTAGCCTCCTCATCAACGAGGCCAAGTCGGAACCTCGTGCCAAAGCAGGTGATACACCATCGGGCAGAGCTCGACTTTCACGAGCCAGAGCACGGTTCTGGGCGGACAGGGCCGAGGTTCTTTCCTGCTTTGCCCAATCATTTCAGGTCAGCAGTCGCGCCTGCCTGGGACTTCCTTCGCCTCCTGGGCCTCATGGCGGCCTGCACCAGCATGGTGGTCCGTTGGGCCAGCTGGTACAGCGCCCCTCTCAATGGGGCTGGTTGCCAGTGGTCACAGCATTCTCGATCCGGGCTGGATCAGCTTAGTGGCAGTGACCCAGGGATGTGGAACGCCTCCAGTGGTGACCATTCTGTTATTATTTGCAGGAGGGCATCCCGCTTGTCCGCCACGAGCCGACGGTCTCTGCTCCACTGTGTGCCCTCTGCTTTGTAGGGTGCCCATCTGAGGTGCCAGGAGCTAGATGGCCTCTGGTCCTCTCAGGAGTCCCAATGCACATCAGTCTGCTGGAGCTCGAGCGGTTCATCTAGCCCTCAACGCCTTCGCTCCGTTTGTACGGGGTCAAGTGGTTCAGGTCCAGATGGACAATACCACGACCATGTACTACCTAAACCGCCAGGGCGGGACACGCTCCATGCCTCTGTGCGGGGAAGCTCTCCGCATTTGGTCACTCTTCACTGTCTGGAGGCGGATCTCCTCGCCATTCACGTGGCAGGAGCCTCCAACACCCTGGCCGATGCCCTAAGCGGGATAGGTGCTGCGTCCCACGAGTGGTCTCTCTTGCCGGAGGTAGTACAAGATCTGTTCTTCCACTAAACGCCTCAGGCGGACCTGTTTGCCTCCAGGAGAAATTTTGGTTGAGACTGTTTCATGCCCGCCCCAGCAGGGCTCTCGCTGCAGGGGATGCTCTTCCCAGCCCGGTGGACCCTGGGCCCTTCACGCCTTTCTCCCATTTCCCTTGATCCACAAGGTGCTTCTCAAGGCGAGGAGGGACAAGGCACAGGTGATTCTGGTAGCCCCAGACTGGCCCCCGTCAGTTCTGGTATCCAGATCTCCTCAGCTTCAGGCTCCTGAGGCGGCTTCCAGCCCACCCGGACCTGATCTCAGTCAATCAGGAAGGTATTCCATCCGACCTTCAATCTCGGCACCTGATGGCCTGGTTCCTGAGCGGCCAGAGTTCCAGGCCTTGGGTCTTTCCAATGAGGTCCTCAACATCGCTGAGGCGCCTCAGAAGGAGTTCCACCAGAAAATGCTATGCCTTCAAATGGAAGAGATTCTCCATTTGGTGTCAGGGCAAGGGACTGGACCCTTCCTCCTGTTCCTGGCAAGCATTCTTGAGTATCTGTGGTCCCTTTCTCAGCAGGGATCGACAAATCCTATAGCCCGATGTCCCGGGCTACAAGTTTTCATTCATGATTAAGTATTTTGACAAGCACTGCTTGTCTGCGGCAAGTATGCCTTTAAACAAAAATTACCTGCTGTACCAGCCTTTTCCAGCAGGGTGCCCTTGCATTTGAGTCCCGACTACTTCCCATGGTCATCTGACCCACAGGAATGTCACCATGTGATGCTGACAAAGGCGCGAGTGCAGCGGGAGCGAGCAGCGACTCATCAGCTATCGGGAGGAGCCAGTCAGGACTGGCATGCAAAGCAGTGAATCATCGTATGCAACACCCTATGGTAGGCACATCCATTGGTAGCAGTGGTGACTTGGCAAGACGTGGGGGACGATCGCAGCAACGCTTGCTCACTTTCTCTATAGCTGAGCAAGAGAAAGGACGTGCGTGCTGCTACTGTGGAAAGTTTTGATTTCAATGAGCTGGGAGGGGAGGGAATCTTCAGTAGTGTAGAGTGTGATCGGATGTGAAAGCAGGCCAGGTGACAGCGAGGAGCGGCTGCAGCAGCAACGTGGTGTGTGTGTTGAGAGGGGAATAGAGGTGCCGAGAATTGTGAGCATAGTCGCGGTGTTTACTGTGCTGTTGCTGCTGGCTGCCCAGTGCCCACTTTGCCCAGTGCCTCTCTGTTTAGCTCCCTGTTAAAAATAAATACAAAGGCAAAGGCATACAGGCATAGGGAGTGTTGGTGTTGTGTGTGACCAAGCTGTGGGGAGGGGAGAGACAGTCTCCCTGCCAGTTGCTACTGCTGAAAGTATAATTCATTTTGACAGTGACAAATACTGATTATTATTAAAAGGGGAGTGTGTCTGTCAGTGTGTGGCAGTCTGGCAGAAGTGAAGCACTAAATTTTACGAAGCCAGGCAGTTGAGTTGTGCTCCCTAAAGACAAATCAGAGGAGGAAAGAAAAGCCATAAGCATTAAAAAAGCCCAGCCTAGAGTAATAAACTGAAGAAAGGTACCTCATCTCTCATTTATGTCAGCTGGGGGGAAGGGAGTGGGACTGTGTGGAGTGTTAAAAAAGTAAGAAAGAAAGGAAAGGGGTTATGGTACACGAGGGTTGTGTTGTTGCTCATAAGTAGCAAGTCTGAATAATAAAAAAGCTAATAAAGGGAAGAGTTTAACAAAGAAAAGATAAGAGGAGTCTTGGGCAGCTTTTTGGGAAAAAGGAGATGTGTGGATGTAAAAAGTGTTGCAGTTGCAGCTGTTTGAGATACTAAAAGAAAGAAACCTAATTTAGCTGCAGCACTATATCTGTGTGAGACACTGTTTCAGTGTTTAACTGAGGGAGGGGAGGGGAGAGAGAGGGGCACAGGAGGGGGGACAGAGGGGCATAAATTGAAACTGAAAAGGGAACAAGTGTGGTGGTGGGGTGTTGTGTTGTGGTTTATTTACATTGAACCAGTGCACGGAAAAATATAAAATATAGGAAAGTATAGCAGTGAATGTACTGAAGTAGTGTGTGACTACGCTATAGTGTTTCCAGTTTCTGTTTTTACCCAGGCACCCAAGCACATCTAGTACACTTAACTACCCCCATCCCCCTTCCACCCAGTCAAGAACGGACTCTCACACACAGATATTGTAGAATATATTTTATTTGCTGCAGAGTAAGCAAGTTAAAAAAGTTAATAAACACAACAAACAAAAATATGGCTATGCAAAAGAATAAAAAACAAAAGACTCTTTTTTTTTTTTTTTTTTTTTTTTTAGTCAGCAGCAGCAGCAGCAGCAGCCACTGGGCCTAGTAGCCAAACACAAATACAGTCTTCTCAAGATAAGAGACACTGCTGTGGTAATGGATATAACAGCAGCTGATACTGATGTTCATCAGTCAATTGAATTAAACCGTGAAGCGGAAGCATCTGTTTCCTCTTCCTGTCCTAGTAAGAAACGAACTTTGCTGGATCAGCAACAACAAGGAGACATAATCTCTAAAGACAAAAAATATGATCAGGAAAAAAGGGCCAGAATGTTTCAAACTGACTGGTTGAATAATTATAAATGGCTGCGATATTTATGAAAAAAAGGGACTGATGTATTGCATAGCTTAAGTAAAAGTATCCTCTTTGCAATACCAGCCTTTTTCAAAAACGAACGTTTGCCACAGGCTTCTAACAATTTTAGAATTGAGTCACTACGTGCACATGAAAAATCTAATCCGCATGTGCTGTGCCAGAACCAACATATTCTGAAAGGGCCAGCGGCAGTTCAGTGTGTGATATTACTGAGTCACCACTTTATCAAGCCTGCAGTGTTGGAAGAGGCCACAAAGGAGAAAGTGAACGTCTGTTCAACACAGCGCATCCATTGCAAAAATCTGCATTCTTTTCCGATGGATTGGCTATGTGAATTGCAAGAGAAAATTGGTATTAAGCTTGGTACCAACTACACAAATGATAAGTGTAGCTAGGGATTTTTGCAGAGCTATATCTGCTGTTCTGTCCAAAACCCAGATACAGACTCTTAAAACACAAAATATGTGACAATTTGCTGATGGCAGCACGGATACGGCTCTAGTTGAATGGGAAAATGTCTTTCATGCTTTGTAGATCCTAACACAAAAGATGTATGTACATATCTGATCCAGGCTGTGCCTTTGACTGCGCACATGCTGAAGGTGTTTTTAATGCAATGAGAACTGCATTAGATTCACTGTGTCTTCCAATCACTGACTTATCAAATGGAGCAGTCTGGGGCCTGTTTTGATTTCTGCCAATTTTGATGGTGCAAGTGTAATGATGGGTGAAAGAGTGGAACCATCACAAAATTACGGAGGCACTGTTCTCGCATTATTAGCTATGCACTGTGTTGCCCATAAGCTGGAGTCGGCAGTTCTCGATGTAATGAAAACAAACCCCTTCATATCAAAGCTTGAAAATACTCTAAAGGGTATGTAACCCCCCTGCAAATGGGGGTTCCCAAAAGACTTCCAGGAGCTTGCTTGAATGCCCCAAGCCTGAATGGTGTTTGGCATTTTTGCTACTTTATCAGTGAGTGTTTTAGAGCCTCTGGTACTGTCTCTTTAAGAGCTGTCTGCTTGCAGACATAATTAGTTTGTATGGGGATTGTGCTTCTCTGTTTGAGTACCACTCGAGCTGCTGCCAATTCACTCCATTTTGCAGTCACTAGGAGTGCAAAGGAACCTATCTGAAAGATGTAACTGTTTGCCAGAAATCATTTAGAGTAATAATGAAATTACAGTTTGTCTAACCTGCTTTTTTGCAGTCAGAACTGTGTCTGCCTAGTTCCCATTCTGGTTTTTGAACTGCTGAACTGGACCAATCAGTGTGTGGGTAAGCTAGCTCTAAATGGTGCCTTGACCGAATCAGAACTTGACTCATAATCTGAGCCAGCCACAAGAGGATTGTATGGGCAGTGACTCTGGGAGATGAAGTTTAGACTTCTGCACCTTTGGACCAACAGGAGCAGTCTATTGTGAGGACAGCCTATCCAGTCAAGAACTGGGAGGAACTCAAAGGAAGTGCCCAGTTTTGTCTGTTGGAGTTTCAGTTGAGCTCTGGCAGTGAAGAAGGAAGGAGCCCTGTGCTTTTCAGTGTGCAGTTTTAGTCGGAACGTGGTGTAAGGCCCAGAGTTCGGTCTGCAACTTGTAACTGCTGTTAGACTGAACTGTCCTGTGAAAAGAATCAAAGGATATCTGAAGAGTAGAACCAGGCTCACCCTGTAGAAGACTGGAGAAATTGCTGATTGCACTCGGTCTGTCAGGAACTGAATCTGCTGTGTGTTCTCCCGGTATTGTGCAGTAATTACGATCGGATAGAGAAGCAGCCTGCCTGGTATAGTACTTTCTGTTTTACCATATAAATGTGTGAAGAGGCTTGTGTACCTCAAGTGAATCCTGCCATTAAAGGACTTTTGCCTGTTGCAGTTTGCCATATAAATGGGTGAGGAGTCTCGTGGAGCTCAAGAGTAGCCCTGCTGACATTGAAGGACCCTATCTTGTTTGGAGGTCGTGAGTACTAATTCAGGTCGCCCCTGTTGAATTGCCACATTGAATCCAAATGGAATCACTGTACTGCTGACTGTTTAAACTAATTTTTCTTTCTCTGTGGGAAAGGGCCCCTACCAGCTGCCACGGTTTGGACTAGCCACTAGGGCTTGGGTACCCAGGACAGTAACTGGTAGGATAGGCCTGTGCACACAGAGCCATAGGTAGATGAGTAAAGTGATAAGCTAATTAACCTGATTTCCCCGTCCTTGTTATATTCCCCTAAATAAATCAGAGCTGCTTGTTTCAGCAAAGTTATACTGCCTGAGGTATTTTGTTCTATGTTAAAGTATTGTACTGTGATTGTTGCACTGTATCTTATTTTACAGGAGGTCCCAGTGCCTGAACCAGCCCTGGGGGTAAGTGTATACTGTGAAGGTAATTCTGATATATTGTGTGGCCACTAGTGTGAAGAAAGGGGGGTTGCAGTGTCCCAGAGGGCTGTGACCAAGTAAGTTTAACTATTGCAAACCCTGACCTCTGGGTGGAGGCACCAGCCATTGGATCCAGGCCCCTCAACCTGTTAGTGGCAAATCAGGCAGGGGTAGTAGCCCCTGGGATAGCGCCATCTAGGGGTTACAGGTATATTTAAATTCTACCACTATAGTCCAAAAAAGATGAGAGCTACAAGAAATTGCACAAGTGATAGACAGTGATCTGGCACACTTCAGTGCAGTTAAACAGGTGAGATGGCTGGCCAGCAGATCACGGTCAGTTCATGCAGTTCAGGTGAATCTACCTACAGTTGCTCAACACTTGCAACAAAGTGCATCTTCTGCTGATGGTTCAAAAGCAAAGGTGCTGTTAAGAGAGGTACAGTCTGTTCACTTTGTCAAATCTCTTTATATGCTCCCAAGAGTTTTTTCGATACTTAGAAATCTTTTCACTGCAGTTTCAAAGAGATGACTTAATAATTCTTGAAGTACCAAACCTCATCGAGACCTGCCTTCTCCAGCTGATGGAACTGAAATCAAAGCCAGGGAAATACATGACAGCTTTCCTAGCTCATTACAAACCTCAAAACAGATGCATGGACTATGTCATTTCCACAGAAGGGAGTTGAGAAGACCGTGCCTTCATGCAAAGAACTGTCCTGAAATAAATTTTGGGACTGATACACAACTGCAGACTTTAGTTGATGCAGCAACAAATTATATTGATGTAAGATTTCAAAATTTCTCAGAGGTGCCTCTGAAATGGCTTAAATGTCTGGATTTTAAACAGTTTAATCTATCAAGAGAACAACTTATGGACTTCAGGACCAATGAAGTGGCTTATTTTGGCAGCATACTTTAATTTTTCAATGATGAGCAGCAGGAAAATATTAGATCAGAATATGCTGCATTTAAGGCCATGCTGAAATCTGCAGTTCACAAACCCTATCTGCAGCTGTATACAAGATTGCTGAAAGAAAAATGCCCCAGATTGCTCACATTCCTAGAGTTAGTGGAAATACTACTGGCAAGTGAGTTTGTCAACTGCTAAAGTGTAACGAAGTGTTCTCCATTCAAAACCTGATGGAGACAAAATAAGAACACGCCTGGCAGATGACACACTACAGTCACTTCTTCAGATAGCAGTAGGGTCCAGATCTATGTGACTTCACCCAGATCCACTTCTTGATGACCGATCTCTTCGGCCCCTGGGTGGAAGGTGTCACCTCCAGCGGATCAGAGAAGTCCAATGCCACTCTGGACTTGGTCACCTCCGCCCATGGGGGACAGCCCGCCACTTCCTTTTCACCTGGTCCGCTATCACCACGGACGGTGGGTGATGGAAGTGGTAGGAAAGGGCCTGCCTCTGGGTTCGAGCAGGCCTACCCTTCGAGCCGTCGCCCCCTCGGGGGGGCTCACGAAGTCCCCAACTGTCCAGCCATTACGCCGAACCGATATTGCCCTAGCTCCTCGAAAAAGGTGATCAGGAAGGTGGCGGATCCTCCTCCAGACCCGGATTTGTGTCCAGGTACTTCCTGGTCCAAAATGGGCGGGGGCACTAAGCGCCATTCACGACCTGAACAGGTTCCTAAGGTCTCGGACCTTCAGGATGAGTCACTCTGGCTCAGATAATCCCATCCTTGGAACAGGCGTGTAGTTCTGTTCCTGGACCTTCAGGTGGCGTTCTTTCATGTCCCAATCCGTCCGTCCCACCAGAGATTCCTCCACTTCAGAGCGGAGGGATCCCTCATTTAGTTCTGGGCCATGCCCTTCTCGGGCCTTTCTCTAGCTCCCAGGGTCTTCACCAAATGCATGGGAGTGGTGACAGCATTCCTGCGGCGCCGAAGGGTCCGGGTGTACCCCTACCTGGATGACTGGCTGATTGCAGCCCCTCCAGAGCGGAGGTGGAGCGGTCAGAGATCTGGCCCTCCAGGTTTGCTCTCAGGTTAGCCTCCTCATCAACGAGGCCAAGTCGGAACTCGTGCCAAAGCAGGTGATACAATTCATCGGGGCAGAGCTCGACTCTCTACGAGCCAGAGCACGGCTCCTGGCGGACAGGGCCGAGGTTCTTTCCTGCTTTGCCCAATCATTTCAGGTTGTGCAGTCGCGCCCTGCCTGGGACTTCCTTCGCCTCCTGGGCCTCATGGCGGCCTGCACCAGCATGGTCCGTTGGGCCAGCTGGTACATGCGTCCCCTTCAATGGGGGCTGGCCGGCCAGTGGTCACAGCACTTCGATCCGCTGGATCAGCTAGTGGCAGTGACCCAGGGGATGTGGAGCGCTCTCCAGTGGTGGACCATTCCAGCACATTTTGCAGAAGGAGCATCCGGGCACATCCCGCCCGAGGCGGCCGTCTCTCTATCGACCAGTGCCTCTCTGCTTTACTAGGGGTCCCATCTGGAGGTGCCAGGCGCAATGGCCTCTGGTCCTCTCAGGAGTCCCAATGCCACATCAGTCTGCTGGAGCTCGACGGTTCATCCTAGCCCTCAACGCCCGGCTCCGTTTATACGAGGTCAAGTGGTTCAGGTCCAGATGGACAGACCCGCGACCATGTACTACCTAAACGCCAGGGCGGGACCGCTCCATGCCTCTGTGCGGGGAAGCCTCCTCATTGGTCACTCTTTCACTGTCTGGAGGCGGATCTCCTCGCCATTCACGTGGCAGGGAGCCTCCAGCACCCTGGCCGATGCCCTAGCGGGATAGGTGCTGCGTCCCACGAGGTGGTCTCTCTTGCCGGAGGCAGTACAGATCTGTTCTTCCACTGGGGCGCGCCTTCAGGCGGACCTGTTTGCCTCCAGGGAGAATCGCGAAGCTGGAGACTATTTCATGCCCGCCTCAGCAGGGGTTTGCAGGGGATGCCTTCTCGAGCCCGTGGACCCGCGGGCCTCTTCACGCCTTTCTCCCATTTCCCTTTATCACAAGGTGCTTCTCAAAGGCGAGGAGGGACAAGGCACAGGTGATTCTGGTAGCCCCAGACTGGCCCCGCCAGTTCTGGTATACAGATCTCCTCAGTCTCAGCTCCAGGCTCCCGAGGCAGCTTCCAGCCCACCCGGACCTGATCTCAGTCAATCAGGGGAAGGTATTCCATCCGGACCTTCAATCCCCGCACCTGATGGCCTGGTTCCTGAGCGGCTAGAGTTCCAGGCCTTGGGTCTTTCCAATGAGGTCCTCAACATCGTTGAGGCGTCCCGTAAGGAGTCGACCAGAAAATGCTATGCCTTCAAATGGAAGAGATTCTCCATTTGGTGTCAGGGCAAGGGACTGGACCCTTCCTCCTGTTCCTTGGCAAGCATTCTGGAGTATCTGTGGTCCCTTTCTCAGCAGGGATCGACAAATCCTATAGCCCGATGTCCCGGGCTACAAGTTTTCATTCAAGGACAAGTATTTTGACAAGCACTGCTTGTCTGCGAGCAAGTATGCCTTTAAACAAAAATTACCTGCTGTACCAGCCTTTTCCAGCAGGGTGCCTCTTTGCATTTGAGTCCGACTACTTCCCATGGTCATCTGACCCACAGGAATGTCACTCATGTGATGCTGACAAAGGCGCGAGCATAGCGGGAGCGAGCAGCGACTCATCAGCTATCGGGAGGAGCCAGTCAGGACTGGCATGCAAAGCAATGAATCATCGTATGCAACACCCTATGGTAGGCACATCCATTGGTAGCAGTGGTGACTTGGCAAGACGTGGGGGACGATCGCAGCAACGCTTGCTCACTTTCTCTATAGCTGAGCAAGAGAAAGGACGTGCGTGCTGCTACTGTGGAAAGTTTTGATTTCAATGAGCTGGGAGGAGGAATCTTCAGTAGTGTAGAGTGTGATCGGATGTGAAAAGCAGGCCAGGTGACAGCGAGGGCTGGCTGCAGCAGCAGCGGTGTGTGTGTTGAGGAGGAATAGAGGTGCGAGAATTGTGAGCATAGTCGCGGTGTTTACTGTGCTGTTGCTGGCTGCCCAGTGCCCACTTTGCCCAGTGCCTCTCTGTTTAGCTCCCTGTTAAAAATAAATACAAAGGCAAAGGCATACAGGCATAGGGAGTGTTGGTGTTGTGTGTGACCAAGCGGTGGGGGGGGGAAGAGACAGTCTCCCTGCCAGTTGCTACTGCTGAAAGTATAATTCATTTTGACAGTGACAAATACTGATTATTATTAAAAGGGGAGTGTGTCTGTCAGTGTGTGGCAGTCTGGTAGAAGTGAAGCACTAAATTTTAAAGCCAGGCAGTTGAGTTGTGCTCCCTAAAGACAAATCAGAGGAGGAAAGAAAAGCCATAAGCATTAAAAAAGCCCAGCCTAGAGTAATAAACTGAAGAAAGGTACCTCATCTCTCATTTATGTCAGCTGGGGGGAAGGGAGTGGGACTGTGTGGAGTGTTAAAAAAGTAAGAAAGAAAGGAAAGGGGTTATGGTACACGAGGGTTGTGTTGTTGCCCATAAGTAGCAAGTCTGAATAATAAAAAACAGCTAATAAAGGAAGAGTTTAACAAAGAAAAGATAAGAGGAGCCTTGGGCAGCTTTTTGGGAAAAAGGAGATTGTGTGGATGTAAAAAAAGTGTTGCAGTTGCAGCTGTTTGAGATACTAAAAAGAAAGAAACTCTAATTTAGCTGCAGCACTATATCTGTGTGAGACACTGTTTCAGTGTTTAACTGAGGAAGGGGAGAGGAGAGAGAGGGCAGGAGGAGGGACAGAGGGGCAAATTGAAACTGAAAAGGGAACAAGTGTGGTGGTGGGGTGTTGTGTTGTGGTTTATTTACATTGAACCAGTGCACGGAAAAATATAAAATATAGAGTATAGCAGTGAATGTACTGAAGTAGTGTGTGACACTGCTATAGTGTTTCCAGTTTCTGTTTTACCAGGCACCCAAGCACATCTAGTACACTACTTACCCCAATCCCCCTTCCACCCAGTCAAGAGCGGACTCTCACACAGATATTGTAGAATATATTTTATTTGCTGCAGAGTAAGCAAGTTAAAAGTTAATAAACACAACAAACAAAAATATGGCTATGCAAAGAATAAAAACAAAAGACTCTTTTTTTTTTTTTCACTGATTGGTCAGCAGCAGCAGCACTTGCAGCAGCCACTGGGCCTAGTAACCAAACACAAATACAGTCTTCTAAGATAAGAGACACTGCTGTGGTAATGGATATAACAGCAGCTGATAACTGATGTTCATCAGTCAATTGAATTAAACCGTGAAGCGAAGCATCTGTTTCTCTTCCTGTCCTAGTAAGAAACGAACTTTGCTGGATCAGCAACAACAGGAGACATAATCTCCTAAAGACAAAAATATGATCAGGAAAAAAGGGCCAGAATGTTTCAAACTCACTGGTTGAACAATTATAAATGGCTACGATCGATGAAAAAAGGACTGATGTATTGCACAGTTTACGAAAAGTATCCCTCTTTTGCAATACCAGCCTTTTCAAAAAAAACGAATGTTTGCCACAGGCTCTAACAATTTTAGAATTGAGTCACTACGTGCACATGAAAAATCTAATCCGCATGTGCTGTGCCAGAACCAACATATTCTGGAAAGGGGCCAGCGTGCAGTTCAGTGTGATATTACTGAGTCACCACTTTATCAAGCCTTTGCAGTGTTGGAAGAGGCCACAAAGGAGAAAGTGAAACGTCTGTTCAACACAGCGTACTCCATTGCAAAAAATCTGCGTCCTTTTTCCGACATGGATTGGCTATGTGAATTGCAAGAGAAAATTGGTATTAAGCTTGGTACCAACTACACAAATGATAAGCGAGCCAGGGATTTTTGCAGAGCTATATCTGCTGTTCTGTCCAAAACCCAGATACAGACTCTTAAAAACACAAAATATGTGACAATTCTTGCTGATGGCAGCACGGATACGGCTCTAGTTGAATGGGAAAATGTCTTTCTGCGTTTTGTAGATCCTAACACAAAAGATGTATGTACATATCTGATCCAGGCTGTGCCTTTGGAATTCGCACATGCTGAAGGTGTTTTTAATGCAATGAGAACTGCATTAGATTCACTGTGTCTTCCAATCACTGACTTATCAAATGTGAGCAGTCTGGGGCCTGTTTTGATTTCTGCCAATTTTGATGGTGCAAGTGTAATGATGGGTGAAAGGAGTGGAACCATCACAAAGTTACGGGAGCACTGTTCTCGCATTATTGCCATGCACTGTGTTGCCCATAAGCTGGAGTCGGCAGTTCTCGATGTAATGAAAACAAACCCCTTCATATCAAAGCTTGAAAATACTCTAAAGGGTATGTAACCCCCCTGCAAATGGGGGTTCCCAAAAGACTTCCAGGAGCTTGCTTGAATGCTCCAAGCCTGAATGGTGTTTGGCATTTAAGCCATTTATCAGTGAGTGTTTTTAGAGCCTCTGGTACTGTCTCTTTAAGAGCTGTCTGCTTGCAGACATAATTATGTTGATATGGGGGATTGTGTGCTTCTCTGTTTGAGTACCATCGAGCTGCTGCCAATTCACTCCATTTTGCAGTCACTAGGAGTGCAAAGGAACCTATCTGAAAGATGTAACTGTTTGCCAGAAATCATTTAGAGTAATAATGAAATTACAGTTTGTCTAACCTGCTTTCTTTGCAGTCAGAACTGTGTCTGCCTAGTTCCCATTCTGGTTTTGAACTGCTGAACTGGACCAATCAGTGTGGGGTAAGCTAGCTCTAAAATGGTGCCTTGGACGAATCAGAACTTGGACTCATAATCTGAGCCAGCCACAAGAGGATTGTATGGGCAGTGACTCTGGGAGATGTAGTTTAGACTTCTGCACCTTTTTGGACCAACAGGAGCAGTCTATTGTGAGTGACAGCCTATCCAGTCAAGAACTGGGAGGAACTCAAAGGAAGTGCCCAGTTTTGTCTGTTGGAGTTTCAGTTGAGCTCTGGCAGTGAAGAAGGAAGGAGCCCTGTGCTTTTTCAGTGTGCAGTTTTAGTCGGGAAACGTGTGTAAGGCCCAGAGTTCCGGTCTGCAACTTGTGTAACTGCTTGTTAGGACTGATCCGTCCTGTGAAAAGAATCAAAGGATATCTGAAGAGTAGAAACCAGGCTCACCCTGTAGAAGACTGGAGAAATTGCTGAATTGCACTGGTCTGTCAGGAACTGAATCTGCTGTGTGTTCTCCCGGGTATTGTGCAGTAATTACGTCGGGATAGAGAAGCAGCCTGCCTGGTATAGTACTTTCTGTTTTACCATATAAATGTGTGAAGAGGCTTGTGTACCTCAAGTGAATCCTGCTGCCATTAAAGGACTTTGCCTGTTGCAGTTTGCCATATAAATGGGTGAGGAGTCTCGTGGAGCTCAAGAGTAGCCCTGCTGACATTGAAGGACCCTATCTTGTTTGGAGGTCGTGAGTACTAATTCAGGGTCGCTCCCTGTTGAATTGCCACATTGAATCCAAATGGAATCACTGTACTGCTGACTGTTTAAACTAATTTTTCTTTTCTCTGTGGGAAAGGGCCCCTACCAGCTGCCACGGTTTGGACTAGCCACTAGGGCTTGGGTACCCAGGGACAGTAACTGGTAGGGATAGGCCTGTACACAGAGCCATAGGTAGATGAGTAAAGTGATAAGCTAATTAACCTGATTTCCCCCTGTCCTTGTTATATTCCCCCTAAATAAATCAGAGCTGCTTGTTTCAGCAAAGTTATACTGCCTGAGGTATTTTGTCTATGATGTATGTAAAGTATTGTACTGTGATTGTTGCACTGTATCTTATTTTACAGGAGGTCCCAGTGCCTGAACCAGCCCTGGGGGTAAGTGTATACTGTGAAGGTAATTCTGATATATTGTGTGGGCCACTAGTGTGAAGAAAGGGGGGTTGCAGTGTCCCAGAGGGCTGTGACCAAGTAAGTTTAACTATTGCAAACCCTGACCTCTGGGTGGAGGCACCCGCCATTGGATCCAGGCCCCTCAACCTGTTAGTGGCAAATCAGGCAGGGGTAGTAGCCCCTGGGATAGCGCCATCTAGGGGTTACAGGTATATTTAAATTCTACCACTATAGTCCAAAAAAGATGAGAGCTACAAGAAATTGCACAAGTGATAGACAGTGATCTGGCACACTTCAGTGCAGTTAAACAGGTGAGATGGCTGGCCAGCAGATCACGGTCAGTTCATGCAGTTCAGGTGAATCTACCTACAGTTGCTCAACACTTGCAACAAAGTGCATCTTCTGCTGATGGTTCAAAAGCAAAGGTGCTGTTAAGAGAGGTACAGTCTGTTCACTTTGTCAAATCTCTTTATATGCTCCCAAGATTTTTTTGCCGATACTTAGAAATCTTTCACTGCAGTTTCAAAGAGATGACTTAATAATTCTTGAAGTACCAAACCTCATCGAGACCTGCCTTCTCCAGCTGATGGAACTGAAATCAAAGCCAGGGAAATACATGACAGCTTTCCTAGCTCATTACAAACCTCAAAACAGATGCATGGACTATGTCATTTCACAGAAGGGAGTTGAGAAGACCGTGCCCTTCACATGCAAAGAACTGTCCTGAAATAAATTTTGGGACTGATACACAACTGCAGACTTTAGTTGATGCAGCAACAAATTATATTGATGTAAGATTTCAAAATTTCTCAGAGGTGCCTCTGAAATGGCTTAAATGTCTGGATTTTAAACAGTTTAATCTATCAAGAGAACAACTTGCGGACTTCAGGACCAATGAAGTGGCCATTTTGGCAGCATACTTTAATTTTTTCAATGATGAGCAGCAGGAAAATATTAGATCAGAATATGCTGCATTTAAGGCCATGCTGAAATCTGCAGTTCACAAACCCTATCTGCAGCTGTATACAAGATTGCTGAAAGAAAAAATGCCCCAGATTGCTCACATTCTAGAGTTAGTGGAAATACTACTGGCAATGAGTTTGTCAACTGCAAAGTGCGAACGAGTGTTCTCCATTCAAAACCTGATAAAGACAAAAATAAGAACACGTCTGGCAGATGACACACTACAGTCACTTCTTCAGATAGCAGTAGAGGTCCAGATCTATGTGACTTCGACCCAGATCCAGCAATAAACCACTGGCTGCTGTCTGGTCCAGGCACTCGACATGTTTATGGGCATGCTACTACTGGTATTACTGAATCTGATGCTTCTGTGTCTTATGGTAGCACTGCTGCTTCTCCATCATCACTTGATGTTGTTGACAGTTCTGAATCTGAGTTCTTCTAATTATGTTGTGCTAATTATTCTCTGCTTCATTCTGGCATTTGTGGAACTGGACAGGACATTCAGAGTATGGCACCTATTCTTCAAATCACCAAACTTAAACTGTATTAACAGAATATTTTTTTAAAAATCTTCATTTATACTATTTTCTATCACATACTACTATTTATAATATAGAACACAATTACTTTGTTGCTACATACTTTTTTATAAGTTTTCCTCAAAATACTGTCTTCTGACTATTGGACTACCACTCACGACAGTGGGACTACCATTTTTGGATAGGCCAGTTGTCCTGGACTACCACGTAAATTTAAAATTTGTCGATCCCTGTTTCTCAGCAAGAGCTTCGGTCGACGACCCTTAAGGTGCACCTGGCAGCCATCTCTGCTTACCGGGCACGGGCCGGGAAGCAGTCGGTGGCGCAGGAGAAGGTGGTCGGTCGCTTTTTCAAAGGCCTTGATCACATATCCCCTCCAGTGCGAGAACCTCCACCTCCGTGGGATCTACTGCTGGTATTGGCTAAGCTCGTGGGCAGACCATTCGAACCGATGCACAGGTGTGACTTCTCTCACCTGTCATGGAAGACCGCCTTCTCGGTGGCTATCACGTCAGCCAGAAGGATGGGAGAGCTCCAGGCGCTTTCCTTCGAGTCTCCTTATCTGGTCTTCCACAGGGACAAGGTTGTCCTGCACCCCAACCCGAAATTCCTTCCGAAGGTGGTGTCGGAGTTTCACCTTAATCAGGTGTTGACTCTGCCGGTGTTCTACCCCAATCACACCTCGGAGGCCAAATATAGGCTCCATACTTTGGACCCTAGAAGGCCGCTCGCTTATTACAAGGAGCGGATGGCTGAAGTTCGGGGAGAGGTTCACCAGCTGTTTGTCACCTACGCTGAAGTCGCACCTGGCAGACCTGCAGCCAAGCGGACAGTAGGCAGGTGGGTCACCTCCTGCATAGATTTCTGCTGTAGGTTGGCGGGCATGGAGCCTCCCAGAGGGATAAGAGCTCATTCTACCCGCCATACCGCTGCATCGGTGGCTGCTTCCAGTGACGTCCCTATCCAGGAAATCTGCAGGGCTGCTACCTGGAAGTCAGCACACACCTTCATCACCCGCTACCACATCGACCTTGAGTCACGCCGGGATGCTGGTTTTGGGGTCTCGGTTCTCCAGTCTTTATTCCCTAAGCAGGGGGTGTGCGCCTTGCCTCCCTCCCTCCTCCCGGAGAACTGCTAGGAGTCTGCCAGACAGTGTGGATGAACAACATATACCATTCCTAGAACTCCTGTTACAGGTGAGTAACCTGTATTTACTGTTGTCAGTCAAATCCTGTGCCTATAAAAGTAGAACTAGCTTTGGGTGGGAAGGAGGGCAATATAGTCCCAGTAGAGAAGTCCAGTCACACAGCAGTCCTTTCTCCTGGTGTCTTCTGCCAAGCTACCAGCAGAATCTTTCTAAGGCAGTCTTTAAATGGAGCTTCCTTCTAGCTAAGCCACTCCCCCTACTTACTAGATCTTTCTACAAGTAATTTAAACCTCACAGCTATCAAGTCCTTTCAATAACCTGAGATTTACACCTAGATAACTGTTCAGATAACCATTCAGTTCAGTTAACTCAGGCAAACACACACTTTTTTTTTTTGTTTTGTTTGTTAGTTTTTTTTTACCCTAAATTAAAGGTCCAAGTACAAGAGTTCTACTTCTTTAGTCCCAGCAGAGAAGTCCAGTCACACAGCAGTCCTTTCTCCTGGTGTCTTCTGCCAAGCTACTAGACCTGACCTGGTTCTGATTTCGACTCTTATCTGTTTCAAAAAGGTCCTGATTTACTCTGGGTGGCCAAAATAGGTAAATATTTCAAGACTGAATCAGAACCGGGTTAGAGGCAGATCTGGACCAAGGCAAATGACAGAATTACAGTAGGTTACCCCTACTCCCTCATGCCAATGTCCACTTTCATGTCATGTCAGTTTCAGGCCATGTGCTTTGTTCCGTGTCAGAAGAAAAGTGTATCGGGGCCGGGGGGTGCAGAAACAGAACAAGTGAAGGCCGCTCACAGAAACATGTTGTGACTGCATTAATGAACAATCTTACTTTGAGAAACCGCTCTTGCAGCAGGTTACACCATAAGGACTGAAGCCGGCAGGCGCCAGGACCACGGAAATTTTCTGGCTGCGGTATGCAGCGGGGACTCGAGCGTCAGGCATCCTACAAAAGAGGCGGTCCCAGAATCTCCGTTCTTTTCCCTCACTGGCCGACTTGCCAGCATCGGCCTCACGGACGCTCGCCTTCCAGCAAACGACGCCTAGAACAGCATTTATCTACTAAATGTTGGCATCTCCAACTCCTTCCTCAGAAGGACACCCCTCTAAGTGTGCCTGCAGCAAACAGATCCCTTTTAAGGATCTTCAGTTGTCCTGTCTGCGGTGCTTAGGCCCGGAACACGACACCAAGGCCTGCTCCTTTTGCCAGCCGTTCAGTAGTCGCACCCGGATCCGCCGCCAGAAGGCACTTCAGGGGTTCCTCTTGGAAGAAAGGTTAAAGATCGTGGATAAAGCCCCTGCCTCCAGAGGTGAGTCTACCTCTAAGTCCCATAAGCACTGGGAAAAACACTAGGAGAAGGTCAGGTCCAGATTCCCGAACCGGGCCTCGGAATCGCGCATCAGCAGCGGCTCCATGTGCTCAGACTGCTCTCCCTCCAGGGCTCTCTCTCAGCCCCCTCCCGTTAAGGTTAGGACTTCAGGCAGTTCTTCAGCTTCTTTGCATCCAATCAAGACTTCCAGGACTTCGGACCCTTCTTCAGCACCCTCCCACGCTTCAGCGAAGTCTTCTGACCGTCACCAGTCCAAGTCCTCTTCTAAAATCTCTTTAGCTTCCTTGGGCAGACGCCGGGACCCCGACGCCAGATCGGCCTCCTAGGGGACCGGACCCTCCTCCCAGGAAGACCAAGGACCTGACGTCCCTTAAGCAGACGACAGACACTAAACGGGCTGCCGACTCTTCCCGAGCTGTACACCGTAACCAGACGTCTGCCAAACACGCCAATGCCGCCAATGTCCTCAGGGAGCCATGACTCGCCCTCCCTGTCACCGGTGGATACCGGTCGCCTGGTCTCTATGGAGGAGGATCTGACTTCTGCTCTGATGACCAGGCAGGCGACAACAAGGACGCCAGGCTTCCATGGGAGCCTTCGCCTGATCTGGCGACACCCTTGGACCCGATGCCCGATACCGGCAATAGACCAACCCCGACGCCAGGACCATCGTGTGGTATGAACATCCAGGAGGTTAAAGACCTCTTTACCTTTTGGTGGGACACAATTAAAAGAGACATGGTACCCGTAAGACCTACTCCTTCCCCTCCTACTCTACCACAGGGGCCAGTAGGAAGACCTCCGACCCCCAAGGAGCCTACTCCACCTCCTAGGGGTAGATCTAAAGAAAGAAGGCCCCCTTCAATATCTCCCTCAGGGTCTCCCAGTCCTAAGCGATCTAGACTAGATGGTCCACTCCGCAGGGGGAAGACTCTAGACCTGACTCTTCTGATACCTCCAGGTCTCCTCCTCCAATCAGCATCCCATCGCCTGACCCACGAGACCTCCCCAGGTCACCTCTGGATGATCCCTCTTTTTCCGAAATCATGAGGCACATCCAGGAGAATATGGGATGGAAAACGGAAGACCTAGACCCCGAACGACAGCGCCTAGCTCGATATCTTCGGCAGAAGGACCCTAAGCCTGTGGTGGTGCCCCCCTTGGTGGACACCTTTGCGGATGTCATCAAGGCCGCGTGGAAATGTCCGCACTCCACCCCCACGGTGCCGAAGAAGGCTTTACTGCCTGTACAGGGCCCCTATGGAGGACCTATACTTGGCACAACAACCCCTGGCTGATTCACTGATCATCACAGCCTCCCATGACAGGTCTCAACGACCGCAACATTTGAGTACACAGCCTCCGGACCAGGAGACCAAGCACTTGGACTCGCTGGGTGACGCATGTCGGGTTGCTGCATGTTCCATTAGGTCACTGAACTATCCTGCACACATGGTTCAGTTTCAAGAATGCCCTGTGGGAACAGGGTCAAGACCTAGTCAAAGCACTTCCAGATGGCGAGCAGAGGAGGAGCAGACCTCCTTCACACTGGGTCAGACATGGGGACCCCAAGTTCTGAGAGCAGCCTGTGATTCAGTGGACTCCGCAGCCAGGGGCAGCCTCAGTCTCCGACGGAGACACTCATGGCTTCGTATCTCGGATTTACCAGGCGTCCAGAAAAACATCCTGGACGTACTCTATAACGGCGAGGTCCTATTTGGTGAAGATTCCAAAAGGTGATCACCAAATTACAGGACACGGAAGGCGTAAGGACTGTACAGGCCATGTTAAGGTTCAAATCTGGTTCCTTTCAGGAACCAGAATAGTTTCACGCGGCCAGCAACAACCACTGCCCGGTCAGCAGCAAAGGGGCAACTCAACCATCAGAAGGCCCAGCCTAAGTCTTCCCAGGCCAAGTTCAAAGATATACCAAACTGACCCAGCCTGGGGGTAATGCCACAGCATGACTCTTCTGGCCCCGCCTTCCTCTGGATCAATGGGAAGAAAAGGTTGGGGGTCGAATCGCTCGCCACCTTTCAGGCTGGCAGACGATAACCGCTGACCAGTGGGTCCTCCGGTTGGTCGAGAGAGAGGACACTTTATAGAATTCCTCGACCACCCACCGTCAAGGCCTCCCCTGCTTTCCCGTTATACGGGTCAGCACGCACTGCTCATACAGCAGGAAGTGCTTGCGCTTCTGGGAAAGGAGGCTATAGAGCACTTACCGCGGAACCAGAGAGGTGCAGGTTATTATTCCCACTTCTTTCTGGTTCCTAAAAAGACAGGGGATCTCCGCCTGATTCTGGATCTCAGCGACCTCAACGCTTCGGTCCTTTACAAACGTTTCCACATGGTGACCCTTCCAGGTTTAATTCCCATGCTCAAGTAGGGCGCCTTCTTAGCATCTCTGGACATGCAGGATGCTTACCTGCACGTACCTATAGCTCGAGCGCTCAAGAAATTGTTGCACTTCGAGTTTTTGGGTCGCCATTATCAGTTCCGAACCCTCCCCTTCAGACTGTCCTCGGCACCTCGGGTATTTACGAAGTGCATTGTGGTCGTAGCGGCAGCTCTCAGGAGACAAGGCTACTACGTGTTCCCGTACCTGGACGACTGGCTCCTCATGGCCCCCTCTCGGGAGGCTCTGATGTCCGCGATCCACTATACTCATTCCCTCTTCAGGTCGTTGGGCATCGTCATCAATCAGAAGAAGTCACACCTGGTTCTGTCGCAGAGACTGCAGTTCATAGGTGCAGTCCTGGACACCATCCAGGGAAAAGCCTTTTTGCCCCAGGACAGAGCGGAACACATCAGATCTCTCATAAGGGAGATCTTGACAAAGAAGATGGTCCCAGCAAGACTGATCTTTGCCTGCTTGGACACATGACTGCGGCCATTGCGACAGTCCCTTTAGCCCATCTCCACATGCGGGTGACCCAGTGGATGTTGCAGGTACAGTGGGATCAGAAGCAAGACCATCTGCAGCTTCCAGTTCGGATCATGAATGCCGTAATCCGGGATTGGCAATGGTGGCTCGAACCAGAGCACCTATGGGTCAGAGTCCACTTTATTGCACTGTCTCCAATTGTGACACTCTCCACGGATGCCTCAGGGTTCGGTTGGGGAGCACACCTCGACGGGGTCGGGTCTCTGGGCTCGCGGACGCCCCAGGAAGCTCATCTTCACATAAACATTTTAGAGATGAGAGCAGTTCTCTACGCCTTGCAGGCCTTCCAGTCAGAGATTCCACCGGGTACTCTGCTGCTGCAAACAGACAATACCGCGGTGATGTATTACCTCAACAAGCAAGGAGGCACTCATTCCTACCCGCTTTGCAGGGAGGCCATGTGGGATTGGGTTCTGCAACACCGCACAAACCTTATTGCTGTACGTGTCCCAGGAGCGGACAACATTATCGCAGACTGTCTGAGTCTGTCTCAGGCCCAAGTCCATGAATGGGAACTACTCCAGGAGGTGGTAGAGGATCTGTTTTGCAGATGGGGGACTCCAGAGTTGGATCTTTTCACATCCCTATCCAACACAAATCTGCTCACTAGATCCAGGGCCTGGTGTCTTCTGGCGAGACGCGTTGTCCCTCTCCTGGACGGGTAGATTCCTCTACACATTTCCTCCCTTCCCATTGATCCAGAGGGTTCTTTTGAAATTCCACAGAGAGCAAGCGACACTGATACTAATCGTGCCCGTTTGGCCCAGGCAGATTTGGTTCCCTCTGCTGCACCAGCTGTCTCAGGAACCTCCGGTGCCTCTGCCAATTAGCTCTCACTTATTGTCCCAGGAGGCAGGATCCTTGGTCCATCCGGACCTTCGCCTTCTGAACCTGCATGCCTGGCTCCTTATGGCACATAGCTGTCATGCGCTAAGGTGGTCTCGCAAGGTAGCAGATGTCTAGGGGCTGCTACAAACCGCCACTCATGCCACATATGCCATGAAATGGTGCACATTTTGCCTCTGGGCTCGGGCACGAGGACTTCCCCACTGGATTGTCCGGAAGGTTCGGTGCTAGACTACCTTCTGTCCCTATTTCAGGCAGGCTTGGCCTACTCCTCTATAAACGTACACCACTGTGCCATCTCTGCCTACCATACTCCTATAGGCCTAGGATCCATAACTCTTGTTGGAAACCACACGAGCATTCTTGAGAGGCGTCCTCCACCTTAGGCCTCCGATTAAGGATCCCATTCCTCCGTGGGACTTGTCCTTCGTCCTGGAGCAGCTTACGCTGCCACCTTTTGAACCAGTCGCGGATTGCGAGCTACGTCTTATGGCATGGAAGACGTTATTTTTAGTTGCTGTTACTTCGGCCTGAAGGATTTCTGAGCTACACGCACTTATGTGCAAAGAACCTTGTTTGGTTTTTCACCAGGACAGGGTGTCCTTAAGGACAAATCCAAAGTTTCTACCTAAGGTGGTCTCAGCCCTCACCCTTAATCAGGACATCGACCTGCCAGTGTACTTTCCTAAATACTCTAATAGAGGAGAGGCCCTGCTGCACACTCTAGATGTGCATACAGTAGGTGTCTACGATACTACCTGACTAGAACCAGGCAACACTGTAAATCTGATCAGCTTTTTGTCTCCTTCGTCCATAGGATGCTGGGGGCACCATTTTCTAAACTATCGCTATCCAGGTGGCTCATCCATTGTATCGCGTTCTGTTACCAGAAGCATAACAAATCCCTACTGAACTCGATTAGGGGGCATTCCACAAGGGGGTGGCTAACTCCTTTGCCGCTCTGAAGAACGTGTCCACTTCAGCCATCTGCGCAGCAGCTACTTGGAGCACCATGCGCACCTTTATCAGGCATTATAGCCTGGATGTTGCATCACGGCGAAGAGCTGGTTTTGGTCTAGCAGTCCTTCAGGGACTACTATCCTAGGCTTCGGTCCAACTCGCGATCTTTACCTAGCCTCCTCCCATCTGAGAGGGATTTCCAGTATTGCTTGGGAATCCGTCCTTATGGTGTAACCTGCTGCAAGAGCTGTTTCTCGAAGTAAGATAGTACAGTTACGTAAGAACTTACCATAACAGTAGATCTTCAAGAACAGCTCTTGCAGCAGGTAGTTTCCTTCCCGCCATCCCCTCTGGAGGTAGAGTTGTTCCTTTTTCTTTCTACCCAGGATTAGGTGTTTATAACACTCATTTGAATGCCTTCTTGAAGGCGGATCTTCAGTCTCCACTTCTGATGTCATCTAGTGGCTGGGAGTCTCCAGCAGGAGAATCAGATTCTGGGGACCGCCCCTCTTGTATGATGCCTGATGTCAGGAACAGGGCCAACATCGGGGTCAGTCCCCGCTGGATACTGCTAGCTAGAAAATTTCCGTGGGGTCCTGGCGCCTGCCGGCTTCAGTCCTTATGGTGTAACCTGCTGCAAGAGCTGTTCTCTAAGATCTATTGTTACGGTAAGTTCTTACATAACTGTACTTTTCTGCCATTTCCAGGTGACAGAGAAACAAAACGTTTAACAGTGCCACATGAGCAGTGCAGTAAGCACAAGAAATATTGCTAGTATAGTACAACCCCGTTTATCTGAACCCCGGATAACCAAAACTCTCTTATCTGAAGGTTGGACATGTCCCCCCGTTGTTGTTTAATGCGTCACTAATCCCTTAACGAGTGTTTGACAGCTGTTGTGTTACAGTACCTTACTCGCAGCCCTTGTTGTAACTGGATCTGACTGATCAATTAAATACAGAACTGTTCCAGCACTGGAAGTCATGTCAGCCTGTGCTGGAACTGTTGTTGAGCTTCACATACCTTCTGTTGTTCAGCAGTGGCTAAGCGAAAGTGCTCAGTGCTCAATATGGCACAGAAACGTCATGTGCTGGAGTCACTCGAGGCAGGAGAGAAGGTGGTGGATATTGCTCATAGGTTTGGCATAGGCAATGCTACCGTGTGTGATATCCGCAGGGCGAAGGACAAAATTAGAGACTTTTCAGCAACCTTGGATAGCGAGGAACGGGCAGCAAAAAGAAAAACAATGCATGCCCGTAGAGATGAAAACTTGGACCGCGCAGTGTATCTCTGGTTCATTCAGAACCGAGCAAAAGGAATCCCTATCTCTGGCACCACACTTGAAGAGAAAGCCAGACAGTTCAATCAGCAGATGGGGGTCGCACCAGACTTTGTGGCAAGCGAGGGATGGTTGGATCGGTTCAAGCACCACCACGGTATCTACCAGCTTTCTATAGCTGGTAAAAGTCTGTCCACAGCTTGCGATTCTATAGAGCCTTTTCACAAAGAAGTGAAGGAGGTTATGTTTCGGGAGGGTCTTACTGATCAGCAGATCTATAACGCTGATGAGACTGGGTCTTTCTGGAAATTGCTACCAGAGAAAACCTTAGCCTCCGGAGTTGAAAGGCATACCCCTGGGTACAAAAACAAGGAAAGGCTCACTGTGCTTGCATGTTCTAATGCTACTGGTAGCCACAAGCTACCTCTGCTTGTTATTGGCAAGTCCGTGAAGCCAAGATGCTTCAAGCATGTCAGTTTAAACAACCTGCCAGTTGTCTACAGAGCACAGCATAGCGCCTGGATGAGCTGCAGCATTTTCCAGGAGTGTTTTTTTTTTTCTACTTTTGTTCCCTCTGTTAGAGCCCATCTAAGGGGCATCTGATCTCCCAGCTTGAGCTGTGCTGCTCCTGATTCATTGATAACTCCAGATGGCTCAATTCGCTGCGAGTTCCTACCTGCGATCACAACAGCAAAGATCTAACCCTTGGATCAAGGCATCCTAGCAACGCTTAAGAGGATTTATAAAATTAAGTTGCTCACACAAGTCTTGAATGAGGAGAAGGAGCACAATGACCTGTGTACCATCATCAACTCCCTAACAATAAAGGATGCAATCTACCGTCTGGCAGAGAGTTGGTCTGAGATCATGCCACAAACAATTGAAAAATGTTGGCAGAAATCCACAATCCTGAACACTGACTTTACAGACACACAACCAGAGAACGAGCAGGTTGCTCAAGCTGAGGAGGATCTAATCCATCTCGCTGACCAAGTTAAAATCGACTTGGTTGCCTGGCAGCAAGAAACTGAGGATCTGGGTCAAGAGAACCTAACCGATGAGGAAATCATTTCCTCTATGTGTGAAGGGCCTGCTGAGCAGGAAACTGAGGATGGCAGTAGGAGCAAAGATAAATGTGACCTGCAGTCCACTGTTCCAACTGATGCCGAGGCAGTGGAATCATTCGAACGTTGTTTAAAATGGATAGAGAATCAGCCTGAGACTGATCCAGTTCATCTACTGCTTGTTTGGCAACTTATGGGAAAGGCCATCAAGACATGGAATGGGGAAAAAAAGGCAGATGGGCATAATGGATTATTTTGGCCCAAAGGAAACACTAGCAGTCATACCTGTACTTGTACCAGCGCCTCCAAGTGCGAGTGAAAAACTGAGCAAAGCTAAGTGACTTTAATTTACTGCTGTACTGTAATGTTTTTATTTTGCTGTGTTTGCTTTACATCAAGTGTGTTAAATAAAGAGAGCTTTAATCACTACAATCATATATGCACTTATTGAGTGGGCTTGTGGGCGGAGGCAGTGTGGCAAGAATTGTTGAATCTTGAAACCCCCGTTTAACCGAAACCCCGTTTATCTGAAAGTTTTTGTGTCCCCCCTCCCCCCCCTTACATTCGGATAAACAGGATGGACTGTAGTTACAATAAAATGTGCAGTACAAAAGCATAACACTCTCAGTAGGAACCTTCGGGCAGACCTCTCAACCTCTGAGCATTAAAATACATAGCATTAGCCTTTAAAATTCAGAGCAAATAGCCAGAATGTGTAGCACTTTCTTACTTCAAAGATTAATATGTCTACAAATAGTGGTTAGTGTTGAGGAATGTTTCTGTTAAAGCAGCAGTACTACGAAATCAGGAAGTGAGCTATCAAAATTCTGTTTTTCGTCTGTAAGCATGCGTCCAAAGTTCCAGTTTCCATACCTGTAAATGTTTTTTTCCAGTCATCTTTAGTTTTTTTAGATATTTGCAATTTATTTGAATTGTTGTAGCACTACAACAAATATGGCAGCTGACTAATTTTCAGCTGCGCTTTTTCTACCGGTCACATCACATCTTTTGACAACAGCAGAGGGACCCTCTGCTGACCATTCCCTATGTCCCTGCAAGTCATACACATGTGCAGCTGGAAGCAGAGGGGGTTTCAGTGCAACATGCTTAGTGGCAGAAATGTAAACAAAAGCAGAGAATAACTGAGCAGATTACTCTGCAGCAGTACAATGCTGGCGAGAAAGAGTACCAGGTATATGATTAACAGGGCACTGGGAATCAACTGTCAAAAAAGCGCAATTTTTTTTATAGTACTGCTGCTTTAAGTTAGTTCAATGATTTTAATAGTTTGTGTCCAGAAATAACGCAAACGTTATTAAGAACATCACTAAACCTTTATAGAGCAAGGGTAAATTTCAGTGTAAAAACAATAGCGCTGTGTCAGATTCATGGCAGTTGAGAGGTTTGCCTTAGGGCTGCACATAACCACAGCAGTTTCCCTTTTGCACCATTCAGCAAAGTGATTGATGATTTCGAACTGAAAAGAGAAAGTAGGTGGAGTGGGTGGTACTGGGGAGGAAACTGCTGATTCTAGGCCTTGGATTGATGGAGGAGGACTAAGACCCTAAAGCCCTCTCAAAGTGATAAAATGTTTTCTCCTGTATGCCTTTGACAAGCAATCATAAGGAAAAAAAAAGACAGCAATTGAGAAGAAATGAGTGACTGGTAGTACTTGCAGAACAGTTTGTTGAGGCCTGGCCTTGGATCTGTGCCGAGCAAACAAAAGGCATCCATCTGAGACAAGGCAGTGTCAGTGGCTCAGCAGGCTGCACACTTGCCTCTGAGGCCAGAAGATCAGAAGGCTGTGGGTTCTATCCCCCCACCAGATACTTGCGTTAAATCCCAATACTGATCCTGTGGTGCAGCATGAGGGGGGTGCTGCACTCCTGGGGTGCTGTCTTTCGGATGAGACATTAAACCGAGGTCCCATCTGCCTGTTCTAGTGGTAGTTCAGGTGGATGTTAAAGATCCCATGGCACATCTCGAAAAGAGCAGGAGAATTTCACCTGGTATCCTGGCTAAATTTCCCCCATTCACTAAAAATATCACCAACAGCTTAATCTGGTTCAATGTCAGTTGGCATCCATCTATATTCCCTTCCCCCAGGATGAGGCTGAAAATAGGCAGAATTGTCTAGCCCTCCTTTCCCAGTCAACGAAAACTAAACAAGCATTTGTCAATGCCGAATGTTTGCTTTTTGGTATTGGCATTGGTAGTGCAGGAGCTGGAGAGATGCATAATAGGAATGGCAGTGAAGTAATGAACTAACGCCAGCCCCCACCCCTACCCTGCAGAAACTGACAGGCATTGGGGTGTGCCTTTGGGTCGGCCATAACGCTCACGCCATTCCACCTCATCCCACCCTACAGACAGTGACAGGTGTCACAGTGTGCCTTGGGGTCTTCGGCTCTTACGCTCGCCCCATTCCATAAGGAAATAAGGTGAGACAGGTGCAGTATAGGTGAATTTTAGGGCCAAAGACCCCAAGGTACACCTCGATGCCGGTCAGTGGCTGCAGGGTGGGGGTGGAATGGCCGTGAGCATTACGGCCGAGAACCCCAAGCCACACCCTCAATGTCTGTCAGTCTGTACAGGGTGGAGCGTTAACAGTTGGTAACACTAACGCGCCAGGTGTTTGCTGATATTTTCATTCAAAATTTTCAACATAGGCTTTTTGGGACCTCCCCTCATGAACAGTGGCACTGAGATTTCTTTAATCTGTTCCAAAACTTGAATTTGCACAGCGACTGCACTATTCTGTGCCACAGGTACGAAAGCATTTTTTGGGCAGGATGTAAAAAAATGCCAGCTGTACTGTTCATAAGGAGGTGTGCAAAATGGGCAGTGTTGAAAATTTTGAGTGAAATTATTGCAGATTTATAAAGTTACAAGTGTGTGTGGAAACTGCGCAGTGCACGCTGGTAACAGTCATTTTCTGAACTTCTGTCACCAAATTTTCAACATAGGCATTTTAGGACCTCTGCTCATGAACCGTATCATTGTGATTTTCTTAATCTGTCCCGAACACTGAATTCCCATAGCCACTGCGCCATTCTGCGCCGGAAGTGCGAAAACACATTTCGGCCAGGATGTGAAAAATGACTGCTATTCTGTCCATAAGAAGGTGTGAAAAAAATGCCAGTGTTGAAAATCTGGAGTGAAAATATTATAAATTCGCGAAGTTACGATGGTTTGTGGAAACTGCGCAATGCACGCTCGTAACAGTCATTTTATAGACTTTTGTCACCAAATTTTCAACATAGATATTTTAGGACCTCTGCACATGAACAGTGTCACTGTGATTTTCTTTATCCGTTCCAAACACTAATTTCCCACAGCGACCACGCTATTTTGCGCCGGAAGTGCGAAAACACATTTCGGCCAGGATGTGAAAAATGACAGCTGTACTCTTCATAGGGAGGTGTGAAAAAATGCCAGTGTTGAAAATCTGGAGTGAAAATATTACAAATCTGCGAAGTTACAAGTGTGTGTGGAAACTGCAGAACGTGCGCTCGTAACAGTCATTTTTTTGAATTTTTAAACCAAATTTGCAACCTAGGCTTTGTGTGAGAGCCCACCTCATGAACAGTGACACTGTTGTTTTGTTACTCTGTCCTGAAAGGTGATTCCATGCACTGACCATGAAATCACTTTACGGGATCGAATAACCAGATGACGGTCACTGAACTCATGAGAGGGGGTCCCAAGAACCCCATGTTGAAAATTTGGTGCAAAAATTCAGAAAAATGGCCGAGATATCCACATAAGTTGAAAAAAAACCCATTCATGCCATTATACAGCTTACCGGCATTTCTTCAGTTCGCGGTCGGCTTTGAAGCGTGAAGACGTATTCCCGGTCCACCGAAGATCGTCGCGCCAGGCTCCGGAGGTAAGTGTGGGATGAGGGGAGGTGGGGTGCACAGAGGGTGGCTGCGTGTTGCTGGAGGGGAACCGGACTCAACGAGGGATCATTTTTCTTCTACAGGAAACAAAAGTAAAAAAACGCGGAAAGGTTTTCTGCTTTTACAGGTACGTTGGCACACTGGGATGGGCTCCCAACGTGCCACCTGAATGTTTCTTTGGGGGGGGGGCAGGGTCTGTAGCTGTCTGGGATTGGCTCCATAGGCAGAATGTTTTGTGGGGAGCAGGCGCATGAGCCATGGCGGATTGGGCACCCCCTCGGCACACAATAGATAGGGGGGGTATTGTGACACTGGGGACTGGGCTACCCCATCGGCTGTAATGGGGAATGTGAGAGGTGGCGGCTGTCCTTTGGCTTCCATGGAGACTGTGAGAGGCCGACGGAGAAACCACCGCCATGTTTGTTTGAAAGGGGACACCAGAATGCAGCTCTAATTCGCTGCTGCAGTCCGGGACCGCCCCGCAAGCAAACACCAGCTGATTGTTTAATGACGGGGTGTTCCCTGATTGCAGCAGCCAATTTCTTTGAGCATAGTGGCATGCTCATTAACTGCTGTCATCGAGAGCATGCTTATCTATTGGTGCAGCAGAGACCAGCCCCAAAACGGACTGCTGCCATTCGCCACAACACTGCCGCACCTCCACAACCTGCTACTCCAACAAGCTGTCGCAATATGTTTCTTGCGCATGCGCGTAAGCAAACATAATAAAGGCAGGGAAGGGAAGAAAAAATGTATTCTTTTTTCTGCAAAGAATTTAGAAAATATCTACAGTAATCCAAGATTGAAATAAATAAATAAAAACTGTGAGGAAGGGAGAGACACCAAACTATGGTGAGGTGACAAGTGGTAGCCCTAGATCAGCCAAGAATAAAGCTGAGAAGCACAAAATATATAACGTTTTAGAAGGAAACAAGGAAAAGGGTAGGCAGAGCCTTATATTTCGGGGTATCAGCTTAGGCCCTGTGCCTGCAAAAAAAAAAAAAAGCACATCTAGAAGAAAACACTAGCACTCCAGCAGATTTTAGTAGTCCATATCTTGTAGTCTTGCCTAATCAGTTAGCTGCATGCAAGCAGAAACATTTTTATATAGCGGTATCAAAATACGTTTTTGTCAGAGTTGGTGTTGGCTTGGTTCTGCTATTAAAGCGTTTTGTTTTTTTTGGTGGGAGGGTGTAGTGCTCCATCAGTTGAGTATCTCATGTCTTGTAGTCTACGTATTTTCCTGGATGCTAGCAGGAATATTTTTTCATAGCATAAATAAAATGCATTTTACTAGACTTGGTGTTGGCTTGTTTCAAATGTCGAAGGCTAGGTCTTATTTAAGGGGGTCATACCTCTGTGTCATTTGAGTAGCTCCTAGGTTGTAGTATTACTACCCATTTAAAGCAGCAGTGCATTACAGCGGTGAAAATTTAGAGCCGATTGCTCTGTAACGTCTGACTTATATGATACCTTTTTTCCTCACATTTTGAGTCTGCATTACCACATTTTTCTTCCTACAGCTGAAATAATAAAAAGAGCACACCTGTTATGGCTCAGACCAGGCTTTCATCAGTATTCTCAGCTGTTTTTTGTATACCTGTTGCTCCGGACAAGCAGGGAGCAGCATCTAGCATAGCCTCCTAGAGGCTAGAGTAACTGCCTGAGAATGAGTTTGGTACATCCAGCAGACCTGGGTTTGATTCTCACAGCACTTGCATACTTAGTGACTCTGAGCAACCCAACCAACCCAGTGCTCCTGTGTTGCCCCTTAAAACAGACACTTGTGCCTCGTGGGCCTTAACTGGTTATCAAAGGATAAAGAAAGAAATAGTCATATGAAAAGTGATCTTGAACATTGGGTGTTTAAAAACAGCAGATAATACTAGATATTAAAAGGAGTGCTTTTTGTATTATTTCAACTGTAACAAGAAAAAAGTGGTAATGCAGACTCAAAATGTGGAAAAAAAAAGATACTGTACAGTTCAAGAGGTGTGAAGCAATCTAAAATAAAAAAAAAGCAGATGTCAATATTTTCACCACTGTCCTGCATTGCTGCTTTAACTGCATGCAAGCAGGAATATTGTATTTTCATAGCACAATCAAAATACATTGTATCAGACTTGGCGAAGACTTGTGTCCAGTGTCAAAGGCTAAGCCTTTTTATTTTAGCCGGGGTTATCCTCTGTCAGTTCAGTAGTCCCGCTAGTCATTTACCTATGTGCAGGCAGGAACTGGTTTCTTCCAGATACCAGTAAAAAATTGTACCAGACTTGGCATGGGCCTGCATGCAAATCGGAAATGTTTTTCTTTTGTTGCCCAATTAAAATAAATTTCTTGGTGTAGGCTGGTGTCATGTGTGAAGCCTGTTTTTTTTTTTTTTTGTTTGTTTGTTTGTTTTGGGGGTATATGTTCTGACAGCTGAGAGTAGCTTGTAGTCTCATTAGACCATTACCTGCATGCAAACGTGAATACTTGTCTTCTGCATTCCAATAACAAACCAGCAAAAAAAATTTGTACTGTACACTATGTAGGCCTGGGTCATGTGTGAAGCCTTTTTTGGGTTGGGAGCAGCACTCAGGCAGTTGAGTAGCCTCTTGTCAGTCTGTCACCTTTGTGCGTGCAGGAATATTTTTCTGGAAATAAAAAAATAAAAATTGCATCACATTGACATGACTTGAGTCACGTGTTGTGTGCTTTGTGTAGTTTTCTGGCAGTTACTGTATGTAGCCCATACCTTGCTAGCCAGATCCTGCTTCAGTGGCCTAGAATGGGGGAGGCCCTGACCCAGGAAACCTCCTGTGTTCAGGGGTATATTTTGCTTGCCAGGAGTTTACTTGCCCTTTTTGTCATTTGTTTCTCTGGCCTGGAAAAGTTCTGGGGCGCCCTGAAACTCTGCCTTGATGTAGCAAATAAGCCCATACACTTGAAAATGTCCAAGCAGTTGATGTTTACTGAAAACATATGTCAAGATCTCTTTGTACTCTTGATCACAGATCCATGCATCCCAGTTCTCTTTATAGATATACTTACTGCCTAAAACATTATCATGTACTGTTTCAGCAAGAGGACTGCAAAGCAAAGCTGAGCGGTTCTGACAGCCCAGCAACACGAAATAACTTTCTGTGCAGTAAGAAACACACACAAGTAGGCATGTTAATACATTATATTCACTGGTTAGTGGTTATAAACTACTGCCAGCGTCCAGCGAGTGCCCAACATCTCCGTAAACCACATATGTGGTTTACGAAGCTC
The DNA here is from genome assembly GCA_016271365.2 of Neoceratodus forsteri. NCBI lineage: Eukaryota > Metazoa > Chordata > Ceratodontiformes > Ceratodontidae > Neoceratodus > Neoceratodus forsteri. Next base: position 45,753,773 of record CM057457.1, on the reverse strand, counting down.
TGTAAACCACGGGCACACAAAAACCAAAGCAGCACCTTAGAAAGCTGCTGAACAAGCTGTTCTTGCTCCGCATGTCCAGTAGCGCTAGTTTTTTCACAGTCTGTGCGAGGCACAAGCTTCTCAATGGCTCCACAGTACCTCACCAAGCAGTTTTTTTTAAACCCAATTAAAACAAACAGTAATACGTTCTTTAAAGTAAATATGGCAACAGCGTCACAATTTAACCCCCCGAATGACACTGACAGACACCAATTTATAGAAGAGCAAGAAAACAAAAATATAAAAAAAAATGATTAAAAGCAGTACATATAAAAAATAAAACCTGGGGAAGTGTTTTATTGGGGATCATTTGCACACCCTCTGTGTGAGATGACCTTATAAACCATAGATGCCCCATAAACAACTGTTATCTATGCATTATTCTATATATGAAGCAGTCAAAGATTTTCCATCAAGATAAAATTCAGTGCACCTGTTTAAAAATAATATTTGTTTGTAATTTTCTGTCTCTTCTCCACCCACCCCCCCGGCCTACCACCACCAGTAATACTGAGAGGTGGTACAGTCTGGGAATTGCTCTGAATGCCATTTTGGCAGCGTTCAGGAGATTATGAAACTTAAGTTCCCTGGTAAGTTAATTTTAGGAAAAAAACATTATAGGAGCACTTTCTATTTTCTAGAGTGTCTCCGAAACATACTACCATTTGTTAAAGGCAGGCAAGCACAGAGCAGGAAGACAAGCGAGTAGCAGTTGACAGGCAGCAGAACAGGAAAGTTAAACATGGTGTGCGAGGCAGCATCTGTACACATAAGAGGTATGGTGGTTCTGTACGTTGGATGAAAATCTGAGACTACTTTATAGTACCAATATACTGTATACTCCTATGATCATCTCACGGGATCCAGGGTAGCCTCCCGACCCCACCACCAGGCTGTTATGGCCAGGTTGCTATCCTTCATAGCTTCTCTCTGGGACATATAGTAACCCTGTCTCTTCCCCATCGACTTCTAGTTCTAGGGACATGGATATGTTGTTAAATCCACACTTCATGGCAGGTTCCTTGCCGCTTTAAATCTTGCTGGAAGGTCTTCAAGCTGGCTCCTCGCACCCACTCGGGTGGTAAAACTCTTGGCTCCGCCCCATGACGCCAGATCTTCCTTACCGCTTGGAAGCTCAGGTTCCTTGTTTAGTGCTCTGCGTTTTAGGCCTGAATCCAAACGCGATAGTTAAACCAAAATTTATTCTTTCATTTTCTAGACTTCAGTCTGTTTCTTCCTTCGCGGCTCCGATGGATAAGTCAACTCCCGGATTTCGGCGGTGCCCATGCAGGCAGATGATGTCTCGGACCGATCCGCACTCCAAGTGCGTTTATTACCTCGGGCTTGATCACGATCCGCAGGCCTAGGATTTGTGCAAGTCCTTCTCGGACAATGTCCTCGAAGACCATGCTGCCAGACTCCAACTTGGGTGCCCCGAGAGACGTATTCCTCCGGTGAAGTCAAAGGAGGCCTGCTGGGTGGTGTCCGGTGGGCTCAGCTGAGCAACTTGAGCAGATGATCGCCCTTGAGGAGGAGGAGGGGGCCCAGGCCGCATCTCCATCCTCCTCGGTCCCGGCTTCTTTTAAGGAGCTTTGTCAGTCCCTCTCTACCAAAGGTGAGGGTCCGTCGGGACACTCCTCCTGGTCCACGAAGAAGAACACGAAGGGTAAGGCCCACCATCGGCGTTCGTGGGAGCGGGAGAGGTCCCCTTCCCTGGACAGTTGACACTCTACTTTGGTCGAGGTTGCGGCTAAGGCTGCTGGCTTCACGGTGTCCCCATCAGGTCAGCCGGCCGAGACACCTGTCGACGCGGTCGAGATTTTTCTCGACCCGTCGGACGGGCTATCGACTGGAGAAGCTGACAGCCCTTCTTCACCGGTTCCCCCGGTGGAAACAGAGGACTTGCTTGTGCCGGTGTCCCCGGTTAAGGTTCCCAAGCCAATGGAGGAACGGGTTTCCCCCGCTCCCTCCCAGACCCACCCTCGGAAATACTGACGGTCTTGGTCTTGGACCTCTTCTCGGTCCAGCCAATCCCACCGACACCAGCGGTCTCAGTCTCGGCACCGAGGAAAGTGGCGGCACCGCTCGTTCTAGTCTTCTTCCTCCTTGGAGGAAAGGCTTCGGCGCAAACTGCGTCGATGCTACGAGGACTTGATGTGGCAGCAGCTTCTTCTGACCAGGAACAAGCCGCCCCGTCGCCTTCCTCGGCCATTAAGTGGCTGTCACCGGAATGGCCGAAACAACCCCTCGTGGTTATCGAGGAGCCCAAACCGGCACCGGTTGTTCGGCCGAAACCAGCTGCGCCACCCATTGTGGTGGAACCCCCATCTCCACAACCTAAATCTGGGGCTCCGACCAAGGATTCTCGGTTGGGTCAGGAGTTGCCCCATCGGTTGCCGGTCACCCTCACTCCCGATCGTCCTCGGCTAGTGGAGGGTGGCTCAGGCCCTAGGTAGCTGTTCGCAGACTCGTCGGAGTCTGATGATGACTCTTCCCTGTTCTCCAAGCCCCTTGAACCTGCCATGAAGTGTGGATGAACAATATATAACATTCCTAGAATTCCTGTTACAGGTGAGTAACCTGTATTTTCTGTCTGTGAAGATATTTTGAAAAATCTTCACTTTATGTGCACAGTATGAAACATAGAAACATAGACTTTGACGGCAGATAAGGACTGCTTGGCCTGTCTAGTCTGCCCATTTCCCTACCTACAGGATAGGCCACAGAACCTAGTTAACCAACAGCCTATTTCTTCCTAACCCCCACAAGAACTGCCTTATGTCTGTCCCATGCATTCTTGAATTCTCACACAGTTTTAGACCCCACAACCTACTCAGGAAGGCTGTTCCATGCATCCACTACCCTCTCTGTGAAAAAATACTTCTCACATTGCCCCTGAACCGCCCCCTTATCTACAAATTGTGTCCCTTGTTCTTGCACATCTCTTTTCTGAAACATGCTACTCTCTGGGACTTTGTTGATTCCACTGAGTTACTTAAAAGTTTCTATCATGTCCCCCCTCTCCCTTCTTTCCTCAAGGGTATACATATTAAGCTCCTTTAATCTGTCCTTATATGGCTTCTCATGCGGACCCTGCACCATTTTAGTTGCCCTCCTCTGGACTGCCTCCATCCTGTCTATGTCCTTGCGAAGATGGGGTCTCCAGAACTGGACGCGGTATTCCAGATGGGGTCTCACCAACTGCCTGTACAGAGGGATAACAACTTCCTGTTTTCTGCTGGTGATGCCTCCCCCTATACATCCCAGTATCCCCCCCAGTCCTCCCTGCTGCCTTCTCACATTGCTTGCTAACCTTAAGGTCATCTGATATGGTTACCCCCAGGTCCCTTTCCATTTTTGTTGTTGTTACTACCTCCTCCCATTGTATAATCTTCCCTGGTTTTTTTTCCCAGGTGCATTATTTTGCACTTCTTTGCATTGAATCCAAGCTGCCATACTTCTGACCATTCCTCCAACCTTGCCAGGTCCCTTCTCATCCTTTCCCGCTTCCTTGTGTATCAACCCTGTTGCAGATCTTTGTATCATCTACAAAGAGGCATACGTTTCCTTCCAGTCCCTCTGCAATGTCACTTATAAAGACATTAAAAAGGACTGGACCCAATACTGAACCCTGCGGTACCCCACTAGTAACCCCTCTTTCTGTGGAGTGGATTCCATTTATAATTACCTTCTGTGTCCTGTTGTCCAGCCAAGTTTTTCACCCTGGGACCCATTCCCAGGCTGGTTAATTAATTATTAATCTTTTGTGTGGGACTGTGTCAGATGCCTTGCTAAAGTCTAGGTAGGCTATGTCCACAGCCCTCCTGGTCTTCTACTTTGGTCACCCAGTCTAAGAAATCAATTAGGTTTGTCTGACATGACCTTCCCACTGTGAATCCATGCTGCCTTGGGTCCTGTGCCCCACTGACCTCTAGGTACTCAACATCTTTCCTTCAGAAGTGATTCCATCACTTTCCCTACCACAGAGGTCAAACTGATGGGTCTGTAGTTTCCTGCCTCTGTCTTGCTCCCACTTTTGTGAAGGGGAATCACATCTGCCTTCCTCCAGTCCTCTGGTACCACACCATCCTCCCATGATTTGTTAAAAAGGGTAGTCAGTGGTGTCACTAGTTCTCCCCCTGATTCTTTTAGAATTCTGGGTGAATTCCGTCTGGCCCCATTGCTTTGTCCACCTTCAGTTTTAGGAGTTCTTTCAGAACCCTTTCTTCTGTGAAAGGACTGGGGTCGACCCCCCTATCTAGAGTGCTTCTGTTAATTGGATTAGGCACCTTCTCCTCCTCCTCCTTTTGTGAATACTTAGGAGAAGTATTCGTTCAGTATCCCTGCTTTTTCACTGTCCCTCTCTGCCCACCCACTGTCCTTTCTGTTCAGCCTTACTATCCCTTCCTTTGTCTTTCTATGCTCTGATGTACCTATAAAAGGTTTTATCCCCCTTCTTAACCGAGTTGGCTATCTTTTCCTCAGTTTGGGCCTTTGCTATTCTGACTTCCCTCCCTGCTTCCTTCTGCCTTAACTGGTACAGTTCTCTGTCCTGCTCCTTCTGTGTTTCCTTATACTTCCTAAATGCTATCTTTTCTCCCTAACCTTCCATACCTCTTTTGAGAATCATAGTGGCTTTTCTTTCATTTCATTTGTTTGCTTCACACAAAGGCTCGTTGCCTCTGTGTTGGCAGTTTAATGTTTCCCCATTGTTGCTCCACCCTCCTTCTAGCCTGTTTGCTAGTGCTTTTCTAAGGCACTCTCCCATCTTGCCAAAGTCAGCCCTCCTGAAGTCCAGTACCCTCACTTTTGTATGGCTTGACTCTGTAGCTGAGTTTATGGTGAAGCACACTGTTTAGTGGTCACTTGTTCCCAGATAGCTACCCACTTCTAGATCTGAGATCCTTTCACTGTCCCCATTTGAAGGTATGAGGTCTAAGATTGCTCCCTCACGAGTGGGTTCCAAAACTAGCTGTCTGAGGCATGCCACCTGTAGGGCATCAAGAATGGCCCTGCTCTTGGATGTGGCTGCAGCAAAGGTGCTCCAGTTAACATCTGGCATATTCAGGTCCCCCCTCAGCATTATCTCCGCTTTCTCTGCCATCCCAAGGATGCCTTCTGTCATATCCTTGTCCATGTCCACCATGCCTGATTGCGAGCTTGCTGGCAGGCCAAGAACTCGGCAGATGCCTATGGGAGATGGGTGCCCCGGACCCTTGTCTTCCTAATGGGAGCATGTCGGTCCCAGACATTTACAGACTGAGTGGTGAAGTGGCTTAGAGCTGTGCCAGTGGAGGAGGAGGCATTGGTAATGAGTGACCAGTCAGTACCAGTAAGTTCCTCGTGTAGGAAAGACAAGTTGAGAGACCGAAAGGAGCGGAGAGGGAGTAAATGAGAGGGGATATGGGCTGGTGGATTTTACGCACACAGTAGACCATGTGATGATCACGGAGTGCATCCAGAAGGATACCTGAGGTGACAACTCTGTAGGGGTGAGACACCAGTACCCAGTCTAGCAAGGTATGTTTACCTGATTTGAGGTTTAGCTAGGTAGGTTCAGAGATGAGTTGTTTCAGATTTAGGGAGGAGATGCGGGAGCAGATTTTTAATTGCAAGCTGGTCAGCCAGTTTATATTGAAGTCCAAGGATGTAAAGCTCACCAGCTGAGGAGAAGGAGATGAGGGAAGAGAAGTGGTTGGTGATAGTCACCTGGAGGAACACAACTTTCTTATAGATCAACAAAATGGGTTTAGGAAAAGGAAATCCACCGCAATGGCACTGGGTGGTGGGTTCACGGATGCTGTGCTGAGGGCTGTGAAAGAGGTCTAATTACTGGCGCAGTGTTTGTGTACCTGGCCAGGTGCCTTCAATACAGTGGATCATGACATATTACTAGCTAAATTAGTTAAGATGGGGATTCAAGATATGGCAGAGTAATGGTTTGGTAGCTACCTTAGGGATAGAATACAGAGTAAGTATAGGTGGAAGGTCATCTGAGCCACAAATGATGAGAGTAGGCATACCCCAGGGATCGGTGCTGGGCCATTTACTTTTTCTGATCTTTTTAAATGATCTGCTCAGCCCTTTCTCTGGAGGAAACAGCTTAATGTCTGCTCTCTCTACCCAACTTGTCTTTGCCTACTCCTGCCCCTTACTCTAAGTCATCGCCTCATTCCACCACTGGCAGCTATCTCTGCCCTCTGAAGGGGCCAGTTCCAGGTTTGACCTGCCCTTCTCTCTGTCCCTTACCCCCACCTCTTTCCTGCCCCTTTCTAGCTCCCTGCACTTAATCAAAGGAATTAGTTCACTTGAGCTAATAATTTGCACTTTTTGTTCCAAGGTGCTCCCAGATTGCACTAGCACTGTGTTAACTTGCCCTCCACAACAGATTTTTTATCTTTTTTTTTGGCTCACTTTTCTCCGGTAATGTTCCCCCATCTTTATCCTCTACTTCCCCCAGCTTGTTTCCCCTGTCTATCCCTCTACCCTCCTTGATGTCCACCCACTGGACCTCATTCATTCAATAATTGCTAAATAATCTGCCTCTTAACCGTGATCCATTCCTGCAATGAGTTGGCTCCAAGGCTACATTAAATTTCTGTATTCTGTTCCTCAGATATGCTGCATATTCCACAGGTATGATATATTTAATTGTATGTTATGTTACAAAAGTGACTTTATGATTATTTTATATTTTTAACTGTGTTACAAATGTAATTGAATGTTTAATTTCGGATATGATAAATGTTAAACTGTATGTCTAATTTTTAAGTCAATTGTGGGCTCCCCTTTTCGGTCGCACTGAGACACGAGCAACTTGTCATTCAGTGCCTTCCTGGTGAAACATTTCAATAAATAAATAATGTGCGTGGATGGCATTGTAATTTGGGAATCAGTACCAGGAGTAACTGATCTACAGCTTTTTTTTTTTTCTTACAAACTAAATATGATACTTTGGCAAATTGACTTGATCTAAAAAGGTTAATCTTGAATGAGGGAAGACTAAAACCATGTTATTTGGCTCAGTACAAAGACTAGGAAATATTGCAAACTGCTTCCAGGTCAAAGGTAAAAATGGAGTGACCTTGCCACTTGAATCTAGTGCTGGCTGTGCCAGCTGCCCCACCGCCCCCACCACCACCCATGGTCGTCACTCCACCTTATAGCGGAGGTCACGTGTGCGCGAAAACTTATCAGCTCACTTTGCCATTGGCAGGCTATACCGTCCTGCCACTAGGGGCATTCCTGCTTCCTCCATTGGCCTATATAGTTAACTCTTGCTAATCCATCCCTGTTGATTCCTGTCTCCCTGTTGCTCCAGTGCGAGCCCCCCCCCCCCCCAAAGTCCTGCTTCCTCTCCCTCGCCCAGCCCTGTCTGCTTCTCCCACCCAGCCTCCAGTTCTCACTGAGTCTCCCACCCTGCTGGGGACATCTCCTACCCCCTGGGCGTGAATACCTATCTATGCTCCTAGGTGAGCTGCCACCCTCTGCCCGGTTCTCTCCCGCTGTTTTCGACCTTTTCCCTGCTGTGTATTTTCGCGGGCCATCCATCGACCCAGTGACATGGCCCCTCATGCATGGACTGGTGCCCCAGCCTGCCTGGGTTGCCTTGCCACCCCGGCACCCTGCAAACCCCCCACAGCCTGGTGTGTGGCCAGAGGTCTTAAGATAGCTCATCTCAACATCTGCAGCCTCCTCCAGAACCTTGCAGAACTAACAGCCTGGGTTGCCTTCTATAAGCCTGATATCTTGGGCATCACTGAAACTTGGCTCAAGCCCCAGCACCCCTGACTCTGCCTGCTCCCTCCCAGGATATAGCCTTGCCCGGTGCGATAGGGCAGGTAGTAAGCGCGGCGGAGGCATGCTCCTATACTACAAGGTACACCTAAACAGGTCCATAGTTGCTTACTCACCCCCGACCCCCCAACCCTGTGAGTTCCTCCACTTCCTCCTTCTCCTAGGGAATACTAAAAAGGTGCATCTCGTCTGCACCTACAACCCTCCGAGGGGAGGTGTACTAGGGCTCTCATCCCTGCTTGAGCAACTTAGGGACAGGGTTGGCTCAAACGAGCTCCTCATCCTAGGAGACCTTAACCTCAACTGGCTGGGGCCCAGTCATAAGCAGTATGAGCCGCTGCTCTCTGGCCTTGCTCTCCGTCAGGTCATCACTGAACCTACTAGGCCCTCCCCCCGTGGAGACACTGGGACGCTCATTGACTGGGTGATGAGCAACCGGCTCGACAAAAATCATCCACTCGGGGATACTCCCTGATGCCATCTCCGACCACTCCCCCACATACTGCGTATGGGGCTCTAGCTCTCCCAAAGTCCCAGTTGAGTGCTCCTGATGAGGGAATACTCTAAATTCTCAATTGACAACTACCTCCAAGACCTACAGGGGGTAGAGTGGTCCAGGATCACTGCTACTAACGACCCAGTTGCAGCCCTAGACCACTTCCTTGCAGTATTTGTCCCACTGCAAAATAGGCACGCACCCTTTTCCAAGAGGAGAGTTAGAGGCACAGTTACTAAGTGGCTCCATAGTGACCTCCTCTCCCTCATGAAGTGGCGTGACAAAATTAGGGCAAAACACAGGCTCTCTCGAAACAATGACGACCTCCTGGAGTACCGCCAACTAAGAAACACCTGTAAGAGAGCCATTCGCACTGCAAAAGTGAGTACTGCAGAGCCGCCCTGCTTGCCTCGGCAAATAACCCCCGGCGCTTCTGGAAAAAACATGAAAAACCTTCGGAGGGTCGGCCAAGGAACAATTCACGGATATGCTCATCGGAGGTACCAACTGTAACAACTCCCTAACCATCGCCACTTCCTTCAACTGCATGTTCTCAGACCTGCCGCTCACCCCCTCCCTACCCTCTACCCCAAACCTCCGAAGCATCCCCCGCCCCCTTCTACCTTAAACGAATCACTGTTGGTGAGACCCAGAAACCCTTGCCAGCCTCCCACCACACAGGAGCTGGCCACGACAACCTAGAGCTGAAGCTACTTAGCCTGGGGGCTCCTCTCTACATGAATCGGTGCGCCCACATCTTCAACGCCTCACTTATCTCAAGGATCCTCCTGACATATGGAAGTTGCTAAGTCGTCCTGTCCTTAAACATGGCGACCCAAAGATGTCAACAATTATCGCCCCATTGCTATACTATCCGCTGCCAGCAGGCTCCTCGAAAAGGCGGTTGCTTCGCAGCTCTCCCACTACCTCCAGGGTCATGGTGTTCTATCCCCTACCCAGCACGGATTCAGAAAAGGGCACAGCACATCAACCGCCCTGGCCATGGTTACCACCAAGATCCGGTCCGCGACTGACCAAGGCAAATTGGCGGGGGCCATCTTCGTTGATCTGTCTAAGGTCTTTGATCGGGTGGACCATCCCCTCCTCCTCTCTGCCCTGCAGACTCAAGGTTTCTCCCTCCATGCCCTTGACTGGTTCGCCAGTTACCTAGGGGGCAGGCAGTAATACACCTGCTTTAATCAAACCCTCTCAACCCTCTCCCCTGTGAACAGCAGGGTGCCGCAAGGCTCCGTCCTTGGACCCATCCTGTTGTCACTGTTCATTAATGATTTGCCCTCCGCCACGACCAATGGGCACCTAACTCTCTACGCTGATGACCTAGTCATCCTCGCCAGCTCACAGAACATCACCTCCATCAATTCCCAGCTCAACTCCGATTTCTCTCTTATCAGGAGATGGGTCGATGGACACAAACTCACAGTGAACCTGAAGAAAACGCAGGCCATGCTGTTTGGCTCCGTGGCCAAACTCTCCTCCTGCACAACTCCCCTAAAAATCCATGGGTCAAGTGACTCCCTCCTTCCAAACACTGACTCCTGTTAGATACCTAGGTATCACCCTCGATCCCCAACTCGATCTCTCCTTGCACTTTCGTAACATTTGTAAAGCGACGAATGGCAAGCTCGGCCTAGCCTACAGAGCTAGACTGCCTCACCCCCGCAGCCCGGCTTGCAATTGCCAAGGGGATTCTCCTTCCCACACTCTCCTATGGACTTGTTGCTTTTGCCCCGTTCTGTCCTCTAGCCTTGCCAAATGGGACACCACCTACAACAGCATATGCCGCCTCGCACTCTCTGCCCCCCGCCTCACGCACCGCTGTGAGCTCTATTCCCGACTGGAGTGGCTACCCCCAGAAAAACTCCGGACCTACATCCTTGGTAACTTCATCGACAATATAGTCCGAATGGCCACTCCCGCCTCGCTCGCCCTTCCCCTAAAACACACCTCCCCTGTCTACAACCTCAGATCATGCGCTACTCAGGCCCGTCTGGTCCCCAAGACCTGTACCCTTACAGGGGATCGGGCATTCACCGTCCATACACCAAAATTGTGGAACTCCCTTCCTGCCAGTATTCGTGCCTCCCCCTCCCACCCTTGCTTCAAATCTTCCCTTTGGAACTTCCTAAAAACCGCATCAACCTGCCTGTGTTAAGCATAAATCGGGGGCCCCCCCCAAGAGTACAGTTCTCCCAGCGCTATCTCCTCTGCTGTTCTCCCTCTTCAGGCACTTACCGCCCCAGGCGGTGCGGCGTCTATTGCTCTTAACCATTATCCTAACCTGATGTAGCACCAAGTCCTCTCTCTCACTACAGGTGTCTACTCCCTACAGTTTTAATGTTTTGCTCCTGCTTGTGTTGTTCTTGCTGCAAATTCTTAATTGTTATTTGGTGTTATCACTGCTGTATTACCCTATGGCGGAGCATGTTGCTCCTGTATGTAACCTTGTGTTCATGAATACCCTGTAACTCTCCCGGGTCACTCCTGAAAATAGGCACTTTGCTGTCTAGTGTGCTTACCTGGTTAACAAAGGTAAATAAATAAATAAAAATAGATCCTGGACTGACTTTTCTTCTTAGCAGCATGTGTTAGGAGGAAAATAAACCAAAAATTGGGGTTTTTGTACCAAAATTTGAATTCCATTAAGAAAGAAGCACCATTACTTATTGCCAAGCAGTTACTAATCCCAATACTGGACTATAGAAACCTATTATTTGATCCATCTTCGAGAGGGCTCTTGCAGTAGGTAATAACCTTGAGGACTGTGCCCCCTAGCATCAGGACCTCACGGAAACTTTAGCTAGCAGTGTCTGGCGGGAGACCTCCCAACGAACGGGTCACGTGATGGACGTCAGCGTGACACTGTATAGTGGGTGGTCCCCACGCCTGCCTTCCAGTTCTTTCCCACTGTAAACCTATGCTTGTTGGACCTTGCCGAGATCGTTGCTGCAGTTTGACCGCCATTTATTGGATGCGTATCCATTTCTTTCTTTACTTTACAGTAATTCTTGAGTTTTTTTGCAGGTCTTCTCTATTGTCCACCAAGTTGCATAAAAACTAGTGCGATTCTTGCAGCACGCAGCTCTTGCATGAGAAGTCCCATTCTCTTTGCCTCTTCTGCTTAGCCCCAGAGCACAACACTGAGGACTGTGAGGCCTGCCAAAGATTCAGTCAGGCCACATGGAAGTGCCGCAAGCAGGTCCTCAAAGCCCATTTCCTAAAGAAGATGGTATCTATGGAAAAAGAGCTGCAGAAGTTGAGTGCTTCTTCCTCGTCCACTGACTCCCAAAAACACTAGAAGAGGAGGGACAAAGAGAAGCACTGGGACCAGGATTGGTCCCCCTCTCACCCGCGGCCACTCTTGGGTGAACAGTGACCCCCGCCTTCCTCCGGGAAGGCAGCGCTGCAACCAAGTCTGATCCACTTTCAAAGGAGCAGCCCTTGGTCCTCCCACCGCCACTGGTTATGATGGCCGTGGGCGCCTCGGTAGAGTCGGAGGCTTCCGCCACCCTTAGGCCCATCTCCACTTCTGGGTCTGGAGTTGGCTGGTGGGGCTGATAAGCCGATCATTGGGCTCTCCCAGCGAGCGCCCACCCGGGCTAATAAGTTGATCTCCTGGGTCTCGGTGCCCACCCAGCCAAGGTTGATAAGTCTGTTGTTGGGCCCGACCACTCTGCTCGCCGGGCTCCAGTGTGAGCCGAGTGACTTACGGCAAGGCGAGCCTGCTGCCAGACTCTGGGCAGCATTCTCAGGTCACGTTCTGCCCACGGAGATACCCTCTTCTCTCTGCGTTGTGGAGCACCCACCTCCTCCCTCCCGAGACCAGTGGGAGCCGGAGGACTGGGTTCATCTGTTTGGTGTAGTTGTGGTTGAAGCACCCCTGGACCTGATGTTGGAGCTTCCGGGCATTCCACAGGCCCTTCCCCACCAGTTTTTCTGGTGGGACTGTCAGCACTGCCACAGGACTTGCCTCCCATCGGCCTCAAACCGGACTCTGTTCCATCGAGTCCTTCTGGGCTAATTTTTAGGCCCCCACAGGGTCCCATGTCAGCCCCCACAGTTCCTCCATCGTGGCCTCTGGGCTACCCTCCACCCAGCTAGTTGACCTCTCCTTTGTCCCCGGGTACCCTCCCCCAGGCTACCAGACATCAGGCTTCATGACGTTGGGGTATGTGCCTTCGTACCCTTGTCTGTGTTTACCTGATGCACGGGTACCACACATCAGGATACCAGATGGCGTACCCTTCAGGGCTCCAGCTGGTCTATCAACCCCCTCCACCCCAGGCAGACTTTTGGGCCTCCCTCCAGTCCTGGTGGTCCAAGACAAAATCTCAGCTTGTCTTGGAGCTGGACAGCTGGCACCCAGTGAGACCCCTTTCCTAGGTCCACCTGGATCAGACTACTATGTCGTTTCCCCACTGGAACCGCAACAGTGGACATCTGGCATGAAAAGTCCTTCAGCCCTGATGACAGTCAGTCATCCTTCTAGAGCTCAGGGGGTCTCTCATTCAGACGTCATGCCATCAGATTCTTTGGACTTGGACTCCGAATCCGGTCTTTCTCTGCAGCTTCAAGGTTCAAGACTCCCCCTCCAGAGAAGCCCAAGTCAAAGGAGTCCTCCAGATCACTTCCAGAGGACCCTTCATTCACGGACCTCCCGAAAAATATTGTAGATGTGTACGACTGGAAGTCGAATGTGCAGGATCCCAAGCATCAGTGGCTTGCTGAACACCTGGACATCCAGGAGTCGACACCTATCCTTACACCGCCATGGCTACAGTCTCACGAGGACTTGGCCTCCACTATTTGGATGATGCCTTCCTCCATTCCAGCTGTAGCACAGAAGGCTGATAAGACTTATAGAACTCCAGAGGTTAAGGATCACTCAAGTGTCCACCCTAAGGCCGACTCTGTGGTCATCACCATTGCCCACGATAGGTACTCAAAGCCCAAACACATGTGCACCTCCCCATCATCGCTACCTCAGATTCTTCTTTCAGGGGGAACATTACCAGTTCAAGGCCCTTCCCTTTGGCATGTCCTCTGTACCTGGGGTGTTTACCAGGTGCCTTGCAGTAGTGGCAGCGACCCTGAGATGCCAGGGCCACTACGTGTTCCTCTACCTCAATGACTGGCTTCTGTCAGCCCCATCGAGGGAGCAGCTGGAACTTTTTCTTTCAGCTACCCTAGCTCTTTTTGCACAAGTGGAAATTACCGTCGGTTATCCCAAGTCTCAAATTGTCCCTTCCCAACGCGTCCCATTTATTGGAGCGGTGTTGGACATAGCCCAGGGTATGGCCTTCTTCCCTTTGGACAGGGTGTAAACCTTACAGAAACAGGCTCATTTAGTAGCCTTCAGCAGGTGGGTTTGGGCTAGGTCAGTTCTTCGACTTCTTGGCTTGTGGCCATCCCCACTGTTTAGCCAGGCTCCACATACAAATTTTGCAGTGGACGCTAAGAGCGCAGTGGGATCTGAGGTCAGGCGACCTAGATCACATGGTCATGGTCTCCAGTTCGATACAGAGGGATCTGCTATGGTGGCAGGATCTCAAAAATCTTACCAAGGGGGTTCTCTTCCAGTCCCCTTCTCCCACCCAGACTCTGACTACAGATGTGTCAGGGATGGGTTGGGGTGCTCACCTAGGGAGCCACAGGATTTGAGGGCTGTGGGGTCCGTCAGAGCTCTCTGCACATAAATGTGTTGGAGCTGAGGGCAGTGCTGTATGCTCTTCAAGCCTGCCAGCACTTGCTCCACCAGGGCCCACTATTAGTCCAGTTGGACGATATGTGCATAGTCTAGTACCTCAGCAAACAAGGGGGCACTTTCTTATATCCTCTCTGCAGGGAAGCGATGTGGGTGTGGAAATGGACAACTCTGCACCGGATACAACTCTCTCTCTTTCACATTCCAGGTGTGCGTAGCATCCTAGTGGACAGTCTCAGCCACACACCAGAGTAAGAGCCCATGAATGGGAGCTCAAGCAAGTGATGGTTGAAGGAATAGTCTACCTATAGTATGGGGTTGTCCAGACCTGGGTCTGTTCAGCTCCCCATAGAATGAAAAACTACCCAGGTTTTGCTCACTCGTTCCAGGGCCTGGTGTTTTTTGGTGAGACGCGCTATCTCTTCGCTGAACAGGGAGGTGTTTGTATGCCTTCCCTCCCTTTCTGATGCTGCAAAGGGTGCTGCTCAAGTTTCAAGTGGAAGGGGCTCACATGATCCTGATTGACCCATATTGACCTCGCCAAATTTGGTATCCACTTCTTCAGCAGTTTGCAGTAGAGCCTTTGGTCCCTCTGCCACGATCTCCTGACTTGGGAGAGGGGCACGCTGGGTCCATCCAAGGTTGAAATCACTTCACATGTGGCACCTCATGACTTGGCTGCTTCACGTGGAGTTTCCTCTAGAGTGGCTCAGGTCCTTGTAGAGGCTAGAAAGCCTTCTACGAGGATGACATATGCCATGAAATGGAAGTGTTTCTCCATTTGGGCCACTGCGAGGGGTTGGGATCCCTTTTCTTGCCCCGTTCCTCAGGTCATGGAGTATTTACTACACCTCTCTGACCTGGGCCTGAGTTGCTCTTTGCCTAAGGTTACCTATCTATAGGAGGATAGCAGATGTAGTCCCCTTATACAAAAGTGGGAACAAAGAGGAAGCGGGGAACTACAGACCAGTCAGCCTCACCTCGGTAGTGGGGAAGATCATGGAAGCACTACTGAAGGAGAGATTGGTGGAACATCTGGTTGTCAATGGACTACAGGACCCAAGGCAGCATGGTTTAACCAGGGGGAGGTCATGTCAGACCAACCTCATTGAATTTTTTGACTGGGTGACTAGGGAGGTGGATCAGGGGAGGGCAGTGGACATGGCCTATCTGGACTTCAGCAAGGCCTTTGACACTGTGCCACATAGAAGACTATTGCACAAACTGGGGAATATGGGTGTGTGCAGGACAGTAGTGTGGTGGGTAGGTTACTGGCTGGGCGGCAGGACACAGAGGGTGGTGGTAAATGGCTGTCACTCCACAGAGGGAAGAGTGACCAGTGGGGTACCACAGGGATCAGTGCTGGGACCGGTCCTATTCAATATCTTCATCAGTGACATTACGCAGGACCTAGAAGGCATAATTTCACTGTTCGCTGATGACACAAAGCTCTGTAACAGAGTAGACACACCAGAGGGTGTAGACAGAATGAGAAGGACCTGCAGAAACTTGAAGAATGGTCAGGAGTTTGGCAGTTGAAATTCAATGCAGGAAGTGCAAGATAATGTATATGGGGCACAAAAACCCTGGCACAATATATCAGTTGGGGTGAGGATATAGCATGCACCAAGCAGGAAAGGGATCTTGGGGTTATCTCTGATGACCTCAAGGCAGGAAACAGTGTGACAAGGCAGCAGGTAAAGCAAATAGGATGCTGGGATGTATAGGCAGGGGCATCACCAGCAGGAAAAGGGAGGTCATAATTCCACTATACAAGACACCAGTGAGGCCCCACCTGGAGTACACTGTACAGTTCTGGAGACCTTACCTACGTAAGGACATAGACAGGGTAGAGAAGGCTCAGAGGAGGGCAACACAGATGGTGCATAGATTGCATCACAAGTCCTACGAGGACAGGTTGAAGGAACTGAACATGTACTCCCTGGAGGAGAGAGGGGACATGATAGAGACATACAAGTATCTTACAGGGAGGAACAGGGTGCAGGAATGCACTATTTTTAAGCGAAAAAGATGTTCCAGGACTAGAGGGCATAGGATGAAGTTTGGAGGGAGGACGATTCAGAGGAAACGTGAGGAACAATTTCTTCACAGAACGGGTGGTGGACAAATGGAACACCCTGCCAGAGGAAGTGGTGGGGGCTGAAACAATCACGGGATTTAAGAATGCATGGGATAGACATAAAGGAATTCTGGAGGTCAGGGGTAAGGGGCAATAGACTTCTTGGAAAACATAAACTGAACTTACAAGCTCAAATGGGCAGACTGGGTGGGCCATAGGCCCTTATCTGCCGACACTGTCTATGTAAGTATGTATCTGCTATTCTAGGGACATGGATATGTTGTTCATCCACACTGTCTGGCAGGTTCCTTGCCGCTTTAAATCTTGCCGGAAGGTCTTCAAGCTGGCTCCTCCCACCCACCCGGGTGGTAAAACTCTCGGCTCCGCCCCATGATGCCAGATCTTCCTTACCGCTTGGAAGCTCAGGTTCCCTCCTTAACGCTCTGCGTATAAGACTGGTTCCTAATTCTTCGAATTTTCGAAATCAAAAAGTTTTTGCTATAAAGACTTCGGTCTTCTCTCCCTCGTGGCTGCGATGGACAAATCGACTCCCGGTTTCCGGAGATGCCCTTGCGGGCAGAAGATGTCTCGGACGGATCCGCACTCCACGTGCGTCTACTGCTTGGGCCTTGAGCACGACCCGCAGGCCTGTGACCTGTGCTCTTCCTTTTCGGCCTACGTCCCCGAAGACCGTGCTGCCCGTTTACAACTGGGGTGTCCCGAGAAGAGATTTCCTCCGGTAAAGTCAAAAGAAGGCCGGTTGGCGTTGTCCGTGGTGGCGGGCTCGGCGGATCAACTCGAAGCAGATGATCGCCTTCGAAGAGAGGAGGCGCGGGCCGCTTTACCTCAAGGCGGCATTTGTCCCGCTTCTCTCGGTGCCTCTTATTCGCTTCTTTTAAGGAGCTTTGTCTTACCCTCTCGACAAAAGGTGAGGGTCAACTCTTCTGGACCGTTTTCTCGGTCCAAAAGAGAGACGGGTAAGTCCACCATCGACGCTCTTCGGATGGAAAGATCCTCTCCCTAGTTGTTGGCCGTCGACTTCGTCGACCTCTCGGCTTCGGCCACTGGTCTCACAGTGTCCCCGTCAGGCCAGTTGACCGAGACTCCTGTCGACGCGGTCGAGATTTTTCTCTACCCGTTAGATGGGTTGTCAGCTGGAGAAGCCGAGAATCCCTTCTCCCCGGTTCCCCTGGTGGGAGTTGAGGATCCCGTCAGCTCGTCTGTGCCTCCGGTTCCGGAGCCTTCGGTTGAATTGTCCGAACCGAGGGGAGTGCCAATTCCCCGCAACACCTCCCCACACCGTCCTCGGCCTAGCCGAGGTTCTCGGTCTCTGACATCTTCGCGGTCCAGCCGATCCCGCCGTCATAGGCGGTCTCGGCACCGCGGCAAGCGGCTCCGCCGCTCGTCCTCTTCCTCCTCCTCGGACGAGGGGAGGCTTCGGCGCAAGTTGCGTCGGAGGTATGACTGAATCTCCGTGGCAACAGCTCCTTCTGACCGGAATAAGCCACGCCCGCCATCTTCCCCGCCATTAAGTGGCTGTCACCGGAGCGGCCAAACAACCCCTCGCTTTAGCCGAGGAGCCTGTTCCCAGGCCGGGTTGTTCGCCAAATCCAGCTGCCCCACCGATTCGTGGAACCTCCGCCCACAGCCGCATAGTAGGGCTCCGACCAAAATTCTCGGTCGGCTCAGGGACTGCCCCATAGGCTGTCTGTCACCCTCACTCCCGACCGCCTCGGCAGGTGGAGGGTGGCTCAGGCCCGAGGCAGCTCTTTGAGGACTCTTCCGAGTCCGGAGCAGATTCCTCCTTTTCTCCAGCGATGGACTTGGAGTCCTCAGGAGGACAGTGGGTGGACGATAGCCCTTCATCCTTTCTAGGATTGCTTGACTCATCTGGAGTCCACGGGATGAAGCTCGAACCGTTTCATACGGGCCAGGTATCCCTCACGGAGATTCTGGACCGAGGGGATTCCCCTACGGAGGCCTTTCCGGTGGCCGAGGCCATAGTGGGTCCGGCCTTGGAGCTCTGGCAGCGCCCTTCTTCCTGTCCTGCGCCTTCGGCCAGGATGGCCAGGAAGTATGCGGTCCCTACGGTTCCCTGTCCGGTTTTGGAACACCCCGGCTGAGGGGTTGGTTACCGACAAGCGTTTTCGGCGTGCAGGGAATGCTAGGATGTGACAAACCTCCCGACCAAAGAGTCCAAGAAATTGGACTATGCCGGCTAAAAGTCTATGCTGTGTCCTCCCTGCCTTCGCCAGGCCAGTTCGGCCGCCCTCATGGCACATTTTTCTCATGCCCTGTTGGGCTCCCTGGATGAGGTCGTCCCTCCTCTTCCCGCGGATCTGCAGACCACGGTCAGGCAGGTGCGGGACCAGGGCAGTGGCCAAACAGCAGCTCCAGACTGCTTTAGATATTGGGGACTTGTGTGCCAGGTCTGTGGCGGCCGCAGTGGCTATGCGTCGTCGGGCTTGGCTGAGGATATCCACCTTTACTTCGGATACCCAGCACAAGTTGGCAGATGTTCCCTTTTTGGGGACTGACCTCTTCGGCCCTGGGGTGGAAGGTCACCTGCAGAGGATCGAGAAGTCCAATGCTACCTTGGACTCTGTCTCTTCCGCTCAGAAGGACAAAGGCCGCAAACCACAGCCTAAGCCCTTTCGTCCTTCTGCGCCGGGCGCGTGCTCCCCAGCAACGCCAGGGCCAGCAGGCTCGGGCTTGGCATCCCAAACCTCAAGCCCGGGCTTCTCCCAACAGGAAGCAGGGAGGTAAAGGCCCAGGAGGTCCCTCGGCCGGTCCCTCCTCCAAGCCTGCCCAGTGACGGGCTGAGGGGTGTCGCCCCCAACCCCGTCACCTCACCCCAGGTTCCCCCAGTGGGGGGACGGCTCCGGTACTTCCTTTCCGCCTGGTCCGTTATTACCACGGACAGGTGGGTTCTGGAGGTGATGGGGAAAAGGTCTGCCTCTAGAATTCGAGCAGGCCCCGCCCTTCAGAGCCGTCGCACCTCGGGAGGCCTCGGGGTCCGCAGCCTCACTGTCGGCTTGTCGGGCCGAAATCGCTCTCCTCCTCCAAAAGGAGGTGATCAGGGAGGTGGCGGACCTTCCCTCAGACCCGGGGTTTGTGTCCAGGTACTTCCTGGTTCCGAAACGGATGGGAGGCTGGCGCCCCATTCTCGACCTACACGACCTGAACAAGTTCCTAAGGTCTCGAACCTTCAGGATGGTCACTCTGGCTCAGATAATACCATCCCTGGAACACGGCGTGTGGTTCTGCTCTCTGGACTTGCAGGACGCGTTCTTTCACGTCCCTATCCGTCCGTCACATCGGAGATTCCTTCACTTTCGAGCGGAGGGATCCCTCTTCGAGTTCCGAGCCATGCCCTTCGGCCTGTCTCCAGCTCCCAGGGTCTTCACCAAATGCATTGCAGTGGTGACAGCTTTCCTGCAGCGCCGAGGGGTCCGGGTGTACCCTTACCTGGACGATTGGCTGATAGCAGCCCCCTCCAGACAGGAGGTGGAGCGGTCCAGAGATCTGGCCCTCCAGGTTTGCTCTCAAGTCGGCCTTCTCATCAATGAGGCCAAGTCGGAACTCGAGCCGAAGCAGGTGATTCTGTTTATCGGGGCAGAGCTTGACTCTCTTCGAGCCAGAGCACGGCTCCCGGCGGACAGGGCCGAGGTTCTTACCTCCTTTGCCCAATCATTGCTGGTTGGGCAATCGCGCCCTGCCCGGGATTTCCTGCGCCTCCTGGGTCTCATGGCGGCCTGTACCAGCGTGGTCCATTGGGCGCGCTGGCACATGCGCCCCCTTCAGTGGGGACTGGCCAGCCAGTGGTCACAACACTGCGATCCATTGGACCAGCTAGTGATGGTGACCCAGGAGATGTGGAACGCTTTCCGGTGGTGGACCGTTCCATCTCATCTGCAGGAGGGCATCCCGTTTGTCCACCCCGAGCCGACGGTCTCTCTATCGACCAATGCCTCTCTGATGGGTTGGGGTGCCCATCTGGGGGAACACCGAGTGCACGGCCTCTGGTCCCCGCGGGAGTCCCGATGCCACATCAACCTGCTGGAGCTCCGAGTGGTCCGCCTAGCTGTCACCGCCTTTGCCCCATTTCTCCGGGGTCAAGTGGTCCGAGTCCAGACGGACAGTACCACGACCATGTACTACCTAAACCGCCAGGGCGGGACACGCTCCATGCTTCTATGCAAGGAAGCTCTCCGCATTTGGTCACTCATGCGCAGCCTGGAGGCGGGACTCCTCGCCATTCATGTGGCAGGAGCCTCCAACACCCTGGCCGATGCCCTGAGCTGGATAGGGGCTGCATCTCACAAGTGGTCTCTCCTGCGGAGGTAGTACAAGATCTGTTCTCCCATTGGGGCACACCTCAGGTGGATCTGTTTGCCTCCAGGGAGAGCGAAGCTGAGGCTGTTTCATCGCCCCCCTCAGCAGGGCTCGCTGCAGGGGGATGCCTTCTCGAGGCTGTGGACCCTGGGCCTCTTCTACGCCTTTCCCCCATTTCCCTTGATTCACAAGGTGCTTCTCAAGGCAAGGAGGGACAAGGCGCAGGTGATTCTGATAGCCCCAGACTGGCCCCGCCAGTTCTGGTACCCAGATCTCCTCAGCCTCAGCTCCAGGCTCCGAGGCAGCTTCCAGCTCGCCGGACCTGCTCTCAGTCAATGAGGGGAAGGTGTTCCATCCGGACCTTCAATCCCTGCACCTGACGGCCTGGTTCCTGAGCGGCTAGAGTTCCAGGCCTTGGGTCTTTCCAACGAGGTCCTCAGTGTTGTTGAGGCGTCCCGTAAGGAGTCGACCAGAAAATGCTATGCCTTCAAATGGAAGAGATTTTCCATTTGGTGTCAGGGCAAGGGCTTGGACCCTTCTTCCTGTCCTTTGGCAAGCATCTTGGACTATTTATAGTCCCTTTCTAGTCAAGGGCTTGGGTCGACGACCTAAGGTGCACCAGCAGCCATCTCTGCTTACAGGAGCAGCCGAGGCAGTCGAGTGAGGCAGGAGAAGGTGGTCTGGCGCTTTTTCAAAGGCCTTGATCACATTTCCCCTCCGGTGCGAGAACCTCCACCTCCGTGGGATTTACTGCTGGTACTGGCAAAGCTCATGGGCAAGCCATTCGAACCAATGCACAGGTGTGAACTCTCTCACCTGTCGTGGAAGACCGCCTTCTTGGTGGCTATCACGTCAGCCAGAAGGATGGGAGAACTCCAGGCGCTCTGCATCGAGTCTCCTTACCTGGTCTTCCACAGGGACAAGGTTGTCCTGCGCCCCCACCTGAAATTCCTTCCGCAGGTGTTGTCGGAGTTTCACCTTAACCAGGTGTTGACTCTGCCGGTGTTCTACCCCAATCACACCTCGGAGGTGGAATACAGGCTCCATACTTTGGACCTAGAGGCGCACAAAGCAGCCCATAAGGGGTGCAGCTGAAATTCGGGGAGAAGGTTTAGCTGTTTATCACCTACGCTGAAGCCGCACCTGGCAGACCTGCAGCCAAGCGGACGATAAGCAGTGGGGTCACCCTCGCATAGATTCTGCTACAAGTTCGGGGGCATGGAGCCTCCCAGAGGGATAAGAGCTCATTCTACCCGCCATACTGCTGCATCGGTGGCTGCTTCCAGGGACGTCCCTATCCAGGAAATCTGCAGGGCTGCTACCTGGAAGTCAGCACACTTCATTACCCATTACCACATCGACCTTGAGTCACGCCGGGATGCTGGTTTTGGGGCCTCGGTTCTCAGTCTTTATTCCCTAAGTAGGGGTGTGCGCCTTGCCTCCCTCCTCCCGGAGAACTGCTAGAGTCTGCCAGACAGTGTGGATGAACAACATATCCACGTCCCTAGAAATACAGGTGACTCACCTGTAACAGGAGTTCTAGGAATGGTATATGTTGTTCATCCACACGACCCACCCGACCTCCCAGCTTCGAGACACAACCTGAGCTTCCAGCAGGCCAGATCTGGCGTCATGGGGCGGAGCCGAGAGTTTTACCACCCGGGTGGGTGGGAGGAGCCAGCTTGAAGACCTTCTGGCAAGATTTAAAGCGGCAAGGAACCTGCCAGACAGTGTGGATGAACAACATATACCATTCCTAGAACTCCTGTTACAGGTGAGTAACCTGTATTTTCTGCCTACCACCCCTTAGTGGAGAGCAAAACTAAGGCTCAGCTGGAGGTTTCTAAAACCTTTCTGAAAGGGATCTTCTACCTGAAACATCTGGTGCGTAGTCCGGTGCCACCTTGGGATCTAGATTTTATTTTGGAAAAACTGGCCATTCCTCCTTTTAACTTTCTTTTTATTAATGCCATATAGAGGTGCAAATTTTTGTATGAAATATAATACATTTGATCCATCTTTACCAATATGTCCGACATTATATTAATTCCAGACAGTTCCAGAAAGGCAATTGATTAGCAATATGGATAATTTCACGTGAGTTACCAGTCAGTATTTGTTCCGTTAATTAAAATATTACACCTTTTCTGTCCCTAAAAGATCTTCCCCTAGTTCCAGGCTCCTTCAGCTCCTTCTCCTTCCCATCTCCCTCCTCATGTCCCCACCTCCTTCTATGGGACAAAGGATGGGTCCTGATTTGATATAAAAAAAGACCCAACTGCGCCACTGAAGCTCAAATCTTTCATAACTATTATTGCATCTGGCTATTAAGCGTTCTATGGTGTATACCTTCTCTATTATTTTATACCAGTCATGAACTGTTGGGGATCTCTTCTGTTTCCATAGCTGAGTAACTACTTTCCTAGCTCCCAAAGCCAAAAAGATTGCATTCAGGCAATACAAAAAGACACAGGCAGAAGGGGATAGGGAGAAGTACCAGGAGAAGCAAAGGGAGGCAGGGAGGTCAGTAAGTGGTCCGAGTCAAAGCTCAGACAGAAGAACACATTGCAGAATCAGTGGGTAAAGGGGACAAAACCTTTTACAGGTACGTAAGTGAAAAAAGAAAGACAAAGGGAGGGATAGTGAGAGTGAAGGGGGAGGATGGGGGGGGTGGAGGATGACAACAGTAAAGCTGACATATTGAACAGGTATTTCTGCTCAGTCTTTACTGAGGAAGAGGAGGGTAATGGGTCTGAAGGAGTACAAGGGTGAGAATGGGTGCAGAAATGGACACAAGTCCCTTTACAGTAAGGGTCCTGAAGGAACTGGAAGTAATAAAGAGGTTGATAAAGCAATGGGGCCAGATGGGGTGCACCCAGGGTCCTTAAAGAACTAAGAGAGGTGGTGGCTGAACCTCTGGCTATCCTGTTTAGCCGAATCACTGGAAACAGGAGGTACCCAAAGACTGGAGGACAGCAGATGTAGTCCTCTTATACAAAAGTGGGAACAAAGAGGAAGCAGGGAACTACAGACCAGTCAGCCTCACCTCGGTAGTGGGGAAGATCATGGAAGCACTACTGAAGGAGAGATTGGCGGAACATCTAGTTGTCAATGGACTACAGGACCCAAGGCAGCATGGTTTCACCAGGGGGAGGTCATGTCAGACCAACCTCATTGAATTTTTTGACTGGGTGACTAGGGAGGTGGATCAGGGGAGGGCAGTGGACATGGCCTATCTGGACTTCAGCAAGGTCTTTGACACTGTGCCACATAGAAGACTATTACACAAACTGGGGAATATGGGTGTGGGCAGGACAGTAGTGTGGTGGGTAGGTAACTGGCTGGGTGGCAGGACATAGAGGGTGGTGGTAAATGGCTGTCACTCCACAGAGGGAAGAGTGACCAGTGGGGTACCACAGGGATCAGTGCCTGGGACCGGTCCTATTCAACATCTTCATCAGTGACATTGCGCAGGACCTAGAAGGCATAATTTCACTGTTCGCTGATGACACAAAGCTCTGTAACAGAGTAGACACACCAGAGGGTGTAGACAGAATGAGAAGCGACCTGCAGAAACTTGAAGAATGGTCAGGGGTTTGGCAGTTGAAATTCAATGCAAAGAAGTGCAAGATAATGTATATGGGGCACAAAAACCCTGGCACAATATATCAGTTGGGGGGTGAGGATATGCATGCACCAAGCAGGAAAGGGATCTTGGGGTTGTCATCTCTGATGACCTCAAGGTAGGGAAACAGTGTGACAAGGCAGCAGGTAAAGCAAATAGGATGCTGGGATGTATAGGCAGGGGCATCACCAGCAGGAAAAGGAGGTCATAATTCGCTATACAAGACACTAGTGAGGCCCCACCTGAGTACAGTGTACAGTTCTGGAGACCATACCACGTAAGGACATAGACAAGGTAGAGAAGGTTCAGAGGAGGGCAACAAAGATGGTGCATGGATTGCATCACAAGTCCTATGAAGACAGGTTGAAGGAACTGAACATGTACTCCCTGGAGGAGAGGAGGGAGAGAGGGGATATGATAGAGACATACAAGTATCTTACAGGGAGGAACAGGGTGCAGGAAAACACTATTTTTAAGCGAAAAAGATGTTCCAGGACTAGAGGGCATGGGATGAAGTTGGAGGGAGGACGATTCAGAGGAAACATGAGAAAGAATTTCTTCACAGAACGGGTGGTGGACAAGTGGAACACCCTGCCAGAGGAAGTGGTGGGGGCTGAAACAATCTCGGGATTTAAGAATGCATGGGATAGACATAAAGGAATTCTGGAGGTCAGGGGTAAGGGGCAACAGACTTCTAGGAAAACAAACTGAACTTACAAGCTCAAATGGGCAGACTGGGTGGGCCATAGGCCCTTATCTGCCGACACGGTCTATGTATCCCAATAAATAAGTATATAAAAGAGAACCTTTTTGTATACGAAGGCCCTCTGGGTACCAAGAGTAAAACTAATTCTGGAGTAAGAAACGCCTCCTCTCCCACCAACTCCGCCAGTGAATCTGTTTCCTGCCAAAATATTCTTAAAGCTGGACAAGACCAGAAAACATGTACGAAAGTAGCCATTGATTCTCTTGCACTGTCTCCAGCAGTTTTCTACCGAGCCAGGTAAAAACTTTGCCAGCTTAGCTGGTGTGTTAAAATAGCAACTGTACACCTTCCAAGCAAATTCACGCCAATATGGGACCGAGAAAACCCCGAGTGAAGGGCGGGCATACTTGAACCACATTTCCTCTGAAACCGGGGCTGGCAATTCCTGATTCCAGGCCTCCAATATTCCTATAGTCGGGTCCATTAGGTATTCTCTAAGCCCCTTATATAAAAGCCCAATCATATGTTGCCATGTGTTACCTCGAAGAGTAGAAATAAACATATTTAATAAAGAGGGAATGGATTTGGGAGACTGCTTCTCTGTGGGCCCTTGT
Organism: Neoceratodus forsteri; assembly: GCA_016271365.2. Classification (NCBI taxonomy): domain Eukaryota; kingdom Metazoa; phylum Chordata; order Ceratodontiformes; family Ceratodontidae; genus Neoceratodus; species Neoceratodus forsteri. Next base: position 45,728,359 of record CM057457.1, on the reverse strand, counting down.
GAAACAAGAAGGTTTGCACCTGTAAGTATCTAAAATATTCCCTGTTAGTTAAGTCATGGGCTTCCTGCAAGTTTGAGAAAGGTACTACCCCCTCAGCATCTAGAAACTGGAAGACAGACTGCTCTGGTGCCATCTCTGAAAGGTAAGGTCTATCCTAGCTGGTAGGAATTCCGCTTCGGTTTTAAGTAGTCTTAAAAAATATAACAGAGGCGATAATGCCGGAACGTTTCTTATTTTATACCATACTTGTAAAGTATTCTGAGCTCCCGTATAATAATCCTTTAAACTCAGGAGAGACGACAATGCTGCAAATACCACTCCGGAGACATCCTGCAAGTCATTAAGTGAGATTTCCATGTTCTTCCATGGTGCTTTGTACGAGGTATTAAGCCAGTGCAGTAGCTGGCTGAGTATTACTGCATATGCATAATGCAATAAGTTAGGGAGGTTCAGCCCTCCTCTCTCCTTTGGTAACAAACTGGAGAAGGGACCATCTAATGGGAGGTTTCCTTCTTGCCCAGAAAATCAAGCTAGAGACTTATTCCAAGACAAAAAGTAAAAGGCTGGGGGGGAGGACCGGGATTGTCTGGAACAGATATAACAATCTAGGTAGGATATTCATCCTTATTAGTTCTAGTCTAGTATAAAAGGGGAGATGTAGCTGTATCCTGTGGTGAAGATCTGCCTCTGATGTTTGTTTGCATGAGGGATTCAGAATTTACCAGGTACAGGTTATGAAGAGACTGAGGAAGGTGAATTCCCAGATATTTAATTTTAGTACCACTCCACCTAAAAGGGAGAAGTGCTCTCACAGCAGGAGTAGGAGAGAAATTAAAAGTTCTTGAGTCTTGGAGGGGTTTACCTTATACCCCGAAAGCAGTGCAGATTGTCCTAAAATTCTCCAGACTGCTGGAAGGGATGCTCCCGGTTCCTGCAATGAGAGCAAAATATCATCTGCATATAGTGCTATCTTATAACTTTCTTCTCTGACATGAATTCCCTTCACCTCCCTTGTGCTCCTGATGACTATGGCCAAAGGTTCAATGTAAATCGCAAAAAGAAGGGGAGAAAGGGAGCAGCCTTGTCTGGTGCCCCTTTCCAGTATTAACAGGGTGGATACATTGCCGTTTATCCTAATATAGGCCCTAGGGGTAGAATATTACTTAACCAAGCAGGAAAGTCAAAGGAGGCCAGCACCTTCCACAAAACGTGCCAGACCACTTTGTCAGATGCCTTAAAGGCATCCAAACTAACAATGGAGGCTGGGAGGGAGTATCTAGAGATCTTACTTTGAGAGGGCTCTTGCAGTAAGTACTCACATATAGGACTGAGCCACCAGGCGCTAGGATTACACAGAAAAATTCTAGCTAGCAGTGTCCGGTGGGGGACCGCCCCCAACATCACGTGACGGACTTCAGCGTGACGCTATATAAGGAGCGGTTCCCACACCTGCCTTCTAGTTCTTTCCCGCCGTCAACCTGCGCACGTCGGACCTCGCAGAAGATTGCTGCTACTATTGATGCCATCTTGGATGAGTATGTTGCAAACTTATAAAGTTGCTCTGTTTTTCATCATCGCGTATAATCAGAAAATCATCATGTATGTCATCTCTGACGCTTTCAGAATCGCACAAAAATAAGTGTGACTCCTGTGGAGCTCTGCTCCTTCACAAGCACGGCCATAACCTTTGCCTGGGCCCAGACCATAAGGTCGAGGCGTGCGAGCACTGCCAGAAGTTTAACGTGGCCACACGTAAACATAGGCAGCAGTCCCTAGAGGCCCACATTTTAAAAGAAAAAATGTCCAGTATGGAAAAGGAGCTGAAGAAACTCTGGCATTCATCGTCCTTCTTGGAGGGCCATCATAAAAAGGACAAGGAGAGACATCGGGACCGGGAAGGGTCTCCAGCGATCCTGCCGCATCCCGTTGGAGTCGCGGCCCTTAAAATAACATCCCCTCCAGGGGATCCGCCTAAGACGACCACTTTGGTGGCTACCAAATGGCCGTCTGCTCTCCTGTCTGGCCTGGGCACTGGCCCGATGGGAGTCTTCCAGGATCGGGAGGCACCCACTTCCTCTGTGGCCTCAAAGATTTCAAGACCTGGGGATACGAGTGGGACCAAAAAGTTGACTTCCGGCTCCGCCAGTTCTCGCATGTCTACAACTGCTAAGCAGTCCGCTGGCTTCTCCGATGGACACCCAGCCCTGGATCCTCAGTCAGTCCCCAATAACAGGCCCAGCAAGAAGATGACATCCCAGCTGACACCAAGTACGCAGCTGACAAAGGAGACCTCTCCTGTATCTCCCTTACCGCGGATAGAGACAGTACCTCTGTCTCCCCCTGCCGGGGATACGGAGCAAGGAGATGACCTGCTGTCGGGGCTTCCGTCACCCCTTCCGCAGGAGCCTCAAATGCCAGAGCCATCATTGGACTAGGCGATTGTTCCTCCGACTCCTCTGGCGTCACAGTCCCCAAGGTCCTCCGGGCCCGGCTGGGACCAGCAGGACCCACCCTGCCGCCTTCTCCATCAGGGCCTTCTGCCCCGAGGCGGTACAGACCTGACCATACCTCCGTTGGGGGCCAATGCGGGCCCTTCCACCCCTCCATCAGACCCACCTGGTAACCCTTTTGGGCAGCCAACGCCGGGCTATCCTCTGCAGTACCCGATGCCAGGATACCCCACACAACAGTATCCGACGCTAGGATTTCAACTGCTGGGATACCCTCCGTCGTGGTTTAATTTCCCCTACTGTGTGTACCGCAGCTACGGGTTCAATAACCCACCACCACAAGTCGACCTCCAAGCGGTACTTAAATCTTGGTGGACAGAAGCAAAGTCACAGCTCACGTTGGAGCTAGAAAGGTGTCTGCCACCGACGGCTCCAAGGCCTCCTTCGCCGGATCCTTCCCTGCTGTCCGGTCCTAAGGGCCTGATGCAGGGAAGACGTCAGGAGACCGTGGCTAACCCTCGGCCCTGGGAATTTTCCAGGCCAGCAGAGTTTTACCAGCCAGTAGACCTTCCACTTACAGCCATCAGTTTTCCTAGTGACCAGGAATCCTTGGACTCGGACAGTGAAATACCACACATCGACTCCGATTTGGAAACCCCTACACCTGGGGCCGTAAACCTAAAGAGTCTCCAAAATCTCTTCCAGAGGATCCCACATTCTTGGAACTCCTCAGGAAGATTCAGGCAGCCTATGACTGGCACACCGTTGCCCAGGATCCGCAGAGGTAGAAACTGGCAGCACACCTTGATTTGACAGACTCTTCCCCAAACCTCATTCCGCCATGGATAGAACCGCATGAGGACTTGGTAACAACCATCTGGAAGCAGCCTTCTTCACTGGCTAGAAAGGCAGACAGGCTTTATCACTCCCCAGACGACAGGGATATTTTGAGTCTACACCCCAAAGTGGATTCTGTGGTCATCAGTGCGGCCTATGACCAGTCCGCAAAACCAAAACACCTCAGTGCTTCACCTCCTGATAAGGATTCTAAAATTTTGGACCAGTACGGGAAGAAGCTTTATTCATCATCTACCCTAGGAATCCAGGCGCTTAATTTCGTCGCCCACATGGGAGACTACCAGAATGCTATCCTAGGTCAGTGAAAGTCCAAGATCAATTCTCTTCAGGACTCCAATGGGCAGCACTCATGTAGAGCACTGAGTATTGAGCACTGCACTTTTGAGCGACTCAATAATAGCGCTCTACAAGACAGCAAGTGGTGCAATAGGTCGCTATATGCTGTATAGTGAGTATAGCAAGGAGCTATACCCACTATTACAGGATATAGCATCCTTTGTGAGATTCCCGGCGAGTTGCTTGCATAGCGTAGTGGTGTACACCACTGCTTGTGAAAGACAGAGTCGACCATATGAGGCAGAGACCTTGTAGAGATAAATCAATAACTTGCTCTGTGGTCCGCACCCCTTGGAGTTGATTAAGTTTGGGGTGTGCGGTGGGGCTTGCCACCTCTCCCCCACAAAAAAAAATTGTGTGGTTTTGGTAAGTATTGTAGCGACCGTCGCTATTTGCAATGGTCAGTACAATATCCGTCACCCTTTTTACTATGGGTTCTAGTTCGTTCGCTGTATGTGATGGGCGGTCTTTCAGACTCGCCTTTATCACATAGAACCCTCCAATGTCCAAGAGGAGATGACAGATCTGGTCAGGTCAGCCAGATCTGCATGCAAACACATGTTAAGGGCAACCTACGATGCAGTGGACGCTGCAGGTAGGGACTCGGCAATTGTCTTTAGTCTAAGATGCCACGTGTGACTTCGGATTTCAGGCCTGGCACCAGACGTCCAGACAGCCATCCAGGATGCACCCTTTAGAGGATCTGTCCTTTTCGGTGGAGACGTCAAGGACATTATAACTGACCTCCAAGAGAAGGGCAAGGCTCCCTGTTCTGTACAGTTCATGTACAAACTTCTACAGAAGTCAAAATGGCCCTTTTGGAGGCAGCACGTCGCCAGCTAAAAAAAAAAATCATAACAGACGTCAGAACAAACGTCGGGCACCCCCTGCCACAAGAGCCCCCCCCAGCTAAGTCTCATAAAGCCTCAGTAGCCACAGCCTCAGCCCTGCCCTCCTGCCTCCAGTGTTCAGCACCACAGAGGAGCCGGTAGGGGGAAGGGTCTCCCTTCATCTTCTAGAATAGGAGAAAATCACAACAGACTCATGGGTGCTTCAACTGGTGGTAAAAGGCCACACAGTAGAATTCACAGACAGACCTCCGACAAAACCTCCAGGTCACTCTTTCTACCCACCCCACCACCTGCCCTTAATAAGAGAGGAGATAACGTCCCGCTGGCAAAGGCAGCAACAGAACCAGTTCCCGTGAAATATCAGGGAACGGGTCACTACTCTCACTTCTTCCTGATTCCCAGGAAGACAGGTGACCTAAGACCAATTCTAGATCTGAGCTCTCTGAACTTCTTCATGTGTTAACAAGAGATTCAGAATGTTCTCTTCCCAGCCTACTTCCTGTCTTACAGTAGGGTCAGTGGCTCTGCGCCCTGGATATGCAGGATGCTTACCTGCACATCCCAATCTGCCCACCACATCGAAAATTTCTCCCCTTTTGCTTTCAGGGGGAACATTTCCAGTTCAAAGTACTACCCATTGGCCTTTCCTCGGCGCCCAGGGTGTTCACAAAATGTTTAGCGGTGGTGGCAGCTTTCCTGCGCAGACAAGGGGTACAAGTTTTTCCATACCTGCACAACTGGCTCATATCAGCTCCATCCAGGGAGTCCCTAGTCTCAGCTATGCATCTTACCCTGGACACTTTCCAACGGGTGGGTATAACGATCAGCTATACCAAATCCCACCTGGTGCCTGTTCAGCAGCTCCAATTCATTGGGGCAGATTTGGATACCATCCAGGGCAAGGCTTTCCTGCCACAAGACAGTATAGTGACTTTGCAGCACCGGTCGCGCCAGGTGGCCTCGCAGAGGAAAATCTCAGCCAGAGCAATTTTTCAGCTGCTAGGGCTCATGGCGGCTGCCATCCCTTCAGTCCCCTTAGCCAGACTACACAAGGATCTCTCAGTGGATCCTCAGAGTGCAGTGGGACCAGAGATCAGACGATCTGGATCACGAGATCCTAGTCTCGCATCCGGTGGCACAGGATCTTTTGTGGTGGCAAAACCAGAACAAGCTGTCTGAAGGGGTTACGTTTCGTTCAGACGACCCCTCCCAAACAGTGACGACTGATGCTTCAGACCTGGGATGGGGAGCACACCTGGGATCACACAGAACACAAGGTCTTTGGTCCAGTGTTGAGCTGTCTTTTCATATTGACTTACTCGAGACGAGAGCTGTACTGAATGCCCTAAAAACATTCCAACATCTCATTCTCCCAGGTCATCTTATGATTCAGACCGACGTGTGTAGTCTGGTACATAAACAAACAAGATGGAACCCGCTCTTATCCCCTTTGCTGGGAGGCAATGAGAGTATGGTACTGGGCAGCCTCCCACATTCTGCATCTGACAGCAGTTCATGTGCCAGGCATTCAAAACATCCTGGCAGACACACACAGCCACACACAAGCCAGAGCACATGAGTGGGAGCTCAGACAGTCAGTGGTAGACGACATCTTCGCAAGGTGGGGAAGACCTCAAATAGATCTGTTCGCCTCCCCAGCCAATGCAAAACTACTAACCTTCTGCTCACTTGCTCCAGTGCGTGGTGTTTTCCGGCGAGACACGCTGTCTCTCTGCTGGAGGGAGAGGTTCATGTACGCCTTCCCTCTGCTCCTGTTGATTCAGAGTGCACTACTGAAGCTTGAGGCAGAAAGAGCACGGAAGATTCTCATTGCTGCTTTCTGGCCAAGACAAATATGGTTCTCTCTACTATAACAGCTGTCGGTGGAACCTCCCTTTCCACTACCGATCTCTCAAGATCTCTTGACACAGGAACAGGGGACCCTGGTGCACCCAGGTCTCAAGTCCCTTCATCTGCACGCATGGCACCTACTGACATAGCCGCTGCTCTCTTTGGGGTTTCCCCAAGGGTAGCACAAATCCTAGTGGAGGCCAGAAAGCCTTCCACCAGAGCTGCATATGCCATGAAATGGATACTGTTTTCCATCTGAGCAGACTCGAAAAGGATTGAACTTTTCTCCAGTTCCATCGTGAAGGTCTTAGACTGCATGCTGCATCTCTTCGACTTGGGTCTCAGTTATTGACTCTAAAAGTACACTTATCGGCCATTTCTGCCTACCACATTCCTATGAGACAGAAGACTCTGGCTCACTTGGAGGTATCCAAAACCATTCTGAAAGGCATTCTTCATTTGAAACCCCTAATACGGAGCCCTGCTTCTCCCTGGGATCTGAATTTCATACTAGAGAAACTCACTTTACCACCTTTCGAGCTGGCACCGAGTTTGGACATGCACTATCTCTCTTGGAAAGCACTTTTTCTAGTTGCCATAACTTCAGCTAGAAGGATCTCAGAGCTTTAGGCACTCATGTGTAAGGTTCCTTACTTGATTTTCCACAGAGACCAGGTGGCTCTGTGGACCAGTCCTAAGTTCTTACCTAAGGTGGTATCAAAATCCACCTTGAATCAGTCACTGGATTTGCCAGTATGCTATCTTGAGCACTCCAATAGGGGTGAGAGACTTCTGCACACTCTGAACGTACACAGAATTCTTCAATATTATACGGATAGGACAAAATTGGTCTGTAAGACTGACCAGTTGTTTGTTTCCTTGGCGCCCAAGAGAGAGGGCACTGCTGTTTCTAAACAGTGTATGTCCAAATGGTTGGCAAACTGCATCACTTTCTGTTATCAGAAGTACAACAAAACCCTTCCGGGTCAAGTCAAAGGACATTCCACCAGAGGCATGGCTGCTTCTACTGCTTGTTTCAGGAATGTTTCAGCTGCAGACATCTGCGCGGCTGCAACTTGGAGTTCTGTCCATACCTTTACCAAGCATTATAGTCTGGACATTGTGTCTAGGCGCAGAGCGGGCTTTGGCCTTTCGTGAGTTCCCCAGATTCACAGGGAAACTCTTTCCTGCCTCCCAGGTCTCAGACTTGTCTTAGGTCACTGCTTGGGACTCAGTCCTATATGTGAGTACCTACTGCAAGAGCCCTCTCGAAGTAAGATAGTACAGTTACGTAAGAACTTACCATCACAGTAGATCTTCGAGGGAGGCTCTTGCAGTAGGTACTGCTTTCCCGAATCCAGCCTCCCCTGAGTTTCCTTCTGTGGTTTTTCATACTAGACAGAATTTGGCTCCAGGAGCCTTCTCCTGTCGCACCTTTTAGGTCTCCAGCAGGAGAACTGGAAGACGAGCGTGGGGACCACTCCTTGTAGAGCATCACACTGACGTCCGTCATGTGACATCGAGGGGGGTGGTCCCCCACCAGACACTGCTAGCTAGAATACTTCTGTGTGGTCCTAGCACCTGGCGGCTCAGTCCTGTATGTGAGTACCTACTGCAAGAGCCTGTCACGAAGATCTACTGTTATGGTAAGTTCTTACGTAACTGTACTATGTAATCCATAAAATGCACAGTCCTCCTAGTATTTTCAGAGGTCTGTTGCAACTTAATGAAGCCTGCCTGATCCATATGCATCACCTGTGGCAGAATATTCTCCAGTCTACGAGCCCAGACCGCCATATACAGTTTATAATTGCAATTTAATTTGAAGATGGGTTGATAAGATTCTGGAAATGGGGGATCTTTCCCCGGTTTTAAATGGCTGATATTACTGCATAATCCCAATATACTGGGGGGGCTCCCCTTCCTGCACCTCCAAAAAGCTCCCCTCATAAGGGTAGCAAATGGTGTAGAAAAGTCTTGTACCATTTCACTGGGAACCCATCTGTGCCAGGGTATTTCAGGGTGTTTGCCTTGGTTAGTATTGCTCTAATCTCTTCTCCTGTAATCTGTTTTAATAAAAATTCTTATTGAGATTGGGAGAGTTCAGGTATGGAGAGGCGGGATAAGAAATCTTGCATCTGGGTGTGAGAAGGGGGTTCTGGGTCTGAGTTTAAATCTTTGTAGAACTGTTGAAAGACTTGCAGGATGTCTACGGTAGTATGTACCATGGCTTCAATTGTAGGATTTTTAATCCTAGTAAAACAAACTGCCTGCCGAAAACCTCTAATTCTCTCGGCTAGTGCTGTTTCCCCTAGGTCCCCCTTCATAATGAAATTTCTTAAGATCTAGAATGGCTGCTTGCACCCTTGCATCCAGTATAGCCTGAAGTTCTGCCTTTAGGTGCAGTATCTTCTCATCCGAGACCCCACCCCCCAGGTCTTTTAGTTGTTGTAAAGCCTTTAATCTTGTTTGAAGCTGCATAAATCTAGTCTCATTTTGTTTGCGTTTCCTAGAAGCATAGGCCATAATTTCTCCTCAAATTACCACCTTGAGGGTATCCCAAGTTCGTGCCGATGAAATATCTGGTGAGATGTTATCTTGTATAATTTGAGGAATTCTGCGCTCTACCATAGTAAGAAATTCCTCGTCTTTAAGCAAGGAGAGATTTAGTCACCACAATGTGTGTTTTATATACCTTGCCCAAATCTAGTTTAAGCAGTAAAGGTGTATGATCTGACATAATTCTAGCTCCTAATGATAAATCTTGCACTCTGTCCATGTGTTCTATGGACACAGAAAAATAATATGAGAAGAGGTTTGAAATCTAGTAGAAAAGTATGTAAAGCTTCCTCCCCCAGTTGGATAAAAATGTCTCCATACATCTACCAGCCCATAATCTGGGAGCAGTCTCTGAGAAGGGCGTCACCCTATGTCTCTGAGGATGGGAGGAATCTAAAGTAGGGGAGACTGTTATATTAAAATCCCCTCCCAGAATTGGCACTCCCCTTTGGGCGTCCACTAATATGTTAAAAAAATGTCTTAAACAGGCGGGGGCGATGCTGGGGGAAAATAAACATTTGCCAGTGTTATCTGTGTTCCATATATTTGCCCTTGTGTAATGACATAGCACTCATTAGGATCTATTATTTATGTTTCCATAACATAAGAAGTGGAGGTCGGTATCATAATTGCCACCGCTCTTCTCTTTCCTGCTTTACTTGATGATACCACCGAGTACCTACCTCCCGCAGCCAATTTCAAGTGCTCCCTGAGACAAATGAGTCTCCTGAAGATATACCAAGTCAACTCCCTGTTTTCGTATATACTGGAGGAGCCTAGCCCTCTTAACTGGAATATTTATGCCATTAATGCTCAATGATGAGATTTTCACTGGAGTCACTGCCATTTTACAAAGTGGTACTCTGATTCAACTACTCATCCCCTCAATTCTTACATCTCCCTTCCCCTCAACACTCTCTGCATTTTTCTCCCGTGTAATTTCTTTGTTACCACAACCCAATGCCCCATTTACAATAAAAACCCTATAAAAATGCTTTCCATTGTTGATACTGAGGGAATAATGCCCCCCGCAATGCTCAAAAATCTAATATCAATAAGCCCTTCTGGCAAGTATTTACTTTTTGCTTGTGTCAGGAACTTTTCTTATTTGTACCTCAATACCTGTACCTCCCAAAAGAAAACAAATTTTTTGTAAACTTATGGGCAACCGCGCTGTATTAACCAACAGTAACTTTAACAATACTAGACATGAAGTTGCTAGCTCTAGCATTGGATGAACTTGCCTCCCCAATAACCATACTTTTCAACATCTCCTTGCGCTCTGAAATCTTCCCAGATAGGTAGAAGACTGCCTTGGTTACTCCAGTGTTTAAAAATGGGGACAGAACTAACCTGGGAGACTACCGCCCAATCTCAGTACTTCCACCTCTCTCTAAAGTGCTAGAAAGGGTTGTTTCTGACTGACCAGCTCACTGAATACTTAAACAGTACAGTCTGCTCTGCCCACAGCAGCACGGGTTTCATATTGGACATAGCACCATCACAGCTTTAATCGACTATACCTCTCATATCTATGAAGCCCTTGATGCAAGAAAAATGGTGGGGTCTATATTTATAGACCTCGCTAAAGCCTTTGACACCATTAACCACCTAATCCTGCTCAGACATTTGAGGACCTTGGGACTGTCAGTAGATACCATTTCTTGTCTTAACAGCTACCTTTCATACAGGACGCAGTGTGTGAGGACAGGGGGTGTAACCTCAGAACTCAAAAAGGTAACCCTTGGGGTTACCCAAGGATCGATCTTAGGACCACTTCTCTTCGGCCTCTTCATTAACTCCCTTCTCAGTGCCTGTCCCGCTAAAATGCTGTTCTGTGCAGACAATGCAGTTATCTGTGCCTGGCAGCAAGGCACCAGAAATAGCACAAAACCTACAGCATTGCTTTGCAGTGTTTGAGAACTGGTTCACCCAAAACAGACTCCTTCTAAACTATAAAAACCAAAAATTATGCACCTAACTTTGCCATATGCAAAGAGGAATGCTGAACACCTAACTATCTATAGCCAAAAAGGGGATGGCATTGAACAAGTCTCCACCTTTAAATATCTCGGGGTACACATTGATGACACTCTCTCCTTCATGCATCATATAGACCATGTTGTCAAATCTGCTAATATTAAGCTAGGAATCCTCTATAGGCACAGGCAAGCCATGACCCCTGAGGCTCTAAACCTAGTCACTCGAAGCTCCATTCTGTCGGTCATCGACTATGCTCTCGTCATTTACAGTGCTGCCACAGACTTGGCCCTAAATCGATTAAAAGTACTAATCAACAAGGCATGCCGCCTGGTCCTGGGGGCTAAACACCGAACCCATACTTGCGCCCTCTACTGGTTGGCTCCCGTTACACCTTAGGGCGAAGTATCAGGCTTGCCTAATAGGCAAAAAAGCCCTCATTGGACTAACTCCCTACTCCACCGCTGCACTGTTCCAGCATGCCAACTCCTCAAAAGTCACTAGGTCTTTGGGTGTGCTCCATGTCCCAGTCAAAAGAACCTGCCTTGCACAACGTTCACTCTCTTACTGTGGGCCCACCTGGTTTAATGAACTCCCTACTTCCAACCTGGAGCACACAAAAATATGACCTTTTAAAAGAGAACTGTGAACCCTTCTGGCCCAAAAGAACCTACGTGATTGCAATTAATAATTTATAGGACTACTCGCCTTCATAACCTTTCACCCCTCTGCTTACCTCCCCCTGCCTACTTCCCCACCTCCTTCTCTCCACCTCCTCCCTGACAAAGCCCCATGGTGGCTGCCCCTCTACCCCTGCTCTTCCCGTCACCCCCACTTTCCATATTCTGTGACAAAGCCCTCTCAGGCTGCGCTCACCATGCTCTGTGATTAACATCTGTTTGACTCCTTTCTTTGTTTTTTACAGAGGCCAGTTCAGAATGTCAAAATGCACTCCAACTTCACGTAACACCTCTGACACTGTAATGGCCTGTTTGCCTTCTACAGTACCTGTACAGCCCATAACCTTTTGTGTACTCTGAATGTTCTGTAACTTGTTTATGTAAATTTGTCTCTCATCCACTTGATATGGAACCTTTGTAAAAGACCCTTCCTTGCTCAAAGGTATTAATCTGTTATTTGAAATAAATAAAAATAAATAAAACTGTGATATAGAATATATTACAAACTGCACCATCTCCACTTTGTTGTTCCCCTTGAAATATTTACTCTGGACTTCCAAGGTAGGGGAGGTATATAATAATCTCCCTTGGTCACCTAGAGAGAGAGCTCCCTAAGTAGAGTCCACCCAGGAGTGGAGGTTGATCCCGAGACATGTCTGCCCGGAGCCTCCTGGGAACCAGAATAGTTCCCAACATAAATCCATGATATAAGGGACACATAAAAAGGTAAGGGTAGGATAATCTCCCTCATAAGGTGGCTTCTCATCTCAGAATGTTCGTCTCCCAACCTCTGGTGTAACCCTGTCAAACCATGCAGACTGGTACCCGGGCTGCCAAAGAAAATGCGAGCCCTTATTTTACTTTCCGTTATGCATCTGCATAGCCTCGAACCCAAAAATAAGAGGGGGGTGGGAGTCCGCTTGTTCCATAATGCAAGCCTTCCAGTAAAATCAAAATCTTCTATTAATCTGTTAATATATCAGCATATCCCTTAAAAGAAATTGAACCAAACCTCAGCCTAAGCTAACATGATCGCGCTCCAATTTTCATAAATTAATAAATTCCCCATTTATGGGGTAAACTAATGTCAGTAACTAAGCACTTAAAGACAGCAGTGCTGCAGAGATTCTTCCCTGCAAACTGGTGCGTCAAGGTGGGGGGGCAAGGGACCTCACACTTCTCTGCCCCAAGTGGCTAAAGCAGACCCAAATTTTTAGAGGGCTTGTCTCTATTTGGTTGCCTAGAGTCAGGGGCCGGTGGATAAAAAGTCCCTGGTGCACCCTCCAGTGGGGCCCACCCTAACTCACACACACACACACACACACACACACACACACACACTGTCAGTTGTGGAAAGTTCAGAATTTTTAACCAGTCTCTGGTGTAATTCAGGTCTTCATTGGTGAGTCAGTACGGCGATATGCTGCCAGGGCTTGTGTCAGGTCTCGAGTGGTGTTCTGCCTGTCCTGGGCTTCCCAGCTACTGTCTGCCACCGAGGACGACGCTGAGGGGCCTCATCCAACCCTTGGGCCCGATCTGGAAAAGTAAAGACCAACTTTGGTCAGTTCATCCCGGGCTTTTTGTGCTGTAGTAAATTCTCTTTCCCCCAGGCAAGTGGTCTACCAGTCGCGCTGGATAGGGCATAGAGAACTTGTGGCCTGCAGCTTTTATCACCGGAAGAAGTGGGAGATGGGCCCTTCTTAGCTTCATCATCTTAGGTGCATAATCATGATCCACATAAAACCTGGTTTGCCCATTAAAGACTTTTTGTTTCCTCCAGGCTAACAGCAGGACTTGTTCCTTAGTGGCATAATAGTTAAATCTAGCTATTACTGAGTGTGGCGGTGCATTAGGCATAGAGGGCTTGGGGGCTAAAGCTCTATGCACTCGTTCTAAATTCAGCTGCAGGTCTTCTGGCAACTCTATAGCTGTATGTAGTAAAGCTTCCACAAAGTCTTTAATGTTGTTTCCCCCAGACCCCTCTGGTATACTGTAAATCCTTGTTTTTTCAGCTGCGCTCTATTTTCTGAATCTTCCTGTCTAGCTTCTGTCTGGTCCTGCTCTTCTCTCAGTTGTTGGACTGCAGTCTCCAGATCATCCACCCTGTTTTCTGTAGCAGTAAACTGCCTCTCCATATCATCTTGCGCTGCTCAAGTTGTATAACATCACACCGCAATTTGCCATATAAATCTTTTATTTCTGCCCTAAGAGCCACTAATTCTTGATATTTTGGGTGGACTATTCAAAAGGGTTGTGCCTTGCGCAACGCCCCAATGCGATATTCAGTGGGGCAAGTTGCACTGCACAACTCCCGATCATGCTGGAGCACAACAGTAATGTATGCAGTGCAAGTGCAGGGGCGTGCCCTGCATATGCCGCACATCCGATATTCAGCCGGGATGTGCGGCTCGCCCTCTGAGCACAACCCTGCCTTAATGCCCGCATCGAGGGCGCAAAGTTGTACCACGTAAAATCAGGGACCAAGTCTGGGACATCCACAGGTGGGCTGCTGTATGCAGCCACAGCACAACGCGCCGCCTGCCGTGCGTTGGCTTTAACCACCTAACGCTGACCCCAAGCCCTGACCCAGAACGCGTACCCCCTTCGATCGCGGGCATATGTAAAATATATCCCTGGTGGTCTAGTGGACTGCGGCTCCATCGCTGGCATATGTAAAATATATCCCTAGTGGTCCAGTGGAGGCCCCGTACCCGATCATGGGCGGATATAGCGAGACCTATCCCGGTGGTCAGTGGTACCCCCTCCCCACTGAGGTCCCCAGCACCCCCCAGTCAGCGGTGGGCAGCGCACCACCCGCATGCACGCCCCAATTGGCGTGCAGTACTGTCTTACGCCTATTGTCTCCTCGTGGGCCAATGGCGTGAACCAGCCTATACTACACAGGCTGATAGGTGAATGAAGCGCGTTCATTCACTATCAAACCTGTATTCCACCCTGAACCACCAGGATAGGTCTCGCTATATCCGCCCGCAATCGGGCGCTGGGGTGGGGCTTCCACTGGACCACCAGGGATATATATTACATATGCCCTCGATCAGACAATGGAGCACGGTCCACTGGACCACCAGAGATATATTTTACATATGCCCGCGATGGAGCGCGGTCCACTGGACCACCAGGGATGTTTTTTTACATATGCCTGCGTACAGGTGCCGGGTCCACCAAGGGCCTGCAGGGCATCGGTCCCCGGCGGCTGCAACTTGGCAGGGCACCAGGCGCAAGTCATTGGTGCACCACATGCAAATGGGGCCACAATGACATGCGAATTACCCAATTTGCGTCTTGCATGCATAATGGCCTCATTTGCATGCCCAGTGCTGAATATCGCGGCTGATGTGCCTAGCGCAACCGTACTTGCGCTGGCGCATCCCCCGGCTCCCCTCCTGCTACTTGCACTGGTGCAGTGCATGCGCCCTCAGTGCCATATTCAACGGTGCTGAGCCATGGCCCAGCACTGTTGAATATCGCATGGTCCATGCCCTGGAGCAGCCCAGTTGCGCTGCGCCCAGGCTTGTGCCCCTGCCTGGCGCAGTGTGAATATTCCACCCATAGTGTCCAACTTTACCTTTTTATTTTTGGCTTTTGCTGCTTTGTGCAGTATCTTTGAGGAGTTTTTTCAGGTATTCGTAGGCGCCATTGCAGACTGTGTACTCTGCTCAGAGGCCTCTGAGTCAGATTGAGCTTCCCTCTCCTCCATCCCCAATGCCGTCGACCCAGGACCAGTCCAGTCTACTTGTTGCTCCTCCTTTCTTTTGGAAAAAATTAATATTTATTAACACTTAGATTTTCGCCTGATGAAGCATTTCTTTACTGAGGTTGACATGAGCACTAGAACTACGCAGCCATTCCTCTGAGGGTGGAACTGGAAGTCCCGACCTTGCCTCCTTTTGAACCAGCTGATAGTTGTAATGTGTGCTATTTATCATGGAAAGCACTCTCTTCAGTTGCAGTTACTTCTGCTTGAAGGATTTCTGCGCATCAGACCCTGATTTGTAAGGATCCTTATTTGATTTTTCACAGAGACCGGGTGGCTCTGCATACCAGTCCTCAGTTTTTACCGAAGCTGGTTTCAGAGTTCACGTTGAATCGGTCTGTTCAACTCCCAGTGTATTACCCTGAGCATTCCCATCAGGGAAAGGCAGTTGTGCATACATTGGATGTTCACAGAATCTTGCATTATTATACTAACAGAACTAAGTCTGTCCAGAAGACAGACTTTTTGTTTCATTTGCACCTAAGAGAGAGGGAGCGGCAGTTTCCAAACAGTGCTTATCCAAATGGTTGGCAAACTGTATTGTTTTCTGTTACAGGAAGTATGGTAAAACCCTCCTGGGGGAGGTTAAGGGGCATTCTACCAGAGGCATGGCTGCTTCTACTGCTTGTTTCTGGAATGTGTCAGCTGTTGACATTTGTCCGGCGGCTACTTGACGCTCTGTCCACACTTTCACTAAGCATTACAGTCCTGACATTGCCTCTAGGCGCAGGGCTGGCTTTGGTCTAGCTGTCCTCCAAGACCATCTAGTCTAAATTCTCTGCCTTTCTGCAGCCCTTTCCTGCCTCCTGTGTTTCAGTTCCTTCTAATTCACATTGCTTGGGACTCAGTCCTCAAGGTTATTACCTACTGCAAGTGCCCTCTCGAAGTAAGACAGTACAGTTACCTAAGAACTTACCGTAACAGTAGATCTTCGAGAGACGTTCTTGCAGTGGGTAACCTTTTTCCCTCCCTCCTTCCCCCAACTTCTGCTGCTGTTTCTCTGTGAGCTTATTTAGGCTCCAGGAGCCTCTTTTTCCATTATTGTTGCTCTGTTTGAAGGTCTCCAGTGGGAGAACAGGAAGGTGGGTGTGGGGACCGCCTGCTATATAATGTCACGTTGATATTGGTCACGTCACATTGGGTGGGCGGTCCCCTGCCAGACACTGCTAGCTAAAGCTTCTATGTGGTCCTGACGCCAGGGAGCACAGTCCTCAAGGTTATTACCTACTGCAAGAGCCTCTCTCGAAGATCTACTGTTACGGTAAGTTCTTACATAACTGTACCTTTTTCATAGTCTGGGTTTTGGGGACAAACATAAGGTCATTTTTAATAACATCTTAGAGCCCCAAATCAGACACATCATTGCTTGTTATACGAAGAGCTGGAATTCTCCCCCCTTTGATTAGGACTATATTTAGTGCAGTTTTGTTTTCTTACAGAGTAGCAACTAATTATGAACCTACAGCACTTGCAGATGTAATAAAATTAAGGTCCAAAAGTTACAGTACAAGATACCGTGAAACATCTTATTTCCCCATGCAGAACTGATATGTACAAAAGGCCTTTTTCATGATGCTAACCTATTTTCTTAAATGAATGTATAGGATGGTTAACAGCTAAAAATGTAACATGTTTTAAACAATTGTTATTCAATTTGTTGGATGCTGTTAATCAGTGTAAGTGATAATTTATGATAATTATTGCTGTTGTCTATGTTTAATTGTTTTGTGTCCGGCGTGGCTGAAGACGCTCTGTGCCCAATCCTCCTCCAGGTTAAAAATAAAAACAAAACCTGCCATGAGAGAACCTTTTTTTTTTTGTACCTCAACATTTACTGATAAAGTATGCATAGAATACAGCAGTTTACAGTTTTCTGTATTGGATAAGTAACTGTAGAGTTTTGCAACTTTCTGTATTTTGTAGTCCATGAAAGTTCTTTGTTCATGTCCTTCCTTGTATGTTGGCAGGAGACCAAATACTACAGTATATCAGCACTCTATTGGTAGGAATGTTCTGCATGACATCATAATGGTACATATGTCCAGAAACATAAAACAGTTCAGAAAAGAGGTTAACATGAATTAAGAACAGTAACAACTTTAAAACTGTGTCAGTCTTACAATATATTACAGTACTGTAAAACTGGGAGGTCCCTGTTGAGATAGACTCCTTTTAGTGTGTATTAACATGGGTCCAGTGTATTAAGGCCCCATTGGTGCAGGAACCCTATTTTTTAAATGCTTTGTAGCTCCTTCTCTGTACTCTTGGGGGAAGCCAGAGCATCAGTCCACACTGGCCCACACTGTGAACAGCCACCTTCTTCTAATGTAACGAGGGGGCTGTTAAATGTACCACTTCCTCTAGATTCTGCTATTTCTCACTCCTCTGTGAGCTGATCAGACCATGAGAATGGCAGCAGTGAATACATTCCTGCAAAAGAGGCAAAACATGATGATGATGTTGACGACTGTGAGGAACCTCTTGACCTTCTTCAAGGACATCTCCTTCCATTGAGCAACACCATTGGAACTGAAAGTCATCAGGACCACCCAGAAACTTTTGCTAGCGTATGACATCCGTGCTGATGTGAGTCATCGCGGTCTACACAATATGGGAAGCCCACATCTGTATCATTCCAGTAAAATAAAGATTTATAAGAATGATGTTCACTCCTTGTGTATCCATTGTTTGGGCCTAGCACACAATGTCGAGACCTGCACATATGTCAGGGCTTTAACCAGGCCATGAGGAGTCATTGTTGGAAGGCTTTAGAGAGCTCCTTAAGGCGAAAACTATGGAAGAAAAATAGCAATTGTCCCAGGAGGCTATGCTGGCCTCACGTGCTCCTTCTACTGGCTTCGGGTCACCAACATCCTACCGCTCCCTGAACTCTGGTAGCCTTGGAACCTGCCTCAACTAGGCCAAAGGAAAAGTCTTAAAGGACAAGTCTTCTAAAATGTCAACAGATAAACACAGTCATTCAGGAAAGCGCAAAGTCTCTGGGTATGAGGCTTTTCCTACCCATTACTGGTCCCCTAAAAATGGCCGCAGTAGATCAAAAGAAAATATACAGGCCTCCAAGAGCTTGGGGTCCAGTGCCGCTCTCCCGTATCGCCTGTTGTAAAGACATCAAAGGCAGGGTCTGGCACAGGCTCCATTCCTTCTTTGGGAGACTTTAAACCCTTACCACTTTCGAGCATTGTCCTGTCCACAGTTCTGCCATTGAACCCCACTACAAGGGTCATCAGCGCTCAGGTGCTTTTACAGACCATGTCGGCTCTGTTCTCCCAGCTGTTGCTACAGGCTGCACTAGTGACACATGCTGCATCACCATTGCCTATTGGCCTGTTGTCATTTACAGCAGACTTTGGGAATATAATCCTGACCTAAACATGGAAGAGGATTATGAGGAGGAGAGGAGGACACACCCCGCAAGGTGAAGTGGGTTCCGGTTCCACCCTCTGTTGTCACAGTGAGGATAGTACTAGAGATGGGATGAGTATTTGCTTCATATCCGAATAGTGACCTACCCCCACTATTCGCATTTGGTTGAATACCTGATTGAAAATTGTCCAAATACTGAATAGTAAATTTTGCATTTGGAGCAAGCTTTCTGTCTGTTAGATTTGATCCATTATATGCCCCAACCCTGAAAAGCTGCTAATTGTTAATTTTGTGCAAGTTGAAGCTGTAAATTGAAATGCCAAATGCAGTTTTGCACTGTGACTATCACTATCTTACTGTCACTGTCTCGCTTCGATTTTAAATTACAACTTAACATGCCTGAAATGAATCTGTCAAATTCTAAAAAGTACTTGAACCAGCCCCGTGATGCTGAGGGTCAGGCTGGACGCCACACCAGGGGTCAGCAGGGAAGGGGAGAGGATTGAGCCCGGAGGACTGATCTCCCCTTCCAGGGTGGATGGTGGGGTTCCATCACTCTTTAGTGACCCCCGATCTCGGAGTGGTGCCATGAGGGGTGGAGCGGCGTGGACGTCTGCACGTTAGTGCGCAGACGTCCTTGCTTGTCCACACTCCAGGAGGAAACATCAGCATAAAAATCCCAGAGGACAGAGGGAGGCAATGGAGGCTCCAAGAACCTAAGCCCACCAGACCATCCTTCCACCAGCTCTTCTGAGCCCCTCGACCCAACCCAGGACCGACCCTTTAATCTCAGGAAGGCTGCTAGGTAGGTGAGGCAGACCTTCCCCCAGGGGGCTAGAAGGATCCATTGGTATGGGGAGAGGGTGATCAGCAGTTGTACTCGCAGGGAAGGTGGTTTCAGGCAGGGAGTAGAGACGTGGCTGAGTGAGTGCTCCTGAGAGATACCCTGGTCCCCTGGTGCAAAAACAGAATCTACAGAAAGACAATACTGAAAAGTACTATTCATCCCATCCCTAGATAGTACTAAATATAATTCTCTTTTTTTCATCCTGAGGATGTCTCCCTTCAGGCTTTCCTGTGGCAGATGCTGGACAAACTGGGCTTTACTGCTGAGGAAGAGGATTCTTCTAAGAACCATCTTTGAGTTTCTAGAAGTTCCATCTTTGCTCACTGATACATCCTCGCATTCATTCTGCTTTGGAGGATGCAGCTATGACTTCATGGCACAGGCACAATGCTTTACCATCTGTGACTCGTGAGGCTGATAAACAATATCTGTCCCCTCTACTATGCCTTATTATGCCTCACAAGTGGAGACGGATTAAGTGGTCATCATAGCTGCCCATGACTGTTCTAAAGCACCTCATTACATGAGCTGTTTTTCTTCAAACAGTTCAGGAAATTGGATGTTATAGGCAAGAGGACCTATGCTGCAGAGTCTTGTCGGAACAAAGGCTATAATATCACTTTTATAATACACTTGGATTCACTTTGGGCTTTACCCAAAAATTATTTTCATAAATTACCAAAAATAATAAAAATTCACATTATCCTTTGCTGTCCAGATTCACGATAATGGTAACACTGTTTCCACACTTAAATATATGAAAAATATATATTTTAACACCTATACAATAATTCTAAATATTTCTCATTAGCAAAATATTAAGCATAACTGTAAACATCAATAAAATTGTTTCAGAAAATCAAACTAATAAAACAAAGTTTAGCAAATAAGCAATGCAATGAATAAGCAATATTCAGCATAATACAGTAAATGGTAATAGTTATACTAGACTTTTAGCATACTTGGTATTTAACATAACCTTCATGCGTAAGAACATGCAAATTTATAAGATCAGTATCTCAGATTATTTCTGTAAAAACTTGTTTTAAAACTTCATAGCATGTAAAATGTATTTTTATGAGAACTTTCAACAACTCATTACGTCTGTTTTGTATTATACCTTCATAAAACTCAGTTTTAACTTTAGATCATGCAAACTATTTTTTTAGTTTAAAGCTTTCAAACTATATGCCCACATTTTGTAGTTAAAAGTAAGTTCCCGTGTCACTTTCCCAGATAAGCCAATTTAAATGATTGAACTATCAATTAAAAATTAATTTGTAAAAGTAATCAAAAGTATACTTACATTTCTGGTTGTAGAAGTGGTTCTTATTCTCTCAACTTAGAAATCTTGGTTGAGTCCATCTCTGGATGAAAAAGTCTCTTTTAATCAGCTTATCTCTTCTGTTTTCCCCCTGGAACTTAAACTGGATCGTTCATGCATCAGTTTGGAATATTACTGATCATCAAAAGTTAGTTTGTAAGATTCAGCAGGATTTGAACAGACAGCCAGATTTGAACAGTCCCATGGCAACAAGTTGATTCGAAGAACTTTTCATTTGTGAATGGCAACGTCTCTTTTATTTTCACCACTGGACCTTTAATGACTTTTTCATGTAATTCATCTGCCATTAATCTCAGGACAACTAGACTTCCTTCTACTCGCATCGCTTTATAGCATGTGTGAGTTTTAAAGTTAAGTCTCTGGTCTCGGCTTTAGCAGGCAACATTACTTCAGTCAAAATGCTCAGTAAATGAAACATTGACCTTGCTTCATAACACAATGGGAATGTCTGTCCTTCTGTCACAGAGTTCTTGCACCTGGTCCTTGTGGCAACACTGCATAAGCTCCTAAGCTTATTCTTAGGCTGGTCCCAGTATTCTAGATACAGGCATGGCCTAAAACTTTTCAGGCCTAGCAAGTTATTAAGCAACTAAAGTTGCAGCCACATTTTTAATCAGACTAGCATAGATCCTCTTACATCGATGTTTTAGCTCAGACTGAGGTGTGGCCAGAAAAATTCACTAATGTGAATCTGGCCACCACCAGATTTTGATTGGTTTGAGTCAGTAAGGAGGCAGGACTTCTCAGATGATAAATGATGGCATACAGACATGCCTTCTAAGACATCCTTTTTTCCTTAAGACTTGTTTTACACTCAAAACTGTTTCTTAATAACTTTTTTATTCAACCTAACTTAAACACTAAACTTACATATGCAGGTGTTTCTCATAGAGTGGAGCATTGTGGTATGACTTTTATATTTCTAACACTGATACATTTTAAGTTGCACTATTAAGGGTTATGCCTTCATAATTTTAATAAAACTACTTAAAGTGATAGTCTTGCTATAAATATCATAAGCTACAGAATATAATATTTGTTTAGAAAATCTGTTATTAAAGTTGTTAAAACATTACTTTTATTTAGGCACATGCTTTTTCTTTGTCCTGTCTACAGAGGCAATAAATTAGTGTCAGAAAAACTCATTTACTATAAACTTTGACATTTTTTCCCTGCATAGCAATAAGGGGCACACTTAAGAGTCATGTTTTCAGACTCCTTAGCATGTCAGCTATTATGAGACTAGATTTGCCTAGTTATTAAGAAAATGTTATTAAAATAACTCTTATACATAACTTCTAATTCCTTGGTCCTGCACTTAGGAAACATGTTAAGCTTATTTATTATAATACTATTCATTATCTGTGAAATTCTGATCAGCACCATATTTTTTTTTTAAGTTATAAGCAACATACTTTTCTTAATATATAAAGTTAAGGCATTTTTTTCCATTAAGGAACATAGTAGACTGTACCAGATACTGGCTGGCACAAAAAACATACATTTTAATAAGTGTCTTCCCTGAAATGTGATTATCATGGTAACCTCTCTTAGCTGGGTAAGCTGTCTAGTAGCTATCCAAAGGCATGTGACAGTCCTTGTTCTGTGGAGAGGCTAGTCTCAGGGGACTTTCAATTTAAAAGAAGACTTAACTGGAACATTTTTTCCTGAAGTTGCCTTCTGTATGCTGTATTTCCTTTTTGTTGTCCAAAGTTTTACAAGTTTTTCTTTTTACAGCTAAACTCATGTGGACATTAAATTCAACCACAAATTATAGTAACTTCCCACAATTAATCCCATATAAAAATACATAAGGTAATAATTGAAAATCAATTATTGATAATAAAAATAAAATAATTTTTCCATCAAGGGTTTTGTTCCTACAGTCCCTTGGTCTCCATATTGCCAGCTATCTGGCTTGTATGATGACTTATCAGACTAGCCTATGGAAATCCATCTCAGTGTAGCCAACAAGACTGTCCCTGGAGTCTTCTGACTCCCTTCCATCTCCCAAGATCCCTTAGCAAAACCAAAGATCTTAGATACATAGATGTTGATGGCAGATAAGGGCCTATGGCCCACCTAGTCTGCCCATTTGCACACGTAACTGTGCTCAGTGGGAGACTGCATCTCCTTCTTTCCGAAGTGGATTAAGATTATCACAGATGCTTGGGCGCTAGAGGTGGTTCAGCAAGGTTATGACCTAGAACTACTGTTCATCCCTCCAGTCCATCCTCCTTTACCAAAGCTGTATTCTCTGGGACACCTTGTTGTCCTGTTGGAAGAAGACCAGGCTCTCATTACCAGTTACATGTCTTGCCATTTGGCTTGTCTTTGGCACTGTGCTTCTTTATCATGTGTTGGCAACTACCATTCACAGGAAAGGATTGTGTGTGTTTCCATACCTTGATGACTGGCTTTTAAGTGCTTTGTCGAGGGAAACCATCACTTGCACCCTGTTCAGGACCCGCCAACTCTTCAAGCAGTTGGGTATCCTGGTGAATGAGATAAAAATTATTTCTGAGACTCTGCCAGCACCTGTAGTACATGGGTGCTGTTCTAGACACAGAGGTTGATTGGATATTTTTGCCATTGAATCATGCCACATCATCAGTAGCCCAGTCTCTTTTAATGTTCTCTAGCCATTATGTTTCCACCAGGAGCCTGGTCTGTCCAGTAGGCATGATGGCAGCCTTGAACCTCAGTCTCATTGGCATGTATGCAACTGAGGATTCCGCTTTGTCTAATGGACACAGTGTCTGGGTGATCTGGTGCATCTTATACACGCTACTACTCCTCTTCCTTATGCCTTCTCCGGTGGATAGGCTACTCCAACCGTGAGACAAAGTCCCCTTTTCTCCTTCCCTCGCCCTTGTTAATGGGATGATGGATACCTTGGGCTTCAGTTGGCATGCCCATCTTGGGCCCATCTGGATGGAGTGCCTTTGGTCCTCCCTCCATCACTGTCTCCATAGAAACATAGACTTTAATGGCAGATAAGGACCGCTTGACCCACCTAGTCTGCCCATTTCCCTACCTAGAGGATAAGCTGCAGATCCTATTTAACCAACAGCCTATTTCTTCCTAACCCCCACAAAAATTGCCTTATGTCTGTCCCATGCATTCTTGAATTCTCCCACAATTTTAGACCCCACAACCTCTTCAGGAAGGCTCTTCCATACATCCACCACCCTCTCTGTGAAAAAATACTTCCTCACATTGCCCCTGAGCCGTCTCCCCTCTATCTTCAAATTGTGTCCCCTTGTTCTTGCACATCTCTTTTTCTTAAAGATGCTACCCTCTTGGACTTTGTTGATTCCACTGAGGTACTTAAACGTTTCTGTCATGTCTCCCCCCCCCTTTTCCTCAAGGGTATACATATTAATCCTTTAGTCTCTCCTCGTATGGCTTCTCTTGCAGACCCTGCACCATTTTAGTTGCCCTCCTTTGAACTGCTTCCATCCTATCTATGTCCTTGTGGAGATGGGGTCTGCAGAACTGGACGCAGTACTCCAGATGGGGTCTCACCAACTGTCTGTACAGGGGGATAACAACTTCCTGTTTGCTACTGCTGATGCCTCTCCCTATACATCCCAGTACCCCCCAGCCCTCCCTACCGCCTTCTCACATTGCTTGCCAACCTTAAGGTCATCTGATATGACTACCTCGGGTCCCTTTCCATTTTTGTTGTTGTTACTACCTCCCCCATTGTGTAATCTTCCCCTGGGTTTTTGTTTCCCAGGTGCATTATTTTGCACTTCTTTGCATTGAATCCAAGCTGCCATACTTGTGACCATTCCTCCAACCTTGCCAAGTCCCTTTTCATCCTTTCTACGCCTCCTTGTGTATCAACCCTGTTGCAGATCTTTGTGTCATCTGCAAAGAGGCATACTTTTCCTTCCAGTCCCTCTGCAATGTCACTTATAAAGACATTAAAAGGACTGGACCCAATCTGGAACCCTGCAGTACCCCACTAAGTATCCCTCTTTCTTCAGGGTGGACTCCATTTACAATTGCCTTCTGTGTCCTGTTGTCCAGCCTGTGTTTTACTAGGCTACCACCCTGGGACCCACTCCCAGGCTGGTTAATTTGACTATTAATCTTTTGTGTGGGACTGTGTCAAATGCCTTGCTAAAGTCTAGGTAGGCCATGTCCACAGCCCCTCCCTGGTCTACTACTTTTGTCACCCAGTCAAAGACATCAATTAGATTCGTCTGACATGACCTTCTCGCTGTGAATCCATGCTGCCTTGGGTCTTGTGCCCCACTGGCCTCTAGGCACTCAACAATGCTTTCCTTCAAAAGTGATTCCATCACTTTCCCTACCACAGAGGTCAAACTGACAGGTCTGTAGTTTCCTGCCTCTGTCTGGTCCCACTTATGGGAGCAGCACTCTGGAGATGGGGATTTTCTGCTTAGCCTGCAGGCCTTTGCTGTTCTTCTACAGGGCTAGCCTCTCTTAGTACAGACAGATAACATATCTCTGATGTATTACATCAACAGGCAAGACAGTGTTCATTGTTACCCCCTTTAAAGGGAAGCAGTGAGGGTCTGGCATTGGGCAGTGGAGCACGATATGTTTCTTATGGCTGTGTTTAAGCTCAGCACCCTCAACGCCCTGGTAGATTGCTTCAGCAGGTCCTGGATGCTTCTAACAAGTGAGAACTCCTGGACTCTGTAGTGGATGACCTCTTCAAAAAAAAAAATAGGGTCCTCTGGATATCAACCTTTCATGTTCCCATACAATGCAAAACTACCATTCACAAAACAATATATGTTCCATTCATAAAGGCTTAATCTTTCCTCCAAGTTGATGGTGATTAATAGGGAAATATCAGTGTACAAAATTCTTAACCCCAGTTGGAGCCAGCGTAAGTCTTATTAGCACTCCTAAAAACATATATGAGAGATTAATCTTATCTAACTTGCTGTTTATTGTGATTTCATGGTGGAGCATACAAAATGCAGCAAACAGATGGGCTTCTTTCTATGGTGCCACCTATGTTATGTAGTCTGCAATGATGCACATCAATTTGGGCTGCCCCAGCTAGCAATTTCCACATAATGCTGATGCCTGTAGCTTACAACACCAGAGGTGTGGCACAGCGGAGTAGATTCTTGGAGATCTACTGTTACGGTAAGCAACTGCTCTTTGTGGGACATCAGAGTAACAAACCCGAGGAATGTTTAGTAGATGAAAGTTCATTACGGACTAGCAAAATATTGTTAGGAATGTACGCCTGTCTCCCCTTCTGAAGGCAAGCCTGCTCACACTTAGTCAGCCACTGAGGGTGAAGAAAAGGAAACTTAAACATAGACATGCCAGAGGATTTGGAAGTTTTAAGTGTCAGGGGCAAAATGAAAAAGGCAACCTCTGCAGTTTTGAGATATTCTTCGAGGACATCTCTCTCCAGAGAACTGTACCTTTGGAACTGTACTCTGTCAGCTTTGGACCATATGAAACATATGCCTGTGGGGGCCCACCCATATTGACATATGTCAGTGCCACCTGTTTATGTCGTTGGTGGCCCAGACTCCTCCATTTTGTTGTACCAACATAAACTGCTCAACGGATCATGAAAAATTCCTGTGTCCAGACGATTTTACAAAATTTACGTTTCTTTAGTTTACTTAACTTTTTAAATGTTGCCTTTTTTTTTCACTTTTGTTGGTGTGTTGTAATGATATTTAGAGACTACATTCGCACACTTGTTTTTTGATGATGTTTAGAGACCACACTCACACACTTAGTTTTTGCTGCCTAGGTCTCTTGCATGAAATTAAAAACTCTGCCTTTTGTCAAGGATTCAGCCAGACCATGAGAAGATGTTGCTGGAAGGCTTTGCACAATTACTTGAAGAAAATGGGCCAAGCGGTCAGCTCTGTTATCTACCCTGGGTCCCGGGTGTGCCACCAGATCTGCCCCTAGGAAACCCCACCGGTCTCCTCGTTGGGTAGCCATGCTGCCTCCATCATGGGGAAAAAAAACATTTGCTGATTACAAAGAAAAAAAAGGTCTATTGGGAGTGTCACTGCAAACATTCCAAATCTCTCTCCTGGTCCTGGTTGCCATTTAATCCCCATGAGGGTAACTCAAGTCTGCATTTTTGGCCTCCATCACCAGCTTGTCTGTCATTTAGACACCAAGGTTGAGAGCAGATTCAGGCTTTCCAACTGTCTGCAATGTGCAGCCCGTTCTTAGCATGTTATCAACTGGCACTGTCCTGTCAGTATCTTCATCAACACCACTGGCTAGCACCTGTGGTTTTGGCTCCAGTCTCTGAATTATTTCAACAATTTTTGTCATCCCTTCTATTAACTATTACCATGGTGACGACTTGGACGTTGCTGTCACTCCCATCTGTGTCGGTTGTTGGGTCCTCTGGGATCAACAGCTGACACAGACGAGGAGTGACTGTAATGGCTGAATGTTCTCAATAGTCCCTGACCCTGTGCCTCCACAATCTGGCCCATGATGCTGTCCTTTCCTTCTTCCTCCACCGAAGTAGGAGAAGAAATGTAGTCCTAATCTTTCAGATATGAAATGAAGGGATGTTAATTGGTTTGACTGTAGTTCCACTATCTCCTCCTGTAGTGAAAAACCTGTGGTACAGTATATACAACAAGGTTGCCTCCTGAGAATGTGTCCTATCAGACTTTACTTTGTTGCTGAGGAAGAGGACTCCACTAAATGGAATCTATATGAATTCATGGAGGTCCACAGATCTCCTTCTCTGATCATTCCTTCTTTTACCCTACTTTGGAGGATACTACCATGGCTACCTTATGCAGGCCCTGTACTTTGCCAGCTGTCCCTTGCAAGGCAGATAAACAATGCATTTCCCCATCTATTAAGGCTTTTAATACCACCCAGTCTAAGACCAGCTTGGTCATCATTATGACTACTCATGATTGATCTCAGTCCCCATGTTATACGAGCACTTTGCACCTGACGGGAATTCAGTTTGTTAGATATCCTGTGCAAACAGACTCAGAGAGTTCATTTCAGACATTTAACTATGTGGGACACTGACTCCTTGCTTATAAAAAGTAGGCATTAAATGAAACTAGAAAAGAATGTGTTTATTCTTAGAACACCCACTAGAAACTTCTTTTTTAATAAAAATGAAAAAAAGACATGAAGATACATAGCAAATACATCATTGTATAAATCTGGTTATATCTAGACAGCAAAACAATGAATTATTAGACAATATTACATCTGTACTTGTCATACACCAGGTATTCCCCCCCCCCCATAGAATAGAATATACATTTCCAATATTATTCATTTATTGATTCCTGTTACAGGCAGCCCGACCTCAGTATAAGAATGTATTCCCATTTTGGACACTCAACAACCCGTCCTCCATTCTATCCTAGGCCCTAATTTCCCAAACTGGGGGAGAAACTTGGTTAACCGGCCCCATCCCACCGACTGCAGGACAGCCCCAGCCCTGGGAACAAAATCCGGGTCAACCAGTGCCAAGTAAAAGACCCATTTCTGCCATTTCAACCTAAAGGACATTTGTTTATCTTGCAGTTTAGCTGTAAGACTATCGAGTCTATAAATATCTAGGACAATCTGACGCCAGTCTGAAATTGTGGGTATCTTAGTGGACATCCATTTACAGGTTATGGCTATTTTAGCAGCTAACAAGTAAGGTATGGTGCCCCAACGGTTTATGAGGTGGATATATGGATAGAACTACTATCTCCGCCGTCAGCTCGAGCCTGTCCCTTAGACACTCCTGCAGCTCTTCCTGTGGCTGCACCAAAATGGCATCAATTTGGGACAAAACCATAATATGTGTCCTAGGTTTGCTAGTGTGCAATTACAGTCCGTCCAGCAATGGCCATAAGAGGCAGGGAGATATTTTACCACTATTGCTGGGGAGTGGAAAAATCTGAAGCAACATTTCCAGTAAAATTTTCCCCACACATTTGAAGAGGTGATCTTAATTGCCTGTAAAATTGTATCTCTCCATACAGGATAGGGAATATCTAAATCTTGATCCTTGTTCCAGGCCTTTAATACCACACAAGAGGTATCCGATCAGCATGTATAGATTTAATGATACAGATCTTTGGGGATGTGCCCTTCCAGTGAGCCACACCTATGGAACATAAACACCAGTGGCATACGACTTACCAGAAACTTTTGCATGGTTGGGGCACTTATGATGACATGCATATTAGGCACCCATAAAATGCGAGTGGCCTCAGACCACCTCTTTTTTTTTTTTTTGCCTTTTCTGCCATTGACTTCACGTTGGATCAGAGAACTCCCTTCTTGAACCTAATTGCTGTGTGCTTCGCCAGCCTTCATATCCTGTTTTTGGTGATGTAGCCTGTTCTTCTGCCTCCTGCGTAGGCCTTGTTTCCTTTGCTGCCTGCGGTCTTGTTGCTTGATGTAAGTTGTTGATGGTCTTCCCTTTCATGGATCCTTCCCAGTTTTCTGCTGTCTGGATCCCACTGCTAACTTGGCATTTTACCCTTATTTAGTTGGCATGTGTCTGAGGGTGCCCAGGGGGCTGGGGCGGGCAAGAATTGTGTACGGGGCATCTGAGCTTTTTCACTTGCGGCCCTTCACCAACCTCCCAGTTTCTAACACTGCAGCATGTCGCTGTTGAGAGGTCGAGATTAGGAAGTGCCACACTGGTCAGCCATGGCAGGACACCCCATGCACACTGGAAGGGGGCAGGATAGAGGTGGTTAAGTGTAGAAAATGCCCTGGGTTTCAACAGGTCCTAGAGAGAAGCCATACATGTTTAGTTCCAATCCCCAGGGTTCCCACTAGACCGAGTGAGCAGGCAACCACAGGGGCTGCACTGTCTGCCAGTCCTCTGACGGCAGTGCTGTGCAATGCCAGATCAATCAGAAACAATACTGCAGTTATAGCGGATGTGGTTTCATTGGTCGATCTAGCATGCGTTACGGAGAGATGGGTGGATGACGATGCTGGCCCAGTTTTAGAGGCTGCCATCTCCCCAGTGCTCGTTGTGCACTGCCCCAGAGCGGAATGCAGGGGTGGGGTGTGGCCATCTGTTTTAGATCTGAGTTGGCTTCACCGTGCACCCAGTGAGAACACAGAGTTTGCTTTGAGTGTATGGCTGTCCATGGTGGTCTGGGTACAGGTTGCAGAATCCTCCTGATTTACCACCCCCGTGGGGTAGTAGGAGAGTTCCTTCAGGAGATAGCTGACTTCGTCATCGGTGAAACATTGGAGTCCCCCAGATGTCAATGTTTGGGCCAACAACAAATCGTCTAGGCTGGGTTACCACCTCCTCCAGACAATGTCATCTCTGGGCCTGTCACAAGAGGTTTCTTCTGTGACTCACCAGCGCGATCACATGTTGAACTTGGTCTTCTCGCTGGGGCTTGAGATAGATAATCTTAAGACTGATTGGGTGATTTGAAACATAGAAACATAGAATTTGATGGCAGATAAGGACCGCTTGGCCCACCTAGTCTGCCCATTTTCCTACCTAACAGATAAGCTGCAGATCCTAGTTAACCAACAGCTTACTTCCTCCGGCCCCCCACTAGGACTGCCTTATGTCTGTCCCATGCATTCTTGAATTCCCCAACATTCTTGACTCCACGACCTCTTCAGGGATGTTGTTCCATGCATCCATAACCCTCTCCATGAAAAAATACTTCCTCACATTACCTCTCAGCCGACCCCCCCTCTATCTTCAACTTGTGCCCCCTTATTCTTGCACATCTCTTTTTCTGAAAGATGCTACCCTCTTGGACTTTGTTGATTCCCTTGAGGTACTTGTAAGTTTCTATCATGTCCCCTCTCACCCTTCTTTCCTCAAGGGTATACATATTAAGCTCCTTTAGTCTTTCTTCGTATGTCTTCTGGTGCAGACCCTGCACCATTTTGGTTGCCCTCCTCTGGACAGCCTCCACTCTGTCTGTGTCTTTGCGGAGATGGGGTCTCCAGAACTGCACACAGTACTCCAGGTGGGGTCTCACTAACTGTCTGTACAGAGGGATAACAACTTCCTGTTTTCTACTATTGATGCCTCTCCCTATGCATCCCAGTATCCCCTAGCCTTCCTTTCTGCCTTCTCACATTGCTTGCCCACCTTTAGGTCATCTGATATAATTACCCCCAGGTCCCTTTCCATTTTTACTGTTGTCAGTATCTCACCCCCTCCCCATTGTGTACTCTTCCCCTGGGTTTTTGTTTCCCAGGTGCATTACCTTGCACTTCTTTGCATTGGATCTAAGCAGCCATACATTTGACCATTCCTCCAACCTTGCCAAGTCCCTTCTCATCCTTTCCACTCCATCTTGTGTATCAGCCCTGTTGCAGATCTTTGTGTCATCTGCAAAGAGACATGCTTTTCCTTCCAGTTCCTCTGCAATGTCACTTATAAAGACATTAAAAAGGACCGGTCCCAGTACCAAACCCTGCAGTACCCCGCTAGTAACCCTCCTTTCTTCACTGTGGACTCCATTTACTACTACCCTTTGCGTCCTGTTGTCTAGCCAATTTTTTTATCCGAGCTACCATCTTGGGATCCACGCCAAGGCTGGCTAACTAGTGTATTAATCTTTTGTGTGGTACTGTATCAAATGCCTTGCTAAAATTTAGGTAGGCCATGTCCACAGCCCCTCTCTGGTCTACTACTTTGGTCACCCAGTCAACGAAATCTATCAGCTTCATCTGACACGACCTTCCCATCATGAATCCATGCTGCCTTGGGTCCTGTGCCCCACTGGCCTCTAGGTACTCAACAGTTCTTTCCTTCAGAAGTGATTCCATCATTTTCCCTACCATTGAGGTCAGACTAACTGGTCTGTAGCTTCCTGCCTCTGTCCTGCTCCCACTTTTGTGAAGAGAAATCACATCCGCCCTCCTCCAGTCCTCAGGTACCACCCCATCTTCCCATGATTTGTTAAAGAGAGTAGTCAGCGGTGTCACTAGTTCTACCCTTACTGCTTTTAGAATTCTTGGGTGAATCCCATCAGGCCCCATTGCTTTGTTCACCTTCAATTTTATTAGTTCTTTCAGAACCCTTTCTTCTGTAAATGGACTGGTATCGACCCCCGTCTTCAGAGTGTTTCTCTTGTTTGGTTTAGGTACCTCCCCCTCCTCTTCCTTTGTGACTACTGAGCAGAAATATTCGTTCAATATCCCTGCTTTTTCACTGTCACCCTCTATCCACATTCCCTCTACCTTTGCTAAGCCTCGGTATACTTTTGCTCAGTATTCACAAAAGAAGAAGAGGAGGAGTTGCCTAAACCAAACAGTAGAAGC
Source organism: Neoceratodus forsteri (assembly GCA_016271365.2). Classification (NCBI taxonomy): domain Eukaryota; kingdom Metazoa; phylum Chordata; order Ceratodontiformes; family Ceratodontidae; genus Neoceratodus; species Neoceratodus forsteri. The sequence continues at coordinate 45,696,169 of CM057457.1, read as the reverse complement.
ACTCTGGGTAGGGGGTTTGACGCCAGTCCATTTACAGAAGAGAGTCCTGAAAGAACTCCTAAAACTCAAGGTGGACAAAGCAATGGGGCCTGACAGGATTCACCCTAGAATCCTAAAAGAGCTAGGGAGGACCTAGTGACACCACTAACCACACTTTTTAACAAATCATGGGAAGATGAGGTGGTACCTGAGGACTGAGGAAGAGTTGATTCCTCTTCACAAAAGTGGGAGCAAGGCAGAAGCAGGAAACTACAGACCTGTTGGTTTGACCTCAGTGGTGGGAAAATGATGGAATCACTTCTGAAAGAAAAGAATTATTCAGTACCTAGAGGCCAGCGGGGCACGGACCCAAAGCAGCATGGATTCACAGCAGGAAGGTCATGTCAGGCGAATCCTAATCAATTTCTTTGACTGGGTGACAAAGTAATAGACCAGGGAAGGGCTGTGGATATGGCCTACCTAGACTTTAGCAAGGCACTTGACACAGTCCCCCCACAAAAGATTAATAATCGAGTTAGCCAGCCTGGGAGTGGGTCCCAGGATGGTAGCCTGGGTAGCAAACTGACTGCACAGCAGGACACAGAAGGTAATAGTGAATGGAACACATTCTGAAGAAGGGGATTACAGAGGAGTACCTCAGGGCTCAGTACTGGGTCTAGTCCTCTTTAACGTCTTTATAGGTGACAGTGAAGAGGTCTGGAAGGAAAGTGCTGCCTGCAGATGACACAAGATCTGTAACAAGATTGATCACAGAAGAGTAGAAAGGCGAGAAGGACTGGCAAGGTTGGAGGAATGGTCAGGACTATATGGCAACAGATTCAATACAAAAGAAGTGCAAAGTAATGCCCGGGAGAAATAAAAATCTAGGAGAAGAGTACACAGTAGCAGCGGAGGAACTAACGACAATAATAATGGAAAGGGATCTGCGTGTAGTCATATCAGATGACTTAAAGGTGGGTAAGCAATGTGAGAAGTCAGTAAGGAGAGCCAGGGGGATACTGGGATGCATAGGGAGGGGCATCACAAGTAGAAAAAGGGAAGTGGTTATCCCTCTGTACAGACAGTTGATGAGACCCCATCTGGAGTATTGCATGCAGTTTGGAGACCTCATCTATGCAAGGACATAGACAGGATGGAAGCAGTCCAGAGGAGGGCAACCAAAATGGTGCAGGGTCTACATCAGAAACCATATGAAGAGAGACTGAGAGAGCTTAATATGTATACCCTTGATGAAAGGAGGGATGGGGACATGATAGAAACTTTTAAGCACCTCAAGGGAATCAACAAAGTCCAGGAGGGTAGCATCTTTCAGAAAGAGATGTGTAAGAACAAGGGACACAATTTAAAGTTAGAGGGGACGTTACGGTAATGTGAGGAAATTCTTTTCAGGAGAGAGTGGTGGACGTGATGGAACCGCCTTCCTGGAGAGGTTGTGGGGTCTAAAACAGTGGGGGAATTCAAACATGCATGGGACAGACATAAGGCAATTATAGTGGGGGGGGGGTTGCAGGAAGTAGGCATTTGGTTAACTAGAATCTGCAGCTTATCCAATAGGTAGGGAAATGGGCAGACTGGGTGAGCTAAGTGGTCCTTATCTGCCGTCAAACTCTGTTTCTGTTTCTATCCCTCCTTTGGTCTTTCTTCGCTCCCTAATGTACCTATAAAAGGTCTTATCCCCCTTCTTAAGAGTTGGCTATCCTTTCCTCGGTTTGGGCCTTTGCTATTCTGACTGCCTTCCCAGCCTCCTTCTGCTTTAACTGATAAAGTTCTCTTAACATAACAGGGTATAAAACGGGACAGTCACCTCACTATCTGGGGTACCAGGTCTGAGCCAAGTCTCGCTGACCACTAGTATATCAGGCATTGTATGGGAAGTCAGTGGGCTGATCATTGCACAGTGGAGTTCTTACTCAGGCCCCCCCTCCCCGTGAGCCCTCCCCCTGCAGAGATGGTTAGCTGCCGCCCTTTGAGGGGTTTTCTGGCAGTAGTTGACCTATCTAGTGTGGGCAGTGAATGCATAAGGGGGTACGGGTGAAGCAGTCACCACCTATAATAAGGCAGTGTCTGAGGCGCTCAACTCCCTTGCACCAATCCGTGTACGACCCAGATCTTCTTACCTGAGGTCCCCTTGGTTTGATGGGGAGCTCAAGGCGATGAAGATCAAGGGTCAGAGGTTAAAGTGCTGCTGGCAGAAGATCGGGCTGGAGGGGGACAGGCTGGCACTGCGTGCACTATGTTGTGCACCAGGGGGCAATTAACCATAAGAAGGCAGTGCTGCTTTCCAGGGAGATTGCCACGGGGAAGAACTGACCAGCTATGCTTTTTCGGACTGTGGACAGCATGTTACATCCATCTTGCCTATAGCCGAAAAAAGCTTTTTTAGATGCTTTATGCAATGTGTTTGTTCAGTTCTTCTTGGACAGAGTGTTCACTATCAGGCAAGGAATTCCACCAGTGATCAACAGTGTTGGCCTACAGTGGTCGCTTTGGCTGTCTGAGGAGCACTCTGCCTGGTTGGGGGGAGTTTAAACCAGTGGAGGTGGCTGAGGTCATTGAGGTTGTTTCTAGGCTGTAGCACACATATTGTGACTTGTTTCTTTATGGGATGTGTTGACTCTGTAGGCCCGGTATTCACCTTGATTGTCTGGTGTGCTTTGTTGGAGGGGGTCTTCCCAGATGCCTTGAAGGAGGCACTGGTGAGATCCCTTCTGAAGAAACCATCTTTAGACCCTGACGTCAAGGCGAATTACCATCCTATCTCCAACCTTCTATTTCTGGGAAAGGTTGTAGAGAAGATTGTGGTGCAGCAGCTTGGGGAACACCTTGTGACCTTTGATCGCTATGAGCCTCTCCAGTCTGGGTTTCGTGCCAGGCACAGTATGAAAACTGTTTTAGTTTGGGTGCATAATGATCTCCTCAGGGTGAGAGATCGAGGAGAGGGGGACAATTCTCGTTCTCCTTCATTTCGCCTCAGCTTTTGACACGGTGGACCATTGTTTGTTGCCCGACTGCCTGAGGGAATTTTGTGGACACTCTGCACTGTCATCTGCTGGTTTGGGTACTATCTCACAAACAGGAGGCAACAGGTTGAGATGGGAAGTTTCTCCTCCTCCTCCTCTCCCCCAGCCTTCTGTCTTGTGAAGTACCTCGGGGTTCATTCTTGTCACCAATGCTGTTTGCTGTGTATATGTTGCCCCGGGTGAGATCATTAGGAAGTATAGTATGGATTTTCATTGCTGTGCCAATGATACCCTACTGTATTTATCCTTTGCCCCCAGGACATCCAGTGTGGTGGATGTACTGAACAACTACCTGGCTAAGATAAATGACTGGATGGCCTCCAGCTGGTTGCGACTGAACCCCGATAAGATGGAGGCATTGGTGGTGGAGTCGAACAGGGGGCATGCTAGGATGGCCTCTGGTGCAGAGACTGGAATGTGTCTGGGGTTTGTGCCATTGAAAGCCTCCTCTAGGGTGCACGATCTTGGCGTTATCCTGGACAGTGGATTGACACTTGAATCTCAGGTGTCGTCCGTTGTCTGGACAAGCTTTTACCATCTGAGAAATATCGCTAGGATCAAGCACCTAGTTCTCCCCATGGACCTCCCTACCTTAGTACACGCCTTCATGATGTCAAAGCTTGACAACTGTAATGCGCTCTACCTTGGTGTCTCTGGAGATACCTTCCACCGACTGCAGCTAGTGCAGAATGCAGCTGACAGGTTGTTGGTGGGGCAGCCAAAATACTGCCACATCACCCCAGTGCTGCACTAGCTGCTGGTTCAGTGGAGGGTTCTCTTTAAGGTGGGCTTGGTCATCTTTAAGGCCACTACATGGACTGGGCCCTGGCTACCTGTCGGACCTTCTAACACCTGCTGCCTCGGTCCTTTCCCTCTGGTCTTCCTCTAGGGGCCTCCTTGAGATTCCCAGGACGAGGTTAAAAACTGCTGGCGTCAGAGCTTTTGGTGTCGCCGCCCCTGTCATGTGGAATTCGTTTTCTTCAGTAAGGGAGGCCCCTTCAGTTGAGGCATTCAAAGCCTGCCTTAAGATCTTTTTTATTCAGCCAGGCATTCCCAGACGCTGTCTTTTAGATACTGCTTCGTAGATATTCTGAAAGAATAGCCCCTTCAGGGACTTGCTTCGAGGTCAGGCCTCTCGTTTTGGGCAGTCAGCTTTTAAATTTGTTTAATTGACATGTTTTATATTTGAATTATTGCATTTTAACTGTCTTTTAATGTATTTTGATTGTATAGCGCCCAGAGCCTCTGGGATTGGGCGCCTGAAAAATAAAATTAGCCTTGCCTTATTGGCATGGGTTTCTACTGCTGGCTGCGTTGCTCCATTGAGGTGGTGAGTACTGGTCATGTATGTGGCCTTCACAGCCATTCTAGCCATCTTTGGATGCCAAGGTCAGTTTCTGGCTTGATAGCCCAGCCCTCTCTTACTGCAGGGCTCATGGCTCCCTTCAGCTCCATTGCCTGACTTTGCTTCAGCACCAGCTTTTTTGATTGGGCTGGGATCACCATTTCTTTGTCATTCCCCTTTGTGCTGGTTGTTGCTCGTCTCTGCCTTGTCAACTTTTTCATTCCATGTCCAGTGTTCTGCCTTCAACGTGACTTTATGCTCGGTCTGGCCATTCTGTGGGGCACTGTCCTTAAGGAATAGGCAAACCAGGAGAATTTTTATCAATAACAATAAAATAAAAATATGTACAGGATAGCTCTTCACAAAGGCAGAACAAACAAAAATCCTTCTTCTGAATCACTCTGCAAAAATTCAATCTCCATCTGTAAACAAAACATTGCTCTCTTTTTATAAGATGTCTTTTCCTGGCAGTTGAATTCTGCATTCTGTACTCCTAAATTTCATCTCCTGTTTTTCATAAAATCACCGGGCTCATGGCTTCCTGCAGCTGCATTGCTTGGCTTTGCCTCGTTAATAGTTTTTGCTATTTGGGATAGGAGTCATCATTTATTAGTGTCTCTTTTCTAACTGGCTGCCACTTGACTTTGCCTCATCCACATCCCCTCTGCTTCTTACATGGCGGTTTCCTGGGCGCTGTTGTCTGCTTTCCCATCAGCTGTAGTTTTTGACTGTTAAGCATGTCTTTGGGACAGTTGCACTCGGTCTCTGGCCTCAGCCAGGCCCTCTGTGATTGTGGGGCCTGTGGCTCCTCCTGGGCACTGTTGTATTGCTTTGCCTCGACAGCTGTTTTGTGTTTTGATTGCCACCTGACTTCACCTCCATGGCATTCTTTGCCGTCGAGTTTCCCATTTACATTGTGGTTTCTGGGTGTCTGGCCCTGCCACCCTCCCTTGTTTATACCTGGTCTCTGTATCTTTAGACTGGCCATGGTGTGTGGCTGTTGTCGTGTTTTTTTTATATATCATTGACTGAGGCTGCTGGGTGTCTTGCCCACTATGCTCTGTTTGAGTCGCCCTATTGTGGCTCCCTTCTTTTTGGCCTATGGGGCATTAGCCTGCGTGTTGGTTGGCTTGTATGCCTTCCTGCTGCCCCGACACCTTGACTGGGATACTGCTTGGAAATTGTTCCATAGGTGTGGGTCACTGGAGGGAGATCTTCCCAAATAAAATAGGACAGTTATGTATCAGTAATAGTAGATCTTCGAGGGAATCTCCTCCAGTGAGCCACAGCCAACCTGTCCCCTTCCTCCTTGGTTTGGTGAGTCTAGTGTAGGGTTTGGGCATCATTGTTTCACCCCATTTACCCTGTACTGAGTTTTCTTTACTGGTTGTCGCTCCCTTTTGGGCCTTTGACATGTTTGGCTTTGCTTATGAGTGGGTGGGTTTGCTTTGTTCAGGAAAAATATTTTTTTTTTAAAAACTGCACAAAGTGGCAGCTTCACTGGCAAAGTTTCTCTACACATAGTCACACCAGGCAAAGTGGTCACTTTGCTAGGCAAAGAACTAAGCAAAGTGGCACTTTCCAGTACATGAAGTCAGACCACTTCACATTGTACCATGAATGGGACATATGTACCGCTTGGATAAAGTCTAGTCTCAGGTGGTTGGCCACAAGATCGTAGGCTGAGTGCATCCAGCACAGATGAAGGAATGTTATTCCTACAACACACACCCTGTAGTGCATTATTATGATTATAAAATGTCTCATTTGCATACATAAGTTTAAAAAAATAATTATTGGGTTGTGCTTTGTCCTACTGTAGGTGGCGCTGCTGTAGCACTCGCTCTCCTCTGCCTACTTTCTTGTATGCTGCTGTAGCAACAACTCCTCCTCCCCTGTGTGTGTTGCATAGCTCTGAGGCAGGTTGCCACCTGGCAAATCTGTTGTGGGCTACCATGGAGTGGAAGCCCAGAACAGATAATGTACAGTATGGTACATAGAGCAGGAGCCCCAAATAGAAAATCTGCTGACTCTTCCGTGGATCTGATTGAGCAGTTGCTGAAAGCAGTTGCCTGTGAGTTGTAGAGGGAGAGGACTGGGACCAGAGAAATGTATACTCTGGATTTGAAATTGCTTGCCTGCCAGTTTGAAGCATTGTGTGTTGTGTTGCCGCTGTTGTAAAGCAGAGCCACTCAAAGTGTCTGTTTCTAGATGGATTTAAATTTCAAATGCATGGTGTCAGGAAAAGGAAAAGTATCAGCAGGAAACAGTTTCTGGAGACACTGAGAAGATTTTTTTTATTTTCATTAAACTGTTATGGCACAGTCTGAGGTCGAGATTTAATGGTTTCGATGTGGGCATAGTACTGGCATGCCTTCAGCGGAGACCTACAGAGTGAGGGCAAGATCAGTTTGGAGTAATATGATTTCTTTGTGTTTTTTTTTTTTTTTTAATAAAAAGTAGTAGTGGTAATGGTTTTCATTCATTTCATGAATGAACATGGTTATATTCTCACTGAGCGAAAAGCTCATTTACAAGGAACACCATACAGTTATCTTGGTTACAAAAAGGAAGGAATCAATTAACTTTAGAAATACAAATATACATAATTCAATTAGAACATTTGAGTGCATTTTACATAAACAATAATACAATGCCACCTAATTATATTACTACATAGCACAAATACATTACACATCACAATTCATTCAAAACATTTATAGAGTGCAATATGCAAAGGATAAAGAGTACAATACAGCCTATTTATATAACCACACAACATAAGTAGCTCAAGGACAAAATATGTTTTTCCTTGGCAAGTAAATTCTGCATCTGTTCTCGTTGAACTATGTCTCTTGTTTTCAAACAGTGTAACAAAACGTTGTCCATTTCTTTCCTGTGACCAGCCTAAAGAGTACATTAGTCTTAACAAGTGTAACCAATTAAGACATTCTATCCTAGGGTTGATTTCCTGCCGATAATTCTGCAAACAGGCTTGTGGAGGTCAAAACGCAGATCGAGGTTAACCCCGTGTTCCAGATAAACCCAAACCAATTTCTGCAGATATTTCAGTTATATAATTGTATACATTTGCAAACCAGGAGATCCCACTTTCACATACAGATTCATACATAGTGTTTTAACGACAGAGAATCAGGGGAACAAAGAATAGAACAGCAAGTAAAGGAAGGGAGAAAATGGGGAAATTGTGGGTCCGTCAGAGTGGTCAATTCCTAGGTGGCATAAGGAAAATTTGATAGCATAATCAGATAGGCAAGAAATAGACAAGTGACAGAACAGGAGAGAACGGACTAGATCCTTGCTTTTAACTCCCTCAGCATAACAAATTGGACATGTTCTTACCCAACACTGTCATAGTTCTCCACAAATACAGTTTGGCTTCCAAAACTGGAACCCAGAATCTCCATGTGGAATTAGCTTTCCAGTTCTTTTTGGCAGCTGTCCCAATGTAGAATGGACTTTTCATTCCTGCTACCCACCTTTTAGGTGAGAGGCATATTTTCCTCATCTTGACTCCATCCCACCCCCACCCTTGCTCTGGAGAGACAGCATACTGTGCCTGCTTCTACAGCTGACATGCATGTAGCTCCAGTGGTTGGTATGCAGGAGGTACTTAAAAGCTGGAGAACCCAGAGGTCAACCTGGTGCCAACTGCACCACCCCCACACTGTAACCCCATGGGTCATGCATAGAACATAGCCTAATAAAACTGCAGAAACAATGGAAGTACACAAGTGCAACGCAGTTTATTAACACAAACTGGTGAATTATGCTTTAGATTTATGCCTCCTGCCAGGGTGACATCCCAGATCCTCCTTCAGATGGCTGTTAGTCTTCTCCCAAGCAGGGAAACCCTGTCCGGGAGGCCCGCATTTTCTCCTCTAGTCCTCCATGAGCTGCACCACAGTGGGGCCCAGCAGTTGGGCACTACTGATGGAGTCTATCAAGCTTTCATGAGATGTGGAAGAGGGTCTCCATGATGACTTGAATGGCCCAAATGGATATAGCAGCAGCATCCTCACAGGTCCCAACCTCAGTTCTCCCATGTTTCTCATATCGCCACCAACCCTTCACCTCCGATCATCATTGCACTTAGCATGTGTGATGGTGCTCTGCTCCCTGGGTCACCAGCTGGCAATGTTGCAGTGGAGGCTGCCAGTCATTCATGCAGACAAGGAAGAGAGTGCCCTGTGGGGTCAAACAAACCTGACTGAATTCTTCAGTACAGTCTCTCAACTGGGGGAAAAGGGCCAAGTGGGGGTGGGGGCATCCTGTTTCTGGACTTCAGCAGGGCCTTTGATTCCGTGCCTGTAGACGTTTTGTGAAGAAGTTGGGTGACTTGGGGCATGGGCAGATGTAATAAAGTACATAATGAAACTGGTAAGGGAATACCCTAAGGGATCGTGCTAAATGGAAGGCACTGTGAGGCTAGGAGGATTCCTAGAGGGGTGGTAAGGGCCAGTAATGGGTCTTGTGCTTTTCAGTATGTTTATATGGGAGACTGGAGAAGGGGTCCAGGGCAAAAATGTCTTTCTTTGCGGAAGACTTCAAGAAATGTGGCAGAGCAGACTGTGAGAAAGCATTTAGGGACAAGAGGATGTGGAGTAATTGGAAAAGTAGTCCAAGGTCTGGCAACTGAAATGTGATGCCAAAAAATGCAAGGTCATGCACATGGGTGGGAGGGAGACTGAAAACACAGTATTGGATAGGTGGGGGCAGGTTAGAACAGACCTCAGTGGAAAGGACCTGAGGGTTACCATAAGTGACGGCCTCAAACAATACTGGTCATTGCAATACAGCATATGAGAAAGAGCAGGATGCTAGGTGCATAGCCAGGGCCTTTCCTACCAGAAGGAAGGAAGTGATCCTGCCCCTTTGTAGGTCCTTGGTGTGAGGTCTCACCTGAAGTACTGTGTGCATTTCTGGAACCCTCATCTTAACAAGAACAAATGCACTTAAAATCTGTCCAGAGGATGGCAGCTAAAATGATACACTGGCAGCTGGGGAAGATCTATCAGAAAAGGCTGGCTAACCTGAATATTTACTCCCTTGAGGCCAGAAGGGAAATACAGGATTTGTTTGAAACATTCACATACCTGAAGGAAGTAAAGAGTGTGAACTGCCAGGAATTGTTAAGGCAATGTGAGAGGTTTGTGGCAGAGTACAGAGAGTGGTCAGCTAGTGTGTGTTGGGGGTGGGGGGGGATTCAGGAGGGATGTGAGCAGAATAGTTACTTATGGAGAGAGAGAGGGAGTTATACAGGTGGAACTATCTACTGTGGGGTGTAAACTTCAAGGCATTTGCAGGTTTCAAGAAAGGGTGGGATAGACACACAGGTATGGTGAAAATAATGGACGGGGCAGAAGAATCGAGTGGGGGTCACTTGCCTCACAGAATGGAGCCAAGACTTGTGAGCAATGCATAGGCCCTCCTAGCTCTAGACAGTGGGGTGGGAACTAAGGTAGGGACTGGGCAGAGAAAATGGACCGGGGGTGAACATTTCTGTTTCTATATAATCCTTTACCTATAGGTCTGTCGTGGTGTTCTGGCCTTGGGACATTTCATCCCCACCCCCATAAATGTTACTGCCTTCACATCTTACTACTTGGTGCTAGATGTGACATGGTATTAAATGGACACGGTCAACCCTTTTTGCATAGTATATCTAGTTGAAAACCCACATTTTTGTGGCTGTGGGTGGAGCCTTTAACCATTTTGCTATCTGTAGCTTGAAAATGGAGTTTCATGGAACACATTTTTTGGACTTTTCAGTGTATGCTCCCACATTTACAAATCACTATGACAACTAAAATAAATTATACCATGGACATAAGTGAACAACCAATGATATCGTCAGACTGGCAGTTTACCACCGGTGTAAATCCTCTGTTAACCAATGGCTGTTGATGAGTACCTACTCCTACTCCTCTGCAGCATAGGAATAAATACAATAAAAATAAAAAAACAAAGCAATCTCTTTAAAAGTTGCATTTTATCATAGTAAAAAATTTTACCTTGGTATAATCGCAGTAAGACACTCGGAGGATGTGGGTTATCTGGGGATTTACCATGGCTGACAAGGATTTTACCCACTTGGCTGTGCCTCGTGGGCAAACCACTCCAGCCATGGTAAATCCCCTGATAACCCACACCCCCTCGTGGCTTATTGCGTAAATAATCCCTTCTTTCTGTTTAGCATGTTGGAAACATAACTCCAAGCTGCTTATCTGATGGCCATTAGGAAACTGAAATAGCTTGTTAAATAAATATTGGTTGCCTATTAAACTGGAGATTTGTTTACCTCCTTCGAAATGCAGTAGCTTTCACATTCAAATGATTAGCATTGAAACATTTTTTGCTACTAACTTCAGTTGGGGATTAATATCTTTCAAGAAAGATTCATACCTCATAAATGTTACCCTTTCCCAGCAAATTTTGTAAAGATTTTCACGGTTTTTAACCTCTCAAGACCTATCTGATAAATTGCCAGGTCTTCAGTGAACTACCCAGACTAAATACATAAATTTCTTTTTTTTTTTTTTAATTTAAATTTTTGTCTTTAAAAAGATCATAGTCATCATACAGTGCAGTGAAGGTACATAAATAAAAATGTAGCAGCAATATATAGTAACATCTCATAGGACCACAGATCAATTCAGTTTCCAAGTCAGCTTTCACATTGTGTAAATAAGAGGCAAGAGGAGGAGTAGAAGATGTCAAGAACATTAATTTAATTCCCCACCACAGGCATGTAAGTAAGATTTGTGGGCTGGCATATTTTAGTGTATAGCAGCCCATTTCAATTCCATCTTCAGCCGCCTATGCGACTCCAAACCCAGGACCCCCCCCCCATGCATGTTTTTACATAAGAAGGATCGAATGAGGGAGATCACTTGTATCCCCACCATCATGGTACGAAATCTGGGTATCGCTCTAACTGGAAGTGAGTCCACAGACTCCATCTGCTCGTAAAACCCATCATATGATTATTTAGTTTACCTGCTATCTGTTCTAATCTATATACTTCATAGGCCAGCTTTCACCAGCTTTCTCTGGTCAGTTTACGCTTAGTAAACCAGAGTCTGGTAATCCCTTTTTTGCAGTCAAGACCCGAAGTACAATAAGTTTATATTGTCCCCCATTCAACTGGAGGCCCATGGGAGGAGTCGTAGACAGGATGAATGTCGGTGTAAATAATTCAGGCGTCTGAAATATATCATTCAACTCTGAGATAATCTCAGACCAGTATTCCTTTATAAATGGGCAGGACCACAGGATATGTGTCTCCCTGGCTGGGTGGAAGCCACATCCTCTCCAGCATTCTGCTGGGTCACCCTCCCTATATTTAGCAGTAACAGCTGGGGTTCTAAAGTAGCGTAGTCTGGTTTTCCAGTCAAACTCCCTCCAATATGTTGTAGTCGAGACCTTAGAGTAAGGAAGAGTGGCCTTATGCCAGTTCTCTGTATCAATCTCTACCCCTATGTCCTTTTTCCAACGTTGTCTGACAGGGTCCAAGGAGATAATACCATCTATTCGGAGTGCTTGGTAAAGTTGACTAATAAGATGCTCCTGTATACCACCGTTCAGGTGATGTCTAATCAGCCCAACCAAGAGGGAAGGGGATTCTGCCACTGAGGAGAGGGAGTCCTCCTGGGCTAAAAGGCATTAAGTTGCACATAGGTTTGGTACTGAGTGGAGGGTAGTTTATAACTTGATTGTAGATAGGTAAAGGAGAGTAAGCCGAATGGGCCTACAACTTGAAACACATAGCATAAATGGTAGAGTTTCCAATCCCTCAATAAAGAGACCAATCTCAGGGGGTTTAGGGCTGTATTATTAGCTAGTGTAGAAAGATAAAGCCTCTCAGAAGTGGTGAGAGTGGATCGGTTAACTAAAATCCATGTTTTAAAGCCTTCCCCTGTGAATTGCCTAAACTTCCACAGAGGAAAACATCTTTGGAGGGGGGGCAGAATATATGAGGGGAAGTTTTCTAAGCCATCAATGGTTATTTCATTATCTTTCCAGTAAGCCGTATAAGAGTCAGAGACATGCAAAAGGGCAGTACGTATTTGCACTGTCTGTGCATAGTTCTTAAAATTTGGAATGCTAAGGCCACCTTGGGCTCTAGACAGTTGTAATAGGTTGTACTTCAGTCTAGGTTACTTGCCTCCCTACAAAAACCTAGAGATGAACTTGTCCCATACTGTGAAATATGAATTAGTACGTATAATGGGTAAGGTTTAAAGAAAAAAAGGATTTGGGGAAGGATGTTCTGTTGGATGGTTTCTGCCCTACTCACCAGCGTGATAAGGAGGCGTGTCCATTTTGATAAGTCAGCAATTATCTTTTGAGTGATCAGCTCAAAATTAACCAACTCTAGATGTAACAATCGAGACGGTATTTTGATTCCTAGGTAACTCATTTCTATCCTGCTCCAGTGAAACGGGGAAGGCACCCTTCATAACTCTGGAGGGTGTAAAAGAATAATTTAAAACTTCTGTCTTGGAACCATTTATCTTATACCCTGACAAATTTCTAAATAGTTCTAGTTGATCCCATACGGCCGGGATAAATTTCTTTTTGACAGCAAGGGCTGTGGCCTGCTTCCCAAACATAACAGATAAGAACTACCGAGATCTCCTGTAGTGAGTGAGAGAGAGAGAGAGAGAGAGAGAGAGTGTGTGTTTGGGGGAGGGGTGGAGAAACAGTCAAACTCCTGGCCAGGAGACCTCATCTAATGAATTATTTGTTTTTTTAACCAGGTATAGCACACTAAGCTGAAAGCTTTTTTACAGGAGCGACCTGGGAGCACAAGGAGGTTAAGTGACTTGCTCAGGGTCACACAGTATGCAAGTGGAAGCTGTGGGATTCAAACCCAGGTCTGGTCTGCTGGATGTCACCAGATTTGCAGCTCAGAGCCTTAGCCCACTGCGCTATACTGCCTCTTAATTAACTGCTGACAAACCATGAGTGACACAGCAGCAAATGATTTGATGCATTTTATTGGACCAACATAGATGTAACAAAAATAACTTATACCATTTATAAAATTCCTGATCAAACTGCAAACAAAAGACTCTCTTTTGTCATTTTATAATATGATATACCGAGTGTGTATTTACCAAGTTGCTGGATCAGTGCCTTGATAAAATAATATTTATTTAACTCATTCAGGATTCCATCAGGTGGACAGAAAAAAGTCTTGAGATATTTTAAGGCAGAGGGAGATTTTGATACGTCCTCCACCACCTTCTTCTCCATCTCTTTGGATTTCATTAAAAGATGCCCTGGAGAGTGACTTATGGGGAAAGTTAATTGGTCATTTATACAAAATACTTAGGGCTTCATGGGGGGATTCTTAGTTATGGATCCTGGAGGCCTGGAATAGAGGCCTAGATTTGCAGGTTCCCTTCTTGGAGTGGCAGCAGGCGACCTTGAAAGCTATTAAGATAACTTCTTCCAATATTTGGGGGGAGTTTGCATGGAAATGCCATTCGAGATATTTTCGATCCCCAGCATTAACAAAATATCTCCTGGAGTCTTATGGCGCCTGCTGGAGGGGATGTAACTGTGCGTTAGCTGATTTGGGCCATATTTTGGGGTTTTGTCCCAGATTAACCCCGTTTTGGTGCTCAGTACAGCTAGCGTGGGGAGACTGTTTGGGAGATAATATTGAATTGACACCAGAAATAGTGGTCCTTTCAGTTTATCCCCCCAAGACCATGATGGGACTGTACTCTACTCCCAGTTTATGTACTTGCAGCCAGAAAGGCGATAACCCGCAGATGGATGACACCTTTGGCTCCTTCATTAGGGGATTGGCGACGTATTATTCTAGAGATCTACAGATCAGAATATTTAATTTCAAAATAAATTAACCCCTTTTCAGTTAAAATGGTGCAGATGGGTACTGCATATGTCCTCTTGAGACCCAGAATTTGTTCCATGAGGGAAGGGGGGGTTGATGTAAATAATTGAGGGGTTGCCCAGCTGCCTGCCTAGAATTGACAAAGACTAGATCGAATTAAATGGAAACTGCTAATTCTTTTATGTTGTGCGATAACTATTTTATAACAGTGTAATCATATGGGGCTGTATCTATTTATTTATTTATTGAAATTGTTTCACCAGGAAAAGCACACTGAGCAAGAACTGCTAGTCTCCCGGTGCGACCTTGGGGGAGGGGTACAGTGGGGAAGAGGACAAGGGTAGTCCAGGTTCTGACATATATACATATAATTACAATACAGTTGAAAACATTTGACAGAAATAGTTAGGCGTAGATGACAATTTACCCTTACTTATAGTATAGTAGCAATTACATGGGGAAGTCGTGCTTTATACCTTGAAAACCTATAATTAGATAATACAGCTGCATATGTTTGACAGGAATAGGTGAGTGTGGATTAATATATATACCCTAATAGTCGAGAGTAACAGTTACAATGAGGAAATCCTGCTAAGGTATTGAGTTGTGGTATATAATGAGATATGGGTAAGTGCAAGCTAGCTCAAAAGTTGAGATCAAGTGCAGTAGTTGGGTGTGGTTAGCGAAGTAGCACCATTGGGCTTACTGGGAGAAGAAATATAGGAGTGTCTGAGGTAGAATAGATTGGAGAGTTAGCTGTAGGAGCAGTTTCCTGAGCAGTGGTTGGCAAGGGCATAGGATAGTGAGCAGATAGAGGAAGAATGGCGAATTTCAGAGGGGAAAGAGTTCCAGAGTTGAGGGAAGCGGTGAGAGAAGGCGGCCTGGCCAGCTTGGGTCCGACATCTGGAGACTAACAGGAGGCGGGAGTCTAGGGACCTCAGAGCATAGGTGGGTGCCAGAGGTGGTGATAGTACATAGGGTCAGATACACTGGGAGGGGGTACCAAACCAGTTCTTCGAGATAAACTTGGCACAGTGTATTAGGCGGCAGTTCTCAAGGGGAGAGCAAAGGAGCAGTATAGCTCGCAGCGGTGTGTGCGAGGAGGAGTGTCTAGAGCAAACCGGCAGAAAGCATTAAAAAGGGTTTCCAGTTTGGACAAAACTGACTTGTGGGTGGCACTGTAAACAATATCACAATAATCGAAGGAGGGAAATATCATCTTCTGGATAAGCTCATGACGGACCGGATAGGGGAGGCTATAACGGTTCCGATATAAAGCTCCGAGCTTGGGGCAGAGTTTTATTGGTATAGAGTCAGCATGGACTGCGAAGGTGAGGTGGCAGTCAAGCCAAACTCCAAGATACCGGAAGGAGGTGACGTCCTCCAGCTCTAACCCATCAAGGGTGTGGAAAAGTGGGAGGGAGGGGAGCCTGGCTAGTCGTTGGGATGTACCAAAAGTCAAGTTAGTTTTTTTTTTTTTTAGCATTTAGAGAGAGCTGGTGACAGTTGAACCAGAGCTGAACTTTGTTAAAATCCGCCTGGAGGGTAGAGGCAACTGAGGCTGGTGAGGAGCCTGAAGAAAATAGGACAGTATCGTCAGCATACATGTGGATCGAGGAGGCAGAACAAGTTTAGGGTGGGTTGTTTAGAAAAACAGAGAATAAGATGGGCCCAAGCACCGATCCTTGGGGGACACCGGTGGACATGGGGAGGGGAGGGGATATTGCATCCGCAATCCTGACAGATTAAGTGCAGTCTGTAAGATAGGCACTGAACCAGGCAGTAGCGGATGTGGAGAGGCCAGAGTCAGAGAGGCTAGATAGTAACAGAGTGTGGGAGACTGTGTCGAAGGCCTTGGCCAGATCGATGAAAATGGCAGCGGTGATGAGACCTCTATCCATTCCAGATTGGATGGTGTCAGTGAGCCTTAGTAAAGAGGAGGCAGTGGAGTGATCTTTCCTGAATCCGGACTGGTAGTGTGTGAAGAAATGTGAGTCAGCGAGATAGGAGGTTAGCTGGCTAAGCACTAAGTGTTCTTGCAGCTTCGCCAGAGCAGGGAGGAGGGAGATTGGCCAATAGTTTGAGGTGGAGGAGGAGGCGCCCCCTTTGTGGAGAGGGATGATAATGGCGTGCTTCCAGGACAGAGGGACAGATGCAGTGGCGAAGGATAGATTTAGGAGGTAGGCAATAGGGGTGGCTATGGCAGAGGCCGAGAAGAACAGAAGTTTGGGGTCTAGACTATCCGGGGAATTACCATTTGAGGGGCTTAATGTTAGCAGGGCTTCTGGAGCTTCATCCGGAGAGATTTCCCTGAAGGAGAAAATACCTGTATTTTGAGGTAGTTTTTTGCCCTGTAGGTGGTGGAGATGGTGACATGGGGGGTAAGGAGCGAGGAAGCGCAGGTGGAGAAATATAACTTGAACTCAGCAGCGACTGAGATAGGATCCGAGAGCGTGGAGTTGTTTACCCTAAGGACAGGTGAGGACTTGGCCGCTGGGGGTGAGAAGAGGGGGAGCGAGGATCTAAAGTACTCTGCTTTAGCTAGCCGAGTTGCTCTAGTGCACATGTTGCACAGATACCGGTAGTGGGAGAGTTCCTGAGATAGGGCTGAGGCTTTGAAGGCTCCCCATGCTGAGTGGGCGTTCATACAAGCTGTGAGCTCTTGGGAGATCCAAGGCAGGTGGGTACCTTGTACCCTAGTACAACGTAGCGGGGCGTGGGAATCCCATATCTTAAGGAATGTGTTTTTGAAGTGAAGTAGGATGTCTATCAGGTGGAGGGGGGGCAGTTAGCTAGGACAAGGTCATGTAGGAGGGGAGCGAGGTTTAGGGATTTGAACGACGGTTGGACTAAGAACTTGGGGGGGGTGGAATTTGAGACGATGAATTTTGCGAACAAGGTAGATGACATGGTAATCACTAATAGGAGTAGGCCTGTTTGGATGACTCTGTGAGGATGGGAGGTCAGAGCCCAGTCGATAAGGGAGTGGTTACCTGTTTAAAGGTTTAGGCAGGTGGGCTCAGTGATGAGTTGGGTTAAATTGAGGGCAGCGACATCTGTCTGGGTTTTGTTTACCTTATAAAACACTTGGCTTATGTAATAACTTGATGGAATGTATTTACAGTCCTCTACATCTTGTCTCTTAAAATAAAAAGAAATAAAAATAAAAACAAAGTCATTGAGAATTGTCTGAAAACTAAAATGCAAAAATAGCATCTGTCTGTGTGTGTGTGTGTATATATATATATATACAAAATCACACATGCCTCCTCAATGCAAAGCATCATGGGCTACATATGCAAATCACCACAGAATGTTATGCTGGTCCAACTTTAAGCAGAATTGCATGGTGCCGAAAGGCCTCACACAGTTTGCAAAGGGTGCTAGCAGAGACATAAGACACATGTTTTGTCCTACCAGGACTCATCAGTATGCCTCGTCTGTTTGACACCCCAGTAGAATGGACCAGCTACCCTTAAAGGCAGTGTGCCTTGGATATATTGTGGTGAACCCATTAAAATAAAAAACTGTTTAAAGACAGAGAGAACCTCTATCGCAAACACTGAGACAAGGGTTACCCCAAAGGGCATTTGGCTGGGAAGCCAAGTTTCAGAAAATACAAAATCACATGCCCCAAAATGCAAAGCATCATGGGCTACATATACAAATCACCACAGAATGTTATGCTGGTCCAACTTTAAGCAGAATTGCATGGTGCGAAGGCCTCTCACACAGTTTGCAAAGGGAATTGCATGGTGCCGAAAGGCCTCCTCACACAGTTTGCAAAAGGTGCTAACAGAAGACATAGACACGTGTTTCTGTCCCTACCAGGACTCATCAGTATGCCCTCCTGTTTGACACCCCAGTGGAATGGACCAGCTACCCTTTCGCACCATGCAGTTCTGCTTAAAGTTGGACCAGCATAACATTCTGTGGTGATTTGTATGCAGCCCATGATGCTTTGCATTGTGTGGGCATGTGTGATTTTGTATTTTCTTGAAACTTGGCTTCCCAGCCAAATGCCCTTTGGGTAACCCTTGCCTCAGTGTTTGAGACAGAGGTCTTTTTTGTCTTTTAAATAGTTTTTTATTTTAATGGGTTCACCATAATATATCCAAGGCACACTGCCTTAAGGGTAGCTGGTCCATTCCACTGGGGGTGTCAAACAGACGAGGTATACTGATGAGTCCTGGTAGGATGAAACATGTGTCTATGTCTTCTGTTAGCACCCTTTGCAACTGTGTGAGAGGCTCTTCGCACCATGCAATTCTGCTTAAAGTTGGACCAGCATAACATTCTGTGGTGATTTGCATATGCAGCCCATGATGCTTTGCATTGTGGGGGCATGTGATTTTGTATTTCTTGAAACTTGGCTTCCTAGCCAAATGTCCTTTGGGTAACTCCTTGCCTCAGTGTTTTTAGATAGAGGTTCTTTGTCTTATATATGTGTGTGTATGTGTGTATATATATATATATATATATATATATATATATATATAATAAATTTGCTTAAAGGCAATACTAGTATCTTTTGGAATATTGTCTGACTTGTGATTACTAATTTTGAGTATAGTTCATGAAATAATGAGCTTGGTATTTATTTCATATAGTCCCCCATTATGCCTTATGCATAGCATATAAATCCAAATCATTCCAAGGCCATCGTGACATATAATAATATAAATATAAATAAAATCAGAGCGCTTTTCCTAATAAAAGGCTGCTCATTAGTGGGGTCCCACAGGGATCAGTCCTTGGGCCCCTTCTGTTCAACGCCTACGTATCTGACATAAGGACAGGAATCAGGAGTGAGATGAGTCTCTTTGCAGATGACTCGAAACTGGGGGCGGTGGTGGATGGGGAGGAGGGGAGGGTGGCCCTACAGGGGGACCTGGAGGCTCTGGAAAGATGGTCTAGAAAGTGGAAGCTGAGGTTCAATGCAGGGAAATGCAAGGTACTCCACCTGGGGGCCAGAAACCCAGGCCAAGTGTACACCGTGGGGGGAATGCTACAAGTCTCGATGGCTGAGAGGGACCTGGGGGTGGTGGTGGATGTCAAGATGAACAACTCTGAGACTTGTAGGAGAGCAGCAGCGAAGGCCAACAGGATGCTGGGATGCATCGCTAGGGGGATCACCTCCAGAAGGAGGGAAGTGATACTCTCTCTGTATAACTGCTTGGTGAGGCCGCACCTTGAGTACTGCGTGCAGTTTTGGAGGCCACACTTAAAGCGGGACATTAACCTCCTGGAGAGGGTCCAGAGGAGGGCAACCAAAATGATTTGGGGCTTGAGGGACAGGACCTATGAGGAGAGGCTTGAAGAGCTAAATATGTACACATTGGAAGAGAGAAGGGACCGGGGGGACATGATAGTGGTCTTTAGGTACATGAAGAGGGTAAATAGGGGAGGAACAGTCGGGGTGCTTCGAAGGAAGGAGGAAGGGGCCACTAGAGGGCATGGATGGAAGCTGGAGGGGGGAAGATTCAGGGGAGAAAGGAGGAGGTGCTACTTCACTGAGAGGGTGGTGGAGCCATGGAATGCACTGCCTAGGGGGCTGGTGGAGGCAGAGACAGTGGAGGGGTTCAAGAGGGGGTGGGACAGGTACAGGGGAAGGGTTCTGGAAGCAAAATCCAATGCAGCAAGAATATCCGGAACTGGGAAGGGAGAAGCCAGAGAAGGCAAGGGGGACAGCAAGGTCAGCACCCAGGTTGGGGACTGACCAAACGAGCAGACACGAAAGACCGTTAGGCCTATTCTGCTGGCATTTTAGTATGTTAGTATAATAAAGAACAAAGTCGTAAATAAGGAACCAGTGGCTTATGGAAAAATGTACAGGGATTTATACAGGGATTTGATTCTGCCTTTGTGGGGAAAACACAGCGAAAATGAGGGATTCTTACCGAGTAATGGTTATTTGGGTCTGGGAGTACTGAATATTTCTTCTAAGATCATGGGTATAAGTCATTCAGATTTGTATATAGTTTTAGTGCTAGAGGTGAGAGGTTTATGTTTTACAAAGTTTACACCTCTGGAACTATATTGTTATATGTGGTTTACTGTATGGGTCAAAAACATCTGTAGAGGAATGATCATTGGAAAGGTAATCCAAGGAGGAAAATGCATGGATGGGGAAGTGGAGGGTCAAAGAAGGGAGAGGTCTTTTCCTCATGGAAACCGGATGGTGATAAACATGTATATGGGGGGGGGGGTGGCTAGAGGCTTATTATAGGTGCTAACCAGGATGGCTGTCTCGACTGTCCAAAACAAAGGGGAATTTTTTACGCTGACTAAATATGGTGACTTAAGCGAAGCTTATTATATCCTCCCAAAATGTGAATGGGCTAAATCATCCAATCAAAAGATATAAGGTTTTGTCTTTATTAGAGAGAGAGAAGCTGACCTTCATATTGTTACAAGAAACGCATCTTAACAAGGAGGAACATCAAAAGTTAAGGAAATTTGGATTTGAACATGTCATTGCCTCCTCCTATGGAGAGGGGAAACGGAGAGGAGTGGCTGTCCTGATTCCTTGCTCCGTGCCATTCCAGCTAGTCTCCTCCTACTCTGACAAGGAGGGTAGACTGGCAATAGTAGTGGGGAAATATCAGGGAACTTTGTTAACTCTGGCCAGCTTGTATTTACCACCTGGGACAGATACTGAGACAGCTAGGATAGTGTTAGGGAAAATAACAGAACAACAAAAAGGGGGTATTGATCATGGGGGGGGGACTATAATTTAGTGCTAAACGAAAAGGATACTACCAACCCTAACCCTCTGAGATGGACAGCGGTACAAATATTTACACAGAAATATCTTAAGGAAATGGGCTGGGTGGATGTATGGAGAAATTTAAGCACAACTAAACAGGAATATACACATTATTTGGCGCCACATAAAATATACACCCGTTTAGACCTGTGCCACATTTCTAAAGAACATGTACAGCTCCTTGAGAAGGCTAAAATCCTGCCATTCATACCTTCAGATCATTCCCAGAATGTATTCTCACTTAAATGGACTGGGGAGAGAAAATCCACACTCTGGAGGTTTAATAACTACTTACATAACAAAAAAGAGTTCAAAGAATTGCTAGAGACTAGGATACCTCAGATTCTACAAGAGAATACCTCTCCTGAGGTGAGCCCCTCGTTGCTATGGGATACATTAAAAACCGTATTGAGGGGAGATATTATTAGTTATGCCGAGTGGCATAAAAAGCAGCAGACTGAACAGCTAGATAAACTGCAAAATCAATATAAAGAATTGCAGACACAACATATGTCAGGAGATGCCACTGTCCTCCCTTTAATGGAAATCACTAGACAAAAAATTCAGCAGATACTCCAGGTTAAGACAGAACAGGCTTTACAATGTATTAGGCAGAGGTATTATGAGGGAGAGCCTTGAGCCACTCGTATCTTAGCACATAGGCTGAGGAAACGTATACTACAGAATACAATTACATATATTATCTCACCCCCAAAAAGAAAAATTTTAAAACAGCCAACTGAGATCCTGGAGGCATTCAAAACCCACTATACCTCCCTTTACACCCCGGAGACCACATATCAACCCCAAAAGGGAACTGAGTTCTGGCGAAGTTGGAACTGCCTCAGATTGCCCAGACTGAGATGGAGCGACTGACAGTCCCAGTAACACGAGGGGAATGGGAGGCGGCAATAAAACATTTAAAGACTGGGAAATCGCCCAGCCCGGATGGGTACACGGGCAAATTTTACAAGCATTTTAAGGACTTGCTTATTCCCCTCCTAGGGAGAGTAGCCCGGGAGATCTTAGAGGGTGAGTCCATCCCACCAACATGGGATTACGCAATAATCTCAAGCATACTTAAACCAGGGAAGGATCCTGGTCAACGTGGCTCATATCGTCCCATATCAGTGCTGAACATCGATTTATAAGATATTTACATATATTATAACCAAAAGGTTAGAAATAATTTTACCCAAACTAATCGATCTGGATCAATGTGGTTTTATTGTACAAGAGGCAGACTCAAGATAATGTGAAGCGAACACTTCACCTCCTGCACCACGCTACCCGGTCAAAGTCCCCTTTTTTGTTATTAAGCCTGGATGTAAGGCAGGCCTTCGACCGGGTGGCGTGGCAGTTCTTGTTGGCGACCCTTAACAAGTTTGGATTCTCCAAAAAGTTTCAACAATTAATAAAGGCTATATATAAACAATCCAAAGCTTATATTAAGATTAACAGGAACATTGCCCTACCGATATCACTGCATAGAGAGACGAGACAGGGATGCCCACTGTCTCCCTATTATTCGCACTATATCTGGAACCTCTGGCCCAGGCTCTGCGTCAGGCGAAAGATGTACGGGGGATAGAGGTGGGGGCACCACAAGCTTGCACTCTATGCAGATGATCTGTTGATATACCTCACGTCTCCTGAACAGACTTTGCCACATCTATGGTAGCTGCTACAGGACTTTGGGGAGACAGCGGGATACAGAGTGAATACCAGCAAGACAGAGGTTATCCAAATAAACTATTCTTCCACGGCTATAACAAAACAGAGTTTCCCCTTTAGATGGGGGGGCTACCCATCTGAAATATTCAGGGATACAGCTTGCACTAGAGCCGGGACTACTGTATAGTCTAAATTATAACCAGATGTTGATCCAGGTAACATCAGACCTAGAACGTTGGAATATGGTTCTGTTGTCACTAATACAAAGGGTAGATAGAGGCTATAAGAATCAATATTCTACCAAGGTTTTTATACTTGGCCTGTTGTTTACCTATTGCACCCCCTCCATCTTTCTTCAAAGAAATAAAAGAATCTCTAGATTTATATGGAGTTCACATCCACCTAGAGTGAAATATCGGACACTGCAGCTTCCCTCTAAGGAGGGGGGTCAAGCCCTACCTTGTCTATATAAATACTACTTAGCTGCACAACTCAGAGTAATTTTTTTGTGGCTCCATAGAAACTATGTGGCGAAGTGGTGTGAGCTGGAAAAAAGAGAGGCAGATCTATTTAACCTAGGTAGAATCCTTCTAAGCCAGCCACCAATCCCAATAAACCAGATGACAGATAACCCATATACAAAAAATACACTGTCCAGCTGGCGAACATTGTGGACTTCAAACAGACCGCCCCATGTAAATATTTGCTCTACTCCCTTCTAAATGTGCAAACTTTTCAACCAGCTAGGCTAGATCTTAATTTTAGTACCTGGGCAAGGATGGGGATACAGATTATATTGCATTTTTTTTCCAGAAAGGAGAGATAATGACCTTTGAGGAAATGATAGGGGTATATGGTCTGTTGCCTAGAGACAGATTTAGATACATGCAAGAAGTGGCATATATTAAAACATTTCCCACTTTCCTAACACCAGGAGAGGAGAATCCATCCTTTTTAGAGATTTTTAAAGGGGCTTTACAGGGAACAGCTCCACTGCAACACATGATCTCATACTTACATGAGGCTCTATTGCAAATATATAAGCACGATTTAAATAAAATTAAACTATCCTGGGAGAAAGACCTGGGGTTGCAGCTGAACACCACAGAGTGGAGTACATGTCTGAAATATCTGAGAGTGGGCACGGGATCCTATCAGTGGAAAGAGTTCGCTTGGAAAAATATGATTAGATTTTTTAAGGTTCCGGCAATCCAGGCAAAATATAACACAAGTCTAACAGCAGCATGTTGGAGAGGTTGTGGACAAATCCCAGCCTCTCATGGTCATATTTTCTAGGCATGTAAGAATATTAAGCCCTTTATAAATAGTTTAGAAATAGCCGTGGGGGATCAGCAATTCAACTAACGGAGAAAATGTATTTTTTCTATATCTTGGAGAGAGGGCAAAGTAAGATACCTAATAGGAAATTAATACAAGTTTGCCTATTATCTGCTAAGAAAGCAATAACTAAAAGATTGTTAGACCAGAGAGCCCCCACGATCAGGGAATGGCAGGATTTGGTATCCCAAATATACAAGATGGAGAAACTCACAGCCATAATAAATAGACGCAGAGAGAAATTCGAAATACAATGGCGAAGGTGGGTGATATATATCGTGTCACACACAGATGATTTTGTACCATGAGGGATTAGAGACCTATTGAGTAGAAGAATCAAACCTTTCTCCCCTATCAAAATGTACTGTATTACCTGCAACAATTGTATGAAATAATTGACCCAATGTACTGTCTTGTCATGTTATGTATTTGTATGTATATGTCCATTTATGTGGAAAAAGAAAACTGGACTATAGTTTAAAAAAAAAAAAAAAGATCATGGATATGTTGTTCATCCACACTTATTGGCATGTCCCCTTTCCCTTTAAGGATCGCTGGAAGTCTTCAATCTGGCTCCTCCCACCGACTCAGGTGGTATAAATATAACCCTCTGCTCTGCCCATTGACACCAGATCTTCCTTTCCGCTGGAAGATTCAGGTTGCCTCCTTCGTGCTCCTGCATTTTGTAGGCCCTGGCTTCTAAACCTTTCGTTATTCCGAAACTTTGTCTAGTTCGCATTAGCGACCGCGACTCCTCTGCTTCGATTATGGAAGACAAGTCTTCCCCTGTATTTTGCCGGTGTTCGTGCGTCCAGAAAATGTCACACACTGATCCCCACACTGCGTGCGTATACTGCTTGGGTGTCGGCCATGACACCTCAAAGTGCGACTTCTACCTTGCATTTCACCCCGTCCTCGACTGCCGTCTCGCACCCCTGAAGTTGGGGAGTCTGGAAAAACGGAACCCTCGAGTGAAATCAAAGGAGGCTCGGTGGGCGGTTTCTGCGGCTGCAGGATCTGCTGAGCAGTTGGAATGTATGCAAGCATTTGAGGAGGAAGCGGCTCGGGCTGCAGAATCTTCCTTTTGGAGCGTCTTCATTCCACTCAACCTGGGGTCCACCTTCTCTGGTTCTTTCCGAGAGTTGTGCCAGTCTCTCCCAATTAAGGGAGAGAGTCCTGCGGGCACGCACTCCTCTCAGTCCTGTAAGCGGGAAAAGGACCTGGGATCGTCTTCGTCTCGGCGAAGATGTTCTTGGTATCGGGAGAGATCTCGGTCCCAGGAACCAGCAGTCTTGGCTTCGGTCTAAACTGCGTCTTCCACCGCTGGCTTCTTGGCCTTGCCTTCTGGCCAGTTGACCGAAGTGTTGATCGACTAAGTCGAAATAGTCATCAACCCGATCAACCCCTTGTCGCCGATTCCGGTCGCCGATTCTCTGAATCGGACTCTGATCCTTTCTTTCCCCGACAAGGAGACCCAGCCCACTGGGAATCCCATCAAGGATGTGGTCCCCGACCCCAGGAAATCACATGCTGGTGTCTCCTGAGCAACCAAATTGGCCGTCTGATGTCGGTCGAGTTCGAGAACCCCCTCGACCGAGAGGCCAAGGAAGAGCCACAAGTGCTCAAAAAGAGGCGACACCATTGGTCGTCCTCGGATGAGGAGAGGCTCCGCCGGAAACTCCGGCGCTACGAGGACCTCATGTGGCAACAGCTGATTTTGTCTGGACACAAGCCAACCCCAGCTCCTTCCCCGGCCATTAGTTGGCTTTCGCCTCCCAGGCTGAAGCAGTTTCCTTTGGAGCCGATTAAGACAGTCCCCCAGCACGCGGGTCGCAAAATCTCCAGTTCAGCCTATACCGGTCTCTCCACCGATTGTGGTGGAACTGCCGCGCCCAAGCAGCCTGTGGGAGGGGCTCCTTCTAAGGGAGATAGACCAGACACCGGGGCTTCCCTATCGTCTTTTGGTCACTGTCACCCTGGACCACCCCCGGTGGGTCGAAGGTGACATAGGCGGTAGACTGTTGTATCCAGATTCCTCAGATTTGGATGAGACCGGCCTATATTCTCATCCTGGGGATGACGAATCGGCTGGTGGGATAGAGATGGAGGAAGGTCCTTCATCTTTTCAGGGCATTCTTCGCCTCATCTCTGAGTCTACAGGGATGCCTCTGGAACCGATCCAGAAAAAGGCGGAGTACCCTGACGAACGCCTTTCCGGTGGCCGCGGCCATAGTTGGCCCGGCTCTAGAACTTCGGCAGCACCCTGCCTCTTGTCCAGCTCCGTCTGCCCGCATGGCCCACAAGTATGCGATGCCCATGGGGTCCCTTGCGGGGTTCACAGAGCACCCTTCGGCCAAGAGCCTGGTGACCGTCTCTGTGTTCAGGCATACTTGCAGTTCTGCCGACACTGACCGACCTCCAGAGAAGGAATCCAAACACTTGGATTATTCGGCTCGAAATGTCTATGCGGCCTCATCTTCAGGCCTCCGTCAGGCAAGTTTGGCCTTCATCATGTCACACTACTCCCATGCCCTCTTGGGGTCTTTGAATGAAGTCCTCCCACACCTCTCCGTGGATATGCAGACCACAATCAAGCAAGTTCGGGATCAGGGCCAGAATGTTGCCAAACAGCAGCTTCAGACAGCCCTGGACATTGGGGATTCTTGTGCCCACTCGATGGCAGCCTTAGTTGCCTCTCATCGCAGGGCTTGTCTGAGACTCTTCTCTTTCCCGGCAGATACTCAGCACAAACTAGCTGATGTGCCTTTCCTGGGCACCGACCTTTTCAGCCCAGGTGTGTCTGGTCACCTTCAGCATATTGAGCAGTCCAGCGCCACCTTGGCTGCTACTTCTGCTGAAAGTTCTTCAAGTAAGAAGCAGCAGAAGAAGAAGAAGCCTTTCCTGCTCTCTTCCCCTGCGGCCCAGCAACCCTCCTTTCGAGGAGGGCAGCAGCAGGTTCAAGCTTGGTGCCCCCGGCCCAAGCCCAGGCCCTCCCAGGTCCGTAAAGGAGGCCGAGGTTCAGGTCCTGGATCCTCCTCCTCCAAGCCTGCTCAGTGACGGGGCGGGTGCTGCCACCCCCTCTCCCATCATGCCAGCTCTGGGTCCTCTTGTGGAAAGCTGGCTCTGCCACTTCCTTTCCGCCTGGTCTGCTATCACCACAGACAGGTGGGTTTTGCAGGTGGTCGGTCAGGGACTGCCTCTGGAATTCGAGCAGCACCCTCCAAACCAATCCCGTGCCCCTCGGGAGGAAACCGTATCCATCCTTACTCAGTCAGCTCTCCGAGACGACATCGCTCAGCTCCTCCTGATGGAGGTAGTATCTCCAGTGGCGGATTCTCCAGCAGACCCAGGCTTTGTCTCCAGGTACTTCCTGGTGCCCAAGCGGACGGGGGGGCTGGTGCCCCATTCTAGATCTGCACGACCTGAATAAGTATCTCAGGTCACTCACCTTTCAGATGGTCACTCTGTCCCAGATCATACCATCCTTGGAGTGAAACATGTGGTTCTGGTCACTGGATCTGCAAGACTCGTTCTTTCACGTCCCAATCCGTCCGTCTCATTGTCAGTTCCTCCGCTTCAGAGCCAAAGGGACCCTATCAAGTTCCGAGCCATGCCGTTCGGCCTGTAATCAGCCCCACGGGTCTTCACTAAATGCATCGCAGTGGTGGCAGCCCATATCGGGGTTTCATAATTTACCTCTCAGATCCACTTGTAAGTCTCTCAGGGCTCCTTTTTTGTTTTAGAGAAAACGGATTCAGATTGAAACTGACTCTGTATAAACAATTTATTGATAACATTTTAATTATATGGAATGGAACCATACAAGAAGCACAGGAGTTTCATGAATACCTAGAATCAGTAAATCATAACTTGTCTTTCACAATGGAAATTAATTCTGAGATAATCAGTTTTTTGGATTTAAAAATAATAAAAGAAAACGGGAAAATGATAACAGATCTCTACAGAAAAGAAACATCAACCAGTACTATCCTAAATGCCAAAAGTTTTCACCCAAAAAAACTTGGACAGCATTCCTTACAGCCAAATGTTGAGAATAAAACACAATAGTGGTAACAAAGAAAAATATGACAATATTGCAGATCTAACCCAAAGATTTAAACAGAGGTTACACAGATTCAGTTTTGAAAATGTCTAAAGAAAAATATGATTCTAGAGACTGAACAGTTCTGTTACAGAATAAAACTGATACTGAAACAAAGTGAATCAAAAGTTTTGGAAAAATTAAACATGATTTTATCTAATTGGAACATCTTACAAACAAATGAATTGGGACAACGGATTTTTCGTAATAAACCTTGGGTGACAGCTAAAAAAACCCCACTACTATAGGAAATAAAATAATCAGAACTCAACACTGGACACCAGAAAAGAAAACCACGACTTAGTTTAAAAGTCAGATCAAAGGCTTTTTTCCATGTTGCAACTGTGTTCATTGTAACAAATGGACAAAAAATGAAATGTATAAAAAGCACATGGGATGGTGAGGAATATGCTATAAGAGATTTCATTACTTGTAGATCAGAGTATGTGGTATACTGTATCATTTGCCCCTGTTCACTGTATTACATTGGTGAAACAACTAGAGCATTAAAGCAACGCATATCTGAACACAAAAGTAACATCAGAAGAGGAGATATCAGGTCACCATTAGCAAGACATTTCACTGAACACCATCACCCTATATCAAGTTTAAGATTTTTTGAATTGGAAAAAGTAACAGCTCATCCACATGGAGGAAACGGGAAATGGTTTTATTATGAAGAGAAGCTTGGTGGATATACACATTAAGGACCTATACACATAGATATGGACTCAATGAAAATTTGATTTGGTCCACCTTCAATTAAATATATCTTTACTAAATCAATTTGTTACATCAAAACATTGTATACTGATTCAGCCACAGAAAAAACATAGAAATTGAAATAGTCACCTTTTGTTTAACATTTTGTTCTATTATCATGGTGGGATGTATATACATCTTCAAAATTAATCTTTAAACCCTCCTCCCCTTCGCCCCCCCATTTCACTTCCCCCCCTCCCCTATCTTTTGAAATATAGTATCCCGTTGGTCCCTTTTAGTTTATGCCCTTCCCTATTAATATTGACTACAACACACTGTTTTGCTCTATTTCGTTTGTAGAATCCATTACCATCTGAATTCATCAGGATTATTAGTTATATTTCTCTAGTCCCACTAAGATATTCCACTCTAATAATAGAAATGTATAAATCTTATCATTTTGTGATTAGTACGAGTTTTATGTCAAAGAAGATTTTTATTCTTGTGATTCGAATTATAAGACTAATATCGGTCTTGTCAGAAGACCATAAGACCTCTAAAAAGTACATCTGCAGATTTTGGGGTTCGTGTGGTCTATGCGATCAGTATTAATTTCATACCAAGGCAGGCTTTTTATTCCAGTGACCAGCATTAAAAGATAAACAGCAGTCTTGTTAAAAGTTTATTAGATATTTAAAAGCAAGCCAGAGATTTTGGGGTCAAATGGTTAAAGCTGTTTTTAGTTTAACATTCATAGGCATTCAGGCAATGATTAAACTTGTTTAAAACCTTCAAGAAGGGGACTTAATGGAGTTGATTTCATCCATTAAGTTTCACAAATGACCGGGCCGCTCAGGTGACATCATTTATGACGTCAACACGCTGACATGTGTGTATTTGTTAGGCTCGGCCCTTCTTGTTCACCTGAAAGGTGAATGCAGTTCACTACATTGTGTGCTAGCGTGTAATGGCGCCGGGAGCAATAGCACGTTTTTTGGTCTTTTTGAATTAAAACAAGGAAAGTTTTCCAAATCATGAACCCAGGTAAAACTACGTACTCTGAATGTTTTGGCCCAAATTAAATTTTGAATTTTCACTAGGAGCGATTTTGTAAAACAAAACATTCTCTTTCATAGCATCCAGTGAGTACCTACATGAAACGTTCAAGTTCTCAAAATAAAATTAAAACGCTTTGGGACACAAAGTTAGTTAAATGTAGAACTACAAGTAAACACTTCTTCTAGATCTGTAGCCGAAATGTATAACTAATCTTAAGTTTTATCGTCACTTTTCTGACAGAAAAAAGATTCCAAGGACATTTTAACATAGTAATGAGAGAGCACAGCATCCCGGCTCCACAGCACGCTAACCAGAATTAGAATACAATACAAATAGGTCCAAAGTCAGGTTTGTTCCACCTGAACACAAATAATATAAACTATTCACATTTAAACTTTATCTTTCATATTATGAATTATGACATCAGTATAATTTCATTTGTTTTTTTATTTAGAACAGTGTTAAATAAAGCTCCAAGTCTGATGAAGAACCAAAATTAAAGTTCTGAAACATTACTTATCGGAAATATTTTCAGGAGCATGTGAACTTGAAATTTTGGATTTATAAAAAGGAAACACAGAATTAAGTGGAACTTGAATACTTAAAGGATATTAAGATATGAAGCACATTTTTTGGGTAGAGTTGAGACTCCTTTTTTGAACAGTCAGAATTTACCCCTACCTTGATGATTAGCTCTTAGCAGGTCCCACCCAGCAGGAGGTGGAGAGGTCCAGGAACCTGGCCCTCCAGACCTGCTCCCAAAGAACTCATGCCTTCTCAAGTGATGTTCTTCATTGGGGCAGAGCTCGACTCTCATCAAGCCAGAGCTCGACTCCTGGCGGACAGGGCGGAGGTTCTCTCCTCCTTTGCCCAATCATTTCTGGTTGGGCAATTGCGCCCTGCCCGGGACTTTCTACACCTTCTGGGTTACATGGCGGCATGCACCTCCATAGTCTGTTGGGCCCGGTGGCACATGCACCCCTCTAATGGGAGCTGACCGCCCAGTGGACTCAGGGCAACTGTCATTTCAACCAGCTGATCACTGTGACCCAGAAGATGTGGGACACTCTCCAATGGTGGGCCGCCCCAGACTGATTGCAGGAAGGGATCCCGTTTGTCCGCCACCGAGCCGATGGTAGTCCTCACGACCGATGCCTCTCTCATGGGCTGGGGAGCCCACATGGGGGACAAAAGGGCCCATGGGTTCTGGACCCCTGAGGAGTCCCAATACCACATCAACCTGTTGGAGGTCAGAGCAGTCAGACTGGCACTGTCAGCTTTCACCCTTCAGCTCCGGGGTCAAGTGGTTCAAGTAAAGACAGACAATACCACGACCATGTATTACCTTAACAAACAGGGCGTCACGCACTCCCATCTGCTTTGCAGGGAGGCAGTTCATATCTGGACCCTCGTCAGCCGTCTGGAGGCGGATCTCCTAGCCATTCATGTGGCAGGAGCCTCGAACCATCTGGCGGATGCTGTCAGCCACTTAGGCAAGACATTCCACAGGTGGTCTCTCCATCCAGAGATAGCTTGCAGCCTGTTCTCCCACTGGAGCAATCCGATGGTGGACTGGTTTACTTCAAGGGAAAACACCAAGCTGAGGCTGTTTCATGCCCCCCCCCCTCCCCCAAGCAGGGCTCGCTGCAGGAGGATGCCTTCTCGAGGACGTGGACCCCAGGTCTCTTCTATGCCTTCCCTCCATTTCCCTTGATTCACAAGGTGCTCCTCAAGGTGAGGCGGGACAAGGCGAAGGTGATTCTAGTAGCCCCAGACTGGACACACCAGTTCTGGTATCCAGATCTCCTCAGCCTCAGCTGCAGGCCCCTGGAGCGGCTTCCAGCACACCCTTGACCTGATATCTCTCTCTCTCTCTCTCTCTCTCTCTAGTCAGGGGAAGATATACCATCTGGACCTTCACACCCTGCACCTCACAGCCTGGTTCCTGAGCGGCTAGAATTCCAGGCTTTGGGTCTTTCCGAGGCTGTCCTCATCGTTGTGGAGGTATCCAGAAAGGAATCGACCAGGAAATGTTATGCTTTCAAATGGAAAAGATTTTCCATTTGGTGTCAGGGCAAGGGCCTGGACCCTCTCCTGTCCGGTGGCTAACATTCTCGACTACCTTTGGTCTTTGCCAAAAAGGGGGTCTTCGGTCATCGACCCTTAGGGTGCACCTGGCAGCCATCTCTGCTTACCGGGCGCGGGCCAATCGGCTGACGTTGGCGCAGGAGTCAGTGGTCAGTTGCTTTTTCAAAGGCCTGTATCACATATCCACTCTGGTGTGTGAACCTCCACCTCCATGGGATCTACTGCTGATACTGGCAAAGCTTGGTTTGCTTGGTTAATTAGGACAAAAGAAGGCTATTGCCCATCGAGATTGTCCCCCACAACCATGGTGGGAAAAGTTATACCCGGGAGTAATAAGACTTCATCAAGCAAGCCATTCTAACCAATGCACAAGTGTGCGTTGTCACACTTGTCGTGGAAGACGGCCTCCCTGGTGGCTATCACGTCTGCCAGGACAGGGATGCTCCAGGCGCTTTCAGTGAACTCCCCCTATCTGGTCTTCCACAGGGACAAGGATGTCCTACACCCCCACCTGAAATGCCTTCCGAAGGTGATGTCAGAGTTTCACCTTAACCATGTGTTAACCCTGCCAGTATACTACCATAATTGCACCTTGGAGGCCGAATACAGGCTCCATACCTTGGACCTAAGACGAGCCCTCTCCTATTACAAGGAGAGGACGGTGGAAATTCGGGGAGAGGTTCGCCAGCTGTTTGTCACCTATGCTGAAGCCGCTTCTGGCAGACCTGCAGCAAAATGGACTATTGCAAGGTGGATTACATCTTGCATAAGTCTGTGCTATGAGTTTGGCATGGAGCCTCCCAGAGGGATGAGAGCTCATTCTGCCCGCCATACCGCTGCATTGGTGGCTGTTTCCAGGGACATCCTATCCAGGAAATCTGTCGGGCTGCTACTTGGAAGTCAGCAAACACCTTCATTACCCATTACCACATCAACCTTGAGTCACGCCGAGATGCTGGTTTTGGGGCCTCGGTTCTCCAGTCTCTATTTCCCAAGTGAGTATTTTGTGGGGGGTATGCCTTACCTCCCTCCTCCCGGAGAACTGCTAGGAGTCTGCCAATAAGTGTGGATGAACAACATATCCACTATCCTAGAAAAACAGGTTACTCACCTGTAGCAGTAGTTCTAGGAGTGGTATATGTTGTTCGTCCATACAGACTCACCTGGCCTCCCCGGCTGTGGACACACAAATCTGGCTTCCTGCGGGCTATGATCTGGCGTCATGGGGCGGAGCCGAGGGTTATAACACCTGGGTAGGTGGGAGGAGCCAGCTTGAAGATGTGCGGCGATCCTTAAAGGGAAAGGGGACATGCCAATAACTGTGGATGAACAACATATACCACTCCTAGAACTACTGTTACAGGTGAGTAACCTGTTTTTATCATATATTTTGTATCCTGGATAGGACAGGGGAGATGCTACATCCCATTGTCACAGGGTTGTTCATTTATACATTTTTGCACTGTATTTACTCAGGCTGTCCCAGATTAGATGCAATATCTTGTTTTCAGTGAGGTCATGATTTTAACATTTTTATAATATGTATTCAGGCTACCTAGTCCGGGGCCCCTCGTATTCAAAGGAGATATGCAGTGCATCCTGGTAGAAAAGGCAGATGTGCCGCACAACTCCAGCAATGCTCAGCAGTGCGATATTCAAATGTGTGGGATGCGCTGGCCCCAAGGGAATGGGCCAGGGTACACACAAATGGTATGCCATTCAAATCGAGGGGGCAGTCCCATGCATATGCCGTGCTACAGCATATTTAGTGAGAATGTACCCCTCACACTCCAGAGCACCGCAGCCCACAGATAGGCCACGAATAGCTGGCCTAACCCGGCCAGCCACCCTCGGGCAGACTGCAGATGTGCACCCAGCTGCACAGCAGCCTTGTGGACTAGAGGTACCCCCTTTCCATCCCCAGTCTAGCCAACTCCATCCCTGAAGAGCTCCATAGTGTAGGCCCCCCCCCCGACCCGATTGCACCAGAGGAAACCATGGTTCATGTCCGTAGTCTAGAGGACTCCCATCCACCGCTCCTGTACACAGACACCCTCACTTCCCTGCACTCTGGAATGACCCAACTGGCTGTGCCATGCATTGGGACACCATGCCAGCTGCAGATCCACCAGTATATGCAGCTATGTGTAAGTCCCTGGCAAACTGAAGAGGGAATTTACATACCTCCAGTGCATGCCTTGCTGATGCAGCAGTGTATGACAGCAGGAAGATACAGCAAGTCCACACTCTCCCCTTTTCCTCTGTGTAACATGCCACCCTCCAGACTGCTGAAGTATCCCGGGTGCCATGGGATGCGGTATCCTGTAATGCCATTTGCAGTGTACGCTTCAGGCTATAGATAGTTCATCTGCAGTTCCCTAATTGTACAAACGAATGAGGTCGATTGTAACAAGCCTGTTTTGGGACCAGTGTGAGTGCATACAGCATTGGCTGTCACCCACACTGAGTAGTGCAATGGCACCGGGATGATGGATCCACATGCGAGTGCCTGAGGAGTATGACCACTGGGTGTTATCACCCACACACAGATCGTGCCTACGTATAACACATTCCAGCATCCTACTGTGAGTGCTCTGCCACCCACCGATGGAGTGGTACGATGTCATTACAGAGCCAGTTGTTGCAATGGGATGGGATGGGATGGGGGGCAGGGAGGGGGTGTCTGCATGCACCGTTGAGAGGGGGGGGCCACTACAGTATGGACATGGACTGCAGGTGTATTCAGGTGCAATTAGGGATGGCAGTGGGGTCACTACAATATGGAACCGATAGAGCCTGGATTCCAGTGAGATCGGGGCTGGTGGAACGGGTGGGGGGTTCCACTATACCACCAGAGACTTCAGGGTCTGTCCCATATGGAAGCAATTGGGGTCGAGAGCTGCTCTGGCACATTCATCCCCATGCCAACATGCAAATGGCCTGGTAATGAGCATAAGGCCCCTTTGCACCCTGCATGCTCAGTTAGTTTATTTGCATTCCTGGGCTGAATATAGCCCATGGGGGCTGCAGTGCATACTGGTATGTGCCATGCATTCCCCCTGGAAGGTATTCAGTCGGGGTCACTCTAGATGCTCCTGACTTGATGTCCGCCTGCACTGCGATTCCCGTCCAGGGTCACATTTTCAGCAGGAATGGTGAAGCCCGCCAGGATGAAGAAGAATCAGTATTTATATAGCGCTTTTCATACATCCAAAGCGCTTTACAAGCAATGCTAGACTGGTAGTGAAGTGACTGAATGTGTGGTGGCGGCCATATCGCACATCATCACCCACACACAGCCTGGATAATTGCATGAACCGGTTTATGGGAAGGGGGACGTTGGCCAGGACACCAGGAATGTTACCTACTCTTTGCGAAGAGTGCCCTGGGTTCTTTACTTCACCTGGACACCCACCAGGACAACACCAGGATGGGTAGAAGGGACCTCGGTTTAATGTCTCATCCGAGACGCACACTCCTGAAAGGGTACAGCACCCCCAATACTGCACTCGGATGCCAGCGATTTTTAGGTGCAAGTCCAGTCCCGGTGTGGGACGAGAACCCACAACCTTCTGGTCCAGAGGCGGATGTGCTACCAACTGAGCCACGCTGACACCCATGAAGCGCAGTGTCACAGGTTTACTGCATGACAAAATGGATTAACTCCCTTTAAAATTGTATTGTTTGCTGCAGTAACTCTACTACAGAATTCTGCAGTGCTGCATTCATCCTGGTGGACTTCACTGTATGCACACCCTGTACCGGTGGTGCCGCATTCTCTTTTAATATTGTATCAGTGCCGACTGGGACACCCTCTTTGTGCAACACATCTTTCTGCTCGTGCATCAATCCAGCACTTGATATATCCCCCCAGATGTAAAATATTGTTTTTAGTTCGTTCTGATTTTACACAATGCAGCATAATATTGTGTAAATGTAGAGCCCCAATGAAAATAAGATGCCATTTCTTCTGTGAATTATCCAGGCTAAATATATAGCAATCAGCAGGCATATTCTAGGAACACACAATGTCAAAATGTGCAAAAGGAAGACCACATTGAAACTGCCTCTCCACGGATCTGCATTGTGCAAATTCATTAGAAATAATGGGTAAAAGCACCCCCAAAAGCTCTCCACAGCCATATCGTCTCTGACCAGAGTTTGTTTATGATTGCTTACCTTCTCTAAAATTCATTGACAATGCTGGTTATTCAGCTGCTTCATGTCTTTTGTAGAATTGAAATATATGCTAATGGTGTTATTATACCCAACCCTGTTTTGTTTCAAACCCTTGATCTACTTTTATTGCATACTTCCTGAACATTACAAACGCGGCCAAACAGTGCAGCTACTCAGGATGCAATTGTCTCCTCTCCTCCCACTGCATCTTGAGTAGTTAAGACTGTGTTGGGGGTGTTCCCAGCTCCAGGATAGGTGCAGTGTGGGTTGATCAAGGAAGATAAACATGTTTTTGTGTGGTAGTATCAGTATGGTAGGGACTGCCTTTAATTTTTTTGAAGGAAAAAGGTACTGTACCAGAATCAAATAACCAGCTACGTCATCGATCTCTACAGAAAGAGACCAACTATAACGTGTGTTTGTAAACTAGATACTTTGAGGTCTAGGAGGGTTGACAGTGTCCCCTTTAAATACAACTAGGAGATCTGCGTTGCACAAATTCAATATTTTTCTGTTTCTCATTTTTTGTAGGTGATCCGCATTCAGAACATTCTGTCTGATGAGCCAGTGGTGACCCAGGTGTACGTTAACAACGGCTCTGTGCTTCAGGGCTCCTCAGTTGCCTCAGTCTATGAAGGAAAGCTGCTGGTGGGCACAGTCTTTCTCAAAACTCTATACTGCGACCTAAATGAGCCAGAAGTGGACACGGATTAACCTTTCAGGGGTTCATCAGATACTGTTCTCATGTCCCCTCATAACTTCTGAAGCAGAAAACTTGCTATATAGCAGAGTTACGTTCTGTAAATATCTGGTTCAAATCACAGATTTTTAGACATGGGTCTTGGGGCAAAGGTTTATAAAGACTGTATACCGAAATGTTTGCCTTCTGTTTGTGTGAAATAAAAGGACATTAAAAATTCCCAAATCAAATGGAATAGCACTGGGGGGCCTGCCAAGTAGATTAGTGCCAGTTCTTACTTTATAAGATTTAAATCCTGCTTTGTCACATTACAAAAGGGTAAATAAAGCAGCTTATAATTTTAATTTGCCACTACAAGGCAACCCTTAATGGCTGCTGGCATAATGCGCAGGGATCTCTTTTTAATGACGAGCTCCAGCTGCTTTACTGTACCCCCAGGGTACAGTGTCACTATTTGGGCACATTTACCCCATTAGAGAAATGAATTACAAAAATCAATTCCTAACTTGTGTTTTAGACTTTGTAATAAACCAGTCAGTAAAGTTGATATGCACACCAACTATAACACAATGACAGGGCATGCCAAAACTCTGTGAATACTGTGTGGCAACCACATGAGTCCCAACCAATCAGAAGGCTAGATTTCATCCAGCAATATTATAAATCACCTTAGGCATCTTAAGGTGATGGTCCTTGAAGCTTTTGTGATAGACTTTTTAAAATGAACCACATGCCCCCAGCTCCTTGGTCTCCTAACATAACAGTTGGAATTGCCACAGTGGCACCATTCTTCTGACCAGCAGGATGGTCAGGCATGTGGCTGCCATCGCAGCCAACAACTATGCTGTTCCTTGGTTGGGGGGTGGGGCACTGAACCAGTCAGAGAATTGCTGACTTGATTCCCAGTTGCAGAGGACTGTCGCAGAATTGGTGCAAACCCACTGTGCGATATCTCAAGGAGGCCAAGAGACACTGTCGAGGTGGCCGTAGAGGCCTTCCAAGCCATTGCACTTAAAATGGCACTGGTGTTTGGAAGGGGGTGGATTTATCATATGAATCGCATGCCGTGCAGTCACATAGTCAGATTGTACTAACACACCCATAGCAACACTTTTGTGACAACCCCAGACTACGGCTACTGGCAGTAGGGGCTGAGAAGAGTGCTGTGTGGGTGCACACTATATGGGGACCAAGATTGTTGTGGAAGCAGTCATCAAAAAGGCTGCACATGTGGGAATAGGGCTTGGGATGTTGTCACTGGACTACTAGGGAGATTTGGACATGAGGATTTCTGTCTGGAGCATATTGGACTACCAGAAAGACTAGGGAGGGACAGATTGACTGACCGCTTCAAAGGACCAACAAGCGGACCTAAGGTACAGGTTGGGGGTCTGGGGATGTGGAATCACAATGAACAAACCCATGTTTGTTGCACTGTACCATGTGTGTACATGCAAGTGGCTGTCAAGCGGACCATTACTGTGCACAGTAACTGCTGGATTGGTTAATTACAGTAACAATATCTGTGCCGGTGAGTCATTGCACCTCATCGCAGATCCCCACTTCCCAGAATAGTTTTTTTTTTGTTTTTTTTTAAATGTAGCAACTAGTGTAGGTGGGCATATTGTTCCATGTTCCTTTGTGGGGGAAACAAAATGGCAACTGAGATCTGGGCCCTTCATTTTGTCAGATAAAAGCCCTTGCATTACTCATTTACTTTGATAGCTGTCCTATCTGCCTGCTTGTCATGTTGAAGAATGGGGAAATTGTTTGGCATTTAAGAAGAGCAGCTGCCTCCTTTTGGAAGTTACTGTCTTTCCAGGTTTTGTAAAATGATTATTAGCATTTCTTGATTGAAAACTGTAGGCAAATAATTAGATTTCGTAATGCTGCCGTGAATCTTTGTTTTGAATAAATGTATTTGTATAATACTAGTGACCGAGGACACTGATTGTCTTGTTTGAGTTTTTTTTCTGATGTTCAGCTGCCCTTACCCTATGCCATTTTCTTTATAAAAGGCAAGCCCAGTTTCTTTTAGACTCCATCATCCAGGACTTCGCCAGCTTACGTTAAAGGAGAACTGCACTGAACCTGTAAGTCATTTCCCCAGTAGAAGCTGATTTTTAAATACTGGTTCCAGTTCTGTTACTAGTCTATCTCTACGGGCTTTTTAATTATCCTAATGGGTGTTTCTGATTTACATACTGCAGGTAAGAACCATTTCAGAACTGTGCGATGTAGTTTAACGTCCCTTGCTCAGTTCTTCCATTTTTGGCACAATGCACCCATGTTCTGTAACAGAACTCTGTGGCTGCGAGGGACATAAACTAAATCACGCAGTTCCAAAATGACACAACACTAGAGTGTAAATCAGAAACACTCACTAGGATAACTTAAACACCTGTCTCATTTTTTCAGCTATGTTTTTCTTGCAAATACATCGATATACCCCTTTTTCTTTTTGTTTTCTTTCATTCCTGAACAAAGATGCAGGATTTTAAAACTTCAGAAAGTTCCCATTGCTGTGCCACACCTGCCATGAAAAGATTTAAATATCTTGGCACAGTGTTGTGGTGTTTACCATCAGAAAAGTACAGTCACGGAAGAGCTTACCATAACAGTAGATCTTTGAGAGGAGCTCTTGCAGTAAGCTACACCTTTAGGACTATGCCGCCAGGCACGAGGACCCCACGAACAAATTCTTAGCTAGCAGTACACAGTGAGGACCGCCTCCAGTGTCTGCAAGTGATATAAAAGGGGGTGGTCCCCAGCCACACCTCAGTTTTCCCGCCGGAGACCCGGCTAAACAAATAGAGTACCGAGGTGAATATAATACCCCACCAAGAGTAAGGAGAAAAGGACCAGGGGGAAGGAGGGAGGGAAATGACACCTGCTGCAAGAACTCCTCTCGAAGATCTACTGTTACGGTAAATTCTTGTGTAACTGTACTATCTTACTTTGAATGGGAGCTCTTGCAGTAGGCTACACCATAAGGACTTAATACCAAGCAGTACTATTTGGATCCTGAACAGACTGGGAGGTGGAAACTTCAGTAGCGGGAAGCTTCAAGACAAAAGGCCCTGAAGCACCGCCAGACCAATCCCAGCTCTCCGGAAGCAACATCCAGGCTGTAGTGCTTCACAAAGGTGTGCACTGAGCCCCAAGTAACTGCTGCACAGATATCTGCCACAGAAACATTCCGAAGTGCCGCAAAGGAGGCAGAAACACCCCTGGTGGGTAATGGCCCTTAACCGAGACTGGTAAGGGCTTGTTGTACTTGTTGCAGCAGAAGGTGATGCAATGGACTAGCCATCTGGACAGAATCTGCTTTGCCACAGGTGCTCCCCAGGGTTCTCGGGGCAAAGGAAATGAAAAGCTGGTCAGACTTTCTGAAAGTTTGAGTGCAGTCAATGTAGTACCTAAGCATTCTGTGTACATCCAGAATGTGAAGAAGGGACTCCCTTTGATTAGAGTACTCCAGGTAATAAACCGGAAGGTTGATGTCCTGATTAAAGGTAAATTGGGACACTACCTTAGGCAGGAACTTAGACTTAGTTCTCAAGGACACCCTGTCCTTGTGGAAAATTAAATACGGCTCTTTAGCCATCAAAGCCTGAAGCTCAGAAATCCGCCGAGCAGAAGTAATGGCAACTAAAAATAACACTTTCCACGACAGAAGGCATAGCTCGCAATCTGCGGCTGGCTCAAAGGGAGACAACAAAGTTTCTCTAACAAAAATAAAAGATCCCAAGGAAGGATAGGATCCCTAATGGGAGGTTTAAGATGAAGTACGCCCCTCAAAAATGTTCAGGCCAGATCCATCTGGGGAACATATTTGCCATCCACTGGTGCATGATCGGCAGAGATTGCAGAAAGGTGCACCTTGATGGAAGAATAGTGGAGGCCCACATCTGACAGGGAGAGGAGATACTCGAGGACAGCACTCAGAGGGCACAGGCCCGATTGGTTACCCACAAGCAAAAGCTCTTCCACTTCATGGCATAGGTAGTCATAGTGGAAGGTTTTCTGGCTGCCACCAAGACCTCAGCCTCTCTGGAAGAGACTCCAAAACAGGAAGTGGCTACGTCTGCAGGTGCCAGGCATACAGATGTAGGGATCGGAGGTCCAAGTGAATCAGCCTGCCCTGCTCTTGCGACAGTAAGCGGGAAGACAAGGGCTGGCGGGGCCAAAGCAGAGCTACGAGGATCATCTGTGCTCCTTCCACTTGGAGTTTGAGTAGGACTCTTTACAGAAGAGGAAAGGAAGGGAAGGCATACAGAAATCTCCCTGTCCAACAGAGGGACAATGCGTCTCCCAAGAAAACACCAGGCCCGAGATTGAGCGAGCAGAAACTGGGCAGTTTTGCATTGCACAGGGACGCAAAGAGGTCCAGCTCTGGATGACCCCATCTTTGGAAGAGGACATCTGCTACAGACTTCAGGAGCTCAAATTTGTGAGTCCTCAACCGAGAGCGGCTTAGGGTATCGGCCAAGGCATTGTGGACTCCTGGAACATGAACTGCTGTGAGTAATAGGCCATGGTCTAGAGCCCAGAACCACTCTTTCATTGCCTCCCGACAGAGGGAATAGGAGTGAGTTCCCCATCTGTTTTGTTGATGTAATAAATGACCAACATGTTGTCTGTCTGAACCAACGGGACCTGGATGGAGGTTCAGAAGAAATGCTTGTAAAGCATACAGAACTGCCCTCATCTCCAGAATGTTGATATGGAGGGACAGTTCCAGAGGTAACCATGTACCCTACGTCTGACAATTTTGAAAATGAGCCCCCTCAACCCATGCCTGAGGCATCAGTTATTAGAACCTGAGATGGGGCTTCTCTCTGAAAAGGGACTGCGGACTCCAGATTCTGGGGGGAGAGCCACCGAGAGAGTCTGGACTATTGCTCTGGAGATCAAGACCAACTGGTCGAGATCGTCCTCCCTCCGATCCCATTGCACTCTGAGAGTCCACTGAGGGACCACTCTCAAACAGGTGCGCTGAGGGAACAGTCACTATAGCCAAAGCCATATGGCCTAAGAGCTGGAGCATGGTCCGAGCTAGGACCTGATGAGCAGCTGAAACTTTGTGGGCCAAAGAGCGAAGGTGTACTATCCTGACTGGTAAGAGGAAGGCCTTCCCTTGCTCTGTGTCCAGGATTGCCCCTATGTATTGTAGCCTCTGACATGGCCTCGGGGACAACTTGGCCACGTTTATGGTAATCCTAGGGAGCTGAACAGACTGAAGGTATCCTCTAGAGTAGCGGGAAGCCGATCCCTTGTGGCAGTGGTCAGAAGCTAGTCGTCGCGATAGGGATAAACGAAATGTCCCTGTCTCCTTAGGGCCACTACCACGACTGCTAGGCACTTCGTGAACACTCACGGTGCCGAGGAAAGGCCGAATGGCAAGGCCTAAAACTGAAAATGCCTTTCCTGAAAGGAGAATCTCAGGAACCTCCTGTGAGCTGGAAGCACCAGAATACGGAGGTAGGCATCTTGCATGTATAGGGAGCAAAGCCAGTCCCCTTGATGCAACATGGGACCACTCTGTCTCGTGGCTCTGACCCAGGTGAGGGCTCAGTTTGGGGCTAGCTCAAACCATCTGATGCCTCTGGGTCCTGACTGCTTGGTTGATATCGAAACATATGTCAAGGAGCTATATTTTTATTCTACATGAGTTGGAGGTGACTGTTGCCTGTTTGATCTTGGCACCGTTCAGCGGAGTTTTCCATCTTTAATTCTGGCCTGCAGCTAGAGCCAAGGACTGCAGCCTGGTCTGATCCAACCTGGAGTAAGAAGGTTGAGAGCTCGCCAGTGGGTGTAGCTTTCTTCCACCTTGGGGACCCTTCAGAGCAGCGCTGTTGTGGGACTGCGTTAGCTCTGGGACTCTGACTCTGGGGGGGGATTTGTGCTGGGCTGATTGCAGTCCAGCTCTGGTAGCAGGTCTTTGGCTGGACTGATCTTTTCATATCGTTGCTGTGGATTATTTGGCTCCCTCCCTTTGGAATGAAGGAGACTACGTTGGAATAACAAGATCAAAGTGGTGGAACCCTGTGGTGACTTGCGGGCCTAGCTGGTATTTGGTTGCTAGACTGGCGAGGTGGTGAGAGGGCCTCCAGTTATTTTATTTTCATTTTTACAGATTTCTGCTGTGGTGAGAGAACAGCAATTGGACCTTGTATTTTTGAGTGGAGGGTGAAAGCCTCACTTTTTCAAAACTGGTACTATAATGACTGTTTTGTAGAATCGCACCTGACACTGACTCACATTATTTATTTGGTTGTGTTGTTATCTTATTGTT
The DNA here is from genome assembly GCA_016271365.2 of Neoceratodus forsteri. Lineage (NCBI taxonomy): Eukaryota > Metazoa > Chordata > Ceratodontiformes > Ceratodontidae > Neoceratodus > Neoceratodus forsteri. Next base: position 45,653,006 of record CM057457.1, on the reverse strand, counting down.
TTATTGATGGTTGGGGGGTATATGATTTGTAATTTCATATGGTTATTGATTTTTGCTTTGTTTGTGTATTTGTGTTCATTTTTGATAGTATATTTGATTTGGGATTAAGTTATATAGTGTGTGCTTATTATTTTTAAAATGTGCTTGGGATGCCAAATGACGGTCGGGCAGTATTCCCCAACAAGCTCAGGGAATTGCACCCTTTCAACTGCCCCTATCTTCCAGTGGAGGTTTATAAACCCTGTCCATCCCTTGGGATTGCTAGGAGGCGTAGGAGGGAGCGGGGAACTGGGCCTGATGGAGGAATGGAAAAGGGGGGACGAATTGGGGTGATGGGGACCAGGCGATGCCTTGGGGCAAAATGGTGCCAAGACCGGGGTAATCCCTGTTTTGTTCCCATATCCAAGGTCCCAGCAATTAATGCTGGTCAGGAGTCAAGGTCTTCCTCAGCATCTCATCCAACCCGGGCGGTGTTATGTAATGCCAGATCCATCAAAAACAAGACAGCTATTATAGCTGATCTTGTTGAAACGGTGGATCTGGCATGCATCACTGAGACCTGGCTGGATGAAAATGCAGGCCCAATTTTGGCTTCTGCAGTTCCAGCTGGGTTCTCGTGATTCACCACCCGAGGTTGGATCATAGGGGTGGGGGTGTAGCCATCTTTTTTAAGACCAAACTGGGCCTTGTGGAGGTTCCAGTGGGAATCACCAGATCCTTTGAGTGTATCATGGGAGAGGGTGTAGGCTGCAGGATACTCCTTATTTACTGCCCACCAGGTGATGGGGGCTTATTCCTGCAGGAGATTGTGGACTTCATTGTTGACATGGTATTGGAGTCTCCTAGATGGATTATTCTGGGGGGCTTTAATGCCTAGGTTGACTATGAACTCTCGCAGTTTGGTCAAAATCTCCTCCAGCTAATGACAATGCTGAGCCTCACACAGGTTGTTACCTCCTCTACCCATATAGGAGGTTACTCATTAAATCTGCTGTTCCTCCTGGGGATGGAGATATCTGATTTGGGGGTGGAACCCATCGGTTGGTCTGACCATCACACCATAGGTCCCTCCAAATGGACCTACCCCTTCGGAGATGGTCCGGTACCACCCTTTAAGGGGAGTTACCACAGATGGTCTATCGGTGGTTCCGGACCTATCGGGATTGCTGAGTGAAAGCACAAGTCCAGGTGTTCTAGTACTAGCTTGTAATAAGGCAGTTGGAGATGCCTTGGACTTGATTGCTCCTGTTTGCGTTCAACCACTCACTCTTTGCCCAAGGTCCCCTTGGTATGATGGATCCTTGAAGGAGTAGAGGCGGGTTGGTCAAAGGCTGGAGAGAGCATGGTGGAAGTCCAGCCTTGATGCTGACAGGCTTAGATTGATGGAACATTATGAGGGCTATCAATCAGAAATCACCCGAAAGAAGGCAGAGTTCCTGTCCAGGGAGATTTCTGCTGGGCAGAATCGACCAGCTCAACTCTTCTAAACCATTGACAGATTGTGCAATCCAGTCTGTCTCCAGTCCGGAAGAGCTTTTTCACAAATTAAGTGTGATGTGCTAGCTCGGTTCTTCGCAGATAAGGTTGCCAACATCAGAGCCGGTATCAGCCCGACTCCCTCTACAAGGAGTTGCGGAGGTCGATGGGAGGTAGTGAGCACCCAGTCTGGACGGATTTCAGCCGACCGGAATTCATGGACATTGTGAAGATTGTCCAGACTTTGCGACCAACCTGCAGTAGTCTGGATCCGGCCCCTACTCCCCTATTAGTGGGGTGTGTAGATACTATCTGCCCGATCGTAGCTGAAATTGTATGGAGATCCTTGGAGAGGGGAGTCTTTCCAGACCCCCTAAAGGAGGCGATCATTCTACCACTCCTTAAAATACCCTCCTTGGATCCCGATGATCCAGCTAACTACCAACCTGTCTCTAACCTTCCCTTTGAGGGGATGGTTATTGAGAAGGTGGTTGCGTTGCAACTGGACGATCACCTTGTAACTCATGATGTCTATGAAGCTCTTCAGTCTGGTTTTAGAAAGAGGCATAGCACAGAGACTGCCCTTGTTCGGGTACTAAATTACCTCCTAATGGCGAGAGATCGAAAGGCTTGTACTCTATTGGTCTTTCTTGATCTCTCAGCAGCCTTTGACACTGTGGACCATGGGGTGCTTTTGGAGACCCTGCAGTTCCTTTGTGGACTGTCAGGTACAGTCCTCGAATGGTTTTGATCTTTCTTCGTAGGCAGGTCTCAGAGGGTGGTCACTGGAATTTATTCTCATGCCCTCCCCTGTCCTGTGGTGTGCAGAGCTCCATATTGGTACCCATGTTGTTCATGATGTATATGCTGCCATTGGAAGACATCATCAGACGATATGGCTTGAGTTTTCACTGCTCTGCAGATGATACTGCGCTGTATATGTCTTTTGTGCCCGTACAGGTTGATGCCATCTTTGTGCTAAATAGTTGCCTCTCTGAGATCAAGGACTGTCTGAGTTCGAGCTGGCTGAGACTGAATCCAGATAAGACTGAAGTGTTGGTTAGGGGTGGGTTTTGGGGCTGGACACATGTCTGGCCTATGGCTTGATGGTGTCCAGCTCACTACCTCAGACCTGGTGTGTAACCCGGGTGTTATTTTTGAAGATGGCTTGACGCTAAAGACTCGGGTGTCAACTGTGGTTAAATCCTCATTTTACCATCTGAGGAATATCACCTGGGTGAAACACCAGGTTCCACCGGGTGACCTTCCAACACTGATCCATGCCTTCATTACGACCCGTCTTGACTAATGCAATGTCCTCTACTTAGGGCTGTCTGGGGTTGATATCCGCCGCTTGCAGCTAGTGCAGAACGTTGCGGCCAGGCTGATGTCTGGTACTTCTAGGACCAGTCACATTACGCCTGTGCTGCTCGAGCTGCACTGGCTGCCAGTTCAGTGGTAGATCACCTATAAGGTAGGCTTGCTTACCTTTAAAGCCCTACATGAACAGGGACCCAACTACCTGAAAGATCTTTCGACTCCCTACTCCAATCATCCTCTCCGATCTGCCGATGGTGGATTATGAGAGATTCCCAGGGTTCATTTAAAAACTTCCGGTGCTGGCACGTTTTCATTTGCAGCACCAACCCTGTGGAATTCTCTACCTCGATTGGTTAAGAGAATGCCTGACTGTCAGTAGTTTTAAAACTGTTAAAAACATATTTATTTTCTTAGGCTTTTCCAGACTGATTTTAAATTTTATATTGCTGTCTGTTTTTATATACTGTGGCTTATGTCTCTACAGCGCCTTGATTTTGAAAGGCGCTTTATAAATAAAGCATTGATTGACCGATTGATTGAATGCCCGGCAAGGTGACCATCCTGAACCTTTTGTACTCTGTGTAGTTGTTTAAGAGGCTTAGGTCCCCTTTCTTCTTGAGGACCAAGAAGAAACAGGAGTAGAACCTTTTCCCCCCACTGTGGGGCTGGAACGGGTTCTGTGGCCTTCTTGTCTAGTAGGGACTGTACCTCCTCCCGAATGAGGTTGGCATGGGGTGGGGGAGTAAGTCATTTGGACCAGGGGAATCTACAGGAATTCCAGCACGTGACCCCACTTTATCAACTGGAGGACCCATGCATCGGTAGGGATGGTGGTCCACCTGTCAAGGTAAAGCAAGAACCGACCCCCTACTACCTCGCCCCTGGATTCGTCAGGAGGTGGGAGGATCAGGCAGGGGAGTCTGGCATTTGAGCCAGGGGCAGGAGACCTGGGAGGGTTTGGTGTTCCGTGGTCCCTGTGCTCCACCAGGTTGAGAGGGAGCTTTACGGCGAAAGTTGCCTCTGTTGCGGTCCTTTGGGCTTCTGCTCCCCCTGGCGATGTCTACCTGGGGTTTGATCAGATCTGTACAACTGACTGCACAGACTGAATAGCCTTACCTGAGTCTTGGAGGTCCAAGATCTTTTTTTCAATGTCTGGACCAAAGAGCACGGACCCATGGAATGGGGCATCCATGATGGTATCCAGAAAGTCCTGTCTAAATCCAGAAATTCTGAGCCAAGCGTTCCTCTGCAGACAAACCCCTGTGGCGGCTGCCGTGTCCGCTGAATCGTAGGAGGACCTTAAGACCTGCTTCCCTGCATCTAAACCGAACTGGAGCACATCCGGGAGCTCTGTTTTGTTGGACTCGGGCTGCCTTTTTGCAAGCTTGATGGCCTTGTTCCAGAGGGACTTCTGGTACTGCGCCAAGAAGTTGAGCAACCGAATGGTGCAGGTGGCCGAGGAATAAGCCTACCGGATGAACTGATCCAAATGTTTGGATTCCTTGTCCGGTGGCTGGGAGCTCATGTGTTGTGGCTGTTTAGATCCTGCTGAGGGCAGCCATCAGCACGACTGAGTCCACCTTGGGCTGTTCACAAAGGAACGATACAGCCTGTCCATTTTCTTTGGGCTAGCAGAGGGTGTCGAAGGGGTGCCTCCAGGCTAGTCTGGTGGCATCCTGAAAAGGTGCCACCAAGGGTGGTGCAACTAAGGGTTAAAGCTCATTCATACCCAGGAAATGAGCAAGCCTTTTCTTCTCCGGATCTAGATCCTCAGTTTCCCACTCGTTCAAGAAATTCGATGTGAAGCATCATGTCCAAGAATGTGGGATCATCCAGGGGAGAATGGGTGAATCTCCCTGAGGGTCTGGGTGGTGGGGAAGAGAGGAAAACTCCACTGAGGATCTGAAGGAGGTAGAGGAGTCGGAGTAGGATGACCTCAAGGAGGATCTGAAGCAGAAATGACGGTGTCACCTCCTATGAGGCGTGGAGGATGATCTCGAACGACGTTCCTGTTGTCCAAAAGACTTGTCAGACAGGTGCAAAACTTTAGTTGGGGCAGAAGATGTTTGCCTGGGGGGAGCCTACCCGGAAAGGCTGAGGCGTGGGAACCAAGAGTTCCTTGGGGATAATGCCTTTCTTGACCGTGTCCCACCAGGAGCAGAAAAGGTCCTTGACGTCCACCAGAGAGACCATGGCTGGAGCTGATGGGCCTGGCGTCTCCGACATGGGTGGTGGACCTGATGACTTGTAGAGAGCTGATGAATGCTCAGGCAACTTAGGCTTCCCCGGCATCTGGACCTGGAGTGGCAATGGGGTCAACGGCAGGTCGACTGGCTGACCCGGCATCTGACTGCCTGACACCAGAAAGTCGGGTGTTGGGGGAGGCATCTCCATGGCTGGCAGCTGAGCCCTTCCTGAAGGCAGCTTGGGGGTGCAGGCAGTGGGGGAGTAGAGGTGTGAGACCCAGAAGGCGAGGACATCAAAGATGTCGGGGTCGAGTGCCAGGAGTCTGATGCCTGATGCTTCAGAGAGCGGGCATCGGGTCGAGACTCCCATTCCAAACACCACTTCCTGTCATCAGGTCCAGACGGATGATCTGACGTGGAGGAGGAAGCCTTAGCCTGGGGAGGAGCGGCAGTGAGGCTGTCGCCTGCCCCTTGACCGGCTGAGTCCTTGGAATTCAATGCAGAAGCATGGCTGTAGGGTCTAAGACTAAAGGAGGGGGCCGAAGACCCTTGCCCCAAAGAAACTCCACCTGGTGAACGCACCAATGCCTTGAATTTCAAGGCCAGCAACCCAGAGGAATCTTGGGTTGACGGGGGGGGGGAAGTTCGAACTCCCGCAGGAGGAAGGCCTGGAGCTGGCTGTTTTCTTATGCGGAGACCTGGCTTGGGAGTCTGAATGGGTCCTGTCCTCCTAGCAGTGATGGTGCTTCCCACTGGACTTTTTCTCCTTGGATTTGAGAGGTCCCTGATCCCAAAGAAGTGGTGGATCCTAGGTCTGACGGGACCTTTTTCATGGCAGTCAGCTGCTGTCCTAGAAGGTAGGTCTTCAACATCTTCAGTCGATGGATGCGGGTCCGGCAGTTGAACTCTTTGGCAGTGCGGGCTAGAGTCTGTGTCGTGGTCGGGCCCCAAGCAGATGAGGCAGGCTGAGTGACCATCTCTGGCCCGGGATCTGCTTCCTGCACTTGCACTTGGATTTCTGTCGCTGGCCTGAAGAAGACTACGGGGAAGACATACACCAATTAGGCGGTAAAAAAACAAAAGGAAACTTTTATAAAGAAAGTCGCTTTAGTGAAAAGGAGAAAATTGCTGTCAACTGGTTAGCAGTAGGCATCCGTGGAGCCGATGTGAACAGGTCGACAGCTGGAAAAGAACTGAGGCGTGGCTGGGGACCGCCCCTTTTATACCATTGGTGTATGTCTGAGGCAGTCCAACGTCAGGGGGTGGTCCCCGCTGGTTACTGCTAGCTAAAAATTTTTTCCATGGGTTTCTAGTGCCTGGCGGCATAATCCTTATTGTGTAGCCTGTTGCAAGAGCTCCCACTTGAAGTAAGCTCAAGTGGTAACACCATCCTAATAAAGCCAAAGTATGAATCTAGCATGTACATTAAACAGGTAACCTCAATGGAAAAGATTTCTAAGAATTGTGAGTGTCAATCAGCTATGAAAGATGTTTTTAAAAATATCTGAGAAAACAACATATGCCACGGAGTAATTTAAGGATGTCAGAAATGTAGTTTTGCCTAAAAACAAAACAAAAAAAAAAGTATGATGAAATTGTTTCCCAACAAATACTGCTGCTTTAATTTAAAATGAACTATTAATTTACTAGAGGATCTTATCTAGTTGTACCCGTTTTATGTAAATGTCTTGCATAACTGCTTTTATTTTGCACTGTGGAATGTTGTTTTGTGCCTTTTATTATGTTAAACATGTTCTAGTCATGGCTGAAAATCAGACTTTTGCCTAGTCCTTCTCGTGGTGAAACAAACAAAACTATCTGGTTTCCCCTGCAGTGTAACAGCCCTTGGTGTGTGTGTGTGCGCGTGCACATTATTGCTACGCTTCTTTGGAGGTGGTGGAAATCAACAAATACATGATTAAAGCAGGAAATTTGATCTTGTTGTGTAATCTACCCCCAATTTGGAGACTTACCTTTGTGTGGGTTCTCTGGCCTCAGCTGCCACCCCCACCTGATTGGAATCCTCACCCTCTGAGCTGCAAACCTGGAGACCTGCTGGGCTTGAATCTCACTGCCCCCACTTGCATACTGTGTGACCCTGAGCAAGTCACTTGACTTCCTTGTGCTCCTGGAAACAAGTTTCAGCTTAGTGTGCCTTTCCTGGTTAAACAATTCCCCCTTCCCTCTGCTCCCTAAAGACGGGACTAATGCTGTTGAGGGATTGACAGGGCAACAACAGAGATCAGCTGCAAGAGTTGAGCCGTGACTCTCCCTGACTTCATGGCTTCAGGTGCTTGAGTGACCTATGCTCTTGGCCCCTGGGCTGTGCTGGTGGGACACAACTGGGTCAAAGAACCTGAAATTGGGCACACAAGAGTCCCGACCCCAAGAAGCAGCGTGGTTGGGGGAATCAGCAGTGCAGAGTGCCATTCATGAAGTCGATGCATCTGAACGAGATAGCAGCTCTGCCGCTGGCTCTCCTCTCCTTGTCGCTAGATGGAAATGGCAGAGCGCCTGCAACATAAAACACCATCTTAGCCCAAGAATGTGCAGTAGGGACAGAATACAATCAAAACAGCCTCTCGGTGCTAGAAATAGAGGCTGCAGAAGCACAGGGGCTGATGTAAACAAACATGACCAGAGCCATGCATCTTGTCAGTCCTCTGACCCACCAGGGACTGCTGGAAGGGGTCAGAGGCACACAGACAACTCTGTCCAAATGGAGCTAATAACTGATGGCGAGCATGCATGCAGGCTCAACTTGTCTGGGACAACATTCCAAAGTGTGCTTCACCCGGGAAGTGTCTGCCCACTGAGGCATGGAGTTCAGAAATCTATGAAAAAAAATTAAACCAAGGTTGTGGGTTTAGTTTGTCTGCATGACAAGGGAAGCTTGTGAGCTGTAGAGCCACTGGGTGCCACGATCTGCAGGCCTGGTGGGCCACTGAAGAGTGTACACACCTTAAAAGTTAATTGGAGGCAGCTCTCCTATCTGGGAATAATTCACTGCCTTATGTAGGGTGGACATATCCTACTGCTCATATTTGTATATTCAAGGCCCTTTTCATCATAGGGCTTACCTGTTATCCTGATACCTGAGGTACGTCCTCTCTGTGGGACCAGCAGTCTAATTCTTATTAGTGAATTATTCTTTCTGAACTCTTAACAGACTTTATGGATCTAGAAAGGATAACCATTCAGTTTATCGAATACCATCGGTCCCAGATGAAGCCCTGAGTAGCAGAACATTGGGTGATGATGTTGGGGGACTTGTACCAAATAAAACGAAGATAAAGCTGAGTGTGTGTGCACTGTGGCTTTTCATCATGCCTGTGGTAAGTGTGCCAGTGAACCACCTGCACTGCTAGCAGCAGCTGCATCCCAAGTGAGGTGCCTAGTACTTGATGGCTCTCCCCTTAACACAGTTACCTCTTTTAAATACCTAGGAGTAACCCTTGATCCTACCTTGGATTTTGACCTGCACCTAGCCTCAGTCATTAAATCCATTAATATTCAACTTGGGCTGGCATATAAGGTGAGACATAGCCTAACATCCACAGCGAGGATGGCCATTACACAGGGGATCCTAAGACCCAAATTGGCGTATAGGTTAATAGCTTTTCTGGCAGCTACTGGAGGGCTCCTCCAAAAGTGGGATGTCTGCTACAACAGCATTTGCCGTTTTGCTCTCTCTTTACCCAGACTTACTCATCAATGCACACTACACTCCAGTCTGGGATGGTTTACTCCCTCAGCCATCCGACAGTTTACTTCCTACTGTTTTATAAAGAATATAATCTCTTCCCAGATACCTGACAAATTGGCTCTACTGCGCAAACCTGTGACCTCTGCCCACCCTCTGAGATCAGCTGACGAATCCCTTCTTGTCCAAGTGAGCTATAAAACCAAAATGGGGGAGAATGCTTTCTCTAGCTGGGCCCCTAAACTATGGAACTTCCTTCCACTGAGTCTAAGAATCTCCCCTTCTCCACACAGTTTCAAACAGGAACTATGTATGACTCTTCTAAGCGCTGAACCCTGCCCCTGTTCTCTATCCACCCACTCCTGTACTGGTTCCTCCTAGTTGCCTACCAGCTCCAACCTCTACTACTCTCAAACCTGCCTGGAAATCTTGCTATTTCCTCTCTTCTAGCACTTACTCACTAGTTGTATGACTTATGACCGTTAGTTATTTGCACTTATATTTCTGTTTTGTTACTACATATAGATTCCTGCAAATGTATTGTCATTGCTGAAAGTTTTGCATAAGTATACTATGTCTGACTTCAACTGTCATGATGTTTTCTTGTATCTAGTATTGTCTACATACCCTTTGTTGTAATCTCCTGGGTCATACCTGAAAATAGGCAGCTATGCTGTCTAGTGTACCTACCTGGTTAACAAAAACTAAATAAACAAACTGCAGAGAGATCTCACCAAGGCATTGGGGTGATTAACGCTGGGAACACCCAGTTTGGGGATTGTGGGTCTGCTGGGGGTGTGCCCATTGTTAGGGCTTATAGAGTATTAAAATCTTCCTTCACGGGGTAATTACTTCTGTGGCAGTCTCTGTAGATCCAACCCACACAGCACTTCCAGTCCCACTGGGGTGGCAAAAACCAGCACCGGGCCACAGTATTGATGTAACGGTTTCCCAGATGTACTAGGGACCCAATTATACTTAAGGCAGAACTGCTGTAGTCTCTCACTTGGCTGTGGCCTGCAGCTTTCACTTTCGTGCTGGGCTATCATGTGATTACCTCTCTTTCTGCGAAGGTAGGAATTATTCATCTCATGCTATCTCTGACAGATGCACGTTCTGCCTCTGTAGCAGCTCCACCAGGCTGCTTCTCACTACAGTCAAACACACTGACTCAAACTTGAGAACAGCCCCTGCTGTTCACTAGGGGATGACAGCTGATCATTTGTCCACTCAGCTGTCAATCATTCTTAACTAAAGGTCTGCCAGTCGGTAGGTTATTGGCCCATAATTGTCCCCAGGAATCCTGTAGACTCCTGTGTCCCAGGAGCTCCTTGTAGCTCCCATTCCAAGCTCTGCTTTCTGATTGACTGATGGTGCTGTCATGAACCCACTCCTGTGAACCAGGTCCACTGGACTCGGTGTCCTCCCCTAAGTGCAACCCATGACAGGAGGTCAGGAAATACCCTCCTCGTGTCCTTTTAGAGTACTTCCTGATTCACAACTAAACACTTGCCATGATGGCCCAGGGCTTCCTCTCTCTTTGGGTAAGGGTAAAATACAGTCTCGAGTCTGTAGTCGGGCGAGAACCCTCTTTGGTTGCTGTGGTGGGGAGAACCCAGGCATTACGAGATCTTCAGGGCAGCCCTCATAACCTTGATTGTGGCTTCTCCCACAGGTGATGCAGGAACCTGATTAAAACCCCATATACCCCCCCTCCAGAGAGCATGTGTACTTTTACCCTACTTTAGGGCCCCAGATTCCTTTCCAGGGTCCTAGTTTCGGAAGTGTGTGGCACCTTAGCACTAAACAGGCATGTCACAGATTGAATAAACCTTCCCAAAGCCTTCACACACAACTCATCACTCCTAGGCAGTAGTGCTTTAAAATTAAAGCAAGAGCTTTTACTGATTACTTAAATAATTACCATGCAGACAGGTGATTTACAAATTTGGTAACAGAATGACTACAAAGAAAGTTGGAAAATACATACAAAACGAACTAGTGAATTAACTGGATAATTTCTACCTTTTCTGTGTAGAATCGGAGTCCCAAAAATAAGTGAGTTTTTCTTAAGTCTCTTTCTCTCTGCTGTGTCCCAAGTCCCAGTTTTTCTTGCAGTGGCCTTCAGTGTGTCTGGCAGTTTTCACTGTGTCAGGAAATTTGGCTTCTGCTCAGAGTCTGTTTTAGAGGCATACCTCTCAACCTTTCTTCACCAAAATGTATGGCACGATGTGTGACAAATGAGCAAAATGTGTGACATATCATCTAACATGGCACTGGAAGCTCAAAACACTATAACTATCAGTGCACTAATGTTCATAATGTTTTTGCATAACTGAGCATAATAGATTATTATGAATTTCTGCTTTAAAGCCTCAGTGGGAAATGTGGAATATCACCTTCCCCATGATGGACAAAGGGTTTCTGAGAGGTAAAATGAGTGACGTACCTCATAATGTGTGACAGTTGAGAGGTATGTTTAGAGGGCTTAAATAGCCCTTTTCTGCAGTCTGCAAAACTGGCCTGTGATTGGCTAGTGGCCTTAATATTTCCAGGTCCAACTATTCATTTCTAGGTCAGCAGAGGTGTCTCTTGCTCTTTTCCCAAACTTTTTAAGTGAACCAAAATTAACAGTAATTTGCTTTCACACAGCCCCACCTCCCTGGCTAGATTTTGATCTACACCACCTTTCTGACAGTATTAAAATGGAAATAGACTGTGGCAATTGGTAGAGAATTTAACAATAGCTCCCTAGACTGGGTGTCTGTGGGACCGTACTCGCAAGCTATTTTTCTTTGAAGTTCAAAGTTGTCATTTATGGAATCTTCCCTTTTGATCAGCTACCATGAAATAATTCCAGTCCCCTTATTGGGATTGTATCTCTTGTTTACCTCTAAACAAGACTTTGTCCCAGGCAAAGGTGAGATGTCAGACACTGAAATACACCAACGCTTCCCATGTATCTTTGCAGAAAAAATTAGCATCTTTTCTGACAAACCTGATGTCCTTGCCTTTCTGGAAATTAAACAATTAAAAATAAATTTGAGAAATATGACATCCATGTGACAGCAGTAGCCAAATCTCCACAGTGCAACCTGTCATAACTCTGGACTGGAAACGTCAATCAAAAATATTTTCTTTTAATTGGCAGAAAATTATTCTTATGGCTTGTATAAGTTCACAGCCAAAACTTAAAAAGGTTCTTTGATATGTATGACATCAGACATCAAGCCCGCAGAGGAAGTCAAAACACATTTATGTTATAAATATACTTATTAACTAAGCTACGCACCTCAGAAGAGCTAAGAATTCACTAAGGATTACACAATCTTTCATTTCAGTTAATAGACCACTTGATACATCAGCAGAAGTCATTAGCTTCAGTCTGCAAACAAATTATTTCATGGTAACACTATAGTTCATCTTTTGTCAGACATTATCAGACCAGTTAAGCTATAGTGTATCGCAATAACCGAACCCCCTACCCTACCAAAGCAACTTTCAGCACATGCGCCTTTGAGCAAAATATTAAGTAAATACCTAAATTTGTTAGCTGACATCAGACAGTTATCAGTCCAAATTCAGCCTTCCTAGGATTTTAGCAAAGGTTATAAATTCGTTGACCATTTATTATTGTTGGCATTTCAAGGCGGTGTCTAAAAAGTCTTTTTTTTCTCTCTCCTCCGTGTAGCACCATCCTGAAAGTCTCGAGTGAAGCCTTTTTCAGAGTTCCTTGTCTGGGTTAGTGTTGCTTAGATAGTGCTTTTGTGGATCCTACCACTATCTGTCAGATAGTGCTGGTATCCTACATTGGATCCTACTAGAAATCCTAACAAAGACAGATGTAGGATCCAGGGCAGATCGTGATGGATCCTAGTTGGGATCCATGGATCCTAGGTCAAATAATCAGGATCAAGGACCAGATAATGATGGATCCTAGAGGGTATGATCCATGGCCAGATAGTACAACTATACTACCACAGCAACTATCTGGCTAAATGGGAGGTATCTGTTGGCATCCTAATTTCTAGGATACTATCTGAGCAACACTAGTCTTGTGTGCCTACAAAGCAAAAGTGCATAGAATAAGAGACTGTGCTTGCTTTTTAAGTGACGAGTCTAGACCATTGCTTAATACAGATGGCAGAGAGGACCCTAAGGTTGAAAAATCACCAAAGATGACTAAAACCAAATTATACAATGGGCACTAAAATCAGACACAAATCCTGTAATTTCATTGGTTACCTAGCACTCCTCTCCCGTTGTAAAAGCTACAATCACCCCACGGGAGGAGGTGCCAGTCGCTAGTAAGCCGCATCAAGGGCCCCCCTGAAATCACTGCGACCATTAGGAACACAAACCCGCCAAAAACAGACAGTCACAGGGCAAAACCTCCACAAAGCCACAATGTTGAAGTCCGAGTAAACAATATGAAAAACACTGCAAGTTTCAAAAAATGTAATTCGGCTATGAATTCAACATAAAAAAAATTCTAGTCTCAGGAATTTTTTTTTTCCTGGCTTTTGAAAAAAAAAATTGCTCTTTCCCCAGGCGCTCTTTCCATTTCACTTTCAGAAACCTGCTTTTACAGTTTGTCAGCCACACGGTAGAAAACATCCCACAACAAAATTATCTCACTTCGTTTTTGCTCCCTTTAAACATGCACTACAGCTTACATGACTGGTCTCACACCCGCGGTTTCCTCGAGTCTGTTTTCCCCAAACTGTAACCATTAAGGGTTATCTCCTCGCCTGCTTGCTGACACCACTGCACATGCACATACCTACCAACAAAGCACTATTTTACCAAGTGTAACAACAAATCTAATAAAAACTAATAAAACATTTAGACCAGCTTTTTTCTTTTTTTAATTTTTCACACACAGAATATATAGATGTCCATTGCATAATTGCAATGTGCCACTCGAGAATGTTGGTAATGCCAGGATTTACTCATGCCCTCGGGTGTTTTGGCCACTTGGCTGCGCCTCGTGGCCAAACAACACCCCAGGACGTGGGTAAATTCTGGCATCACCAACACCCTCTCATGGTATATTGCTTAAATAGATAACGCAGAGAAAAGGCAGAATGGGAGTGAGGACAAGAGGGGGTATGAAGGAAAGACATGGGGATAGGAGGAGAGTTATTACCGGAGGAGACAATAACAATTGGAATGCCATGTGCACAAATGCCCACAGTCTGGGAAACAAAATCCCGGATCTAGTGGACCTGGACATTGTTGCTTTTACTGAGACATGGTTCATGGGGAACCATGACTGGGATATGACAATACCAGGTTACACTTTATTCAGGAGGGGCAAGGTGGATAAAAAGGGAAGAGGAGTGGCTGTCTACATCAGGGAAGGAATTAAGGCAACTGTGAAGTACAGGGGATTCAGGGAGAGGCAGAGGCACCGTGGATCACCCTGGAGGCTGGAAATGACACTGCCATTCACAGTGGTGTGATCCACAGACATCCTGCACAAGGGGAAGGGCTGGACAGAGTACTTGTAGAAACCATCCACAGTATGACAGCTAAAGAGGAGGTGCTGTTGGTAGGAGACTTCAGTCTGTCTGATGTGGATTGGAGCAACCAGGCTGCAGCCTCTGCCGGGAACAGACATCCTGGAAGCCCTGCAGGGGGCGTGCCTAAGACAGCTAGTGATGGAGCCCACCCAAGAGGCAGTGACTTTAGACCTGGTACTCTCCATCAGGGACAGAATTACAGACGTAAAAGTGGGGAGCCATCTGGGATCAAGCGATCACAGTGTGTGTGGTGTGGTTCAACACGAGAACATCAGAAGTCAAACCACACAAAAGCAGGGGTCCTAGATTTCAGGCAGGCCAACTCTGCAAAGATGGAGGAATGTCTTAGGAAATCACTGTCAGGGAAGGAGAAAAGGGGGGAGTGGAGGAACAATGGGAGAATCTTAAGGGAGCCATAGTGGAGGTAACAAGCCATTGCATTAGGCAAGTAAGCAAAACAAGCAGAAAAAAAAAAACACTGGTTCTCAAAGGAAAAAGCCAAGAAGGTAAGGGTGAAAAGGGTGGCATTCAGGAGGTACAAGGAAACACTGAGGGAAGAAGACAGGGAACTGTATCTGGAAAAGCAGAGGGAGGCAGGGAAAGCAATCAGGTGTGCAAAGGCACAAACAGAAGAAAAAATAACCCAGGCAATAACAAAAGGGACAAGAACTTTTTCAGGTATGTCAGTGAAAGAAAAAAAGACTGAGTGGGATTGTGAGACTAAAATGGGAAAGAGGGAAATGTGTGGGGGGGCAAGAAAAGGCAGAAATCCTGAACAAGTGATTTTGTTCAGTATTCACAGAAGGGGAAGGACCGGGACCAAAGTTAGGTGATGGAAGCACCACTGGGAGGGAGGTGGAAACCAGTCCATTTAAGGAGGAGAGAGTCTTAAAGGAACTTGCTAATCTGGAAGTGGATAAGGCGATGGGTCCAGACAGGATACATCCCAGAGTATTGAGAACTCTGTGAGGTGCTGGCAGCACCACTGACAGCCCTCTGCAACAGTTTGATAGAAAAAAAGGTGTGGTACCAAAGGACTGGAGGAGGGCAAATGTAGTCCCTCTCCACAAAACTGGGAGCAGGGAGGAGGCTATCAATTATGGATCAGTCAGCCTGACCTTGGTGGTGGGGAAACTAATGGTCTCACTACTAAAATAAAGGTTTGTGATATATCTTGAATCCAGCGGGGCACAGGATCCATGGCAGCATGGATTCACAGCAGGAAGATCTTGTCAAACAAATTTGATAATTTCTTTGGGTGGCTAGGAAGGTGGATGAGGGAGGGGTGGTGGATGTGGCATACCTTGGTTTCAGCAAGGCCTTTTACCACTGCCCCACGTAAGAGGCTAGTAGACAAGCTGGGCAGCCTGGGAGTGGGTCCCAGGGTAGTAAACGGAGTTAAAAATTGGCTGAGCAATAGGACACAGAGGGTGGTGGTTAACGGAGTTAAATCCAAAGGGGGGGGGACCAGCTGGGTCCCATAGGGATCAGTGCTTGAACCAGTTCTCTTTGATGTCTTCATAAAACACTGCAGAGGAGCTGGAGGGGAAGGTGTCTCTCTTTGCAGTGGACATGAAGATCTGCAACAGGGTTGACACTCCAGGAGGGTAGATAGAATGAGAAGGTACTTAAGCACATTTGAGGAGTGGTCAAGGGTGTGGCAGCTAAGATTCAATACAAAGAAGTGCATGATGGGGGTGCTGTGGAGCCCGAGCAGTGCAGCAGCAGATTTATTTAGCTTCTTATCATACCCAGATAAATTATTAAATGCGCTATTTTAGGGCAGTAGAACTAATTTTTAAGTACCAGAACCTAAAAGAGCACCTTCAAATTAGGTGAAATGGGTAATCCTAAAACGGAAAAACTGCAGAGAGGGACTGAGAGAAGCAATGGAACCGCTGGGGCCTCGTGACCCTTCTCAAGCTAGAGCAGACACTGCATCTACAGAAACTATGGTGACTTTGGGACACAAGCTTAGGAGTTTAATTGCCTCCGTGTCCACCTTAAATCAGAAGGTGGATGATTTCAGTAGCAGAGTGCTGGTGGTCGAAAATGTGGTAGATGGCCTTAAAAGCGAATTCCAGGAGATTAAAAAGCAATCTGATAATAATTCAACTACCAGTGCTTTAATGGTAAAAGAAAACCAACATCTCTGTACCAGGCTAGAGGCCTTAGAAAATCAGGCCCAGGCAGGCAATATTTGAATCCTTGGTCTCCCCAAAGGGATGAGGGAGACCACCCAATTATGTTTCTTCATGAGTGGCTCACTGAAAAATTGCTGCCGGAAGGCGATGACGTCTCTTGGGACATTCAGAAAGCTTATCGTAACACCACCAGAGGGAGACCCCAAAATTCAGAGGAGCCCAGAACCCTCAGTGGTAGTGATGGCAGGGCTTGGCACCCGAGATCACATTTTAGGATGTGCCTGGAGGGTTAGCCCTATCATACAGGATGATAATCCAGTCTACTACTTCCCAGACCTGAGCTACTCGACCCACCAGTGTAGGAAAAGGTTTGATGGCGAGTGCAGATCCTTGAAGGAAATGACCCTGACCATGATCTTCTCTGCAAGATGACGGATTACACATCAGGGGAAGGTGTTCCTCTTTTCCGATCCTGTTGAAGCGGGGAAATGGGACGACCTTCTGGCTGCGGTTTACAGGAAGCAAGATGCGACTCATGCAGTCGAGGAGACCGATGGAGATACTTGAACTCTTTTGCAGGACTTTCCTGAATTTCTATCTAAGCTAAGTGCCTCCCTTATCTTGATTAGTTATACATTGTTGGGTTCCTTAGAAAACTGTAAGTATGGAGTTCTACTCTATTTCTCCTTGGAGAGGTTGTTAGATGAGGATGCAATTGTTTGTTTAAATAAGATGTTTTTCTTCTAAATTCTGCTGCGGAATGTTAAAAATAGGTCTGTTTTTTTACATTTAGGTTCACACATGGTGCCATTAGTCCTTGCGGGGACACGTTCCCTTGAAAAAGGCTGGACATTCCTTATATTTCTTTGTAGTAGCCATGTTGCTCTTGGACTGTCCAACTCAGCATAGCTGTTTTTTTATTTAGTTTAAATTTACTGGTACCCTCTACTGATGTAAGCTATATAGTAGATGCATTTATAGTCCTTTATCCTATAATTAAGGGGGTTTTTCCCCCAGTGGTTGAAAATCTATGTGGTCTGTTCACGATAGGTGTTGTATATTGTAATGATATGATAAAATAAAGTTAAAACAAAAAGTGCAAGATCGTGCATTTGGGGCACAGAAATAAATAATAATAAAACTTTATTAAGCACCTTTCAGGCACCAAGGCGTTGTACAAATTTAACAAAATCCCAAAAGACAAGTTAAAATAAACATTAAAATCATGATAACACACACATCAACTCATAAATGCTTGTCTCCACAAGTAAGTCTTAAGTTCCCGCTTGAAGCTCCCCATGGTCGTGCACTCCCGAAGCTGATGGGGCAGAGAATTCCAAAGGGTTGGGGCCATAAACATAAAAGCACGGGCCCCAGAAGATTTTAAAATTACCCTCGGAACCTCCAGCAACCCCTCGTCAGCCGAATGGAGCTGTTGCACAAGGTTGAAAGGAATCAGAAGCTCTTTAAGGTATTCGGGACCAAGTCCGTGTAGGGCTTTGTAGGTCAATAAACCTACTTTAAAGGTGATCCGCCACTGAATCGGCAGCCAGTGTAGATCGCGCAACACAATGTGTGATCTTCTGACACCCCTGTCAGCAACCGAGCTGCAGCGTTCTGCACTAGCAGCAAGTGGCGGATATCAACCCCAGGAAACCCTTAGTACAGGGAGTTGCAGTAGTCCAGGCGAGAGGCACGAAGGCGTGGACCAACACAGCTAAATTGCTGGACATAACTAGGTGTTTCACCCTGGCAATGTTCCTAAGATGGTAAAAGGCTGACTTGATGACTGCCGACACCTGATAATGAAGGGTCAGCCCGTCGTCAAGTACCACTCCCAGGATACGCACCCGTTCTAAGGTAAGGATCTGATCACCCCCCAGAAATAACCCAGAGAGCTGATCAGTCCTCAACCCCTCTATCCTGCGACCTGGTCCACTACCATAACCTTGGTCTTTCCTGCATTCAACTTTAACCAGTTCAAATTCATCCAGTCATGGATTTCAGCGAGGCAGTTATTAAATACTGAGAGAGTGCGCTAACCTGGTCGGGAGCAAAAGACTGGTAGAGCTGGGTATCATCAGCATAGCAGTGAAACCTCAGCCCATACCATCTTACAGTGTCTCCGAGGGGTAGCATATACACTGCAAACAACATGGGGGAGAGCATTGAGCCCTGGGGAACCCCACACTGCAGAGAGAAAGGGTCAGAAGAAAAATTCCCCGACACAACTCTCTGCGTTCCCAGATAGGAATGATGTCAACCATCTGAGCACTGTACTTGACAAGCCACAGATGGACCTCAGGCGCTTGAGCAAAACCCTATGGTCTACAGTGTCAAAAGCTGAAGAGAGATCAAGGAGAACCAAAATAGAATGGTTTCTCAGATCTCTTGCCATCAGGAGATCATTGAGCACCCGAACCAGAGCAGTCTCAGTACTATGCCTCTTACGAAAATCCGACTGGTGAGGTTCGTAGGTACTATGGATGGTCAAATGGTTCTCCAGCTGGTTTGCCACTACTTTCTCTATAACATTTCTAATAAAGGGAAGGTTCGAGATCGGTTTGTAGTTGGCAAAAATATCTGGGTCCAGTGAAACTTTCTTCAGAAGGGGTGTCACCACCGCCTCCTTCAGGGAGCTTGGGAACTCACCCGATTCTAAAGAGCACTAGATAATTTGAGCCAGAAACGGGCCTATGATCTCAAAACAATCAAAATCAGGGAAGTTGGGCCTGGATCTAAACTACAGCATATAGAGTGCATCCCCTGGGCAATCCGCATACTATCCTCCAACTCTGGCAGGTCAGAGGTACTCCAGGAGATGCGAGGTACCGTGACCAAATGCCGACCAACAGCGTCCCCCATAGAGCGGGTCAAGCAGATCTCTGATCTGATGTCAGCCACCTTATTTGCAAAGAAATGAACAATCTCATCCTACTCCTTTTGTAAAAAAGCTTGGAGCTGTAGACAGGCTGGGTTGCACAACCTGTCCACAGTTCGGAAGAGCTGAGCGGGTCGATTCTGAGTGACGCAATCTCCTGGACAGGAACTCTGCCTTCTTACGGGAGATCTCTGATTGGTACAGCTGGGAGTACATGAATTGGGGGAGGGACTGACTGCCACCAAACAGGAAAGGGACCTGGGAGTAATCACATCTGATGATCTAAATGTTACCAAAGAATGTGAGAAGGCTGTAAGGAGAGCCATGGAATGCTGGGGTGCATAGGGAGAGGTATCTGCAGCAGAAGGGGGGGGGTGATGCCACTGTATATAACATCTGTGAGACTAGAGTACTCTGTCAAGTCCTGGAGGCCACATCTCTGGAAGGAAATAGAGTAGCAGCGGTTCAGAGAAGGGTGACAAAAAAAGGTGCAGGGACTGCACCAAATGATATGTGAGGGGAGACTCGATCTCGGTATGTGTTCCCTGGAGGAGATAAGAGCGGGGTGGGATATGATAGAGACTGTCAAATACCTCAAGGGTGTAAATGAGGTACTAGAGGGTAGCATCTTTGAGGAGAAAAAAAATGTTCAAGAACAAGGGGCCATGATATGAAAATAGAGCTGGGTGGGGGTAGACATATGAAAGTCTTTATAACAAGCACAATTCAACAGGTATCCAAGCACTTTTACAAAGATTAAAAATGAATAAACTTCAGCAATAAAACTCCACAATTTAAAAGCAATCAAATATTAATCAGCTAAGAAGACCAGCAAGAATAAATACGTTTTTAGAGCTGCTTTAAAGCTCTCCACAGTCAGGCACCCTGTAACCCAATGAGGTAGAGAATTCCACAGGGTAGGGGCTGCGAAAGCAAAAAGTACGAGCCCCAGAGGTCTTCAAACAGACCCTGGGAATTTCCTACAATTCCTCATCGGCGGAGTGGCCGGAGGGGGCAGTAGTGACAAAGGAGATCTTGTAGGTAGCTCGGTCTCTGTCCATGTAGGGCTTTATAGGTCAGCAAGCCGACCTTGAAGGAGATTTGCCACTGAACTGGCAGCCAGTGCAGTTCGCGCAGCACAGGTGTGATATGGCTAGATCGAGATAGCCCAGTCAACAACCTGGCCGCAGCGTTCTGCACCAGCTGCAAGCGGCGAATATCTACCTCCAGTAGCCCTAGGTACAGGACTTTGCAGTAGTCAAGGGGCGAGAGGTCACAAAGGCATGGACCATGGTCGGAAGGTCGCTGGGCAGAACCAAATGCTTGATCCGGGCGATATTTCTCAGATGGTAAAATGAGGTCTTGATGACAGAGAACTCCTGAAATTTCAGAGTCAACCCTCGTCAAGAATAATGCCCGGACTCCGTACCCATTCAGAGGTTGCCAGCTGCAGCCATCAAGCAAAAGCCCGGTGGCCCATCCAGCCGAAGTCCCCTCTACCTGACTGTCTGGGTCCACCACCAAAACCTCAGTCGTGCCAGGATTCAGCTTCAACCAGCTGGCACTCATCTATTCCTGGATCTCGGAGAGGCAGTTATTAAGCACAGAAAACCGCATTACCTTGATCCAGTGTAAAGGACATATATAGCTGAGTATTGTCTGCATAGTAGTGAAAACTAGGACCATACTGCCTTACAATGTCTCCCAACGGCAGCATATACACCACGAATAGCATAGGTGACAATACAGAGCCCTTGGGAACCCCACATGGCAGGGAGAAAGCATCAGAGGAATAAATTCCCGATGCTACTCTCTGAAACCTGCCAGTGAGTAATGAGTGACACCTTCTGAGGACTGTCCCTGACAGTCCACAGATCACCCCCAGGAGCTCAAGCAGTATGTCATGATCCACAGTGTCAAATGCCGCAGAGAGATCAAGGAGGACTAACATGGAACAAGACCGTCAATCTCTGGTTATTGGGAGATCACTGAACACCTGAACAAGGGCGGTCTCTGTGCTGTGCCTCTTCCTAAATCCCGATTGGAGAGGATCGTAGATGTCATGGATGGTAAGGTGATCGTCCAGTTGTGGCGCGACCACCTTCTCAATAACCTTACCCACAAAGGGGAGGTTAGAGACCAGTCTGAAATTAGTGAGACAGTCCAGGTCAAGAGAAGATTTCTTAAGTAAGGGAATCACCACTGCCTCCTTCAAGGAGTTTGGGAACTCGCCAGTCTCTCAAGAGCACCGGACTATCTCTGCAAGGACCAGGCCGATGACCTCAATGCACCCTATAAGGAGGTGGATTGGGCCAGGGTCCAAACTACAGCAGGTCGGCCACGTACTCTGGACTATCTTCATGACGTTCACAATTGCCGGCTGTTCAAAAACTGACCAGCAAAACCGAGGCTCGGTGACCTCCCACCGATCACCACAGTGCCCAAATGGAACGTGCTGCACGGATCTCTGATCTAATATCATCAACCTTATCTGCAAAGTAGCGAACAAACTCGTCACATTTATCTTGCGACAAGGCTCTTCAGACCTGCAGACAGGTTGGATTGCACAGTCTGTCCACAGTTCGAAAGAGCTGAGCTGGTCTGTTCCGTGCAGCAGTAATCTCCCCAGACAGGAATTCTGCCTTCTTATGGGAGATAACTGATTGATAGTTTAAATAATGGGTCACCAATCTAAGTCTGTCGGCATCAAGGCCAGACTTCCGCCAGCAAGGTTTCATCCTTCGCCCCTCTCTACTCATCTCCCTCAAAGTCCCATCAAACCTCTGGGACCAAGGGCAAAGGGTGAGGGGGCGAGCACGGACAAGAGCAATAAGAGTCCAGTGCCTCTACCACAGCCTTGTTATAGGCTAATATTAGGGCATCTGGACCCCCGCTCATTTTTGGATGCCCCGAGAGATCTAGTACTGCCATTGAACCTTCTGGGGTCACATCCCTTAAAGGGCAGTACCGGACCAACTCCACAGGGGCAGGCCTATAAGGAGGGGGCCTAGAAACTGAAGCTGACATTGCAATAGTCAGACCACATGACAGGTTCCACCTCCATATCAGAGTTCTTCATTCCCATAAGAAAGACCAGATCCAAGGAATGTCCCGATTTATGGGTCACAGAGGTAACCACCTGTGTGAAGCCCAACGATCTCATGAGTTGGAAGAAGACCTAACCAAAAGGTGAGTGTTCATCATCGACCCAGGCATTGAAGTTGCCCAGCACCATCACTCTGGGGGATTCTAACACCGTATTGACAACTAAGTCCATGACTTCCCGCAAAAATTGCTTCCCGTCCCTGAGTGGACGGTAGACGAGAAGAATTTTGTACCCCACATCTGCACCCAGGATACATTCAAAGAATCTGGTATCCCCCACTGGCACATCAAGTCAGGCCCAATTCCGTTCTAAAACAGATGGCTACACCCCCGCCCCTACGATCCAAACTCGGGTGGTGTATCACTGAGAATCCGGCTGGCACAGCTGACTCCAAAATAGGGGCAGCATTATCGTCCAGCCAAGTCTCGGTGATGCATGCCAGATCCAATGAACCAACAAGATCGGCAAATACAGCCATCTTGTTTTTAATGGATCTGGCATTGCATAACACCACCCAGGTTGGACAAGACACCAAAGCTGACCGAGCCACCTGCCCACACAAGGTGGAACTCATAGGTATGGAGACCAAACAGGGAGGACCCTTCTCCAGTCTCCATTTCACCCCAGGGCGTCTCCTCGTCCCACGACCCCAATCCAGTCCAGCCCCCTCCCACCCTGAGGTCCAGGACCCCCCCTCCAATGTCACCTACCGACAATCCCCAAAGCTCGACACTTAGGGGTACCATGAGAAAGTATCCTTTCACCGAAAGGGTGGTGGACCATGGAACAGCCTCCTGGCAGAGGTTGTAGGGGCAAAAACAATAGGGGAATTCAAAAATGCATGGGACAGACATAAAGGAACTCTAGTGATAGGAAAGAGACTGTAATCCACAGATCATTTAGGATCTGTGGTATATAAAAACAGGTAGGGAATCTGGGCAGACTAGGTGGGGCCTAGCGGTCCTTATCTGCAATCAAATTGTATGTTTCTGTGACCACTGTTAATTATTCATGTGGTAGTTGCCTGTTTTTCCAGTAATGGAGATTTCAGTCCAGTTTCCCAAAAAGTTTTCTCTCTCTTCACAGGACCTTCAAGTAAGCGGTAAGACCTGACAGGGTGTGCATTACACCGTTCTAACACACAGCTTTTTTCTTGGGGGGGGTGTAGTTATGTACTAGACTACAGGCCAAGGGCCACTAGCCCTCTAGCTGTGTTAGAACTGTCTAACACACATCTAGAGTAGTTTATTGCACTTATAAAATGGAACACTGCATTCTACACAGTTTCTAGTTTCAGCTGTGCGTTAGACACCAACGCACAGTCAGAATAGCTGAAATCCCTTCCCCATTTTATAAGCATATTTTGATAAGTCTCATCTTTTGAAATACTGCGAGTTAGATGTTCATGGCATTTGGCATTGCTTCATAAAATGCCAAAAGATTCTGCAGTTTCTGTAACTTTGTCCTTCCATCATAAAGCAACTACAAAGCCTGAGTCATCTGTCATTGAGCACTGACTTGGAGTTGGATAAACATTCCAAAATGTCAGTAGGCTTCAAAAATTGATAGCTGTTTATCTGACTGAGCAAGAAAGGGACAGTTACAAGTCCAACATTCGCTCAAATTACTTAAATTTTTAAGATAGTTTTATAAGGCGGTTAACTCTTCCCCACTCACAATGATAGACTTGTCTTAAACTGTCTTCTCCTGTAGCCTCCATCCATATAGCAGGAATAGCTAGTCCAGGTCAGGTGGCATGTTTGCACAAGATTTCCTTACTCAGAATACTGTTGCTAAGGTATGATAAGCAATAATACAATTAAATAAACTTGGAGTGTTGGCTCTGATTGCTGTAGTGATGGGGCCAGGGTGCATTAAGATGGTGGTGCCCTTTGTGACTGTAGTGCACTGGCCCCCAAAGTCTTAATGCTGAAAGGGCTTCTACCCTTAAGCATTCATCTAGTGCCTAGTGCATTGCATGCAGTTGCACTTTGTTGTCTGCTTCAGTCAGGGCATGAAGCGGGGAACTCCCTGATCTTTCGTGAGTGCCAGTACAAGTCAACCACTTCTGAAATGTGATGAGTGCTAATTCTGCATGGCATCGAGGATATCCAGTCTTCCTCCATCTCTCCTGGTCTAGTCCCTGCGGCAGCAGAAGTACGATTAGGGAACCGGCAGGAGCCACAGAGTATGCTCCATGGAGCCATGAAGGTAAGCCCCACGTGGTGGGGGGGAGGGTTACATGGACATTTATTTATGTTAGAAACCAGTTAAGGCTTTTCCGTGCTGCCCTCTGTTCCTGCTAACTCCCACCAGGCTCTTCCCTCTGCTTCTGACCTCCTCTCCTGCTGGTACTCCTACCCCCACATGATTTTGGTTCCCATGGGCAAACTATTACCTGTTTTATTCGTCAGGCTGCCATTGCACAGCCACTTTTACAGGCACCATTTTTGTCTTCAATGGTCGCTACTCAGCATGCTAATTTTTACTGTCATTTTCTCCTTGCACTGTACACCTGCTTGTTTTTCTGTTAGTTGCACTCTAACTTATCACATCATTTCACTTTTGTTATTACTCAGTGTATGTTTGTACTCTGTGCTGCCCTTTTCCCTCTCCCCAGGTCGCATCTGGAAACGAGCCTTGGCTCAGTGTGCCTTTCCCAGTTACTAATTTTAAACAATCATTCTGACTGAGTCACTCGTGGTGATTTGTAGAGGCTTTCTTTTTGGCTGTGATTTTTTTTTCTCAATTGAGACATGAGATCGAGGATGTCACCTCGTTTGGCCACACCTTTGGAACTGTAAGCCATTGGCATTCATACCACTGGGAATTTTTTGCTAGCAGGGCGCCGCCCACAGTGATTTGCAATGTCGGCGCCTATATAATCATGGGCGGACCCATTGCTCCTCAGTTCCTTCTCCCGCCATCGACTACTCATCAGACCTGCAGAGAAACCGTGCTGTTTCCTTCAACTTTATTTTGTAAACTTTATCAATGTCCTTTTATACCACCAACAGAATCCTTTTTTAGGTTTTATACCTGCACTTACAAGATCTACAAAGACGACACTAACAGCATTTGTTTTGCTGTTTAGTCCTGTCCCATGGTGTTAAGGTCTGCAAGATCTGCCAGGGATTCAACCAGGCCACAAGGAGACTCCAAAAGAAGTCTCTACAAACATGTAGAATAATGGATAGGGAACTGTGCACAACAAGGCTGTGTTTCCATCGAGGGGGTTGATGACATCATAGACCTCGAGAGCGAAGCTCGAGAGGTCCCTATGATGTCATCAACCCCCCGCAAGATGGAAACATGGCCTTGTTGTACACAGTTCACTATCTGTTATTTTATATAGCATATGGTTCCCCCAAAATGTGCCAGCAAGTATCTGTCGGTTTCTGTACCTTTCTGTAGCTTGTTCTGACACTGCCGTTTCCTCCCGGTGCTGGGGTCCTGCTCCGCTACCGACCCTGAATGTTCTCGCTGTCATCTTTATTCCCCAGGACCACTGATTTATTAAAAAAAAATAAATAAAAGACTTGAGAAATTGATAGTTTGGAAACATGGCACCGACTATGGCAGTCCGTGTCCAAACTATCTGAGAAGCTCGTGCCCAACCGCTTGCTTAGTGGCACCGCCATGTTGTACAGTTTTTTTTTGTGAAGCTCAGTGTTTCAGCCAATGGGGAAACAGTTGAAGGTTAAGAAGCTGTTGTACTATCGTTGTGACATCAGAACGATAGTACAACAACTTTTTTGACCTTTGAACTGTCCTACAACAGGATTTGGAAAACCACTGTTTTCCATCCACAATAAACCCTAACCATATACTATATAACTGTTAAGGCCATAGAGGCTGCTGCCAAGGCTGCAGGGCTCTAAGCTGGCTTCTACTTCTCACTCAGCCATCTCCGGAAAGGACACTCCCCAGTGTTCGGCAACGCTGTTGCTGACATGGCTGTCGAAGACCAAGAACAAAGACAAGAAAAAGTAATTGAAGTCCTCTTCTTCTAGCCATCTTCATACAACATAGGAAAATAGAAGGCTATACATAACAGTGCAAAGTTAAATAATTTATTGCAAAAACTTGTTTATCTAAAATGCAGTCAGAGGTGTGGCCAGTGACTGAATCCTCTTACATTCTGTTGGGGAACAGCATGTAAGAGGATTCAGTCACTGACCACACTTTTGACAGCACTTTAGAGATGTAAGTTTTTGCAATAAATTATTTAATTTTGTGCTCTTGCATGTAGCCTGGTTCTGTTTTCGTTGGTTTTATGTGGAGACTGCACCTTAGACAAGCGGTGTGGCTGGGGGTTCTTTGTTACATCATAGAAACATAGACTGTGATGGCAGGAAAAGACCAGCTTTCCAGTCAGCGTACCGGAGTTCAGTAATAAGCCATGAAACCTATTGTGCCTCCAGGGTCCTAGCCCCCCATTCTCCTCCCATTTTCTGTCACCCCAAGCAACCATTATACCCTTCATTTTGTCCCAGCCATGCTTGAAACCACAAACAGTTTTTGTACTCACCATCTCAACTGGCAGACTGTCCCATGACTCCCACCACCCTTTCTATATAGTAGTAGTACTTCACGTTCCTCTGGAAATTTCCTCCTGTTAGTTTCCATTCATGTCCATGTGAGCACGAGTTAGTATTCAAGCTAAATAGTTCCCCATAGTTCACCTTGTTAATTCCTCTGAGGAACTTAAAGGTCTCTGTCATATCCACCCCTCTCTCTCCCTTCTAGTCTCCAGTGAACACGTGTTGAGTGCCTTGAGGCACTCCTCATGGGACCCACCCTGTCGGCCCTGAATCATTATTGTTACTCTGCACTGTACCGTCTATGCCTATCGCTATCCTTCCTAAGGTGAGGACTCCAGAATTGGGCGCAGTACTCCAGGTGTGGCCTCACCAGGGTTCTATATAGAGGAAGTATTTCCTCTCTGTCTTCTAACGATACGCCTCCCATTACATACCAGCATCCTACTTGCGTTGCTGTATGCCTTGTTGCACTGACTTGATTGCTTTAGGGAGTCATTGGTGACGGCTCAGAGTACTTTTTCCTCAAACGCAGTACTAAGTTTCACACCTCCCATCCGATACTCCGTCCTGGGGCTTCTGCTTCCGAGGTGCATTACCTTACACTTTTTGGTGTTGAATTTCAAACAATGTAAGAAGAATTAGCAGTCCCAAACCAGGCTTGTTAAGTCCACTGAGATCATTCAAAGTGGACCAATCACTCCAAACAGATGAATGAATCACCAGTGAACACCATCTTCTTAAAACAATTTCTTAAAATTGTATTTAAATCGCTCTGGCCACCAAACGTCTGCCCCAAATGTTTACGCTGGCACCCACCATCTTTATCAAGAGGTAGTAGTCCTGTAATTCATTAACATATAAATTACATTTTAAATATAATTGTTAAGCAGCACTAAACATAACAGCAGTATTTCTTCTCAAAATACATTTTAAGTTTAATCATATATTTTCCAAAAGTAAACCTCCAATCCTCCAGATCTACCCTTGTCCTAAGTGAGCTGTTGAATAGACCTCCCAATGATTTGGCTGGTTCCACTGCCTATTCCCCAAGTATCTCTGATATAAGCCAACCAGCCTCAGGGCCTTATCTATCTTTAGGGCTGCCAGCCCTTTCTGGACTCTTTCACTAGTAAATACTGACTGCCTCATCTCCGGGACCCCCTTAGTGGCCACTTTGATGCCACTCTTTGAAAGGAGCCCACCATCCTTCCTGGTGAAAACTGAACAAAAGTAATCATTAAGAATGTAGCCTTTTGCCCATCTTCCTCTCACCCTACCCCCCTCAGCAAGCTTAACAATTTACCCTCCTTTGTTCCTTTTCCCACTATATCTGAAGAACTGTTTTCTAGGGACGTGGATATGGTGCACTTACCATACTTTGGCAGTCTTCCTTTCCCATTAAGTTCTGCTGGAATGTCTTCAAGCTAAGCTGCTCCAACCCACCCAGGTGGTATCCTCCTTGGCTCTGCCCTGTGATGTCAGATCTTCCTTTCTGCTGGAAAAGTTAGGTCTCTACACAGCTTCTGTCTTTAGGTGCCTTTTTCTCAGAATTGTTTTCTCAATTCTCCATTCAAATAGAGTGCAACAACCAGAAGTCTGGTCCTTGTTTCAAGCAGTGTGCCTTGTAACCAAAATCTTGTAACCAAAAGATGTTGCGCACTGACCTCCATGCCTCGTGTGTTTGTTCCTTTGGGGCTCATCATAATCTGCAGGCTTGCGGCCTGTGCTGGTTCCTGCAGCCCTCAACATTAGATGACCACTATACCTGCCTGTTGGGCCACCCAGATGAACAGGACCTGCTGGTATGGTCCAAGGATGCCCATATGGCTGTTTCTGTGGCAGCGAGCTTGGCATCGCAGCTTGCCATGCTCGAAGAGGAAGCGGCCCAGGCAAGCTTCAGCTTCCATGTTGCTCCCACTGGGTCTGGCAACTTTGTTTATGGGAGCATTTTTGGGACTTGCGTCCGTCCCATCCACCTCTCAGGGAGGGCCCTTCCCGAGGGTCAAAACTGTCTTTGAGTCCTCAAAATCCAAGAGGACCCATCGCAGGTCATGGGAACGGTAGCAGGCTCACTCCTCCCG
This sequence comes from Neoceratodus forsteri, assembly GCA_016271365.2. Taxonomy (NCBI): domain Eukaryota; kingdom Metazoa; phylum Chordata; order Ceratodontiformes; family Ceratodontidae; genus Neoceratodus; species Neoceratodus forsteri. Next base: position 45,624,040 of record CM057457.1, on the reverse strand, counting down.
CCCCCGTGATTCTGCATCTGGCTCGACAGCTGTGGAGCCATCGGCTTCAGCCCACCTACCTGTAGTCCCTGTCCTGGCCCCTCAATTTCCCCATTGGGCTTGCCAGCCAAGATACAGGTTGACTGGATGGTCGAGATTTTTCTCAACCCACTGGACACATTTTCAAGAGGTCGAGGATGCCTCCTTCCCTCCCTCTCTAGTCCTTTCAGCCTTCTCCTAGGAGGAGCCCAACAAACCAGCCGACTTGGCTGTCTCCCCTCAGGAGATTAACTCCTCTGGGGCTCCGTGGGTCCGGTCCATGCTGAGTACACAGTCCCCTCCCCCACATGTCCTCACCAATGACCTGACTGCAGTTGGTTGAGGTCCAGGTCAAGGACTCGGTCCCACTCTAGATCAAGATCTCGGGAATCTCAGCGTTCCTGCTCTTGGCCATTGACTAGGAAGCACAGTCGCCACTCTTCTTCTTCTTGGGATGAAGAGAAGCTCTGCCACAAATTGTGGCAGTGTTATGAGGCATTTATGTAGCAAGAATGGATCCTCGGCCACGGTTGAGCCTCACCTCAGGCTCTCATGGTCTCTGCCACCATGGCCCTTTTTGTCACCCTCCCTGAGCCAGTGCCAGCCTCTCTTATTGGAGTGGAGCTTCTGCAGCCTTTACGTGGGGCCCTGTCCAAGGCTGCCCGGCCCGCTTCTGGTCCCCCCGGGTGGCTGTCTGTTGAGATCACTCATTCAAATGAGTCCCAAGTGGTCCATAGGGAACCTGGGTCAAGGGCGGTGTTTGAGGAGTCCTCGGACTCTGAGGACTCCTCCATGCATTCCACTCTGACTCCAGGCTTTGATCGCAGTTCGACCAAAGAGCTCATCACTGAGAACAGGCCGGTTTCCTTTGGAGCCTTGCTCCACCTCATCTCCAAGTCTATAGGGATTCTGCTGGAGCTGATCCAAAAGTGGGTCAGGTACCCTCTGATGAAGATACTCGACAGGGATAACTCCCTGGGGGTTGTCTTCCCAGTGGGGGAGGCTATTCTTGGTACCACTCTGGAGCTTTGGCAGCATCCAGCTTCTTGCCTGGTGCTTTCAGCCCCTATGGTCCGCAAGTATGTGGTGCCCACTAGGTCTCTTCCTGGCTTTGCCAATCACCATTTGGCCGAGGGGCTGGTAGCGGATTCGGTTTTCCATCAGACTGGCAATGTCAGGGATTTTTACAGACCTCCTGACAAGGAGTCGAAGAAGGTTGATCATGTGGCAAAAAAGATCTGTGCCACCTCCTCTCTTGGTCTTCAGCAGGCAAGTTCTGCCACCATGATGGCCAACTTTACCCATGCCCTTATGGGTCTCTTTGACTAGATCTTCCCCCTCCTTCCTGTGAATCTGCAGGTGGCAGATAAGATGGTTCAGGAACAGGAATGTTCAGTTATCAAGCACAAGATACAGATGATCTTGAACACTGGCGACTCCTGCACCCAGTCAGTAGCTGCTGTGGTCACCATGCAGTGTTGGGCTTGGTTGAGGATTTCCTCCTTTACAGCAGATACCCAACATAAGTTGGCAAATGTCCTCTTCTTGGGTACCGACTTGTTTGGTGTAAGGCTGAACGTCTGTCTCACTAGCATTAAGAAGTCCAGTGCCACCTTTGATTCAGTTTCACCCTCTCAAAAAGATCCTAAATGCCAGAAACAGACAAAGACATCCTTTCAGTTTTGGCCTTACCCATCCCTGCAGTCCAAGCTACTGCAGCCCCAGGTCTGGTGGCCTAAGCCCACCGCCTCTGGCTCCAAGAAGCCCAGAGGTCGAAGCAGCAGCACTTCTCTGGCAGCTGGTGCTGGAGCCTCTGCCAAGCCTGCCCACTGATGGGTCATGGAGTGTCTCCCTCCTGCCCGTCCTGCCACAGCCTTGGGTTCCCCTTTGTGTGGGGGGGGTCTGCTTCACCATTTCTGCACATCTGGTCCATTATCACATTGGACAAATGGGTGCTTGATGTGGTGGGACAGGGTCTGCCTCTAGATTTCGAGGCTCTCCCACCCTGCCATGCCCATGCCCCACTGGAGTCCATGGTGTTTCTGGACACGCTGTCCTCCCTTTAATACATTTTACATTGAATCAGACCATACACTTTCCTTTAACTTATCCATAGTATGCTAATACAGGTGAGGCATTACTCCATACACTTGATGAACATAAAACACTAGGGGCCCGATTTTCAAAAGGTTATGTTTGACTCAAGGTGCCTGTGCAAAAGGTGTATAACGCAAGTGGCACCTTGCAGCAATCCCAATTTTTGAATGCAGGCTGCATCGATATTGGGATGCCATGCACAGAAGTGCCAGGTTGCAATGGATCTTGCACCACGGCGGGGCTGCAGAACCCCATTTTGCTATTTCAGAAACCATGCAATGGATGCAACAAGGGGCTCAACTTAGACTAGCCAGGAGGTGTTCAAAGGGACTTGCACAACTGTCACACACTGTGGCAAATGGGGGGATCTGAAAGTGGGTGGCCGGGGGCAAGGGGGCATAGAGGTGCCCTGGGGACATTGGGAAGACAGTGGGTATGACAGGAAGTTATGTGGTGCATGGTGGGGATGTCATTTGTAGAGCCCTACAGCTGATCAGACAGGACCAGTTCGTGGGGGGTTGCCAGTGACAGACACTGACATGGTCCCAGGTGGGCAAAGCCCTGGCAGCTGCCCCATAGGTTTACAAAGGCCAAACCCTGTAGGCAGGAAGCTGGAGGTGCAGATTGAGGGCTGCCAGTGGAGGTGAGAGGGATCATTCTCGGGGCACCTCCACAGTCCCTTAGTACCCATCCTCCCAAGTTGTGAGATGCTGCCTCCCACCTGCAGAGTTCTGTCTGCCAGAGCTGTGCCCACCTGGGGCCATGTCACTGTTCCTGGCAACCCCGTATGAAGTCCCATCCGATCAGCTGTAGGGCTGTGCAAATGGCACCCCTGCCAGGTGCCACATCACTCCCTGTCATGTCCGCTGTCTCGCCGACACCACCTATGGCACCCCCATGCTCCTTCTGCCCCCAGCCACCTCCTGGCATGCAGATTTCCCCCCACCAAACTCTCACGGCCACTCTAGAGTTGTGCCGGGCAGGGAAGCGGGATCCCTGCTGCAATTCCCGCAGGTGTGCCAAATGTTTGGTGTTGGCCTGTGTCTGTAGCAATTCCTGGGGTTTTGGTGCAGGGCCCCCCTTTATAAAATTGGATGCAGGGTTCCTGATGCACCTGGAGTTTGCTGTAGCCTTAGAGCAACGCAACTTGCATCGCCCACAGAAAAAAGAGTTATGCTACATGACATAAATCGCTGCTGTATTGGCAGCGATGAATATGCGGCATAATGTCTGCACATTATGACCCCGTCGCCCCTCCCCCTCATCCTATACACAGTTCCTGGGTTTCCCTGCCCTAGGTGCTTGACTTTGCACTTTTTGGCACTGAACCCAGCTGCCAATCTATAGACCACTCCTCTAGTTTCCCAGATTCCTTTGCATTCTCTCCACCCCTTCCGGAGCGTCCACCATGTTGCAGATTTTTATTTATTTATTTTTTTTACTTTCAATTTTTCCTCCTATGTCCCCCAGTCTCCGACTCTTCGGGGGCACCTGGGAGTCATCCCTTTGCCAATCACCCTATCCACAGCCACCCTGCGCCTATGGAGCCACGGCTATACCCCCCGGCGAGTATGCTTACTTTGTCTTGTCGGGCAAGGTGGTCGGGCAGGTGAATGCATATTGAGGGCACGCCCTAGTGCCCAATCTTCCCGGAGATGGAGTGTTGTTATTCTCCTTGCTTGTCTCCCCACGTGTGGTGTGCGCCCTGACGTCTAGGCACAATGCACTGGCGTCCACCACACGTCCTGGTCAGTCTTCCCTGCAATCAGGGCTTGCCGTTCTCAAGCCTCCACTCGGGTCATGCAAGTTGTAGGCTTTGGCCCCTCCCTCCCCGGAGAGGGGAGCTCTCATGGGACACACAAGCCTTCTCCCCGGCTGGCCATCCAGTGACCCGAGTCCGCTCCTGAACCCGGGTCTCCGGCGTCGCAAGCGGAAATTCAACCGCTACTCCGGGCCAGCATGTTGCAGATTTTTATGTCATCTGCAGAGGGACACACCTATCCCCTCCAGTTCCTTAAGAATGTTACTTATGAAGACATTGACTGATCCCTGTGGCACCTCGCTGGTCACTCCCCCATCCCCCACACCCCTGTGACTACGTAGTGAATATCCAAGTGACTGACTCTTATTGTTTTTTGTTACAGTAAGTATAGTAAGAAGCTTCCAGGTACTGTCCCTGGCCAGTCTACATGGTATGGTCACTTCTGTTGCTTGCTTTCAGAATGTTTCTGCAGCTGATACATATGCTGCTGCCATATGTGGCATAGTGCAAACTTTCACTAAGCACTACAGCCACATAGTCCCTTGTAGACATACTGGTTTTGGTCTTGCAGTAGTGGATAGTTTGTGATTTAATTAATTTGCTGAAAGAAAAGGTAGTGGCACACCTGGAATCCAGCGGTGCCCAGGATCTGAGACAACATGGATTCACAACAGGTAGGTTGTGTTAAACAAATGTAATAGATTTTGTGATTGGATGACAAAGGAATTTAATCAGGGAGGGGCGGTGGATATCGCCTATCTAGATTTCAGCAAAGCCTTCAACACCATCCCACACAGAAGACTGATTAACAAGATGGGCAGTCTGGGTATGGGACATAAGGTCACCATCTGCTCCTTGTGAAGCTCTGAAATAAATCTGTTGATCTCAACAGGTGGACTACATATGGTCACCTTATTTTGCATCTGCCTCTTAATGTGGCCCAATACGTAATTCTCCTCAAACCACTCCAGCACTGCACAACTTTCAGGAGGCATGTTTCCCTTTATCTCCAAAATAGCAGATTTAATTTCATCGGGTGGCAGGAAGGCAAGAGCAACCAAGTGTCTCAATTTCAGGCTAAACTCAGGGTCACTACCATATACACTAGCAAGACCCACATGTTGAATTTTTAGCCAGACAATCTTCCCAAAACGAAACAAACAGCCCTTGTTATTTGTTTCAGGAAATTCAAGTTTACAGGCATTAATTGCTGCCTGTTCAAAATCTGTTACAATGAAAGTGGGGGACAGGCTTAAATTCGCCTCATCGGCAATGTCTTTTAAGTCTTGAAAGAGACGCTGGTATCATTCCTGGGACTTTGATGACATAATCGCATATACCAATGGTACTATCCTTGAGTTTCCATTGCTGCCAACAGGTGCGTGCATAGTGTACAGCTGGCAGAACATACTTGGCACTGTTCGAAATGTGCCATCCATCAACCAGTACTGTGCGTTCTGTAGATGATGGATGTTTTCTTTTGTTGAAAAAATTATAATTTTTCTCTTTACCACAGGTGGAGTCCCTGGCAAATCCAGGATGGCCATTGACATATTTTAATTCCCCCCTGGCACATTTATTTCATCTATTGTTGTTGCATCTGGGGGTAGGTTAAGGTGCCTGGCGCGCTTCACAACCTGTTGTAATGATTGCTTTTTCGGAAGGCTATGTCTCACTTCTTCAGGCAGACTGGCAATCGCTGCTTGAATGAGTTGAGCCGGAGTATCGTGTGTGTTCACTGCTCGCTGCTTTAATGATGCCATGGCACACGCAATGGGAGCATTTGTGGCATCAGGTGAGTGACTGTGCTCACCGTGACTCCTCACGTGTTGTCCACCAATAAGCACCGTTGTAGCTCTGCCAAGGCACCTTGCTGATTTTCTGCTTTGGCAGCACCAATAAAATACATCACCACGGTTCCTTTCCTTTACCAAAAGGTAACCACTGATACAGATCTTATCTTTGCCCTTCTGCGAAGGTACTAGTGTGCAAATTTCGGCCATTGCCACTGCTGTAGGGGTCTGCAGACCAACAAACTTATATCCGGGCTACCCTGGAACTAGCCACCATAGTGTATCTAATTAATCAGTAATAGGAACACACTAGAGCAAACGCAATGCTTGTCATTAGCTGCAGTAGCACAGGCCGAGATGGATACAAAATGATGATGGCTAGTAAAGCAAACGCAATGCTTGTCATTAGCTGCAGTAGCATGGGCCGGTAAATGGTAAATGGACAGAGACATTTTTTAACAGTCCGGTTGAACATTTTAATAAAGTTTGGATTGGATTTTAACAGTTCGGTTTTAAATGAAGACACCAGCAACACTGTTTCATGTTCATGGTAAGTGGCAATATTCAATTATTGAACTTTCGATAGCTAGTTAAGCAAACGCAATGCTTGTCATTAGCTGCAGTAACAATGGTAAACAGAGACATTGTTTAGTATGATAGCCACAACCGTAGTTTTGCACACAATAATCAGAGCCAACGAAATGCTTGTCATTTTACAACTGCTGTCGGGATTTAAACAGATGGGAAAACAGACAGTCGGGAACATGTGTATTCGGGATTCCGGTGACGGGATTTCAAATGTCGGGATTTTATCCTTCGGGATTTCGTATGGATCCCGGTGATACACTAGGTTAATAACTGGCTGACGGCTTGGAGACAGAGGGTGGTGGTAAATGGGATCCAGTCTGGAGAGAGGGGGGTGACCAGCTTACCAGTGGGATACCACAGGGATCAGTACAGGGACCAGTCCTGTTCAACGTCTTAATTAGTGAATGCTGAGGGGCTGGAAGGAAAAGTATGCCTCTTTGCAGATGACACCAAGATCTGCAACAGGGTGGATACTCTGGAAGGGGTGCAGAAAATGAAGAGGGACCTAGAGAAGCTTGAAAAATGTTTGGAGGTGTGGCAACTGCGGTGCAGTGCAAAGAAGATGCATCTGGGCAGAGGGAACCTTGGGGGGAGCTACAAGATTGGGGGGGGGGGTGCTGACTGTCACCAAAGAGGAAAGGGACCTAGAGGTTTTTCCTTTTTTTAAACTGTCTTTATTTAGAAATATAATTTTTCAATTTTTTTTTTTACAAATAACTTTACAGACACAAAACAATACAGATAATATAAACAACAGACAATGCCACTGAATATATTACTTCATATGATAAAATACTTTCTGGTAAATAATTAATAAGAGAGATTTTCACTGCATGTATAAGTGTTGACAGATTCTCAGATTCTGTAGCTTAAAACAAAAAAGAAACAAGATTGAGACCTAAACATGCTTCAATATGGAATTAATTAAGAAGAGTGAAATAACCGTAGATTAACTTAGGGGGCTATGATGATTATTGTCCCCATAAGGGTTGTAAAATATGTATAAAGTTTAAAAAACAAAAGAAAACAAAAAACTTCTGTAAGACTTGTAGAGACGTAAATCAGTTTCTGTATATCACATAACCACTTCCTGATGATACCTTTCCCAGCATGTTACTAGCCATCTAGGGGAATAAATCAGGTCTTTGTGAGGCAATATACAGGACCCATCTCTGCCACATCAGCTCAAAATGAGCTTGAGTTTTATTCAGGACTGCAGTCAGAGCCTCCATTCTATAGACTGTAATCATTAAATCATGCCAATGTTGTATTGTGATATGTTTAGTGAGCCTTTTTTTGGTAATGGCTTTCTGGGCTGTGAGACAAATAATCTTAATTAATTGCCCAGAGAGAGGATCTTTGTAATTTTTCGGGACATCCAGGAAAAAATAAAGTGTGGGTGTAAGGTGAAGGTCAGGTCCAAATATTGAATGAAGAGCTCTCTGCAGCTCCTGAAAGAAGGGGAACAGAGCAGGGCAATCCCACATTATATGTACTAAAGCTGCAAGTGAAGCCCCACACCCGCGCCAGCAGGATGAAGATCTATCTTGTTGAATTTTTACCAGTGTGGCAGGGGTCCAAAAATATCTAATAAATATCTCCAAGAAAATTCTTTCAAACTCACTGCAGAAATACCCCATTGGATCTTCCCTAAAGCTCTGTCCCATAGATCATCCGGGATGGGTACCCCTAGGTCTCTTGTCCAGGCCTGTCTGACTGTTTGTGGAGAATCCCCCTGCCAATCAAGGAAGGTCCTATATAAGTAGGAGATGATATGAGCAGACAATGCCATGCCTTCTGTTGCCATTTTGATTAAATCCGCTATTTGTGGAAGGGGGGGGTCATCTCCCCAATTGTTCAGGGAAAGAGATAGTATGTGATATCGTATTTAGAAGTAACGAAATCTATCCTGCCATCTAATGCCATACTTTTCCACCAGGTCCTGAAATGCTAGGATTTCCTTGTCCTTTAAGAAGTGCCATATCAAGTGTAAGCCTTTCTCCTCCCACTGCTGGTAACCCCCTGTCCAGCCTTGCCGGCTCAAATGACTCCAGATATGAGACTGAGGACAGGCAGATTCTCCATCTCCCAAATCTCTGATTGTCTAGTACCCCATACCAGGCTTGCAGTACAGCGACCATGTATGGGTTTCTCCCCAGGTAGGGGGCGTAAACATCTTTTTTTGTTAGAAGTAACTTGTTTAGGTTTACCAAACCTTCCTCTTTACATTCTACAGATTTCCATTTTGCCAAATAATTTGTATTTAACCAATAAAAGGCTGTCCTCAGTTGTGCTGCCTGATGGTACAACTTCAGGTTAGGAAGAGACAGTCCTCCCCTCTGCTTAGGCATTTGAAGAACTGAGAGTCTAATTCTTGGCCTAGAAGGACCCCAAATAAACAGTTAGTTTTCTGTTAAGACCAGAGAAATAAGTTTCAGGCAACTGAATAGGGATGGTTTGGGATAAATATAAGATCCTGGGGAGTAGTATCATCCTGATTGCCTCCACTCGCTGCAAGAGGAAGGGTGGAATCAAGGCCCATCTGTCCAGGTCTGTCCTTAATTTATCCAGGATGGGCAAGAAGTTGAGTGAGAACACTTGTGAACTGTCCAGCCCCAAACATACTCCAAGATACCTTAAGCTTTTTACACTCCATTTGAAAGGAAAGGGGTTTTTTAATGTCTTCAGAGGGTTCATAGTGTATTCATAAGACCTCTGTTTTGTTCGTGTTTATTTTATAGCCCGCCAAGGAGCCAAACTCCACTAAACAGCTCCACAGCGGCCCCAATGATTGTTCCGGGTTGTGAAGGTATATTAAGAGGTGATCTGCATATAGTGCAAGCTTGTGTGTTTTCCCCCCACCTCTATTCCCTCCACCTCCGCTTTCTGTCTCAATGCCTGTGCCAGTGGTTCTAAGTATAAAGCAAAGAGGAGCAGGGACAAGGGGCATCCCTGTCTTGTGCCCTGATGCAGGGAGATAGGGGCCAATATACCTCCATTGACCTTAATGTAGGCCCCGGGCTTGGTATAGGTATTACTTATTAAATTACAGAAGGAATTGGAGAATCCAACCCCCAGTGTAGCCCTAAGAAAGGACCACGCCACCCGGTCGAAGGCCTTCTCCGTGTCCAGGCTCAGTAATAGAAAAGGTGACCCCGCCCGGGCGGTGTGGTGTAGGATATGCAGGATTCTCTTCATGTTATCTTGGGCCTGTCTCCCTGGAACAAAGCACATCTGATCGTAGTCAATCAGCCTCTGCAGAATCGACTCCAACCTCCTAGCTATTATTGTTGTATATAGTTTGTAGTCAATGTTTAGGACTGAAATGGGTCAGTAGGCTGTACAATGCGTGGCATCTTTCCCAGGTTTGGGAATGCTGGAGATAACAGCATAGTTCCAGGAGTCTGGGAGTGTGTCACCTGACTGGGCCTCTCTGCAGACCTCCAACAGGGGTTGTTCGATCTCCTCCTTGAACATTTTAAAGAACTCTGATGTGTAACCATCTGGCCCTGGAGCTTTGTGTGTTTCTAAGTACCTTATTGATGTTTCTGTTTCAGTGGGGGTTATGGGACTGTCCATGGCATGCTGCAGCTCCTGTGTGATTTGAGGGAGTTTTAATCTAGCCAAAAAAGCCTCAGCCCGGTGTTCATCTTGCAACTGGTCTGGGGTATATAAATCTTGGTAGAATTTCCTAAAAGTGTCTAAAATTTGTTTGGGAGTTCTCATCATCTGCTCACTTCCTGGATCCCTAATTTGTGTTATGGAGGCCTGTGCGGTCTGTTGCCTTAGTCTGTGGGCTAGTAATCGAGTTGTCCTAGGCCCACTTTCATAGTATCTTTGTCGAAGCCGCTGGAGGGTCTGCTCCGTCTTGATATCTATAAGATTCTGTATTTGCTGCTTCATAGCCTGCAGCAGAGGGTAAACCGCTACATCTCCAGCTGCCTGTTGTGATTGGAGTGCATGGAGTTGCTGCTGTAGCTTCTCCATTTGAAGGGTTTGCTGCTTTTTCCAGTGAACTGCGTATTTAATGATATCCCCCTCGAAGCACTGCTTTTACAGTGTCCCAAAGGGTGGCTCTGGAGATTTCTGGGTGGTTATTTTCAGATACTGTTTGGGGTATTCTGGCCTTAATCATGTCTGTGAAATCTGGTATGTTTAGCAGATAGTTATTGAGCTTCCAGAGCGATCCATCTCTCTCCCTCTGCCAATACAGTTTTAGTGTTAGTTGGGAGTGGTCCGAGAGGATGCAGAGGGTGAGGTAGCAATCTCTGATCTGGTTTTGGTGACCTTTAGAAATCATAAAATAGTCAATTTGGGCATATGAGCCATGTGGGGGGGAGGAAATTAGTATATTCCCGGTCTCCAGGGTACATTACCCTCCAGATGTCTGCCCAGAAAGCCCCTTTGAGGTAGTTCCGAAGAGCCCTGAGTGCTGCTGATCCCGCTGTGGATCTAGTGTTGGTGGAGTCAATTCACTCTAAAGCATGACTGAAGTCCCCTCCAACTATTAGTGTCCCTACCTGGTATTCTGTGATTTTTTTTTTGGAGTAGGGCCTTGATCACTGAGTCTGGAGATCTTGGGGGGGGGGGGATATAGATCAACGTTATCGTGATCAGGGACCCTTCCAGATGACCCTGTAAAATTGCTAGACGACCCTCTGGGTCCTCATGTGTGGCCAACCTCTGGAACTGGGTGCCCCTAGGAACTAAGACTGCAGTACCCCATCTTTTCCCCTTTCTGTGTGATGATGCGGCCACCTGGGTGAAGCCGAACTTCATCAGCTTCAAATGCTCGGCTTTGTTTAAGTGTTTCTCTTGCAAACAAATAAAGTCTGGTCTCTGTTTCTTAAGTGCAGAGAGGACTTTGTATCTTTTGACAGGGCTGTTTACCCCATTAACATTATGAGAAAGCACTACAAGGTTGCGTTTATTCATCTTTTAGTTATGTGGGTATAGCTGCACGTTTGAATATTCTCAGAGTCTCTGTTCACCCTACTGTCCCAACCCATCCTATGTCTACTCACATCTGTATCCCCATCCTTTTCCCTCTGGCAAGTGGGTTCTGTTGTTCCTTTCTTCTTCTGTCAAGTACTTATCTATAAAGCTGATTAAATGGAGTGGCATTATACATACTTTTACAAGAAACAGAAAAAACATCCAACATTTAATTAATAACACAACTTCGTGAACTATGCAGAAGGGGTCTGAGAATGATCACCCTCCTCTTCTAGAACTATTTACACTGTGACCCCCAAGGTAGGGGAACAAGTTAAGGTGTTCCCTGAATGCCCGAGTGAAGTTGTGAACTCTGGTAGGAGAGGAAGGAGCCATGCTAGCTCGGCTCTCCTGGACCCAAGAAAGACCGGGTCCGGACCGGGTGTGGCGATCCAACTGTGTCATCGAACTTATTAGGGGAGCCCATGGGAGGGTGCCACAACACCTAAGTGCAGCATCCTCTCCATGTTCGTGGACTAAGGATCCTCCTTGTATAACCCAGAACAAAAACTGTGCTATTAGCTCAACCCATTTTCAAAGTACCTGCCAAGAAGACAAAACTTATAGAGTTCAAGTGAACTCCTCCCATGCCAATTTTTAAAATACAGATATAAGAAAGACATTTTCAATGCTTTGCTCCTTTAGTATGCATACTCATACTGTCCCATTGTAAGCGGTTGTGTCGGATGTGGACTGGAGCAACTAGGCTGCAGCCTCTGCCAGGAACAGACATCCTGGAAGCCCTACAGGGGGCGTGCCTAAGACAGATAGTGATGGAGCCCACCCAAGAGGCAGTGACTTTGGACCTGATACTCTCCAATGGGGACAGAATTACAGACGTAAAAGTGGGGAGCCATCTGGGATCAGCGATCTGTCTGGTGTGGTTCAACATGAGAACATCAAGTCAAACCACACAAAGCAGGGTCCTAGATTTCAGGCAGGCCAACTCTGCAAAGATGGGGAATGTCTTAGGAAATCACTGTCAGGGAAGGAGAAAGGGGAGTGGAGGAACAATGGAGAATCTTAAGGAGCCATAGTGAGGTAACAAGCCATTGCATTAGGCAAGTAAGCAAAACAAGCAGAACAAAAAAAAACACTGGTTCTCAAAGGAAAAGCCAAGAAGGTAAGGGTAAAAGGGTGGCATTCAGGAGATACAAGGAAACACTGAGGAAGAAGACAGAGACACTGTATCTGAAAAGCAGAGGAGGCAGGGAAAGCAACCAGGTGTGCAAAGGCACAAACAGAAGAAAAAATAGCCCAGGCAATAACAAAAGGGACAATAACTTTTTCAGGTATGTCAGTGAAAGAAAAAAAGACTGAGTGGGATTGTGAGACTAAAATGGGAAAGAGGGAAATGTGCAGGGGGGGCAATAAAAAGCAGAAAACCTGAACAAGTGATTTTGTTCAGTATTCACAGAAGGGAAGGACTGGGACCAAAGTTAGGTGATGGAAGCACCACTGGGAGGGAGGTGGAAAACAGTCCATTTAAGGAGGAGAGAGTCTTAAAGGAACTTGCTAATCTGGAAGTGGACAAGGCGATGGGTCCAGACAGGATACATCCCAGAGTATTAAGAGAACTCAGGGAGGTGCTGGCAGCACCACTGACTGCCCTCTGCAACAGTTTGGTAGAAAAAAAGGTGTGGTACCAAAGGACTGGAGGAGGGCAAATGTAGTCCCTCTACACAAAACTGGGAGGAGGCTACCAATTATAGATTGGTCAGCCTGACCTTGGTGGTGGGAAACTAATGGTCTCACTACTAAAGGAAAGGTTTGTGATATACTGTATCTTGAATCCAGCAGGGCACAGGATCCATGGTAGCATGGATTCACAGCAGGAAAATCTTGTCAAACAAATTTGATAATTTCTTTGGGTGACTAGGAAGGTGGATGAGGGAGGGGTGGTGGATGTGGCATACCTTGATTTCAGCAAGGCTTTTAACACTGTCCCACATAAGAGGCTAGTAGACAAGCTGGGCAGCCTGGGAGTGGGTCCCAGGGTGGTAAACTGAGTTGAAAATTGGCTGAGTGATAGGACACAGAGGGTGGTGGTTAACGGAGTTCAATCCAAAAGGGAGGGGGACGACCAGCTGGGTCCCATAGGGATCAGTGCTTGAACCAGTTCTCTTTGATGTCTTCATAAAACACTGCAGAGGAGCTGGAGGGGAAGGTGTGTCTCTTTGCAGTGGACATGAAGATCTGCAACAGGGTTGACACTCCAGGAGGGGTAGACAGAATGAGAAGGTACTTAAGCACATTTGAGGAGTGGTCAAGGGTGTGGCAGCTAAGATTCAATACAAAGAAGTGCACGATGGGGGGGTGCTGTGGAGCCCGAGCACTGCAGCAGCAGATTTATTTAGCTTCTCATCATACCCAGATAAATTACTAAATACGCTATTTTAGGGCAGTAGAACTCATTTTTAAGTACCAGAACCTGAAAGAGCTCCTTTGAATTAGGTGAAATGGGTAATCCTAAAATGGAAAAACTGCAGAGAGGGACTGAGAGAAGCAATGGAACCGCTGGGGCCTCGTGACCCTTCTCGTCAATAAGCTGAAGCAGACACTGCATCTACAGAAACTATGGTGAATTTTGGACAAGCTTCAGAGTTTAATTGCCTCGTGTCCACCTTAAATCAGAAGGTGAATGATTTCAATAGCAGTACTGGTGGTCAAAATGTGGTAGATGGCCTTAAAAGCGAATTCCAGGAGATTAAAAGCAATCAGATAATAATTAAACTACCAATGCTTTAATGGTAAAAGAAAACCAACATCTTCATACCAGGCTAGAGGCCTTAGAAAATCAGGCCCAGGCAGGCAATATTTGAATTCTTGGTTTCCCCAAAGGGAGAGAGGGAGACCACCCAATCATGTTTCTTCACGAGTGGCTCACTGAAAAATTGCTGCCGGAAGGTGATGACGTCTCTTGGGACATTCAGAAAGCTTATCGTAACACCACCAGAGGGCGACCCCAAAATTCAGAGGCGCCCAGACCCCTCATGGTAGTGACGGTGGGGCTTGGCACCCGAGATCACATTTTTAGATGTGCCTGGAGGGTTAGCCCTATCATACAGGATGATAATCCAGTCTACTTCTTCCCAGACCTGAGCTACTCGACCCACCAGTGTAGGAAAAGGTTTGATGGCGAGTGCAGATCCTTGAGGGAAATGAGCATCACCCATACCATGATCTTCTCTGCAAGATGACGGATTACACATCAGGGGGAAGGTGTTCCTCTTTTCCGATCCTGTTGAAGCAGGGAAATGGGCCGACCATCTGGCTGCGGTTTACAGGAAGCAAGATGCGACTGATGCAGTCGAGGAGACCGATGGATATACTTGAACTCTTTTGCAGGACTTTCCTGAATTTCTATCTAAGCTAAGTGCCTCGCTTATCTTGATTAGTGTATACATTGTTGGGTTACCTTAGAAAACTATAAGTATGGAGCTCTACTTTATTTCTCCTCAGAGAGGTTGTTAGATGAGGATGCAATTGTTTGTTTAAATAAGATGTTTTTCTTCAAAATTCTGCTGCAGAATGTTAAAAATAGGTGTTTTTTTTACATTTAGGTTCACACATGGCGCCACTAGTCCTTGTGGGGACACGTTTCCTTGAAAAAGGCTGGACATTCCTTATATTTCTTTGTAGTAGCCATGTTGCTCTTGGACTGTCCAACACAGCATAGCTGGGTTTTTTTTATTTATTTAGTTTAAATTTACTGGTACCCTCTACTGATGTAAGCTATATAGTGGATGCATTTATAGTCCTTTATCCTATGATTAAGGGGGCTTTTTCCCCAGTGGTTGAAAATCGATGTGGTCTGTTCACTATAGGTGTTGTATATTGTAATGATATGATAAAATGAAAAAATAAAGTTAAAAAAAAAAGTGCAAGATCATGCATTTGGGGTACAAAAATAAATAATAATAATAAAACTTTATTAAGTGCCTTTCAGGCACCAAGGCGCTGTACAAATTTAACAAAATCCCAAAAGACAAGTTAAAATAAACATTAAAATCATAACACACACATCAACTCATAAATGCTTGTCTCCACAAGTAAGTCTTAAGTTCCTGCTTGAAGCTCCCCATGGTCGTGCACTCCCAAGCTGATGGGGCAGAGAATTCCAAAGGGTTGGGGCCATAAACATAAAAGCATGGGCCCCAGATTTTAAAATGACCCTCGGAACCTCCAGCAACCCCTCATCAGCCAAACGGAGCTGCCGCACAAGGTTGAAAGGAATCAAAAGCTCTTTCAGGTATTCGGGACCAAGTCCGTGTAGGGCTTTGTAGGTCAATAAACCTACTTTAAAGGTGATCTGCCACTGAATCAGCAGCCAGTGTAGATCGCGCAACACAGGTGTAATGTGT
Organism: Neoceratodus forsteri; assembly: GCA_016271365.2. NCBI lineage: Eukaryota > Metazoa > Chordata > Ceratodontiformes > Ceratodontidae > Neoceratodus > Neoceratodus forsteri. Next base: position 45,608,423 of record CM057457.1, on the reverse strand, counting down.
GATCTTCTGGACACCCCTGCCAGCAACCGAGCTGCAGCGTTCTGCACTAGCAACAAGTGGCGGATATCAACCCTAGGAAGCCCTTAGTACAGGGAGTTGCAGTAGTCCAGGCGAGAGGCCACGAAGGCGTGGACCAACACAGCTAAATCGCTGGACATAACTAGGTGTTTCACCCTGGCAATGTTCCTAAGATGGTAAAAGGCTGACCTGATGACTGCCGACACCTGATAACGAAGGGTCAGCCCGTCGTCAAGTACCACTCCCAGGTTACGCACCCATTCTAAGGTAAGGATCTGATCACCGCCAGAAATAATCCAGAGGGCTGATCCATCCTCAACCCCTCTATCCTGCGACCTGGGTCCACTACCATAACCTCGGTCTTTCTTGCGTTTAACTTTAACCAGTTCGAATTCATCCAGTCATGGATTTCAGCGAGGCAGTTATTAAAGGAGAAGTCTCCCATAGTTTCACACCCATATTTTCCCAACTCCTTATGTGTAACTGTTGTGTGCCTCCTCCAGTTTCCAGCAGACCTATTGCTGTCCAAATCTAGATTATAAATAAAAATATACAGCCCCCAGAAGTTATCAATGTGTTTGTCCTCCATTTTACCATCAATGCTGCTGGAGGTTGATGTCATCAGAGCAACAGATAATGGTGCTACACTAAATGCTGTTCCACCAGTAAACAGAACCCACAATGTTTGGTTCCCACTTAAGTAAAGGAGGAACCCTCTAAGCTCTATGCACATCTTGAAGTGCAGGTCTAATAGGAACTAGCACCATATGAGTGTGATGAAACACTGATTTGACATGTATATACAGTATGCCTATAAGGAAGTGCCTGTATGTGTTGTGTTAATGTTTCTGTTAGCAAAAACAGTTTACCCAATAAATGACTCTGGGTACAACAAGAGTCTGAAGTGGTATTATATAGCTGTTGTATTATGTTCTGTGTGTGTTAGCATTCTCTGTTTTGATTGACACCAGCAGTGAGACACAATCTTGCAAAAATGACCCTTTCCCTTTGTAACTAGGCAGTCAGTGATTGGATGGCTGATGTAAGGCAATAAAGAGTTCAGCTATAACAAGGAGTAGGTTACCAGGACATCAGCTGCAGCATATGGAAAAAGGGTAATCTAGTGGTTAAAGCACGAGCACAAGAACTGGCAAACTCTGGTTCAAATCATACTAAAATCCCTTACTTTCTAATCCTTAACAAGTTCCCCTAACCTCCTTGGGAACTGTATTACTTGGGTATGAAAGAACAGAAGAATGCCAGAGCCCATCGAGACTGTGCCCCACACTATGTGGGACATTATCTATTATCCCTCAACCAAACATCTAATTTGTTTTTAAAGACAGTGGTACTAGTTGCCTCTACCAATTCTTGTGGCAAGGTGTTCCATACAATGGATGCTCTTATTGGAAAAAAGTTTCCCCTTTTGCTGGTTTTATAAGTTTTTACTTCAAGCTGTTTATTATGCAGTCTCGGAACATGTCTCCTTTTGGAGAGTGTTAGACCACATTTTTCCATTAGATCTGGAGAATTTATTAAATTAAAAACCATAAGCATATAACCTCTTAATCTTCTAGTTTGAAGAGAGAAGAGACCAATAGCTTTTAATCTGTTCTGATAATCCAAGTTTGTTAATCTTGGAATCATTCTAGTTACTCTCCTTTGAACCTGTTCAAGAATTGCTATGTCTTCTTTTTGGTTTGGATTCCAGAAAGGGGAGCCATAGTCTAGATACGGTCTAATGTATGCCCTATACGATGGAATAAGACATTGTTCAGTGCGATTAACAAAAGTGCGTTTTATTTGCCTCAAAAGTCTGTTGGTCATGCAAGCAGTTCTAACACAGTGATCATTTGATGTAAGTTTATTATTAACATATATCCCTAAATCTTTTTTTCACAATTTGATGAGTGAAGTGGTAGTCCGTTTATATATCGTTTTTGGATTATTTACACCGAAATGCACTACTAAACATTTGTCTTGATTAAACTGCATATGATTTTCATTTGCCCAAAGTGTTAATATTTCCAAATCCTTCTTTAATGCAGAAATATTTTCTTGATTATTAACCTTGTCCCCTAATTTAGTGTCGTCTGCAAATTTAACCATGAAGTTATTTGGCCCTGTTTGTAAATCACTGATAAAGAGATTAAACAATGTTGGTCCCAAGACCAACCCCTGTGGTACACCACCTGTCACACTACCTGAATCAGACAAGATATCATTAATTCTGACTCTCTGAGAATGATTTGTCAACCAGTTTAAAGTCCAATTGACAATATCAGGTGACAAACCTAGATTGTGCATTTTAGTAATGAGTTTTTCATGTGAGACTTTATCGAAAGCTCTACTAAAGTCCAAAAGAATTACATCAGTAGGGATACCCACATCTAGTAGAGTACTTATATTATTGTAAAAAAGATATCAGATTGGTGGTGCAGGAATACTTGGAGTAAACCCATGCTGACTTGAATTATAAATTCCTAATTGTTTACAATCTTGATCTATTAGAGACTTCATTACTCGTTCCATTAATTTACCAGCCACTGAGGTCAGGCTAAGTGGACAATAATTTTGTACAGAACCTCTATTGCCTTTTTTAAATATGGGAGTAACTATTGCTGAACGCCAATCATTTGGTCCAATGCTTTCTTGTAAGGATTTGTTGAAGATAATTGACAAAGGTATAGAAATATTTATAGAGGTTTCGATCAGCAACCACGGATGAATACCGTCTGGGCCCAGACTAGTATTTTTTTTTAGTTTTTTGATAGCCTGTATAATGTCAGCTGGATAGAACCTATGATAATCTACGTGGTGAACTTTAAATGTACTAATAGGTAATTTTTGAGAGAAGACAGAACAAAAGTACTTATTAAAGAGATTTGAGGTTTCTGTATCGGATAGAGAAGATCCATTGGTTATAATGGGACCAGTGGTCCTTGATACACCTTTTTTACTATTTATATAGGAGAAAAGAGATTTGTGACAGTCTTTTGTGTGAGCTAGTTTAAATTCTAGCTTATTTTTTGCCAATTTAATAGAATTTTTTTTACAGATAGTCTGTATTTATGTAATAGAGTAGTTTTAAATGGAACAGAACTATTCTTAAGTTTCCCAAAAAGTTTAATTTTTATTTTAATCTGATTTTTAATTGTCTTGTTGAACCAAGGGGGAGTTTTTTCTTTATTATTAAATTTCCTCTTAGATGGAATAAAGGTGTATTCCAAATAATGTACAATGTTTTTAAAAAAGTCCCAAGCTTGTTGTGTTGTACAATTAAGAAGATTAGATTCCCAGTTTGTTTTGTAAGTATTCATTGATTTTAGAAAAATTTGCTTTATTATAATTTTTTATACAGTATAACTTCCTTTGTGTAGTTTTAAACTGTTGAATTTCAAAAAGAATAGATGAATGATCACTGGTCCCAAGTGGATCCCAAATTTGTAAATTGCTAATTTGTTGCTCTATGTTAGTAAATAATAGATCCAAAATATTAGGACCTCAAGTGGGTTCAGTAACAAGTTGTTGTAATCCAGTACTAAGTACCACATCTATTAGTCCTTTCTCGGCATAGGACTGCCCTGAGAATGAATCCCAGTTAATATGAGGGAGGTTAAAGTTACCAAATATTACAATATCTTGAGATTCTGAAAATGTGTAATTTCTTTAAACATATCAGTTGTATAATCTGAATTTGCAGATGGAGGTCGATAGATGTTACAAATAGTTATATAGGACTGCTCCTTCAATAAGATTTTAACCCATTTACTTTCCAAAGGAAAGGGAGAACACACTTCAAAAGAAGGAATATCATTTTGTATGTACATACAAACTCCACCGCCTTGCTTATCTAATCTGTTTTTATGATATAATTTAGAACCTGGAATTTCTCTGGACCAAATTGAGGATGCGTCCCACCAAGTTTCAGTTACTCCCACCACACCTATCTTTAAAGTTTTACATTTGGCTTCGAGTTCTGCTCATTTGAGTTGGTTTAAAGATCTTGCATTCAAAGCTAGGAATTTATATTTAGTTGTAATAATATTTTGGTAAGTATTCAGAGTCTTGGAATAGACCCATTCTCCCCCATTGTTTTTAGTTTAAACAATGATTTATGATTTTAGTGATACTTTTCCCCATAAGTGTACTACCCCTACGACTGAGATGTAAACCGTCCCAGCAAAACAAGGAAGAACGATCTGAAAATGATTCCCAGTGGGTAATACAGGGTATATCCTGCTTAAAACGCCACTTTCTCAGCCATTCATTTAGGGCTTTGATTTTCTGCGTCATGGTAGATGTTGCTCTCAGGACAGGTAGAATTTCAGATATACATACACAGCATCCCCTATCAAGTAACAGGTTACATAACACCACATAGTCCTGTCGTAACTGATTAAATGGGGTGTTGTTTATATCATTAACACTGGCATGTATGATAACCAGTGGATTTTCCCCTGCATTTTTGTAAAATTTTAAGCATCATGGAGGTAATGTCAGATACCCTGGCCCCACGGAAGCTAGAACAAGTGTGGTTGCTCTTGTCAGTATTGCATACCACCCTGTCAATTGCTTAATGATTGAATCTCCCAGGACTAACACTTGTTTTGAGACAGTAGGGGTACAAGAATCAGAAACAGGTGATTGTTTAACGCACTCTGGAGCGATTAACTTAATAGGTATTGATTTGGTAGCTTGAGACTTACTAGGACAAATATTCATGGGCATTAACTCCTGATTGAAAAGTGTTTTTAAACCATTATTATCAACAGAAGGTGATGCACAGGATAAATCATGTAGCACTTCATTATTTGATACAGTCAATTGCTCAAACCTATTACGAGTTTCAATAGGGACACTATTGTGTATTTGACCGCCCCTCCTTTTTTTTTAAGAGGCTTTGTGACAATGGTCCAGTCATCATTATTATGAGAAGAGGGCGGATAATCATCCACCTTATAAGAGGGGGCAGAGGCAACAGATATACTAGTACTAGTCATTACAATTGTCTTATCAGGAGGCATAGAAATGCTACCTAAATGTGAAGGAAATTGTTCATTAGAATGAAGTTGTTCATCCATAAGATCAATGTAACTTTCCAATTCCCTAATATCAGTAGAAACTGGTTTAATATTAAGCAGAAACGTTATCTCTGCTTCAAGAGTAGTAATCAGATGGCAATTAGCACATACATACTCGCTCTCAAACTTTCCCTCACTATACATCAAACATTGCATACACTTACTAAGTTCTTTTTCCATTATTAAAAGGTGTACATTTACTAAGTACAGGATATGCTAAAATTATCTTATCCAAGTTTGTCTAATGCCAGCAGTTTCAGCATGCCCAGCGGACACAGCAGACACATGCAAAAGCGCGTGTCTCTGCATGCGTTTCCACGCATGCTCGCCCGTGCTGTGATGGCCCCTCAGGTCCATGACTTTAAAAGTGCCCTCATTCCCATTATAAATCATTAGTGATGTGAGAGCTACAGCACTTCACTTTGAAGGTACTGAAATCAAGCTGTAGCAGTCCCCCCACCCCTTTGTAATGCCAGAATTTGAAGTAGAATGTCCCTCACAAATCAGATGCTACACGTCAGCTGTTGTAGGTAAAGAAACTAATCAGTCTCAGTGTTTGTAGTGCTCTGTATTTGCTTAGTTCATCCCTCCCATGTCATATGCATTCTGTGTCTTGGTATTTCCAGTCAGAAACCCAGATGGAAGAAACATTTGAAACATAAAACAATGCACTTTATAAAGTCAGTGATCTAGCTCTCCACTTTCAGGCTGCTGAAGGGGGGGTGTATAATTTGTGCAAAGGAGGAATTCAGTCTTGTATGATCTTTTGGGAAACTGCTCAGGCCTGCCTTGTAAATGAATCTTCTCAAGGGTGTTCACCTGGTGCAATACTGATTGACTCATTGACTGCTAGATTGACTGCTTGATTGTCTGATTGATTGATTCTTTCTACTGCTGTCCACAACATGTTGCAAGTGTCTCACAGAGAGAAATGAGCAGTTCAAAGAAACAGATTCTATTTCCTGTGAATGAAATACTATTAGATGTATTATTTGCTCTACACATGCAGTATTAAGGCTACAAATACTACTCCCTGTGTGAGTTGCATGACGGAACTGTCTTAAGCACTGCAAACTTAAAGTAAAATCAGGATAGACAGCATTGATACCCTTATGTGTTATTCTGCACTGTTGCTGCAGTGACATCAGTGAATGGGAGGGGCTGTATTACAAGTGACCCATTTGCATGTAAATGGAGGCTTGCTTGACATTTTACCACCTCGTATCAAAGCCTCAGACTCTAGATATGTGTTGCAACAGCAGAAATGACTCATCTCTTATTGACATATGTACAGTAACTGATGTAATGTATAGTAAATACATCAGACATATCCAAATCAGAAATATACAGTAGTCTTCTCCTTTAAATACTGAGAGTGTGCTAACCTGGTTGGGAGTAAAAGACCGGTAGAGCTGGGTATCATGAGCATAGCAGTGAAACCTCAGCCCATACCGTCTTACAATGTCTCCGAGGGGTAGCATGTACACTGCAAACAACATGGGGGAGTGCACCAAGCCCTGGGGAACCCCACAAGGCAGAGAGAAAGGGTCAGAAGAAAAAATCCCCGACACAACTCTCTGCGTTCTCCCAGATAGGAATGATGTAAACCATCTGAGCACTGTACTTGACAAGCCACAGATGGACCTCAGGCGCTCGAGCAAAACCCCACGGTCTACAGTGTCAAAAGCTGAAGAGAGACGGCCCGGTGGCACTGAGGGTTGAGGCACTGGACGCCACACCTCACTCCACGCCGGCAACCCGGGTTCGGGAGTGGATTCGGGTCGCTGGTGGGCCGGCCGGGGAGTTAGGCTTGAGCGTCTCGGCCGGCAGCCGGGCTTACCCAGGAGGGTTAAGGCCATAGCCCAATACTTGTTTGACTCGAGCGGAGGCCTGAGTATTGTAAGCCCCCAATGTTAAGTGGGAAGGGATGCTGACTTACAGCGTGATGTCGGCGCTCTGCGCCTTGACGTCAGGGGTCCTACGTTGTAGGGGGTGGGAGTAAAAGTGGAAAAATGCCTGCCATCGCTGGAAGGTGGAGCTCCGGAGATTTGCTCTCGATGTGCCGCCTACCTGGCGGCCCCAGACCACCGAAAGTTGATTGTTGGGGTAAGGGGGCTCTGCCCCATCCCCACTCGGGGGGTAAACCGTAGCTCTATGGGGTCATACGGGCAGGGTGAAAGGCAAAGGGATGTCTACCTTGAGGCTCCTGAAGGGTCGGGGATGGCAGGCAGGCAGGAAGGAGAAAAAATAGTAATTTAAAAAAAAAAAAAAGCAGAAGAGAGATCAAGGAGTACCAGAATAGAACAGTTTCTCTGATCTCTCGCCATCAGGAGATCACTAAGCACCCGAACCAGAGCAGTCTCAATACTATGCCTCTTACGAAAACCCGACTGGTGAGGTTCGTAGATACTATGGATGGTCAAATGGTTCTCCAGCTGGTTTGCCACTACTTTCTCTATAACCTTTCTAATAAAGGGAAGGTTTGAGATCGGTCTGTAGTTGGCAGAAAATTTCTGGGTCCAATGAAGCTTTCTTCAGAAGGGGTGTCACCACCGCCTCCTTCAGGGAGCTTGGGAACTCACCCGATTCTAAGGAGCACCAGATAATTTGAGCCAGAAACGGGCCTATGATCTCAATACAACCCAAAATCAGGGAAGTTGGACCCGGATCTAAACTACAGCATATAGGGCGCATCCCCTGGGCAATCCGCATAATATCCTCTAACTCTGGCAGGTCAAAGGTACTCCAGGAGACACGGGGTACCGTGACCAAATGCCGACCAACAGCGTCCCCCATAGAGCGGGTCAAGCAGATCTTTGACCTGATGTCAGCCACCTTATTTGCAAAGAATTGAACAATCTCATCCTACTCCTTTTGTAAAAAAGCTTGACGGAGCTGTAGACAGGCTGGGTTGCACAACCTGTCCACAGTTTGGAAGAACTGAGATGGTCGATTCTGAGTGACAGCAATCTCCCTGGACAGGAACTCTGCCTTCTTACGTGAGATCTCTGATTGGTACAGCTGGGAGTACATGAATTGGGGGGGAGGGGGACTGACTGCCACCAAACAGGAAAGGGACCTGGGAGTAATCACATCTGATCTAAAGGTTACCAAAGAATGTGAGAAGGCTGTAAGGAGAGCCATGGAATGCTGGGGTGCATAGGGAGAGGTATCTGCAGCAGAAGGAAAGGAGGGAGGGTGATGCCACTGTGTAGAACATCTGTGAGACTAGAGTACTCTGTCCAGTCCTGGAGGCCACATCTCTGGAAGGAAATAGAGTAGAAGCAGTTCAGAGAAGGGTGACAAAAAAGGTGCAGGGACTGCACCAAATGATATGTGAGGGGAGACTCGAGGATTTCAGTAGGTGTTCCCTGCAGGAGATAAGAGTGGGGGTGGTATATGATAGAGACCATCAAATACCTCAAGGGTGTAAATGAGGTACTAGAGGGTAGCATCTTTGAGGAGAAAAAAAAAATGTTCAAGAACAAGGAGCCATGATATGAAAATAGAGCTGGGTAGGGATAGACATAATAATAATAATAATAATGTCTTTATAACAAGCACAGTTCAACAGGTATCCAAGCACTTTTACAAAGATTAAAAATGAATAAACTTCAGCAATAAAACTCCACAATTTAAAAGCAATCAAATATTAATCAGCTAAGAAGACCAGCAAGAATAAATACGTTTTTAGAGCTGCTTTAAAGCTCTCCACAGTCAGGCACCCTGTAACCCAATGAGGTAGAGAATTCCACAGGGTAGGGGCTGCAAGCAAAAGTCAGAGCCCCAGAGGTCTTCAGCAGACCCTGGAATTTCCTACAATTCCTCATCAGGCGGAGTGGCCGGAGGGGCAGTAGTGAGAAGGAGATCTTGTAGGTAGCTCGGTCTCTGTCCGTGTAGGGCTTTATAGGTCAGCAAGCCGACCTTGAAGGAGATTTGCCACCGAACTGGCAGCCAGTGCAGTTCGCGCAGCACAGGTGTGATATGGCTAGATTGAGATAGCCCAGTCAACAACCTGGCCGCAGCGTTCTGCACCAGCTGCAAGCGGTGAATATCTACCTCCAATAGCCCTAGGTACAGGACTTTGCAGTAATCAAGGGCGAGAGGTCACAAAGGCATGGACCATGGTCGGAAGGTCGCTGGGCAGAACCAAATGCTTGATCCGGGCGATATTTCTCAGATGGTAAAATGAGGTCTTGATGACAGAGAACTCCTGAAATTTCAGAGTCAACCCCTCATCAAGAATAATGCCCGGACTCTGTACCCATTCAGAGGTTGCCAGCTGGCAGCCATCAAGCAAAAGCCCGGTGGCCCATCCAGCCGAAGACCCCTCTACCTGACTGTCTGGGTCCACCACCAAAACCTCAGTCGTGCCAGGATTCAGCTTCAACCAGCTGGCACTCATCTATTCCTGGATCTCGGAGAGGCAGTTATTAAGCACAGAAACCGCATTACCTTGATCCAGTGTAAAGGACATATATAGCTGAGTATCATCTGCATAGTAGTGAAAACTAGGACCATACCGCCTTACAATGTCTCCCAACGGCAGCATATACACCACGAATAGCATAGGTGACAATACAGAGCCCTTGGGAACCCCACATGGCAGGGAGAAAGCATCAGAGGAATAAATTCCCGATGCTACTCTCTGAAACCTGCCAGTGAATAATGAGTGAAACCTTCTGAGGACTGTCCCTGACAGTCCACAGATCACCCCCAGGAGCTCAAGCAGTATGTCATGATCCACAGTGTCAAATGCCGCAGAGAGATCAAGGAGGACTAACATGGAACAAGACCGTCAATCTCTGGTTATTGGGAGATCACTGAACACCCGCACAAGGGCGGTCTCAGTGCTATGCCTCTTACTAAATCCCAACTGGAGAGGATCATAGATGTCATGGATGGTAAGGTGATCATCCAGTTGTGGCGCGACCACCTTCTCAATAACCTTACCCATAAAGGGGAGGTTAGAGACCAGTCTGTAGTTAGTGAGACAGTCCAGGTCAAGAGAAGATTTCTTAAGTAAGGGAATCACCACTGCCTCCTTCAAGGAGTTTGGGAACTCGCCAGTCTCTAAAGAGCACCGGACTATCTCTGCAAGGACCAGGCCAATGACCTCAATGCACCCTATAAGGAGGTGGATTGGGCCCAGGTCCAAACTACAGCAGGTCGGCCACGTACTCTGGACTATCTTCATGACATCCACAATTGCCGGCTGTTCAAAAACTGACCAGCAAAACCAAGGCTCGGTGACCTCCCACCGATCACCACAGTGCCCAAATGGAACGTGCTGCATGGATCTCTGATCGAATATCGTCAACCTTATCTGCAAAGTAGCGAACAAACTCGTCACATTTATCTTGCGACAAGGCTCTTCAGACCTGCAGACAGGTTGGATTGCACAGTCTGTCCACAGTTCGAAAGAGCTGAGCTGGTCGGTTCCATGCAGCAGTAATCTCCCCAGACAGGAATTCTGCCTTCTTACGGGAGATAACTGATTGATGGTTTAAATAATGGGCCATCAATCTAAGTCTGTCGGCATCAAGGCCAGACTTCCGCCAGCAATGTTCCATCCTTCGCCCCTCTCTACTCATCTCCCTCAAAGTCCCATCAAACCTCGGGGACCGAGGGCAAAGGGTGAGGGGGCAAACACGGACAAGAGCGATTAGAGTCCAGTGCCTCTACCACAGCCTTGTTATAGGCTAATATTACGGCATCTGGACCCCTGCTCATTGTCGGATGCCCCGAGAGATCTAGTACTGCCATTGGACCTTCTGGGGACACATCCCTCAAAGGGCGGTACCGGACCAACTCCACAGGGACAGGCCTATAAGGGGAGGGGCCAGAAACTGAAGCTGACATTGCAATGGTCAGACCAAACGACAGGTTCCACCTCCATATCGGAGGTCTCCATTCCCATAAGAAAGACCAGATCCAAGGAATGTCCCGATTTATGGGTCACTGAGGTAACCACCTGTGTGAAGCCCAACGATCTCATGAGTTGGAAGAAGTCCTAACCAAAAGGTGAGAGTTCATCGTCGACCCAGACATTGAAGTCACCCAGCACAATCACTCTGGGGGATCCTAACACCATATCACAACTAAGTCCACAACTTCCTGCAAAAATTGCTTCCCTTCCCTGAGTGGATGGTAGACGAGAAGAATTTTGTACCCCACATCTGCACCCAGGATGCATTCAAAGGATCTGGTCTCCCCACTGGCACATCAGTCAGGCCCAATTCCATTCTAAAACAGATGGCTACACCGCCCCTATGATCCAAACTCGGTGTATCACCAAGAATCCGGCACAGCTGACTCCAAAATAAGGGGCAGCATTATCATCCAGCTGTTCGGTGATGCATGCCAGATCCGATGAACCAACAAGATCGGCAAATACAGCCATCTTGTTTTTAATGGATCTGGCATTACATAACACCACCCGGGTTGGACGAGACACCGAAGCTGACCGAGCCACCTGCCCACACAAGGTGGAACTCATAGGTATGGAGACCAAACAGGGAGGACCCCTCTCCAGTCTCCATTTCACCCCAGGGCATCTCCTCATCCCCACGACCCCAATCCAGTTGTCCAGCCCCCTCCCGCCCTGAGGTCCAGGCCTCCCCATGTCACCTACCCTCCATGTCACCTATCAACAATCCCCAAAGCTTGACACTAGGGGTACTATGAGAAAGTATCCTTTCACTGAAAGGGTGGTGGACTATGGAACAGCCTCCTGGCAGAGGTTGTAGGGGCAAAACAGTAAGGGAATTAAAAATGCATGGGACAGACATAAAGGAACTCTAGCGATAGGAAAGGTGTGTAATCCACAGATCATTTAGGATCTGTGGTATATAAAAACAGGTAGGGAAACTGGGCAGACTAGGTGGGGCCTAGCGGTCCTTATCTGCAATCAAATTCTATGTTTCTGTGACCACTGTTAACTATTCATGTGGTAGTTGCCTGTTTTTCCAGTAATGGAGAGTTCAGTCCAGTTTCCCAAAAAGTTTTCTCTCTCTTCACAGGACCTTCAAGTAAGCGGTAAGACCTGACAGGGTGTGCAGTACACTGTTCTAACACACGGCTTTTTTTTGGGGGGGTGTAGTTATGTACTAGACTACAGGCCAAGTGCCACCAACCCTCTAGCTGTGTTAGAACTGTCTAACATACATCTAGAAGTAGTTTATTGCACTTATAAAATGGAACACTGCATTCTACCGTAGTTTCTAGTTTCAGCTGTCGTTAGACACTAGCATGATCTGAATAACTGAAATCCCTCCCCATTTTATAAGTATATTTTGATAAGTCTCATTATCCTTTGAAATACTGTGAGTTAGATGTTCGTGGCATTTGGCATTGTTTCATAAAATGCCAAAGATTCTGCAGTTTCTGTTAACTTTGTTCTTCCATCATAAAGCAACTAAAGCCTGAGTCGTCTGTCATTGAGCACCGACTTGGAGTTGGATAAACATTCCAAACTGTCAGTAGGCCTCAAAAATTGATAGCTGTTTATCTGACTGAGCAAGAAAGTGACAGTTGCAAGTCCAACATTCGCTCAAATTACTTAAATTTTTAAGACAGTTTTAAGGTGGTTAATTCTTTCCGACTCACATGATAGACTCGTCTTAAACTGTCTTTTCTCCTGTAGCCTCCATCCATATAGCAGAAATAGCTAGTCCAGGTCAGGTGGCATGTTTGCACAAGATTTCCTTAATCAAAATACTGTTGCTAAGGTATGATAAGCAATAATAAAATTAAATAAACTTGGAGTGTTGGCTCTGATTGCTGTAGTGATGGGGCCAGGGTGCATTAAGATGGTGGTGCCCTTTGTGACTGTAGTGCACTGGCCCCCAAAGTCTTAATGCTGAAAGGCTTTCACCCTTAAGCATTCATCTAGTGCCTAGTGCATGCATGCAGTTGCACTTTGTTGTCTGCTTCAGTCAGGCATGAAGCGGGGAACTCCTGATCTTTCGTGAGTGCCAGTACAAGTCAACCACCTCTGAAATGTGATGAGTGCTAATTCTGCATGGCACTGAAGGCATCAAGGATATCCAGTCTTCCTCCATCTCCTGGTCTAGTCCTGCGGCAGGAAGTACGATTAGGAACCGGCGGAGCCACAGAGTATGCTCCATGGAGCCATGAAGGTAAGCCCCACGTGGTGGGGGGGAGGGTTACATGGACATTTATTTATGTTAGAAACCAGTTAAGGCTTTTCCCTGCTGCCCTCTGTTCCTGCTAACTCCCACCAGACTCTTCCCTCTGCTTCTGACCTCCTCTCCTGCTAGTACTCCTACCCCCACATGATTTTGGCTCCCATGGGCAAACTATTCCCTGTTTTATTCGTCAGGCTGCCACTGCACGGCCACTTTTACAGGCATCGTTTTTGTTTGTCTTCAACAGTCGCTACTCAGCATGCTAATTTTTACTGTCATTTTCTCCTTGCACTGTACACCTGCTTGTTTTTCTGTTAGTTGCACTCTAACTTATCACATCATTTCACTTTTGTTATTACTCAGTGTATGTTTGTACTCTGTGCTGCCCTTTTCCCTCTCCCCAGGTCGCATCTGGAAACGAGCCTTGGCTCAGTATGCCTTTCCCAGTTACCAATTTTAAAAACAATCATTCTGACTGAGTCAGTCGTGGTGATTTGTAGCGGTTTTCTTTTTGGCTGTGATTTTTTTTTTTCTCAATTGAAATACAAGAAGATCGAGGATATCACCTTGCTTGGCCACACCTTTGGAACTGTAAGCCATTGGCATATATAACACGGAATTTTTTGCTAGCAGGGGGCCGCCCACAGTGATTTGCTATGTCGGCGCCTTATATAATCGGGCGGACCCATTGCTCCTCAGTTCCTTCTCCCGCCGACTACTCGTCAGACCTGCAGAGAATCCTGCTGTTTCCTTCAACTTTATTTTGTAAACTTTACTTTATCAATGTCCTTTTATACCGCCAACAGAACCCTATTTTAGGTTTTATACCTGCACTTACAAGATCTACAAAGACGACACTAACAGCATTTGTTTTGCTGTTTAGGCCTGTCCCACAGTGTTAAGATCTGCAAGATCTGCCAGGGATTCAACCAGGCCACAAGGAGACTCCAAAACAAGTCTCTACAAACATAACTGTTAAGGCCATAGAGGCTGCTGCCAAGGCTGCAGGGCTCCAAGATGGCTTCTACTTCTCACTCAGCCACCTCCGGAAAGGACACTCCCCAGTGTTCGGCATCGCTGTCGCTGACATGATTGTCGAAGACCAAGAACAAAGACAAGAAAAAGTAATTGAAGTCCTCTTCTTCCAGCCATCTTCATAGAAACATAGGAAAATAGAAGGCTATACATAAGAGTGCAAAGTTAAATAATTTATTGCAAAAACTTGTATATCTAAAATGCAGTCAGAGGTGTGGCCAGTGACTGAATCCTCTTACATTCTGTTGGGGAACAGCATGTAAGAGGATTCATTCACTGACCACACTTTTGACAGCACTTTAGAGATGTAAGTTTTTGCAATAAATTACTTAACTTTGTGCTCTTGCATGTAGCCTGGTTCTGTTTTCGTTAGTTTTACGTGAAGACTGCACCTTAGACAAGTGGTGCGGCTGGGGGTTCTTTGTTACATCATAGAAACATAGACTGTGATGGCAGGAAAAGACCAGCTTTCCAGCCAGTGTACCCAAGTTCAGTAATAAGCCCTGAAACCTATTGTGCCTCCAGGGTCCTAGCCCCCATTCTCCTCCCTTTTCTCTCCTCTCCAAGCAACCATTATACCCTTCATTTTGTCCCAATCATGCTTGAAACCACAAACAGTTTTTGTACTCACCACCTCGACTGGCAGACTGTCCCATGACTCCCACCACCCTTTCTGTATAGTAGTACTTCTTCACGTTCCTCCGGAAATTTCCTCATGTTAGTTTCCATTCATGTCCATGTGACCACGAGTTAGTATTCAAGCTAAATAGTTCCCCGTAGTTCACCTTGTTAATTCCTCTGAGGAACTTGAAGGTCTCTGTCATGTCCACCCCTCTCTCTCCCTTCTAGTCTCCAGTGAACACGTGTTGAGTGCCTTGAGGCACTCCTCATGGGACCCACCCTGTCGACCCTGAATCATTATTGTTACTCTGCACTGTACCGTCTATGCCTATCGCTGTCCTTCCTAAGGTGAGGACTCCAGAATTGGGCGCAGTACTCCAGGTGTGGCCTCACCAGGGTTCTAATACAGAGGAAGTATTTCCTCTCTGTCTTCTAACGATACCCCTCCCAATACATACCAGCATCCTACTTGCGTTGCTGTATGCCTTGTTGCACTGACTTGATTGCTTTAGGGAGTCATTGGTGACGGCTCAGAGTTCTTTTTCCTCAAACACAGTATTAAGTTTCACACCTCCCATCTGATACTCCGTCCTGGGGCTCCTGCTTCCCAGGTGCATTACCTTACACTTTTTGGTGTTGAATTTTAAACTCCAAACAATGTGAGAAGAATTAGCAGTCCCAAACCAGGCTTGTTAAGTCCACTGAGATCATTCAGAGTGGACCAATCACTCCAAACAGATGCATGAATCACCAGTAAACACCATCTTCTTAAAAAAATGTTCTTCAAATTTTATTTAAATTGCTCTGGCCACCAAACTTCTGCCCCAAATGTTTTCGTTGGCACCTGCCATCTTTATCAGGAGGTAGTGGTCCTGTAATTCATTAACATATAAATTACATTTTAAATAGAATTGTTAAGCAGCACTAAACATAACAGCAGTATTTCTTCTCAAAATACATTTTAAGCTTAATCATATATTTTCCAAAAGTAAACCTCCAATCCTTCAGATCTACCCTTGTCCTAAGTGAGCTGTTGAATAGACCTCCCAATGATTTGGCTGGTTCCACTGCCTATTCCCCAAGTATCTCTGATATAAGCCAACCAGACTCAGGGCCTTGTCTATCTTTAGGGCTGTCAACCCTTTCCGGACTCTTACACTAGTAAATACTGACTGCCTCATTTCCGGGACCCCCTTAGTGGCCGCTTTGATGCCACTCTTTGAAAGGAGCCCACCATCCTTCCTGGTGAAAACTGAACAAAAGTAATCATTAAGAATGTAGCCTTTTGCCCATCTTCCTCTCACCCTACCCCCCTCAGCAAGCTTAACAATTTACCCTCCTTTGTTCCTTTCCCACTATATCTGAAGAACTGTTTTCTAGGGACGTGGATATGGTGCACTTACCACACTTTGGCAGTCTTCCTTTCCCACTAAGTTCTGCTGGAATGTCTTCAAGCTAAGCTGCTCCAACCCACCCAGGTGGTATCCTCCTTGGCTCTGCCCTGTGATGTCAGATCTTCCTTTCTGCTGGAAAAGTCAGGTCTCCTACACAGCTTCTGTCTTTAGGTGCCTTTTTCTCAGAATTGTTTTCTCAATTCTCCATTCAAATAGAGTGCAACAACCGGAAGTTTGGTCCTTGTTTCAAGCAGTGTGCCTTGTAACCAAAATCTTGTAACCAAAGATGTTGCACTGACCTCCATGCCTCGTGTGTTTATTCCTTTGGGGCTCATCACAATCTGCAGGCTTGCGGCCTGTGCTGGTTCCTGCAGCCCTCAACATTAGATGACCACTATACCTGCCTGTTGGGCCACCCAGATGAACAGGACCTGCTGGTATGGTCCAAGGATGCCCATATGGCTGTTTCTGTGGCAGCGCGCTTGGCATCGCAGCTTGCCATGCTCGAAGAGAAAGCGGCCCAGGAAAACTTCAGCTTCCACGTTGCTCCCACTGGGTCTCAAAACTTTGTTTATGGGAGCATTTTTGGGACTTGCGTCCATCCCATCCACTTCTCAGGGAGGGCTCTTCTCAAGGGTCAAAATTGTCTTAAGTCCTCAAAATCCAAGAGGACCCATCGCAGGTTGTGGGAATGGGAGCAGGCTCACTCCTCCCGCCCCCGCGACTCTGCATCTGGCTCGACAGCTGTTGAGCCATCGGCTTCAGCCCACCTGCCTGTAGTCCCTGTCCTGGACCCTCAATTTCCGCATTGGGCTTGCCAGCCAAGATACAGGTTGACTGGATGGTCGAAATTTTTCTTGACCCACTGGACACATTTTCAAGAAGTTGAGGATGCCTCCTCCTCTCTAGTCCTTTTCGGCCTTCTCTCAGGAGGAGCCCAACAAACCAGCCAACCTGGCTGTCTCCCCTCAGGAGATTAACTCCTGGGGTTCCATGGGCTCCAGTCCGTGCTGAGTCACACAGTCCTCCTCCCCACATGTCCTCACCAATGACCTGATTGCAGTTGGTTGAGGTCCAGGTCAGGACTCGGTCCCACCTAGATCAAGATCTCGGGAATCTCAGTGTCCTGCTCTTGGCCATTGACTGGAAGCACAGTCGCCACTCTTCTTCTTCTTGGGATGAAGAGAAGCTCTGCCACAAATTGTGGCAGTGTTATGAGGAGTTAATGTACCAAGAATGGATCCTGGCCATGGTCGAGCTCACCTCACTCCCTCCGCACGCCATGGTCTCTGCCGAGCATGGCCCTTTTGGTGCCTCCACTGAACCAGTGTCAGCCTCTCTTATTGGGGTGGAGCTTCTGCAGCCCTTACGTGGGGCCCTGTCCAAGGCTGCCCGACCCACTTCTGGTCCCCCTGGGTGGCTGTCTGTTGAGATCACTCATTCAAACGAGTCCCAAGTGGTCCATAGGGAACCTGGGTCAAGGGCAGTGTTTGAGAAGCCCTCTGACTCTGAGGACTCCTCCATGCATTCCACTCCGACTCCAGGCTTTGATTGCAGTTCGACCAAAGAGCTCATCACCGTGCACAGGCCGGTTTCCTTTGGAGCCTTGCTCCACCTCATCTCCAAGTCTATAGGGATTCTGCTGGAGCTGATCCGAAAGTGGGCCAGGTACCCTATGATGGAGATGCTCGACAGGGATGACTCCCTGGGGGTTGCCTTCCCAGTGGGAGAGGCTGTTCTTGGTACCACTCTGGAGCTTTGGCAGCATCCAGCTTCTTGCCTGGTGCCTTCAGCCCCTATGGTCCGCAAGTATGTGATGCCCACTAGGTCTCTTCCCGGCTTTACCGATCACCCTTTGGCCGAGGGGCTGGTAGCGGATTCGGTTTTCCATCAGACTGACAATGTCAGGGATATTTACAGACCTCCTGACAAGGAGTTGAAGAAGGTTGACCATGTGGCAAAAAAGATCTGTGACACCTCCTCTTTTGGTCTTCAGCTGGCAAGTTCTGTCATCATGATGGCCAACTTTACCCATGCTCTTATGGGTCGCTTTGACTAGATCTTCCCTCCTTCCTGTGGATCTGCAGGTGGCAGATAAGATGGTTCAGGAACAGGGAATCAGTTGCCAAGCACCAGATACAGATGGTCTTGAACACTGGTGACTCCTGCACCCGGTCAGTAGCTGCTGTGGTCACCATGCAGTGTTGGGCTTGGTTGAGGATTTCCTCCTTACAGCGGATACCCAACATAAGTTGGCAAATGCCCTCTTCTTGGGTACCGACTTGTTTGGTCTAAGGGTGAACGTCTGTTTCACTAGAATTAAGAAGTCCAGTGCCACCTTTGATTCAGTTTCACCATCTCAAAAAGACCCTAAAGGCCAGAAACAAAGATGCCCTTTCAGTTTTAGCCTTACCCATCCCTGCAATCCAGGCTACTGCAGCCCTAATCAGTGCAGCCCCAGGTCTGGTGGCTAAGCTCACTGCCTCAGGCTCCAAGAAGCCCAGAGGTCAAAGCAGCAGCACTTCTCTGGCAGCTGGTGCTGGAGCCTCTGCCAAGCCTGCCCACTGATGGGTCATGGAGTGTCTCCCTCCTGCCCGTCCTGCCACAGCCTTGGGTTCCCCTTTGGGGGGGGTCTGCTTCACCATTTCTGGCACATCTGGTCCATCATCACATCGGACAAATGGGTGCTTGATGTGGTGGGACAGGGTCTGCCTCTAGATTTCGAGGCTCTCCCACCCTGCCATGCCCATGCCCCACTGGAGTCCATGGTGTCTCTGGACACGCTGTCCTCCCTTTAATACATTTTAGATTGAATCAGACCATACACTTTCCTTTGAATTATCCATAGCATGCTAACACAGGTGAGGCATTACTCCATACACTTGATGAACATAAAACACTAGGGGCCCGATTTTCAAAAGGTTACGGTTGACACAAGGTGCCTGTGCAAAAGGTGTATGATGCAAGTGGCACCTTGCAGCAATCCCGATTTTTGAACGCAGGCTGCATTGATATCAGGATGCCATGCACAGAAGTGCCAGGTTGCAATGGATCTTGCACCACGGCAGGGCTGCAGCACCCCATTTTGCTATTTCAGAAACCGTGCAATGGACACAACAAGGGGCTCAACTTAGACTAGCCAGGAGGTGTTCAAAGGGACTTGCACAACTGCCACACACTGTGGCAAATGGGGGGATCTGAAAGTGGGTGACCAGGGGCAAGGGGGCATAGAGGTGCCCTGGGGACATTGGGAAGACAGTGGGTATGACGGAAGTGATGTGGTGCATGGTGAGGATGTAATTTGTATAGCCCTACAGCTGATCAGTAGGGACCAGTTCGTGGGGGTTGCCAGTGACACACAGTGACATGGCCCCAGGTGGGCAAAGCCCTGGCAGCTGCCCCATAGGTGCACAAAGTCCAAACCCTGTAGGCAGGAAGCTGGAGCTGTAGGCTGAGGGCTGCCAGTGGGGTGAGGGGATCGTTCTCGGGCACCTCCACAGTCTATCAGTACCCATCCTCCCAAGTTGTGAGATCTGCCTCCACCTGCAGAGTTCTGTCTGCCAGAGCTGTGCCCACCTGGGGCCATGTCACTGTTCCTGGCAACCCTTGAAGCAGTCCCATCCGATCAGCTGTAGGGCTGTGCAAATGGCACCCCTGCCAGGTACTACATCACTCCTGTCATGTCCGGCTGTCTCGCCGACACCACCTATGGCACCCCAATGTTCCTTCTGCCCCGGCCACCTCCTGGCATGCAGATTCCCCCACCAAACTCTCGCGGCCACCCTAGTGTCGTGCCGGGCAGGGAGCGGGATCCCTGCTGCAATTCCCACAGGTGTGCCAAATGTTTGGCGCTAGCCCGCGCCTGTAGCAACTCCTGGGTGTTGCGGCCCCTTATAAAATTCGACGAGGGTCCTGATGCACCTGAGTTTGTTGCAGTCTTAGAGCAACGTAACTTGCATCGCCTACAGAAAGAGTTATGCCACATGACATAAATCGTGTTGCATTGGTAAAAAGCGATGGTTACGCGGCATAATGTCTGCAACATTATGACCCCTGTCAGCCCCTCATCCTATACACAGCTCCTGGGTTTCCCTGCCCTAGGTGCTTGACTTTGTACTTTGGCACTGAACCCAGCTGCCACTCTCTAGAGCACTCCTCTAGTTTCCCAGATCCTTTGCATTCTCTCCACCCCTTCCAGTGTCCACCATGTTGCAGATTGTAATTTTTTTTTTCACTTTCAATTTTTCTCCTATGTCCCTAGTCTCTGACTCTTTGGGGCACCCTGGGAATCATCCTCTGCCAATCACCCTATCCACAGGCCACCCTCGCTTCGCGTTGCAGCTTACCCCAGGCGAGTATGCTTACTTTGTCTTGTCGGGCAAGGTGGTCGGGCAGGTGAATGCATATCGAGGGCACACTCCTGGTGCACCATCTTCCCGGAGACGGAGGTTGTTATCCTCCTTGTTTTCTTCCCATGTGTGGTGTGCGCCCTGGCGTCTAGGCACAATGCACTGACATCAACTCACATGTCCTGGCCAGTCTTCCTGCAATCAGGGCTTGCCCTTTCTCAAGCCTCAGCTCGGGGTCATGCAAGTTGTGGCTTTGGCCCTCCTCCCCAGAGAAGGAGGAGCTGTCACGGGACGCTAAGCGTTTCCTCCCCGGTTGGGCCATCCAGCACCCGGAAAGTCCGCCTCCTGAACCCGGTCTCCGGCGCCGCAAGCGGAAATCCAACTGCTGTGAAGACTGGACCAGCATGTTGCAGATTTTATATCATCTGCAGAGGGACACACCTATCCCTCCAGTTCCTCAACAATGTTACTTATGAAGACATTGACCGATCCCTGTGGCACCTCACTGGTCACTCCCCCATCCCCCACACCCCTGTGACTACATAGTGAATATCCAAGTGACTGACTCTTATTGTTTTTTGTTACAGTAAGTATAGTAAGAAGTTTCCATGTACTGTCCCTTGGCCAGTCTACATGGTATGGTCACTTCTGTTGCTTGCTTTCAGAATGTTTCAGCAGCTGATATATATGCTGCTGCCATATGTGGCATAGTGCAAACTTTCACTAAGCACTACAGCCACATAGTCCTTGTAGACATACAGGTTTTGGTCTTGCAGTACTGGATAGTTTGTGATTTAATTAATTTGCTGAAAAAAAAAGGTAGTGGCACACCTGAAATCCAGCGATGCCCAGGATCTGAGACAACATGGATTCACAACAGGTAAGTTGTGTTAAACAAATGTAATAGATTTTTTTGATTGGATGACAAAGGAATTTAATCAGGGAGGGGCGGTGGATGTCGCCTACCTAGATTTCAGCAAAGCCTTCAACACTGTCCCACACAGAAGGCCGATTAACAAGATGGGCAGTCTGGGTATGGGACATAAGGTCACCATCTGCTCCTTGCGAAGCTCTGAAATAAATCTGTTGAACCCAACATGTGCTGAACCAATCGGCGCACCCAGCCGCCGGTGCCAGGATTCTACATTATTTTGAGTCCTTGGTATTCCAGATTCAAGTTGGTCATGCACAGACCAAAATGTTGGAGGGAACAGAGTTGGACTACATATGGTAGCCTTATTTTGCATCTGCCTCCTAATGCGGTCCAATACGTAATTCTCCTCAAACCACTCCAGCACTGCACAACTTTCAGGAAGCATGTTTCCCTTTAACTCCAAAATAGCAGATTTAATTTCATCGGGTGGCAGGAAGGCAAGAGCAACCAAGTGTCTCAATTTCAGGCAAAACTCAGGGTCACTACCATATACACTAGCAAGACCCACATGTTGAATTTTTAGCCAGACAATCTGCCCAAAATGAAACAAACAGCCCTTGTTATTTGTTTCAGGAAATTCAAGTTTACAAGCATTAACTGCTGCCTGTTTGAAATCTGTTACAATGAAAGTGGGGAACAGGCTTAAATTTGCCTCATCTGCAATGTCTTGTAAGTCTTGAAAGAGACGCTGGTAACATTCCTGGGACTTTGGTGACATAATCGCATATACCAATGGTACGGTCCTCGAGTTTTCATTGCTGCCAACAGGTGTGTGCATAATGTACAGCTGGCGGAACATACTTGGCACTGTTTGAAATGTGCCATCCATCAACCAGTACTGTGCGTTCTGTAGATGACGGATGTTTTCTTTTGTTGAAAAAATTATAATTTTTCTCTTCGCCACAGGTGGAGTCCCTGGCAAACCAAGGATAGCCACTGACATATTTTAATTCCTCTGGCACAATTATTTCATCTATTGTTGCTGCATCTGGGGGCAGGTTAAGATGCCTGGTGCGCTTCATAACCTGTTGTAGTGATTGCTTTTTCAGAAGGCTGTATCTCACTTCCTCAGGCAGACTGGCAATCGCTGCTTGAATGAGTTGAGCCAGAGTATCGTGTGTGTTTACTGCTTGCTGCTTTAATGATGCCATGGCACATGCAATGGGAGCATTTGTGGCATCAGGTGAGTGACTGTCCTCACCGTGACTCCTCAAGTGTTGTTGTCCACCAATAAGCACCGTTGTAGCTCTGCCAATGCACCTTGCTGATTTTCTGCTTTGGCATCACCAATAAAATACATCACCGCGGTTCCTGTCCTTTACCAAAAGGTAACTGCTGATACAGATCTTATCTTTGCCCTTCTGCGAAGGTACTAGTGTGCAAATTTCGGCCATTGCCACTGCTGTAGGGGTCTGCAGACCAACAAACTTATATCCGGGCTACCCTGGAACTGGCGGCCATGGTGTATCTAATTAATCAATTAATCAGTAATAGGAACACACTAGAGCAAGCTAATGCTTGTCATTAGCTGCAGTAGCACAGGCCGAGATGGATACAAAATGATGATGGCTAGTAAAGCAAAGCGCAATGCTTGTCATTAGCTGCAGTAGCATGGGCGTAAATGGACAGAGACATTTTTAACAGTCCGGTTGAACATTTTAATAAAGTTTGGATTGGATTTTTAACAGTTCGGTTTTAAATGAAGACACCAGCAACACAGTCTCATGCTCATGGTAAGTGGCAATATTCAATTATTGAACTTTCGATAGCTAGTTAAGCAAACGCAATGCTTGTCATTAACTGCAGTAGCAATGGTAAACAGACAGAGACATTGTTTAGTATGATACAGTGCCTTCAGAAAGTATTCACCCCCCTTGGATTTTGTCACATTTTGTTGTGTTACTACCAGAATTTGTAATGCATTGAAATTACTTTTTCCCCTTGATTCACACAGCATACTCGACAATTTAAAGGGGCAAAATATTTTTATTGTGTAACAAAATTTATGAAACATTAAAATTGAAATATCTTGTTTACTTAAGTATTCCCCCCTGAGTCAATACTTTGTAGAAGCACCTTTGGCAGCAATTACAGCCTTGAGTCTTCTTGGGTGTGTCTGCATCAGCTTTGCACATCTGGATTTGGGATTTTCAGCCATTCTTCCTTGCAGATTTGCTCAACCTCTGTCAAGTTGGATGGGGAGCATCAGTGAACTGCAATCTTTAAGTCTTTCCACAGATTCTCAATGGGATTCAAGTCTGGGCTTTGGCTGGACCACTCAAGGACATTCACCTTTTTGTTCTGAAGCCACTCCAGTGTTGCTTTGGCTGTATGCTTGGGGTCGTTGTCCTGTTGGAACGTAAATCTTCGCCCCAGTCCAAGGTCTATTGCAGACTGATGCAGGTTCTCCTCAAGGATGTGCCTGTATTTGGCTCCATTCATTGTTCCCTCTATCCTGACAAGTGCCCCAGCCCCTGCCACTGAAAAGCATCCCCATAACATGATGCTGCCACCACCATGCTTCATGGTGGGGATGGTGTTACATGGGTGATGAGCTGTGTTCAGTTTGCGTCAGGCATAGCGCTTTGCATTCAGGCCAAAGAGTTCAATTTTAGTTTCATCAGACCAGAGAATCTTTCGATGGTCTCAGAGTCTGCCACGTGCCTTCTTGCAAACTCCAGGCATGCTATTATGTGGCCTTTTCTCAGGAGTGGCTTCCATCTAGCCACTCTCCCATAGAGGCTACATCTGTGAAGTGCTGCAGAGATTGTTGTCCTCTGGACAGGTTCTCCCATCTCAGCCATGGAACTCTGTAGTTCTGTCAGGGTGGTCATTGGGTTCTTGGTCACTTCCCTGACCAAGGTCCTTCTTGCCTGATTGCTCAGTTTGGGAGGATGGCCTGCTCTAGGAAGAGTCTGGGTGGTTCTGTAATCTTTCCATTTCCTAATGATGGACTTGACTGTGCTCCTGGGAACTTTCAACACCCTAGAAATGTTTTCATACCCCTCCCCAGATCTATGCTTCCTCACAATTCTATCACGGAGTTCTACGGACAGCTCCTTGGTCTTCATGGTAGAGTTTCTGCTCTGACATGCACTGTCAACAGTGGGACCTTATATAGACAGGCATATTTCCTCTGAAATCATGTCAACCATTTGAACTGACCACAGGTGGACTCCATTCAAGTTTTAGAGTGATCTCACAAGGAAATTGGATGCACCTGAGCTCAATTTGGAGTGTCATAACAAAGGGGGTGAATACTTATCAAATCAAGACATTTCACGTTTTTATTTTAAATTACATGTACAAAAAATTCCAGAAGTTTCATTCCACTTTGACATTATAGAGTAATTTGTGTAGATACGTGACAAAAAATCCCATATAAATGTATTTTAATTTGAGTTTGCAACATCAAAAATGTGACAAAATCCAAGGGGGTGAATACTTTCTGAAGGTACTATAGCCACAACCATACTTTTGCACACAATAATCAAAGCAACAAAATGCTTGTCATTTTTACAACTACTGTCAGGATTTAAACAGATGGGAAAACAGACAGTCGGGGAACATGTGTATTCAGGATTCCGTGACAGGATTTCAAATGTTGGGATTTTATCTGTCGGGATTTGTACAGATCCAGTGATACACTAGGTTAATAACTGGCTGACGGACAGGAGACAGAGGGTGGTGGTAAATGGGATCCAATCTGGGGAGGGGGTGACCAGCTGATCAGTGGTACCACAGGGATCGGTACAGGGACCAGTCCTGTTCAACGTCTTAATTAGTGACTGCTGAGGGCTGGAAGGAAAAGTATGCCTCTTTGCAGATGACACCAAGATCTACAACAGGGTGGATACAGTGGAAGGGTGCAGAAAATGAGAGGGACCTAGAGAAGCTTGAAAAATGTTGGAAGGTGTGGCGACTGAGGTGCAGTGCAAAGAAGTGAAAGATAATGCACCTGGGCAGAGGGAACCATGGGAGGAGCTACAAGATGGGGGTGCTGACTGTCACCAAAGAGGAAAGGGACCTAGAGGTTATTTCTTTTTTTTAAACTTTCTTTATTTAGAAATATAATTTTTCAAATTTTTTTAACAAATAACTTTACAGACACAAAACAATACAGATAATATAAACAACAGACAATGCCACTGAATAAATTACTTCATATGATAAAATACTTTCTTGTAAATAATAAGAGGAGGATTTTCACTGCATGTAAAAGTGTTGACAGATTCTCAGATTCTGTAGCTTAAAACAAAAAGAAACAAGACTGAGACCTAAACATGCTTCATGCAGGAATTAATTAAGAAGAGTGATATAACCGTAGATTAACTTAGGGGCTATGATGATTATTGTCCCGTAAGGTTGTAAAATATGTATAAAGTAAAAAAAAAAAAAATTCTATAAGACTTGTAGAGATGTAAATCAGTTTCTGTATATCACATAACCACTTCCTGATGATGCCTTTCCCAGCATGTTACTAGCCATCTAGGGGATGAAATCAGGTCTTTGTGAAGCAATATACGGGACCCATCTCCGCCACATCAGCTCAAAATGAGCTTGAGTTTTATTCAGGACTGTAGTCAGAGACTCCATTCTATAGACTGTAACCATTAAATCATGCCAATGTTGTATTGTGATGTTATGTTTAGTGAGCCAGTTTTTGGTAATGGCTTTCTGGGCTGTGAGACAAATAATCTTAATTAATTGCCCAGAAAGAGGATCTTTGTAATTTTTCGGGACATCCAGGAAAAAATAAAGTGTGGGTGTAAGGTGAAGGTCAGGTCCAAATATTGAATGAAGAACTCTCTGCAGCTCCTGAAAGAAAGGGAACAGAGCAGGGCAATCCCACATTATATGTACTAAAGCTGCAAGTGAAGCCCCACACCCGCGCCAGCAGGATGAAGATCTATCTTGCTGAATTTGTACCAGTGTGGCCGGGGTCCTAAAATATCTAATAAATATTTTCCAAGAAAATTCTTTCCAACTCACTGCAGAAATACCCCATTGGATCTTCCCTAAAGATCTGTCCAGAGCCGTAGGAAGGCATTTGGGTGCCCTGGGCAAGAGACAAATTTTCCTTCGAAAAGAGCCAGAAGCTCTGGAGGGTTTAATCTCCAGCTCTGTGGTGAGGTTTGGGACTTTTCTTGAAGAAAAAACAAAACACATTTGCTGCATGGTCGGGTCCCTAAATTTTCCTGCCATGAATCTGAGGTGTGGGAAGAATCAGCATTTATATAGCACTTTTCATATACAGTGTATCCCAAAGTGCTTTAGACGCAATGCTAGACTAGTAGTGAAGTGACTAAATGTGTGGTGGTGGCCATATCACATCAACACCCACACACAGCCTGGACAATTGCATGAACTGGTTTATGGGAAGGGGAATGTTAGCCAGGACACCGGGAATGTCTGCTGCTGTTTGCGAAGAGTGCCCCTTGGTTCTTTTACTTCCTCCTGGACACCCACCAGGACAACACCAGGATAGGTAGAAGGGACCTCAGTTTAACGTCTCATCCAAAGGACAGCACACCCCAGCAGTTCAGTACCCCTACTACTGCACTCTGATGCCAGCATTTTAGGTGCAAGTCCAATCCCAACATGGGCAGAGAATTCACAACCTTCTGGTCCATGGGTGGATGTGCTACCAACTGAGCCAGGAGACTCTGGCTGGCTAGAAGCACATTTAGACAGGCAGTATTTTTTTTATTTTCTTTACAGTTTACTTTAAGTAGTGCGCACTGCAGCTATGTTTTTGAGGTCTAGGTTGGGGTGTGGTCCCTGGAAATGTGTCAGTCTATTGGGGAGGTTAGGTTTATTCTTTATTAAAAGCAATGCACTGCAGGTGCATGATTCTTGTAGCATTCATGGGTAAGAGTGACAAACTATTTTTCAGCATACTAAACATTTGAATGAGATAATTGGGCTTAGGAGAACACAGTACACATATTTTCTTATGTCTCCATTTTGAAGATATAGGAATTTCCTATATCTTCAAAACTGAGACATAAGGAAATACACGTGCACTTACTGAGGAATCCTCTGAAAACAGAATACTACAACACAGTTACTTCTGTAAGTGACTGTTGCTAGAGATGATTTCTGACCCGTCTCCATCTTCAGGGTCATGCGACCAGTCATTCAGAGACCACAGTCTGCACAGTGTCTGTAACCTGGCATCCAGTCCCAGCGGATGTACAATGAAGAAAAAAAGCATGTACCAACCAACTTGAGGGAGACTAGTCAGTGCAGTGCAATGGAGTCGCAGTATGACTTTGGTCTGACTGCAGGCTTTGCTCTGACTGGGTCTGTCTGTGCCGTCCCTCCACCACCCGCCTGCATGGAGTAGAAGGAAACAGCACGGGGTGTGACTGGGGGAGCCTCCTTGGTATGGAATTGAAGTGCAGGAGGAATGCGGGTCAAGATGAGAGAAACAATGTGGTGGGCTGGAGTGAGGGTGCCTGTGGCCTGCCCACACCATGGCAATAAGTCAGCACACAAGCAGCATATTGGCGGGCATGAACATCTTCACTCCCATCCCAGTCCCATGAAGTACTAAGTCATCTTATCACACCAGTCAGGCCTGGGCCATGGGTCCCTGGGCCCGGTCCCACAATCAAATTAAAAATCAGATCCAATCCTTCCTCCCGATCACTGAAGTGCAGTGCGTTTTTCAAATTCCAGTCAAGAATCCCTCCCCCAGTGGCACCGCCACTCTCACAACCACGATACATACAACACCTCACACCTCATTCATTGACACTGTCACATAGACACAACAAACTAAACAGTAAACAGATTTGAAGAATTCATTTTCATTTTAAAACAATACGGAATACAGAATCACACAAAAACATGGGAGACGGCTGGGACGGACTTGCACATACTGTAGACGGACTACTACAGTGATGCGCTACATTGCTTTGCTTGAAAATCTTCAAGATGGATTTCTCTTGTCTTCTCTATCATCTCTCCCAATCTTCTCTCTCTACATATACTCTATCGCTTTTTTTCCTGCCTGCTAGATACTCCATTTCTAGGCTCTACTGTCAACAATAACATTGTCTCTGACTCCAAGTTTAACTGCCTCTCCATATACATACACCGCCCATACCTTTTATACCACTGGACAAGAACTGGCCCACCAGTTTCTCTTTCTTTCTCATCGCAGCAACACCACACCACATGATTATTTGCCTGCAGCTCATGTGACCCCCCAACCCAACCTGCTGGTCTTTGGTCCACAGATGTGCCCCTACTGACAGCCAGACATAATTACAGTTAATCAAGCCAAAATAAATTTTAAAAAAGCAGTAGCGCAAGTTAATAAACAAATGAGCTTCAGTTGAAAATTGCGCCCCCCCTGAGGGTTGCGCCCAGTGCCAGAGCACCACCCGCCCCACCCTTCCTACGGTACAGGATCTGTCCCATAGATCATCGGGGATGGGTACCCCCAGGTCTCTTGTCCAGGCCTGTCTGTTTGTGGAGAATCCCCCTGCCAATCAAGGAGGGCCCTATATAAGCAGGAGATGATATGAGCAGACAATGCCCTGCCTTCTATTGCCATTTTGATTAAATCCACTATTTGTGGAGGGGGGTCATCTCCCAAATTGTTCAGGGAAAGAAATAGTATGTAATATCTTATTTGGAAGTAACGAAATCTATCTTGCCATCTAATTCCATACTTTCCACCAGGTCCTCAAACCGGCTCAAACGACTCCAGATATGAGACAGGACAGGTAGACTCTGCATCTCCCAAATCTCCTATTGTCTAGTACCCCATACCAGGCTCTCAGTACAGCGACCATGTATGGGTTTCTCCCCAGTTGAGCGTAAACATCTTTTTTGTTAGAAGTAACTTGTTTAGGTTTACCAAACCTTCCTCTTTACATTCTAAAGATTTCCATTTAGCCAAATAATTTGTATTTAACCAATAAAAGGCTGTCCTCAGTTGTGCTGCCTGATGGTACAACTTCAGGTTAGGAAGAGACAGTCCTCCCTCTGTTAGGCATTTGAAGAACTGAGATCTAATTCTCGGCCTAGAAGAACCCCAAATAAACAGAGTTAGTTTTCTGTTAAGACCAGAGAAATAAGTTTCAGGTAACTGAATAGGGATGGTTTGGGAGAAATATAAGATCTTGGGGGCTAGTATCATCCTGATTGCCTCCACTGCTGCAAGAGGAGAGTGGAATCAAGGCCCATCTCAGGTCTGTCCTTAATTTATCCAGGATGGGCAAGAAGTTGAGTGAGAACAGTTGTGAACTGTCCAGCCCCAAACATACTCCAAGATACCGTAAGCTTTTACACTCCATTTGAAAGGAAAGGTTTTTCATGTCTTCAGAGGGTTCATAGTGTATTAGTAAGACCTCTGTTTTGTTCGTGTTTATTTTATAGCCATCCAAGGCCAAACTCACTAAACAGCTCCACAGTGGCCCCAATGATTGTTCCGGTTGTGAAGGTATATTAAGAGGTTATCTGCATATAGTGCAAGCTTGTGTGTTCCCCACCTCTATTCCCTCCACCTCCGCTTTCTGCCTCAATGCCTGTGCCAGTGGTTCTCAAGTATAAAGCAAAGAGGAGCTGGGACAAGGGGCATCCTGTCTTGTGCCCCGATGCAGGGAGATGGGGGAGATACACCTCCACTGACCTTAACATAGGCCCTGGGCTTGGTATAGATATTACTTATTAAATTGCAGAAGGAATTGGAGAATCCAAACCCCCATTGTAGCCCTAAGAAAGGACCACACCACCCAGTCGAAGGCCTTCTCCGTGTCCAGGCTCAGCAATAGAAAAGGGAACCCCGCCCGGGCGGTGTGGTATAGGATATGCAGGGTTCTCTTTGTTATCTTGGGCCTGTCTCCCTGGAACAAAGCACATCTGATCGTAGTCAATCAACCTCGACAGAATCGACTCCAACCTCCTAGCTATTATTGTTGTACATAGTTTGTAGCCAATGTTTAGGACTGACATGGGTCAGTAGGCTGTACAATGTGTGGCATCTTTCCCAGGTTTGGGAATGCTGGAGATAACAGCATAGTTCCAGGAGTCTGGGAATGTGTCACCTGATTGAGCCTCTCTGCAGACCTCCAACAGGGGTTGTTCGATCTCCTCCTTGAACATTTTAAAGAACTCAGATGTATACCCATCCGGCCCTGGAGCTTTGTGTGTTTGTAAGTACCTTATTGATGTTTCTATTTCAGTGGGGGTTATGGGACTGTCCATGGCATGCTGCAGCTCCTGTGTGAGTTGAGGGAGTTTTAATCTCGCCAAAAAAGTCTCAGCCCGGTGTTCATCTTGCAACTGGTCTGGGGTATATAAATCTTGGTAGAATTTCCTTAAAGTGTCTAAAATTTGTTTGGGAGTTCTCATCATCTGCTCACTTCCTGGATCCCTAATTTGTGTTATGGAGGCCTGTGCAGTCCGTTGCCTCAGTCTGTGGGCTAGTAATTGAGTTGCCCTAGGCCCACTTTCATGGTATCTTTTTCGAAGCCGCTGGAGGGCCTGCTCCGTCTTGATATCTGTAAGATTCTGTATTTGCTGCTTCATAGCCTGCAGCAGAGGGTACACCGCTACATCTCCAGCTGCATGTTGTGATTGGAGTGCATGGAGTTGCTACTGTAGCTTCTCCATTTGAAGGGTTTGCTGCTTTTCCAATGAACTGCATATTTAATGATATCCCCTCAAAGCACTGCTTTTACAGTGTCCCAAAGGGTGGCTCTGGAGATTTCTGGGTAGTTATTTTCAGATACTATTCGGGGTAGTCTGGCTTTAATCATGTCTATGAAATCCGGTATGTTTAGCAGATAGTTACTGAGCTTCCAGGCGATTCATCTCTCTCCTCTGACAATACAATTTTAGTGTTAGTTGGGAGTGGTCCGAAGAGGATGCAGGGGTGTGGTAGCATTCCCTGATCTGGTTTTAGTGCTCTTTAGAAATACATAAAAATAGTCAATTCGGGCGTATGAGCCATGTGGGGAAAATGAGATATTCCGGTCTCCGGGTGCATTACCCTCCAGATGTCTGCCCAGAAAGCCCTTTGAGGTAGTTCAAGAGCCCTGAGTGCTGCTGATCCTGCTGTGGATCTAGTGTTGGTGGAGTCAATTCGCTCTAAAGCATGACTGAAGTCCCTCTGACTATTAGTGTCCCTACCTAGTATTCTGTGATTTTTTGGAGTAGGGCCTTGATCACTGAGGCTGGAGAGCCTGGGGGGATATAGATCAAAGCGATCGTGATCGGGGACCCTTCCAGATGACCCTGTAAAATTGCTAGACGACCCTCAGGGTCCTCATATGTGGCCGACCTTTGGAACTGGGTGCCCCTAGAAACTAAGACAGCAGTACCCTGTCTTTTCCCCTTTCCGTGTGATGATGTGGCCACCTGGGTGAAGCCAAACTTCGTCAGCTTCAAATGCTCAGCTTTGTTTAAGTTTGTCTCTTGCAAACAAATAAAGTCTGGTCTCTGTTTCTTAAGTGCAGAGAGGACTTTGTATCTTTTGACAGGGCTGTTTAGCCCATTAACATTATGAGAAAGCACTACAAGGTTGTGTTTATTCATCTTTAGTTATGTGGGTATAGCTGCACGTTAGAATATCATCAGAGTCTCTGTTCACCCTACTGTCCCAACCCATCCTATGTCTACTCACACGTCTGTATCCCCATCCTGCTCCCTCCGGCAAGTGGGTTCTATTGTTCCTTTCTTCTTCTGTCAAGTACTTATATATAAAGCTGATTAAATGGGTGGCATTATACATACTTTTACAAGAAACAGAAAAACATCCATTTAATTAATAACACATAACTCGTGAACTATGCAGAAGGGGTCTGAGAACAATCACCCCTCCTCTTCTAGAACTATTTACACTGTGACCCCCAAGGTAGGGGAACAAGTTAAAGCGTTCCCTGAATGCCCAAGTGAAGTTGTGAACTCAGGTAGGAGAGGAAGGAGCATGCTAGCTCGGTCCTCCTGGACCCAAGGAAGACCGGTGTTGCGATCCAACTGTGTCATCGAACTTATTAGGGAGCCCATGTGAGGGTGCCACAACAACTAGCGCGGCATCTCCATGATCGTGGAGTAAGGATCCTCCTTATATAACCCAGAACAAAAACTGTGCTATTAGCTCAACCCATTTTCAAAGTACCTGCCAAGAAGACAAGACTTACAGAGTTCAAGTCAACTCCCCATGCCAATTTTAAAATACAGATATAAGAAAGACATTTTCAATGCTTTGCTCCTTTAATATACATACTCATAATGTCCCATTGTAAGCGGTTGTGAATCAATTTTGCTGTTTCCCTTTTCTCTCAACCAGCGGTCTTCCCTCTTCCATTCCTTTCAGGCCTAGGCCTTCAGGATCGAAATTACTGTGGCACTTCTGAACTGCTCAAGTCTGAAGTAGGCCGCTGTTGAAAAACGCTGCACGCAGGAGGAGAGACAAATCCCGATTCATAAACAGAGTGGGGTTTTTGAGTTTCACGAGGTAGGATGACAGGCTTAAATGTACAGCCTAGTGTTCAGTTGTGGAACGCTCAGTGTTTTTAAGGAGCAGAGATCTCAAAGGCTAGGAGGAGATTTTAAGTGACAGAGAGTATGTAGCTCCCGTTTCAGGTCCTGGCTACTCGCCGAGAGAACCCCCCAGCTGCACATGGCTCGCAGTGTAAAAAGGAGAACAGTTACAGTACTCACATCTCTGTTAAGTTGCTCAAGTGCCCCCGATTCCTGAAGCTGCTTGGAGTGCTGCACTTACTGGGCAAGTAAGTCCTTGGAGTAGCTCTTTTATGTTTTGCAGGGTAGCTGGAGCTGCTCGTTGTCCCTTTTTCCTGGAGTTGTGTTGGGCTGCCATTTGCCAAACCGGACAGCGTGTTAGTGGGGTGGTTTCTCCGATTCTTGTCTGATGGAAGAGAATGCCTTTACTTTCAAAGGCCTTGGCTGTCTCCTCCATGGAGTGGTACAGCTCCGACCCGTGCAGCCAGTGCATTCTAAGTAAAGATGGGTAGGGTGTTTGGAACTTCACCCTAGGGCCCGTAAGGCCCATAGAAGAGGTTGCGTGAGGCTGTTCAGCTGTTGCTGAATGGATGGGGCGTAGTCCTGGTCAAAGAGAAGCCGTGCCCCATTGTATTCTACCCTTATTTTGTTGCCAGGCTGTACGTATAATCATCTCCTTGTCTTTGAAGCTTGAAAATTTTGCCACAACTGATTGCGGTCTGGCTGTTGCTGTGGTCGGTTTGGGGACGAGAGCTTTGTGAGCATGTTCAGTTTTAAAGAGGAATGATGGAGGCAGGTCTAGGACGTGTTTGAATAAGTCCATAAGAAACTCCGTCATGTCCCGGGTTTCTGCATCTTCTGGGAGACTATATATTTTTAGATTCTCCCTGCGGGAGTGTGCCTCGAGTTCTAAACATTTTGTGGCTAGTTGTTCCTGGTGATGTACGAGAGAGTCGATCGCCTATGAGAGGTGGATGAGGTCGTCTTCGGCCGTAGATATTCTGCCCTCCGCAGATCTGACTCTTTTTCTAGATTGAGGAGATCTGTGTGAAGTTTAGCAAATTCTTGCTTGTTCTCAGACTGGAATTGTCTGATTTCGGACAAGACGGTCTCGAAATGTGAGCGGGAGAGTGTTTCAAGCTTGACTTCGGTGTCTCTGTCTGCCATGCTAGCTGAAGAATCCCTGCCACTCTCTGTCGAACTTGCAGGGCTCAATCCACGCTGATCCTTCCTTGATCTTGTCTGTCTGGATCTGGATCTTCGACTAGATTTGCCTCCACTGTTCACTGTAGTTATTTCTCCCAGCATTAAAGAGTTTTGGTTTGTGTGGAGCAGTTATTAGCACAATGGACAGGGAACTCTGTATTTACACAGCCATTAAGTCGGTGATGTCACCGGAAGTGTGAGATTATCATTTCTGATGACCTTAAGGAATCAAGGCAGTGTGCAAAGGCTGCGGGGAGGGCCAGTGGCATGCTAGGGTGCATAGGCAGAGGTATCACTAGCAGGAGGCGGGACGTGGTGATACCATTGTATAAAACACTGGTAAGGCTGCACCTGGGGTACTGAATGCAGTTTTGGAGGCCACACCTGCGTAAGAACATAAACAGGGTGGAGACAGTCCAGAGAAGGGCAACTAAGATGGTACATGGCTTGCACTACAAAACATATGAGGAGAGACTAAGGGACCTCAATATGTACTCGGTGGAGGAAAGAAGAGGGTGGGGGGACATGATAGAAATGTTCCAAGTACCTCAAAGGCATAAACAAGGTGTAGGGGAGACCTTCTCCAGTGTAGAAGTACTAGAGCGAGGGGGCATGATATGAAATTGGAGGGGGGGTAGATTAAGAGGAAATGTGAGGAAAAAGAGGATGGTGGATGCTTGGAATAGTCTGCCACAAGAGGTGGTGGGAGCAAACACGGTGGTGGGTTTTAAACATGCCTGGAACAAGCACAAGGGAACCTTGAGGAGGTAGGGAGTGATGATAAACCATTGACCACATAGGGTCAGTGACCACATACAAGTATAGGGCTTATGGGCAGACTGTAAGAGCCTAGCGGTCCTTATCTGCTGACAGTTTCTATGTTTCTATGGTCTTTGCCGTATCAGATAGAATTCTGTGATTTAATTATGAAAATGTAGATTAACTATCTTCTAGCATATATATTTATAGCTGGGGACTTCAATAAAAGGATGCACAATTATGAGATTCAAAGTATGGAGGAATTAATATAGAATTCAGAATATTTTCAAGTACAGAACATAATATCTAAAAGAATCTTGCTTTCTGCTGGTGCAGCAGTAGTACTACTGCTCGTGATGCCAGTGACCCAAGTTCGGGAATGGGCTCGGGTTGTTGGAGGGTCGGCTGGGGGGAGGAGGCTTGAGCATTCCAGGACTGCTCGTCTCCTCTGGAGGGTGGGAAACCATGGCTCGGTGCATGACTGGCCTCTAGCGGTGGATGAAGGCTCGGCATGCTTGTGCTGCATGTAAGGGGGTGGAGCGTGATGGATGCGGCTTTAACCTTGGTGTCAGCGCATAGTTAAGTTGGGCGGTACACAAAGAAAATACCAGCCCAGTGCGACACACACACAGATCAGAAATGGCCTCCACCCACTGACCAAGGATGGACCCTGCGAGGACACGGGTATGGGTGTGAGGGTCTGAGCGAGGAGGCCCATCCCATCCGCTCCCACCTGGGGTAAGCCAAGGTCTGTGGGGGTCCTCCTCTGGGCGTGTGGTTGATGAGTTCGGTCGGTGGCAGTGCAGGCCGTGGGGGGGGGGGGGATTACAAAAAAAAACTTGCTCGACAGAAAGATTACCAATTTTGGGAAAATTCTGGTGACCTTAATGTTCACTCATACGTATCTAAATCTTAATGGACATGCACGTGAACGGTTTGGTCCACAGTACAACAGGTTAGTGAGAGAATATGAGGGGAAAGCTAGGAGCAGTCACAACTGTGTTTGGCAAGTAGATGTTTCTGAAGTGCATGTTTGAAAAGACCCAGTTTTTCTAGAGATGAGACTTCAGTGGGCAGGCCATTTAACCACGGGGGCCCTATACATGAACACCCTCTGCCTCATGGATGTCTTACAGAAGGGTACTAGAAGTTTGCTTTAGAGGAGCTTCTGCAGCCCAGGGATTGGGGCAAGTGTTAGGAGATGTATGGTTGCTGGAAGAAAGACCAGAGGATATATTTTTCGCCAACAAGCAAGTCTGGTAGGTACACCTTCCTTCTAAATTTAACCAGCTGGCTTGTTTGTAGAGGTAACATGTGGATATACCTGTCCCCACTGACAACTAAGTGACAGCCCTTCAGTGTGACCTTAATGCAACTCAGTGCAGTATCTACTGCAAATCCATAGATGACTAAGCCACAGTCTGCTATGGAAGGACCAAACTGATAACAGCCAGGCGGAGGGTGTCTGGTGTCATATATTTCCTGTGCCTGTGAGTAAACCAGTCCTGGTGTCTACAGTCTTGCATACCAGGTTGATATGCTCATGATAGGAGAGTGTAGAATCAAGCTTGATGCTAAGGTATTTGAAACTGTACACTTGTTCCTGGGTTTGCTGCAGACTATTGAGAATGCAAAGTGGCCAACTTTTGTATTTGTTATGTCTACTGGCAAACATAACTTTGTTTTTATCATTTAAAAGGTTTGTGCTGTGAAAACCAGGATTCAGACTCAGAAAAGATCCTTTGCAGATTGCATTCTAAGGGGAGGTTCAGGGTGGCTAGAAAAGATGACTGCATTGTCTGCGTGAGTAACAACTGACCAGAGCAGGCAAGGGGAGGTGATTGAGGAAGAGACTGAAAGGAGAGGACCCAGAATTGAGCTTGGGGAACACCAGAGTGAACTGGTAAACTATTGGAGAGAGTGTTATTTATTTGTACCACTGTTGATCTCCACTCGGGTAGTTTGAGAACCAGGAGGTGGCTTCTTGTGACAGGCCTATAGATTGGAGTGAGTCAATGAGGAGACCGTGGTTCCACGGTGTCAAAGGTCTTAGGTCTATGTACACAGATCCAACTAAGTGACCACAGTCGAGGCTTTGTGTATGAAATCTGTAAATTCAAGAAGGAGCAATGGTGGTGCTGTGACCCTTCCGGAACCTATGCTGCTGCTACATTGGAGGCTCTGTTTTGCTAGATATTCTGAAAGTTGATCAGAAACAATCCTTTTTAGAGCTTTGGAGATGGGGGGAGGATGGAGATGGGACGGTAGTTGCTATGCAAGGTTCTATCTCCACTCTTAAGTATTGGTTGCCATCTTCCATTGAGAGGGGAACTGACCAAGACGGAGGGATAGATTAAAAATTTTGGTGAGGGCTGGCTCAGTGGCGCTGAGGGTTGAGGCGCTGGACGCCACACCTCGCACCACGCCCGGCAACCCCGAGGACCGGAGGCGGACTGAGGGTGCAGGTCGGCAGGGGAAGGAGGATTGAGGCGTCCCCACGGATGCTCTCCTCCTTCGGGAGGGATACCAGGGTGTGTTTAACACACCGACGTCAAAGAGTCAGGAAGCAACCACCCTGGCAACGGCGGCTTCCATTGGGAAAGCCGGGAGGGAGGATGCCATCAGGCACTTGGCAGGCATGCGTACGCACGTTCCGCCCGAGCCAGATGTCCTCAGTGGAAGGGAGAGGGAGGGACAATAAAAAGCGGAAAAAAACCCTCGGCGCTCCTGGGTGACAGCCACTCCAGTCTTCCAGTCTGCATCACGGGCAGACCCCGCTGTGCAGGTGCTCTGTGGAGGAAGAAGCAGGTAGGAGCCACCAAGAGGAACTCCAGGGGCAGACTCTGTGAGGGATGGGAGACATTGAGCGACCCGATTTGAGTGGAATGGCGAGGTGAACAGGAGGGAAAAAATAAAAAATTTTGGTGAAGGGAGAGAGGACGACATTCAGAGCCAGTTGCAGCAGTTTTAGGTCCAGGAGTCACCACTGAATCTGGACTTTCCCAGAACCAGGGTTAGATACTTTTTGCTTCAGGGGGACAATCTTAAAATAGACAGGGGTATACTGGAGGGTGGGGCTCATGGTATTATTGAGAAAACCTGGGGGGAGAACACCAGATAGATGTGAGAATGCTGTATTAAAAGTATCAGCGATGATCTGTGGTCCTGGATAATAGTACCACTGATATTGAGTAGAAAGGAGAGAGCATTAGGATTGCCAGTAAGGTCTCCACTGTTGTGTCTTACCCTGCTTTGACAGTAGAATTTGCCAAATTGCATTGTTCTTTGTCCTTTCCTCCTAACTTCAGAGTCTTCTCCACTCTCGCTCCCTAAGCTGCGTGTGCAGATCCTCTCCATCCCCTCTCTAAACTCCAGCCATGTCTCCATTGTTAGTTCTCCCCTCCTAAGATATTCCTTGTGTTCTTGCCACAGGCTCCTTCATTTACACAGCTAACTCCCAATGGAGTCCCCACAACCCAGGAGCAACCTGCAAGCACAGTGCACAGCAAGGTATTGGAAAATGGATTCTTCCCCTCAGCTGGAGCTAACTTTATAACTGTGTTAGCCTGTCGATACTGTGCGTCGACTGTCCCACCCTCACCCTGCTCAGCATTTGATTACATCACTGAGGTCAAGTGACTGATCACGTGACCAGTTGCTGGACAGAAACAAGTCTCCTCTTCTCATTAGTTTGTTATACTATCGCCCCCAAGAGCTTCCTAAGCTCACTGACACTACTCTTACCACTGATTTCTGCTATTCTCCATCCTGCCTCTTCCTACCTTTCACCATTCTGGTTAACCCAATTTTTGACAATATCCCTTACTACTCCCACTTTCTGGCCTGCCTAGTCTCCAACCTATGACCTTCTGCACCAGGAGCCAGCACTCTGACCACTATGCTACACTGGGAGTACTACTGCTAGCTAGGTTCCCACCTCCTTGTTTTGGTGATACTGTTTATCTTATCACCTGCTGACACATACCTTCCCCCTTCGGTAAGGTCACCTTACTACCCTCTAGTTTATACCTTCCTTCCTTCCCCCCAGTAAGTCCTTTGTCAGGAACTTTCCTGACTTATTAGCTTAGTCCACTGATATATTATGGCACTGTACCAATACACTCTCCTTAGTGCCCTGTTAACTATAACTTGGCCACTCTCTTCTGACAGCAATTCAATACCTACTTTAAGCTTGTTCCCTACTCCTTCAGCCCTCACAGCCTTTGGCACAATAACCTCTTTCCCTAACTTGACAACCAAGCCTGCTAGGTTCTTGTCTCACACTCACTATCTGC
The DNA here is from genome assembly GCA_016271365.2 of Neoceratodus forsteri. Classification (NCBI taxonomy): domain Eukaryota; kingdom Metazoa; phylum Chordata; order Ceratodontiformes; family Ceratodontidae; genus Neoceratodus; species Neoceratodus forsteri. Next base: position 45,569,097 of record CM057457.1, on the reverse strand, counting down.
CATCCCACCAGGCTTATTATCTAGCACGCTATCTCCCCTCTATACTGACCCCCAAAATCTCCAAAAGCCACCAATCTTCACCCAAGCTAAAATGCACACTCCATAAATACTTCCTGGTCAGACAACTTCTATTACTTCTACTGTTGTCAGGTAATGTGCACCCAACCCTGGGCCCTCCATGAGATGCCATCCAGCATAAACAGTAGCCAGGGGTCTACAAATCTCTTCCATAAACACCTGTAGCCTTCTGCTAAATTAGATCAGCTACAAGTCTGGGTGATACAGCACAGGCCTGATGTCTTCTCCATAGTCAAAACTTGGCTCTCCCCGCTGTACCAGACTCTGCAGTCTCCCTTAATGGTTACACAGTATACAGGTCAGATAGGGTTGGTAGACGTGGAGGTGGCTGCACCCTATACATCTCGGACTCGCTTCAATGCCAGGCTTTCTCAACACTGTCCCCTAATGATGGGGCTCAATCACTAGGGGTAAAAATTACCTTAGGCAATAAAGGGAAGTCAATTTACATTCTCTTAGTTTATATTCTACCCAAGGAAAATCACAAAGGCTTCCAAACATTCCTTGACTTTATTGCTAACCTCCCTAAGGGCTCTGAGGTCATTGCACTGGGTGATTTCAACTCCAACTGGCTGTCTCCTGACTTTAAACCCCTTAAAGATGCAGCAGCAGCTATCAACCTCACTCACCTTGTCGCCTCTCCTACTCGAATAAATTATAGGACTGTCTGGCACAACTACTCTCATTGACCTGTTATTCTATAACCACCCTGAGAGGATCACTGACACTACAGTGTTACTGAATGCCGTGAGTGACCACTCCCCAATCACCTGCCACTGGACCAATAAGGCCCCTAGATGACCGTGCATTACATCCTATCAGTGGGTCCTCAGGAAAGGGGCATCTGGAATATCTCCGAGAATATCTCCACAATTCTGACTGGTCCCCAGTATTCCTCAAAGATAGTATTGATGAGGCACTAAGCCACTTCATCTCTTGCTTCAATTTGGCCTGTGACATATCTGCCCCCCTCAAGAAGTGCAAGGTGAAAGGGGTCTCTAACCCCTGAATCACACTCTTTCTTCTGCACCTTATGGTCACTCAGGACCACCTGTGGAAGGTAGCACAAGCCACTGGCAAACTAAGTGACTGGCAATGCTACAGGACTGCCAGGAATAACTGCACCTGGGCTATCCAGCTTGCGAAGGCCTCATACTACCAGGGCATGTTTGCCAGCTCATGGGATACTAGTAAGAAATTATGGGACAGTATTAAAAATCTTACGGGGAAAACCCAGTCAATCCCCTCCCACCCTATTAAGCTACAAATGGGCACACTGTTCAGGACCCTAGTGAAATTGCTAACATTCTCAACACTTCATTCATTGACCTGAGTGGAGTCCTCCCCTCAAACTTTTTCGATGAAGCATCCACTGCTGATACTCGCTTTTCTGGGACCTCCCTCTAACACCCTCAATTTTATTTCAGGTCAATATTCCTTCTATAAGCCATGAAACACTTCATGAAAGTGCTCGTTAAGTCCAGGTACAGCTCTGATACCCTTGACCTCGTGCTAATTCTCCTCACCATTAATGCTGTCCTGGTCCCATTCACCTGAATCCTGAACTTGTCCCTATGCCTCGGTCAATTTCCATCTGTCCGGAAAGCTGCAGTTGTGACACCAATCCACAAGAGTGGTGCCAGAACCAACCTCGCCAACTACCGTCCCATTTCAATTTTACCACCTCTTTCGAAAGCCCTTGAATGCATTGTGGCCGAACAGCTAACAGCATATCTCTCTGCTCACGGCATCCAATGCTCACAGCAACACTGGTTTAGGAAGGATCATAGTATGGCCACTGCCCTGCTCACCTACATGGACTTTATCCATAAAGCCCGTGACTGTGGTCACCTTGTTGGGTCTATCTACACAGACCTTACAAAGGCCTTTGATACGGTCAACCACTCCTTACTACTCCTGACCCTACCCTCACTTAGACTCTCAAACGACGTTACCACCTGGTTACATAGAAACATAAAAACACAGACTTTGATGGCAGATAAGGACTGCTTGGCCCACCTAGTCTGCCCATTTCCCTACCTACAGGATAAGCTGCAGATCTTCGTTAACCAACAGCCTATTTCTTCTTACCTCTCACAAGAATTGCCTTATGACTGTCCCATGCATTATTGAATTCTCCGACAATTATAGACCCCACAACCTCCTCAGAAAGGCTGTTCCATGCATCCACCACCCTCTCTGTGAAAAAATATTTCCTCACATTGCCCCTGAGCCGTCCCCCCTCTATCTTCAAATTGTGTCCCCTTGTTCTTGCACATCTCTTTTTCTGAAAGATGCTACCCTCTCGGACTTTGTTGATTCCACTGAGGTACTTAAAAGTTTCTATCATGTCCCTCCTTTCCTCAAGGGTATACATATTAAGCTCCTTTAGTCTCTCCTCGTATGGCTTCTCTTACAGACCCTGCACCATTTTAGTTGCCCTCCTCTGGACTGCCTCCATCCTGTCTATGTCCTTACAGAGATGGGGTCTCCAGAACTGGATGCAGTACTCCAGATGTGGTCTCGCCAACTGTCTGTACAGAGGGATAACAACTTCCTGTTTTCTACTGGTGATGCCTCTCCTTATACATCCCAGTATCCCCCAGCCCTCCCTACTGCCTTCTCACATTGCTTGTTAACCTTAAGGTCATCCGATATGATTACCCCCAGGTCCTTTCCATTTTGTTGTTGTTGTACTATCTCCCCTTGTGTAATCTTCCCTGGGTTTTGTTTCCCAGGTGCATTATTTTGAATTTCTTTGCACTGAATCCAAGCTGCCATACTTCTGGTTCAGTAGTTATCTAGGAGGCAGAACCCAGCATGTAAGAATCTCTGGCTCACTCTCTACTAGCCGCCTCGTACAATTTGGTGTTCCACAGGGATCAATCCTGGGCCCCCTCCTATTTAGCCTGTACCTCAATACACTCCCCCTAGCCTGCCCTAACAACCTTCTCCTGTATGCAGATGATGCTGTGATTTACTCAAGCCAGCCTGATCCTGCACCTCTTACCTGTGACCTGCAATGCAGCTTTATCGCCATTGAAACATGGTTCACTAAACAGAGATTAATTATAAACTATAAAAAAGACCAAATCAATGGTCTTTGCTAGTTCACATAATAAGTTTAAAACAGCCTGACTAGCCATTACTAACAATATTGGCTCACCCCTTGAACAGGTAAACAGCTTTAAATACCTGGGCATCACCCTGGACAGCACCCTCTCCTACCAAGAACACATTTCGAACATCTCCAAAACTGCTAATATCAGACTAGACTTCCTCTATAGACACCAACGCTGTATGACCCAAGAGGCATTACGCCTTGCTGTGACCAGCTCCATACTGTCCATCACCGACTATGGCATTGTATGTTATGGCGCTACCTATGCCACTGCCCTTAGAAGGACTGGAATCACCCTTAACTCATTCTATCTGATGCCATCATTTTGGGTCAGGTTAAGCAATGGATGGTTCTGACACCATGTGGCGCTAATGGTTATAATGGGTTAATAAAGCTTGCAGGCTACTTACTAGTGCTAGCCGTGACACTACATGTGACCTCTATGTGCAATCCAGTTGGCTCAACCTCAAAACAGAATCTCCTATCACACCTGCCTTGCGGCCAAAAGATCTCATTAGGGCTTGCCCCCATCCAGCTGCTTCTTAAGAAGGCCCATAATCTTCGTGACTGCACAAGAGGCCGCCCCATCAAGCCTTTCAGGTTCAATTTTGCTGGACATCCCAAGGGCAAAGAGCATTTATGTTCAGAGCACCCAGTTGGTTTAACAATCTCCCAGAACCTATCCAATCCACTCCCACAGTTGGTTCCTTCAAAAACTGTCTCCAGCAACTCCTAGCCAACCTCAGCAGATGTGAGTGTCTCACTTAACCTTAGTGACCTGCTGCCTCAATCCTACCAGCCTCCTGTCGACAGTGCCCCCTGGGCTGCTATTTCTGTGTGACCGTAAGTCCATGGTCCCTCGTAATGCTAACTTTTACATCTACCAACCTCTGACTTCTCTCTCACTACAAGCACTTAATCATTGCTTTTAACTTGTAAAATTGATTGTATGTCCAACATGCCCTTGTCTGATCTCACCTTGCCTATTAATATGTACTGCTAATGTACCTATGTCTGTTACTCTCTCCTCTGTATAATTCATTTGTTGGCGTGGGACTTTTGTAAATGAGCCCTGGCTTAAAGGTGTTAACTCCGAGATTCAATAAAATAAAAAAGTCCTTTATGTTCTCCCAGAACTTCCTTCTATTACCCCAGTTGAAAGAGAGGGGTTTGGAAATGGGCTGCCTTGGAATGACGTATTTCCCGGGTACAATAATTTCTGGCAGCCATATACCGCTGCCTATCTGCCGGGAGACCAGATGCCAGGGCCTTACGTCAGAGATTATCCTGGGAGGCCATGAGGTCTAGGAGTGCTGGGTTTATCAGTACCTTTGATAAAAAGCTTGATGTAAGGGGAAAATATGTCGCAGGTGGAATAGAACGTGGTAATAAAAAAAGCTAGAGCATTGTCAGCACTGGAAGCAGTGTCAAGAGGAGACCAGTTACAGTTAAGTAGGAAGTCTCTGAAATGCGTCAGCTGACCTTTTTTAAGGGAGCGCTGATAAGGGTTTTTGGAGGGGGTTTAGGGGTGCAGTGTGACCAGTTGCAAAGAACTAGAGAGTGGTCACTGACTGAGTCAGGCAATACTGTGACATTAGAGAGTCAATCGGGAGGATTGGTGAGTATGAGGTCTATCAGGTGCTGGTACCCATCCTAAATTGATCCTAGTGGGGAGAACATAACCTGAGAGAGATCTAAGGCTGCAGCAGCATGCCTGTAGGGGGAAGCAGTAGGAGTCGACCAGTTGATATTAAAATCACCAAGGATGATGACCTCGGTCTTGCTAGGCAGCTGAGCTACGTAGTCTAGAACAGAGTTGAAGCCATGTTTTAAGTTACGTGGGGGAATGTAGACAGACAGTACTGTGAGGGACTTACCCTTACTGCCAACCGATATTTTGATGGTGAGGGTCTGTGCATCGTTTTCTGAGACTGTGGACGGAAGAGCATGCCCTTGGAGAGAGTCTTGGCACATCCTCCTGCTCTTTTCCTAATTCTATCTTGTCTAACGAGCACGTACCCATTTAGGGTGATGGCAGAATCTGGAACATTAGGGGACAGCCAGGTTTCTACCATGGCCAGGATGTCATTAATTCTTATACTATCAAGTTTACTGAATTTATTTTCTCTATAAGAAAGATGCATTCATAGTGTAAGTTTCTGTAAAGATCTATGTTCCTAGATTGTTATGTTTATAGCATAGTAAACAGTGTGTACCTGCTGCTACTGGGTAAAGGCTCTTTTATATTTCTCTGTTTTCAACTCTCTTCCTCAGGTTCCCAATAATATATATCTCATCATATTTTTCCTTCTGCTTATCTTTCTAAGTTCAATACTCCATTTACTCTGCTTATCTATATCTTTGTGATTTTTCTCAATGGTGGTCAACGTTTGAAAATGCCATCTCTGTCATTTTGTACTCTGTTACCACTGTCGCCAACTTGAGCATGGGTGGGAAAGCATTATGACATTATCAAACGTCATGATGCTTTGACAACTTCGCATCCAGTGACCAAACCTGATCACTCCTCGCCTGACCCACTATTAACAGTGGCAGCCTTTCGGCTGTTAGCCCAGAGATTGTGTCTCAGTAAAATAATACATTAAACACTGATTTGTTTCCACATTCCTTGTGCTACTTCTTATCACATTTAACACTTAGTTTCTAACTGGAAATCAGTCCCTTACATCATTTTAGTCCCAGGATAGTTGAGGTCCCCAATATATCTCGTTCGATTTTTTAAGTTGTTCTGGAGGGACTTAAAAAAATGAACTTGTGACATAAAAGGCTGAACATTAAAGAGCGTTAGTTTATTAACTAGCATTTATCATCCATTTTCTCTAATTATTTTGCATACATTTTTTGAATCTTGACCAGCACTTACAGACATCTAGACCCTGCCATTCTGTGTCACCCTTCATCAAATCTCAAGTTTTTCTCCACCTCTTTATTCCCTGTTCAGCACTGTGATATTAAAATAAACTGACCCAATCTATCTCTTTGTTCAGTCCAAATTTTGATTTAAAGTTTTTAATCTTAAAATCCATTTGGCCTCTTGCATTAATATCGCCTTTTCCCAGTTGTCCCTTCTTTTAGGTCTCAGGACTACTTCAAGTCCCCAGAACTTAAGTTGTGGCACTGTATGTGTAACATTGCTTTTTTCTCTTTGAGATAATTCCAGAAGAAAACCTGTGATCGAAATGTCGATTCTAACTCTATTTTCTATTTTCAGTGTGCATTTAATATTACCATTTTGTTTCAGACCACCCAATGACACAGCACCTTGGTTCTTTGTTCTTACACTATATGTCTGTGTAGTTTAAAATGTCTGGCCACTGGTGAGGAAGAATCCTCACACCTGTGTATATAAGATCACATGAACACTTCAAACAATATTTCTGTTTGACATGCAACACAATCTGTAATAATTTTTTTCATCCCTAGCTACATTTTGGAATTTTTTTAATCTCTGTGCATGCAAACACTGAGCACATTTTCCACAGGGAGAATGCCCTGCTGGAAAGCAAGCAGGTTAAAGGCAGTTCAGGAACCACGCCTGGTGCTGAATACAAAAAGTACCAAAACAAAGCAGAAAAAAAAGGCTAACGGACTTTGGACAAAACAGACCACAGCTTTGTTCATAGGATAAAATATATATATATATATATATATATATATATATATATATAGATGTAAAGGTAGTACCATTGTGGACCCCACTGCCAAACATTTTCACACACCACCTGTGTGCTTTATCCCTGATGAAATGCACAGTACAGAGTACATGCTATATAGTTTAGGTCACAGGAAGTTGAAATGCATTATGCAATTACTGTATACAATTGACATCCACAGATGGCATCAATTTAAAACTAAATAATAAAAGAAAATTCGGTGCTAATATAGGTTCTATGTTGAACCACGCTAGCGATAACAAGGAAGACAAAGGTGGGGACCATAAAAGGATGAAAAACAAGTCACAGCTGCTAATAATATATAACAATGCAACGGAGAAATATACAACTAAATAAATAAGCTGAGATAGGTCCGTCTCCTTAAGGTCCATAGTAATACACAAGGACTGAGAAAGCAACACATCTCTTTATATTAAGTATTACAAAGTACAACCAAAACCTAAAAGACAAAGCATCATGTTAAAATCTAGATATTTACTGAAACCTTTAACCCCAAATTTGGAAATCTTGAATGAGATTCATGTTAATGATGAATTTATTTTGTTACACTTGAAATCCAACCATTTTACACAAATATTACCATGAGGAAAGGATATTAACAATGACAGAGTCTCTATATGAGAATACATCTCTGTATGATAATACATCTTTGCTAACAAGTATGGTGGAATTATTGGTGTTTTGACAGAACTGGTGTTAACTAACAATGTTAGTTGGGGTAGATTGGTAAGAAAATTAAGGTTAAAACAGTATTTTAAAGTCTTGGAAGAAACAGGGGTCCAGAAACAGACTGACCTGCAGGTTATGAGGAAAATTAAATTAAGCAGAACATGGGAGTTAAGCCCCTTTTTGTACCTTCAGACACTATTCCCCACAACATTTTATCACTTCAGAGAAGTGTAGAGTTAGATTTGGAGAAATTAGAAAAAAAGAATCAGGCGATAGATCGGAAACGATAATATAATTTAACATCTAAGGAGTTTAGAGACTGCTCACAATGTAACTATAAATCAAGCTGACAGGTGGGCACTGATAACCATGGGGTCAATGCCCAGCTCAGGGAGCAGAGGCAAACAGGAGCAGTTATAAAATTTGCAAGTAGCGTTTCATTATCAAAAATGGTAAAATTAAATTGCTCAGGATAACTCTTTACAATGGCAGTACAAACAAAGTCCTTTATCTGAGGGTTTTCAATTTCAAATCTCAGCCTCTCTCTAACAAAGATTGCTCTTTTATAAGAAGTCTTTGCCTGGCAGTTAACTTTTGCATCCTGATCTCATTAAGAGACATCCTGTTTCTCTAAAATATATCAGAGTTGTCAGTTTCTTTCCTGAAGCAGGCTTGTAACTAAAACAATGTCCAAAGCTGGTCTCCTGCTGACAGTTTGCAAACAAGTCCAAACTCTCAAGCAGCTATGTGCACAGCAGTAAAAGCATAGTGCTGGGAAGGGCAGCTAGCCCTGCTACATAAGTACACAGTCCCAAACAAACCCAGCACTCATCCAGCTACTCACTTGGATATAACAAGGTACAGAGGCATCATCTGGCAAAAAGCAGTGTTTTATTTATATTGCATCCAAGTTTGCAGTGTGGAGACCGTGATTCAAACACCACTCCTAACACCCCAGCCCGACCAAAGTCTTTGTCAGAGGGTGGAGTCAGAGTAGTCACATCCTCTTTTATGTACTGTTTTAGCCACAGTAACATTTTATAGCCCATCGGTAACTTGGCTAATTACTATATGGTCAATGACTCAGGAGAATTCGAACAAGTGAACACTATGCAAAATTCAAAAAACAGTAGACAGAAATCTTCTATTCAACAATCCAGATTACCATACAAAATGTTAAACATTGAAAAGAACCATTCAATTTCTACAGCAGCTTACTTACTCATATTTTATACAAATAATTGGTTGTTGTTATATATCAAATTCCAATGCCAGTTACAGTTTTAAATAGCAACTCATAGAAGTGGTCCAGATGATTTAAGGATATACTGTAGTACACACAAAGTTAAGTGAAAAGTGAAACAAGCCACAGCTCTGTGTGATGGCCGCCAGATCTTTGGACTGGTTGATTCCCCTTACCCAGAAGTTAGGATTAATAGTGTGAGGGGTGATCACTTTTTCTAAACTATGGGACCACAATCTTATTCTCTCCTATTTTGTAACAATGAGTGAGGTCTCATTTTTTGTGTTCACTTGTTCAAATCCTCCCTGAGCCACTAACTATACAGTAATTAACCATGTTACCTGTAGGACGCTGTAAAATGTTACCATGGCTGAAATACTATATAACGGAGGATGTGTCCGAAGCGCTGGGATGTTGGAGTGGTGTCTCAATCACAGTATCCACACTGCATACTTAGATACTATGATATGAATAAAAAGGTATTTACCACTTAATCCAGTTTCATATAAAGAGCCACATACGGAACTGCACAAATACTGTCACACACATACCTGACAGGGTCGCACATAATGCTTGTACTGTGAGGTGTTATATTGTGTAACAACATTCATGTCGATTGCAGTGGGTTTGTACATCATGAAATATTTGTGAAGTGTGCCATTGAAAGGAACTGTGCAGGGTATGTCATCAACCACTGATCACCATGTGTGCTGGTGGCAGACAATGCCCAAGTGCAGTACCATGCCCCTGCACAAATCTCTTTCAGAGATGGTGTGACTGTACATCCACAATCATAATAGACAGAATGCCATCCACAAGAACTGTACAGTGAGGTGTGAAATGAATGAATTCACAGTCCACTGTGTTTGTATATGACAATAAGTCAAACAGTAACATGTGGAACACAATTGTTAGGAACACATACTGTGGATGACCCTGTTCAAGATCGACATACACAGTTACTTCAGCTGATATGCGAAGTCATTCAAGAATGTTGGTTTCAGCATTATTGTCCAATGTATGTGTGTTGTACATGGAGAGTGTGAGAAATCCACCGGTCATTTAAAATGTATTGCAGACATGGTGGAAGTGGACAACATTGGTATAGACAACAATCTCCTGGGGTGGGAGGTGCCAGGAATAAAGATAGTACTACAGCTACACATTGGACCCAAGGACTGTGGGCAATACACCTTGCCCATCATGGAGAAATGCCCCGTCTATTTTAAATTTGGTGGAATTGGAGGAGGAGGATGGTGACAGAGCAACTCCCTTAGTGGTGTTCTGGTGCATTGGGGGAAACAAGGCACCAACATGGTGCTGCCACCACTTGTTGGCCCCAGGAATTGCTGGCAATCCACACTGTCCATCAGCGGGCAGTGTCCTATATATCTCAACCCTGAGGGAAGAGGAGGAGGCCTTGGTTCTCTGAGCACCACGGGGGGCAAACACCAAGATGGTGACACAGGCAATGGTTAGTCCTGGAATTGGTAGGAAATTCACATTGTCCATCAGCAAGCATTGACACATGTATTTCAGCTGCAGTGGTGGAAGAGTAAGGGTTTGTCTCAGCACCACTACCCCAGTTGTTGGGGTGGGGCAGACAGCAAGATATTGGCCAGGGGATAGTGGGCAAGCTTCCATATTCATTAGCAGGCGGTGTACTATGTATTGTAACCCTGGGTGAAGTGGAGGGCGTTTCTATGAGAAGCACTCGCACAAGTGTATGTGTGTGTGGTGTGTGTGTGTGTTCGGGGTGTGGTGGGGCACCTAAATGGTGATGAGGCACATGTTGAAAAGGTGAGGTGTGACATCCACCTTCTCCATCAATGAACATTGTACTGTGTATTGCAACACTAGGTGAAGTAGGGGATAATGGTCTCAGCAACACCGTCCTATGGCGGTGGAGGCCAGACACCATGATGCTGCTACAGCCACAAGTTAGACCATGGCATATGCCCAAAGCACTGTGTCCATCAGCAGGTACTGTGTCATCAATTACAGGACAAGTGGCATTACAGGATCTGTTAATAAGCACCACTCCAGGCAGGGTGGTGGTGGTGGGGCAGTGACGTAATGCACGGAGACTACGTTGGGGTAGGGATTTGGGGTCATCATGGCTAACAACGTGCAGGCACAGTTACTTACAATCTATGATCATGTAACATAAATTAATTATGAGCAAGCCCCCACACCAAATGCTGTGGTGCTGTATTGTGTGAACGAGCAACGTAGCAGGACACAAATGATGTCATGGTATTGCTGTTAACCCAAGGTCTCAGTGAACAAGCAGTGCTCAACCACTAACATGCCTATGCACACCACACATTGCTGGAAGCAACAATAAGTAGCGGCTTGGAGAGGGCAAACACCTACCGGTAAGAGCAGGGGTGACTGCTGTGGACAGAAAAGTGTATGTCATGTCTGCCCAATATGCACACCTGTGAAACCATACAAGGGATGTGACATAGTGCAAGACAGCAGGGATTATGTATGCAGTATAAGCAAACTTCTGTTGCACTTTTTAGTACTTGATGTAACAGGTGCAGGCCACACTAACACCGTCTTCAAAATAAGATTACCACAGCAACATAAAATTGATATGCCACGGCAGACAACACAAACAGTATGTGCACTGATACACACTTCCCAGGGTAATGCATAGAAACTCCATTATGTGTCCACCAGTGGCGTTCAGTTTCCGTGCTCATCTTTACAAATGCCCATGTCCCTCACTCCTACTGCAGAAACAACCGACATTTCTGTGTGCTCTTGTGGAAAACACACAACCTGACATAGCAAGACAGGTTGTTTAGTCTTGCAGGATCCCCCTCAGTTGACGACTGTGATGCCACTGCCTGATCTGAGGTGCCATCACTTTCATCTGCCTTGGATTCAAATATATAGGGATGAATCCCCAAACAATTGAACATACAGCTTGGCTCATCGTCCTCTGACTCTGAGGAAGATGAAATTTGTGCTCTAGAGTGTCTGTAACATGCAGAAGATGTGCTAGGGACTGGAGACTTTTTTTTTTGTCTCCTAATTCTATTTTTGGCACCCTACCACACCACTGAACTCTCTCCAGTGACCTCCGGAGCCACCGTCTCTACCTCCCTACATGGCTCAGCTACCCATCCTCTCCTCTTTGGCACCGGGCATCCCCCGGGTCTTCCCTCCAGGGAAGGGTTGCCCGCCCAGGGCGCTCTTCTTAATGTTGAGACACCGGACTGGAGAGGGGAAACAGCAAAGGGGCTGAGTCTGCTTCTAGGAGGTGGACTGTGGAGGGAGGCGCCTTGCCCTATCAGCAGAGGAAGGGGTTTTCTTGCTTAAGTCCCTGTTGAGCCCGGCTTATCAAGGCAACGTGCTACGCGGCTCCACCCCCAGGTTGTATGCCACGCCACTGATTCGCAACCCCCAGCCACCGCCAGAGGTCGCTCCTCGAGCGAGCGTTGTGCCCTAACCCTCCTGGGGAAGAGAGAGCAGTTCTCTGGATGCTCAGTCTCTTCACTCCACTGCCGACCCCCAATGACCCAGGCTCGTTCTTGAACACGGGTCACAGGCATGGCGCGAGGAGTGGTGTCCAGTGCCTCAACCCTCAGCGCCACCGGGCCGCAGGGACCAGAGACTTCACACTTTTCCCATGGCTCTCCATTACAGCACATAGGGCTTCAGCAGTGAGGGACTTCCCAGCGCGGCCTACTCTGACATCACACTGCAGTGAGTCCTTCATCCGGAAGAGCGGGCGCGATCTCAAGCACAATCGGAATTACAGCAATATACAAAATGAAAATGCATCAAGGGAAAATCCATTAAATACAAAAGTACGTGCACAGCTTTCTTTTATGCAGCAAAAACGTCCATATGTATTAAAGGTGACAGGGCCAGGATTGATCCTCTTTAAAGGGTGGTACTGAACCATCTTCAGTGGGATGGACTACAAGGGGAACCCTGAAGTAGAACGTGATGATGCGATGTGATGTCTGGGATCATCAGCCTCCACCCACCCCCACCCCAACCTCTGATAGTCTGGCAGTTATCTCGTGTGCAAACAGTGGTCTATTACAGAAACTGGTTACCTGTATGTTACTTAATTTGTTTTCACAAAATTTGTATGTACACTGTACTCCATGTTTTTGCGCGCCTTGATTGTAATGCTATTTGTGGAAAACTTCAATCAAAACGTAAAAAAAGAAAGAAATGTCGTCTGTCTCATGAGTGGCTTAGGAGGCGTTGAAGGAAGGGAGGGAGTGATGGCATCCTTAGCTTGCTCCCAGTCTCCACGGTCAGGATTGGGGGACTGAGACTTAACAAATGCAGCCACAGCCACAAAGCAAAGGGTGCAGAAAGTGCTGAGGAGTTCCCTGCAGCACAGTTCTCTCACTGCACCACACGTGCAGCTGAGCAAGAGTCATGCTGCAACAGTGCAGCAGCAGCTCGAGAGCCTTTGGGATGACGGCAGCTCAGGCAGTTCAGGTCAGCCCCCTACCGATGCGAGAGTTACATATGCTCATGAGCTTGGAGAATTGTACACATTTTGTTATTGTTCAGCACTGTTTGTTTGCTTACCCCTTTAATTTGCAGCCTTATACTGGCCCGAAGAGCATCCAAGCACAAGGGCAGTCACCCCATTCCTGGAAGGTCAAATAAGTGTCTTTTTCTTTTCATATACATTTTATTCCCCCATTCACCCCTGGCATGCCCCCTTCCATCCAGTCCCCCAGCCCTGCCACCCAGCTTCTCCTGGACTTACTTTCCCACCGATGTCCTGGCTTCTGGACTGTGGGGAGGTGCCCAGTCATCAGTGTGGGGCCTGCCAGGAACTGGACTTCATCCTGTGGCAAAGGTTTTTTTTCCACCTTGGTTTGTAGATTCCCCTGGGGCCCAGACAGAGCAATGCATGCATCCTAACATGTCTAGCCATGGCCCTGCCTCTTGCCACACCAAGTCCTGTACTGCCACCCGAACATCTCCAGGCAGCAGTGTTGTAGTGGACCGTGGCAACACCTCTCCCCCTAGGGATTAGAGCTGTCCCTCGGATGCTCAATCTTCCCTTCCCGGCTGACCCCCGAGTGACCTGCATCCATTCTCAAACCTGGGTCACTGGTGTGGCAGGTGGTAAGGCGCCAGCACCTAAGCCCTCAATGCCACTGGGTTGGCTAAGTAGTTCTTTTGTATGTTCCCTTCCCCAGAGATTTCCACCTGTGTACCCCTAGACATGAGGGGGCTATACAACATTATCTTTTGTTGCAGTTGCATCAAATTATTGTAAAAAGGTACTACAGCTCTTTGACAATAAAGTACATAGTATAGTTACCTTCAGGGGAGCAGCCAGGCTGTAGCCCAAAGATCTAGGTCTTCATTTAGATTCAAACATTTTGATCAAATGCCTCAACTCAGCTGGCCATGGATATCAATGTGCCCTAAACAGTACATATCTACGTGTGGGCCTTCAGTTTTTGAAATCTCAGTTACTACCCTGACCTTCCTCTGTAAAGGGTGTCCACTCCCTTTGGCCTAAAAATGTCCCTAGTTTGAAAACGCACAAGCTATCATTGCTCACATTCTGTAGAGATGGCTGGGGCTAGATATTCAAAACTGCCCAGTGGGCAAAGTGATTGTGCTCTGTTTGCCTGGGGTTTGCTCATGCACAATATTGAAAGGAGGCCTTTGCCTATGCTAACAGGGTAAGTGCAAGCAAAAACCATAATGTATGTGGTGGGAAAAGGGATGTGCGGGGATGGGAATACCAGTGCAGTGTAACATTCAGCACATTAGCACTGCGCAAAGGGGTTAGTGCATGCCACGTTGCACAGCACGCATACCTCTGGTCAAAACCTTGACTTACTCCTGGCAACACTAGCAGCTACCAGAGCCACTGCAGCCAACAAGCAGACTGGTGTTTGGGGGAGCACACCCATCTCCTGGCTTCTAGTGGCACCCGTCCACTGATCACCATTTCAGCTAATGTCACTTGCTTTCCCTGGTGCCTAGTGGTCCCCCCATCCTCTGATCACTGTCCCATATATTTATTTTCAAAGTCCCTGGTGCCTAGTGATCCTCACACCCTCTCATCACTGTCCTATACTTTGATACATCTCTCCCTGGTGCCTACTGGTCCCCCCACCCTCTGATTGCCAGTCAATTACGTAAAAGTCATGTTCCTGGTGCCTAGTGGTTCCCCCTGCCCTCCAATCACTGGTCCATTAGTTATAAGTCATGTCCCTGGTATCTACTGGCCCTCTCACCTTCTGATCCCTGGTCCTTTAGTTATAAATGATGTCACTGATGCCTAGTGGTCCCCCCCAAACTCTCTGATCACTGGTCCATTAGTTATAAGTCATGTCCCTGATGCTTAGTGGTCTCCCCACCCTCTGATCATCGGTGTGTTACATAGAAGTCATATCCCTGCTGCCTAGTAGTCACCCCCGGTCTCTGATTGTTGTCCTGTTTATAGGATTAGGTATTCCTGGTGGTCTGTGGGCACCCTCATCTCCGATCTGTGTCTAGTATTTTGGATAAGATAAGATAAGATATCCTACTGGTCCCTCATCCCCCCCAGTGTCTGATCCCCAGCCCCATAATAATACGTATAATCTCTGGTGTCCAGTGGTCCCCCCACCCTCTGATTAGTTTGAAGTGTTATTGCTATGAAAGCCTCAGTGAAAGAGATAAGTTCAGAGTTTAAACACAACATTATAATGTTTGTATAGACTACGTATACGCTGTGGTGGAAGTTTAAAAAAAAATCACATGAGGGGAAAAAATAAGAACTCCCTGGTGTCTAGCAGCTACCCCCGCACCGCGAGCACCGACCACCCACCTTACCAACCCACCCATACCAGAACGGCCGGTGCTACCGGAGACTATATAGCATCCGGCACAGCCCTCCTCTCACCTCCTCAGCCAGCCGCTGTATCGAATGTCAGGGAGTGTGTGTCTTATATAAAATACAGGGTGCGTGTCAGTACTGTACAGGGAGTGTCCTTGTAGAGTACACAGTCTGTGCGCTCCCTGTACAGTACAGAGGATGTGTGCCCTGTATATTTATTTATTTATTTACCTTGTTCACGGCACGGGATCATCTCACCGCAAACAAAAAAACGTGCAGCAATGAATGCCGCAACCATAAGGGTGTGTGCTGAAATAACATTGGGTAAACACCAACACCACAGAAACAACGCATGCCCTTAAAAACCATGGGCTAACTTGCTTTTGCAGGAGACATCACCCCAGCACCCCAGACATAGGGGCTTCACCCCCACACACACACGCGAATTTAGATAACAAACTCCGGGGCGGGGGACTTCAGGATGGGGAAGAAACTTGGGAGGGAAAACTTAGGTTAAAAAAGCAAAAAGTTGCAGCATGGGAAACCGAACCATGGTCCCTTGTCTCCCGTGTGCTAATGCCTTAGCCCCTCCACTATGGGAGCAGCTCGAAAAGGCACCCAGCACTCAGAAACTTGATGCCTCGAAGGAACAGTGTACAGCGACAGGGGTAGCAGTAATTCCCTTTGTAACAGGGCATTATTGGGAAGTCTAGGAGAGAGTCCCGCGATAGGCTCAACGCCCGTCACGTGGTGCAGGACCAACACGGCATTGTGAGCCGATAATGCCGTGTTGCTGTCCTGGGAAGCGCGTTCACGAGTCCAACACGGCATTATTTCTCATAATGCCGTGTTGGGCTCGGGAGCGCGCAAGACCAACACGGCATTATGAGAAATAATGCCGTGTTGGAGTCGTGAACGCGCTTCCGAGCACAGCAACACGGCATTATTGGCTCACAATGCCGTGTTGCTCCTGCACCACGTGACGGCGTTGCGCCTATCGCGGGCGCCATCATAGAGCCTTCAGTACAATAAAAGTAAACTGTATGGAGATTGCCTCCGTCTCCGCCGCCTTTTGCACTGTGATCGTCCTAGTAGACATCGCGCTTGTCCCTGTTACAAGAGCATTAATCACCGGCAGCCTCGGCGTCTACCGGTGATTAATGCCCGCTG
The DNA here is from genome assembly GCA_016271365.2 of Neoceratodus forsteri. Taxonomy (NCBI): domain Eukaryota; kingdom Metazoa; phylum Chordata; order Ceratodontiformes; family Ceratodontidae; genus Neoceratodus; species Neoceratodus forsteri. Next base: position 45,552,289 of record CM057457.1, on the reverse strand, counting down.
GGGGGTTGAACCCTCGGGCTTCGCCCTCGTGCAACAACGCCCCCCCAGCGGGCATTAATCCCCGGTAGACGCCTCCTCTGCCGGTGATTAATGCTTACATAACTGTTATACCCCTGTTGCTGTAAACCCATATGCTCTCTCCACAGTGTAGTTAATACCGTGCTGTCTTTCTTGCGCGGTACTGACTTTGTTCACTGGGTGAGTATACTGAGCAAAAGCCCTTTTTTCAGTAACGACCCACAGCTGCAATAATAGTAGCTAACGATGGTACAATTAATAACACATAGATACAACATTCAAATAAAACATCACATAATATTACAAAATGTGAATTAGCAGCAGATTTACCTCCTCATATATTACATAGGATGTGCGCTCCCCAACTTTCTATATGGCGGCCGGCTGAGGAAGTGTGAGGAGGATTGTATTGGTCACTGTATGCTCTCCCACAGCACTTCTGGTAAGGGGGTTGGCAGGGTGGGTGACTGGTGACTGCATTGCGAAGGGGCCACTAGACATGAAGGAGTTCTATTTTTTCCATGTGAGTTTTTTAAGCTTCCCCCATAGTGCATATATATTTTATACAGACACTATAATGTTATGTTTAAACTCTGAACATACAATCACTTTCACTAAGGATTTCATAGCAATAACTCTTCAAACTGATCAGAGGATGGAGGTAACCACTGGACACCACAGACTAAATGTATTTGTGGGTCTGGAGATCGGAGACCGGGGTGGGACCATGGATCACCAGGATACCTTTTCCAATATATAAGATGGTGATTGAGATTGGGGGGCATGGACCACCAAGGGATACCTAAGAACTGGTAACTGGAGACCGGGGTGGACCACATACCATCATGGATGCCTTGTCTTTATCCAATATACAGGATGGTGATCGGCAACCAGCAGGCCCAGGGACCACCATGGATACCTTATCCAGTATAAGGAATGGCGATCGGAGATGAGGGGACGAGCAATCGGACTGGGGGCGTGGCTGGTTGCAGAGGTGCAAACCTGACGCCACATCCCATGCAAATGAGCCCATAATTGGAATGCATATGACTCCTTTGTGCCTTGCACGCCCAATGGACTAATTTGCATGTTGCCATTTGAATACTGCATCAGAAGCTACTGGCGCTATCAAGTCTTGGGGCGCTGTTCCCTGCAATGCAGGGATCCATGTCAGGGCAGCGCTATTCAGCTTAGCCCATGCTGACATGCCTGGGTTCAGTTGGATAGCACCGGTGCGCTGTCTGACCGAATATAACATCCTTGTCCTCAGGGTCATGGGCACTGGGCAAGTGCAGCACAAAGCTCTGCATTCTGCTTTGCCCATTTTTGAATATCAGATCCCTGATGTAGGGTGTTGTTTGACTTGTTTTTCCTTTTAAGAAGTGAAAACCAGGCTGCCCACCTTACTGGTATTTCCACACAAAAACATGTTTGTTCACATTCCTTGATCACCTCTCATTGCACCTTTCGTGAACTTAGGAGCACCTCCAACACAGTCTAGCCACTCATTTTATGCAGTGGGAGTAGAGGAAACTATTGCATCATGAGTAACTGCTCCGTTTTGGGGGTGTCTAATTTTTTTTTTTTTTTTTAATTATTCTTTGTTAACCGGGTCAGGCCCATAAGGCACAAGTGCCTGTTTTCAGGGGAGACCCGGGAGTGCTGGGGAGGTTAAGTGATTTGCTCAGAGTCACACAATATGCAAGTAAAGGTTGGGGGAATCAACCCCAGGTCTGTCTGCTAGATGTACCCAACTCATTCACAGCCCGTCGTTACTCTAACCTCTAGGCTATACTGCCAGCTAATGTTCTAGAAAAATGCAAGAATGGACTTGAAACAAAACCGGGTTTGTCATCTATACATTGGAATAAATTTCAGTTCTGCAAAGTAAGGAGGCAGATGAAACAACCAGCAAAACCCATGAATTTTAGAGAAGGTAAGCAGTCATAAAATGTGGGTTTTAACTAGAAATAATATGATGCAATAAAGGCTGAGAATCACCCTGCCTGGCCCTCCTCCCTCCTTAGATAATACCTGTTCAGGCTACACCTGGAAAAACAATGCTGTGTTTGGTAGTGTTACCAGCCCGGGTTACCAGACATCCACTTTAACCTGGACATGTCCTCTTTTACAGCTGAGGATTTTCGTCTGGGCAGATTTTCCTTACAGTGCTCTTTTGTCTGGGTTTTCGGCTTCTTCGCAGCTCCACTTCTTGTCACGTTACTGACAGTCGAGTCTATTGTTTGTTGCCATGGCAACTGGGCAGGTCAGAAGCCCGTGAGTTAAAAAAAAAAAAAACCTGAATTCCTTCTGATCAGTTTCTGTCATGCTATGTGCACTCCTGCTTTTTGTGCATGACAGCCTCTCGCGAGTTTCACCTGCACGCAGGATTTGACCAGCCTGTGCAGGACGCGGTATGTGGAGCAGCACAGACTAGTGGAATACTTTGTTTTAATTTTGCTGTCACCATTTCTTGTCCCAGCTGAATCCAATCCCAAACAAGGGGTGAGACCTCCACCTGCCCACCAGGACTGGAGGACTGGGGCAAACCGAGTTGATCCCCTGTGAGTAGCAGCTAAGTACAGATCGACTGTCCTGACTCCATCCTGAGTGAGTGACACCTCTAGACCTGACCATCCTAAACCGTCTTCTGTTCTGCCTTCTGCCCAGCCAGGAGGAGTATGACCTGTCACTGTGTGAGTGTGTGCTCACTGCTGCGCTGCCCAGCCCAATGACCCAAGAGACTGAGAGACAGACTACTGGTCCAGACTCCAGACTGGAGGAGGAGAGAGGAGGATAGGATATTAGTGACTGCTGAGTGGTCGGAAGCTCGGGACAAAGTTGCCAGAGGCCGGCCACTGTACCTACCCAACTGAGAAGTGCCAACCCAGTAGTTCCAACTAGTGATTGCCACAACCACAAGTGAACTGCAACTGATGGAGGGCTACAAAGTGCAAGGTGCTGCTGATGCTGAGCCGCTGGCCGGCTGAGGTGAGGGCTGTCAGCTAAATTTGTTAAATAAAATAAAATACTACAGTGTGTGGTATGTACCATCCTATATAGGCTCATAATAACAATAACATAACACTGGAGGCAGTGCTGGGGGGGCAGAGGACGCGCGGTGATTTTGGGCTGCTGGTAGTAGTAGCGATCTTATGTTATTGTTATGTGATGTACTTCTTTATTGAATTTGTGCAGTGTTCAGTCATCGGTCCCCTTCCACCCATATATTGTGATGTGTCTGAGTCTGTCCCTTGCCGCCCCATCCTCTACCACAGGACACAGGCAGCAGTCTGATCTGAAGATTTTTTTTTGTTGTCGTCCTGCCGTGTGCCCTGATTCTGATTTCTGAGTGTGATCCTGGACCCGGATCCGACCCGATGAGACTGCCAGAAATGCTCCTCTGACCCTGCTGTCCCAGACTGATTCTGACCTGGTCCTGGGTGCAATCCATTCACTGACTGGACTGGTGCTGGTGGTAGTGGTCACTGTCTTTGCAGTGCAGCAGTTAAAGAAAACCCCATGATAGGAGGAGGATTCCTTCATCAGTGCTCAGTGGACTGGAGGAACAGAGCCCTGCCTTGGCACAGAGGAGGCAATTAGGTATGCCAATATGCTAAAGGCTGCTTAGGCTGTCTGACATCTCTGAAATATACAGAGTACATCAGCATTAGTGCGGGAGGGGGTGTCGGGAGATGATTATTATGAATTTTGAGTCTTCTGCCTGCCTTATTTATATTACTCCTGCATGCATTTTGAACCGTTATCTTTGTCAGTTGATTTTAATGTGTCTTTATTATTATGTCTCACACTTGCACTTTTTCACCGTGTGTGACCCGAATCAAGTTGCCCCAGGTTATATTTTGATAAATTGATCTTTTATATATCGTGTATTTTTTGTTTGCTTATTTTTGACCAGGAGAGATGCATTATGTTTTAGAAGTGCGACCTGGGAGCACAAGGAAGTTAAGTGACTTGCTCAGGGTCACACAGTATGTAAGTGGGGGCTGTGGGATTCAAACCCAGGTCTCTAGGTTTGCAGCTCAGAGCCTTAAACCACTGTGCTATATTGCCTCCTCTATTCTATAGACTGTATAGGAGGGCATTCACATGATGTCCAAGTATGTACTGCCCAAAGTAATAATCTAGTATATTTTTTGGTCAGTGGGTGGCACTAGCAACATTAACTTGGAGCTCTCACTGCCTCTTTCACTGCTGTTTTTTTGCACATTGAATAAACTTTTACCAATGCCGTGCCAGCCAGCAGTAGGTTACGCTTGCGGTCCAGCGACAGGTTTGGGAACCGGCTCGGGCAGCTGGATGGCTGGCGAGGGAGAAGGATCGAGCCCACCGGCCACTTTCCTTCTCTGGGAGGGAAGGGTTGCCTGTCCAGCTACTCTACCACCACCTGGGTGACCACAGGTGGTGGTACAGCTGGGACAGCCAGTGGGAGGAGAGGACATAGGCCGGGAGCCGGAGCATCTGCATGTCTCAACGTGCTCCACCCCTTGGCCCCCCTTGTGTGCCTATGTCCTCAGGGGATTGCACCAGAAACATGGAAAAGGACCTCACAGATGCCGGCGTAGATGGGGATCCAAGCTCCCAGACACCATAACCCGGCTCTCAGGGACTGCCAGACTGCCCGACACACACTAATGGACTGGAGGGGGACGTCCCGGGATCCCTCTCCTCCCTGCCAGGGGGGGGCACAGGCTGAGGCAGCATGGGGGCAGATCTGGCGGTACTCCAAGAGGTACCGGGGATGGGCATAGTGAACAGAGGATACCCCAGAAGACAGCGGCATCCATGGAGATGGGGCAAAAAAAAAACTTTTACCCCGCACTTCTTTACTCGTTGTAGTGATTGGCCATTTGGGGTGTATGTGTTGTTGTCCTTTTTAATTCCTTGTGCCTGTGTTTGTAGGCTCACATAATCTTTTTTTTTTTGTAGTGTTAGTGGGCATTTGGGGGGGATGTGTGCTGCTTTCCTTTGTAATTTCTTGTGCCTTTGTAATCACCTGACCCATCACTGTCACCCATGACCCGATGAGAGTCCCACCACGCCCCGCGCCTTAGTCCTTAGACAGTGTCCTCTATTTGGTGTCCCAAAATCTGGTAACCCTAGTGTTTGGAGACCTAGATGGGGTGTTGGCATCAGTCTGCAAGTTGCTTAAAAAATTTCAGCTTATGAAGTGTTAATGGTCATACTGACTGATTACGGCCAGCTGCGCATGAAAACCAAAAAGTTATACGGTACCTTGCTCAGACACAAGTCGCACTTCCGGTATGTTGTCTGACAAACATAAATAAAAAATTATAAGGGGACGTACATAGAAACACGTAGTAGCTTATTTAAGCCTACAACATTCAAACAACTTGAAGTCTTGCTGTATTCTGACAAATTGCAGTTAGCCCCAGCACTCAAACTGCCCCGGAGAGTAGAGGGTTAATTTCTTTGCAGAGCATAGAATGTTGAGCTTGAGCTCCGTTCAGACCTCTGTCTGCTGCACTTTGAAGCGCAACTGTCAGATTCTTCACTCTGCCTAACTGAACGGCCGCTCCGGAGATTTCTCCTTTGCTCGCGGTTCGAAAGTCAGTGAAAGTCCTCAATTTTACCGATTATTTTTCGCAAGTTTCGGTTCAGATCTCTGTCTGTGGTACAGTAAGTACTAGGTAGTGAACTAGACATAGTAAACTTGTGGAAATTGTAAAAACAGATTTTTCGACTGGTTCAACTGAACCGGCCGTTTAGTGAATTATATATTCTGTCTTTGTTTCTAAACTTAGAGTGTGGTTACAGGTCCTTATCAGTTTAAAAAAAAAAAGCATTTTCTTGTGTATTTTCCAATACCGTGACATGGTTAGAAACCGATAAAGGGTGTCTTGCCTGGTTGTTTGTCATAAAAGGGTAAGTTTGTGGTTAGGATGGCTCGTCTGAGAAACCCAAAGAAAACCGGACCCACTGGGTTTCAACACTGCAGTGTGTGTGGGGAGGTCTCAACTGGGCTGATCCCCACACCACCTGTGTTTATTGTCTGGGGTTTGACCACCTCGATTCAGACTGCCAAATCTGTAAAATTTCCCTAAGTCTACCCTGGAAAAAGATTAGGTAGGCTTAGGGATAGAAGCCGAGAAGTCCACTGACCCGGATGGCCAGCGCGGTTCGGGTCCGATCGAACCTGAGGGAGTGCCCGCTGACCAGGGCGATACTTCTTTGGGCAAGAGGAGAGCCAATCCTGAGGGATCAGTTCCTACAAAAAGAAAAGAAAAATCATCCGGTTCGGATCCAGAGACCCATTTTCCGACCACCGAAGAGATTGCCATAGTGATAAGGATTGTAGAATTACTTCGCCCAGCTTCGTCTGATCCGACGCCTTCTGGCAGGTGCTTGGTCCGGTCAGTTCCTCCAGTTCTAGATTATGCCCCTGAAGATTTCTATGAACCAGATTTGGAGGGGGATGAAGATTATGATGATGACGATGGTGTGGAAGGTCTGGTTGAGCCCATTGAACCGGACATCTCTCCAGACAGGCCTTCTGGTGTTTTCCCTCCTAGGCTTTCTAAGTCCCCTTCCCACTATATGTTTTACAGGAAAGTGGCAGAAACCCTCCAGCTCCCTGTGGAAGAAGCTGTAGAGGAAAAAGAGGAACCTGATTATGTGGAGATGATGGACATCCCAGAGTCCACGAGACTGTCTGTTCCCCTTCATAAGTCTTTTGGGAAACAGACACAAAAGATTTAAAAAACTCCAAATTCTGTACCTCCTGTCGACAGAAGGATGGACAAAAGGGACTTCCGGTTCCGGTATGCCTTCATGAATTCGTACTCTGGGGATCTCCTGCCTACAACATAAAAATAAACGAGCAAAAACAGCAAAATCTAATTCAAAAATTCAACAAAACAGCAGGTGCTCTATTCAGCAAGGCTCAATGGCAAAAATATCTTGAAATTGTTTTTTTACCGATCGCTGATATTACCGAAACCGAAGATCAACCGTCCGACGAAGGAGAACTTCATCCTAGGAGCACTCTGGGCCTAGAAAAGAAAAACCAGAAATTGAGACCCTCAAAAAAGATAACAGAAACAACTGCTGACATAATCCTGCAAGCAATATCGGAATTTCGGGGAGAGATTAGAGAATTGCTCAATAGTATCAGGGAAGAGATCACTCACCTCAAAACCTGAGCGACTGAAGCTGATCACCAGTTTACATTAAACACGTCCAGAATAGATGACCTCGAGGAGGTAGTTCGCATCATACTCTCGGAACAGCTCACCATGTCAGGAGGATGCAGAGAATGGGGGCCGAAGGCATAATATTAGAATATTTGGGCTTCCAGAAGGAGAAAGGGGAGCGACCAGCGTGCCTTCATGGATTATTTCCTCCAATAAGTGCTATCACTCGATCCGGAATTCCAGCTAGATATTGAGCGGGCGTATCAAGTGCTGGGCCCAAAACCCACGCCCTGAAGCCAGACGTGCTCATTTCTCATTCGCCTCTCAACTTCCAAACTAAAAACTCTGTTTATCAAAGCATGGCAAAAGGCAAGGTAATGTGAGGCCAAACCCAGCTACTATTTGACAACGACTACGCCCCACCTTACACAGAAGCAACAGAGAGAATATGGCTCGTTTCTCCCCATATTGCGATCTAAGAAAATTCGCTTCAAAACCCCTTATCCGGCCAAACTGGTGGTCCATCTCCCTTCAGGAACCCAGACCTACTCGTCTGCACAGGAAGCGGCAGCAGATCTTCAGTCAAAGGGGATTATCTCAGAAAAGACTAAGGATGCGATGACCCAGTGTCGGAAGCAATCGATCCAACAAGAAAAGACGCATGCATCCCATCCAGCGTTATCGATAGCTGAACTCCTGCAGTGCCTTCAACAATTTCGCAATTCATTTGCACCTGCCTGAGGATCCCTGAAATAAACTTGTCCGATGGGGTAAGTCAAGGGAGATGGGTTCAGCTCCTTGGGCCAGGGTGTTGCGTGGGGGGGGGAATGAGCCACCAAAGCCGTTTATCGAGAGCCATCACCTTGAGTCCAGGCAACTATCAATCCCCCTCTACACTGAATTTGGCCCCGGGTTGCCATTTGGACCAAATGCGGTTTCCTTGATGGTGGGGTTCTCCCCTTACTAGGGAATACTGCACATCCATTGCTGGGGCTCTCCGGCTTGTGGATTGGTTCTGCTCCCTCTGATCCTCCTCATGTCCCCACGTGCACTCGGTGTGTTTTTCCTGTCCCTTCAAGGCCCTGCAAGGGAAAATCTTGGGACTGTGACTCAACCATACAGGCAGGATGATTATACTTCTAAATCTTCAAATTGCTACAAGCAGGGACTCTCGATGCTGTGGTGAACTGAATATTGACTAGATCCCATCTTAACTAACTGTGCTTAGTGCTCCTGGTAGTGTCGCAGAGATGTCTGGGAGGCTTGGGGGGTGTCAACTACAGGAGTCCACGAGGCAAATTAAGTCAACTGAGGAATCAATCCCACGTCCTCCGGGGGGGGTGACATTCCCAAATTCTCCCCCTTAAATGAGGATCTTTTTTTTTTTTTTTTTAGGGGGGATTTTCCCTCCCTCCGTCCCTCTCCTCTTGTTGGACAAGTCACAGTTGTCCCAATGTCAAGATAAAATTAGCTCATCTAGCTTGTGGGCCCCCTTTACTCGACCACATTGGGCTCAGTATAATACTTTAGCAACATCACATACACCTGAAACCTTTATAGGAGGCTCTGGGCGTTACAAGGAGGGGGGCGGGCGAATGGCCAGGGGGGAGGAGTGGCCCTGTGCCCCTTCGGGTTGATCCCACAAATGCTGACATCCAGGTCTGCTAGATCCCTTTCCCATCCGCACTCAGTCGTCTTGATAAGTAGACTCGGGACTGAGTGGGGCCAGCTGGGGTTTCGCACCCACCTTCCAATAGATAAATGGTAGTCTGTGGGGCACCTTTCTGATACTGGAGCTCTTTCACTTCAGGTGATTTGAACTTACATGTCCCAAATGACAGATCACAACTGAACTAGGTGCCCCTGGCCATATAGGGGCCGAGCGGGGGTGGAAGCGTGGTGGGGAGGAGAGAATGCTGAAGAGGCAGAGAGGTCCCTCTCTTTTCCTCCACAGGGGGATTTCCTCGACTTTCCCCCTTGGTCCTCCCGTCCCATCCCACCTCTCCCACGAACCCTTAAAAGTTAATGTTCTGGATACAAGGGGAACAACTCATTGGGATCCCTTCCTCTTGAAAGGACCAAATGTGGGTTTGGCACCCCGGACATTGGGATGCTCAGATCTGGGGCTGAACATAAGTGCCAGCATATATATATATATATATATATATATATATATATATATATATATTTTGAGTAGGTGAGCGATAAAATGGAGTAGGATTTATTTTCTGGTCTCCCTTATACAAGACTCCCTTTATCTTCCAGCCTATTATCCTAGACCCACTGAGTCCTATATGAGAGGACAAGGCAGTGAATCTCCCAGGAGATCTTTTTAGTCTGACAAAATGGTAACACCGGACCTTTTTAGGAGTGATCAAGATATCGCTCCCTTAGGGGCTCTATTCCTGACCCTGAATGTATTTTTATTGGGGTCATGTCAGGAACCCCTCTCTCCTCTCTTGATCCATGCGGATCTAAGGACCGGAGGCCCCAGGAGAAGCTCCAATTGAGCTCCTCCCAATGGGAGGTCAGAGTGTATATAGGTTTACAGATAGATAATAGGGTGTGAAAAGGTTGCACACCAATAGTTTTTGTTTCAGTTTACTTTAAATATGTTATTCTGATAACTAGTCGGTTACGTTTAACCCTGTTTATAGACCAAGTTTATGGTCATGAGGTAAACTGTGTTCTTAGCTACCCAAAAGGTTGTCAATTGGGGGGCAGGGGGGTTAAAAAACCACACATACAATGGAACAGTATTCTATAAATATTCTTTATTAAAACAAAGTCATATCATTACTACATTGCTGGCTTTACTGCTACAGAAGTACTCCAATGGTTGGGGAGCATGGTCTGTACGATATTCCTCATCTTCACTCTGGTGGGGAAAAAAGAAACATAAAATTAATTTTTAAAGACCTCAGGAAATGGGCATGATAAATCTGATAAAAATAATATCCCATAATATCAACGGGATACATGGCCCGATTAAACGTGCAAGGCTCATGCAAAAGTTATCTAAAAATCCCACAGACCTGATTTTCCTTCAAGAGATCCACCTTTCTGAAACAGAGCATCTCAAGCTGAATTGGGGGGGGCAGATACAGAGTGGTGGCCTCGTCTCATCCCAGAGGCAGGAAGAGAGGCTCAGCAATTCTTATTCCACGGAATACCCCCTTTCAGACAGAGCAAACTCACACAGATGCACAAGGCCACTATGTAATAATTTGAGGATTACTGTATGGCAAACAAGTAACACTAGCTAGTGTATATTTCCCTCCCCAGTTTAATTTCCCAGTATATAGGGGATTCATATCTTCATTGCTTGATCTCCTCCAGGTTCAGCTGATCATGGGGGGGGACTTGAACCTGACACTATCCCCTCATATAGATTGTTCAAATCCCCAAAATTACAGAAACAATATGGCTGCCAGACAATTCAGGTCCACCATAGAGCACTTGGGTTTGGTGGACATCTGGCATCGGATATTTCCCTCAAGCCAAGGTTTTACTTATTACTCCCCAAGATTTAAAACCCACTCCAGACTTGATTATATCCAAGGCCCCTGGAATTCTGTGATTCTGTGGTTGCGGAATTTTCTGCAGAATTTGCATCACGTCACAGAATTTATATAGTGCACAGAATTCATTGTTTTGGTGAATTTTCATTCAAATATACAGTTTTTCCATAGTGCAGAGCTCCCGTGCCCATCTTGTTTATCTGAAGCCCTCTTCTACGGATGGTAGGTGATGTCATCAGTGACATCACTTCATATTTTAACCAATGGTAGGGCTGCATTCTGCCACAGAAATGAATAAATCATGCCGCCTAGGAGCCCTGCCACAGAAATCAGAAAATTCTGCCGCACAGCACTAGGGGCCTTGATTATATCCTAACTACATGTGAACATCTATCTTTAATACAAGACATTAGCATCGGCTCCAAACTAGTATCAGATCATCACCCCTTGATCATTTCTCTGGATGTGGGAAGGGAGAAGAAAAACTCCCTCTGGAGACTTAACCCTACTATACTATCAGACAAGGAATACATGGAAAGCCTTTCCTCCAGACTTTCCCTCTTCTTTGCAGAAAACTCAGACTCAGAAATACCCCTAGCCATACAGTGGGACGCGATGAAGGCCACCATTCGGGAGAAATGATATCCTACTCATCCAGAAAACATAGGGAGAGAGAATTTGAATACCTCAAATTATCGACCCAACTAAAAAACTACCAGATGTTATATCAGGAGGGAGACGCTGATTTACAACTATTAATAAGAACTATGAAGGCAGCACTTCAACAAATTATTGACAATAAGGTTCAACAATCTCTTTACTATCTCCGCCAAACAGTTCAGGAGGGAAGGCCTAGGAGTATCAAACATTTGGCCAGCAAATTAAGAGAAAGAAAAGTACATCAACCATTCTTAGACTCAGAAATGCTACCTCTGGAAAGACCCATCATACCGAGGAACATATTCAACAGGCCTTCATTGAATATTACACCAATTTATACTTCCCCCAGAATGAATCAATACAGTTCTTAAAACAGGCAAATCTTCCAACTCTCTCTTCCCTCCAAATCAAGTCCTTAGAATCCCCTATCTCGATATTGGAGACTGAAGAATCCATCAAAAAATTAAATCTAGGGAGATACTCAGGACCAGATGGTTATAACGCAGAGTGGTATAGAAAATTCAAAAAAGAATTGATCCCAAAACTTCATGCTCTCTTCAACGAGATCTCCCAATGTGGTCTGTCCCCCCCATCCTGGGATTTTGCAACTACAGCCCCGATACTAAAACCTAACAAAGACCCCTGAGATCCAGGGTCTTATCATCCTATTTTGATTCTTAACATTGACTATAAAATCTACATGGCCATTCTGTCTACCAGACTTGAAACAATAGTTCCCCATATTATACACTCCAACCAAATCTGGCTTTATTAAAAATAGAAACACATCTGATAATATTCGTAGAGCCCTTCTACTACAGGAATATGTTTGCACCAGACAAATTCCCTTGGTATTTATAAGTTTAGAGCAGTTTGATCGTGTGTCATGGCCCTTCCTATGGGAAACCTTAAAATGTTCACTTCCCCCACAATTTATATCATGCTTAACAAAAATATATAGTTCTCCTAAAAGCTACGTTCAGTCAATGGCTCACTTTCCTTCCTTTTTCTCTAGGGGGACTAGACAAGGGTTGCCCATTGTCCCCTTATCTTTTACTGTCTTTAGAACCCTAGCAGCCCTACTTGAATACCCCCTCAGTAGAAGGGATACTGATAGGCCAACAAAATACAAAATAGAAATGTTTGTAGATGATGTAATGTTGACCTTGTTGTCCCCTCTCAATCCATCCGTCAACTTGGAAGATCTTATCCCAATTTGAAAAACTATCTGACTTTAAATTAAACATAAACAAATCAGAATCTTATTGTTTAACTTCTCTCCATTTCCTCTGTTAAAAGACCTTCCCATTTAGGTGGCGTGCCTCCAAAATAAAATACTTGGCCTCCACCTTCTCACTGACCAGGAGTATTAGAGTGATTAATTATGAACCTCTTACAGTCCAGATTCAGGCTGACTTAGACAGGTGGGCCTCTGCATATACTCCACTATACCAGCGAATTTCTATAATATGTATCAATGTCCTCCCTCGAATTCTATACCTACTTCAGACCATCCCCTTCTTCCCTTCTAAATTCTACTTTACATCCTGGAACAGAATGTTACTGAATTTCATATAGGGAAAGAACCGTCCCAGAATTAAACTTTCCATCCTAAAACATTCCTTATCTCAGGCGGGTTGAATCTTCCAGATTTTCACTTATACACCCAGTCAGCATTCTTAAGAACACTGATCTTATGGTTGATTGACACCTATAACTCTCCTTGGAAAACTACAGAATTTCAATTAAATGAGCTACATGATATTAAGAGGATCCTCTTCTCATCAGATGATAGGCCACTTAGTCCCTCAGCATTAACAGGAATAACAGCACAGACTTACAAGATATGCAAACAGATCAGAAAATCCGGGCCAAACTTAAAAATATATGAATATTGTAAATTAATATCCCAAGATGAAAAGTTTACTCCTATTTATATGGGTCATACCTTCTCTTTGTGGCGAGATATTGGGTTATCTCATGTTTATCAGTTTCTCTCTTCAGAAGGAATTATCCCATTTGATAAACTCCAATCCCTATTTCCCCTAAAGAATACAGACTGGTTTCGATGCTTTCAAATCCGAAATCACATCCTCCAAAACACAACAATATCCCCTGCCCTACCCAATGCCAGATTTGTTAAAACTTTTCATAGAAGCAAATAAGGGAAACCTGGGATCTCACATAATACGTCTCATATATTGAGAGCTTAGAAATGGTCTCCCAACCTCCACAGCTTCTGTATTAGCACGTGGAATAAAGATCTTCAAATTGAAATACCCACTGACGTTTGGTCCAGATCCTCTTTAATTGAGATAAAATCTGTCACTTCCCCCTACTGGAGAGAATTTTCATGGAAATGCTGCTCCCAATACTTTAGGGCCCCTGCGGCCCTTATGAAATACCTTCCAGCGGAGTATGGGAAGTTTTGGAGGGAATGCGGATGCCTTGCCGCCACATTGGGTCATGTGTTTTGGTCATGTCCGTGCCTACTGCCCTTTTGGCTTACACTCCAAAATGAGCTAACTGCCTTGTTTGCGGAATCTATAGAACTTACAGCTGAACAGTTTCTTCTGGGAGTTTATTCGGACCATGCTTCCCATTGGGGACGCACTATATTACCTATATGTTATATTGCAGCCAAGAAAGCTATCACGAGGTGATGGATGAGGGCCCAGATTCCAACTGTTCAGGATCGGAGAAAAATAATGTCAGAAATATATATATCGAGAACTTTAATGCTGAGCAGCGGGAGGGTCACATCATTTACTTTGAAGTGGAGTGCTGGATCCATCATGCATCTGCAGAGAAGTAGACTTCTGTCCATAATGAATTACAGTTATGTAATAATTCAACTATAGACTGTCCCAGATTAGAGAATAACATGTGGACTGAGTCCTTATCGTAAGTCTAATTGTGCTTTAGCATAATACATATAAGGTGAGAATAGACCCTTAAGTCACCATTATTCAATGTGCTGCCCCATGTTAACTATTCTTATTAATTTTATAAAGGATACAATGACATTGAAGCCTATGTAAAATATTTCAATCACTGTAATGCCTATTGAAACAATGATATTTCCATTCTGTATGTATGTGGAAAAACTTTTAATAAAAAGAAATAAAAAAAAAAAAAAAGAAGGATGGACAAAAGGTACACCATATCAGGTTCAGGTACAGAGTACTTGTATCAACAATGCAGCCATGTTGGGGTTGTGCAGGCTGCAGCCTGTGATAAGGCTAATATACCCTTGGCTTACACCCCCAGATAAAGACTCTAGGAAGCTGGATGCCATGGCAAAGGAACAGTACATGGCATCCACCTTGGGATTCAGGCAGGCTAATTATATGGCTCTATGCAGTGCCATTGAAGTCAGGTGGGACACTGTACTGGCACTGGCTAGCAGGCCTCCCAGCTAGCCTCGGAGCCAGAGGGTGGCTGCTGATGGGATTGAGGCATCTAAGGTACAGTTCCATGCTACTGTGGACTCCAATGATGTGTTATCTAGAGTCATGTCTACATCTGTGGCTCTTCGGAGAATGGCTTGGCTCAGATGTACTAGCCTCTCACAGGACACCCAGGCTAAGGCCATGGATTTCCTTGTGGTGGGTAATTCTCTGTTTGGGGAGCAGACAGAGAATTACATGAAAACGATGGATGAGTATAGGACCACCTATAGGAGTGCACAGGCCAAGGAAAGGCAGGCAACTCCTCAAAGGCAGCAGGCTAGGGGCAGGGGCAGGCATTTTCATAGGCCTTTCTACCAAGCACAGGCCTCATCTCCCTTTCCTCAGAGGGGGTTCTTCAGAGGGAGAGGCAGAAGGGGGATGAGCAGGGCTGCATCCATCCATCAACCTAAGGCTCCTGCCAAGCAGACACCCTGATGTGTCAGCCCGGGTCGACTCCCCATTCCTGTAGGAGGCAGGCTGGCTTACTTCATCCAGGACTGGATGTCTGTTACCTCAGACAAGTGGTCCTGGAGGTGGTAAGCTCAGGGGCTGAGTTCTCAGCTTCAAGAAATTTCAAAGCTGAGGGCCAGATCTTTTCCACCTGTAAGCATCTCCAAAACCATTGCCCTAGAGGCAGTGGTTTCATCTCTCTCTGAACATACAAACATCTGAAATTTGCCAGCAGATAAAGGCCTAGAGGTCTATCAAGTTTGCTCGAATGTGCAGCTAGCACCCCTTATTCTACAGCTGCCCCCCCTTCCACCCTTCCCCTTCATTAACCCTCCCTTGTCCCTGTCCCATCCTCGTCTGAAGCAGTCCACTGCTCTACTGCATACCACTTCAGCAGGTAATGCATTCCACCCAGCCACCACCCTCTCTGTAAAAAAGTGTCTCCTCATCTCCCTCCTGAACCTTCCTCGCTCCAGTCTCATATCATGGCCCCTGGTGGCCCTCCCCTCCCTTACTTTGAACAGCCCCTCTGTACCCGTCTTGTTTATTCCTTTCATGTATTTAAAGGTTTCAATCATGTCACCCCTGTCTCTCCTCTCCTCCAGTGAGTACATGTTCAACTCCTTCAACCTCCTCTCGTATGATAAGTCCCCCAGCCCCTTGATCATCTTTGTCGCTCTCGCCTGCACCCCTCAGTGACAATGTCCCTCTTCGAATCACGGGCGCCAGTACTGCACGCAGTACTCAGGTGTGGTCCTAATGACCTATACAGTGGCAGAATCACCTCCTTCCTCCTCGAGGATACCCCTTGCAATACAACCCAGCATTTTGTTGGCCTTTGCAGCTGCCTTCCTACATTGTGCCGAGTTGTTCATTGACCTGTAATGAGCACACCCAGATCCTTCTCCTCCTCCTCTGTCTGGCTAGCTGCACTCCCCTAGCTGGTAACTCCTCCTTGGGTTCTTCATCCCAAAATGCAGCACCTTGCACTTTTGGCATTAAAGCCCAGTTGCCAGGTGTCTGACCAGGTTCAAGCTTTGCCAGATCATCCTGCAACCCCTGCCATCCCCAGGTCATCCACCACCGCACCTACCTTGGTATCATCAGCAAATAGACTGATCTTGCTCTTGATGTCCCATGATATGTCTACAATGAATATCCCAAACAACACTGGTCCCAACACTGAGCCCTGTGGAACACCGCTCATCACTGCCCTTGGGTGTGAGCTCCCCACCCACCACCACCCTCTGTTGCCTTCCCTGCAGCCAGTTTCCTACCCATCTCACCAACTTTGCCCGCCCTGTGCCTACTAACTTCCTTCCCAGCCTTCCATGTGGCACTGAGTTGAATGCCTTACTGAAGTCCAGATACAGGACATCCACTGCATGGCCCCTGTCCAGTTGCCTAGTTACCCAGTCATAGAACTCAATCAGGTTGGTTTGGCAGGATCTGCCACGTATGAAGCCATGCTGTCTGCTGTCTGGCTCTAAAGGCTATGGAGAGAGTTCCTACATTGCACAGGGGCAAAGGTCTGTACTCCAGGTACTTCTTTACCCCAAAAAAGACAGGGGAGTGGCAGTCCATCCTAGACTTAAGATACCTGAACAAACATCTTTTAAAACCAAAATTCTAAATGGTGACTCTGGGAATAATCATTTCCTCTCTAAGGCCAGGGGACTGGATAACCTCCCTGGATTTAAAAGATGCCTACTTTCACATTCTCATCAGGTACTCCCACAGAAAGTACCTCGGGTTCGAATTGCCTTCAGGCCATTATCAGTTTAAAGCTATGCCCTTCAGCCTGACATCAGCTCCAAGGGTATTCACAAAATGCCTAGCAGTAGTAGTGGCCTTTTTAAGAAGGAGAAATATTTCCATATTTCCATACCTGGATGACTGGCTCATTGTGGGTCAGTCCCCAGACCAAATCAAGTCAGACCTTCAAGTGACTCAGCAAGTGCTCACTTCCTAAGTTCCTTCTCAATCTTCCCAAGTCAGTTCTCGAGCTTGTCAGCTCCTCACCTTCACTGGGGCAGAGTTGGATACAGTCAAAGCAAGAACTTTTCTTCCCCTGGAAAGGGCAAGGGCTATTGTAGAGCTGGCTTCTTCATTCCACCTTCTGGTCTCTCGGCCAGCAAGGCACTTCCTTCAGCTTCTGGGCCACATGGCAGCTTCTACAGCAGTAGTCCAAAGGGCCAGATTTCAGATGAGGGACATTCAGTTTCACCTGAGGACCTTTTGGTCTCAGAAGAAAGATATTCTAACCAAACTAGATCCAGTAACTCAGACTCTGATCCCAGCTCTCCAATGGTGGCAGGATCAGAGCAACCTCAGGCAAGGAGTCCCATTCATCAGTCAGTCTCACTCTGTGGTCCCAACCATAGATGCTTCTCTATTGGGTGGGAGCCCATCTGGGGCTCTCACAGCCCAGGACTGTGTCCCCTCAGGAATACCTTCTTCATATCAATCTCTTGGAACTCAGGGTGGTCTTTCTGGCCCTGCAAGCTTTCTCTCAGTCAGTGCAGAACAAGGTGGTTCAGGTCAGGACAGACAACACCACCACCATGTGGTACATCAAAAAGCAGGGAGGCACTCAGTCCACGGCCTTGTGCACAGAAGCCATGAAATTGTGGTCCCTAGCTTATTCTCTGCAGACATCTCTGATAGCAGTCCACCTTCCAGGGAAGGACAATGTGCTAGCAGATGCACTGAGCAGGATCTCCCAGGGCCATCACAAATGGTCCCTGGACCCTCTGCTGTTGAAAGTGATTTTTTCAAGGTGGGGCACTCCAGAGATAGATCTCTTTGCAGCCCCAGACAATCACCAACTTCCTCTGTTTTGTTGCAGACCCCAAGTCTTGGGCTCAGTCCCTCTGGATGCTCTGATTTTGAACTGGGAAGGGAAATTCCTATATGCCTTCCCGCCCTCTACTGTTCAAGGTTCTGGTCAAGGGTATGATCACAACCTTGCAAAGTGATTCTGATAGCTCCAGACTGGGCCAGGCAGCCTTGGTTCCCCCTGTTGCTGTCCCTAGCAGTCCATCTTCCCCTTTCTCTTCCCAAGAATTACAACCTGTTAACCACCTCTCAGGGAAGGATTTGGTACCCCAATCTTCAGTCTCTCAATCTCAAGGCATGGCTCTTGAAGAGTTAGAGTATGCAGATTTGCATCTGTCCCAAGGGTTCTGGATATTCTCAAAGCCTCTTAAAAGCCTGCCATCAGAAAACTTATAACTCCAAATGGAAAAGATTCAGCATTTGGTATTCCAAAAAGCATATATCCCCAGACACTGCTGAATTGTCTACAATTCTGGATTATAAGTGCATCTTAATGGCCTAGGCCTCAGACCAACTACTTTCAAAGTACATTTGTCAGCTGTTTCTGCTTTTCTGTCAGTGGAAAGCCTTCCTCACAAATCATCTCACCCTGTATTCTGTACATTTTTCAAGGATTGCTTCATACCAATCCCCTTTAGAATCCTACTCCTGCTTGGGATCTTAATGTTTGCATTGCTCACTTATAGCAACCCCTTTTGAGCCTTTGTCTTCAGCAGAGCTTAAGAACTTGACTTGGAAACCTGTTCCTGGTAGCTATTACCTCTGCCAGGTGTATCAGTGAATTGCAAGCTCTGTCAGTGGAGCCTGATTTTATCTCATTCCATAGAGATAAGTTGGTCCTTAGAACTAATAGGAAAGAGGTACAGGGTAATGCACCTGTGAAACAAAAACCCAGGGGAAGATTACACAATGGAGGGGGGAGGTAGTAAAAACAACAAAAATGGAAAGGCACCTGGGGGTAATCATATCAGATGACCTTAAAGTTGGCAAGCAATGTGAGAAGGCGGTAGGGAGGGCTGGGGGGATACTGGGATATATAGGGAGAGGCATCACCAGCAGAAAATGGGAAGTTGTTATCCCCCTGTACAGACAGTTGGTGAGACCCCATCTGGAGTACTGCGTCCAGTTCTGGAGACCCCATCTCTGCAAGGACATAGACAGGATGGAGGCAGTTCAGAGGAGGGCAACTAAAATGGTGCAGGGTCTGCAAGAGAAGCCATACAAGGAGAGGCTAAAGGAGCTTAATATGTATACCCTTGAGGAAAGGAGGAGAGGGGACATGATAGAAACGTTTAAGTACCTCAGTGGAATCAACAAAGTCAAAGGGTAGCATCTTTCAGAAAAGAGATGTGCAAGAACAAGGGGACACAATTTGAAGACAGAGGGGACAGCTCAGGGCAATGTGAGGAAGTATTTTTTTCACACAGAGGGTGGTGGACGCATGAACAGTCTTCCTGAGGAGGTTGTGGGGTCTAAAACTGTGGGAGAATTCAAGAATGCATGGGACAGACATAAGGAAATTTTTGTGGGGGGTAGGAAGAAATAGGCTGTTGGTTAAATAGGATCTGCAGCTTGTCCTCTCGGTAGGGAAATGGGCAGACTAGGTGGGCCAAGCGGTCCTTATCTGCCGTCAAACTCTAAGTTTCTATGTAGGAGGTTTCTTCCTAAAGTGGTTTCAGATTTTCATCTGAACCAATCTATGTCTCTCCCTGTGTTCTTCACTGATCATTCTTCTTCAGGAGAAAGACGTTTACACAGTTTGGATGTTAAAAGAACCCTTAGTTACTACATTGAGCGTAGTAAGGCTCCCAGGTTTGACTCCCTCCAGTTGTTTCTCACTTATGGGAAAGTGGGGAAGGGCAAACCTGCCCCTAAGAGAACTATTGCCAGGTGGATTGTCTCTTGTATTCAATTCTATGAGAAGCTAGGCAAAATCAGTGATGAAAGTGAATAGGCAGCACAGGAACAGAGTTCCTGTACCTTTTGCAGCAGGAATGGAGTTCCTGTACTTCTTCCCACTGACACTGGAACTGAAATTCTTAAACCAGCAACATAATGACAGTTTCTGGCCCTGTGACCTGAAATTATGGTTTCAGTAACAACATTTGACTTGTATAACAGTGCTGTTTTGCTAGAAATACTTCAATATTGCTAACTGAATCTACTAGTGTCGAAACAGAAAGACGTGTCTTTGGACAGCCATCCTTCAGATTCAAGATCTTCATTCTGCATTTCACATTCACCAGTGCCTGAGTTCCTGTAGTTCTTGTCTACCACTGGGCAAAATACCTCCCTCAGGCCTGAGGGCTCATTCAACTAGAGGTACAGCTGCTTCCCTGGCTGCGGCCAGGGATATTCCTTTGCTAGAGATATGTAAAGCAGCCACCTAGAAAACAGTCCATACATTTACCAAGCATTACTCCCTGGACATCCAGGCTAGGAGTGATGCTTGGTTTGGTACAGCAGTACTGCACAGCCTATTCCCAAGGTAGGTTCGATTCCCTCCTCCATGGAGGTACTGCTAGTAGTCACAACAGTCAGAATACAGCAAGATTTCATGTTGTTTGAAGAAAAAATTACTCACCTTAGTAATTATGTTTCTTCTAATGGAGTCCTGCTGTAGTCTGACCTCCTTCCCCGCTTTCCCTCTCAGAATCTGTTTTTGGGAAGTGGGCTGGCAAGTGCAGTGTTGCACCCCAAGGGTGCATTTGGGTACTCCCTCCTTTTAAAGAGGGGGAGTGGGTTGTATATAGGATAGTGCATGGGGAATGGCTGACAACAGGGCTATTCTTTCACCGAGTTGACACTATGATGACGGATTACCTCGAGGCGCAGCGAGAGGTAACCATCTCAAAGTGCCAACGGTGAAAGACCTTGTTGTCAACTGTTCCCATGCAATTTTCTTTATAGTGTATGGTGGAACTCATTTTTGGGAAAAAAACAGCTACTAGAAGGAAAAAAGAATTTACATTGTGAACGTTCCACACTAACCATTAATACTGCCCCGATTTGCTGCTTTAGCCATGTGTCCTGTCTATGGAGTGAGCCCTAACTGTCAAATGCTGCGCGAGGACACAGTGTAACGTTAGCAGTACAGTAGAAAACATCATTCTGTTGTACTGCGAACGTCACTAGTGTGTGACTACAAGGTTTCGAAAACGATCAATTTCGGTGGAGAACGATGTTCCACCATACACTATATTATTAATTTAACAGTGTTAAGTTGTTCACTACCTGGTTTTTGATTTTCTTGACTTGAGTCTTTTGGGGATCCAAAATATTTGGTTGCCATTTGGCTAGTAAAAATTTTACAATGTCCACATAGTAGCTAGTATTAGCTCATAAGAATCTGACAGTTGCATTTCAAAGGTCTGAACCAAGCTGGAGCTCAACCGTCTATGCTGCATAGAAATTAACCCTCTACTGTTCAGGGCAGTTTGGTGCTGGGGCTAACTACAATAGTCAGAATCAGCAAGACTCCATTAGAAAAACATAATTACTAAGGTGAGTATTTTCTGTATGCTCCCAGCTCTTAAACCTACCCCTGTCTGCCTCGTTCCCATTGTTGGGGTAATCCTTTGTACCAGAGTTACCTCATACTTTGGTATGTGCACCATATCTGACTATAAATATCTTTTCTTCACCTGCTTGGTCAGTGCGCTTATTTCTGCAGTGCTGGTGTGGGGCAAAGTCTACCGCTTTGGGACGAGATAAAGGAGTCGGAACTGCGCGTCTCACTAACAGAAGCCACTCCCTGTGGCTTTCCACACTAGCAGCACAGTAAACGTCCAGCAGCAACATGGGACGTTTGATCGTTGTAGGGGTGATAGTTGCACTTTTGGGGATTTTGGGTGAACGACTAATAAACATCAGGTAAGCGCATTACGCCGTCTTGTTACAAAGTCAGTTAGTAGGCATCAACTCAAATTCTGTGGACTTCCCAATCGGCGTCACGTCATCAAATGTTCCTCTGCTTTCACAGAAATATCACCTGCAAGGGTAGAAGACTACCTCCTTTGCAGGTGACTATGATGTTAACCAAGTAGATACCACTTGGTGCTTTAACAGTGTTGGCGAGTATTGTTAACATTCGCAACTGCGTTGGACGCTGTCTCGAGTCTTCCGTAGTTTGTTTGCACTGCAGAGTACCGTACCTCACCTGTGGCGCGCGCAGTTTTCTTGCCGTTCCAGCACATTCAGATCGTAGTGGGGACGTTACCTCATTGTAATTTTTTCTTCTTCATGTGGACTGAATGCAAGTATCAGTCGCTACTGCAATGTAAGGCAACTTCAGGGCAAAAAAAAAGCTGTCTCTCGCGTACGTCCGCGGGTGCGTGGTCTGACAGCGACGATCGCAAAATAGTGACAGATGGGCCACTTTTTCTTTTTCATTAATAGTTTTAACCAGGAGTAGCACACTAAGTTGAAAGCTTTTTAACAGGAGGGATTTGCTAGCACAGGGGAGTTAAGTGACTTGCTACACTGCCGCGACGGAGAATCCCATGAACCATGTCATTTACACTGACCACCACTCCGCACATACTTGTAGCGGCTGCCTGCCGCAGCTGACAGTGGCATGAAATATGCTGTTTACACTGCTACCGGTTGGAGGGTCACATACATGCAGGGGATGTGCTTGGGGAACATTAGGGACCGGCCACATACCTGCAGCAGTCTATGGAGAGAACACTATCCCTCACTTAGCGAGATATTTAAATGGCTACCTATTAGGAATGCACTGGGCGAGGAATAACAAGTGTGGCGCTGCCTACTGGTCTACCAAGGGTGCCTGAGCACCACCAGAAACCCTGCCGATAAGTAAGTAACCCACTCAAGGGTGTGCAGTTATTTAAGCAATATACCCCGACAGGTGTGGGTATATTTAAGCAATTTATCCCTCAGGGTGTGGGTACACTGGAGGATTTACTAGGGTTCTTGAGATCAGGTCACGAGGCGCAGGCTAGTGACCCCAACCACACCAGTCGTATTAAGTTCTCCAGCAGTACCACACCCTGAGGGATAAATTAATATTATACATATGCAAATGTTGTTTCTTTAATGTTTTTAACTATTTTCTAACTCACTGAGGTCCCTACACTTGGAAAGAGGATGTCATTTTGTAAACAATTTACCGGGTGTTTTAGCGAGGGGGCGACAGGACAAATCGCGGCAGTTTCCTTTGAAGTGAAAGCGACCGGATTAGCACGATATAAGGTTGGTTGGCACTTTTTCCAGTGGGTACACTGGAGGATTTATCACGGTGGTAATTGTGCCAGCCAACCAATCAGGATGCAGGATTTGGGATATTGGATTTACCACATTGTATAATAGAGGATTTACCATGGCTGGTGTGGTTCAGTCCTGAGGCGCAGCCAAGGGACTTAACCACACCAGTTGTGGTAAATGTTCCAGTATACCCACTCCCTGGAGGGGTATACTGCGATTATACAAAGGCCTCACTTGCTTTTTCACAAAAAAAAATGTAAAATGTCCGCTTGTTTAAAAGTTGCTGCTCCTTTGTTTTCACTGCAGCAGTACTGCTCTGATTTTTTGCAAGTTCTCGCATGTGCGAGAGGATCACAGATTTCAACCGCCACTGTTCTATTTTTTTCACCTTCTTTGCTTTGGAGAGAATGAACTGCATTTTCTTTCTTTTTCTTTCCGGTGCTTCGCTTTTTTCGGAATGGTGTGCAGTTTTTCTGAACTTTTCAGGCTAGTGACAAGGTAATTCGCTGTCGCCTGTGTGTTTGGCAGTGGTGTGTTTGCAAGGAGCGGAGGATTTTCCAGGAGTTCCTGATGTGGCAGTGGTGGCTGGCACCTTTTCCAGTGGGTACTCTGGAGGATTTACAACGCTGGAAAGGTGCCAGCCAGCAATCAAAATGCAGGATTCTCTCTCTTTTTTTTTTGCCTGTTGTATAATAGGGATTATACAATGGGTACAGAAATTAAGCACAAATCCTCTAATCTCATTGGCTACCTGGCACTCCTCTCCTGTTTGTAAAGCTGCAATCACCCCATGGGAAGAGGTGCCAGGCAGCCGCATCTCTAAAACTCATCTGACCCCGGAATTTGCCAACCAAAGCCGCCATATTGAACCCCGCTAAGCAGCCGTGTACCGCAGCTGACCGCGAAATTCAAACAGACTTGAGTTTTAAAATTTCACTGCTCCACAAACTAAGATGCCAGGCAGCCTCTCAAGCCATCACTGGCCATAAATCACTGCGAGACCCATCTTGGTCCACACGTCCTGACATCTTTCTCACTCGCTTACACACCTGCTTCACAAAAAAAATTAAAAACCACCAGTCGTTAAAAAAACAAAAACAAATGGATACCTCCTTCACCTTAACAGACGAAACCCTACAAACAGCACACTCCCGAAAATCCAGCACAAGAGAATTCTGCCCGCAATGTGCTCTCCATCACCTTTTTGGCATCTCAGCTGGCTCGTCGCTCACAACCGGGCCCCCCCAAAACACACTGCAGCCGAGAACCATGAAGCAAAAGTACGCATCCTCAGTATGAGGCAGCTCCAGACAATCGGGAGTATTTTTTCCATCGACATTAACCACAGTAAAAGTGGATAAAATAGGGAAAAAACTTTATTATTTTCTGTGTGCCCAAAAAGAAGACGTTGTATAATCACAATATGCCACTCTGAGGATGTTGGTGATGCCAGGAGTTACCACGTCTGGGGTGTTTTGGCCACTCGCCACGCCTCGTGGCGAAACAGCACCCCAGGGCGTGGGTAAATCCTGGCATCACCAACACCCTCTCATGGTATACTGCTTAATTGTAACATATACAATAATGTATGGCGGACTGTGTATAATGAGAATTTAATGCCCACCCGAGGTGTGGGATGCTACATAAACCCTGAGGACGAAGCTTGCGGGGCTTATTAAAGCATCCTACGCAGAGGGGCTGTCATTAAATTCTTGTTTATGCACTCACCCCCATACATTGTTCTATGTAATTGCTGGGGAGTGTTTTCTCTGCTGCATCTAATTTTAAATGTGAGTGATAGTTTGGCCAGTAGATGGGAATGGTGTTTTGCAGTTTGTAGTTTCATCCCCTACAAGTTCTTTTGACTTACTGCTTGGCAGGAGATTGGGGGTGGGAAATCACACTGTAGTTTAGAGATTAGTCCCAAGCAGATGTGATGACCTCGGATCAGTGTGAGAGACGGTGAGTCCGTGGCAGCAGTTGTAAGATCGACAACCGCTGCTCTTTGAACTTCGGTGGGCATGAGTCTGGAAGGCGTGGTGACTGAGATAGATCAACTGGTGAAGGAACAGAAAATTGTTCCCCATTTGTCTGGTACTTGCTGGCAGTGTAGGTTGTGAGGGGGCATTTATGGGAACCATCAGCGTGTGGAAGCAGAGTGCACCTGCACACCGCGAGAGAAATCGGGCGCATGTTTGCTGCTATAACCCGTGGGTTATAAAGGTGAATTATATAGAGAATAAAGTATGGGTCTGGGTGTGTAACGAATTTGCACACACCGAGGCGTTGATGCTACGCAAGCCCGAGGCTGGCTTCGAGGGGTTTATGTAATCAAACCCCAAGGTGTGTAATTTGAGTTTTCACACAACCAGATCCATATATATTTTATTTTTATATAATTGTTGCTTCTTTTTTCCTCAGCAATTATATAAAATAAAATAGGCTGCTGTGCCGCCGCAATCCAATCATCGCCATGGTGCAAGATCGGCTTTCACTTTTATTTGTAACATTTGTCCGACTATTGTGAGGAGGTCAAGCCAGTAAAACGAGGAACATCAAAGTTTAGTTGAAATTTTACTTACTGCCGACAGTCCGTGGCAGTTTCTTTATTGGGTCTGCAGGTTGGGAAGGAGATGGCGTCGAGGGTGAGGGGCGCGGGGCGCATCATGAGAAAGTGGGGAACCAGTGTCGTTATAAACACTCCTTTATAACGCAAATTACACCACAGTTTCCCTATGGGGAAAAGAGGAAGCCATTAATTATAACCCGTTTTTTCATGGCAATAAAGGTTAGACATAAATAAGCACTTTCCATTGAAGCAATAGCAACAGCTGACCAAAGAGCACTCGGGCATTAATTCCCAAGTAATGCCCTGTTGCTGTTTGTGAACCAGAGTAAATTCTTTGTTTAAGTGCACTTCCCATGGCAACTCAACAGATGGCTATAAAACAGTGCTGCTGCAATTGTTTCACAGCCATCTGCTGGCCTGCTAAGGGAATCTAGCACTGATCCAGACAGTAAGGAGAAAAAGTACCATAACAGTAAAAATTATAAAAGTATATTTGGCAGTGATAACACCATCACTTAAAATGTTGCAAAGTAACGTCTGCCTACACCCACAATATATGCAAGACAGGCTACATTCAGCAGAATGTGTACTATCAATTCACTGTTTAAGATAAATATATTAACTGTGTGTCTTTTTGGCATTACAAGTTAGCAGTACAAATCTGCTTATTTCTGGAAATGCTTGCCTTGTTACAAGTGCATTAAGCCACCCCAAAGGAGGGTTCTACTGGGGCATTAATGCCTTGTTGGGTGTTTGGAGACACTCCGCCTGCAGTCTCGTGCCACCCCCCAACCAGGCATTAATTCCCCAGTAGAACCCACCTTTGTCGTGGCTTAATGCTTACTTAATGAATACCTCAGGTAATGGAATCTTGTTTCCTTTATAAAATTATTGTAAAGGTTACTATGAGGATACAGTATGTAAATTGTTGGGTTATATTTAAAATGTTTTTAGTAAGACAGAAAAATGCTTTATAAATAGGGATGTGGAGGCATCCATTTTGTGGACGGGAAGGGTGTTGTGGTGTTGTCACTGCCTCACCAGTGTTAACAATGTGCAGTGCAGCAGGTGAGAACAGTTCAACTGTTCTGTCAGGGATTCTGCTATATTCTGAGAAACACCCAGGATTTTATGTTTGGCAGAGTGCAAGAAAAGAATCCGGACTTCCAGTTCCGGTTTGGCAAATGGTGGCAGCATAGTCCTTTGAGCTCTGGGACCCCTCGCTAGCAATCATAACTAATCTTCACTGTTCACTTCACAATTTCTTACTATTTCTCCCCTCAGTAGCAAGCTGGAATAGCTACTAAAGCAGCAAAAGCCAAAGGGCCGAAGTCGGCCACCAACTAAACTAAGGTGAAGCAGCTCGCTTTAGATGAGGATTTGGAGAGTCGGATGGCTTGACCGTGAATTACCCAATCGAACTCCGAATCATCACAGGATTTGGATGGTGAGGATTCACTTTTGTCCTGTAAATCGAGCAGAACCCTGAATAAGATACTTCACTCGGTTCAAAAAATCGAATAATCTTTGGCAGACCTGAGACAAGATGTATGGAATATAAGAAAGTCTACCACCAAACTATCTGAATTGACCGAAAGCCCAAAATTCAATCGATCACTTACTCTTATACCTGCTTAAGAGAGACAGAGAAATCCAGGGCTGCCTAGAAGATATAGAAAGCCGTGCCCGACGAAAATATTTCCGGATTCACGGCATCCCCAAGGAAGCAGAAACAGGGCTTGCCACCCCGATTGACTTTGTTCAGCAGCTGCTTCATTCCATTATGGAGATTCCGTCAGATCTCGATATAATGATGGACAGGGCCCACCGCTCTCTTGTACCCAAGCCCTCCAGTCCAACAGCTAGGCCTAGATCCTGGGTAATTCGAATGGCCCTCTATCAGAGGGAAGCCTGGCGGCTCTGAAACCTTAAATATAAAAATAACCCTATCTATTTTGAGCAGGACTTTTCCACAGCCCTCCAGTCCAAGACACAGAAAACAAGAACTATACTGAAAGAGATAAGGGAAAGAAGAACATGCGTGCACAACTTCTCTATCCTGCTTGGATCAAACTACTTTTGGATGAGGGCCCTAAAATCTTTAACGGCTTGCTGGATCTATTACCAACATTGAGAGAATGGCAAATTTCCCCACCTGATATGGAGATCGGTCAGTTGGAACATAATATTACGACCAGCACTTGGACTGTGATCACGAAGGATGCAGCTCGACCACACCAGGGGCCATGCGAAATCCTTGTGCAGGGACGTCTGGATCATCTGGCGTGCAGACAAAAGAAGAAGGCTGACGGGGATTACCTTACCCAACCTCCCTGAAGCGTTGATGAACAAGGCCACATGTGTATTTTGCAGGATGGACTGCTAATACGAGTTCAGATAACGTCTTGCCTTGTGCTGGCGTTAGGAGATTCACCCTCCCTCTGCTTTATGGACAGTATCTTTCTTGCCTTTTTTTTTTTTGAACTTTGGATTTGTAAACAAGTATAACGAAGTGAGACAATAACAGGTAAAGGGGGCTTCGGTTAAATAAGAAAAACTCAAATAATCATACTTTACTGCACCACTGACTAAACTCTCATGCTTTCTTTACTAGGTTGCCTTACATAGACAGGCATTGAATAAGCTGATATAGGAATTGAGTATTGGGGTCACGGCTTTGGATATTTAAGCTGCATGTATTTCCATAGTAGGTGCACCCGTCCTCTATGGCGACTGTGAGCTTAAATAAAAGATGCAAGGTGCTGAATCAGGGTTTAAACAACTAATTATTTTATTTTACTGGGATATTTACTATGAAGTGAAAGGGGGCGAGTATCTGTAGAATTGGTGCAGATCAAAACTGAGCATCTGCTGCTATTATGGGTAGAGCTTTTCACTAATGTCACATCTCTTGTGCACAGCTCCCCACTCACACTGATGTTACACAGTCTGAACAACCGGCTGGGACTCGACTTCACTAGAGTCCAGGAGAACTGGGTCAAATACGTGGCTCCTTTTTCTCCTCTCAAGGTAGAGCGTCAAAAGCACTAGCTCACCTGGTTTCACAGGGTACCTCTCGAATAGTGCCCCTACCTTGGAGGTCACATTGTAAATAGTTTCCCCCCCCGAGGGTGTATCTAAAGTTTGGACTGCTGTTGCAGGGGTTTCAGTTACAAATTTGAATGACTGATGTCAAGTTAAACAAAAACAATCCAATAACATTTAAGTGCCATAATGGTTGGGAGATTATTGAAGATACAAGAAATCTTGAGGACAAGAGACCTACTACCCTTAAATTTGGAAGGTATGCGAAGACATTTTTTTTTTTTTTTTGAGAGGAAAGCATCAAAAGGAAAATTTGATGGGAATAGGATCCATTGTGCAGTCAATTTTTGCTCTATACAGGAAAATGGGTGACAGGCGAAGTATATTAATAGTATGTCAAAATGTAAATGGATTAAATAATCCGGTGAAAAGGCGGAGAGTTCTCTTGGTCCTCAAAAAAACAGACCCCCCCTTTGCCATACTCCTCCAGGAGACGCATCTTAGCAAATCGGAACATGCTTAACTGGAGAAATTTGTTTTTTCTCAAGTGGTGTCCTCATCCTATGGGAAAGGGAGGAGATGAGGAACAGCTATATTAATTACCCAGGGCTCTTGATTAAATGTTTTTTTCCTCCTATACAGATCCAGAGGGGCGCATGGCAATTTTGGTAGGTTCACTAGAGGGCGCCCCATTTACTCTTGTCTCGCTCTATATCCCCCCCCCCCCAACCAGACTCCACAGTAGCTGTGGTAAGCGCCATCCTGTTGAAAATTACTGAACTACAGGCGGGAACTTTAGTAGCAGGTTGGGACTTAAACCAAATAATGGAACAGAGACTCCTCCAACCCTAGAGATCTCAGAAAATCCCAAGCTAGTAAATACATCGGAGAAACCATGTGGTTGGATGTCTGGAGATCTCTATACCCTAGAGAAGAGAATATACACATTTTTCTCCCCCACATGGCTCATACACCAGACTTGACCATTTCTTAATATTGGGCAAACATTGGTCCATGGTAGTGGACTGCAAGCACACCCCCTCAACCCGATCCGATCATTCCCAATTCTCTCTCAAACTAAAATGGGGTTCAGTCCGTAGACAGTCCCTATGGAAATGTAATAATTATTTGTTAAACCTAACAGATTTCACAAAGGTGCAAATTTCCCAAATTATCCAGGAAAATGACTCTCCGCAGATTACGAGAGTCACACTTTGGGACACTATAAAAGTTGTATTAAGGGGGGACATGATTAAATATGCAGTACACCACAAAAAACAACAAAGTCTACATTTGGAGCACCTTCAACAATAGCTAAAAGATCTTCAGACGGCACACACTGGGAGATCAAGCTGCCTGGCCCGTACTACAAATCACCAAACGGGTCCAAAAAATAATTGATATTAAAACTGAACAGGCTTTACAACGCCTGCGGCAAAAATATTATGAGACTGGACCGAGGGCAACCCGTTTACTGGCCCATCGCCTAAGATGGCAGACCTCCCAAACCACAATAGCCCAAATTAGAGATCCTAGAACAGGTCACTTAGGAAACAACAAAGGAGATTTTGGACTCCTTTAAGGAATACTATTATAACCTATACACCCTGGAACATACGGTGGATGATGCACAAATACAGAAGTACCTTTCTAAGCTGAGACTGCCAAGCTTACCCCAAACGTAGGTCCTAGGTGTAATCCCTTCTCCTGGGAGAGCTCACCAGGGCAATACATTCCCCAAAGCAAATAAAGCACGGGCCCTGATGGCTACACACCAGAATTTTTTTAAGTTGTTTAGAGAGGAGTTGGAGGTCCCTCTCCTGGCAGTTTGCGCAGCCACTCAGGGTGGTGGGGGGGGGAGAGACCTGCCTCGGACCTGGAACTACGCGGTCATTACTAGTATCCCAAAACCAACTAAGGATATAACTGAGTGTAAGTCATATAGACCTACATCTATATTGAACTTGGACTATAAAATATTTACAACTTTACTAGCAAAACGTCTAGTGGAGGTCCTACCTGTGCTTATAGATCATGATCAGATGGGCTTTATCCCGGGTCGACAGACCCAGGACAACATTAAGAGGACCCTTTTCCTCCTTCATCACGCCGCCCGGTCAGGATCTTCCTTCCTACTACTAAGTTTAGATGTGGAGAAGGGTCAGTCGCTCGGAGCGTTTGAATTCTCAGCAACTTTCATTAAAAATTTACAACATTTTCACAAACCCTAAAGCGTATATTAAAATAAATGGGAAGGTTTCTACTCCCATACCTTTTACTCCGGGTTACTAGACAGGAGTGTCCCCTTTCCCCACTCCTATTTGCCTTATACTTAGAGCCACTTGCTCAAGACCTGCGGCAGAAGGAAGAAATAGAGGGTATACATCTGAGGGAGGAGCTCATAAATTAGCCCTGTACACAGACGACCTTCTAATCTACCTTAACATCCCGGAACAGGGTCTAATTCCACTATGGGATACTTAAAAGAAATTCAGATTATTAGCGGGATATAAGGTGAATACCACTAAAACTGAGGTCCTGGCGGTCTCCTACTCCCCCTCAGAAAAGATTGGACACTTTCTCCTTTAATTGGAATAGGGAACATCTTAAATTTCTTGGGGTTCATATATCCCTAGACAGCACCCACATTTTCAAGCTTAACTTTATCCCTATACTAGAAAAACTATGCATGGATCTGGAGAGATGGGCACTTATACCTATCCCCCTAGTGCAAAGAGTAGAAACGGTTAAGATGGTTCTGCTCCCTAAGTTTTTATACCTGTTGCAGACCCTACCAGTGCAAATCCCGAGCCCATACTTTAATAGAATGAATAGGGAAATCTCCGATTCATGGGGCAAGCAGAGGCCTAGAATTTGCTTCTCAGTGCTCCAGATGCCAAAGAGGGAAGGTGGGCTTTCCCTTCCTAATTTAAAGTGTTATCATCAGGCTGCCCAGCTTCGCACAGTTTTTTATTGGTTAAGTAAGGGGTATGTTGCCAAATGGAAGCTCTTGGACACTGGAGAACTCCCCAACTGGAACAGACTCCTTCTCACTGGGGGGAGGCATGCTTGAGCTATGTAATGGGACTCCATACATGGCCCATGCTTTATCCAATTGGTATGAGATCCTGGATGACAAATCCCTATGGATATGGGAACCCCTATTAAAACCCATCGCCTATGAGCAGACCTTTGTACCAGCAAAATGGGACTCTGGGTTTCGTAGATGGGAAGCGAGAGGCCTTTTCTTAATTTGTCCCTTCCTTGGAGAGGAGGGTGTGCTGTCATTCCAGGACGTAGTAACCCAGTTTGGAATCCCATGGAGGGACAGTGTCAGATATTTCCAGGCAAGGGATTATATCCACACTCTCTACCTCCCTACATGGGAGGAGATTTCCCCTCCACACATTCTCTCTCATTAAATTAGCATTAGAGAGTTGGGCACCACAAGAAAAGATTCTCATATTTATATGGAGCTCTCCGGTGGAAGGGGGACACATCAAAAACAATCAGAAGGGCATGGACAAGAGATTTAGGTGAACCAATATCAGAAATAGTATGGTCCAGAGCTTTGGAAAGAATACACTGGGGACTGGCCGTGGTGAGTTGGAGTGAGTTCTCGTGGAAAGTGTTCTTTAGATACTTTCGAACCTCAGTAATCACAGGAAGTACAAAGGAGAAGCACATCGGGTTTGTTGAGGCTGTGCCAGTCTCCGCAGCACTTTGTGCATATTGTGAGCTGTCCCTCCCCGGCCCCCCCCTTTTTTTTTCCCCAGGAGTTGCAACAAGCCATATATTCCACTTTTGACCCAAACCTTGTTTTAACCCTCACTGTCTTTTTCAGGACCTCCCACCTGATCACAGGAACATGGGTACAGTTAAATTACTAAGAATAATTCTTTTAACAGCTCAAAAAACAATTACTAAGAATTGGCTCACTAATAAGGTTATTTCTATAGGTCAATGGCAAGACCTAATGATTTCTGTCTACAGGATGGAAGTCTTGCAGCCTCCATCAACAAAAAGACAACCACAATTTGAACTGCTGTGAGAAGATGGGTCATATATATCACAACACAGAGATCTGACTTTGTGCCATGAAGGAAGCTAGCAAAAACTTGATACCCTTCCATTGATGGATTGATATAACATCCCCCCATTCCCATTTCCATTTCCAGCCCCAGTGGGTCCTATTTTCAGTAGATCCAGATTCACATTTATACAGAATCTGGATACTTATAATGTGAAAACTATTTAAATAATTCCTTTAATTCTGCTGACTTTCATAGACTTAAGTGCGCCTGAAAGGTAATTAATCTATTTCTTTATTATCCATAATTGACTCACTTACGCTGGACCTGTTTAAGAGAATTGCTGTAAATTACTGGGCATTGGATACATTTCTTTTCTCCATGTTTTCTATTCTGCAATCCCACCTATAGAAGTGGATTTTAATTTAACTATATAAATGGCACTAAGTGTATTTATGAATTTGTTGTATTGTCTGTGTATATGTGTTATATCTTATGTTTTGAAAAATTCAATAAAAATTCAAGTTTAAAAAAAAAAAAAAAAAGATCCAGTGCTTCATTTTTGTGATAGAACGGGATCCCTGTCTGTAGAAATAGTTTGTTTTAGCCTGCTTAATTGTATACTGTTAGAGCTGGTGAGGTAGTGACATCATCACAACACCCTTCCTGTCCACAAATTGGATGCCCCACATCACTATTTATTTATTTATTTATTTATTAATTTTTTCTTTTAGCTATACTTTTTTTCTGCTGGCTGATGTCCGGAGACGCCAGCGTCCACCATCCAGCACTGACCCAGCCGCAGGGCTTACCCCGTGCGTGGGGTTCCCAACCCCTACCAGGAACTGGACTCAAGGGACCAGTGCCGTGGCTGGCCGACAACAGAGCTTGAGGTGCCCTCCACCGTTCTCACAGCGGCAGGGATTTTGTTTTAAAAATGTTTATTTTTAATTTTTCTACTCCCTGGAAATCGAAGTGCACAATACCTGTGGAGTGGCATGCGCATGCATCCCATACGCCCCTCCAGCGCCTGCCCCAACTCCTCCTTCAGTGTGGCAGCCATGTCTCCCAGCCCGCTAGAGCAGACTGACACCAACAACTGCCCCCGCTTAAGGAGAGCAGTCCGTCGGACGCTGAATCCTTCTCTGTCCCTGCCGACCTCCAGCCTTCATTCCCAAACACGGGTCACTGGCGTTGCGCAAGGTAAGGCGAACAGTGCTTCAGCCTTCAGTGCCACTGGGCCGGTCACATCACAATTTTAAATGTATTTTCTGTCTTACAGAAAACATTTTTTAAATATAACCTAGCAATTTACACACTGGACCCTCATAGTAACCTTCACAATAAATTGATATGGAAACACAGATCCCCTTTACTCCCTGATAGCCAACTGCCGCCCTGTTGTGAGTTATTGCTTACTTAAAGTTGGGGTCCTATGTTAATCTGACCCCCTGTCCATTGTACAATCTTTCACTTTCCAGATCCATAGGAACCGTGACACATTTTTGCAGGAAAGTTACACATTTGCAAACAGGGCAGTGTTGTGAATGTTGACATCAAGGAGGGGACGGGGGAGAGAAAGAGCAGCAAGTATCAAGGGAGAAATAGTAAATAAACACAATATCAGGGAACCCGAGAGAGACTGAATAGAACCAAGCGAAGGAATCAGATATTCTGAAAGCTAAAGTGGTGAAAACAAGAAATCTTGAAATGGTTCTTGGAGAAAAAGTAGCATATATATTTTTTTAATTTATTCATTGAAATGTTTCACCAGAAAGGCACACTGAATAACCAGTTGCTCATCTCCTGGTGCGACCTGGGTGGAAGGGAGCAGGGAGAATACGTACATCATACACATCGGAACAATCAGTACATGGGAATCGTATGGTACAAGTGGACAAGACGTGACATACAGCAATGGCAGGAATGTAGGATTAAAATATACAACATGGTGGGGCAGTTAAATTGACAAATAGAAGTGCAAGTACATTTTAGATAAGTGCTACTGAGTAAATTGCATTACAGTCCCAGCTAGGGAGAGGGTTGGAGTTGGAGAAGGGAAGGTTGTGGTGGTTGATATAAAGTGCAGTTAGGGGCAAGGAAGTTATTTTTTTATTTTTATTTTATTGAAATCTAGGATTACAATACCTTTGAGCAGGAACTGCTCATTTACAAAGATTCCATGTCGAAGGAATGGGGTATACATACATACAAAGGCCAACATAATACATAGTTACACAATAAAAGAAGTAAGAGACTGAGACTTAGGAAATTCCAGTAATTCAAAATGTGCCAAATGTTAGGTAGCATGACATACCATCCAAGGGCAATCTTAGAAATAAGCACTGCAGGTGAGAGGAAGGGGGTATGTAGGCAGGAAGGCCATTGTCGGAGGGTAGAGGTGAGGTAAGAGCTCTAAAGTGGAGAGAGGGGAGGGATAAAAGTCAGGAAATGCCCAGGGGAGGAGGAAAGGGAGAGGGGGCAAGGGGGTAGGCAGGTAGAAGGGGACAAGGCAGGGAGAGGTAGCGGGAGAGAAGTTATGAAGGGCAGAAGAGAGAAAGTGCCGGATTTGATGGGGGAAGGCCATGGGCATTCAGATTTTAAGGAAAGCGGTGAATAAAAGCAACCTGACCAGCATGTGGAGCGGAGGGGGAGGTTGTAAAATACGGAGCAGAGAATCTTAAGAAGGGGGGGAGAGAGAGGGGGGGAGAAGGAGGGAGGGAGGGAGGATAAGTACGGTGGCAGAGAGCCAAGCCAGAATGTGGAGATAAATTTGGCACAGTGGGAGAGGCAACTGTTAGTGAGAGAAGGGAAAGACAGTGAGTGATCAAGATCACAGTGGTGAGTACGTACAGGAGGGTCCAAGGCAAAGCAGCAGAAATAATTGAAAAAGGGGGTCCAATCTGCATAAGGTGGATTTGGGAGCAGCACTGTAGACTACATCACAGTAGTTGAAAATGGGGAGAATCATCTTTTGGACAATCTTACACCTGGCTGTAAGTGGAATGCAGTTACGGTTCCTGTATAGGGTGTCGCTTGGAGCGCAGTTTTTTTTTTTTTTTCTTCCAGGATAGCGTCGGTGTGACCAGAGAAGCTGAGGTGTTGGTCCAACCAAACCCCAAGTTGTCTAAAAGAGGAGGTGTCCTCAAGCAATGTCCCATCCAGGGCGTGGAAGGTGGGCAGAATGGGGAGCCTAGCAAGTCTCTGCTTAGTGCCAGAGGTCATGGAGACTGTTTTTCTTGGCATTTAGAAAAAAAACTGATGTGTTGCAAGCAATCCAGTGCTGCTTCTGATTTAAAATCAAGCTGGAGTCTGGATTCCACATCACAGGTTGATTGGCCAGAGGTGAACAACACGGTATTGTCTGCATACATGTGTGTGGATGAGGAGGAGCACGCTTGAGAGTAAGTCATTTAAAAAGATGGAGAAGAGTAGGGGTCCCAGCACGGAGCCCTGAGGAACTCCAGTGTGGATTTGTCAAGGAGGGGGGCTGGCCTTGGATATTCTGATTGTGTTCGCTTTGTGACTTAGACTGTAAACGTTAGTAGCAGAAGACGAGATCCTGGCTCTGGAGAGTGATTGAAGAAGTAGGGTGTGGGAAACCATGTCGAAAGCCTTAGCAAGGTCAACAAAGATGGCTTAGGTGATCAGGCAGTTGTCCATTCCAGTGAGGACTAAATCAGTGAGCCAGTAGGAGGTAGTGTAGAATGATTTTTTTCTGAAATCCAGACTGGAAAGGGTTGAAGAAATTAGTTTGAGAAAAAGGAGATTTCAGAGACAACTAGATGTTCTTGGAGTTTAGCGAGGGTGGGGAGCAAGAAATAGGGCGATTGTTACCTGAGGAAGTGGAGTCAGAGCCCGCATTAGGGAGTGGGAGGGCAACAGCATGTGTCCAGGGCATGGGGACCCCACTGTCATAAAGGATAGGTTTAAGATTTCTGAAAGCATAGGCAATAGCTGAGGCAGTGAGATGTAGGAGCTTGGGGTCTAGTTCATCTGGAGAGTTGCCTTTAGATGGGTTGGTAGCTAGCAGGGCGGTAAAGGTGTTAGGAGGTGAGATCAAGGAGAATGAGAAGGGATGCATGTCCTGAGATTGGCAGGAATTACAATTGTCCAAGTTTTGGAAGGGGATTATGTAGTTGAACAGGTAGGGAGAGAGGCTAGTAGAGCTGACGCACATGAAGTGAAGTATGAATTGAATTCATGGACGACTGTAGCATGATCCACTGTAGGCTTGGTGGGACTGGCACAGGAATCTAGGTTCGAGGCAGAGTTGGAGTAATGGGTCCAGCTACAACTTCTGAACCTCTGAGATAAAGCTGCTGTCTAGAACCTAGAGTGGTTTGACTCTGCCCACAATTGTGACAATGAATGGCTAGACACGGGGTAGCAGTATGGGTCCAGAGTCTGGCTGTGGCACAGGTTTTTGGTGAGACCAGTCCCCGAAATGTCGGCCTGCACACAGAGGACACTATAGGTATGGTGAGAGGCTTGCGGGACTCTCACCTCAAAGGATTCATCTTTACAGCTACATCGTTGCCATGATCATGATGATCTTAGATCCTCTGCTCTAGTTAGTTCCTGGGTACCCAGCAGAGTTTGAGGTATAGTTGCCTTCCCATTACACAAACACACATGTCAGAATGCGGATATAAATTAGAAGTGGGGAACTGGAAACTGAGTGTCTATTGGATCCCTCACCGCTCATGCCTGTCTAGTCATGAAGGCATCACAGATCTCCCCCACCGGACTGGAAAAGCCAAATGCAATTGTATCAACCTTTTGAGCCTTGAAAGCAAAGGGGACCTATAAGGGTGCTCTCTAACTTGAGCCCTCCTCCCCTGTCCCATTACAAGTCAATGGCAGTGATGTATGAGCTACCTGGGCTCATTTCAGAGACTGGGGGGGGGGTTACCCCCCCTTGTAATTCCAACATTGGCCGTAACATCTCTAGATATGCCCAGAATGGTCACCATGGGTGCTGGAACAACAGGTTGTTTGCATGGCATTGTCATTTTTCTGGTAACTTTTCGTTAATATATGCTGAAACTTTCAGACCCTACTGGGAGTATGAATTTAGGTTCTGCCGTTCATGCAAAGGATTTGCCTCTTTCATAGTTGCCAGGTTCAAAATTAGTTATTTTACTCATTATCCTTACCCTTTTTTGGTCACTTAGTCCTTGATGTGATTTATTGTTGTTTTGAGATTTGCTGGTATTTCTACCCAAGGAGGAATTTGACCTCTAGCCACTGAAGCCCTCAGTTCATCTCTTTCTGCTTACTGGGCGGAGATCAGGGAGTTGGAGCTGAACCCTTGGACTGGCACCTAAAAGCACATTAAGTGAAGGAAAAAAGAAATCTGTATTTGAAAGGAATGCTAACGGGGTGGAGGGCAGGCGAGTGAGCTGAGCCCTTGGATTGGCACTCAAAAAGCACACTAAGTGAAGGGGAAAAATCTGCATTTAGAAAGGAATGCTTGTTTGGTTTGGGGCTCTTGTGTGGCATTTTTAATTTTTCAGGTAACAATGTTGGTTTCATAAATTATGTAATTGTCAGAAGTCCACCTATAAAGGAAAGATGCATCCATGTAATTACATTGCACAGAAACACACAATGACCACAGAAAAAGACCAATAGTTCATTCAGTCTGCCCAAGTTACCTATCTAGCCTGGGACCCACTGTCTCTCCAGGGTCCTATCCCTTCAAATCTTTCCCCTTATATTCCACCCTGATATTGCTGCCCCAAGCAACCACTATACCCTTCCATCGGTCCCAAGCTTGCTTGAAACCACTAACCGTTTTTGAACCCACCACCTCTGCTGGCAAACTTTTCCATGACTCCACGACCCAAGAAGGACCTCCCACTAGTTATGAGCCCGGAGACCAGCTTAGGAGAGAGAAAGGTCTCTTTCATATTTCCCTTCCCCTCTCCCTTCTCTAGCTGGTACCAGAGTCTTGAGGTGCACCTCTTGAAACTTACCCTGTTGGCCCTGAATGATTTTGCTGCCTGTGCTGCAGTGTCTTCAGTCTATCCTTATCCTTCCTTAAGTGAGGACTCCAGAACCTCTAGGTGTGGCCTCAGCAATTGTCTATATAGTGGAAGTATTGCATCTGCTTTCCTGCTATCAGTGCCTGCCCTGACGCATCTCAACATCCCAGCATCCTATTTCCCCTGCTGTATGCCATATTGCACTGAATTTCTGTAGTAGTTCTTAGACTTTGTCACAGTGAGCCTCCCCAAATCCATGGAAAAGATTTTGAGCCTCCCCCAAAAACTGAAATAATCTTGGGCCTCCCCAAAGAAAAATAACACACTATGCTTTGCACAGTATACTATGAATAAATTGAAACCCCTTTGCGTACTTGGCTCACATTCAGTTCCTTCATTCAGTTCTTTGTTTTATACTGATGTGGAACCTTTGAAAAAGAGCTCCTGTGCTCAAAGGTGTTATCTGAATAACAAATAAATAAAATAAATATTATTATTCAGCTTATTGTACCCCCCACTACCCCACCACACACACAGGCCAGCCTACTTGCTCCGCTATTTTCATTCTTGAACCATTGTTACCCCTTGTTGCGTTACCTTCATGGGTCAGACTACTTTCTCTGTTTCCTCTCTATATGAAATAACCTCATACATACTTTGCCTCTCCCCCTCCTTCCCTACTCCTAAACATCTTCTCTGAGATTACTTTGCTCCTTCTTGCTATTGCTCTTCACACTTCTACACTCAATCCTTGTATTTGGGCTGCTCTGCCATCAGTCTACAAATTAATCAATTACCACCACTCATTATTAGTTTATTGTTCATATGTGGTTTGCACTATTGTTTATTGTGTATTTCTTGATTGTTTTGCAGTTACTTTTTGAAATGTATTCACTACCTACCCTTCCCTGGGTACACCTGACATGAGCCTTGGCTCATTCACCTTCTTGTCACCTATTAGTAAATAAATACATAAAATTCACCTACTATTATTTTCTTTCAGTTTGCTTCCTTTCTTCACACAAAATTCATAAAACTCAAAATTTTAAATACAGTACTTTTTCAGACTTGCTTGAGCCTCCCCTGGAACAGGTTGGGGCCTCCCAAGGGAGGCTGGCCTCACCATCTGAGAACCCCTTCTTTAGGGTGTCACTGATAACTCCAAGGTCTTGTTTCTCAGCTGTAGTACGAAGTCTCACCACTCCCATTCAGTACTCTGACGTGAAGTTCCCATTCCCTAGATGGATTACCTAGCACTTTTTGGCATTGGAATTGCAACTTCCCGATCCTCTACTGCTCCTGTTTAATGCCTGGTAATGTATACAGGTTATCTCTCAAAGTTGAGTTTATGTATTAAAAAAACAAATAAATAAATAAAATAAACAATTAATGGCTAAGAGAGTTAGCTTTGGTGCAGTAGGATAGATTTTTCTTCACAACTTATGATTCCCCATTTAAGGACTGGTTAAGCTTTGGCGCTGTAGGCATATTTGGGGGCTTTAAGGGACTGTCCTTTGGGTAGATGGCTCAGGATTTGTAGTTGTAAACGTTCTTTTCCAGTGGTGTGGTTCCTGCACCTGTGGTGACTGTATTCTGGGTGTATCTAAAGATGCTACGGCAGTGTTGGAATTACAGGAGGCTTGCCAGGGCTAGGCTCCCTGTCTCTGAAGTGAGTCCAGGTAGTTCCTGCATCACTGCTAATGACTTGTAACGGGATGAGGGGGGGCTAAAATTACAGATAGCACCCTTTTAGGCCCCCTCCTTGCTTTCAAAGCTCAAAAGGGGGTCTACTGGTGAGTGGATCCTGGTCGTGGTTCCTTTATTGCTGCTGTGAATATTTTGGCTTGGCCCCAGTACAAAGGTCTCCTTTTGTGCCTGTTTGTAGTCGATCTTTGTTGGGCTTTCTGTGTGGACTTGAATTGGAAGGAGTAAATTAGTGGATGGTTACCTGCTCCTTGCAAACATCAAACACGGTCAGACGTTTTATTTGATCTCTTCTGGTGACTTGGACCAGTGAGAGTGCTTTTACTGTATGTTTTCCAAGCAGTGAGAGGGCTTGAGGTCTTCAGACATTAATGATCTTATTCTTTCTCTGCATCTAAAGTTTGTTTTACTTAAAGAATTG
The DNA here is from genome assembly GCA_016271365.2 of Neoceratodus forsteri. Lineage (NCBI taxonomy): Eukaryota > Metazoa > Chordata > Ceratodontiformes > Ceratodontidae > Neoceratodus > Neoceratodus forsteri. The sequence goes on along the minus strand of CM057457.1, from coordinate 45,511,189 downwards.
CTGGCTCTTTTGTGTGATCTGACTTTGAGTATATACTTTTTATTTCGTTCCTGGGTAGTGAGAGGACCTTGGGATCTGAAGTTTTTGTTTTCAACTGATGTCTCTCAGTGAGATCTGGTTACTTAGAATATTGTTGGACTGAATAGCTCAAAGTTCAGAATTTGTTATAATTTTTAATTTAATTACATGTTGGGTTTGTATTATTAATTGTTTTATTATTAGTTTGTTATTGGGATGTTTGTATGAGGATTATTTTGTATGGGATTGTTTGTGATATTTATTTGATCATTAATTTTGTTAGGTTGTATGAATGCCTGGGATGCTAGCCTCAGCATGAGCACTATTCACCCTCTGCTCTTTGCGTCCTTCGCTCCTTTTTTCCTCATCCTCAAGTTTGCTACCTACCAATGTTGCAGGACCTTGGGTATTGCACATAGGGGTTGGAGGAGTGTGGGGGGGGTGCGAACAGTGGAGGGTGAATGAGAGGGGCCACCACAATGGGGTAGTAAGATCCAGGAGACACCCTGGGGCAAAATGGAACCCAGAGCATGGGGTTTCGTGCTTGAGTTTCCATACCCAAGGGCACTCACGACTATGGTAGGCAGATGGTTTGGGCGGCCCGAGAGGTTCGTCCAACTCGGGCGGTGTTATGCAATGCCAGGTCCATTAAAAACAAGACTGCAGTTATTGTCTATCTTGTTGAAACAGTGGACCTGGCTTGCATCACCGAGACCTGGCTGGATGAAAAATTCTGGCCACATTTTGGAGGCTTTGACTCCAGCCGGGTACTCTGTGATATTGTTGGATAGCGCCTGGGGGGTTGCGGTCTGTTTTAAGACCAAACTGAACCTCACGAGTGTACTAGTTGAGGAAGCAGAGTCGTTTGAGTGTACCATAGTAGCAGGTGTAGGTTGTCTGATTGCCTTCATCTACCGTCCACCCGGTGATAAGAAGCGATTCCTTCAGAAAGTGGCAGACTTTGTCATCGATGTAACATTTGATGCACCCAGACTGATGGTTCTGGGTGACTTCATCTCGCAATTTGGACAGCACTTCCTCCTATTAATGACTTCTCTGGGCCTTACACAGGTGGTTACCACTGCTACTCATAAACACGAACACTCTCTTGACTTGGTTTTCTTCCTAGGGATTGACGCCTCCAATTTGGGGGTGAAACCAGTTGTGTGGTCTGATCACTACACCGTGGGGTTAGTTTTAGCACCCCTCCATAGGCCCCCTGTGGAGATGGTCAGGTACCTCCCTTCACGAGACATAGGTTCTCAGGCCTGTCGTCCTCTCTCTGGCAAGCAATGATCCAGAGACCCTCGTGAGTGGCCTTATAATGCGGCCGTCTCGGGGGGCTCTGGATGTTATTACTCCAGTCCGAGTTCATCCTCTTCTCTTCGCCCCCGATCCCCATGGTTCGACTGGGTTTAAGGGAGATGGGTAACCAGGATGAAGGTTGAGTGTCGCTGGCGAAATCAGCCCTTGTTGACCGCTTTAGATTGATGGACCATTATCAAGTCCATCAATAACATGGAACAAGACCGTCAATCTCTGGTTATTGGGAGATCACTGAACACCCGCACAAGGGCGGTCTCAGTGCTATGCCTCTTACTAAATCCCAACTGGAGAGGATCATAGATGTCATGGATGGTAAGGTGATCATCCAGTTGTGGCGCGACCACCTTCTCAATAACCTTACCCACAAAGGGGAGGTTAGAGACCAGTCTGAAGTTAGTGAGACAGTCCAGGTCAAGAGAAGATTTCTTAAGTAAGGGAATCACCACTGCCTCCTTCAAGGAGTTTGGGAACTCGCCAGTCTCTAAAGAGCACCGGACTATCTCTGCAAGGACCAGGCCGATGACCTCAATGCACCCTATAAGGAGGTGGATTGGGCCAGGGTCCAAACTACAGCAGGTCGGCCACGTACTCTGGACTATCTTCATGACATCCACAATTGCCGGCTGTTCAAAACTGACCAGCAAAACCAAGGCTCGGTGACCTCCCACCGATCACCACAGTGCCCAAATGGAACGTGCTGCATGGATCTCTGATCTAATATCATCAACCTTATCTGCAAAGTAGCGAACAAACTCGTCACATTTATCTTGCGACAAGGCTCTTCAGACCTGCAGACAGGTTGGATTGCACAGTCTGTCCACAGTTCGAAAGAGCTGAGCTGGTCGGTTCCATGCAGCAGTAATCTCCCAGACAGGAATTCTGCCTTCTTACGGAGATAACTGATTGATAGTTTAAATAATGGGCCATCAATCTAAGTCTGTCGGCATCAAGGCCAGACTTCCGCCAGCAATGTTCCATCCTTCGCCCCTCTCTACTCATCTCCCTCAAAGTCCCATCAAACCTCGGGGACCGAGGGCAAAGGGTGAGGGGGCAAACACGGACAAGAGCGATTAGAGTCCAGTGCCTCTACCACAGCCTTGTTATAGGCTAATATTACGGCATCTGGACCCCTGCTCATTGTCGGATGCCCCGAGAGATCTAGTACTGCCATTGGACCTTCTGGGGACACATCCCTCAAAGGCGGTACGGACCAACTCCACAGGGACAGGCCTATAAGGAGGGCCTAGAAACTGAAGCTGACATTGCAATGGTCAGACCAAACGACAGGTTCCACCTCCATATCGGAGGTCTCCATTCCCATAAGAAAGACCAGATCCAAGGAATGTCCGATTTATGGGTCACTGAGGTAACCACCTGTGTGAAGCCCAACGATCTCATGAGTTGGAAGAAGTCCTAACCAAAAGGTGAGAGTTCATCGTCGACCCAGACATTGAAGTCACCCAGCACAATCACTCTGGGGGATCCTAACACCATATCACAACTAAGTCCACAACTTCCTGCAAAAATTGCTTCCCTTCCCTGAGTGGACGGTAGACGAGAAGAAGTTTGTACCCCACATCTGCACCCAGGATGCATTCAAAGGATCTGGTCTCCCCCACTGGCACATCAGTCAGCCCAATTCCATTCTAAAACAGATGGCTACACCCCGTCCCTATGATCCAAACTCAAGCGGGTATCACCAAGAATCCGGGCACAGCTGACTCCAAAATAAGGGCAGCATTATCATCCAGCTGTTCGTGATGCATGCCAGATCCGATGAACCAACAAGATCGCAAATACAGCCATCTTGTTTTTAATGGATCTGGCATTGCATAACACCATCTGGTTGGACGAGACACCAAAGCTGACCGAGCCACCTGCCCACAAGGTGGAACTCATAGGTATGGAGACCAAACAGGGAGGACCCTCTCCAGTCTCCATTTCACCCCAGGGCATCTCCTCATCCCCACGACCCCAATCCAGTTGTCCAGCCCTCCGCCCTGAGGTCCAGGCCTCCCCATGTCACCTACCCTCCATGTCACCTACAACAATCCCCAAAGCTTGACACTTAGGGGTACTATGAGAAAGTATCCTTTCACTGAAAGGGTGGTGGACTATGGAACAGCCTCCTGGCAGAGGTTGTAGGGGCAAAAACAGTAGGGGAATTCAAAAATGCATGGGACAGACATAAAGGAACTCTAGCGATAGGAAAGAGTGTGTAATCCACAGATCATTTAGGATCTGTGGTATATAAAAACAGGTAGGGAAACTGGGCAGACTAGGTGGGGCCTAGCGGTCCTTATCTGCAATCAAATTCTATGTTTCTGTGACCACTGTTAACTATTCATGTGGTAGTTGCCTGTTTTTCCAGTAATGGAGAGTTCAGTCCAGTTTCCCAAAAAGTTTTCTCTCTCTTCACAGGACCTTCAAGTAAGCGGTAAGACCTGACAGGGTGTGCAGTACACCGTTCTAACACACGGCTTTTTTTTGGGGGGGGTGTAGTTATGTACTAGACTACAGGCCAAGTGCCAACAACCCTCTAGCTGTGTTAGAACTGTCTAACAACATCTAGAGTAGTTTATTGCACTTATAAAATGGAACACTGCATTCTACGTAGTTTCTAGTTTCAGCTGTGCGTTGAACACTAGCACTAGTCTGAATAACTGAAATCCCTTCCCCATTTTATAAGTATATTTTGATAAGTCTCATTATCCTTTGAAATACTGTGAGTTAGATGTTCGTGGCATTTGGCATTGTTTCATAAAATGCCAAAAGATTCTGCAGTTTCTGTAACTTTGTTCTTCCATCATAAAGCAACTACAAAGCCTGAGTCGTCTGTCATTGAGCACCGACTTGGAGTTGGATAAACATTCCAAAATGTCAGTAGGCCTCAAAAATTGATAACTGTTTATCTGACTGAGCAAGAAAGGGACAGTTGCAAGTCCAACATTCGCTCAAATTACTTACATTTTTAAGACAGTTTTATAAGGTGGTTAATTCTTTCCTACTTCACAATGATAGACTCGTCTTAAACTGTTCTTTCTCCTGTAGCCTCCATCCATATAGCAATAGCTAGTCCAGGTCAGGTGGCATGTTTGCACAAGATTTCCTACTCAGAATACTGTTGCTAAGGTATAAGAAGCAATAATACAATTAAATAAACTTGGAGTGTTGGCTCTGATTGCTGTAGTGATGGGGTCAGGGTGCATTAAGATGGTGGTGCCCTTTGTAACTGTAGTGCACTGGCCCCCAAAGTTTTAATGCTGAAAGGGCTTCTACCCTTAAGCATTCATCTAGTGCCTAGTGCATGCATGCAGTTGCACTTTGTTGTCTGCTTCAGTCAGGGCATGAAGCGGGGAACTCCCTGATCTTTCGTGAGTGCCAGTACAAGTCAACCACCTCTGAAATGTGATGAGTGCTAATTCTGCATGGCACTGAAGGCATCAAGGATATCCAGTCTTCCTCCATCTCTCCTGGTCTAGTCCCTGCGGCAGCAGAAGTACGATTGGGGAACCGGCAGGAGCCACAGAGTATGCTCCATGGAGCCATGAAGGTAAGCCCCACGTGGTGGGGGGGAGGGTTACATGGACATTTATTTATGTTAGAAACCAGTTAAGGCTTTTCCCTGCTGCCCTCTGTTCCTGCTAACTCCCACCAGGCTCTTCCCTCTGCTTCTGACCTCCTCTCCTGCTAGTACTCCTACCCCCACATGATTTTGGCTCCCATGGGCAAACTATTACCTGTTTTATTCGTCAGGCTGCCATTGCACGGCCACTTTTACAGGCACCATTTTTGCCTTCAGTGGTCGCTACTCAGCATGCTAATTTTTACTGTCATTTTCTCCTTGCACTGTACACCTGCTTCTTTTTCTGTTAGTTGCACTCTAACTTATCACATCATTTCACTTTTGTTATTACTCAGTGTATGTTTGTACTCTGTGCTGCCTTTCCCTCTCCCCAGGTCGCATCTGGAAGCGAGCCTTGGCTCAGTGTGCCTTTCCCAGTTACTAATTTTAAACAATCATTCTGACTGAGTCACTCGTGGTGATTTGTAGAGGCTTTCTTTTTGGCTGTGATTTTTTTTTTTCTCAATTGAAATACAAGAAGATCGAGGATATCACCTCGTTTGGCCACATCTTTGGAACTCTAAGCCATTGGCATATATAACACGGAATTTTTTGCTAGCAGGGGGCCACCCACAGTGATTTGCTATGTCGGCGCCTATATAATCGTGGGCGGACCCATTGCTCCTCAGTTCCTTCTCCCGCCATCGACTACTCGTCAGACCTGCAGAGAATCCGTGCTGTTTCCTTCAACTTTATTTTGTAAACTTTACTTTATCAATGTCCTTTTATACCACCAACAGAACCCTTTTTAGGTTTTATACCTGCACTTACAAGATCTACAAAGACGACACTAACAGCATTTGTTTTGCTGTTTAGGCCTGTCCCACAGTGTTAAGATCTGCAAGATCTGACAGGGATTCAACCAGGCCACAAGGAGACTCCAAAAGAAGTCTCTACAAACATAACTGTTAAGGCTGCAGGGCTCCAAGATGGCTTCTACTTCTCACTCAGCCACCTCCGGAAAGGACACTCCCCAGTGTTCGGCATCGCTGTCGCTGACATGATTGTCGAAGACCAAGAACAAAGACAAGAAAAAGTAACTGAAGTCATCTTCTTCCAGCCATCTTCATAGAAACATAGGAAAATAGAAGGCTATACATAAGAGTGCAAGTTAAATAATTTATTGCAAAACTTGTATATCTAAATGCAGTCAGAGGGGGTTAGTGACTGAATCCTCTTACATTCTGCTGGGGAACAGCATGTAAGAGGACCAGTCACTGACCACACTTTTGACAGCACCTTAGAGATGTAAGTTTTTGCAATATATTTTGTGCTCTTGCATGTAGCCTGGTTCTGTTTTCGCTGGTTTTATGTGGAGACTGCACCTTAGACAAGCGTGTGGCTGGGGTTCTTTGTTACATCATAGAAACATAGATGGTGATGGCAGGAAAAGACCAGCTTTCCAGCCAGTGTACCCAAGTTCAATAATAAGCCCTGAAACCTATTGTGCCTCCAGGGTCCTAGCCCCCCCATTCTCCTCCCTTTTCTGTCCTTCAAACAACCATTATACCCTTCATTTGTCCCAATCATGCGAAACCACAAACAGTTTTGTACTCACCACCTCGACTGACAGACTGTCCCATGACTCCCACCACCCTTTCTGTATAGTAGTACTTCTTCACGTTCCTCCTGAAATTTCCTCCTGTTAGTTTCCATTCATGTCCATGTGACCACGAGATAGTATTCAAGCTAAATAGTTCCCCGTAGTTCACCTTGTTAATTCCTCTGAGGAACTTGAAGGTCTCTGTCATACCCGCCCCTCTCTCCCTTCTAGTCTCCAGTGAATACGTGTTGAGTGCCTTGAGGCACTCCTCATCATGGGACCCACCCTGTTGGCCCTGAATCATTATTGTTACTCTGCACTGTACCGTCTATGCCTATCGCTATCCTTCCTAAGGTGAGGACTCCAGAATTTGGCGCAGTACTCCAGGTGTGGCTTCACCAGGGTTCTAATATAGAGGAAGTATTTCCTCTCTGTCTTCTAACGATACCCCTCCTAATACATACCAGCATCCTACTTGCGTTGCTATATGCCTTGTTGCACTGACTCGATTGCTTTAGGGAGTCATTGGTGACAGCTCAGAGTTCTTTTTCCTCAAACACAGTACTAAGTTTCACACCTCCCATCCAGTACTCCGTCCTGGGGCTCCTGCTTCCCAGGTGCATTACCTTACACTTTTTGGTGTTAAATTTTAAACTCCAAACAATGTGAGAAGAATTAGCAGTCCAAAACCAGGCTTGTTAAGTCCACTGAGATCATTCAGAGTGGACCAATCACTCCAAACAGATGCATGAATCACCAGTGAACACCATCTTCTTAAAAAAATGTTCTTCAAATTTTATTTAAATTGCTCTGGCCACCAAAGTTCTGCCCCAAATGTTTTCATTGGCACCTGCCGTCTTTATAAAGAGGTAGTGGTCCTGTAATTCATTAACATATAAATTACATTTAAATAGAATTGTTAAGCAGCACTAAACATAACAGCAGTATTTCTTCTCAAAATACATTTTAAGCTTAATCATATATTTTCCAAAAGTAAACCTCAATCCTTCAGATCTACTCTTGTCCTAAGTGAGCTGTTGAATAGACCTCCCAATGATTTGACTGGTTCCAGTGCCTATTCCCAAGTATCTCTGATATAAGCCAACCAGACTCAGGGTCTTATCTATCTTTAGGGCTGTCAACCCTTTCCGGACTTACACTAGTAAATATTGACTGCCTCATCTCCGGGACCCCCTTAGTGGCCGCTTTGATGCCACTCTTTGAAAGGAGCCCACCATCCTTCCTGGTGAAAACTGAACAAAAGTAATCATTAAGAATGTGGCCTTTTGCCCATCTTCCTCTCACCCTACCCCCCTCAGCAAGCTTAACAATTTACCCTCCTTTGTTCCCTTTCCCACTATATCTGAAGAACTGTTTTCTAGGGACGTGGATATGGTGCACTTACCACACTTTGGCAGTCTTCCTTTCCCACTAAGTTCTGCTGGAATGTCTTCAAGCTAAGCTGCTCCAACCCACCCAGGTGGTATCCTCCTTGGCTCTGCCCTGTGATGTCAGATCTTCCTTTCTGCTGGAAAAGTCAGGTCTCCTACACAGCTTCTGTCTTTAGGTGCCTTTTTCTCAGAATTGTTTTCTCAATTCTCCATTCAAATAGAGTGCAACAACCGGAAGTTTGGTCCTTGTTTCAAGCAGTGTGCCTTGTAACCAAAATCTTGTAACCAAAAGATGTTGCACACTGACCTCCATGCCTCGTGTGTTTGTTCCTTTGGGGCTCATCATAATCTGCAGGCTTGCGGCCTGTGCTGGTTCCTGCAGCCCTCAACATTAGATGACCACTATACCTGCCTGTTGGGCCACCCAGATGAACAGGACCTGCTGGTATGGTCCAAGGATGCCCATATGGCTGTTTCTGTGGCAGCGCGCTTGGCATCGCAGCTTGCCATGCTCGAGAGGAAAGCGGCCCAGGCAAGCTTCAGCTTCCACGTTGCTCCCACTGGGTCTCAAAACTTTGTTTATGGGAGCATTTTTGGGACTTGCGTCCGTCCCATCCACCTCTCAGGGAGGGCCCTTCTCAAGGGTCAAAATTGTCTTAAGTCCTCAAAATCCAAGAGGACCCATCGCAGGTTGTGGGAACGGGAGCAGGCTCACTCCTCCCGCCCCCGCGACTCTGAATCTGGCTCGACAGCTGTTGAGCCATCGGCTTCAGCCCACCTGCCTGTAGTCCCTGTCCTGGACCCTCAATTTCCGCATTGGGCTTGCCAGCCAAGATACAGGTTGACTGGATGGTCGAAATTTTTCTTGACCCACTGGACACATTTTCAAGAAGTTGAGGATGCCTCCCTCCCTCTCTAGTCCTTTCGGCCTTCTCTCAGGAGGAGCCCAACAAACCAGCCAACCTGGCTGTCTCCCCTCAGGAGATTAACTCCTCTGGGGTTCCATGGGCTCCAGTCCGTGCTGAGTACACAGTCTCCTCCCCCACATGTCCTCACCAATGACCTGACTGCAGTTGGTTGAGGTCCAGGTCAAGGACTCGGTCCCACTACAGATCAAGATCTCGGGAATCTCAGTGTTCCTGCTCTTGGCCATTGACTGGGAAGCACAGTCGACGCTCCTCTTCTTCTTAGGATGAAGAGAAGCTCTGCCACAAATTGTGGCAGTGTTATGAGGAGTTAATGTGCCAAGAATGGATCCTCTGCCATGGTCGAGCCTCACCTCGGCCTCCGGCACGCTCATGGTCTCTGCCGACATGGCCCTTTTTGGTGCCTCCACTGAACCAGTGTCAGCCTCTCTTATTGGGGTGGAGCTTCTGCAGCCCTTACGTGGGGCCCTGTCCAAGGCTGCCGACCCACTTCTGGTCCCCCTGGGTGGCTGTCTGTTGAGATCACTCATTCAAACGAGTCCCAAGTGGTCCATAGGGAACCTGGGTCAAGGGCAGTGTTTGAGGAGTCCTCTGACTCTGAGGACTCCTCCATGCATTCCACTCTGACTCCAGGCCTTGATCACAGTTCGACCAAAGAGCTCATCACCGTGCACAGGCCGGTTTCCTTTGGAGCCTTGCTCCACCTCATCTCCAAGTCTATAGGGATTCTGCTGGAGCTGATCTGAAAGTGGGCCAGGTACCCTCTGATGGAGATGCTCGACAGGGATGACTCCCTGGGGGTTGCCTTCCCAGTGGGAGAGGCTGTTCTTGGTACCACTCTGGAGCTTTGGCAGCATCCAGCTTCTTGCCTGGTGCCTTCAGCCCCTATGGTCCGTAAGTATGTGATGCCCACTAGGTCTCTTCCCGGCTTTACCGATCACCCTTTGGCCGAGGGGCTGGTAGCGGATTCGGTTTTCCATCAGACTGACAATGTCAGGGATATTTACAGACCTCTTGACAAGGAGTTGAAGAAGGTTGACCATGTGGCAAAAAAGATCTGTGCCACCTCCTCTTTTGGTCTTCAGCAGGCAAGTTCTGCCATCATGATGGCCAACTTTACCCATGCTCTTATGGGTCTCTTTGACTAGATCTTCCCCCTCCTTCCTGTGGCTCTGCAGGTGGCAGATAAGATGGTTCAGGAACAGGGATGATCAGTTGCCAAGCACCAGATACAGATGGTCTTGAACACTGGCGACTCCTGCACCTGGTCAGTAGCTGCTGTGGTCACCATACAGTATTGGGCTTGGTTGAGGATTTCCTCCTTTACAGCAGATACCCAACATAAGTTGGCAAATGCCCTCTTCTTGGGTACCGACTTGTTTGGTCTAAGGGTGAACGTCTGTTTCACTAGAATTAAGAAGTCCAGTGCCACCTTTGATTCAGTTTCACCCTCTCAAAAAGACCCTAAAGGCCAGAAACAAACACCCTTTCAGTTTTGGCCTTACCCATCCCTGCAATCCATGCTACTGCAGCCCCAATCAGTGCAGCCCCAGGTCTGGTGGCCTAAGCTCACTGCCTCAGGCTCCAAGAAGCCCAGAGGTCAGCAGCAGCACTTCTCTGGCAGCTGGTGCTGGAGCCTCTGCCAAGCCTGCCCACTGATGGGTCATGGAGTGTCTCCCTCCTGCCCGTCCTGCCACAGCCTTGGGTTCCCCTTTGTGGGGGGGGTCTGCTTCACCATTTCTGCACATCTGGTCCATCATCACATCGGACAAATGGGTGCTTGATGTGGTGGGACAGGGTCTGCCTCTAGATTTCGAGGCTCTCCCACCCTGCCATGCCCATGCCCCACTGGAGTCCATGGTGTCTCTGGACACGCTGTCCTCCCTTTAATACATTTTAGATTGAATCAGACCATACACTTTCCTTTGAATTATCCATAGCATGCTAATACAGGTGAGGCATTACTCCATATACTTGATGAACATAAAACACTAGGGGCCTGATTTTCAAAAGGTTATGTTTGACTCAAGGTGCCTGTGCAAGAGGTGTATAACGCAAGTGGCACCTTGCAGCAATCCCGATTTTTGAACGCAGGCTGCATCGATATCGGGATGCCATGCACAGAAGTGCCAGGTTGCAATGGATCTTGCACCGCGGCGGGGCTGCAGCACCCCATTTTGCTATTTCAGAAACCATGCAATGGACGCAACAAGGGGCTCAACTTAGACTAGCCAGGAGGTGTTCAAAGGGACTTGCACAACTGTCACACACTGTGGCAAATGGGGGGATCTGAAAGTGGGTGGCCGGGGGCCAGGGGGCATAGAGGTGCCCTGGGGACATTGGGAAGACAGTGAGTAAGGACGAAGTGATGTGGTGCATGGTGAGGATGTCATTGGATAGCCCTACAGCTGATCAGTAGGGACCAGTTCGTGGGGGGTTGCCAGTCACACACAGTGACATGGCCCCAGGTGGGCAAAGCCCTGGCAGCTGCCCCATAGGTGCACAAAGTCCAAACCCTGTAGGCAGGAAGCTGGAGCTGTAGGTTGAGGGCTGCCAGTGGGGGTGAGGGGGATCGTTCTCCGGGCACCTCCACAGTCTATCAGTACCCATCCTCCCAAGTTGTGAGATGCTGCCTCCCACCTGCAGAGTTCTGTCTGCCAGAGCTGTGCCCACCTGGGGCCATGTCACTGTTCCTGGCAACCCCCTATGAAGCAGTCCCATCCGATCAGCTGTAGGGCTGTGCAAATGGCACCCCTGCCAGGTACTACATCACTCACTGTCATGTCCGCTGTCTCGCCGACACCACCTATGGCACCCCAATGTTCCTTCTGCCCCCGGCCACCTCCTGGCATGCAGATTCCCCCCACCAAACTCTCGCGGCCACTCTAGTGTTGTGCCAGGCAGGGGAGCGGGATCCCTGCTGCAATTCCCGCAGGTGTGCCAAATGTTTGGCGCTAGTCTGCGTCTGTAGCAACTCCTGGGGTTTTGGTGCAGGCCCCCCCCCTTTTATAAAATTGGACGCAGGGTTCCTGATGCACCTGGAGTTTGCTGTAGCCTTAGAGCAACGCAACTTGCATCGCCCACAGAAAAAAGAGTTATGCTACATGACATAAATCGCTGCTGTATTGGCAGCGCGATTTAGTCATGCGGCATAATGTCTTGCGACATTATGACCCCGTGCCGCTCCCCCTCATCCTATACACAGCTCCTGGGTTTCCCTGCCCTAGGTGCTTGACTTTGTACTTTTGGCACTGAACCCAGCTGCCACTCTCTAGAGCACTCCTCTAGTTTCCCAGATCCTTTGCATTCTCTCCACCCCTTCCGAGATGTCCACCATGTTGCAGATTGTAATTTTTTTTACTTTCAATTTTTCCTCCTATGTCCCCTAGTCTCTGACTCTTTGGGGCACCTGGGAGTCATCCCTCTGCCAATCACCCTATCCACGAGCCACCCTGCGCCCCATGGAGCCACGGCTATCCCCCGGCGAGTATGCTTACTTTGTCTTGTCGGGCAAGGTGGTCGGGCAGGTGAATGCATATCGAGGGCACACTCCTGGTGCACCATCTTCCGGAGATGGAGGTTGTTATCCTCCTTGTTTTCTCCCCACATGTGGTGTGCCCTGGCGTCTAGGCACAATGCACTGACATCCACCACATGTCCTGGCCAGTCTTCCCTGCAATCAGGGCTTGCCCTTTCTCAAGCCTCAGCTCGGGGTCATGCAAGTTGTAGGCTTTGGCCCCCTCCCTCCCCCAGAGAAGGTGAGCTGTCATGGGACGCGCAAGCCTTCTCCCCCGGCTGGCCATCCAGCGACCCGAGTCCGCTCCTGAACCCGGGTCTCCGGCGTCGCAAGCGGAAATCCAACTGCTGCCGACTGACCAGCATGTTGCAGATTTTTATATCATCTGCAGAGGGACACACCTATCCCTCCAGTTCCTCAACAATGTTACTTATGAAGACATTGACCGATCCCTGTGGCACTCACTGGTCACTCCCCCATCCCCACACCCTGTGACTACATAGTGAATATCCAAGTGACTGACTCTATTGTTTTTTGTTACAGTAAGTATAGTAAGAAGTTTCCATGTACTGTCCCTTGGCCAGTCTACATGGTATGGTCACTTTTGTTGCTTGCTTTCAGAATGTTTCTGCAGCTGATATATATGCTGCTGCCATATGTGGCATAATGCAAACTTTCACTAAGCACTACAGTCACATAGTCCCTTGTAGATGTACTGGTTTTGGTCTTGCAGTACTGGATAGTTTGTGATTTAATTAATTTGCTGAAAGAAAAGGTAGTGGCACACCTGGAATCCAGCGATGCCCAGGATCTGAGACAACATGGATTCACAACAGGTAAGTTGTGTTAAACAAATGTAATAGATTTTTTGATTGGATGACAAAGGAATTTAATCAGGAAGGGTGGATGTAGCCTATCCAGATTTCAGCAAAGCCTTCAACACCGTCCCACACGGAAGGCCGATTAACAAGATGGGCAGTCTGGGTATGGGACATAAGGTCACCATCTGCTCCTTGTGAAGCTCTGAAATAAATCTGTTGAACCCAACATGTGCTGAACTAATCAGCGCATCCAGCCGCCGGTGCCAGACTTCTACATTATTTTGAGCCCTTGGTATTCCAAGTTCAAGTTGGTCATGCACAGACCAAAATGTTGGAGGGAATAGAGGTGGACTACATATGGTCACCTTATTTTGCATCTGCCTCCTAATGCGGCCCAATACGTAATTCTCCTCAAACCACTCCAGCACTGCACAACTTTCAGGAAGCATGCTTCCCTTTAACTCCAAAATAGCAGATTTAATTTCATCGGGTTGAAGGAAGGCAAGAGCAACCAAGTGTCTCAATTTCAGGCTAAACTCAGGGTCACTACCATATATACACTAGCAAGACCCACATGTTGAATTTTTAGCCAGACAATCTGCCCAAAATGAAACAAACAGCCCTTGTTATTTGTTTCAGGAAATTCAGGTTTACAAGCATTAATTGCTGCCTGTTGGAAATCTGTTACAATGAAAGTGGGGCACAGGCTTAAATTTGCTTCATCGGCAATGTCTTGTAAGTCTTGAAAGAGACGCTGGTAACATTCCTGGGACTTTGATGACATAATCGCATATACCAATGGTACTATCCTCGAGTTTTCATTGCTGCCAACAGGTGTGTGCATAGTGTACAGCTGGCGGAACATACTTGGTACTGTTCGAAATGTGCCATCCATCAACCAGTACTGTGCGTTCTGTAGATGACAGATGTTTTCTTTTGTGGAAAAAATTATAATTTTTCTCTTCGCCACAGGTGGAGTCCCTGGCAAACCAAGGATAATAACTGACATATTTTAATTCCTCTGGCACAATTATTTCATCTATTGTTGCTGCATCTGGGGGCAGGTTACGATGCCTGGCGCACTTCACAACCTGTTGTAGTGATTGCTTTTTCGGAAGGCTGTATCTCACTTCCTCAGGCAGACTGGCAATCGCTGCTTGAATGAGTTGAGCCAGAGTATCGTGTGTGTTTACTGCTTGCCGCTTTAATGATGCCATGGCACACGCAATGGGAGCATTTGTGGCATCAGGTGAGTGACTGTGCTCACCGTGACTCCTCAAGTGTTGTTGTCCACCAATAAGCACTGTTGTAGCTCTGCCAAGGCACCTTGCTGATTTTCTGCTTTGGCAGCACCAATAAAATACATCACCGTGGTTCCTGTCCTTTACCAAAAGGTAACCACTGATACAGATCTTATCTTTGCCCTTCTGCGAAGGTACTAGTGTGCAAATTTCGGCCATTGCCACTGCTGTAGGGGTCTGCAGACCAACAAACTTATATCTGGGCTACCCTGGAACTGGCCGCCATGGTGTATCTAATTAATCAGTAATAGGAACACACTAGAGCAAACGCAATGCTTGTCATTAGCTGCAGTAGCACAGGCCGAGATGGATACAAAATGATGATGGCTAGTAAAGCAAACGCAATGCTTGTCATTAGTTGCAGTAGCATGGGCCGGTAAATGGACAGAGACATTTTTTAACAGTCCAGTTGAACATTTTAATAAAGTTTGGATTGGATTTTTAACAGTTCGGTTTTAAATGAAGACACCAGCAACACTGTCTCATGTTCATGGTAAGTGGCAATATTCAATTATTGAACTTTCGATAGCTAGTTAAGCAAACGCAATGCTTGTCATTAGCTGCAGTAGCAATGGTAAACAGACAGAGACATTTTTTAGTATGATACAGTGCCTTCAGAAAGTATTCACCCCCCCCCTTGGATTTTGTCACATTTTGTTGTGTTACTACCAGAATTTGTAATGCATTGAAATTACTTTTTTCCCCCTTGATTCACACAGCATACTCGACAATTTAAAGGGGCAAAATATTTTTATTGTGTAACAAAAATTTATGAAACATTAAAAACTGAAATATCTTGTTTACTTAAGTATTCACCCCTGAGTCAATACTTTGTAGAAGCACCTTTGGCAGCAATTACAGCCTTGAGTCTTCTTGGGTGTGTCTGCATCAGCTTTGCACATCTGGATTTGGGGATTTTCGCCCATTCTTCCTTGCAGATTTGCTCAACCTCTGTCAAGTTGGATGGGGAGCATCAGTGAACTGCAATCTTTAAGTCTTTCCACAGATTCTCAATGGGATTCAAGTCT
Organism: Neoceratodus forsteri; assembly: GCA_016271365.2. Lineage (NCBI taxonomy): Eukaryota > Metazoa > Chordata > Ceratodontiformes > Ceratodontidae > Neoceratodus > Neoceratodus forsteri. Next base: position 45,495,693 of record CM057457.1, on the reverse strand, counting down.
GGGCTTTGGCTGAACCACTCAAAGACATTCACCTTCTTGTTCTGAAGCCACTCCAGTGTTGCTTTGGCTGTATGCTTGGGGTCGGTGTCCTGTTGGAGCGTAAATCTTCGCCCCAGTCCCAAGGTCTATTGCAGACTGATGCAGGTTCTCCTCAAGGATGTGCCTGTATTTGGCTCCATTCATTGTTCCCTCTATCCTGACAAGTGCCCCAGTCCCTGCCACTGAAAAGCATCCCCATAACATGATGCTGCCACCACCATGCTTCATGGTGGGGATGGTGTTACACAGGCGATGAGCTGTGTTCAGTTTCGCCAGGCATAGCGCTTTGCATTCAGGCCAAAGAGTTCAATTTTGTTTCATCAGACCAGAGAATCTTTGCCATGGTCTCAGAGTCTGCCACGTGCCTTCTTGCAAACTCCAGGCATGCTATTATGTGGCCTTTTCTCAGGAGTGGCTTCCGTCTAGCCACTCTCCCATAGAGGCTACATCTGTGAAGTGCTGCAGAGATTGTTGTCCTCTGGACAGGTTCTCCCATCTCAGCCATGGAACTCTGTAGTTCTGTCAGGGTGGTCATTGGGTTCTTGGTCACTTCCCTGACCAAGGTCCTTCTTGCCTGGTTGCTCAGTTTGGGAGGATGGCCTGCTCTAGGAAGAGTCTGGGTGGTTTCGTAATCTTTCCATTTCCTAATGATGGACTTGACTGTGCTCCTGGGAACTTTCAACACCCTAGAAATGTTTTCATACCCCTCCCCAGATCTATGCCTCCTCACAATTCTATCACGGAGTTCTACGGACAGCTCCTTGGTCTTCATGGTAGAGTTTCTGCTCTGATATGCACTGTCAACAGTGGGACCTTATATAGACAGGTGTATTTCCTCTGAAATCATGTCAACCATTTGAACTGACCACAGCTGGACTCCATTCAAGTTTTAGAGTGATCTCACAAGGAAATTGGATGCACCTGAGCTCAATTTGGAGTGTCATAGCAAAGGGGGTGAATACTTATCAAATCAAGACATTTCAGATTTTTATTTTAAATTACATGTACAAAAAATTCCAGAAGTTTCATTCCACTTTGACATTATAGAGTAATTTGTGTAGATACGTGACAAAAAAATCCCATATAAATGTATTTTAATTTGAGTTTGCAACATCACAAAATGTGACAAAATCCAAGGGGGGTGAATACTTTCTGAAGGTACTGTAGCCTACAACCATACTTTTGCACACAATAATCAGAGCAAACAAAATGCTTGTCATTTTTTACAACTACTGTCAGGATTTAAACAGACGGGAAAACAGACAGTCGGGAACATGTGTATTCTGGATTCCGTGACAGGATTTCAAATGTTGGGATTTTATCTGTCGGGATTTCGTATAGATCCCGTGATACACTAGGTTAATAACTGGCTGACAGACAGGAGACAGAGGGTGGTGGTAAATGGGATCCAATCTGGGGAGGGGGGGTGACCAGCTGATCAGTGGGGTACCACAGGGATCGGTACAGGGACCAGTCCTGTTCAACGTCTTAATTAGTGACTGCTGAGGGGCTGGAAGGAAAAGTATGCCTCTTTGCAGATGACACCAAGATCTGCAACAGGGTGGATACAGTGGAAGGGTGCAGAAAATGAAGAGGGACCTAGAGAAGCTTGAAAAATGTTGGAAGGTGTGGCGACTGAGGTGCAGTGCAAAGTGAAAGATAATGCACCTGGGCAGAGGAACCATGGGGGAGCTACAAGATGGGGGTGCTGACTGTCACCAAAGAGGAAAGGGACCTAGAGGTTATTTCTTTTTTTTAAACTTTCTTTATTTAGAAATATAATTTTTCAATTTTTTTTTTAACAAATAACTTTACAGACACAAAACAATACAGATAATATAAACAACAGACAATGCCACTGAATATATTACTTCATATGATAAAATACTTTCTGGTAAATAATAAGAGGAGGATTTTCACTGCATGTAAAAGTGTTGACAGATTCTCAGATTCTGTAGCTTAAAACAAAAAAGAAACAAGATTGAGACCTAAACATGCTTCAGTATGGAATTAATTAAGAAGAGTGATATAACCATAGATTAACTTAGGGGGCTATGATGATTATTGTCTCCGTAAGGGTTGTAAAATATGTATAAAGTTAAAAAAAAAAAAAATTCTATAAGACTTGTAGAGATGTAAATCAGTTTCTGTATATCACATAACCACTTCCTGATGATGCCTTTCCCAGCATGTTACTAGCCATCTAGGGGATGAAATCAGGTCTTTGTGAAGCAATATACAGGACCCATCTCCATACATCAGCTCAAAATGAGCTTGAGTTTTATTCAGGACTGCAGTCAGAGCCTCCATTCTATAGACTGTAATCATTAAATCCTGCCAATGTTGTATTGTGATGTTATGTTTAGTGAGCCTGTTTTTGGTAATGGCTTTCTGGGCTGTGAGACAAATAATCTTAATTAATTGCCCAGAAAGAGGATCTTTGTAATTTTCGGGACATCCAGGAAAAAATAAAGTGTGGGTGTAAGTGAAGGTCAGGTCCAAATATTGAATGAAGAGACTCTCTGCAGCTCCTGAAAGAGAGGGAACAGAGCAGGGCAATCCCACATTATATGTACTGAAGCTGCAAGTGAAGCCCCACACCCGCGCCAGCAGGATGAAGATCTATCTTGTTGAATTTTTACCAGTGTGGCCGGGGTCCTAAAATATCTAATAAATATTTTCCAAGAAAATTCTTTCCAACTCACTGCAGAAATACCCCATTGGATCTTCCCTAAAGATCTGTCCCATAGATCATCCGGGATGGGTACCGCCAGGTCTCTTGTCCAGGCCTGTCTGACTGTTTGTGGAGAATCCCCCTGCCAATCAAGGAAGGTCCTATATAAGCAGGAGATGATATGAGCAGACAATGCCCTGCCTTCTATTGCCATTTTGATTAAATCCACTATTTGTGGAGGGGGGTCATCTCCCAAATTGTTCAGGGAAAGAAATAGTATGTAATATCTTATTTGGAAGTAACGAAATCTATCCTGCCATCTAATTCCATACTCTTCCACCAGGTCCTCAAACCGGCTCAAACGACTCCAGATATGAGACTGAGGACAGGCAGACTCTTCATCTCCCAAATCTCCTATTGTCTAGTACCCCATACCAGGCTCTCAGTACAGCGACCATGTATGGGTTTCTCCCCAGTTGGGGGGCGTAAACATCTTTTTTTGTTAGAAGTAACTTGTTTAGGTTTACCAAACCTTCCTCTTTACATTCTAAAGATTTCCATTTAGCCAAATAATTTGTATTTAACCAATAAAAGGCTGTCCTCAGTTGTGCAGCCTGATGGTACAACTTCAGGTTAGGAAGAGACAGTCCTTCCCTCTGCTTAGGCATTTGAAGAACTGAGAATCTAATTCTCGGCCTAGATGGACCCCAAATAAACACAGTTAGTTTTCTGTTAAGACCAGAGAAATAAGTTTCAGGTAACTGAATAGGGATAGTTTGGGATACATATAAGATCTTGGGGAGTAGTATCATCCTGATTGCCTCCACACGCTGCAAGAGGGAGAGTGGAATCAAGGCCCATCTGTCCAGGTCTGTCCTTAATTTATCCAGGATGGGCAAGAAGTTGAGTGAGAACAGTTGTGAACTGTTCAGCCCCAAACATGCTCCAAGATACCGTAAGCTTTTTACACTCCATTTGAAAGGAAAGGTTTTTTTTCATATCTTCAGAGGGTTCATAGTGTATTCGTAAGACCTCTGTTTTGTTTGTGTTTATTTTATAGCCCGCCAAGGAGCCAAACTCCACTAAACAGCTCCACAGTGGCCCCAATGATTGTTCCGGGTTGTGAAGGTATATTAAGAGGTTATCTGCATATAGTGCAACTGTGTGTTCCCCACCTCTATTCCCTCCACCTCCGCTTTCTGCCTCAATGCCTGTGCCAATGATTCTCAGTATAAAGCAAAGGCGAGCGGGGACAAGGGGCATCCTCGTCTTGTGCCTCCGATGCAGGAGAGATGGGGGCGATACACCTCCACTGACCTTAACATAGGCCCTGGGCTTGGTATAGATATTACTTATTAAATTGCAGAAGGAATTGGAGAATCCAAACCCCCAGTGTAGCCCTAAGAAAGGACCACACCACCCAGTCGAAGGCCTTCTCCGCGTCCAGGCTCAGCAATAGAAAAGGGGACCCCGCCCGGGCGGTGTGGTGTAGGATATGCAGGGTTCTCTTTATGTTATCTTGGGCCTGTCTCCCTGGAACAAAGCACGTCTGATCGTAGTCAATCAACCTCGGCAGAATCGACTCCAACTTCCTAGCTATTATTGTTGTATATTGTTTATAGCCAATGTTTAGGACTGAAATGGGTCAGTAGGCTGTACAATGCGTGGCATCTTTCCCAGGTTTGGGAATGCTGGAGATAACAGCATAGTTCCAGGAGTCTGGGAATGTGTCACCTGATTGAGCCTCTCTGCAGACCTCCAACAGGGGTTGTTCGATCTACTCCTTGAACATTTTAAAGAACTCAGATGTATACCCATCCGGCCCTGGAGCTTTGTGTGTTTGTAAGTACCTTATTGATGTTTCTATTTCAGTGGGGGTTATGGGACTGTCCATGGCATGCTGCAGCTCCTGTGTGAGTTGAGGGAGTTTTAATCTAGCCAAAAAAGTCTCAACCCGGTGTTCATCTTGCAACTGGTCTGGGGTATATAAATCTTGGTAGAATTTCCTAAAAGTGTCTAAAATTTGTTTGGGAGTTCTCATCATCTGCTCACTTCCTGGATCCCTAATTTGTGTAATGGAGGCCTGTGCGGTCTGTTGCCTCAGTCTGTGGGCTAGTAATTGAGTTGCCCTAGGCCCACTTTCATAGTATCTTTTTCGAAGCCGCTGGAGGGCCTGCTCCGTCTTGATATCTGTAAGATTCTGTATTTGCTGCTACATAGCCTGCAGCAGAGGGTACACCGCTACATCTCCAGCTGCATGTTGTGATTGAGTGCATGGAGTTGCTGCTGTAGCTTCTCCATTTGAAGGGTTTGCTGCTTTTCCAATGAACTGCATATTTAATGATATCCCCTCAAAGCACTGCTTTTACAGTGTCCCAAAGGGTGGCTCTGGAGATTTCTGGGTAGTTATTTTCAGATACTATTTGGGGTAGTCTGGCCTTAATCATGTCTGTGAAATCCGGTATGTTTAGCAAATAGTTATTGAGCTTCCAGAGCGATCCATCTCTCTCCCTCTGACAATACAATTTTAGTGTTAGTTGGGAGTGGTCCGAGAGGATGCAGGGGGTGTGGTAACATTCCCTGATCTGGTTTTGGTGCTCTTTAGAAATACATAAAAAACAGTCATTTCGGGTGTATGAGCCATGTGGGGGGGAAAATGAGTATATTCCTGGTCTCCTGGGTGCATTACCCTCCAGATGTCTGCCCAGAAAGCCCCTTTGAAGTAGTTCCGAAGAGCCCTGAGTGCTGCTGATCCCGCTGTGGATCTAGTGTTGGTGGAGTCAATTCGCTCTAAAGCATGACTGAAGTCCACTCTGACTATTAGTGTCCCTACCTAGTATTCTGTGATTTTTTGGAGTAGGGCCTTGATCACTGAGGCTGGAGAGCCTGGGGATATAGATCAAAGCGATCGTGATCGGGACCCTTCCAGATGACCCTGTAAATTGCTAGATGACCCTCAGGGTCCTCATATGTGGCCGACCTTTGGAACTGGGTGCCCCTAGAAACTAAGACAGCAGTACCCTGTCTTTCCCCTTTCCGTGTGATGATGTGCCACCTGGGTGAAGCCAAACCCGTCAGCTTCAAATGCTCAGCTTTGTTTAAGTTTGTCTCTTGCAAATAAAGTCTGGTCTCTGTTTCTTAAGTGCAGAGAGCACTTTGTATCTTTGACAGGGCTGTTTAGCCCATTAACATTATGAGAAAGCACTACAAGGTTGTGTTTATTCATCTTTTAGTTATGTGGGTATAGCTGCACGTTAGAATATCATCAGAGTCTCTGTTCACCCTGTCCCAACCCATCCTATGTCTACTCACACGTCTGTATCCCCATCCTGCTCCCTCCGGCAAGTGGGTTCTATTGTTCCTTTCTTCTTCTGTCAAGTACTTATCTATAAAGCTGATTAAATGGAGTGGCATTATACATACTTTTACAAGAAACAGAAAAAACATCCATTTAATTAATAACACATAACTTCGTGAACTATGCAGAAGGGGTCTGAGAACGATTACCCTCCTCTTCTAGAACTATTTACACTGTGACCCCCAAGGTAGGGGAACAAGTTAAGGCGTTCCCTGAATGCCCAAGTGAAGTTGTGAACTCAGGTAGGAGAGGAAGGAGCCATGCTAGCTCGGTCCTCCTGGACCCAAGGAAGACCGGGTGTTGCGATCCAACTGTGTCATCGAACTTATTAGGGGAGCCCATGTGAGGGTGCCACAACAACTAAGTGCGGCGTCATCTCCATGATCGTGGAGTAAGGATCCTCCTTATATAACCCAGAACAAAAACTGTGCTATTAGCTCAACCCATTTTCAAAGTACCTGCCAAGAAGACAAGACTTACAGAGTTCAAGTCAACTCCCCCATGCCAATTTTTAAAATACAGATATAAGAAAGATATTTTCAATGCTTTGCTCCTTTAATATGCATACTCATAATGTCCCATTGTAAGCGGTTGTGAATCAATTTTGCTGTTTCCCTTTTCTCTCAACCAGCTGTCTTCCCTCTTCCATTCCTTTCAGGCCTAGGCCTTCAGGATCGAAATTACTGTGGCACTTCTGAACTGCTCAAGTCTGAAGTAGGCCGCTGTTGAAAAACGCTGCACGTAGGAGGAGAGACCAATCCCATTCATAAACAGAGTGGGGTTTTGAGTTTCAAGTAGGACGACAGGCTTAAATGTACAGCCTAGTGTTCAGTTGTGGAGCGCTCAGTGTTTTAAGGAGCAAAAATCTCAAAGGCTAGGAGGAGATTTTAAGTGACAGAAGTATGTAGCTCCCGTTTCAGGTCCTGGCATGCCTGAGAACCCCCAGCTGCACGTGGCTTGCAGTGTAAAATGAGAACAGTTACAGTACTCACATCTGTTAAAGTCGCTCAAGTGCCCCCGATTCCTGAAGCTGCTTGGAGTGCTGCACTTACTGGGCAAGTAAGTCCTTGGAGTAGCTCTTTTATGTTTTGCAGGGTAGCTGGAGCTGCTCGTTGTCCCGTTTTCCTGGAGTTGTGTTGGGCTTCCATTTGCCAAACCGGACGCGTGTTAGTGGGGTGGTTTCTCCGATTCTTGTCTGATGGAAGAGAATGCCCTTTACTTTCAAAGGCCTTGGTTGTCTCCTCCATGGAGTGGTACAGCTCCGACCCTGTACGCCAGTGCACTCTAAGTCAGGACGGGTAGGGCGTCTGGAACTTCACCCCAGGGCCCGTAAGGCCCATAGAAGAGGTGCGAAGGCTGTTCGCTGTTGCTGAATGGACGGGGGGTAGTCCTGGTCAAAGAGAAGCCGTGCCCCATTGTATTCTACCCTTATTTTGTTGCCAGGCTGTACGTATAATCATCTCCTTGTCTTTGAAGCTTGAAAATTTTGCCACAACTGATTGCGGTCTGGCTGTTGCTGTGGTCGGTTTGGGGACGAGAGCTTTGTGAGCATGTTCAGTTTTAAGAGGAATGATGGAGCAGGTCTAGGGCGTGTTTGAATAAGTCCATAAGAAACTCCGTCATGTCCCGGGTTTCTGCATCTTCTGGGAGACTATATATTTTTAGATTCTCCCTGTGGGAGCATGCCTCGAGTTCTAAACATTTTGCGGCTAGTTGTTCCTGGTGATGTACGAGAGAGTCGATCACCTATGAGAGGTGGATGAGGTCGTCTTGCCGTAAATATTCTGCCCTCCGCAGATCCAACTCTTTTTTTCTAGACTGAGGAGATCTGTGTGAAGTTTAGCAAATTCTTGCTTGTTCTCAGACCGGAATTGTCTGATTTCGGACAAGAGGGTCTCGAAATGTGAGCGGGAGAGTGTTTCAAGTTCGACCTTGGTGTCTCTGTCTGCCATGCTAGCTGGAGAATCCCTACCACTTGCTGTTGAACTCGCAGGGCTCAATCCACTCTGATCCTTCCTTGATCTTGTCTGTCTGTCTGGATCTTCAACTGGATTTGCCGCCACTGTTCACTATAGTCATTTCTCCCAACATTAAAGAGTTTTGGTTTGTGTGGAGCAGTTATTAGCACAATGGACGGGGAGCTCTGTATTCAGGTGGCCATTAAGTCGGTGATGTCACCAGAAGTCTGAGGTTATCATTCTGATGACCTTAAAGAATCAAGGCAGTGTGCAAAGGCTGCGGGGAGGGCCAGTGCATGCTAGGGTGCATAGGCAGAGGTGTCACTAGCAGGAGACGGGACGTGGTGATACCATTGTATAAAACACTGGTAAGGCCACACCTGGGGTACTGAATGCAGTTTTGGAGGCCACACCTGCGCAAGGACATAAACACGGTGGAGACAATCCAGAGAAAGGCAACTAAGATGGTACATGGCTTGCACTACAAAACATATAAGGAGAGACTAAGGGACCTCAATATGTACTTGGTGGAGGAAAGAAGAGAGTGGGGGAACATGATAGAAATGTTCCAAGCACCTCAAAGGCATAAACAAGGTGTAGGGAGACCTTTTCCAGTGTAGAAGTACTAGAACGAGGGGGCATGATATGAAATTGGAGGAGGCGTAGATTATGAGGAAAAAGAGGATGGTGGATGCTTGGAATAGTCTGCCACAAGAGGTGGTGGGAGCAAACACGGTGGTGGGTTTTAAACATGCCTGGGACAAGCACAAGGGAACCTTGAGGAGGTAGGGAGTGATGGTAAACCATTGACCACATAGGGTCAGTGGCCACATACAAGTATAGGGCTTATGGACAGACTGTAAGAGCCTAGCGGTCCTTATCTGCTGACAGTTTCCTTTGTTTCTATGGTCTTTGCAGTATTAGATAGAATACTGTGATTTAATTATGAAAATTTAGATTAACTATCTTCCAGCATATATATTTATAGCTGGGGACTTCAATAAAAGGATGCACAATTATGAGATTCAAAATATGGAGGAATTAATTTAGAATTCAGAATATTTTCAAGTACAGAACATAATATCTAAAAGAATCTTGCTTTCTGCTGGTGCAGCAGTAGTACTACTGCTCGTGATGCCAGTGACCCAAGCTGGAATGGGCTCGGGTTGTTGGAGGGTCGGCTGGGGGGAGGAGGCTTGAGCATTCCAGGACTGCTCGTCTCCTCTGGAGGGTGGGAAACCATGGCTCGGTGCATGACTGACCTCAGCGGTGGATGAAGGCTCGGCATGCTGGCTGCATGTAAGGGGGGTGAGCGTGATGGATGCCGGCTTTAACCTTGGTGTCAGCTAGTTGAGTCTGGGGGTACAAAGAAAAATACCAGCCCAGTGCGACACCGACACGGAGATCAGAAATGGCCTCCACCCACTGACCCAGTGACCAAGGATGGACTCTGACGAGGACATGAGGTACGGCTGTGGAGGGGTCTGAGCCGAGGGAGGCCCATCCCACTTCGTCCCCAGCTGGGGGGTAAGCCAAGGGTCTGTGGGGGGGTCCTCCTCTGGGCGTGTGGTTGATGAGTTCGGTCGGGTGGCAGTGCACGGCCGTGGGGGGGGGGATTACAACAACAAAAAAAATCTTGCTTGACAGGTTACCAATTTAGGGAAAATTCTGGTGACCTTAATGTTCACTCATACGTATCTAAATCTTAATGGACATGCACGTGAACGGTTTGGTCCACAGTACATCAGTTGTTTTATAAATTGTGACACCTAGGATGTCATTTACTTGCCAGTTTGTAGTTGTGGATCATTTTATGCAGGCAAAACTACAAGAAGTTTTAGAACAAGGATAGGTGAATGTCTTGGGGCTATAGCAAGGGAGGACACTAAAAATGTTGGCTAACTCTCAAGGCTATTCTAACCAGATTTTACTAGTGGTGTCAAACAAGTCTGCATCACCTCACTCCAAGGTCATGGATGGAATCGGAAATCTATGCAGATTCAAACTCTGCACTGTGGTCACAGTCCCTCTACTAATGGCAGATTTATTTCTCAGCTGGCTAGTTTAGATGCCCCAGAGTCCTGTTCCACATAAGTTTTTTTTTTCTGTTAGCAAGTTTCCATGACTCTAGAATAGGTCAGCATTTGTTTTCTATATATTTGTAAAAATCGCATCTTTTCTCTAGTTGCTAGAACTGGAGAAAGTGTGTTAAAATGCAGTTTCCACCTAGTGTTTAAGGAACCTAAAAACTGATTTAAAATATTTTCTATAAATTTACTTAGTCTTTTAGTGGCTTTTTTGTTTTGTTTTGTACTTAAATTAGGAATTGATATTTAGTTTTGTTTTGTTTTTTCAGTCAAATTGGCATGACTGTGAAACCTAAAAAGAAAACTGGACCTACAGGGTTCAGAAATTGAAAATCCTGAGCCTAGCTCCTGGTGATGTCATACTACCTTTGAGCTTTTTTGCTTTACTTGTTTGGGCCCAGACCATGATTTTGAAAATTGTGATCTCTGTTAAGTATTTCACCCTAAAACAACAAAAAAAAGAGGCTGCACAGAGGACGTCTTTTTCAGCTTCCCAGTCTGCCGCTGTGTCACTTTAGTATTCTCCAAATAAAAGCAGGGAGGGGGTTACCACTGATGGGGGAAAGTACACATCAGCAGGTCTCACTCTCACAGCAGTCAATGACTTTAATGGGGGCTGAAACATGTTGCAAACAGTCCTCTCTGCCAAAGGAGACAAACAGGACTGTCAAGCCATTCTCTGAGCAAGGAAAAAGCACAGGGCATCTAATAGAGGAGCCTCTGATGCCAGTGATGGCCAAAAACAATTTCTCATCAGTTGTAGCCCTCAATGTCTGGGAAGAAAAAACATAACAAGAAACACACCATGGTTCCTCTGCCAGAGAAAGAGGAACTGCAACCAGTGGGGCAAAATACTGTGCCCTCCTTGGAGTACCGGACCATCTCCACAAGGGCCGGACCATCGGGGAAGGGGGCCGCAAAACGTGAACCCCACGGTGCTGTGATCTGACCAAACCACCAGATCAACATGAGCGCATTACCGATGTTACATGTTGTGTCAGGCCCAGGGCCTCCATTCTCTTCAGGAGGTCATAGATACCTCTTACTCTTATTAAAACTCAAAACTAAATATCTGAGTGAACCCATTATTTATTTATTTTTGTATTTTTGTTGATATGTTGGAATTACAAACCTTTGAGTCAGAGACTCCTTTGCAAATGCTCCACATCGTAACAATCAAACAGGAGAACAATGAAAAAAGTGCATTTACATATTCACAGGTGTCATTAAAAACAGTGCAACAGCAGTTGCAAGTATACATACAGGAGACACAGTACAAAGATGCCAGACTATGCAGGGAAACAGGCATTGCAAAATTGAATTGGTATACAAAGGCACTGAAAACACTGGGAGCATGAATTAGTAACATAGATAAACACTATCTAGGGAAACTTAAGATCCGAGGCCAAGTACCTCTAAAAATTACTTGGAGTGACAGTCGGGGAAGGGGAGTTGCAGATGCAAACTAGGAACATCGTGACAGGGAGAAAGTGCCAGAGAAGAAGGCGGGGCAGCACAAAACAGGTGGGACATGGGGAATGGAATACTGGTAGAGAGGAGGAGTTTGGGGGGATAGGGAGAAGGAACAGCCGAAGAGTGAGGCCGTAGCATGAAAGAATAGCGATAGCTAGAGGTAGAGGAGATAAGTTAGAGAGGGAGGGGGGTAAATAGAGTGAGCAGCCAAGATGGCCTTGTCATAGTGGTATAATGTATACGAGAACAAGAGACAGGTAAGTGAGAGAATATGAGGGGAAAGCTAGGAGCAGTCACAACTATGTTTGGCAAGTAGATACTTCTGAAGTGCATGTTTGAAAAGACCCAGTTTTTCTAGAGATGAGACTTCAGTGGGTAGGCCATTTAACCACAGGGGGGCCCTATACATGAACACCCTCTGCCTCATGGATGTCTTACCGAAGGGTACTAAGAAGTTTGCTTTAGAGGAGCTTCTGGTAGCCCATGGGGTTGGGGTAAGTGTTAGGAGATGTATGGTTGCTGGAAGAGAAAGATCAGAGGATATATTTTTCGCCAACAAGCAAGTCTGGTAGGTACACCTTCCCTCTAAATTTAACCAGTTGGCTTGTCTGTAGAGGTCACATGTGTGAATGTACCTTGCCCCACCGACAACTAAGCGACAGGCTTTGTTCAGTGTGACCTTAATGCGACTCAGTGCAGTATCTACTGCAAATCCATAGATGACTAAGCCACAGTCTGCTATGGAGAGGACCAAACTGATAACAGCTAGGCGGAGGGCGTCTGGTGTCATATATTTCCTGTGTCTGTAGAGTAAACCAGTCCTGGTGTTTACAGTCTTGCATACCAGGTTGATATGCTCATGATAGGAGAGTGTAGAATCAAGCGTGATGCCAAGGTATTTGAAACTGTACACTTGTTCCTGGGTTTGCTGCAGACTATTAAGACTGCAAAGTGGCCAACTTTTGTATTTGTTATGTATACTGGCAAACATAACTTTTGTTTTTTTATCATTTAAAAGGAGTTTGTGCGTGAAAACCAGGATTCAGACTCCGAAAAGATCCTTTGTAGATTGCATTCTAAGGGGGAAGGCTCAGGGTGGCTAGAAAAGATGACTACATCATCTGCGTAGAGTAACAACTGACCAGAGCAGGCAAGGGGGAGGATATGGAAGAAGAGACTGAAAAGGAGAGGACCCAGAATTGAGCCTTGGGGAATTCCAGAGTGAACTGGTAAACTATTGGAAAGAGTGTTATTTATTTGTACCCACTGTTGATCTCCCACTCGAGAAGTTTGAGAACCAGGAGGTGGCTTCTTGTGAAAGGCCTATAGATAGGAGTGAGTCAATGAGGAGACCGTGGTTCACGGTGTCAAAGGCCTAAGTTAGGTCTATGTACACAGACCCAACTAAGTGACCACGGTCGAGGGCTTTGTGTATGAAATCTGTAAATTCAAGAAGGGCAGTGGTGGTGCTGTTACCCTTCCAGAACCCATGCTGCTGACTACATTGGAGGCTATGTTTTGCTAGATATTCTGAAAGTTGATCAGAAACAATCCTTTCTAGAGCTTTGGAGATAGGGGGGAGGATGGAGATGGGACAGTAGATGCTATGCGAGGTTCTATCTCCGCTCTTAAGTATTGGTGTAATGGTTGCCATCTTCCATTGAGAGGGGAACTGACCAAGACGGAAGGATAGATTAAAAATATTGGTGAGGGGAGAGAGGACGACATACAGAGCCAGTTGCAGCAGTTTTAGGTCCAGGGAGTCACCATTGAATCTGGACTTCCCCAGAACCAGGGTTAGATACTTTTTGCTTTGGGGAGGGACAATCCTAAAATTGAATGGGGGTATACCGGAGGGTGGGGCTCGTAGTATTATTGAGAAAATCTTGGGGAGAACACCAGATACATCAGAGAAGGCTGTATTAGAAGTATCAGCGATGATCTGTGGGTCCTGGTAACAGCACCATTAATATCGAGTGGAAAGGGGGGAGAGGCATTGGGTTTGCCAGTAAGGTCTCCACTGTTGTGTCTTACCCTGCTTTGACGGTAGAATTTGCCAAATTGCATTGTTCTTTGTCCTTTCCTCCTAACTTCAGAGTCTTCTCCACTCTCGCTCCCCTAAGCTGCGTATGTGCAGATCACTCTCCCATCCCCCTCTCTAAACTCCAGCCATGTCTCCATTGTTAGTTCTCCCCTCCTAAGATATTCCTTGTGTTCTTGCCACAGGCTCCTTCATTTACACAGCTAACTCCCAACGGAGTCCCCACAACCCAGGAGCAACCTGCAAGCACAGTGCACAGCAAGGTATTGGAAAATGGATTCTTCCCCTCAGCTGGAGCTAACTTTATAATTGTGTTAACCATGTCGACGCTGTGCGTCGACTGCCCCACCCTCACCCTGCTCAGCATTTGATTTATACATCACTGAGGTCACGTGACCAGTTGCTGGACAGAAACAAAGTCCCCTCTTCCCCATTAGTTTGTTATACTACATCGCCCCCAAGAGTCCCCCCTAAGCTCACTGACACTACTCTTACCACTGATTTCTGCTATTCTCCATCCTGCCTCTTCCTACCTTTCACCATTCTGGTTAACCCAATTCTTGACAATATCCCTCATACCCCACTTCTGGCCTGCCTAGTCTCCAACCTATGACCTCTGCACCAGGAGCCAGCACTCTGACCACTATGCTACACTGGGAGTACTACTGCTAGCTAGGTTCCCACCTCCTTGTTTTGGTGATACTGTTTATCTTATCACCTGCTGACACATACCTTCCCTTCGTAAGGTCACCCACTACCTCTAGTTTATACCTTCCTTCCTCCCCCAGTAAGTCCTTTGTCAGGAACTTTCCGACTTATTAGCTTAGTCCACTGATATATTATGGCACTGTACCAATACACTCTCCTTAGTGCCCTGTTAACTATAACTTGGCCACTCTCTTCTGACAGCAATTCAATACCTACTTTAAGCTTGTTCCCTACTCCCTCAGCCCACACAGCCTTTGGCACCATAACCTCTCTCCCTAACTTGGCACCCAAGCCTGCTAGGTTCTTGTCTCACACTCACTATCTGCCATCCCACCAGGCTTATTATCTAGCACTCCATTTCCCCTCTATACTGACCCCCAAAATCTCCACAAAAGCCACCAATCTTCCACCCAAGCTAAAATGCACACTCCGCAAATACTTCCTGGCCAGACAACTTCTGCTGTTGTCAGGTAATGTGCATCCAACCCTGGGCCTCCATGAAGCCATCCAGCATAAACAGTAGCCACGGGGGTCTACAAATCTCTTCCATAAACACCTTTAGCCTTCTGCTAAAATTAGATCAGCTACAAGTCTGGGTGATACAGCACAGGCCTGATGTCTGCTCCATAGTCGAAACTTGGCTCTCCCCCACTGTACCAGACTCTGCAGTCTCCCTAAATGGTTACACAGTATACAGGTCAGATAGGGTTGGTAGACGTGGAGGTGGCTGCGCCCTATACATCTCGGACTTGCTTCAATGCCAGGCTTTCCCAACACTGTCCCCTAATGATGGGGCTCAATCACTAGGGGTTAAAATTACCTTAGGCAATAAAGGGAAGTCAATTTACATCCTCCCAGTTTATATTCTACCCAAGGAAAATCAAAAAGGCTTCCAAACATTCCTTGACCTTATTGCTAACCTCCCTAAGGGCTCTGAGGCCATTGCACTGGGTGATTTCAACTCCAACTGGCTGTCTTCTGACTCTAACCCCCTTAAAGATGCAGCAGTAGCCATCAACCTCACTCACCTTGTTGCCTCTTCTACTCAAATAAATTATAGGACCGGCACAACTACTCTCATTGACCTGTTATTCTATAACCACCCTGAGAGGATCACTGACAATACAGTGTTACTGGATGCCCTGAGTGACCACTCCCCAGTCACCTGCCACTGGACCAATAAGGCCCCTAGATGACCATGCATTACATCCTATCAATGGGTCCTTAGGAAAGGGCATCTGGAATATCTCCAAGAATATCTCCACAATTCTGACTGGTCCTCAGTCTTCCTCAAAGATAGTGTTGATGAGGTACTAAGCCACTTCATCTCTCGCTTCAATTTGGCCTGTGACATATTTGCCCCCCTCAAGAAGTGCAAGGTGAAAGGGGTCTCTAACCCTTGAATCACACTCTCTCTTCTGCACCTTATGGCCACTCAGGACCACCTGTGGAAGGTAGCACAAACCACTGGCAAACCAAATGACTGGCAATGGTACAGGACCACCAGGAAAAATTGCACCCGGGCCATCCAGCTTGCGAAGGCCTCATACTACCAGGGCATGTTTGCCAGCTCATGGGATACTAGTAAGAAATTATGGGACAGTATTAAAAATCTTACGGGGAAAACCCAGTCAATCCCCTCCCACCCTATTAAGCTACAAATGGGCACACTGTTCAGGACCCTAGTGAAATTGCTAACATTCTCAACACTTCATTCACTGACCTGAGTGGAGTCCTCCCCTCAAACTTTTCGATGAACCATCCACTGCTGATACTGCGCACCACAGGACCTTCCCTCCTAACACCCCTCAATTTTATTTCAGGTCAATATCCCCTTCTATTGCCAGGAAACACCTTATGAAAGTGCTCGTTAAGTTCAGGTACAGCTCTGATACCCTTGACCTCATACTAATTCTCCTCACCATTAATGCTGTCCTGGTCCCACTCACCTGAATCCAGAACTTGTCCCTATGCCTTGGTCAATTTCCATCTGTCCGGAAAGCTGCAGTTGTGACACCAATCCACAAGAGTGGTGCCAGAACCAACCTCGCCAACTACCATCCCATTTCAATTTTACCACCTCTTTCGAAAGCCCTTGAGTGCATTGTGGCCGAACAGCTAACAGCATATCTCTCTGCTCACGGCATCCAATGCTCACAGCAACACTGGTTTAGGAAGGATCATAGTATGGCCACTGCCCTGCTCACCTACATGGACTTTATCCATAAAGCCCGTGACTGTGGTCACCTTGTTGGGTCTATCTACACAGACCTTACAAAGGCCTTTGATACGGTCAACCACTCCTTACTACTCCTGACCCTACCCTCACTTAGACTCTCAAACGACGTTACCACCTGGTTACATAGAAACATAAAAACACAGACTTTGATGGCAGATAAGGACCGCTTGGCCCACCTAGTCTGCCCATTTCCCTACCTACAGGATAAGCTGCAGATCTTAGTTAACCAACAGCCTATTTCTTCCTACCCCCCACAAGAATTACCTTATGTCTGTACCATGCATTACTGAATTCTCCCACAATTATAGACCCTGCAACCTCCTCAGAAAGGCTGTTCCATGCATCCACCACCCTCTCTGTGAAAAAGTATTTCCTCACATTGCCCCTGAGCCATCCCCCCTCTATCTTCAAACTGTGTCCCCTTGTTCTTGCACATCTCTTTTTCTGAAAGATGCTACCCTCTTGGACTTTGTCGATTCCACTGAGGTACTTAAAAGTTTCTTTCGTGCCCCTCCTTTCCTCAAGGGTATACATATTAATCTCTCCTCATATGGCTTCTCTTGCAGACCCTGCACCATTTTAGTTGCCCTCCTCTGGACTGCCTCCATTCTGTCTATGTGCTTGCAGAGATGGGTTCTCTAGAACTGGACGCAGTACTCCAGATGTGGTCTCGCCAACTGTCTGTACAGAGGGATAACAACTTCCTGTTTTCTGCTGGTGATGCCTCTCCCTATACATTCCAGTATCCCCCCCAGCCCTCCCTACTGCCTTCTCACATTGCTTGCTAACCTTAAGGTCATCCGATATGATTACCCCCAGGTCCCTTTCCATTTTTGTTGTTGTTACTATCTCCCCCCCATTGTGTAATCTTCCCCTGGGTTTTTTGTTTCCCAGGTGCATTATTTTGCACTTCTTTGCACTGAATCCAAGCTGCCATACTTCTGGTTTAGTAGTTATCTAGGACGCAGAACCCAGCATGTAAGAATCTCTGACTCACTCTCTACTAGGTAAACAGCTTTAAATACCTGGGCATCACCCTGGACAGCACCCTCTCCTACCAAGAACACATTTCTAACATCTCCAAAACTGCTAATATCAGACTAGACTTCCTCTATAGACACCAACGCTGTATGACCCAAGAGGCATTACGCCTTGCTGTGACCAGCTCCATACTGTCCATCACCGACTATGGCATTGTATGTTATGGCGTTACCTATGCCACTGCCCTTAGAAGGACTGGAATCACCCTTAACTCATTCTATCTGATGCCATCATTTTGGGTCAGGTTAAGCAATGGATGGTTCTGATGCCATGTGGCGCTAATTGGTTATAATGGGTTAATAAAGCTTGCAGGCTACATACTAGTGCTAGCCGTGACACTACATGTGACCTCTACATGCAATCCAGTTGGCTCAGCCTCCAAAACAGAATCTCCTATCACACCTGCCTTGTGGCCAAAAAGATCTCCTTAGGGCTTGCCCCCCCCCAAGTCCAGCTGCTTCTTAAGAAGGCCTCCGCAATCTCGCACTGCACAAGAGGCGCGCCCAATCAAGCCTTTCAGGTTCAATTTTGCTGGACATCTCAAGGGCAAAGAGCGTTTATGTTCAGAGCACCCAGTTGGTTTAACAATCTCCCAGAACCTATCCAATCCACTCCCACAATTGGTTCCTTCAAAAACTGTCTCCAGCAACTCCTAGCCAACCTCAGCAGATGTGACTGTCTCACTTAACCTTGGTGACCTGCTGCCTCGATCCTACCAGCCTTCTGTCGACAGTGCCCCCTGGGCTGCTATTTCTGTGTGACCGCTGAATCCATGGTCCCTCGCAATGCTAACTTTTTACATCTACCAACCTCTGACTTTTCTCTCACTACAAGCACTTAATCATTGCTTTTAACTTGTAAAATTGATTGTATGTCTAACATCCTGCTTGTCTGATCTCACCTTGCCTATTAATGTATTCACAATGTACCTATGTCTGTTACTCCCTCCTCTGTATAATTCATTTGTTGACGTGGGACTTTTGTAAATGAGCCCCTGGCTTAAAGGTGTTAATTCCGAGACTCAATAAAATAAAAAGGTCCTTTATGTTCTCCCAGAACTTCCCTCTATTACCCTAGTTGAAAGAGAGGGGTTTGGAAATGGGCTGCCTTGGAACGGCATATTTCCCTGGTACAATAATTTCTGGCAGCCATATACCGCTGCCTATCTGCCGGGAGACCAGATGCCAGGGCCTTACGCCAGAGATTATCCTGGGAGGCCATGAGATCCAGAAGTGCTGGGTTTATCAGTACCTTTGATAAAAAGCTGGATATAAGGGGAAAATATGTCGCAGGTGGAATTGAACGTGGTAATAAAGAAAGCTACAGCACTGTCAGCACTGGAAGCAGTGTCGAGAGGAGACCAGTCACAGTTAAGTAGGAAGTCTCTGAAATGCCTCAGCTGACCTCTTTTAAGGGAGCGCTGATAAGGGTTTTGGGAGGAGGTTTAGGGGTGCAGTGTGACCAGTTGCAAAGAATTGGAGAGTGGTCACTGAGTGAGTCAAGCAATACTGTAACATTAGAGAGTCAATCAGGGGGATTGGTGAGTATGAGGTCTATCAGGGTGCTGGTACCCATCCTAAATTGATCCTAGTGGGGGAGAACATAACCTGAGAGAGATCTAAGGCTGCAGCAGCATCCCTGTAGGGGGCAGCAGCAGGAGTCGACCAGCTGATATTAAAATTAACCAGGATGATGACCTCGGTCTTGCTAGGCAGCTGAGCTACGTAGTCTAGAACGGAGTCGAAGCCATGTTTTAAGTTACATGGGGGAATGTAGACAGACAGTACTGTGAGGGACTTACCCTTGCTGCCAAGCGATACTTTGATGGTGAGGGCCTGTGCATCGTTTTCTGAGACTGTGGACGGAAGAACATGCCCTTGGAGAGAGTCTTGGCACATCCTCCTCCTCCTCTTTTCCCAGTTCTATCTTGTCTAAAGAGCATGTAGCCATTTAGGGTGATGGCGGAATCTGGAACATTACGGGAGAGCCAGGTTTCTACTACAGCCAGGATGTCATTAATTCTTATACTATCAAGTTTTCTGAATTTATTTTCTCTATAAGAAAGATGCATTCATAGTGTAAGTTTCTGTAAAGATCTATGTTCCTACATTGTTATGTTTATAGCATAGTAAACAGTGTGTACCTGCTTACTACTGAGGTAAAGGCTCTTTTATATTTCTCTGTTTTCAACTCTCTTCCTCAGGTTCCTCTATAATATATATCTCATCATATTTTCCTTCTGCTTGTCTTTCTAAGTTCAATACTCCATTTACTCTGCTTATCTATATCTTTGTGATTTTTCTCAATGGTGGTCAACGTTTGAAAATGCCATCTCTGTCATTTTGTACTCTGTTACCACTGTCGCCAACTTGAGCATGGGTGGGGAAAGCATTATGACATTATCAAACGTCATGATGCTTTGACAAGCTCGCATCCAGTGACCAAACCTGATCACTCCCTGCCTGACCCACTATTAACAGTGGCAGCCTTTCGGCTGTTAGCCCAGAGATTGTGTCTCAGTAAAATAATACATTAAACACTGATTTGTTTCCACATTCCTTGTGCTACTTCTTATCACATTTAACACTTAGTTTCTAACTGGAAATCACTCCCTTACATCATTTTAGTCCCAGGATAGTTGAGGTCCCCAATACCTCTCATTTGACTTTTTAAGTTGTTCTGGAGGGACTTAAAAAAATGAACTTGTGACATAAAAGGCTGAACATTAAAGAGTGTTAGTTTGTTAACTAGCATTTATCATCCGTTTTCTCCAATTATTTTGCATACATTTTTTGAATCTTGACCAGCACTTACAGACGTCTAGACCCTGCCATTCTGTGTCACCCTTCATCAAATCTCAAGTTTTTCTCCACCTCTTTATTCCCTGCTCAGCACTGTGACATTAAAATAAACTGACCCAATCTATCTCTTTGTTCAGTCCAAATTTTGATTTAAAGTTTTTAATCTTAAAATCCATTTGGCCACTTGCATTAATATCACCTTTTCCCAGTTGTCCCTTCTTTTAGGTCTCAGGACTACTTCAAGTCCCCAGAACTTAAGTTGTGGCACTGTATGTGTAACATTGCTTTTTTCTCTTTGAGATAATTCCAGAAGAAAACCTGTGATCGAAATGTCGATTCTAACTCTATTTTCTATTTTCAGTGTGCATTTAATATTACCATTTTGTTTCAGACCACCCAATGACACAGCACCTTGGTTCTTTGTTCTTACACTATATGTCTGTGTAGTTTAAAATGTCTGGCCACTGGTGAGGAAGAATCCTCACACCTGTGTATATAAGGTCACATGAACACTTCAAACAATATTTTTGTTTGACATGCAACACAATCTGTAATAATTTTTTTCATCCCTAGCTACATTTTGGAATTTTTTTAATCTCTGTGCATGCAAACACTGAGCACATTTTCCACAGGGAGAATGACCTGCTGGAAAGCAAGCAGGTTAAAGGCAGTTCAGGAACCACGCCTGGTGCTGAATACAAAAAGTACCAAAACAAAGCAGAAAAAAAGGCTCACAGACTTTGAACAAAACAGACCACAGCTTTGTTCGTAGAATAAAAAAATATATATATACATATATAAAGGTAGTACCATCGTGGACCCCACTACCAAACATTTTCACACACCACCTGTGTGCATTATCCTGGTGAAATGCACAGCACAGTGTACTGTACATGCTTGTATAGTTTAGGTCAAGCAGGAAGTTGAAATGCATTATGCAATTACTGTATACAGTTGACATCCACAGATGGCATCAATTTAAAAACTAAATAATAAAAGAAAATGCAATGCTAATATATGTACTATGTTGAACCACGCTAAGAAAGAACAAGGAAGACAAAAATGGTGGGGACCATAAAAGGATGAAAAACAAGTCACAGCTGCTAATAATATATAACAATGCAACTGAGAAATATACAACTAAATAAATAAGCCCCAGATAGGTCAGTTTCCTTAAAGTCCATAGTAATACACAAGGACTGAGAAAGCAACACATCTCTTTATATTAAGTATTACAAAGTACAACCAAAACCTAAAAGACAAAGCATCATGTCAAAATCTAGATATTTACTGAAACCTTTAACCCCAAATTTGGAAATCTTGAATGAGATTCATGTTAACGATGAATTTATTTTGTTACACTTGATATCCAACCATTTTACACAAATATTACCATGAGGAAGGGATATTAACAATGACAGAGTCTCTATATGAGAATACATCTCTGTATGATAATACATCTTTGCCAACAAGAATGGTGGAATTATTGGTGTTTTGACAGAATTGGTGTTAACTAACAGTGTTAGTTGGGGTAGATTGGTAAGAAAATTAAGGTTAAAACAGTATTTTAAAGTCTTGGAAGAAACAGGGGTCCAGAAACAGATCAACCTGCAGGTTATGAGGAAAATGAAATTAAGCAGAACATGGGAGTTAAGCCCCCTTTTGTACCTTCAGACACTATTCCCCACAACATTTTATCACTTCACAGAAGTGTAGAGTTAGATTTGGAGAAATTAGAAAAAACGAATTGGGCAATAGATCGGAAACGATAATATAATTTAACATCTAAGGAATTTAGAGACTGCTCACAATGTAACTATAAATCAAGCTGACAGGTGGGCACTGATAACCATGGTGTCAATGCCCAGCTCAGGGAGCAGAGGCAAACAGGAGCAGTTATAAAATTCGCAAGCAGTGTTTCATTATCAAAAATGGTAAAATAAAATTGCTCAGGATAACTCTTTACAAAGGCAGTACAAACAGAGAAAACAAAGTCCTTCATCTGAGGGGTTTTTCAATTTCAAATCTCAGCCTCTCTCTAACAAAAGATTGCTCTTTTTATAAGAAGTCTTTGCCTGGCAGTTAACTTTTGCATCCTGATCTCATTAAGAGATATCCTGTTTCTCATAAAATATATCAGAGTTGTCAGTTTCTTTCCTGAGCAACCTTGTAAATAAAACAGTGTCCTAAGCTGGTCTCCTGCTGACAGTTTTGCAAACAAGTCCAAAACACTCAAGCAGCTATGTGCACAGCAGTAAAAGCATAGTGCTGGGGAAGGGGCAGCTAGCCCCTGCTACATAAGTACACAGTCCCAAACAAACCCAGCACTTGCCAGCTACTCACTTGGATATAATAAAGTACAGAGGCATCATCTGGCAAAAAAGCAGTGTTTTATTTATATTGCAACATCCAAGTTTGCAGTGTGGAGACCGTGATTCAAACACCACTCCTAACACCCCAGCGCTTCGACCAAAGTCTTTGTCAGAGGGTGGAGTCAGAGTAGTCATATCCTCTTTTATGTACTGTTTTAGCCACAGTAACATTTTATAGCCCATCGGTAACTTGGCTAATTACTATATAGTCAAAGACTCAGGGAGAATTCGAACAAGTGAACACATATGCAAAATTCAAAAAACAATAGACAGGAAATCTTCTATTCAACAATCCAGATTACCATACAAAATATTAAACATTGAAAAGAACCATTCAATTTCTACAGCAGCTTACTCATATTTTATACGAATAATTGGTTGCTGTTATATATTGAATTCCAATGCTAGTTATAGTTTTAAATAGCAACTTATAAAAGTGGTCCAAATGATTTAAGGATATACTGTAGTACGCACAAAGTTAAGTGAAAAGTGAAACAAGCCACAGCTCTGTGTGATGGCCGCCAGATCTTTGGACTGGTTGATTCCTGACCCAGAAGTTAGGATTAATAGTGTGAGGGTGATCACTTTTCTAAACTATGGGACCACAATCTTATTCTCTCCTATTTTGTAACAATGAGTGAGGTCTCATTTTTGTGTTCACTTGTTCAAATCCTCCCTGAGCCACTGACTATATAGTAATTAACCATGTTACCTGTAGGAGGCTGTAAAATGTTACCATGGCTGAAATACTATATAATGGAAGATGTGGCCGAAGCACTGGGATGTTAGACTGGTGTCTGAATCACAGTATCCACACTGCAAACTTGGATGCTATGATATGAATAAAAAGGTATTTACCACTTAACCCAGTTTCATATAAAGAGACACATACGGAACTGCACAAATACTGTCACACACATACTTGACAGGGTCAAGCATAATGCTTATACTGTGAGGTGTTCTATTGTACAACAACGTTCATGTCGATTGCAATGGGTTTCCACACCATGAAATACTTGTGAAGTGGTGCCATTGAAAGGAACTGCGCAGGCTATGCCATCAACCACTGATCACCATGTGTGCTGGTGGCAGGCAATGCCCAAGTGCAGTACCATTCCCCCTGCACAAATCTCTTCAGAGATGGTGCGACTGTACATCCGCAGTCATAACAGACAGAATGCCATCCACAAGAACCATACAGTGAGGTGTGAAATGAATAGAATTCACAGTCCACTGTGTTTGTATATCACAATAAGTCAAACAGTAACATGTGGAACAAAATTGTTAGGGAACACATACTGTGGATGACCCCTGTTCAAGATCGACATACGCAGTTACTTCAGCTGATATGCAGAAGTCATTCAAGAATGTTGGTTTCAGCATTATTGTCCAATGTGTGTGTGTTGTACATGGAGAGTGTGAGAAATCCACCGGTCATTGTAAAATGTATTGCAGACATGGTGGAAGTGGACAATATTGGTATGGCAACACTCTCCTGGGGTGGGAGGTGCCAGGAACAAAGATAGTACTGCAACCACATGTTGGGCCCAAGGACTCTGGGCAATACACCTTGCCCATCATGGAGAAATGCCCCGTCTATTTTAAACTTGGTGGAATTGAAGGAGGTTGGTCACAGAGCAACTCCCTCAGTGGTGTTCCGGTGCATATGGGGATCCAGGCACCAACATGGTGCTGCAGCCACTTGTTGGCACCAGGAATTGTTGGCAATCCACATTGTCCATCGGCGGGCAGTGTCCTATATATTTCAACCCTGAGGGAAGAGGAGGCCTTGGTTCTGAGCACCACTTCCTTGGGGAGGGGGGGCAAAACACCAAGATGGTGCCACAGGCAATGGTTAGTCCTGGGAATTGTTGGCAATCCACATTGCCTATCGGCGGGCAGTGTCCTATATATTTCAACCCTGAGGGAAGAGGAGGCCTTGGTTCTGAGCACCACTTCCCTTGGGGGGACACCAAGATGGTGCCACAGGCAATGGTTAGTCCTGGGAATTGTGGGAAATCCACACTGTCCATCAGCGAGCATCGACACATGTATTTCAGCTGTAGTGGTGGAAGAGTAAGGGGTCTGTCTCAGCACCACCACCCCAGTTGTTGGGGGTTGGGAAGACAGCAAGATATTGGCCATGGGGATAATGGGCAAGCCTCCATATTCATCAGCAGGCAGTGTCCTATGTATTGTAACCCTGGGCGAAGTGGAGGACGTTTCTATGAGAAGCACTCCACAAGTGTAAGTGTGCGTGTGTGTGTGTGTGTGTGTGTGTGTGTGTCTGGGGTGGGGGGGGGCACCCTAAATGGCGATGCAGGCACATGTTGGAAAAGGTGAGGGTGTGACATCCACCTTCTCCATCAATGAACAATGTACTGTGTATTGCAACACTAGGTGAAGTAGGGGACAATGGTCTCAGCAACACCGTCCTATGGCGGTGGGGGCCAGACACCATGATGCTGCTACAGCCACAAGTTAGACCATGGCATTTGCCCAAAGCACTGTGTCCATCAGCAGATACTGTGTCATCAATTACAGGACAAGTGGCATTACAGGATCTGTTAATAAGCACCACTCCAAGCAGGGTGGTGGTGGTGGGGCAGTGACGTAATGCACAGAGACTATGTTGGGGTAGGGATTTTGGGTCATCATGGCTAACAACATGCAGGCACAGTTACTTACAATCCATGATCATGTAACGTAAATTAATTATGAGCAAGCCCCCCCCCACCCAATGTTCTGTTGCTGTATTGTGTGAACGAGCAATGTAGCAGGACACAAATGATGTCATGGTATTGCTGTTAACCCAAGGTCTCAGTGAACATGCAGTGCTCAACCACTAACATGCCTATGCACACCACACATTGCTGGGAGCAACAATAAGTAGCGGCTTGGAGAGGGCAAACACCTACTGGTAAGAGCAGGGGTGACTGCTGTGGACAGAAAAGTGTATGTCATATCTGCCCAATATGCACACCTGTGAAACCACACAAGGGATGTGACATAGTGCAAGACAGCAGGGATTATGTATGCAGTATAAGCAAACTTCTGTTGCCCTTATTAGTACTTGATATAACACGTGCAGGCCACACTAACACCGTCTTCAAAATAAGATTACCACAGAAACATAAAATTGATATGCCACAACGGACAACACAAACAATATGTGCACTGATACACACTTCCCTGGGTAATGCATAGAAACTCCACTATGTGTCCACCAGTGGCGTTCAGTTTCCGCGTTCATCTTTACAAATGCCCATGTCCCTCAATCCTACTGCAGAAACAACCAACATTTCTGTGTGTTCTTGTGGAAAACACACAACCTGACATAGCAAGACAGGTTGTGCAGTCTTGCAGGATCCCCCTCAGTTGACAACTGTGATGCCACTGCCTGATCTGAGGTGTCATCACTGTCATCTGCCTTGGGTTCAAATATATAGGGATGAACAGGATAGAGATAAGTCAAACAGTAACATGTGGAACAAAATTGTTAGGGAACACGTACTGTGGATGACCCCTGTTCAAGATCGACATACACAGTTACATCAGCTGATATGCAGAAGTCATTTAAGAATGTTGGTTTCAGCATTATTGTCCAGTGTGTGTGTGTCGTACATGGAAAGTGTGAAATCCACCGTCAAACGACTGAACATACAGCTTGGTTCATCGTCCTCTGACTCTGAGGAAGATGAACTTTGTGCTCCAGAGTGTCTGTAAAATGCAGAAGATGTGCTATGGTCCGGAGACTTTTTGTCTTCTAATTCTATTTTTGACACCCCACGCACGAACCTCTCCGGCGACCTCTGGAGCCACCGTCTCTACCTCCCTATGTGGCTCAGCTACCCATCCCCTCCTCTTGGCACCGGCATCCCCCGGTCTCCCTCCAGGGAAGGGCTGCCCGCCCAGGGCGCTCTTCTATGTTGAGACACCGGACTGGAGAGGGGAAACAGCAAAGGGCTGAGTCCGGCCAGGAGGCGGACTGTGAGGGAGGTGCCTTGCCTATCAACGGAGGAAGGGGTTTTCTTGCTTAAGTCCCTGTTGAGCCCGGCTTATCAAGGCAACGTGCTGTCATGTGCTCCACCCCCAGGTTGTATGCCACGCCACTGATTTCGGCAACCCCCAGCCACCACCAGAGGTCGCTCCTTGAGCGAGCATTGTGCCCTAACCCTTCCCAGGAAGAGAGAGCAGTCCTCTGGACACTCAATCTCTTCCCTCCCCTGCTGACCCCCGACGACCCAGGCTCGTTCCTGAACCCAGGTCACCGGCATGGCGCGAGGAGTGGCGTCCAGTGCCTCAACCCTCAGCGCCACCGGGCCACAGGAACCGGAGACTTAACACTTTTCCCACGGCTCTCCATTACAGCACATAGGGCTTCAGTAGTGAGGGACTTCCCCGCACGGCCTACTCCTACATCACACTGCAGTGCGTCCTTCATCCGGAAGAGTGGGCGTGATCTCAAGCACAATCACAGTTGCAGCAATTACAAAATGAAAATGATCAAGGGAAAATCCATTAAATACAAAAGTAAGTGCACAGCTTTCTTTTATGCAGTAAAAACGTCCATATGCATTAAAGGTGACAGGGTCAGGATTGATCCTCTTTAAAGGGTGGTACTGAACCATCTTCAGTGGGATGGACTACAAGGGGGACCCTGAAGTAGAACGTGATGATGCGATGTGATGTCTGGGATCATCAGCCTCCATCCCCTCCCCACCCCAACCTCTGACAGTCTGGCAGTTATCTCGTGTGCAAACAGTGGTCTATTACAGAAATTGGTTACCTGTGTTTTCACAAAATTTGTATGTACACTGTACTCCATGTTTTTGCACCTTGTTCGTAATGCTATTTGTGGAAAACTTCAATCAAAACTTAAAAAAGAAAGAAATGTCATCTATCTCATACGTGGCTTAGGAGGCGTTGAAGGAAGGGAGGGAGTGATGGCATCCTTAGCTTGCTCCCAGTCTCCACGGTCAGGATTGGGGGACTGAGACTTAACAAATGCAGCCACAGCCACAAAGCTAAAGGGTGCAGAAAGTGCTGAGGAGTTCTCGTAGCACAGTTCTCTCACTGCACCACACGTGCAGCTGAGCAAGAGTCATGCTGCAACAGTGCAGCAGCAGCTCGAGAGCCTTTGGGATGACGGCAGCTCAGGCAGTTCAGGTCAGCCCCCACCGATGCGAGAGTTACATATGCTCATGAGCTTGGAGAATTGTACACATTTTGTTATTGTTCAGCACTGTTTGTTTGCTTACCCTTTAATTTGCAGCCTTATACTGGCCCAAGAGCATCCAAGCACAAGGGCAGTCACCCCATTCCTGGAAGGTCAAATAAGTGTATTTTTCTTTTCACATGTATTTTGTGCCCCCATTCACACTTGGCATGCCCCCTTCCATCCAGTCCTCCAGCCCTGTCACATGGCTTCTCTGGGACTTACTTTCCCACCGATATCCTGGCTTCTGGACTGGTGGCGAGGTGCTCGGTTATTGGTACGGGGCCTGTGAGGAACCAGACTTCATCCTGTGGCAAAGGTTTTTTTTTCCACCTTGGTTTGCAGGTTTCCCCTGGGGCCCAGACTGAGCAATGCATGCATCCTAACATGTCTAGCCATGGCCCTTCCTCTTAACATGCCAACACCTGTACTGCCACCCGGACATCTCCAGGTAGCAGTGTTGTATTGGACCATAGCAACACCCCTCCCTCTAGGGATTAGAGCTGTCTCTCGGACACTCGGTCCTCCCTCCCTGGCTGGCCCCCGAGTGATCCGCATCCATTCTCGAACCTGGGTGACTGGTGTGGTGGGAGGTAAGGTGCCCTCCTTGCCACTGGGTTGGCTAAGTGTTTTTTCTGTACATTCCCCTCCACAGAAATTTCACCTGTGTACCCCTAGACATGAGGGGGCTTATACGACATTATCATCTGTTGCAGTTGCATCAAATTATTGTAAAAAGATACTACAGCTTTTTGACAATAAAGTACATAGTATAAGTATAGTTACCTTCAGGGGAGTAGCCAGGCTGTAGCCTGACGGTCTAGGTCTTATTTTGGATCCAAACATTTTGATCAAATGCCTTAACTCCTTCGGTCCCATAGCCACCACATGGCGTCGGAACCATCCATTGCTTAGCCCGACTCAAAATGGCCACCGAGAGAGAATGAGTTAACTCAGCTGGCCATGGATATCAATGTGCCCTAAACAGTATATAGCTATGCGTGGGCCTTCAGTTTTTTGAACTCTTAGTTTAGTCCCCTGACCTTCCCCCATAAAGGGCGTCCACTCCCTTTGGCCTAAAATATTCCTAGTTTTTGAAAACGCACGAGCTATGATTGCTCACATTCTGTGGAGACAGCTAGAGCCAGATATTCAAAACTTGGCCTAGTGGGCAAAGTGATTGTGCCCTGTTTGCCCGGGGTTTGCTCGTGTACAATATTGAAAGGAGGCCTTTGCCTATGCTAACAGGGTTAGTGCAAGCAAAAAAAAAAATAACGTATGTGGTGGGAAAAGGGAGGGGTGAGGGTGGGAATACCAGTGCAGCGTGATATTCAGCACATTTGCACTGTGCAAAGGGGTTAGTGCATGCCACATTGCATAGCACACATACCTCTGGTCAAAACCTTGACTTACTCTTGGCAACACTAGCAGCTACCAGAGCCACTGCAGCCAACAAGCAGATTGGTGTTTGGGGGGGAGCACACCCGCCTCCTGGCTTCTAGTGGCACACCTGTCCACTGATCGCCATTTCAGCTGATGTCACTTTCTTTTCCTGGTGCCTAGCGGTCCCCCCACCCTCTGATCGCAATCCCATATATTTGTTTGCAAAGTCCCTGGAGCCCAGCAATCCCCACACCCTCTGATCACTGTTCTATACTTTGATACATCTCTCCCCGGTGCCTACTGGTCCCCCCACTCTCTGATTGCCAGTCCATTACGTAGAAGTCATGTTCCTGGTGCATAGTGGTTCCCCCCTGCCCTCCAGTCACCGGTCCATTAGTTATAAGTCATGTCCCCGGTGTCTACTGGCCCTCTCACCTTCCGATCGCTGGTTCTTTAGTTATAAATGATGTCCCTGATGCCTAGTGGCCCCCCTCACTCTCTGATCACCGGTCCGTTAGTAATAAGTCATGTCCCTGGTCCTAGTGGTCCCCCCGCCATCCGATCACCGGTCTGTTACATAGAAGTCATGTCCCTGCTGCCTAGTAGTCACCCCTGGTCTCTGATTGCTGTCCTGTATATAGGATTAGGTATTCCTGGTGGTCTGTGGACCCCCCGTCTCCGATCGGAGTCTAGTATATCGGATAAGATAGCCTAGTGGTCTTGGCCCACTAGTGTCCCATCCCCAGCCCCATAACAATACGTATAATCCCTGGTGTCCAGTGGTCCCCCCACCCTCTGATTAGTTTGAAGTGTTATTGCTATGAAAGCCTCAGTGAAAGAGATAAGTTCAGAGTTTAAACATAACATAATATTTTTTATATAGAATACGATACACTGTGGTGGAAGCTTAAAAAATCACATGGGAATAAGAACTCCTGGTGTCTAGCGGCTACCCCCGCACCACGAGCCCCGCCACCCACCTTACCAACCCCCCCGTACTTCCGGAGACTATACAGCGACCGGCACAGCCCTCCTCTCACCTCCTCA
The DNA here is from genome assembly GCA_016271365.2 of Neoceratodus forsteri. Taxonomy (NCBI): domain Eukaryota; kingdom Metazoa; phylum Chordata; order Ceratodontiformes; family Ceratodontidae; genus Neoceratodus; species Neoceratodus forsteri. The sequence goes on along the minus strand of CM057457.1, from coordinate 45,465,254 downwards.
GTCAGCCGCTGCATCGAAAGTCAGGGAGTGTGTGTCTTATATAATATACAGGGTGCGCGTCCTCAATATTGTACAGGAAGCACGCGGCCTGTGTACTGTACAAGAAGTGTCCTTGTACAGTACACAGTCCATGCCTCCCTGTACAGTACAGGGATGTGTACCCTGTATATTTATTTATTTACTTGTTCATAGTACAGTCATCTCTGCCAAACTAAAAATGTGCAATGAATGCCGCAACCATAAGGGGTGTGCGCTGAAATAACATTGCAAACACTGACACCACAGAAACAGTTTATGTCCTTAAAACCATGAGCTTCCTTGTTTTTGCAGGAGGCATCACCCCTAACACCCCAACACAGAGGGCCTACTCCCCACACACACCCCAGAATTTAGATAACAAACTCGAGGGGGTGGACTTGAGGATGGGAAGAAACTCAGGAGGGGAAAACTTAGGTTTAAAAAACAACAAAAAGTTGCAGCATAGGGAGACCGGGGGCAAACCATGGTCCCATGTCTCTTGTGTGCTAGTGCCTTAGCCACTCCACCATAGGAGTGGCTCGACCAGGTGCCCAGCACACAGAAACCTGATGCCTCGAAGGAATAGCATACAGTGACAGCAGTAGCTGTAATTCTCTATCACCGTTATACCCCTGTTGCTGTAAACCCATACACTCTCTTCACAGTGCGGTTAATACTGTGTTGTCTTTCTTGCGCGGTATTGACCCAGTACCTTTGTTCACTGGGTGAGTATACTGAGCAGAAGCCCTTTTTTTCAGGAATGGCCCACGGCCGCAATAATAGTAGCTAATGATGGTACAATTAATAACATATAGACGCAACATACAAATAACAAAACATCACATAATATTACAAAATGTGAATTAGCAGCAGATTTACCTCCTCATATATTATAAAGGATGCGCGCTCCCCGACTTTCCATATGGCAGCCGGCTGAGGAGGTGAGAGGAGGGTTGTATTGGTCACTGTATGGTCTCCCACAGCACTGGCACTTCTAGTAAGGGGGGTTGGCAGTTTGGCTGACTGGTGACCGCATTGCAAGGGGGCCACTAGACATGGAGTTCTATTTTTCTCATGTGAGTTTTTTTTAAGTTTCCACCATAGTATATACATATTCTATACAAACATTATAATATTATGTTTAAACACTAAACACAAAATCACTTTCACTAAGGATTTCATAGCAATAATTCTTCAAACTGATCAGAGGATGGGGACGGGACTACTGGACACCAGGTACTAAATGTATTTACAGGGCTGGGATCGGAGAACGGGGGACCATGGATCACCAGGGATACCTTTTCCAATATACAAGATGGCAATCGGAGATGGGAGGGGACCATGGACCACCAAGGGATACCGATGGAATGGTGACTGCAGACCGGGGGAGGGGGGGTAGACCACATACCATCAGGGATGCCTTGTCCTTATCCAATATACGGAATGGTGATCGGAAATTGGGGGGACCAGGGACCACCAGGGATACCATATCCAATATATGGATGGCAATTGGAAACGGGGACCACTTGATGCCAGGGAATCTCATTGTTTATGGGGCTGGGGATAGGAAGGTGGGGACCACTAGGAACCAGGGACATAACTTACAACTAATGGACGGCATTAGAGGGTGTGGTGGACCACTAGGCACCAGGGTTATGCTTTTACTTTCACAGGAACGGGCCAGCGGACTGGGGGTGTGGCCAGTTGCAGAGATGCAAACCTGATGCCACATCCCATGCAAATGAGCCTATAATTGGAATGCATATGGCTCCTTTGTGCCTTTCATGCCCAATGGACTAATTTGCATGTTGCCATTTGAATACTGCGTCAGAAGCTACTGGCGCTATCGGGTCTTGGGGTGCTGTTCCCTGCACTGCAGGGATCCATGTCAGGGCAGTGCTATGCAACTTCGTACCATGCTGACATGCCTGTGTTCAGTTGGATAGCACTGGTGCACTGTCTGACTGAATACAACATTCTCGGGGTCATCATGGGCACTGGGCAAGTGCAGCACAAAGCTCTGCATTCTGCTTTGCCCATTTTTGCATAGCAGACCTCTGATGTAGCTGGATGTTTGATTTTTTTTTCTTTTTTAACAAGTGAAAACCAGACTACCCACTTTACTGGTATTACCACAAAAACACGTTGTTCACATTCCTTGATGACCTCCTATTGGGCCTTTCGTGAACTTAGGAGCACCTCCCACACAGCCTAGCCACTCATTTTATGCAGTGGGAGTAGAGGAAACTATTGCATCATGAGTAACTACCCTGTTTTGGAGGGGTCCAATTTTTTTTTTTTTTAATTCTTTGTTAACCAGGTAAGGCCCACAAGGCACAAGTGCCTGTTTTCAGGGGCATCGGGAAGGTCATGTGACTTGCTCAGAGTTTCACATTATGCAAGTGGAGGCTGTGGGAATTAAACCCAGGACTGTCTGCTAGATGCAACCGGCTCATTACTCTAACCTCTAGACTATACTGCTAGTGAATGTTCAAGAAAAATGCAATAAGAATAGACTTGAAACAAAACAAGGTTTGTTATCTATACATTAGAATGAATTTCAGTTCTACAAAGCAAGGAGGCAGATAAAACCAGCAAAACCCATGAACTTTGGAGAATGTAAGCAATGATAAAATGTGGGTTTTAAGTAGAAATAAAATGATGCAACAACGGTTGAGAATCACCCTGCCCCCTCCCCCCAGATATTACCTGTTCAGGCTACACCTGGGCTAACAATGTTGTGTTTGGAGACCTAGATGGCGTGTTAGCATCAGTCTGCAAGCTGCTTAAAAAAATGTCAGTTTATGAAGTGTTAACAGCCTATTTATATGCTCCCAGCTGTTAAGCCTACGGGCCTGCCTTGTCTGTCACGTTCCCATTGTCGGTGTAATCCTCAGTACCAGAGCATAAGACCCATGTTATAGCAACTGGAACGCTTGTCCAGACGTGGGGGGAAGGGGGCATCCTTCTTCAAAAGTTTTGGAAAATGATTTTGCACTTAGCGGGCATCTTTTGACACTGGATGTAATTTCAACCCAACCCACACCAGATCTCCTTTGCTGTGAGTTAGGTACTATAGTGACTAGACAGGTCACTTTGACTGGATGAAATAGAAAGCTGCATATATATCACCACAACACAACCCAGATAGACCATCTTAGGGTAGCTGGTTCATTCCACTGGGGTATCAAACAGACGAGGCATACTGATGAGTTCTGGTAGGATGAAACACATGTCTATGTCTTCTGTTGGCACCCTTTGCAAGCTGTGTGAGAGGCCTTTCGGCACCATGCATTTCTGCTTAAAGTTGAACCAGCATAATATTCTGTGGTGATTTGCATATGCAGCCCATGATGCTTTGCATTGTGGAAGCATGTGTGATTTTGTATTTCTTTGAAACTTGACTTCCCAGCCAAATGCCCTTTGGGGTAACCATTGCCTCAGTGCTTGCACACAGAGGTTCTTTGTCTTTTAAACTGTTTTTTGTATCTGGAAGATGGCGTACAGAACGTTGGCCTCACCCTCATGGAGGGAGTTTAGGTGGAAAGTACTTAGATTTTTTAGGCCACCAGTGCTAACCAAACATTTTGGCCAAATCCACTCAGAAGATTGCTGGAGGGGTTGTGGGCAGGTGGTGATGCACGAACACATTTTTTGGGGATGCCCTAAAATTAAAAGTTATTGGGAGGGTATTAGTCTTGCGCTGAGACAGATTTTTCAGGTGGTGAATTTTGACCATCCTCGCCATTTGCTATTAGGGGAACCCCCACAAGGTTTGGTAGGACCTAAAGCCAACTACCTGTTCCCAATCCTACTGGCTGTGGCTCAGAAGGCCATTACCAAGTTGTGGCTTTCTAAAACCCCTCCTAGTGGAGAGCACTGGCTGTCATGTTGTGACCAAATTAAAGTAATGGAAAGGCTCACAGCAAATTTAAATTTAAAGCCAGATACACATAAATCTTGCTGGCTTCCATTCTTCGAATACTTGAGTGTTGAAGAGGGAACTACTGTTTTAGACATCTTGGCAAGAGAAGCTCTGGACTAAAGGGCCTGCAAGGGCTGGTCTGTGGACCACCTGAGGGGACAGGGCATTCTAGATAGGAGCAGTGGATCCTAGGGCAATTCTGGTAAGGCTCTTCTCACCACGGGTCTGGGGAGGTAGGGGTGTATGGGGGGGGTTTGATATATGTGTGTAGTAAAGTCTTTGTTTTTGTATGTGTTTTGTCCTTCCCACCCCAATGATTAGAGGGTTGGGGGTCCTTTCCTTTCCTTTTTATGTATTATTACTTTGGAGGCTTAGGGCTAGACTTTCAAGGTGTTATGATTTTAGAGTAATGGCCTTAGAGTCTTTGTTGGGTCATAGTTAGCACAGCCACCTAATAACTGTATTAGTCGAGGAAAGGCCTGATTAATTGTTTTGGCTGTATATTCGTTCTCTTTTAAGTCAGCTAGAATGTATCATGCCTCCTTGTGTCCTCCGTTTTTCCTTTCTGTACCCTGTTGTCATTTTGAAAAAAAAAAGGAAAGAATAAAATTGCAATTTCAAAAAAAAAAGGTTTTTAATTAGGTTCACCACAACATAACCCAGATTGACCATCTTAAGGTAGCTGCTTCATTCCACTGGTGTGTCAAAGGAGGCATACTGATGAGTCCTGGTAGGATGAAACACCTGTCTATGTTTTCTGTTGGCACCCTTTGCAAACTGTGTGAAAGGCCTTTCACGTACCATGCATTTCTGCTTAAAGTTGAACCCGCATAATAGTCTGTGGTGATTTACATATGCAGCCCATGATGCTCTGCATTGTGGGGGCATGTGTGATTTTGTATTTCTATAGATATATATATATATATTTTTTTAAGAATGTCTTAATGCACCCAGCCCACATCAGATCTCATTTGAGTACAGACGGAGATTCTGAGGGGGACCAAAGCCTGAGGATCCAGTTTATTCCTTTTCAGATTTTTGTTTTACCCAGCCTGGCCCAAGTCACTATGCTTGTGCGTTTTGTTGGTTTGGGAAAGTCTGTACTGGAGCAAGGGTTTCAATGTTACTTTGTGGCTCTGATCAGCGAAATGCTGGTCACTCGGCGGCTATGCAGAGTTTACCCCATACTTTGGTTTGTGCAACATATTTGACTTTAGTTCTCTTTTCTTCTCCTTCTTGGTCAGTGCGCTTATTTCTGCAGTGCTGGTGTGGGGCGGAGTCTACCACTTTGGGGCGAGATAAGGGAGTCGGAACTGCACGTCTCACTAACAGAAGCCACTCCCTGTCGCTTTCCACACACGAGCAGCACGATAAACATTCAGCAGCAACATGGGACGTTTGATCGTTGTAGGGGTGATAGTTGCACTTCTGGGAATTTTGGGTGAACGACTAATAAATTTCAGGTAAGCGCATTACTCCGGCTTGTTACAAACTCAGTCAGTAGGCAACAAGTCAAATTCCTTGGCTTTCTAATCCCAAACTGCGTCATCAATGCCCCCTCTACTGTTACAATGAACATATCTCCTGTAAAAGAGGTAGTCTGTCTCTGATGTTAGCCAAGTAACTGCTTCATGTAAAAGTGTTAGCAAGTATTGTTACGTTTGAAACTGCATGCTACGCTGTCCGAGTTTCCTTAGTTTGTTTGCACTGCAGAGTACGTATCCTGTGGGCGCGCATATGATTTTGTAATACAGTTTTGCTTTTAGGCAGCTGCTGTACACCTTTCAAATCGCAATTGGTTAAACAACGAAGATAAGGCATAGGCTAGCCATAAATGACACATGACCCACTTACTTATCTGCAGAGTATAGATTACAGACTCGGGGTCAATCATTGACTCCCCCTTCCCCGCATATCTCAATCGCTATAATGGTCACAAAACGAGGCTTTTAGCCTTTCACTTGACCTCTTGCATCTAGTGTAAATAGTTTGTATTGGTTAACAGAATGCTAGCTTTTTGGACGTTTAGTCGCCTGGCCTTTGTCCTTTGACAGGTGCTACTTAAAGTGGATATCCTGATACCTTTAAGACACAAAGTTCAGGTCACGCAACTTCGCTCAATTAAAGAGTAAAAATTGCACAAAATGCACGATAGGTATAAAGGTATTGTTTTGGCTCCAACTAAATCAAGCGTAAAAGAAAACATACCGCCCAACACCTTATACCCAAAAGAAAACGCCTTATGCAGCAATAAAAATGCAGGATAGAGATATCAGTGGGCCATTTTATTTTATTGTTGATCATCATCACAGTAAGACCGGCATATCTAAATATATGCACATAAAAATGAATTGCAGGTGATCAGACATAACGCAACATACAAATGTAGCTTGCTTACTAAAATGGAGAAAATTAATTTGATGAAATAATACATAATGATAAAGAACTAATAAATAGAAACTAAGGCCCAGATATTCAAAAGGGTTGCGCCATGCGCAACAGGGTTGCGCATGCGTAAGTCCTACATTGCGCCATTCTGCGATATTCAGCAGGAGGCAGTTATGCCATTGACAACAGGTTGAGCAACAGCGCAATGCAAATGAATGCATGCTCAACAGGAGGGGGAGGAACCATGCATAAACTGCGCAACCTGATATTCATTCGGGTTGTGCATGCGCAACCCCCAACCTACGCCTGCACAACTTTGAGCCAAAAAAAAAGGATCAAGTTGAGGGCCACCCACAGGTGAGCTGCTGTATTGCAGGGCGCAACACAGCAGCTGCCACCCGTGGCTGGCCCCCAACTCAGTCCCTGTGCCCCCACCAGCCCGATCGCGGGCAGAACGTAAAACACCCCCACATCTCCCGATGCCCGATCGCGGGCAGAAGTAACATGAAACACCCCCACACACACACACATCTCTGATTCACAAATCTGGACTGTCGTGTCACAGTATGGAGCTACCGCCCATTGGCTGTAGCTCTGCACCATGGGCGGCAGCCCTACCGACAGTCAGTCGGCGGGCGGCGGGCGGCACGCGGGTGGGATGCTGCCGGGCTGCTGGGGAGCGGGTGGAGGGGCTTCGTGGGTGGGTGGGGGGACACTAGACTAACCAGGAGATGTTTTGAGGGTTGTAACTTGACATTCTGCCCGCAATCGGGCATTACGGTCCACTGGACCACCAGGGAGATATTCGGGTTGGGGGCTTTGCTACATTCTGCCCGCGATCGGGCACTGGGAGATTGTTTCACGTTCTGCCAGCGATCGGGCATCGGGAGATGTGTGGGGTGTTTCATGTTACTTTCTGCCCGCGATCGGGCACTGGGAGCTGTGTGGGGGGGAAGAGTGTGTTCAGACACACTGCCCACGATCGGGCTGCAGGGTGCGTCGGTCCCTGACGGCTGCTGCCTGGCAGAGCGGCCAGGCGCAAGTCCTCGGGGATCGGCGCACCTACATGCTAATGGCATGTAAATGGGGCCATAAATAGATGCAAATGGCCCCCCCCTGCGCCTTGCATGAATTATGGCCCCATTTGCATGTCACCTTTTGAATATCGGAAATTTGCGCATGGCGCAATGGTACTTGCGCCACTGCAAGTTTAATGCTCAACTCTGGCAACTTGCGGTGGCGCAAGTTCCACTGCGCCGTGCACAGTGGCTGTGGCTGGGGGGTGATATTCAAAGGAGTTGCTCAATAGCTAACTCCTTTGACTATCGCCACACCCCCTGCGCAACTATTTTGAGCAGCGCAGGGGCTTGCGCCTCAGAATGGCGCAGTTTGAATATCTGGGCCTAAGAGTCTAATTTAGCACAACAGCATGCTGGCTGTTTTTTGTCCAACTTTGGGATGTGTCATAGGAACATAGAATTTGACGGCAGATAAGGACCGCTTGGCCCACCCAGTCTTCCCATTTCCCTACCTACTGGATAAGCTGCAGATCCTAGTTAACCAGCAGCCTACTTCTTCCTACCCCCACCCCACAGAATTGCCTTACGACTATCCCATGCATGCTTGAATTCGCCACTGATTTTGACTCCACAACCTCCTCCGGAAGGCTGTTCCATGCATCCACAACCCCTCTCTGTGAAAAATACTTCCTTAAATTACCTCTGAGCCCCCCATCTTCAAATTGTGCCCTCTTGTTCTTGCACCTCTTTTTTGAAAAGACGCTACCCTCTTGGACTTTGTTGATTCACATCTGCCCTCCTCCAATCCTCGGGTACCACCCCTTCCTCCCATGATTTGTTAAAAAGGGTAGTCAGTGGTGTCACTAGTTCTACCCTTAGTTCTTTTAGAATTCTGGGATGAATCCCATCAGGCCCCATTGCTTTGTCCACCTTCAGTTTTAAGAGTTCTTTCAGAACCCTTTCTTCTGTAAATGGCTGGTATCGACTTCTGTATCCAGAGTGTTACTACTGTTTGTTTTATGTACCTCCTCTCTTCATTTGTAAATACTGAGCAAAATATTTGTTTATTATCTCTGCCTTTTCACAGTCTCCCTCTGCCCACCCTCCCTCCCTTTATTAAGCCTCACTATCCCTCCCTTGGTCTTCCTTTGCTCCCTGATGTACCTATAAAAGGTTTTATCCCTTCTTAACTGAGTTGGCTATCTTTTCCTTGGTTTGGGCCTTTGCTGTTCTGACTGTCTTCCCAGCCTCCTTTTGCTTTAACTGATACAGTTCTCTGTCCTGCTCCTTCTGCGATTCCTTGTACTTCCTGAATGCTTTCTTTTTCTCTTGAACCTTCACTGCCACTTCCTTTGAGAACCATAGTGGTTTCTACATCGTCTTGTTTTGTTTATTTGCTTCACACAAAGGCTTGTTACCTCTGTGATGGCAGTTTTATTATTCCCATTGTTCTTCCACCCTCCTTCCTGCCCATTTGCTAGTGCATTCCTTAGGCACTCACCATTTTAGGCAAAGTCAGCCCTCCTAAAGTCCAGTACTTTTGTCTTTGTATGGCTTGACTCTATTGCTGTGTTTATTGTGAACCATACTGTTCGATGGTCGCTAGTTCCCAGATGGCTACCCACTTCTACATCTGTGATCCTCTCCCATCTCCATTTGAGAGTATCAAGTCTAATATTGCTCCTCTCGAGTGGGCTCCAGTACTAGTTGTCTAAGGCATGCCCCTGTAGGGCATCTAGAATAACTGCACTCTTGCAGTGGCAGCTGCAACTGCACTCCAGTTAACATCTGGCATATTCAGATCACCCATCAGCAATATCTCCCCTTTTTCTGCCATTCTAAGTATACTTTCTATCATTTCCTTGTCCATTTCCTCCCCCTGAGAAGGGGGTCTGTATACAACCCCTGTGCGGATTGTGGTGCCATTGCCTGTCTCCAAATTTACCCACAGTGCTTCTTCTCCTCCCTGTTTACCCTTTTGTTCTGTTGCTTTTATTCATTCCCTTATGTAAAGAACTACTCCTCCTCCTCTTTTACCCTCCCTGTCCCTCCTGTAGATAGTGTATCCTGGTATGTTTATGTCCCAGTCATGGTTTTGTGTGTACCATGTTTCTGTGACTGCCACTATATCCAGATGTTCCTCCTCCATCAAGGCCACTAATTCAGGAAGCTTGTTACCTAGACTACGGGCATTGGTACTCATTGCTCTCCATTTTTTGATGGCTTTACCTTCTGTTGCAGCATCCCCCACTGACCGTTCTACCTCGGTCTTTTTCTCTTTTTCTCATTTAGTACCCTGTTTTGTAGGGAGAGGCTGGGATTTTTCTGCTGCTTGTCAGTGCCTCCCCTTTGACTAGTTTAAAAGCTTGCCAATGAAGATTTAAACCGATTACTCAAAAGACTTGTTCCCTTCCTGGACAGATGCAGACCATCCTGCCAGTATAGGATGGTGTCCCTCCAGGTGGAACCCCAGTCCCCAGTGAAGCCAAACCCCTGTGCTCCACACCATTTTTTCAACCATTCATTAAACTGCATGGTGCCAATTACCCTCGCCTCCCCATGCCTTTGACAGGCAGCACCTCTGAGAAGGATACTGTGTGTGCTACTTGTCTTAGGCCCCTCCCCAACTCTGCAATGTCCTCCTGCACTGCTCTAACCTCATGATGAGCCAAGTCATTTGTCCCTAGGTGGACAATTACGTCCAGCTTAGAATCCCTTGCAGCTGTTCTCGTGATCCTGAGGATGCGCTTCCTGTCCCTCCAAGCCATTTTATGAAATGTTTATCTGCCACCCTGTTTGTTATGAATTGTATGACAACTACTTCATAATTGATGGTTATATCTGATGTATCTGTAGCTATATGTATGCACTTTTTCATTCAAACAATAAAAGTGTTTAACTTCAAAATCGTAAGTGGAGAACCCGGTTGGGGACATTGCCCCATTGTCAGTCATGTGGGCTGTATGCAAGTATCCGTCACTACTGCAATCTAAGGCAGCTTCAGTGGCAAAAATGCACTCTCTGTGGAGGTCTGCGGGTGGGAGGATAGTGACAGATGGGACACTGCCGCAACTGAGAATTCAATGAACCATGGCATTTACACTGAGTGCCGCTCTGTACATACTTGTAGCGGCTGCATGTACAATGGACAATGGCATGAAATAATGTAACTATAACCCACAACCAGCCGTGGGTATTCTATGCATTAATGCATGCCTCAGGTGCGTTGTGAGGCATGAGGGCGCAGCCCGAGTGACTTCCAACCACCTGAGCCATGCATTAATGCCTAGTATACCCACGAATGGTTGTGGGTTATTGCATTTATAAAATGGGGCTCGATAACATTTGAGAAAACTGTTCTAAAGTGGTAGAAAAATTTTTTTTTTTTTTTTTTTTTTGGTGGATTTGTACCTGTGTCACTCTGAGCAGGCAAAGTAGTTCCACATCCAGAACTGTTCCTAATCCGAAGTGGAACTGGAAACCAGTAGGTTCTTCTACTGCCAGTATTATTTAGTGAAGAACGACTCTGGGGAATTACTGGTGAGTGGCCCCATGTAACCTGTAGCTGGTGTAGCCCAGTTAGTTGATTGCCATTTCAGCACCATATAATTCAGTGCTGTCACTGTAGTGCCACACAACAGAACACAGAACATTTCACAGTAAAGTGTGGCATTCATAAAGTAGTAAAAAAAAAAAGATTTTGCATTTCCGCCTTACAACTACGTGAACTTGTAGCACAGGTAACAGGTAATTTAAATAAAAAGGGGCAGGTGTTGTAAGACTATAGAATGTGTCCCGATTATGGGTCTGCTATCAAATTTGCAATGCTACACAGAAGATGGATGCAATTATTTTGAAAGATGTTGGTATAGATACGAGTGAAAACCGCGCTGCAGGAATAGTACCACACCAAACCGCAAAAAGACCAACTGAAAGGCTGATCCATTTACATCCTGGTACAGGTTTCACCCATAGCCGGGTTTTACCGATCTGGTTCATTTCCGGCAGTCGGGTTTTCATTAGCCGCCTTTGAACTACTCCTTGCTTACTTGGCCATTACTTCACCAAAATGGTGTTTATAATTTCAGTAACCAACCAAGCCAGCAGCTAGCCCGATTACGACAAAACACCTACTGAAATCTCATGGATGTAGTCATGACCGCACCATGATGCTTGTCACAAGTTTGACAAAACTGTGCAGCTAGACCAGAAGTGCAGATGGGGCTTTCTTGCTGTGTGGTCATTTAATGTTGCACTGCAAGACACGCCAGCTGCTGAATTCGGTTGCTGCGAAAAAAGAAAGTGAAACAACTTTGGGTCTGGCAGCAGTCCCCGCAAGCAAGCCTCCACAGGCCTGACAACAGTAGTTATACCTTGAGGATAGATATTAGGAACTCCGCTACTCCTAACGCCGTCCCCTTTACAGCATTGATCATGTTCTGCATGATTCATTTGAGCTTGTACATGTTTTTGTTGTCGTAAATGCAAGAATGCCTTACATAATACGAGTTATGTGTACAGTGGGTATGATTTGTGAGATCTAGATTAATGGTGCACCGTCATTTGACATAGACAGCAAGAGAAAGATCTACGACAGTGAGCGAGAATGTAGAGGACGTTGCCATGTATTCTTGTTCTTGCCCAGAAAGAGGAATGGCAGGCTTTTAGCATTGGTATCAGTAGGGTATTAATCAATGCCCATGCAAGCCTAACCGTCCAATGGGAATGCATGTTGGTCGAGCCCGCTTTATAAGCTATTTACACTGAGTGCTGTTCTGTAGATAGATACTTCTACCGGTTGGCGGGTCACATACATGCGGGGGAATGTGCTTAGGGAACAGTAGGGACTGGCTGCATACCTGCAACTGTCTGTCTGTGGAGAACACTATCCCTCCCTTTAGTGAGATATTTTAAATGGCTACCTTTTAGAAATGCTCTGGGCGAGGAGTAACGAGTGTGGTTTTGCCCCCTGACCTGACAAGTAAGCAATAACCCACTCCAGGGTGTGAGGTTATTTTATTTATTTATTTATTTATTTATTCTATTGAAATCTAGGATTACAAATATCTTTGAGCAGGAACCGCTCGTTTACAAAGGTTCCACGTCGAAGGAATGGGGGTATACATACATACATACATACATACATACATACATACATACATACATACAAAGGTCAACATAATAATACATAGTTACACGATAAAAAGAAGTAAGAGACTGAGGTTTAGGAAATTCCAGTAATTCAAAATGTGCCAAATGTTAGGTAGCTTGACATACCAGACAAGGGCAATCTTAAAAATAAGCACTGCAGGTGAGAGGGAAGGGGTATGCAGGCAGGAAGGCCATTGTCGAGGGTAGAGGGTGAGGGTAAGAGCTCTAAAGGGAGGGAGGGAGGGATAAAAGTCAGGAAATGCCTAGGGGGGAGGAAAGGGACAGGGGGCAAGGGGGTAGGCAGGTAGGAGGGGGCAAGGTGGGGAGAGGTGGTTGTCAAGACTGAAGTGGAGGGCAGTGAACGGTGGGCCCCTGATTAGGCGAGGCAGTCGCAACGACTAGTTGAAATGAGATGAAGTTGGAGTTGTCTCTTAAAAGGGCCAAGAGCAGCAGCAGTAAGAGTTTCTTTGTTGAGAGTATTGTACCACTGTGGTGCTCTGTGGGCAAAGGCCTCTGGCCCATGGTAGTCCGGCATCTGGGGACAAGGAAGGTTAGTTGTTGTGAACTTCTAGTTCGCTGGGTGCTGTGGTGGTCAATGAGGAGCTTTTCAATGCCTGGGGCATGACCCCGAGGAGGACTTTTTGGCTAAGAGGCAGGTTTGATACTGTATCCGGCTGATGAGAGAGCCATCCTGCCGAATGTACAGGTCACAAGTGTGTGTAAGTCGGTCAGCCCAGTTAGCAGCCTGCATGCTTTGTTGAGTGCAACTGTAATTCTCGCGGAGGGCAGAGGCGGAGGCAGAGCATAAATTGCTAGCCCGTGATCGATGATGGAGGTGACAGAGCTGTTGATAGCCAACTGGAGAGTGTCAGGAGTCCTGCAGTGTTTGTGCCTGTAGAGTAGGCCTATCACGGACGTTGGGTGGCTTGTCGACAGAATCTATGTGCCGATAGCAGGAGAGTGAGCTGTCCAACGTGACACCTAGGTATTTAAAATCAGGAACGTGTTCAAGTAAGGTCCTGTTTGGTTTAGGATGGTGAGGTCACGGATTTGTACCTGCTCCTGGCATTGTAGAAGGTCATAACCTTTGTTTTGCTGTAGTTCATGACCAGTTTGTGTGACTTAAACCATTCTTCGATGCGCATGAATTCAAGCTGTAATTGTTTCTCGAGGAGCTCTGCGTTTTCATGGTTGGTGAACATGACTGTGTTATCGGCGTAGAGCAGTAATTTCTGGTGGCAGACACTGGGAAGGTCGTTGAGGAAGAGGCTGAAGAGTAGTGGACCCAGGATGGACCCCTCTGGGACCCCTGAAAGGACTGGCTTTTCTTATGAGGTGACACCGGCAATCCTAACCCGCTGGACCCTCTCCCCAAGGTAGCTTGAAAACCAGAGCAGTGCTACATTGGAGAGCCCAATGTTTGATAATTGCTTGAGTAGGAGTGGGTGGTTCACAGTATCAAAGGCTTTCGTAAGGTCGATGAATACTGCCCCTACACAGTTTCCTTGATCGAGCGTGGTATGTATGAAGCCTGTGAATTCTAATAGTGCAGTGGTAGTACTGTGCCCTTTTTGGAAACCATGTTGCTCAGGACACTGAATGTCGTAATTTTCCAGGTACTTGACTAGTTGGTCTGAGGTGATGCGTTCCTGGGCCTTAGACAATGGAGGGAGGATATTGGGTGATTGTAATTGTAATATGTACAGTAATGTATGGGGGTTGGTGTATAACGAGAATTTAATGCCCATTGGAGGTGTGGGATACTACATAAACAACCGAGGGGTTTATTAAACCATCCCACACACAGGGTGGGCATTAAATTCTCATTTAGACATTCACCCCCATGTAATTGCTGGAGTGTTTTCGGCTGCATCCAGTTTTAAATGTGAATGACTGTTTGGCCAGTAGATGGAATGGTGTTTAGTAGTTTGTAGTTTTATCCCTTAAAAGTTCTTTTGACTTGCTTCTTGGCAGGAGGTGGTGGTGGTGGTGGTGATGATGATGGTGGGGAGAAGAATCGCACTGTAGTTGAGAGATTAGTCCCCGAGTTTAGTCCCAAGCTGATGTGATGACCTCTGATCAGTGCGAGAGACTGCGAGTCTTTGGCGGCAGTTATGAGATTGAATGCTGCTTCTTGAACTTCAATGGGCATGAGTTGGGAAGGCGTATTGACTGAGAAAGTTCAGCCAGTGAAGGCGCAGAAGTGGCAAATTGTTCCCCGGTTGTCCCGTACTCACCGGTAACAGAAGTTGAGGGGGCATTTCTGGGAACAGTGTGCGCCTGCGCATAGCGAGAGAAATTGGGCATGTGTTCGCCGTTATAACCCGCGGGTTATGAAAGCGAATTATAACCCAGTTTTTCTTGCCAATAAATGTTAGACACAAATAAGCACTCTCTATTGGAGCAATAGCAGCAGCTGACCAAGGAGCAGCCAGACATTAATTCCCTAGTAATGCCCTGGTGCTCTTTGTGAGCCAGAGTAAATTCTTTGTTCAAGTGCAGTTCCCATGGCAGCCCAACAGATGGCTGTAAAACAGTGCTGTGCTGCTAGCATTGTTTCACAGCCATCTGTTGGCCTGCCAGGGGAACTACAGGAACAAAACATGAACATATACCCTAGCATGGTCCCATCATGCAGTGAAACCCACATCTTGTAATACACACAGGTGAAAATCAAAGTATCTAGCACTGATCTAGACAGTAACGAGAAAAAGTACCATAATAGTAAATATTATAAAAGTATATTTGACGGGAGGGCTTGCTGCCTAGCTGAACGGTCATAATCTCGGTGAGCTCCCTGAGGACATCCAATATATGTTAAAACTTAACTGAAAATAACTACTTGCACATATCGGAGCTTCTCTAGTGGATTCTGGATAGAAAAAAAGCTGAACTTTCCGCTTTTCAATGTCATGGGTTGAAAAACTGGGGGGGCCAAAGGCCAATTTCTTTGCGCCACTCGGAGGGCCTGTAAAACCCTGACTACGCCTGCAACTTCCTCGAATGTGGAGCAGGGTGCAGAAGACGCTGGTCCGGCGACTTTGGAATCCCTCCAGCAAGCAGTTACCACCCTGACAAAAACTGTGTGACAAATTGGTAAAAAGATGGATGCATACAGTGAGAGGATGGTACAAGTTGAGCAGAAATTAGATGCAGTGGTGGAAGTGGCAAATGCTTCTGAACGGTTGGCGGAACGAGCACAGGCAATGGCGGCGACATGCGTTAAGCAGGCCCTTCTAAAATCCCGCTTGGAACATTTAGAGAATATCCCTCGATCAACTAATGTTTGTATTATTGGGTTGATGGGCTAGAGGGAGAGGATTTGCTCTCGAATATCGCTGCCTGGATTAAGGAAACTTTGGAACTTGATATTCAGACCCTAGTGACCCGCGCCTACAGAGTTGACCTGCGATGGGCAGGCGGCCCTTCCGAGGCTCCGAGAACAGTTATGTTGGTGACAGTGTCTATGGCTGTGAGGGACAACATTTTGAATGCAGCAAGGCGAAGAGAGGGGTAATGATGGACGGGTCAAGGTACTTTATTTCCTGACTTGTCGATCCACTCACATGAAGCGCAAGGCCTTTGACGCAGTTCCCGCAGGCTGAGAGAGCTATAGAGGTCCTGAATAATATGAAGATGCCAGCACGCTTGTATGTATCAGTTGTCAGGAAATTTTATGGGCTAGATATTCAGACTGCGCCAGGCAGGGGCGCAAGCCTCGGTGCAGCGCAACTGGGCTGCGCCAGGGCATGGACCAGACGATATTCAATGGTGCTGCGCCTGGCTCAGCACCATTGAATATGGCACTGAGGGCGCACGCACTGTGCCAACGCAAGTGGCAGAACGGGAGCAGGGGGATGCGCCAGCGCAAGTGCAGTTGCGCTGGGTGCATCATGTGCGATATTCAGCACTGGGCATGCAAATAAGGCCATTATGCATGCAAGGTGCAAATGGAGCCATATGCATGTCATTATGGCCCCATTTGCATGCAGTGCGCCGATCCCCGGCAGCTTGCACCTGGCGCCCTGCCAGGCTGCAGCCATCGGGGAGAGACGCCCTGCAGACCCTTGGTAGTTCCAGCTCCCATTTTCCCGATCATGGGCATTAGTAATAAGAATGCCTGCTGTTACAGGGGAATGACCCCCATCACCTGATCGCGGGCGGAAATGTCACTAGATGCCCTGGTGGTCCAGTGGTACCCCCATCATCGGTGGGCGGCAGCACCCACCCGATGCCGCCCAGCCGCCCGCTATGATAGCATAGTACTCTCTGTGTTGAGTAGCATTGGACAGTGGGCGGCAGACGCCATATTACTACACGGCCCGGTATGTGAATGTATGTGTTCATTCACATATCTGGTTTGTAGTATAGTATGGTCTGCACGCCCTATTGGTCCAGTGGACCAGTAGGCATACAGACCGTACTGTACGATGTCATTCGGTGGGCGGCACGCGGGTGGGATGCTGCCACCCACCGATGACAGTGGGGATGCTGGGTAGCGGAGGACCTCAGCAGGCGGGTGAGGAGGGGGGTACCACTGGACCAACAGGGATTATGTTTACTTATGCCCATGATCGGGCAATGGAGGGCATTCCCCTGGACCACCAGGGATCCTCTTTACTAATGCCTGCGATTGGGCGATGGAGGGCTTTCCCTTGACCACCAGAGCTTATATTTTACTTATGCCCGCGATCGGTGACAGGGCACACCGCCCCATGGCAGGGAGCATGTGGACAGTGTTCTGGTGGGCGGGTGGCCACCCATGGGCTGGCGAAGGTTGTGTTGGGCGCTGTAATATGGCAGCCTGTGTAAGCAGGACTTGTTCCTGGCTTTACCAGGCACATTTTGTGCCCTACGAGCGCAAGGTGGAGTTGTGCCAGCATATGCACTGCACATCCCGGCTGAATATCTGGATGTGCCGTGACATGCATGGGTTTACATATTGCGCCGGGCACATTGATAGGTTGCGCATGGCGATCCTTTGAATATTCGAGGCCAATATCTGTGCAGACCAAAAAAGCTGGCCAAATTGTTGGACAAATTGGAAGCGGAGAGAGCGGCAAGATAGGGAGAATTTCTTTCAGAATCCGAGATGGGGGACACTTGAACATTTTTTTTTTTAGTGTAATAAGTCTTGTCTACTTACTGTTACCCACTGGAATAGTGCTGAGGGACATTTGTGAGTGACTTACAGTAGTAGCACCAAATTAGTCAAAGGATTTTTAAGGATTTTTAAAAATCCCTATTGAGAATTGTGAAACCTTTAGTTAGGGATTTTGTTTTATTTGTTAGTGTGTTCACTGCTACCCCGAGAGGGTTGTCTCATCTAATAGTGTAGCTGAAAATCTACCAGACAGCACTTAAGTACTGTAATAGGAACTGGCCTCTTTCTGTAGGTATAGCAAAAAGAATTTTAGATTTTTTTCCCCTAAATTTTGTGAAGGATAAATAGGGAATCTCACAACATTGCTTGACAAATTCGGCGCTACTACTGTAAGCCTCACAAATACCTTCAGGAGAGTCTATTATTTGTCTCCTTTAGGGTGTTCAGCCTTGTGCTTAGTTTTGGAAGGGAAGCCTAATCTACACTTCCAGTTGCTCATCGACTAAATCCTCACCCAGCATGACAGTGGGACAAATGAATAAGAGACTTACACATTTTATGGTGAATAACAGATTTCTTGTGCTTAACATTTTGATATTATTAGTCTGAATGTATTCACTTCTACAAGTATTTTTAGATTTGGAATGATGCTCACGTTGGGGAAATATTTGTATGTTTGGGGAGTTAGACTGAGTGCCTGGAGTTCTGTTTTATTAATGAACCTACTTTATAGATCAGTGTGACCTGATTTTGAATATTTTCTTAAACAAAGGACTTGAAGTTAGTTCAAATAAAGCATTGGCAGCTCTGCCTTAAGTGTTGATATTAAGGACTAAATATTTCATATACAGGTTATACCCTCATATCTTGTACAAACGGTAGTACAGGCTCCTTAATCTGCTTATCACCAATGTCGGATAGCTGTATGATGTATAGCTATACTCTGAGGGCTGGATATTCAAACTGCGCCATTCTGAGGCGCAAGCCCTTGCGCTGCGCAAAATAGTTGCGCAGGGGTGTGGCGGGGGCGATATTCAAAGGAGTTGCGCTGTTGAGCAACTCCTTGAATATCACCCCAGCCACAGCCACTGTGCATGGCGCAGTGGAACTTGCGCCACCGCAAGTTGTCAGAGTGGAGCATTCAACTTGCAGTGGAGCAAGTACCACTGCGCCATGCGCAAAATCACGATATTCAAAAGGTGACATGCAAATGGGGCCATAATTCATGCAAGGGGCAGGGGGGGCCATTTGCATCTGATTATGGCCCTATTTGCATGCCATTAGCATGTAGGTGCGCCGATCCCCGAGGACTTGCGCCTGGCGCCCTGCCAGGCAGCAGCTGTCGGGGACCGACTCCCCCTGCAGCCCATTTGCGGGCATAGTGCACTCCCTCCCCCCCACCAGCCCGATCACGGGCAGCAATGTGGCCCCTCCCAACATCTCCCTGGTGGTCCAGTGGACCAAATGCCCAATCGCGGGCAGTAAGTAATTGAACCCCCCAAACATCTCCCTGGTGACTAGTGTCCCTCACTATTCCACGAAGCCCACTACCCCCCCCCTCCCTGGCAGCCGCGGGGCGTAGCATCCCACCCGCTTGTTGTCGTTCGTTGCCGCCGACGATTGTTCGGCACGCCATTGTGCAGAGCCAGAGCCATCAGGCGCAGCCCATACCATACATGTCATGTACGGTATGGCTGCATGCCCATTGGCTCTTGCTCTGCACCATCGGGCGTGCAACCTACCGGCAGTCAGTCGGGGGCGCAGGTGGGTGGATGCTGCCGGGCTGCTGGGGAGGGGGGAGGGTGGTGGGGCTTCGTGGGGGACACTAGCCACCAGGGAGATGTTTTGGGGGTTTCACTTACTTACTGCCCGCGATCGGGCATTTCAGTCCACTGACCACCAGGGAGATGTTCGGGGATTATTAACATGCTTTCGGTCCATTGGACCACCAGGGATGTGAACGGGAGGGGGGTTACATGATGCCCGCGATCGGGCTGGTGGGGAAGTACACTATGCCCGCGATCGGGCTGTGGGGGCACAAAGACTGAGTTGAGCCAGCCACAGGTGGCAGCTGCTGTGTTGCGCCTGCAATACAGCAGCTCACCTGTGGGTGGCCCTCAACTTAAGCCTTTTTTTTGGCTCAAAGTCCTGCAGGTGCAGGTTGGGGGTTGCGCCAGAAACTCTGCACAGCCCAGCTGAATATCGGGCTGTGCAGTTTATGCATGGTTCCTCCTCCAGTTGAGCATGCATTCATTTGCATTGTGCTGTTGCTCAGCCTGTTTTCAGTGGCGAACTGCCTCCTGCTGAATATCGCAGAATGGCGCAATTCGGACTTCTGCATGCACAACCCTTTGAATATCTGGCCCTGTGTGTGTTTGTACAATATATTGTCATAAAACCTATAAAAAAAAAAAATATATATATTTGACAATGACACCATGCACTTAAAATGTTGCAAAGTAATTTCTGCCTACACCCACAGTATATGTAAGACAGGCTACATTCAGCAGACTATCAATATACTGTTAAAGATGAGAAATAAATAACTGTGTGTGTCTTTTTTGGCATTACAAGTAAGCAGTAAAAATCTGCTTATTTCTGGAAAAGCTTGCCATGTTACAAGCGCATTAAGCCACGACAAAGGAGAGTTCTACTTGGGGAATTAATGCCTGGTTGGGTGCACTCGGCTTGCGGCCTCATGCCCCCAACCAGGCATTAATTCCCCATTA
This sequence comes from Neoceratodus forsteri, assembly GCA_016271365.2. Taxonomy (NCBI): domain Eukaryota; kingdom Metazoa; phylum Chordata; order Ceratodontiformes; family Ceratodontidae; genus Neoceratodus; species Neoceratodus forsteri. The sequence goes on along the minus strand of CM057457.1, from coordinate 45,444,920 downwards.
GAACCCTCCTTTGTCATGGCTTAATGCTTGCTTAATGAACACCTCGGGTGAGGGAATCTCGTTTCCTTATGAAATTATTGTAAAGGTTTGTAACTGGGTAATAAAATTATCTTTCTTAGGTTCTTGTTGGAACTGCACAAAAGGAATAGATGTCAAGTGGTGTCCAGATAAATATAATTTATTACTGGCAAATAATAAATACATGCTTACAACCAACAGTGTAATCACTGGGAGAGTTTCCAGTTTCCTTACCTACGTAGATGCAGTCTCTAGTCTCAGTAAAGCTGCGTGCTGCAAGGGGTCTTATACCCCGATAATTGTCATGGTGACTACTAAAGAAGATACATAAAGTAAGCAGTTGGCTAAAACAGGTGGTGTCAGTAGCCATCCTAACTAACATAAAAAAGTTGCTTAGCCTGCAGAGGATAAGTGAACAATAAGCATCTGTGCTGCTTCCAAGGTCACTTACAGTTACAGCTGTGCACAAGCACTAAAGATGGCACTGTTGCCTAAGTTATAATTGTACAAGAAAATACAATGGATAACATCTCCCAGTGGCAAAGTACATTATAAAAATATAGTGGAGCATAATATGCATTACAGAAGTACAATAGAACTCTGATCAGGGCTCTTGGGGACGCGGGTGCCCGTGTCCTTTATGCACATTTTTGAGTGTCGGGACGCTCTGACTTTTTCCGTGAGAGTCCCCGAGACTCTCAGCAACCAAGCCCCGGGAGTCACTTTAGGACATTTTTTTTTTTTTTTTATGTTATAGAGGGAGTTCTAACAATTAGGCCACTGCTCAACTAAAAACTCTGTTAGTTGAGCGGTGGACATGATTTTTGGCTATACCCTCTGAAACATAAAATAATGTAGAATAAATGCCCCAGCAGAAACTAATGGAGTTTTCTGCAGGATACTACAGTAAAAGCTGTGCTGGTGCAGGGGTCCGACTCCCATGTATTTGAATGGGACCTCTAGAAATTTTCCAAGGACTCCCACTTTTGGTTGTGGCCTCCTTTTTTTTTTTTTTTTTTTTTTCATGGACATTCCCGGACCCCCAATCAAAAATCCTGCCGAGAGCCCTGCTCTGATCCTGACACTTGAGCTCATACAATAAGTGCATCTGCCGTAGGTTAGTACAGATACATACATATGTGTTGCTGTCCATGAGGTGAGTGTACAATCAGGGGTGCTGGTCCATGGATAACATTCCCCCCCCCCCCTTGTTGCCTCAAAAGGGGCAGCAATCTCAGGTAAGTAGTTTATGGGCAGACTAGGTGGGCCAAGCGGTCCTTGTCTGCCGTCAAAGTCTATGTAGTGGGATGGAGGTAAATAGTCATTTACAAGCCCGATGCATGAGCCTTGTAGAGGAATTCAAGTTGTTCTCAGTGCTGTCTTCAAGTACGTTGCAGACAGCAGAGGGGTTAGTATCAGAAAAATAATCAAAACTGCTTGAATAATAACAAAAGCTTTAAAAGTAAGTTCTGACCAGGTATTGAATAGAGCAGTACTTACATCACCATCATGAATAAGATCATTAAGAGCATCGCCAGCTTTGGAAATATTGTTGCTAATATAAATCAAATGTGATACTCTTTCTAGCTAAAAAGAGATTTCAAAGAAAGTGTCAAAGGGTCAATGTGCATGTTAAACACTGACAAATATTGAGACAAGGCAAGGAAGTATTGCGGATCAGTGTCAGTAACATCTAGTTCAGGGAGAGGAAAAGGAGTGATCACAGTGTGACCAATGACTGTTTTCTGCTGTGGAGTAAAACAGAAGTTAGGTGTTTGAAACAACACAAGATTTCTGACCATAAGCAAATGATTTATGATGTGTCACTGCCCAATACTGCCCATCGGAATTGTAAGTCACTCTTACAGTTGGTACCCCTCCATCGCTGTAGATGTATGAGGCAAGAGAAAGACTGGTTGGTGAGCAGTGAAGCGATGTACCTCTTCCAGGTAGCTTCCGGATTTAGCTGTTTTGACATCAGGCAGAGAAGATGCAGCTTGTAGAGATTCGGATTCGTCATCCTCGACAACATCAATAAGGTTATACAGCAATTCTTCACCCAAAATGTAGGACCAGTGAAGGTGTTCTGGAGAGTAGCCACATACAGGTTTCACAATGTCGAAGATGTCACAGCGGCACAGGTAGTAATATCCTTTCTTGGCACAACAGTTCATGTGGGGTGCCACCCAGGCTTGGAGCACAGCATGGTAGACAAGTAATGAGAGTAAATCAGTTCTTTTCACGATAGATATCATCCAGATGTTTGATGGAATTAATAGCAGCCAGTTTATCAAAATGGATGTTTCAAGATCAAAGCGGGTAGTGAGATAGTAAATGTAATAAACATGTCATGGATGGAACAGGTCTTAGTAAAGTAGCAAGGGGCTTGGTTAGGGTATCTGGAGACATATCCAAGGTTCCGAGCTGTAGACATAGAAATGGTGGATAGGTGGATAGGCAGAAAAGGGGGCAAAATTCAGCAGAAGGGCAGACAGCAAGGAGAACCAGGGATAAAGGACAACCAAGGAAGGGGCTGGAGTAGAACAGCAAAACAGTCTAGGGAGGTCAAATCATGGAAAGTCATGTGTGCAAATGCCAGGAGCCTTAGCAACAAGATGGAAGATCTGGAGGCTGTAATGGTTCGGTCAGACCTGGACATTGTGGCCATCACTGAAACCTGGTGTAATGATTACCATGACTGGGAGATGGCCATACCTGGCCACAACATAGTCAGAAGAGACAGGGCAGGCAGGAAGGGAGGTGGTGGCACTGTATGTGAAAAAATGACATAAGGGCCACAGAGATCCAGGAGGAACAAAATGGGGGAGAAATACTGTGGGTTAAGCCGGAAAGGAAAATGGGGCCAGCCATCCACACAGGTGTGGTCTATAGACCACCAGCCCAGGAGGAAGAAAGAGATGGGGAGCTGATGCTAGCCATCCAAAGGATGGCAGACACGGGTGAGGTAGTACTGGTTGGAGACTTCAATATTCCAGATGTGGACTAGAGCATCCCAGCAGCGCATCAACTAGGAGCAGATTTATCCTGGACTCCCTTCAGGGTGCCTTCCTCAAGCAACTGGTCATGGAACCAACTCGGCAAAAGGCAATACTGGACCTTGTGCTCACAAACAGGGACAGTGTGATGGGGGTAACAGTGGGGAGCACCTGGGGAACAGTGACCACCAGTCATTGTGGTTTGAAATCACAGAAGGAGCAGAACCAAACCACAAAACACGTATCCTGGATTTTAGGGGGCAGACTTTGGGAAAATGGGGATATCTTGAAAGAGGCATTGAGGAATGGGGCAGGAATCAGGGGTTGAGGAACAGTGGCAGTATTTAAAATGGGGATTACAAGAGCAACATAATTATGCATTAAGCAGGTTAGCAAGAGAGAAAAGGAAGAGGAGACCATTATGGTTTCAAAGAGGTAACGAGGTGAAAGCCAAAAGATTGTATTCAGGCAATACAAAAGACACAGGCAGAAGGGGATGGGAGAAGTACCAGGAGAAGCAAAGGGAAGCAGGAGGTCAGTAAGGGAAGCCAAAGCTCAGAGAGAAGAACACATTGCAAAATCAGTGGGAAGAGGGGACAAAACCTTTTACATGTACATAAGTGAAAAAAGAAAGGCAAAGGGAGGGATAGTGAGACTGAAGGGAGAGGATGGGGGCCGCATGGAGGATGACAACAGTAAAGCTGACATATTGAACAGGTATTTCTGCTCAGTCTTTACTGAGGAAGAGGAGGGTAATGGGTCTGAAGGGAGTACAAGGGTTGAAAATGGTGCAGAAATGGACACAAGTCCCTTTACACGAGAAAGGGTCCTGAAGGAACTGGAAGTAATAAGAGTTGATAAAGCAATGGGGCCAGATGGGGTGCAACCCAGGGTCCTTAAAGAACTAAGAGAGGTGGTGACTGAACCTCTGGCTATCCTGTTTAGCCAATCACTGGAAACGGGAGCTACCCAAAGACTGGAGGATAGCAGATGTAGTCCCCTTATACAAAAGTGGAAACAAAGAGGAAGCGGGGAACTACAGACCAGTCAGCCTCACCTCGGTAGTGGGGAAGATCATGGAAGCACTACTGAAGGAGAGATTGGTGGAACATCTGGTTGTCAATGGACTACAGGACCCAAGGCAGCATGGTTTCACCAGGGAGAGGTCATGTCAGACCAACCTTGTTGAATTTTTGACTGGGTGACTAGGGAGGTAGATCAGGGAGGGCAGTGGACATGGCCTATCTGGACTTCAGCAAGCCTTTGACACTGTGCCACATAGAGACTATTACACAAGCTGGGGAGTATGGGTGTGGGCAGGACAGTAGTGTGGCGGGTAGGTAACTGGCTGGGCGGCAGGACACAGAGGGTGGTGGTAAATGGCTGTCACTCCACAGAGGGAAGAGTGACCAGTGGGGTACCACAGGGATCAGTGGTGGGACCAGTCCTTTTCAACATCTTCATCAGTGACATTGCGCAGGACCCAGAAGGCATAATTTCACTGTTCGCTGATGACACAAAGCTCTGTAACAGAGTAGACACACCAGAGGGTGTAGACAGAATGAGAAGGGACCTGCAGAAACTTGAAGAATGGTCAGGGGTTTGGCAGTTGAAATTCAATGCAAAGAAGTGCAAGATAATGCATATGGGGCACAAAAACCCTGGCACAATGTATCAGCTGGGGGTGAGGATATAGCATGCACCAAGCAGGAAAGGGATCTTGGGTTATCATCTCTGACGACCTCAAGGTAGGGAAACAGTGTGACAAGGCAGCAGGTAAAGCAAATAAGATGCTGGGATGCATTGGCAGGGGCATCACCAGCAGGAAAAGGGAGGTCATAATTCCACTATACAAGACACTAGTGAGGCCCCACCTGGAGTACAGTGTACAGTTCTGGAGACCTTACCTACGTAAGGACATAGACAGGGTAGAGAAGGTTCAGAGGAGGGCAACAAAGATGGTGCATGGATTGCATCACAAGTCCTGTGAGGACAGGTTGAAGAAACTGAACATATACTCCCTGGAGGAGAGGAGGGAGAGAGGGGATATGATAGAGACATACAAGTATCTTACAGGGAGGAACAGGGTGCAGGAATACACTATTTTTAAGCAGAAAAGATGTTCCAGGACTAGAGGGCATGGGATGAAGTTGGAGGGAGGACGATTCAGAGGAAACCTGAGAAAGAATTTCTTCACAGAACAGGTGGTGGACAAGGTGGAACACCCTGCCAGAGGAAGTGGTGGGGGCTGAAACAATCACGGGATTTAAGAATGCATGGGATAGGACATAAAGGAATTCTGGAGGTCAGGGGTACCGTGAGGGCAACAGACTTCTAGGAAAACATAAACTGAACTTACAAGCTCAAATGGACAGACTGGGTGGGGCCATAGGCCCTTATCTGCTGACGCGTCTATGTATCTATATATCTATGTTAACAACAGTATTTGCAAAACAATTAGTAATGCAACCATTGGATTTGCAACGAGGATAATGCCATTTACCCATTCTTCTGTCATGGATAAGATCTGGAATGCGGCCTGTTTCCAAGTTTCTGAAGAGGTTAACAGTGGCAATTACATAAGAACCATAAGCGGAGCATAAACGTTCACGGGCAGTATATATTGCTTGTCTGCCTCCTTATTATTTTGAAAAATCAGTTCATTAATCTTATTTTTAGTATCATTGAACCCTTTGGCAATTTGGCAATTTCCTGCATATTATAGACTGTAAAACGTTCTCCCATACTTAAACCATCTACACCATGTAACAGTGGGGGTAGGATATAGTTTTAACAGCTTGTTGAAAATTGAGTTTGTGCTTTAATAGCAGCTATATCTGCCTATTCCAGATAGACATGCCTGAGCCAAAAAGGCCAGAAACAGTGCCTGCTGCACTGGTTACATCCGCAGTGTCATGCCTAGTGCGTGGTCTAGCTTTGGCATTAGATGCGGGTCTGAATACTCCTACATGATCAGTGGTATGGGGGCCACTGACCAGATCATTAGTGTGTGTTTGGTACGCGGCTACAATATCTGTAAACATCATACTGTAAAATTGAGAAGTATTGGTCGTGTGACAGAGATCAATCTCAGCCATATTCTAATGTGTAAGAGTGAAAATAACCAGGACATGCATAAATTATACATTATTAATCTGGGTTCCTGAAAGGGAAGTGGCGGTCAAACCACTAGGACCACCTTCCTCCTGGGGAGGACAATCTGTCATTTCTTCTTCAGTGGGTGGGACTACAGAAAGAAAAAGAGCTTCAGTAGCAACATAGTTATGAAGACAGGAAAGCCTGTGACTCCTCAAAAGGGAGGTGGTTACACCAAGCAGGATCTATGAGAGCAGTAAGATAACGACCAGTATGTCTGGGGGAAGTCTGTTGACTGGAGAGAGTACCATTTTTAGATATGTCAGTGTTGGGCCATCCATGAAATATACCTTTGGATAGGTGGGCTACAAGGAGTATGAAGCCATTAACATCAGTTTCCCATTGAATGGAAAGGGTGGATTTGTCTGGAGCTACTACCATGGCATCAAGATAGGCATCTGAGCCTTTTTAACAGTAATCGTTTTGTTGGACACATTAATATGAACTCCTATTGGGACTGAATGTTCAAGTTTTCTAAGCGAATGTACACGTTGTCTGTGAGTTGATGGGGGTTTCTTCTGGGATGCAGTCAGGGGAAGTAGTAGTAGTCCCACCAAGATGAGGAGGTACAAGATGGCCATCTTGCCAGTGTACCTGTAAGAAAACAGAAAATAATTAAGTGTGGGGTACTGTTTCACCCCAAATGGATTGGGAAAAGCAAGTTTAGTCACCTTTGTACAATTTGAGCTGATTAGCATGGAACCACTTGTCAGTGGTCTTCTTTTGCCGTTGAACTCAGACCTGATAAACAGCAGGACTGATTTTGACAACTGGGTATGGGCCTTCCCATTTGCTGGCAAATGAATGAGTTGGTTGTCTGTATTGGAGAAGCATTACTTGGTCTCCAACTTGCCTGTCGACTTCTTTGACATGCTTATCAAAATGTGCTTTAGCTTGTTGAGCCTTACCCATTTGATTGGCAGCGAACAGATGTGTCTTCATGATGTCATCATGAAGCTTCTCAATGTACTTGTCTACAGATACTCGATCTGCAGTAGGGGTGTGGAGATCAGTCAACAGGTGCTCAGGTAATCTCATGGCTCTACCAGTCATAACCTTGTAAGGGGTACACTGAGTAGTTACTGCAGGAGTGCCCCTGATTGCCATCAGGAGTAGTGGCAAGAGGGAATCCCAATCCTTGGGATTGTCGTTGATGAATTTGCATAACATCTGTTTGATTCTTCTGTTGGCTCTTTCTATCTGACCTGAGGATTGAGGATGGTAAGGGATATGGAATTTTTGATCTACCCTAGTCTGAGTCTACCTTTAAGGGTGGGCCCCACCTGGAGAACAGTTGATCTAGCAGGATCTTGGCAGTTGTCTTTGCTGTGTTACTCTTTAGTGGGAAATGCTTCTACCCACTTAGAAAACAATCTGTGACAACAAGTGCATACTTGTTGTTCTTGCTGGAGCTGGTCAGTGGGCCAATGAAATCTATTGTATCTCATTCCATGGTCCAGTTTGCCTTTGGGGCAACAATCTGGCATTTCTTTTCACCAAAATTGGATTGTTCTGGGCACACACTATGCAGTTGTCCACATAGTGCTCTACATCTTTGGCCATGCCAGGCCATCAGACCATAGTTGAGTCTCTGGAGGGGTGGTCTGCCCCTTGTGTCCACCAGTGGGGGTATCATGAACCACATGGATGAAGTCTGTTCAAAACATTGTGGTGCAAACCCACAGTTTGTCACCTGTATCTTCTTTCTCATACCTGATGAGTTTCTGATCACTAGACCAGTGTATGTTGTTGTTGTTCTTGTATGGACTACCAACAGTAGTGGTTGTTCAATTCTTTATCCAGGAATTTGAACACGCCTTCTAGTTCTGAGTCAGATTTCTGTGCAGAGAAGGGTCCAGTGGATGGTCTGGTACTGGTTTCTGCCTGGTGTTAACAGCTACCACCAGGTTCAGTTATGGTTTGCCTCACATCAGCTATTCCTAAATGCCAGAAAGACTGTCTCCATGACCTTTGGCATTAGGCAGACTCTGTAGGCTTCACCCTTTACTGTCTTTCCATGCCCTTGATGGGACAGTCCTAGAGGACACTTCCTCATTCAGATACCTTGGGGTATGGTTGGCTAGCACCTCAACTTCTCTGGCCACATGGACGCCATCCTGAAAAAATTGCTCCCCAAGCTCGGTGCCTTATTCAGGAACCATAGTTGCATTCCTCCTACGGCGTGGTGTAAAATAGTCCAGAAGATGATCCTCCCCATTTTCGATTACTGTGATTTAGTCTATGGTGCTGCTCACAAATCCTCCCTAACCAGACTGGGCACTCTATTTAATTCCTTCTGTCGATGTGCCCTAGATGCTGCATCACGCACTCATCACTTTGACCTCTACCACACCATGTCCCTTCCCCTGCTTGCCAACAGGCACCTCACTCATTGTGCTAAACACTCTTCTAAATTTTGGTTGAAATTTCCTCCTACCTCTCATGCTAACTCTCTCTCCCCCCCTCCCTCAGATCCTATAACACTTGCACTTTGTGGGTCCCCGTCCAGACCACTCTCATTGGTCAGTCAGGCTTTACCCATCGTTTCCTGCAAATCTGGACCCCCAAAATGGCAATACTCCTCTCCTCCTCCTACTTCCTTGCCCTGCATTACATAACTTTCTCACATCTAACTGCTCCGGCTTTAACCCTCCTTAACTGTTCACCTATGCCTCTGCTCCTCTCTATGACTCACATCACCTATTAAACCTACCCCCCTGAGCCTGCTTCTCAGCACGCTCTTCTCTCCCTTCACCGCTATGTACTGTATTCCTCAGATATACCACTTGTAATTAAATGCATATTTTACAGGTCTGATATGTTGTCACAAATTATTATTTGTATTTTTTAACTGTCTTGTTGCCAAAGTAATTGAATGTTTAATTTCTCGCATATGTTAAATGTTAAACTGTATGTCTAGTTCTTCATCCAGTTGTACCCCCTCGCCCAGGTCGCACCAGGAGACGAGTAGCTTGTTGTTCAGTGTGCTTTCCTGGTGAAACATTTTTAATAAATAAATAAGCTACTATAGCTATTGGGTGAGTCATTGTCCAGGTGTCCCCCTTGAGTGCCTGCTTTGGCAAGCGAGTCCGTTCGATTGTTGAATTCATGGTAAGGGTCAGCTTTACAGTGAGCCTTTACCTTGTGGATGTGGCGGTTTAAAGTGAGGTGAGGTGAGGTGAGCTGGGATTGTGTGCCTCAGTTTGCAGAGGGGGAGGAGCTGGCTATATTTCTGGAAGTTTCTGTGGGGGGCTGCAACTGCTGTTTCAGGTAATTCTGTTTGTTTAAAGTGAGGTGAGCTGGGATTGTGTTGCCAGGGCTGATACACTCTCGTGAGAGTCGGGTGTGGGCCCTACTCCCACCCTCCCTCCCAGAGCACAGCTCATTTATAGGCAAACACCAGCCCTGCATTTGAGGAAGTGCTTCAGGTGCAGCTCATGTAGTTCTTCCCAATAATGCAGCCACGGGCAGGGAAAAAGCATAGGTAGGTCCCAAATAGGAGTGCAGCATCCACAGTGAATTGCTGATTAGTGGGACAGTCGGATATTGTGGAAGGCCTTAATCTGGAATATATCCGTAAACTTTCTGTTAGAGGCTGGGCTAGGAGTAGTGTTGAGATGATGGAAGGACCACATATCACTAGAGCAGGTATCTTTGGCTGGTGGTTGGCTGCACAGGTGTGGTGCGGACATAATACTGGAACTGGGCTTGGAAGTTTGGGGGATGCCCAGTGTGCTACCAGCTGGCACAGCTTAAGGAGGAGGTAGAGGGGATCCGAAGGGTGCTGGGGGGGGAGGATTGGAGAGATAGGAGGCAAGTGGTCACCTACATGGAAGCACTAGGCGCTGGGGCCTCCCAAGCTGGGGGAGGAGTGAAGAGAGGTGCTCACATGAGGAGGGAAGGGGGGTACACAGGGGGCTTTAGGGGACCCTCACAAGCGGGGCCACGAAAGGTGGAAATTTCCACAGCAATAGGCAAGAGTTTGGGAGTGCTCAAAGGAAACCGAGAGAGGCAGTAGGGACGGGGGGGCACTAGGGGATGGACTAAGGCTCACAAATTGTTTTAACCTTCTACGCCCATTGTTAGAAGAGGGGTGTGTGGGGGAGGAGGAGGAGGATGATGCTGCTGGTGCAGCTGGGGCAGGGACAGATAGAAAAGGTGAAGGGCAAAAGAAAGGGTGCAATAGAGGGAGTCCCGGACAGGATGGGGGAAGAGGGGTAGGAGGGGAGTAGAAAAAGGAGGATCAGGGACAAAGGAGGCTGGTGGTATGGAACAAAGGGAGCACTACAGGCAGGAAGGTGCAGGACGTAAATGGGATGATAGCGAGAAGAAAGCCAAGTAGGCAAATGGGTAGGACGGATGGATTAGTAAGGAGTGGGGAAAGAGATACAGAGAGAGATACTTGGGTGGGGGAAGGGAGATAAAGAAGGCCAGGACACAGGTAGAGGAGGTGACTAGGGACCATAGTGAAGGGGCTACCTTCAACACCCAGATTGTGGGAGGTGCAAGCAGCTGGTTGAGGGGAGAATCCAGACGAAGGGATGAGGAGGGTCATGGAAGGAGGGAGAACCCGAGGGGTGAACAGGGAGGCATGGGGGAGGTTAGAGTACTGCTACTGGGGGACTCCATGATCAGAGGCATCCAGTGGGAGGGGCAGGAGGAGGGAGAAACCTGTCTGATCAGAACCAAATGCCACCCAGACCTGATGGTGCACAAGGCCAAGCACGAGTTGTATGTATTGAAAAGGGAAAGCGGGGGGACCCCAGACATTCTAGTGCACTTGGGGACAAATGATATAAATGGAAATAGTGAACTAGAAGTTCAGGTAAGGTTCTCGGAGTTGGCCAGGGTATGCCTTTCCATAGGCTGTAAGATCTCTTTTTCCGAAATCCTGCTGGTGCCAAAGGCTAGTACGGAGAACAAGATGAAGATTAGGGAGATAAATCAGTGGCTTAGGGAGTGGTGTGGGGAATTGGGGTATGGCCTGGTGGGGGACTGGGGGGAGACCTGGGAGGATAAGGGCCTGTACGCTAGGGACAGGATCCACCTTAATTTGGAGGGGAAGGAAATCCTTTAGCTCAAACTAGCTGTGTTCATCAGCGAAAGGTGTGGTTTTAAACTTATGAATGGGGGAGGGATCAAAAAAGGGGCAGTGCCAGCAGGTATGATAAATGAGGGACATGATCTCCAATTCTCTAGGGGGCTAGGGAGATATGGAAATGGGTCACCAGGTAGGGTGCAGGAGCTGAGAAATGGGAGCTCAAAGGAGAAGAAGGAAAAGGAGTGGAGAGTGGTCCTGATAAATGCCAGGAGCTTAGGTAATAAAATGCCTGAGCTCCAGGTGATGCTAGTTGAGGGGGAGGTAGATGTGGCAGCAGTCATTGAGACCTTCGGCCACTAAAGGACACTAGTGGGACCTAAATCTGGAGGGCTGCACTATGTTCAGAAAAGATGGGGGTGGTGTAGCAGTGTTGGTCAGAAATGGCATGGGTATTGGAGGGGTAGAGGAGAACGCGGAGGCTGTTTGGGTCACCTTGCTGATGCAGGGGGGTAAGAGAGTAAAGATCGGAGTGGTATGCAGACCAACAGCACTGGCGGAGGTCCTGGAAGAAAGTTTGGTGGCAAATCTCGAGGGACACTGTAGATTGGGGAAGGGTAGTGGTAATAGGGGACCTCAGCATTCCAGGAACAGACTGGGGACTATGACTCACCAGTGGCCAGAGAGCAGAGGCTGCTAGATGTCTTCCAGGATGCTTGACACAACAGGTGGGTGAGCCAACTAGGGAGCCTGGACACTGGACATGGTCCTGGCGGACAGTGATCAGATTATGAGCCTAGAGGTGAGGGACCCGTTGGCTGGGAGTGATCATTCCACAGTCTGGTTCTTCCTGGACCTGGGAGTGGGGGGGAGGAAAGTCAAATAAGGATGGTAGTAACCGATTTTAGGGGTGCAGACTTCAGGGAGATGGGAAGGATCCTTTAAAGATTTTCTGGATAGGCTAAGGCCAGATATGGCTGCTGACAGCAGGTGGGGGATCATTAGGAGGGAAATAAAGGAGGTAACCAGATCCTGTGCAAGGGAAAGGCGTAAGTTCGGTAAGGCCAGAAAACCCTGCTGGTGGACCCGAGAGGTACAGGAGGTGGTGAGGGAAAAGAAGGCGGCCTATTGATGCTTCAAGTGCTCAAGGAGTGAAAGAGATTAGGAGGAATATGAGCTGACAGCCAAGAGTCACCAGGGTGGTGAGGGCAGCTAAGGCAAAAAAGGAGCAGTCCTTGGCCAGTGAGATCTGGAGAGGGGACAATGGGTTCTTTAGACACATGGGGGGGGAGGAAAGTAACGGAGCAGATCAGCAAGATAAGGATAGGGGATGGTTAGCATAGGAGGCGGGGAACAGGCAGAAGCTCTAAATGAGTACTTTGCCTCAGTTTTTACCGGGGATGGAGGCCTGGGTCTTGCGGAGGGCGGGGCAAACCGGAGCAAGGGGTGAGACCGGTAGAGACCAGGGGCCCTGATGGGTCTGGGGAAAGGGATTGGCCACCACAGACAGGTGGTGGCCCAGCAGTGGAGGGTGACAAGGGGGAGGACATGGAGTCCTTAATCCCAGTACAGAGAGTAAGGGAAGCCCTCAGGTCCCTTCGGACGGAGAAAGCACCTGGGCCAGATGAGATGCATCCAAGGGTGCTGAGGGAACTGGTGGATGTCCTGGCAGACCCTCTAGCGGAGCTTTTCAGCATTTCTCTTGAGGACAGGGTGGGTGCCCCAAGACTGGAGGGTGGCCCATGTCATGCCGATCCACAAGGGGTTATCAGGAGAGGAGGCAGGAAATTACAGGCCATTAGCCTGACATCGGTGGTTAGCAAGGTGATGGAGGGTATTGTCAAGGAAATGTGAGGGGGGTTACTGGAGCAAACTGGGTATTTGGACGATAGGCAGCATGGTTTTGTCACAGGAAGATCGTGCCAGACAAATCTTGTAGAGTTCTGTGACTTGGTGACAAGGGCCCTGGACCAGGGTAGGCCAGTGGACGTCCCCTTTCTGGACTTTAGCAAGGCGTTTGATTCAGTACCCCACAGTGACCTGCTGGCTAAGCTGAAGGAAATGGGGATAGGGAGACAGTTGTTAAGATGGTTAGGAAATTGGCTCTCTGAGCATACTCAGAAGATGGTGGTTGGAGGGGTAGCCTCATCCGCAAGGTGGGTTACTAGTGGGGTTCCCCAGTGATCAGTGCTGGGGCCACTCCTGTTCAATACCTACATCTCAGACATCAGGAGGGGGATCAGGAGCGAGATGAGTCTCTTTGTAGATGACTCAAACTGGGTGCAGTGGTGGATGGAAGGGAGGGTGGCCTTGCAGGAGGACCTGGAGGCTCTGGAAAGGTGGTTGGAAAATGGAAACTAAAATTCAGTGCAGGGAAGTGCAAGGTTCCGCACCTGGGAGTCAGAAATCCAGGCCAGGGGTATACCCTGGGAGGAAAAATGATTCAAATCACGGAGGGTGAGAGGAACCTGGGGGTAGTTGTAGATATCAGAATGAACTCGGAGACCTGTAGGAGGGCAGCGGCAAGAGCAAATAGGATGCTGGGATGCATTGCCAGGGGAATTACCTCCAGAAAGGCAGAAGTGATCCTTCCACTGTACAACTGCTTGGTTAGGCCACACCTCGAGTATTGTGTACGGTTTTGGAGACCACATTTAAGGAGAGACATAACACTCCTAGAGGGGTCCAAAGGAGGGCAACCAAAATGATCTGGGGCCTGGGGGGGAGAGGACCTGTGAGGAGAGGCTCGAGGAGCTCGACATGTACAACCTGGAGGAGAGGAGGGACACGAGGGACGTGATAGAGGTCTTTAAGTAAATGAAAGGGATCAATAAAGGAGGCCCAGTCAGGGTGCTCTGAAAGGAGGGTGTGGCGACAAGAGGGCACGGGTGTAAGCTGGAAGGGGGCAGGCTCAGAGGGGAGAGGAGGAGATGTTCTTTCACTGAAAGGGTGGTGGAGCCATGGGATGCACTGCCCAGGAGCTGGTAGAGGTGGAGACTGTGGATGGGTTTAAGAGGGGATGGGACAGGTACAGGGGGAAGGTAAATCTGACCAGGCCCAATACAGGTGGAACGACTGGGACGGTATAACCCAAGGGGAGGGGGACACCAAAATCGGCCCTTGGTGCGGGTGCTGAAAATCGAGCGACTCGAGAGACCGTTGGGCCTATTCTGCTGGCATTTTAGTATGTTAGCTTATTTAATACCCTGCAGAGTAGTGAGTACTAAATCAAGGATCCTAGTTCCTCTGATACTAGATCTAGGTTGGCTCTCTCCATCTGCATCCAGGAAATATTACCTTGGCTCCCTTACTGACTTCATTCTTCAGCTCAAAACCCCTTTATCCTTAGCGTTGCTTCTCATCCCCATATTTCTTCTTCTCATGGACTAAGATCTGCAGACAAATCTTTATTAACTGTTTCCAGATGTTACACAACCAAAGGCTTTGGTGCTTTTGGTCATACGGCTCCTCAGTTTTGGAATACCCTCCCCCTAGAACTTGGGTTGTCAGAATCCCACCAATGCATCAAGAAGGATCTTCGCCATCTACTATGTGCTGACCTATGTATGTGCTTCAGCTCTTCCTGACGACATTTGTGTTGCCCTACCCACAAAAGCCCGTTACCTTGCTTACCTCTGCACTTATCTTTACCTGCCCTTCTATTCCTCAATAGCTCTTTCTTACCCCGCCCTTTCATATAGTTTACTCTTCTCTCTTTCCTGCCTCTATGCTGGTTTCTTATTCTTTTGCTCGGAAAATACTCCCTGCTTCTCTCCTTTTCCTTCCTGTCCTAGTACTCCCCTTTTATGCTACCCTACTGTCTCTAACTACTCGCCTACTTCTGTCTCCACCTCCACTACTGTTCAGCTCCAGGTACTGACTGCCACCTGTTAGTTTGTTTTAAAATGTTCTAAACTGTTATGCTGCACTGCCACTTTATGTAATGTTGCACTGCCACTTTTATGTTGCATCTTAAATGTTTTGCATTACTGTGCAATGTACACATTATTGTAAACAAGTTTTGCTTTGCTCACCTGTTACAAGTTTGCACTCTCCTGTACTTGTACTTATGTTCTGTACTCTTCCGGGTCGTGTGTGAAAATAGTCATACTGTTGGGCTAGTGCACCTACCCGGTAAACAAAAACTAACTAAATAAATAAATACCATCTTGAACCAGTTGATCAGATGGGATTAGAACAAACATATTCAGATACTTCTTATCCATGTTACTACTTCCTTGGCAACATCGTCTAATCTATACTAGGCAGATTAAAATCTTCCGCCAACAGTGTTCTATCCGCTGGGTTCGGATTGCCTATTACATTGAGTCGCGCCATATCGCGTACTGATAGACGTGGACGGTGACCTATAAAAGTAACTCTAGAATAATCTTGGTACCTTTTTGGGAAGCTATTTTACCCATAATAGCTCTAGAACTCCCATGTCCCATTGTAGCTCTTCACATTTTATGGATTCATGTATATACATGGCTGTACCTCCCCCCTTCCTATGAGCCCTGGATTTTGAGAACAAGTTATAACCTAGCACATTTTTCTCCCACATGTCGCTATCATCCCACCAATTAGGCCAAGTGAATATTTTGTGAATGTAGCAGCAGTTTAAATTCATCAAATTTATTTACTAGACTCCTAGCATTAATAAGTACTGCATTCCATTCTGGGACCTTGGGAACATTATTAATGTTAATACTGCTGTTAACCTCTTACCAGGTTTCCCCACCCCCTCCAGTTTAAATGAAATTGTATTACTTCAAGAACTTTTTTGCCCAGGATCCTGGTACCTGAATGATTTAAATGCAGGCTATCCGATTTTAACAGTACTTTTTTGTTAAATGTTACAGAATGGTCCATGAAGCCAATGTTTTCCTCTTTGCAAAATTGCCTCGGTCACATGTTAATTTGTGAAATTAGCCCATTTTTGTTGGATTGATACCCATAAGTAGGTAATATACCAGAAATTATAATTTCCCCATTTTTATCCTTAATCCTTTTGTTATGGCTCTGAATTCAGCTTGAATATCTTCCGCTTACTTGATCACCCCATTAGTACCTATATGTAAATCACCAGAGGGCTGTTTTGAGAAGCCCAGCTAATAAATGTGAAACATCATGAAGTCTTGCTCTAGTAGTGTGCTAGCTGTGGTATGTTCCTTAATGCCCACAACAAATTGCACTATCTATCTCTCTAATAATTGAGTCCCCGATTACTACTATGTCCCTGTCTGCAATCTCGCCCAGATTTAGCTTGGTCATGTGTTACATTGGTCAGGATAGGATCTTGATCTTGGGGTTGTAAAACTTGTGCCCCCATTGCCTCCTCCTTATCCATGCTTAGGCTTTCAAATTTATTTAACGGCTGAAGGGGCATTACTAATACATGGCCTTGGTTACAGTCCCTTTCTAAGGTTGTGCTTAGCCCCTCAATTTCTACTTTGATCTCCTCCTTGTCCTCAATGGAACTTTGACTAACATCCCCAGAACACTGTTTCTTATTCACATTATAACTTATATTACAGGCCACCTCATCAATGAATTCCTCAAGCATCTCAATCTCTTTCTGGGTTTCCAGCCTTTCAATCAGTTGCTGGATCTCCCTTGAAGGGTAGCGACCAGGAGGCATTTGTCACATATAAGTTCAATACACACAGCCTCTTCTGTATACATCTTACATTCTGTGGAAGTTTTTTGCCCTTACCTGCTTAGATTTTCCTTGTGCCATTATACCTCAAATTTCTTGTATGCAACCTCTGCGGTCGCTGTGGGACTTGAAGACTCTTACTTCCCCAACAGCTCACCACCACGGATATTTCACCACGTGTCCACAGCGGACACAGCAGACGCACGCTCCACTCGGCTCACTCCTCTTGCTGACTGGTGTGTTTTATTTTTTTTATACTTGTTTATTGTCATAAACAACTTGTATCAAGTACATCACATTCCAATAAATGTACATCCATCTGAGATACATTATTAACTACATCTAGACATTGTTTGCTTCATTTCAGAGTCAAGTAATTTGTTCACAATATAAGTGAATATATTATATTTCTCAGATTACTTGTATGTTTAAAGTTTATAATTGCTTTACCAGAATATCCAATTAATCTTTGATCATAAAATGAAAAAGGAGAAAAAGTCTCCTTATTGCTACAGTATTCATAACTACAAAAAGAGAAAAATAAAGTGAACTGGGAGAGTAAAAAGTCCTGCAAAACTATTACTGTCAAGCAATTTCATATACGAATTATGTATAGTTTACCATGGCCCATCTACAGACATGGTGGAAAAGGGGGGCGGGCAGTGAAGAGCAACACCAACCAGTTCCATCAATTTCTTTTCTATTTTTGTTTTAGGTTTTGGAAAAGGCCTCCATTTAGATGTTCAGATTATATGAATATCTTATTGCACTTTGCTTTGATGTAGGTCCCATTTGTTCCATCTATTATTAAACTTTTCTTTTTGTTGGTTTATGGAATGGGTTATCTTTTCCATCTGCTGAATTTGGGCTACTATTGTTAGCCAGTCTCGTAGCGTTGGAGGCTTTTGTTGTAGCCAATTTTTAGTTATTGCTTTCATAGCAGCTATTATTAGGATGGCCCATAGGTAGCGTGCCCCGCTGCCCCCCACTCCCTCCAGATAAAGACCCAGGATACAATGCTCTGGGGCTATGTCAATTGTGGGTGTGAATAGTTCGTGTAAATGACTACAAATTTGTGACCAAAAATGCTGAATTTCACTACAAAACAAAAAAAATGTGACTGATCAGCGGTGGTGTTACCACACACTCTCCGCATCTCCCTTGAGATAGTAGACCCATCCTATTCAACTTCATTGGTAAAAATATTCTAATTCTGAGCTTCCAGGTGAACTCTTGCCAGCTCGGGGAAGAGGTTGTTTTCCATACAGTACATTTCTGAATATCTTTACCCATGTTTGGGAATTTAAAGTTGTTTTCAATTCTATAGCCCATTTTTGCAGAATCTTTTGAATATTATTATCTCTGTCCGCTACTAAATTATTATATAGCATAGTTATTGCTCCTTTGCCATGCAAGCTACCCCATATGGCTTTGAATGCTTGGGGAAAGGGCCTCTCATCCTGCCAGGTTGCCAGTTGTCTCTGTTTGGCAGTTATGAAATCCCTTATTTGGTAATAGTATATACAGTCTGTTCTATTCCAGTTGTTTCTGGCCTTAAAGAGCTCAAATGGTATTACATCCTGACCTCTAAGTACTTGCCAAGGAGCATGTAGGCCCTTTTCCATTTGATGAGTATACCATTTATAATAGGTTGCTGGTTTAAATTCGGATTGAAACACCAACTTCTGTATTTCCACATATTTTTGTCAGATCTCCCTGCCTAGTCCCTACTAACCACCCTTGTAGTGTTGTTTTTAGTGCATATCCCTGATATGTTTGGCCTTCTATTTGTGTTGATGGGTTAAATAAAATTCTTGAGATAGGGATATCTGTGGATGTGGTTAATTCCATCTGTCGCCAATGAGCTGAATAGGTCGATTGGGACCATAATAAGGCCATTTTCATTTGGGCAGCCAGCCAGTAATCTTGTAAGTTGGGACATGCCTTCCCCCGCCTGCTGCGGTAAAACTAGGGTTTGTATAGAAATTCTTGGACGTATATATGCTCATAGAAAGGCCATAATTTTCCACTGCCACTGCCTTATTTCTCTTGATGGTATTGGGCATGGTATTGCATGAAACAAATATAACAATCTTGGTAGGATATTTGTGTTAAAGGTTTGTAACCTTGAATAAAAGGGAAGCGGTAAAAGCGACCACCTATGTAAGTCCGACCATATATTCTTAAGTAGGGTGGGGTAGTTATCTTTATATAAAGATGCAGGGGATTTTCCTAACCTCACTCTGAGATACTTGATGTTGGGACAGTCCCATCTCATAGGAAATCTAGCTTTGAGTTCCTGCGATATATAGGTATTCAGTGTCAAAATCTCTGTTTTTGACCAGTTTAATTTGTAGCCAGATATCCTTGAGAAGGACTCTTAACTGTTGAAATACACTAGGAATAGATTTTTCAGGATCTGTGTGATATAATAAAACGCTGTTCTGCATATAATGCACTTTATGTGCGTATCATCCCACATTATACCTTGAATGTCTGGGTTTAACCTTATACTTTGTGCCAAACGCTCAATGTAAAGTGCAAATAATATAGGGGATAGGGACATCCCTGTCGTGTGCCCCTATAGAGTCGGAATGGTTGGGATATACAGTACATCCATTGGCCCGTATAGAAGCTGTTTAGAGCATCCTATATATCTTGGATGCTAGTTGACAAAAAGTGTAGGAAACCAAAGCCGCCAGGGAGCCCTGAAGAAAGTCCCATGAAACCTGATCAAATGCTTTTCAGCATCCAGGCTCATAATACAAGCTGGAAGAGCCTTTGCTTGCTTTCTATCTATTATATTAATAGTCCATCTGATATTATCTCGGTTTGTCTACCAGAATGAAACCAGGCCTGGTCCATATGGATCAGGTCTGGTAGAACCCCCGAACCCTTCTAGCCAATATGGCTGTCATTATTTTATAATCCGTATTTAAAATAGAAATGGGAACGATAAGAGCACAATTGTGGTGTCCCTGGCGGCTTTGGGATAACGGACACTATCGCCTGGGACCACGATGAGGGAACTATGCCATCTTCTGTTCTTACATAGTTAAATGTTTCACAGAGCAAGGAAGAACAGTTTTTTAAATTGTTTAAAAATTCCCGAGGTAGCCCGTCCGAACCTGGACACTTTCCGCTTTGAGATTCTGGATCTCCAAGGCAATTTCCTGTTCATTAAAGGGTCTACTTAAAGCTTCTCCCTGCACCTCAGTGAGGCTCTGGAGTCCCAAGGGGGTTAGATAATCCCTGATTTCCTGCTCCGACAGGGAGGTTCCTTTAGCATATAGATTTTGGTAATATACCCTAAAGGACTCCGCTATATCTTCAATTTTATATTGAAGTATATGTTTGGTGGGATCCCTTATTTTAGCAATAGTGGCTTTACTTCGATGTTGGCGGAGCCGACTAGTTAGGAGCTTTAAGGCCTTAGGGCCACCTTCATAAAATCTTCGTTTCATGCAAATCAGTTTCTGCTCCACTTGGTAATCCAGTATTTTTATAAGTTCTGCTTTCAGCATTCTGAGTTGCTTCCCCCTTTCTTTATTTAATTTTATTTGTTGTTTTTCTAATTCAGCTATCTGGTGGTATAAATCTTGTTGGTCTTTTGTCTCTTTGCTTTTTTGCTTTGGCCGAGATTTCTATAGAAACATAGAATTTGACGGCAGATATGACCGCTGGCCCACCCAGTCTGCCCATTTCTGCTTACTGGATAAGCTGCAGATCCTAGTTAACCAGCAGCCTACTTTTTCCTACCCCATCCCTAGATTTGCCTTATGACTGTCCCATGCATGCTTGAATTCCACCACTGTTTTTGACTCCACCTCCTCCTCCGGAAGGCCGCTCCATGCATCCACAACCTCTCTCTGTGAAAATACCTTAAATTACCTCTGAGCCGCCTCTCTATCTTCAAATTGTGCCCCTTGTTCTTGCACACCTCTTTTTTTTTGAAAGATGCTACCTCTTGGACTTTGTTGATTCCCTTGAGGTACTTGAAAGTTTCTATCATGTTCCCCTCTCCTCCTATAAATTTCCCTCAATGAGGGCCTTGATTGTATCCCATAAAATTCGGGAAATCTCAGATTGCTGATTATCTTCTAATGCTTGCTTTATGGTCTGATTTTATAATTTCCTGATTTTCCTTAATCTGGAGCAGAGAAAAATTCAAGCGCCAAAATGTTGAACGTCTGGGGGGAGGGGCCTATTGTTAACTGTAGGTATATTGGGGCGTGGTCTGACAACACGTCAGACCCTATTTCCACCGAGTCACAGACACCCATTACTTCTTTTGGCATTAAAAAATAGTCCAGCCTTGAATAGGTTTGGTGAGAATGAGAGAAGAATGTATATTGTCTAATATTCTTATGATGTGTTCGCCAGACATCACTTAGGCCAATTTCTGTTTACAGCTTATTTACCTTCTTAGTTATTCCCCTCTCCTCGTTTGGGGGGTGCCCTGAGGAGTCCAAACTAGGATTTAGCCTTAAATTTAAGTCCCTCCACCCAGTGCATCACCTTAAGGAGTAAGTCCCTGAAAAAAAAAAAAAAAAAAATGAACTCCGTTCCTGGTGGTGGTGCATATAGGAGCATAAGAGTGATCATAGAGCCGTTACAGAGACCTTTAATTGCTGAGTATCTACCTTGCTTGTCTATCAGGATATCTTTAAGATCAAAGGGAGTGGATGTGGAATTAAACAGTTCCCATCTGCGCCTTTGTCATATTGTGATGCCACTACTTTCTTGAACCCAAATTTCAAAAGTTTTTCGTGTTGTGTTTTGCTCATGTGGGTTTCTTGCAATAACATAAAAGCCACCCCGTTTCTTTAAGAAAGACATTGTTCTAGGGACATGGATATGTTGTTCATCACACTGTCTGGCAGGTATCCTTGCGCTTTAAATCTTGCGGGAAGGTCTTCAAGCTGGCTCCTCCACCCACCGGGTGATAAAACTCGGCTCCGCCCCATGGCGCAGATCTTCCTTACCGCTTGAAGCTCAGGTTCCCTCCTTAATGCTCTGCGTATAAGACTGGTTCTAATTCTTGGTTTTGATTCAAAGTTTCGCTAAAATAGACTTGATCTTCTATCCCTACATGACTCGATGGACAAATCGACTCCGGTTTCCGGAGATGCCCTTGTGGGCAAAAGATGTCTAATGACGGATCCGCTCCACGTGCATCTACTGTCTAGGCCTGGAGCACGCACCCGCAGGCTTGCGACTGTGCTCTTCCTTCTGCCCACGCCCCTAAGACCGTATGCCCATTTACAACCTGTGTCCCGAGAAGCTGCCTCCTCGTGAAGTCAAAAGAGGCTCGGGTCGGCGGCTTCAAGGGCGCAGGCTCTGGCGGATTAGCTAGAGCAGATGATCGCCTCGAAGAGGAGGCGGGCGCGGGTCAGTATCTTCCTCGACCGCATGTATTTATCCCGCTCTCCTGGGTTCCTCTTACACAGCTCCTTTAAGGAGCTTTTGTCTGTCCTTCTCCACTAGAGGAGAGGGACCAACGTCTGCTGGACCTTCTTCTCGGTCCAAGAAGAAAGACAAGGGTAAGTTCCTCCATCGACACTCTTGGGAGCGGGAAAGGTCCCTCTCCCCGAATTGTCGGCCATCGACTTCAGTCGATCGTTCGGCTTCGGCCACTGGTCTCACGGTGTCCCCGTCAGGCCAGTTGACCGAGACTCCCGCCGACGCGGTCGAGATTTTCTCGACCCATTGGACGGGTTGTCGACCGAGGCAGTGAATCCTCTCTCTCGGTTCCCCGGTGGAGTTGAGGGACCCTGCGGCTTGCTAGTGCCTCCAGTTCCGGAGCCTTCGGTGAACCTCTGTACCGGTGGGAGTGCCGTTCCCCATTTACACCCTCCCCGCACTGTCCTCGGGAAAGCCGAGGTTCTCGGTCTCGGACTTCTTCGCGGTCCAGCCGATCCCGCAGTCATAGGCGGTCTCGGCACTGCGCAAGCGGTGTCGCCGCTCCTCCTCCTCGGACTTAGGGAGGCTTTGATTTGGGGTTACCGATGATACGAGACTCATGTGGCAACAGCCTTCTGACTGGGACTGCCGACGCTGTCGCCTTCCCGGCCATTAGGTGGCTGTCACCGAGCTTACTCAAAACAACCCTCGACTTACCCGAGGAGCCTGTTCCCAGGCCGGTTGTTCGCCAAACCTGCTGCTCCACCGATCCCGTGGAACCTCCGCCCACAGCCGTATTTGGGGCTCCAACCAAGAATTCTCGGTCGGCTCAGGGCCTGCCCCATAGGCTGTCTGTTACCTACTCCCGATCAACCTCTGCAGGTGGAGGTGGCTCAGGCCGAGGCAGTTCTTTTTATGACTCTTCCAAGTCCGACGGCGATTCCTCCCCTTTCTCCGGGCGAATGGACTTGGAGTCCTCAGGAGGACAGTCGGTGGACAATAGCCCTTCGTCCTACCTAGGATTGCTTCGGCTCATCTTGGAGTCCACCGGGATGAAGCTCGAACCCGTCTCTAAGCGGGCCAGGTATCCCCTCACGGAGATTCTGGACAGAGGGGATTCCCCTACGGAGGCCTTTCCAGTGGCCGAGACCATAGTGGGCCCGGCCTTGGAGCTCTGGCAGCGCCCTGCTTCCCGTCAGGCGCCTTCGCCAGGATGGCCAGGAAGTATCGCGGTCCCTACCGGTTCCTTGTCCGTTTTTCGAACACCCTCGGCCGAGGGCTTAGTTACTGACAGCGCTTCCGGCGTGTCGAACGCTAGGATGTGGACAAACTCACAGAAGTCCAAGAAATTGGATCATGCCGGGCGAAAAGTCTATGCGTTGCGCTCTTCCCTCGCCTTCGGCGGACCAGTTCGGCCGCCCTCATGGCACATTTCTCTCATGCCCTGTTGGGCTCCTGGACGAGGTTGTCCTCATCTTCCCGGACCTGCAGACCACGGTTAGGCAGGTGCGGGACCAGGGCAGTGGCCAAACAGCAGCTTCAGACGGCTCTGGACATCGGGGACTCGTGCCAGGTCTGTAGTGGCCGCAGTGGCTATGGGTCGTCGGGCTTGGCTGAGGATATCCACCTTCACTTCGGATACCCAGCACAAATTGGCGGATGTCCCCTCTTGGGGACCGACCTTCAGCCCTGGGGTGGAAGGTCACCTACAGAGGATCGAGAAGTCCAATGCTACCTTGGACTCCGTCTCATCCGCCAGAAGGACAAAGGCCGCAAACAGCTCTAAGCCCTTTTCATCCTCTGCTCAGGGCTGCACGCCCGGCTAGCAGGCTCGAGCTCATCCCAAACCCAAGCCTGGGACTTCCTCCAACAGGAAGCAGGGAGGTAAAGGTCCCTCGGCCGGTCCCTCCTCCAAGCCTGCCCAGTGACAGGTTGGGGGTGTCGCCCCCAACCCCGGCACCTCACCCCAGGTTCCCCCCCATGGGGGGACGGCTTCGCCACTTTCTTTCCGCCTGGTCCGTTATCACCACAGACCGGTGGGTGTTGGAGGTGGTGGGAAAGGGCCTGCCTCTGGAGTTCGAGCAGGTCCCACCCTTCAGAGCCGTCCGCACCTCGGGGCCTCTGAGTCCGAGCTCGCTGTCGGCTCGCCGAGCCGACACCTCGCTCCTCGAGAAGGAGGTGATCAGAGAGGTGGCGACCCTCCTCAGACCCGGGTTTGTGTCCAGGTACTTCCTGGTTCCGAAACGGACGGGGGGCTGGCGCCCCATTCTCGACCTAAACAAGTTCCTAAGGTTTCGAACCTTCAGGATGGTCACTCTGGCTCAGATAATACCATCCTTGGAACACAGCGTGTGGTTCTGCTCTCTGGACCTGCAGGACGCGTTCTTTCATGTCCCTATCCGTCCGTCACATCAGAGATTCCTTCGCTTTCGGCGGAGGGATCCCTTCGAGTTCGAGCCATGACCTTGACCTGTCTCCAGCTCCAGGGTCTTCAAATGCATTGCAGTGGTGACAGCATTCCTGGCGGCCGAGGGGTCGGGTGTACCCTTACCTGGACGACTGGCTGATGGCAGCCCCCTCCAGACAGGAGGTGGAGCAGTCCAGAGATCTGGCCCTCCAGGTTTGCTCTCAAGTCTGCCTTCTCATCAACAAAGCCAAGTTGGAACTCGAGCCGGAGCAGGTGATTCTTTTCTTCGGGGCAGAGCTCGACTCTCTTCGAGCCAGAGCACGGCTCCCGGCGGACAGGGCCGAGGTTCTTTCCTCCTTTGCCCAATCATTTCTGGTTAGGCAATCGCGCCCTGCCCGGGACTTCCTGCGCCTCCTGGGTCTCATAGCGGCCTGCACCAACATGGTCCGTTGGGCCTGCTGGCACATGCGTCCTCTTCAGAGGGGACTGGCCAGCCAGTGGTCACAACGCCATGCATCCATTGGACCAGCTAGTGACGGTGACCCAGGGGATGTGGAACGCTGTCCGGTGGTGGACCGTTCCAGTTCATCTGCAGGAGGCATCCCGCTTGTCCGCTCCGAGCCGACGATCTCTCTGTCGACCGATGCCTCTCTGACGGGTTGGGGTGCCCATCTGGGGGAACACTGGGCGCACGGCCTCTGGTCCCTGCGGGAGTCCCGATGCCACATCAACCTGCTGGAGCTCCGAGCGGTCCGCCTAGCTCTCACCACCTTTGCTCCGTTTCTCCGGGGTCAAGTGGTATGAGTCCAGACGGACAACACAAACGACCATGTACTCTCTAAACCGCCAGGGCGGGACGCGCTCCATGCTTCTATGCAAGGAAGCTGTCTGCATTTGGTCACTCGTACGCAGCCTGGAGGCGGATCTCCTAGCCATTCATGTGGCAGGAGCCTCCAAAACCCTGGCCGATGCCCTAAGACGGATAGGGGCTGCGTGACGCCTGCGTCCCACGAGTGGTCTCTCCTGCCAGAGGTAGTACAAGATCTGTTCTCCCATTGGGGCACACCTCAGGTGGACCTGTTTGCCTCCAGGGAGAACGCGAAGCTGAGGCTGTTCCATGCCCGCCCCCCTCAGCAGGGCTCGCTGCAGGGGGATGTCTTCTCGAGGCCGTGGACCCTGGGCCTGTTCTATGCCTTCCCCCCATTTCCCTTGGTACACAAGGTGCTTCTCAAAGCAAGGAGGGACAAGGCGCAGGTGATTCTGATAGCCCCAGACTGGCCCTGCCAGTTCTGGTACCCAGATCTCCTCAGCCTCAGCTCCAGGCTCCCGAGGCAGCTTCCAGCTCGCCCGGACCTGCTCTCAGTCAATCAGGGGAAGGTGCTCCATCTGGACCTTCAATCCCTGCACCTGATGGCCTGGTTCCTGAGCGGCTAGAGTTCCAGGCCTTGGGTCTTTCCGACGAGGTCCTCAATGTAGTTGAGGCGTCCCGTAAGGAGTCGACCAGGAAATGCTATGCCTTGAAATGGAAGAGGTTTTCCATTTGGTGTCAGGGCAAGGGCTTGGACCCTTCCTCCTGTTTCTTGGCAAGCATCTTGGACTATTTATGGTCCCTTTCTCAGCAAGGGCTTGGGTTGGCGACCTAAGGGTGCACCTGGCAGCCATCTCTGCTTACGGGCGTGGGCCGGGGAGCAGTCGGTGGCGCAGGAGAAGGTGGTCTGGCTTTTTCAAAGGCCTTGATCACATTTCCCCTTCGATGCGAGAACCTCCACCTCCGTGGGATCTACTGCTGGTACTGGCAAAGCTCATGGGCAAGCCATTCGAACCAATGCACAGGTGTGAACTCTCTCACCTGTCATGGAAGACCGCCTTCTTGGTGGCTATCACGTCAGCCAGAAGGATGGGAGAGCTCCAGGCGCTTTCCATCGAGTCTCCTTACCTGGTCTTCCACAGGGACAAGGTTGTCCTTGCCCCACCGAAATTCCTTCCAGGTGGTGTGTCAGAGTTTCACCTAACCAGATGTTGACTCTGCCGTGTTCTACCCCATCACACCTCGAGGCCAATACAGGCTCCATACTTTGGACCTATTAGGCTCGCTATTATAAGGAGCGATGGCTGAAATTGGGGAGAGGTTCACCAGCTGTTTGTCACCTACGCTTGAAGCCGCACTCTGGCAGACCTGCAGCCAAGTGACGATAGCAGGTGGGTCACCTGCATAGATCTCTGCTATAAGTTGGCGGGCATGGAGCCTCCCAGAGGGATAAGAGCTCATTCTCCCACCAAGTATACTGCTGCATCGTGGTGGCTGCTCCAGGACGCCCCTGTATCCAGGAAATCTGCAGGTTGCTACCTGAAGCCAGCACACACCTTCATCACCCATCACCCATTACCACATCGACCTTGAGTCACGCCGGATGCTGGTTTTGGGGCCTCGGTTCTCAGTCTCTTTTCCCAAGTAGGGGTGTGCGCCTTGCCTCCCTCCTTCCGAGATTGCTAGAGTCTGCCAGACAGTGTGGATGAACAGCGTATCCATGTCCCTAGAAATACAGGTTACTCACCCGTAACAGGAGTTCTAGGAATGGTATATGTTGTTCATCCCTACATTCTCCGACCTCCCGACTTCGGCGCGCTGGAAGCTGAGCTTCCAGCAGGCAGATCTGGCATCATGGGGCGGAGCCGAGAGTTTTACCACCCGGGTGGGTGGGAGGAACCAGCTTGAAGACCTTCTGGCAAGATTTAAAGTGGCAAGGATACCTGCCAGACAGTGTGGATGAACAACATATACCATTCCTAGAACTCCTGTTACAGGTGAGTAACCTGTATTTCTGGCTCTCTTAATGGGGTGAGCTAAACTATTCACATTATAGGATATAATTTTCACATTAGACCCCCTCATTGTGGTTCAGCAGGAAGTTCTATAATCATAAATCCCCTTCTCTCCTTGTTGTCCCCTATATATCCGAGTGGACACTATAAATGGGTCTGTATAGCATGACAGTAAAAATCTCTCCCTGTAACAAACCAGTTAAAACAGTAAACTCTTGAATATAACAGAACTTTACACTATTTTCTAACATCCAATGGCTTCCAATGTTGGAGATTCACTTAAATTCCCAGCGAATCTCTAGAGCCAGATCGCACCTCCACGATGGGGGATGCAAGTCTGACTAGGGGGATGAAGAAAAAAAATCCTCCTCGCCACTAGCATTAGAGGCTCCCCCTTAGAGCCTACTAAAAACTTGTTTAGGCTCCAATCACTGCAGGACCTAATGCAGTGCGTGACGTTGATGGTCTCTTTCGTATACCAGCACCGAACACTGTCTCACCTGTTAAGAAAAAAAAATTGCAACAAGAATATCTCTCCTCCCTCCTCTCCTCACATATTGAAAAATAGCACCCATGTCCTGATCTCCTTTCATACAGTCACCCTCAGAACTATTCAGTGTTCAAAGTAGGTTTCAGCATCAATCCTCCACCGATCATTGTTTATTTTAAAGTTTGTTGTGAACTGAAACAGTTAACATCGTGTCTCCCATCACACTTTTGGTTGCAGATCATCTATCTGGTGCAGTGACTTGCAAGAAATAATACTGCTTCTTTAACACTGTGCTACCAGATTATGACAAGAGCACATCACATAATGCTATCGCAAAGGTCCCCTCTGGTCTTCCCCTTTTATTTTTCTACTTATCTTTTTTCAGTCCCACTTATCTTCCACTTGGGTTCCTTTCTTGGTCTGCATTTCCTTTAGCGCTGCTCGAATTATTGCCAGAGGGTTCAGTGATGACGCAAGAAGGCTGCGCCCCCGCTTTCTTTTGGACGTCATCGTCAGCCAATTGCTGAGCACTCGCTTGTCCTGCTGGGAATCGGAGTTCTTTGAAACTTGCTGTGGGGCCTCCATGAGGCCTTTAGAAACCAAGGCTCTACCAGCCTCCTCAGGCGTCTCATAGATCTGTGCACCTTCCGACCACCATACTCTTAGCTGGGCTGGGTAAGGAGTGGTAAATTTAACATTTTTAGCTCGAAGAATCTTCAGGAGAGGAGCATATTGGAGCCTTTGTTTCTGGATCTCAGGAGGATAGTCATGGTCCTAATACAGTCTGTGTGTGAGATACTTTACTTTTTGTTGCCATGCAGTGTTCAGTATTTCTTCTTTAACTCTATAGCTGTTAAATTTAAGAATAATCGATCGAGGTCTTGAGTCTGTAGAAGGCTTAGCTTGTAAGGCCCGGTGTGCCCGCTCTATTCCGAGCTGAAATCCTGCCGGTAGATTCAGAACATCCTTTATCAGATCAGTCATAAATTCAACCATCCGACCAGTCTCCGACCCCTCAGGAAGCCCATGTATTCAAAGATTCTCCCTCCTGGATCTGCCTTCTAGATCCACACATTTCATTTGCAATTGTTCTATATATTGCAAGAGAGCTTGGAGGGCAAGATTCATTTTAGCTGTGGAGTCTTCCGTATCACTGATTCGATTCTCCGCTTCCTCAACTCTCCTCTCCTAACCTTGCAAGTGTTGGCTTAGGTTTTTAAACTCCTTTTTGTTTTCTGCCAGCATTGCTTTTAGTTCAGTGAACAGCCTGTTGAATCTTGACCTGGTTAATTGTTCTTGTTCCTCGTCTGTGTCTGGCAAGCTGGCCGGAGATGGGCTGTGGCTCGTTTCATAGATTTAGTTTTAATCCTCCTGCATCTGGTTTTTGAGTGACTGGTTTTGGTTTTATACGGTTCTGATTGTCTCTGGAGGGCTGTAGCGTTGCCATTTTTGTAGATTGGGTGCTTTTTCTTGTATAATTATAAGTTTTAAAGGGGTTTTGGGAGAAGAGCTCCTCTCAGTGTGCTGTTGCTGGCTCCGTGACGTCACTGGAAGTCTGACTGGTGTGTTTTAAATGGTCTATGTGACCCAGAAGTCTACCCTGGGTCAGTGCTCCATGTAGTGCAAAACTTAGCTGAATTCTTAATAAAAACTATCTTTACACAAGTCCTATTATTACAGGATTTTAAAATAACTCTCCAGATTTTATAAAAGTGTTTGAGTTACTGGCACAGAACTGTAGTTTGCCACCTCCTGCAAAACTACTGCTCTTCTTCCTAGTTCCGTGGATACCAGGGCTCCCACTGTATGTGCAGTTAAAAATAGTCTCACTAACACTTCTATGCACAAAGTTTCATCAATACAAATTCATTGTTTCATTTGAGCCCTACTGGGAGCATGAATTTAGGTTCTGCCATTCATGCAAAGGATTTGCCTCTTTCATAGTTGCCAGGTTCAAAATGAGAGATACTTTACTCATTACCCTTACCGGCTCCTTAGCCCTTGATGTGGTCTAGTGTTGTTTTGAGATTAGATGGTATTTCTACCCAAGGAGGAATTTGACCTCTAGCCACTGAACCCCTTAGTTCATCTCTTCCTGGGTGGAGGTCGGGGTAGTTGGAGCTGAACCCTTGCACTGGCACCCAAAAAGCACATTAAGTGAAGGAAGAAAAAAATCTGCATTTATAAATGAATGCTTGTTTGCTTTTGGGTTCTTGTATGGCATTTGTTTTTCTGTTTCCATTCAGCGGTCTTCTATAACATACCTTGAATGCATATTCGGTTAACAATGTTGGTTTCATAAATTGTGTAATTGTTGGAAATACACCTGTAAAGAAGAGAGGCGTGTGTGTGTGTATGTATGTGTATGTGTGTGTGTGTATATATAATATAATATAGATATATAATATAGATATATAGATATAGATATAGATATAGATATATATATTATAGATATATATATATTATAGTAGATATGTAACACAGAAGGTCTGTTAGTTAGCAGAGCCCTCACACAGTTTGCAATGCTTTGCAACCGTGTGAGAGGCCTTTCGGCACCTCATGCAATTCTGCTTAAAGTTGGACCAGCATAACATTCTGTGGTGATTTGCATATGCAGCCCATGATGCTTTGCATTGTGGGGCATGTGTGACTTGTATTTTCTTGAAACTTGGCTTCCCAGCCAAATGCCCTTTAGGGTAACCCTTGCCTCAGTGTTTACACAGAGGTTCTTTGTCTTTATAATATATATGTATGTAATAGATATACCACTCTGAGGTGTGCGGTCATGCCTGATATACTTAACGCCTTGGTGTGCGTCAACCGCCCAAGCTGCGTAGATATCAGAGCGAACGTCAGACTCCAGAGTGGTATATCTATTCATAAAATGTCAAAATTGTTTTGGAGGGGGTAATGAGGTGTGTGTGTCACACTCTGATATACTCACGGTCATGTGATGGTGTTTGTCCAGTGCTGTTGGTGCTGATGAGCATGATTGTCTCAACAATATATATATATATATATATATATATATATATATATATATATATATATATATATATATATATATATATATATATATATATATAATCATGAAATATAATATAATTACCTCACAGTGACCACAGAAAAGAGCAATAGTTCATTCAGTCTGCTCAAGTTACCTATTTAGCCCTGGGACCTACTGTCTCTCCAGGGTCCTATCCTTCACATCTCCCCTTATATTCCACCTGATACTGCTGCCACGAGCAACCACTATACCCTTCCATCTGTCCCTAGCTTGCTTGAAACCACTAGCCATTTTGGCACCTGCCACCTCTGCTGGCAGACTTTTCCATGACTCCACGACCCTCTCTGTAAAATAGTACTTGTCACATCCCTCCTGAACCTCCCTCCTGTTAGTTTCCGCTCATGTCCATGTAACCACAAGCTAGTATTGAAAATAAATAGTTCCCCGCAGTTCACCTTTCCACTGTTGCTCTTGTGACGGTGAACTTTCTTGCTAAATAATTCCTCGCAGTTCACCTTGTTTGTTCCTTTTAGGAACTTTAAAGGTCTGTTTTATATCCCCACCGCCCCCCCCGTCTCTAGCGCATACCAGAGCCTTGAGGCGCACTTCTTGAGACCTACCCTGTTGGCTCTGAATGATTTTTGCTGCCCTGTGCTGCACTGTATCCAGTCTATCCCTATCCTTCCTTAAGTGAGGACTCCAGAACCTCTAGGTGTGGCCTCAGCAATAGTCTATATAGTGGAAGTATTGCGTCTACTTTCCTGCTATCAGTACCCTCTTGCTACATCCCAGCATCCTATTTGCCTTGCTGTATGCCTTATTGCACTAAATTGATTGCTTTAGGGTATCATTGATAACTCCAAGGTCTCGTTTCTCCGCTGTAGTACGAAGTCTCCCCTCCCATCCAGTATTCCGGCATGGAGGTCTTGTTCCCTAGGTGCATTACGTAGCATTTTTTGGTGTTGGAATTGCAACTGCCCGACCCTCTACTGCTCATGTTTAATGCTTGATGATCTATGCAGGTTATCTGTCAAAGCTGATTTATATATGTATAAAAAAATTGCTGGCCATGAGGTTGGCTTTGGTTCAGTAAGATACATTTTTGTTCACAACTCATGCCCCACCCCCCAATTCAAGGATTGGTTAAGCCTTGGCACTGTAGACATATTTGGGGACTTTAAGGGACTGTCCTTTGGATAGAGACCTCCAGCAGCAGGAATTCCCTCAAGAGCTCCCTCCCAGAGCATGGATCATGCAGGCGCTAGGAGGTGATAAACTACCTCCAAATTGCAGCACCCTTGTGAAAGGTGATAGCCCGTTGACACACTACGCGTGTCGACTGCCCCACCTACCCACCCTGGCTCGGCATTTCCTTTATAGGCTCCTTCTAGTGACATCACATCCTGTCACTCATTTAACGAAGTCTCCATTTGCAGGTTATACCTGCTAGCCACTAGAGGGACCCTCTGTCCTTCCCTCCTCTACCTGTATTACCCTCTCACTTCTGATTACTTCTCTACCTGCTCAGGCCACTTCTCTCCCCTCTCTAAACCCCTGCCTCCGCCCACACCCCTCCTTTTGCCCAGCCATCTGGCTAACCCTATGCACCACCCTTGCCCTATTGCCTGCTCCTCACCCAGCCTGATACTTACCCCAGTGACCACTAGGACTCACTATTTCAACCCCATTTTCTGGCCCAATCATAGCCCACGGCAAGCCACCCAGTACCAGGTTCCTGCACCTGCCAGGTCTAAGCCCTACTGCCCTACCAGGTCTTGAACCCTGCACCCTGTCCACCAGAGGCGTGACAGTACCACTACTCCAAAGTGGTATCTCGCTATCTGAAGGCAATTCAGACACTTGTAACTCCAACCCTGCTTTAACAGGGTATTATGATTAATCACCTCTTCCTCAAATCTCGTGAATGACACCTTCTATGACCCTGTACTACTGTTCTCCTCCATTTACTATCCCTCCGACACCTACTCCCCCTCTATGTCCCTACTCTCACCACCCCCACCGTCATTTCTGCCACTCCTTCTTTTGCCCCCTATGTCCACTGCTTCCTCCCAGCTATCTCCTGGTCCCATTACCTCCCCCCTCCTCCCGGCCTATTCCTATAGTTGCCTCCTTGCCTCTCTCTCCACTCCTGCACCTACTCCTCCATCCAGCCCCTCTACTGCTGCCCTCACCCACCGAAGGCTAATCCCGGCCCCTCCACGTATGCACGCTGCCACCTTACCATTGCACTACTCCTCCTGGCTGCAGGATTACATCCCAACTCGGCCCAGCCTTTACCCCAGGCCCTGCCCACCTCATATCAAACCCCAGCCAGAGCAAACTCCATCTCCCACCCTAGCTTCCTCCCGGGCCTGCGTCTTCTCCACCTAAATATTTGTAGCCTAGCCGCTCGATCAGCTCAGGTCCTAGCCATACACCACACCCTGATATAATCATCCTTTCTGAGACCTGGCTAAAGCCTAGCCTACCCGATAATAATTTCGCTTATTCCAGGGTTCAATATCATACTGCAAGACCCAGGTCTCCAGAGGTGGTGGGTGGCTATCTACATCAGTTCAGCCCTCCACTTCACTGTCTCCATTACAAAACTGTACCCAAAGCTTACGAGCTTCTGATGGTAAAACTGTCCCCCAAACTACCTATCTTTGTGGCTGGCATTTACTGCTGCCCAGGCACGCCAACCACAATAGTCACACCGACCTTCTGGGCCAGCTATCTTCCCTTGCCCAGTCGGGTGAACTATATGCTATGGGTGATTTTAACCACAATTGGCTAGCACCCACTTTTAACAAAACCCAAACAGAGTTAACTGCTCTTAACCTCTGTCAAACCATTACTGAACCCACTCACTCTAACCTTAAGTCCGGTAATACTCACTCCTCGACTGGGCACTTCTTCCCACCCACATCGCGTCGTCAGCTCTGGTCTTCTCACTGATTCCATTAGATACCACCACCTAATCTACTTAGTCCCGAAAATCCACAGAGTTAAATCCTCCCAAATTTATATTCCAGCGTTCTTACAAATCCTCAACCCTCCCCTTTGGATGATCTTCACCACTCTAATTGGGTCCCAAGCACAACCGCTCTAATATGGATTAAGCCCTTATCACTTTCAGAACACCTTCCTCTCCGCCTGGGACAAACATGCCCCCCTACACCGGGCTAGAGTCTGTAGTTCCACCCTACCCTGGATCACTCCCGAGCTGATTGCTTGCCAACAAGCCCTTGATAAGGCCTGGCGAATCTACAAATCCTCACTCCTCCCCGGTGACTATACCTCCTATCGCATGCTCCGCAATAGGTGCACTAAGGCCACCCACCTAGCTAAGTCTGAATATTTTAATACACACTTAACACACTTAATGCAAACCTTGGAAGACCTTCCAAATTCTGGAAAGTCATTAGCTCCCTTTTTTGCCCCCAAACAGTTGACCCTCCACCTCTTCTCCCTGCCCAAGGGACTCTCCTTTCCGAACCCCAGGAAGTCACCTCTGAGTTTAATTCCTATTTCACTACCTGTGCCCAGGCCCTCCTTGAAGCTCTTCCGCCTGCAAACACTCCATCTTCTCAGTCTCCTATCCCCCATCTATCTGGCATGAACCCCTTCTCCTTTAGACACATTTCCCCCACTGAAACCTTAGATGCCCTTTTGCACCCTAAACCCCTCCAAAGGCAAATCCCCTGATGGTCTTGACAACAAACTCCTCTTCTTATCTGCTCCCGCCATCGCTACCCCCCTCGCAGCCCTACTAAATCTTTCCTTCAGTACCGAGTCACTCCCCTTCATTTGGAAGCATGCACTGTTCTACCCCTCCCAAAGGTGGTGGACTCTACCTCTGCATCCAACTACCTTCCCATCTCCTCCCTCCCACCCTCCAAAACTCCAGGAACACCTTGTGCTATCCCAACTCTCCCACTTCCTCATGAGAAACTAATCTTCCTCCTTTCCAGTCCGGGTTCAGAAAACACCACTCCACTACCTCCTCCCTGCTCAGACTCACAGACCACATCCTCACTGGGATGGACAAAGGGCTAATCACTGCTGCTATTTTCATCGACCTAGCAAAAGCCTTCGACACCGTATCCCATTCTCTCCTACTATCCTGCCTTTCCGGAGCTGGTTTAGCTGAATCCGCCATAAACTGGTTCAGTGCCTACCTTCTAAACAGAACCCAATCCACTAAAATAGCTGACCACATCTCTCCCCAATCACCTCCGGCATACCGCAAGGCTCACTTCGGCCCATCCTCTTCTCCATCCTCCTAAATGACCTGCCAAACTCCTGCTCCTCTTCCGCCATCCACATGTATGCAGGCGACACAGTCCTCTTCACCTCCAGCCGGACCCACGAAGAAGTCGCCTTCAAACTTCAAACTGACTTCAACAAAATCCAACTCTGGTTCAGTAGCAACCAACTCTCCCTAAATGCTAAGAAAACCAACTCTATGACTTTCGGCACCAGACAGCGCCTATCCAAACTCACCTCCCCTCTGAGATTCCACACCCTAAATAACACCGTCCTCGAAGAAGTACCCTCCTTCAGGTATCTTGGGGTTTGACTTGACCGCCACCTCTCCTTTTCCACTCATGTCGATGCCATCATTTCCAAACTGCGCCCAACACTTGGCACCCTCTATAGAAACCACACTAGTCTCCCTCTTTCTGTCAGATGCGAAATTGTTCAGAAAATGATTCTACCCTCCTTCGACTACTGTGATGTAGTTTACAGTTCCACTGCACAGACCACCCTAGCCAGATTAGACCCCCTCTTCAATGCTTTTGGCCGCTTTGCCCTCGATGCCCCCTCGATCACATCACTGCACGCTTTATCGTTCCCTGTCCCTACCTTCTCTGAGTAACGGCGCCTGATTCATAGCGCTAAATTCACTTCAACTAGCAAGCTCCCTCCTCCTCCTATCTCGCATCCGCTTCTAACCCCCACCCACCCCCGCCCTCAGATCTGCTGACCCTAGACTACTATTCATCCCTCACCGTAGGACCACCACCGGCCAATCTGCATTCTCTTACCTCTTCCCTAAACTCTGGAACGGCCTGCCCACCCAGGTCCATCATTCTTCATCCAAGCTCTCCCTTTCCTATGCCCTCTCTTAACTTCCTTGCACCTAATTGCTGCTGCCCCTGACCACCCTCCTGTTAGCTCCACCCCCCCCGCCTGACCAGCGGCCCGGCCATGCCTAATTGTCTGGCTTATATACTACCCTGCGCACTTATACCCTCTCTGTTACCTACCCCGCACTCTCAATTTCTCCCGTGCCCCCTTCCTAATCAACCTAAGCTCCCCAGCCCCACTCTCCCTCCTCACCTAGACCTCTCCCCTATACACCTACGTTTCTACACCCTCCATCTCTTCCCCCCAACCCCATCTTGCTCTCCAAATCCTGCCTTTCTATTTGATGCATCTCCCTGAAGCTCAACCTTCGCTACTGGCATTCAAATTCTGCTATTACTACCTATGTTCTGTAACTGGCACTTATGTATTTCATGTTTTGCCTCGATGTGTACCCTTGTATTGTATACCATGCCTTACGATCATGTTCTGTACTGTTCTTACCTCGTTGGGTAACCACGATTTGTATAACCTGTACTTGCTGTGCTGAACTGCACTGCCTATGTAATAAGTTCAAATGTAATCCCTCCCAACTATGTACATTTTCCATATTATGCTACTGTAAGTTCAACTATTGTATGTATACCTGCCTTCTCTGTACCCCCAGGTCGCACCGTGAGACGAGCATCTTTTTGCTCAGTGTGCCTTTCCTGGTGAAACATTTTCAATAAATAAATAAATAGATGGCTCGGGATTTGTTGTTGTTAGTTATTTTCCAATGGTGTGGTTCCAGCACCTGTGGTGAATGTATTCTGGATGTATCTAGAGATGCTGTGGCAGTGTTGGAATTACAGAGGGGCCTGCTAGGGCTAGGCCACTCATCTCTAAAGTGAGTCCAGGTAGCTCATGCATCTCTGTCAGTTACTGTAATAGGACCGGGGCCAGTTAAAGATGGCACTTATAGGTCCCCTTGCTTTCAAAGCTCAAAAGGGTTGATACAGTTGCATTTGGCTTTTTCAGTCCCGGGGGGGGGAAGGGGTGGCTTGTGGGTGATCTGTTGCAGATGCCTTCATGACTAGACAGGCATGGGCTGTGAGGAATCCAGTAGACACTGTTTTCAGTTCCCCACTTCTAATTTATATCCAGATTCTGGTGTGTGTGTGTGTGTGTGTGTGTGTGTGTGTGTGTGTGTGTGTGTTTCTGTGTAAGGGGAAGGCATCTGTACCTCAAACTCTGCTGGGTACCTCTGACTCTCACATGAAGTCACGTCCTGGTTCAAAAACTACCTAGAAGACGTAACACAGCAGGTGAATATTCAGGATACCCTCTCAATCGGCCATCCTGTGCAATCGGGAGGCCCCCAAGGCTCTATCCTCTGTCCTTTTCTTTTTAGCCTCTTCCTTAACACCCTTCCCCAAGTCTGCACCAGCAATCTACTCCTCTGTGCTGATGACGCAGTACTTTTCATGAGTCAGCTGGACCCACTCCCTCTTGTTAGCGGCCTACAACACAACTTTGCCAGCGGTCGAGTCCTGGTTTGTCCAACACATACTAATAATGAGCTACATTAATGGTAGCCAGCTGTATATGTCTTTTGTGCCTGGCCAGGATGCTGCCTTGTCGGTATTTACTAACTGCCTTGCAGAAATCCAAGATTGGATGAATGGGAGTTGGTTGAGGTTAAACCCGGAGAAAACTGAGGTGTTGGTTGTGGACAAAGGTCGCTGTGAGGCGGGTTTGTCAGCTGGATCAAACTCGGGCTTATGGCTTGCGAAGCGTTGACTGGCGACCTCCGATCAGGTGCGGAATCTGGCGTATGGTGGCGACCACTTGACGCTAAAAGCTCAGGTGTCAGCGGTGGTCAAAACTTCCTTTTTCTATCTGAGGAATATCGCCAGGGTGAAGCACTTGGTTCCTCCAGAGGATCTTCCAACATTGATCCACGCCTTTGTTACCTCCGCCTTGACTATTCCAACTCCTGTACCTAGGCTATCGGGGTTGATTACTGCCTGCAGCTAGTGCAGAATGCGTATGCCAGGTTGTTGACTGGTTCTTCTAGATCCAGCCATATAATGCCTGTGTTCATGGACTGCACTGGCTGCCAGTATTTTGGTGAATCACCTTCAAGGTCGGTTTTGGCCTATAAAGCTCTACATGACCAGGGATCTACTTACCTGAAAGAGCCTTTGCCCCTACTGTCCCTCCCACCCTCCCGATCCACTGACGAGGATTGCTGGAGATTCCCAGGGTCCGTTTGAAAACTTCAGGGCTAGATCATTTAGTTTTGTGGCCCTGACCCTGTGGAATTCTCTACCTCGTCAAGTGCTAAATAGTCCGACTGTCCTGAGCTTTAAAGGAGCCTTGAAGACCCACCTTTTTAGTATAGCTTTTAATGATTTATAATAGTTTTAAATTCTGGTTATTTATTGTTTTATGAAATTGTACAGGCGCTTTGGTTTTGAGAAAAGCACCTTTTTAAAAATAAAGCTTTGATTGATACAAAAAAACAAGTTAATGCTGTTTGCCAGTCCACATAACAAGGGTAAAACAGCCCAGTTAACCATTTTGAATAGCCACTGTGTATCTCTTGAACAAGTACACTTTAAATAGCTTGGGATAACCTCAACAGCACGTTATCTTACTATGAGCATGCATGGCAACCTTATCTCCATGGTTATTGATACAAGATAAGGCTCCTGTACAGACCTAGGCACAGCGTGACCCTGAAGCACTCTAACTAGCACTTACCAGTTCAGTTCTTTCTGTAATCGATTGTGGACTTGTCATTTATGGGTCTGTTATGGACACAACCTCAAAAGATTTAGCATCGCACTAACAAAAAAAAATATTGCCGCTTGGTCTCTGTACGCATATACACCCACACCTGTGACTTGTACACCCAAACTAATTGGTTGCACCTCAAGGGCAGGATCTCATACCAGACTCCGCTCTGCCGACAAAGATGAGCCTTGGGCCAACTCCAACCTACTACACATCTTCTTACATGTGCACTCTAACCTCTCTGTACGCAAAACGGATCCAAGCTCACCTACCAGGTTCCATTCTGCCATCTGTTGCAAGCGTGCTGGCTTTTATGTACAAAGCTCCAACTGATTGAATGGCCTCCCTCGGACATAGTGGATGAACCCAAGATGGGACCTTTCAAATCCAAACTCCAGCAACACCTTATTATGCTTGGCAGCTGTGACTGCCCCACCTAACTGCTGCCCTCGCAGTCCTAGCCTAAACTCCCTTGTGCCACAGCTCTCCCCGTTTGTCCCCACTATCTCCTTTCCCATAGGTTTTGCCACCCGCATCCTTCCACTCTAATACAGACTTGGTCAATTTCTGACTATTGATTTTGCACTAAATAGTGTAACCTGTGACACTTGGCCAGCTGGTTATAATTGTTGTATGATATTTGTAATATAAAAATATAGTATGTGATTGTCTCACATAAGACAGCTTGGGATTTCATGTGTGCCCCCCCCCCCAGGTTTCAGTGAAGCTGTAAGGATGTATTAAACTGACCAGGAGATCTCTGTAATGTAATTAACTTCCTTGAGAAATTGCATTTTATGGCCTTTTATGACCTGTTGCTGCTTTGAAGTTGGGAAGCTAAATATACAGTTTATTACAGGACAGGACATCATTTAGCTGATTCCTGTCAGGCTATCTTGCACCTAGGTGAGGGATTGCAGGGTTGTAAATCTTCAAAGGAACGGGCTGATCAAAGACTCATAATTTGGGAAATGAGGTTTTGCTGATGTCACATTATTTAATATATCTTCTGACAGGAAATCATTATTTGTTTTAATTGTAAAAAGGAGGAGCTAGATGACTCACCAAGGGGGTAGGGAGATGGAGTTGAAATGTATCCTTGTAACTGGGGAATATGACGCGTCGTTTTGGGATTCAAGAAAGACAGATCTCTGATCTAAGGCACTTACAGAGGTAATATATTAGATAAAGTCGAACTGTATTGTGGTAGGAGTTTTTGTTTTGTAATCTTCCCTTGTTCTTTTATGTGATTGTGAGCTCTTTGATATATTGTTCTGTGTTTACATTTTTCATATTTTTATCATCTTTTTGTAAAATCTTTATTTGAAAAAGACTGCCTGGGTGTGTCTCCCAAGTTCTTTTTGCATGTGATGTATACGTGGTTAAGTTTGACAGCTGTTATTTTTTTTTTGTTTAGTTATTTAACCAGGTGAGACACACTAAGCTGAAAGCTTTTTTACAGGCGCAACCTGGGAGCACAGGGAAGTTAAGTGACTTGCTCAGGGTCACACAGTATGCAAGTGGAAGCTGTGGGATTCAAACCCAGGTCTGGCCTGCTGGATGTCACCAGATTTGCAGCTCAGAGCCTTATACCACTGCTCTATACTGCCTCTGTTCTGTTCTGAAAAGCTTGATGGTGTTACAAAACTGGGAAAAGGTAAGAATATACCTAAGGTCTTTTATAGAGTTTTAAGGGTTAATTTTGGAAGCCTGGCTTGGTGCCCCTGGTGAAAGATTGCAGGGAACGAAATATGGGGTGCTGAGCACTGAATAGTGCTCCTACTAGCTAGTTATGCCTTCATGTGTGAAGTGAATCAATGTAAGGGGGCTTGCTATGGCCAACGACCTGAACACATGATCTTCACACTGTAAGGGCCAATCATGTGGTGATTTCTTTTCAGAATGATACTGTGTGACACAACATTGGTGTATCTGTAGTCTGTCACACATCTTTCAGCCAGTGATGATGTTTGAAGGGTGGGACGACCATGAGTTATATTAGCAAGCAGCTAATTCTCGTGGCAGCATTGCCAAGATAACAATCGAGACTGAGAGTTGTATCCACTACAAACGAATGATCCACTGTTGTCTCTTACAATAAATTTTCACATAGGAGGCACACTTAGTGCTACTGAACAGCCCTTATCAAGGAAACTGAATTTTACTATTTTTCCCTTTTGTGAGAGAAAACTATAGGAAATAGCAGCTCTGTCTGGGGAGGGGTGAGAGCACGTTCTTCTGTCAGAAAGGAACACTGAAGAAGAGGCCCTTGCCTAATTGCTTCAACTTCTAAAATAGTAGATTGAGAAAGGAGGAGGAGAAATCTTATTTTTTTTGTATGTGTAGCTGATCCTTTTTCAAGCTAAGCAAGGAGGAAATCAGAGAAGAGATCAGATTTCTGTCTGACAGAAAAAATGTAATAGTCTTGCTTAATTGCCTTTCTGCTCAGGAGGGGGTCTGCCTGTCCATCACAACTACAGTGAGCAAAACGTTCACTAGTGTGTTTTTTTTTTTTTTTTTTTTTTTCATACCTCTTTTTTGAATAAAAAAAAATAAAATAAAATACAAAAAGTTTGGTTTCAAGTCCCATGACCCTGCTCTGTTGTGCCTGAGCTAATTTTAAAGGGTCCTAGCTTGTGTATTTCAAACTCTGCCATTTAGCTTGACCTTCCAAGAACATCTTGTGCCCTGCAGCCTGTGTATTTTCCTCACACTTGTCAGTACTTGTCTTGGCTTAAATAAAAAAAAAAAAGTGAGTTTGGCTTGTGGTTTTCTTAAGTTCTTAAGTTAAGTTACCCTGTACCTGATAGCCAAAGCTAGATCTTTTTTTAACTACTCCCAGGATCTGTGAGCAGATCAGCACAACTTTTACTTCACTTATTACAAGGTTCTTGGGTGTGCTTGTTTGTTGTAACCTTGATAATTTTTTTTTTTTTAATTAAGCTTGATTAGTGGCCCCAGGACCCTGTGAGCATTAGCACCACTACATTACAAGGTCCCTTGGCCTTGTGGTCTGCCTGTCAGTTTGTTTTAATCAAGGTTACAACAGTTATTAAGCTTGATTAGTGGTCCCAGGACCCCCTGAACATTAGCATGGCTACATTACAAGGCTCATTTTAGCCTTGTGGTCAGTGCTTGTTAATTGTTGTACCTTGATTTTAACAAAAATAAAACCTAGCCTGCCTTGACTAGTGGTTCCAGGACCCCCTGAACATTAACACAATTACATTACAAGGTTGTTTAGCCTTGTTGTCTGCTTAACTGTTGTACCTTAATTAAAAACAAAATGTAGCTCCTATGCTTGTGTCTTTCTTTACCTGCCTGTTTTAGGGGGCCTTAGCCTTTGGAAGTCGAGCCTTGGTGGCTTCATTGTAATGTGACGCATAAAAAAAAAAAAAAAAAAAAACTTTCTCAAGCACGTTTGACGTCTCTTGACACTGACATTACTATCCTGTGAGCACTGAGGTTCCTCAGCCTGGTGAGATATCCCTGCTCAGTGCTGTTGTATTAAAAAAAAAAAAAAAAAAAAGACAGTAAAGTAATTTACTTCATTTTATTTTACTTGACCTGAAACAAACATCTCAGTTCGTACCATTCTCTGGTCGTATTTAAACGAATACATCTCAGTTCATCCCATTCCTCTGGTTGTACTGAAATGTCATTTCTTAATTACAATTACATCTAAGCGTAGCCTTACTTTCTCCTTCCCGTGGTGGTCATCATGTCACTTCTGAGTTTCGGTTTTGGTGCTTCTCGGAAAAGCATAAGCAGCCTGGACCTGATGCAACAAAACAATTACCATCCTCCTCCTCCTCTTTGACGATTTGACCATAACACCACCAGATAGTACAACTTCTACTCCAGCTGCTACTATAACTAATGTAAAGAAAAACAGGCCCATTCTTTTCACGTATCCACAGTGCTCATGGTAGTGCCAAAAGGACAATCCAGATTTGTCATGGTTACAATTTGATGCAAAAGATGGCATTGCCACTAAAATTTGGTGCAAGTTTTGTCGAGAAAAGCAGATGTATTCAGAAAGTGGGCAACTAGTGCCGTAAAATGAGCAATATGGATTCATACATCAGTGGAACTAATGATGTCAAAACAACTAGAGGCATGTTATATGAGAAGGCTATAAACCAAGCAGTGGCTGCTGTTTTAGCTGATAGTATGCCCTCAGGCAGTGAAATTGAAAATGCATCTTAAAATGAATAAAAATCTCTATACAAATTAGAGAAACTTTTGATATTACCTACTTCATTGCTAAAGAGGATGACCCTTCCTGAAATTCAAGGGACTAATATCACTGGAAAAGAGACTTGTGTTGAACTTGGCATGCTTATGCCAATGAGAAAGCGTGTCTTCATTCATTGCAGCTATTGCCGATCACTTAAATCCAATTGTGAGTCACTTCACAGGAGAAGCCACACCATACAGATATCATTCTGTCTTTATGGATGGGACTACTGACAGGACACCACAGAGAAGGAGATTGTGTATGCCAAAATTATTGAAAATGGGCAACCTACAGTGAAGTTTTTATAGGATTAATTGATGTTGATCCTGGTGATGCAAGTGGTCTGAGGTCTGCAATGACTTCCGCATACTCACAATTGTTGGGACAGGACATGGTCGACTAAAAAAGGTTATCCTGCATTGGTGCAGGAGCAGATGGAAAGGCTCCATCAACTTTGGACGTATTAAGGGTTTGATGGCATTGTTGAAAGAAAGTGCCCATGGCTTCTTGCCTTTCACTGTGTTTCTCACAGGCTTGAATTAGCAGCTAAAGATGCTTTTAAGAACACCTATTTTTCACAGACCATTGACAGCATATTAATATCAATATTCTATTTTTATGAGAACTCCCCAAAACGTGTTAGAGTTATAAAGAGTGGCAGAAGCCAATCGGACCACCTGCATTACGTTTAAAAAAAAAATCACAAGGAACACGATGGCTCTCACACAAAAATGACACTCTCCATGCTGTGCAGCATACTGGGTCACTGGGATGAGCTTGTGTCTGACACCAAACAGGATATTCTAGCAGTAGACAAGGCGAAAGTTAAGTTTTTTTTTAAACAGATATGCAATGTTACATTGGTGATCTTCTCGCACTTCTATTTTGACATACTCACAGGTCTTTCAACTGTCTCCCATGCATTCCAGGATGCACATGTATCCCTTCCCACCGTGATGATACTGTCAGTACAGTACTCTCGGAAATGGAACATCTCACAGCACAGGATGGAACCACACTGGGCAAGTTCAGGAGAGAGGTGGTTATT
Organism: Neoceratodus forsteri; assembly: GCA_016271365.2. NCBI lineage: Eukaryota > Metazoa > Chordata > Ceratodontiformes > Ceratodontidae > Neoceratodus > Neoceratodus forsteri. The sequence goes on along the minus strand of CM057457.1, from coordinate 45,400,763 downwards.
AATGAGGAAAGTACAGCAGTGTTTAAAGAAATTGAGCTCCAAGGAGAAATGAGGGATGCTCTTTCAGCTCTTGCAAAGGAACATGAAGTGATTGTAAACAGTGTAATGGACTCTCAACCAGCGCTTTTTGGGTTTTGCAGAAGACCCGTTGTTAGAATGGCACTGTCATTGACCCTGCAAACTGGCCTGACAATGATCACGAGCTTTTGTAATTTGGAAAGGAGGAGATCCAGTTTCTTATTAACGCTTCTCCTGTCTTGCTGCAGAATGGATGTGACGTGCTAACTGCAATGACAGAATAGAAACTGTTGAAACAGACTATTAGCAAGTATCACAAGCAGCTCTCATTCCTTGAGGTATGGCATGCAATCTTCCAGAGAAAATCTCAATACTTCAGCAGTATTCTTAATGTCATAGCTATAGTACTTGTGTATCCAGTATCAAATGCCACACTAGAAAGGGCATTTTCAGCTGTGGAAAGGATTTTTTTCAGACTGGAGCGTTAACCTGAAGACCAGCACCATAACTGTCTTACTTTTAATCTCCATGGAGGGCCCAGAACCACAAGATTTTTGCAGTACACCATTAGTAAAACAGCAGTTTGTAAAAACAAAACGTAGGTTGGGAGCAAATCCTCACAGGTCTGAAACGGCAGGCAAAAGCAAAGTAGTAGTGGAGGAAGTTCAACATTACGTCATCTAGTGAAAGTGAGAATGAGGAGGACCTCCATCATCCTTTAGAACAAAATTCAGATGAAGACTAATAACCTGTGGGGAATTTTAGATGCTTGTGATACTTGCTGTTTTTAAAACTATTGGACTCTTCCCCCCCCCCCACGACTTGCATTACACAAAAAGTGTAAAATTACAATATATATATACAAAATATCATTCCACAGTTGGAATATTCTTTATTCAATGAGAGTCTGTCTGTGAAGTTTAAAATCTTACAAGCAGCATTTCTGGGCAACTGTTGTTCTTTGATTGCTTGACTTCTACATAATTCTGCTCTCTCCTCACTTTCTGGCTCGAATCTGGTCTTCTGCTTTCTCTTCTCTGTTCCTAGTACTACACTTGCTTTGCCTAGTGCTAGTCTTGACTCTTTATCCTGCCAAAGCAAAACGAACAAAAACATAAATATTGTTTTCTAATACGACTAAATTTTTCTTCATTTTTGGGTGAATAGTGCCTGGTTGGCCTGAGTAGCTCCTGGTTGACCAAAATGCCGATAACCAGGAGCTGTTTTGGCTCCCCATTGCCAAAACCTTATTTCTGCCCCTGAGATTGTACCGCAGTCCCAGAAGAGGGTGCGTATCTGAGCCTATTCATTGGGTACGCTAGCATAAGGTTCGCAGTTTGAATCTCCCCAGAACTTGGGACTAAAGGTGATTTGGATCGAAAAGCAGACAGGAGGGTTACCCTGTCTGTTACCTGTTCACAGTATTACGCTCTGAGGTTGGCACTGTGGGAGCAGAGGGCTTGACCTGCGGAGTGCATTTGTGACAGATTTGGTTGACAGCAGTGCGATAAAATTTGGTAACACAAGCTTTAACTGTTCAGTGTGTCAGCTTAATACTGTACAGCTCACTTGCAAAATAAGGCAGTGATTTATTTTAAAAAAAGGAAACCGAACAATTTCATTTTGCTTACAGTCAGGTTCCTACCTGTGTTTTTTTTTTTTTCTAAAGTGCAAGTTAGAGTAGCCGTAGTTAGGGAAGAAGATGGCTTCAACTACAGCGGTACACTGCAGACTACTTGAGGCAGTTGTGCCAGGACAGAGAAGTCCTGCACTAGGCGAGAGCCACCAAGCAGAACCTCGTGGATGCCCTGATGGCAGCAGATGCCCAGAGTGTTGAGTCACAGACTATTACTGTAAAGGACCAAATCTTGGGCGTTGAGGGGCCAGCGGACAGTGCAGTGTCCAGATCCGACCAGGAGGGCAGCAGGGCCAGTGCAAGTGAAGGGCCACAGCAGCAGGGGAAGGTCACCAGCATTCTGGAGCCAGAAGCATTCAGGCTGCAAATTGAGTTGCGCAGCATGGAGCTGGAGTTCCAGAGAGACGCTGAGCGAGAACAGCGAGAAGCGGAGCGAGATAAACTAGCTGCAGAGGAGAAGAGGGAGCAAGAACAGTGAGAAGCTGAACATGAACAGCGAGAGGCGGACCGTGAGGAGCGTGAGTGCCAGAGGCAACATGAACTGGAGAAGCTGCGACTCCAACCACCAGCACCAGAGCAGGTAAGTGGCTTGGGTTTAACTAGAAGTACAGGACTGGGTTACAAATTAAATTCTAAATTGATAGCTAAATTTAAAGGGGGAGGATATGGATGCCTTTTTAAATTCCTTTGCAAAAGTTTGTATTCAGGCAAATATTTCTAGAGGGTCCTGGAGCTTCCAGCTGTCCCCGCTACTTACCGGAAAGCTCAGGACGCATTGGGTCAAATGGACAATGACAGTAATGATTACAGCAAACTTAAAGCTGCACTTTAAAAAAAAGTTTAACTGCAGAAGCATTCTGAGCTAAATTCCATAAGCTCATACTAAAATGCCAACAGAATAGGCCTAACGGTCTTTCGTGTCTGCTCATTTGATCAGCCCCCACCCTAGGAGCTGAGCTTGCTGCCCCCTCTCCCTCTCTGGCTTCTCCCTTCCCAGTCCCAGATATTCTCGTTGCATTGGATTTTGCTTCTAGAACCCTTCCCCTGTACTTATCCCACCCCCCTCTTAAACCCCTCCACCGCCTCTGCCTCCACCAGCCCCTGGGCAGCGATTCCATGGCTCCACCACCTCTCGGAGAAGTAGCACCTCCTTTCTCCCTGAATCTCCCCACCCCATCTTCCACCCATGCCCTCTAGTTGCTCCTCCTCCTTCCTTTGGAGCACCGTGACTGCTCCTCCCTATTCACCCCTTCATATATCTGAAGACCTCTATCCTGTCCCCGGTCCCTTCTGTCTTCCAATAGGAAGCCCTGATATGAACTACGAGGGCTAGCCATGAAACATCAGTTTTAAAACGTTGGTGGAAAGGAATTGAAGCAAATTCTATAGATAAAATTGAAAATGCTATTTTGTTAGAACAGTTTTTTGGGGTATGCCCAGCAGAGCTGAAAACCAGGCTGGAGGACAGAGATCCCAAAACAGTGCAAGAGGCTGCTGAACTCTTGGACCGCTATGCCAAGAGCAGACCTGCTCTGAGAGCGAATGGGGCAGGCGTGGCAGCACAGAAAGAGAAAAGCGCGCCTTCAGGGCAGCTAAAACCCTCACTGCCTCCACCGAAACCAGTTAGCCCCAGGTTTCAAAGAAAAGATTTCTCTGAGAAAAGGAATCTAATGTTAGGTTTGTAAGCAAAATGGGCATATTGCCAGACAGTGTCTCAAAGGACGAGCAATATGCAGAATGGGAGCTAGAAGCGGGTAGGTTATGTGTCCCTGGAAGCATGCCTGTGAACATGAGGAACACATGCACCCAGTCACGGTGAATGGTGTACAGACACAAGGATTTAGGGACACTGGGGCATCCTGACATTGTGTAAAAGGGGATCCGGTAGAGCCTTGTCAGCTTGTACCCAATAAATTTGTAACTGTACAAGGGTTCACTGGTGAGGAGACCACATTGCCACTCGCTAGTGTTCTCCTAGACTGGGGTGAAACTGGGGGAACTGTGCAACAGGTGGCTGTAGTCAAAACTTTAGCAGTTGACATCATACTTGGCAGCAATCTCAGACAGGGGATGGTGTGTGCAGTTACCCATAGCAAAGCGGCATGGGAAAACTTTAGTTCCCTGGACCCCACAGAAACCATTATGGAAACCCCTGGGAGGCTGGTTCCCAAGCCTGTGTCTCCTGATATGGAGACTAATGAAAAGGGGGTAGAAATTTCCCCAGTAGCAGTTAACCACACAGCTAGGAGGGTTACTCGAAGGAGGGTGATCCATTGTCGGAGGGTTAGGGATGACAGTGATCCTGAGTGCCCTGACGCTAGTGCTAGGGACCCTAGTTTAGATACTGAAGGGGACCTGTCCCATGCCTTGGGAATGTGTAAGGAGTTTGCAGCTGCTCAGAAAAGTGACCCTAGTCTAGAGAAACTGAGGGCTTGAGCAGACTCTGACTGAGCACAGGGAGGTGACAGTAAACATAAAGTTTATTGGGAAAATGGACTGATGTATACTCAGGCTGTGAAGACAGAGGGAGGGGTGATAGGCAGGAAGCTTGTCGTTCACCAAGGGTACCGTGAGCAGTTGCTCAAGAGTGCACACGATATTCCCTTGTCTGGTCATCTGGGAATCGCACATACAATGCAGCGACTGGCTCAGAATTTCCGTTGACCCAACTTCACCCATCAGGTGATGGAGTATTGCAGGTCTTGTCACCGGTGCCAAGAATTAGGGAAGGCAGGTAAGAAAACCCAAGCCACCCTAATTCCATTGCCCATAGTGGAGGAGCCATTCCAGAGGGTGGGAATGGATATTGCGGGGCCTTTAAATATCCCCAGCTCCTTCGGGAAGAGGTTCATCATGACGGTGGTGGATTATGCCACCCGGTATCCAGAGGCAGTCATCCTATCCTCACTGAGGACAGACAAAGTGGCAGATGCCTTACTTGGGATTTTCTTCCCTGTTGGGGTTCCGCAGGAGGTTATCACCGATTGAGGGGGTTCCTTCATGTCGGACCTGATTAAAATGTTTGTGGGAGAAATGTGGGGTGGTGCAGAGGCACATGACACCTATCACCCCAAGCCAATGGCCTTGTGAAAAGACTGGAACGGTACCTAAGTCAGTGTTCCAAGTGTTTGCTGAACAGCATGGAGGGACTGGGAGAAATACCTTCCCACCTGTTTGCATACAGGAGGTGCCCCAGGAGTTGACATGATTTTCCCCCTTAGATCTCTTATATGGACGCCGGGTATGTGGGTCCCTAGACTTGATCCGGTTGGACTGGGAAGGCAAATGTACCACCCAGGGAACTCCCATAGTGGATTACGTCTTTAGGTTTAGGGAAAGGCTGAAGGAGCTTATGGGGACAGACCAGAGCAACCTGGCAGCTGCCCAGCAGAAACAAAAAGTGTGGTACAACTGCAGAGCCAGAGCTCGCTTGTACACTGTGGGTCAGGAAGTCATGGTCCTCATTCGTCCAGAAAGATAAGCTTCAGGCTGAGTGGGCAGGACTGTACAAAGTAGTTAGAAAAGTAAATGACGGAACTATATCATAGAGTTACCTGACAGAAGCCATACAGAAAGAATGTACCTTGTCAACATGATGAAGCCATATGCTAATAGGGCTGACATGGTGTTTGCAGTATGTAGTCCGAGGAGGGGCGGATGAAGAGAGACCTTCTGGACTTGCTGGAAGAAAGCAAGTGGGACTCCTCTGTGGAGGCAGTTAAATTGTCTCCCAGCTGGCCCCAGATAAGATCCAGGAAGTAAGGAGGTTTTAGCAGACTTTGCCCCACTGTTTAGCGCCAGCCTAGACTAACCCCTTAGCGTGCCGCGATGTGGCGATAGGGACACAGGCGCTCATACTGCGGGGACAGCATATTGGGTGTCAGGAGGCTGTCCAAAAGGACATTAGGAGGGAGGTGGAGGAAATGCTGGATTTAGGGGTAATCCAGAGATCCCACGACCCCTGGGCCTCACCCATAGTCCTTGTACCCAAGCCAGATGGCTCTGCTCATTTCTGTGTGGACTATCCTGGGCTGAATGCAGTCACTAAGTCAGACGCCCACCCGATACCCCGGATGGACAAACTCCTGGACAAGTTGGGAGGGGCCACGTACCTTACGATTATTGACCTGACAAAGGGGTATTGGCAGGTAAGTTAACTGACAGAGTTAGGGAAAGGTCGGCCTTCATCAGTCCGATTAGGCTTATTTGAATTTAAAGTAATGCCTTTCGGAATGAAGAATGCCCTGGCCTCTTTCCAAAGGTTGGTGAACCAGGTGTTAAAAGGTGCTAAGGAGTACGCTGTGGTGTACCTGGATGACATTGCCATCTTTAGTGCCAGCTGGGAGAAACACCTGTCCCACCTTAGGGAAGTGCTAGGCAGGATACAGAGGGCCGGGCTCACTGTCAAAACTGAGACGTGCCAGGTGGCCAAGGCTGAAGTGGCATACCTTGGGCATGTTGTAGGCTGGGGACAGCTCCATCCTAACCGAATAAAAATAGAGGTGATCAAGGCATGGCCCAGACTAGAAACTCAGAAACAGGTCAGGAGTTTTTTAGGGACAGCAGGGTACTATAGGAGATTTGTACCCAATTACAATGCCCTGGCTGCTCCCCTATATGACCTGGTAAAGAAAAAGATGCCTAAGAAAATTACCTGGGAATCGGCCTGTGAAAAAGCCTTTACTAGACTGAAGGAGGCACTGTGCAGTGCTCCTGTGTTGACAAGTCCTGACTATAGCAGACCCTTTATAGTCCAGCCTGACGCCTCCGACATGGGTATTGGGGCAGTACTGAGTCAGACCTCCAACCAAGGGAAAGATCACCTTGTAGTGTACCTGAGTAAAATGTTACTTCCCAGGAAGCAGGCTTACTTTACTGTGGAAAGAGTGTCTTGCGATAATGTGGGCCCTAAAGAAGTTAGAGCCATACTTATATGGGCAGCATTTTGAGGGACAAACTGATCACAACCCCCTGGTTTGGTTGACACATATGGGGAAAAACTAATTGTAGACTATTAAGATGGAGTCTTGCCTTGCAAGGGTATGACCACTTGATCTTACATAGGGCTGGAGCGATCAACAGAACGCCGATGGCCTGTCGTGATCTATATGGGAGGGAACTAACGGAGCTTATCCCATGCAGTGGATAGAGCCCCCAGGTTGTCTAGGTGGGGAGAATTGTGATGCTTGACCAGCTGGTTATGATTGTTGTATGATATTTGTAATATCAAAATATAGTATGTGATTGTCTCACATAAGACAGCATGGGATTCCATGGGTGCTCCCCCAGGTTTCAGTGAAGCTACAAGGATGTATTAAACTGACCAGGAGATCTCTGTAATGTAATTAACTTCCTTGAGAAATTTCATTTAATGGCCTTTTTATGACCTTTTGCTGCTTTGAAGTTGGGAAGCTAAATATACAGTTTATCACAGGACAGGACATCATTTAGCTGATTCCTGTCAGGCTATCTTGCACCTAGGTGAGGGATTGCAGGGTTGTAAATCTTCAAAGGAATGGGCTGATCAGACTCATAATTTGGGAAATGAGTTTTTGCTGATGTCACATTATTTAATATATCTCCTGACAAGAAACATTGCTTGTATTTTGTTTAATTCTAAAAAGGAGGAGCTAGATGACTCACCAAGGTGATGGGGAGATGAAGTTGAAATGTATCCTTGTAACTGGGGAATATGACATATCAGTTTGAGACTCAAGAAAGACAGATCTCTGATCTAACTAAGGCACTTAGAGGTAATACATTAGATAGAAAAAGTCTAACTGTATTGTAGACTTGTATGCTGATGACACCATTTTATACTGTTCGGATGAATCAGTTTCAGTAATACAACATACACTGCGGAAAAGTTTTAACAATATGGAAAAGTACTTTGTCAACTCGAAGTTAAATCTTAATTCCTCAAAAACTAAATGTGTGTTTGGATCTTCTATGAAACGGAAAGATGACTTGACTTTGGAAATTGTGGATAATAGAGGGGAGCGGTTAGAGTTAGTTAATCAATATAAATACTTGGGATTTTGGTTAGATAATTATGGGTCAGGAAATTTGCATGTAGATAATTTGATCTTCCAGGTTAATAAGCGGGTGGGTTTCCTGTTTGAACAAATATTGCTTAGATTCTGTGACGTTGGACTTGATAGTTAAGATGCAGATTTTCCTTTAATCGATTATGGGGACGTTTTATATGACAGAGCCACTAGCGATCGAATAACAAAGTTAGATGTTCTAGTTAATTGTCTTGCCAGACTGATTCTCAGGTGTCCAAAACTTACTCATCATTGAATTGTATGAAAGATTAGGTTGGTTATATTTAAGTAGGAGAAGAATGATACATAAACAGCCGTTTGCTTATAAATGTGGGCTGGGTTCCGTCCCTATATATCTAAAGAATAGATTTTCCTTTAGAAGTGTTGAATTGACATTGAGAAATCAAGTTGTTACGGATATGGTTGTCCCCCTTGTAAAATCAAAATGTTCCCAATATTTATTTAGTAATTATATTCCGATATGTTGGAACAGCCTTCCTCATGAATATAAGCAAAAGATTGATAAGCCCTTATCAACATCCCATCTAAGAAGACACCTGATATCTATACAGGAACCTTTTAATTGTTATTGATATTCTTTTTTCTTTTATGTTTTTGTGTTGATGTTTGTTGTTTGATTGTACTTATTGAGTGTTGACCTGTATTTTCTATTTTTGTAAAGGTTACCATTGCAAATGAGTTTTTTGCTTGATTTGGTTTTTACCTTGAATAAACAAACAAATAAATTGTGGTAGTTTTTGTTTTGTAATCTTTCCTTGTTCTTTTATGTGATTGTGAGCTCTTTGACATATTGTTCTGTGTTTACATTTTTCATATTTTTATCTTTTAGTAAAATCTTTATTTGAAAGATACTGCCTAGGTGTGTCTCCGAAGTTCTTTTTGCATGTGATGTATATACATGGTTAAGTTTGTTACTAAACTGGGAAAAGGTAAGAATATACTTAAGGTTTTATAGAGTTTTAAGGGTTCATTTTGGAAGCCTGGCTTGGTGTCCCTGGCGAAAGATTGTACCACAATCCCTGAAGAGGGTACGCTAACATAAGGTTTCACAGTTTGAATCTCTCCAGAACTTGAGACTAAAGGTGATTCGGACCCAAAAGCAGACAGGAGGGTTACCCTGTTGGTTACCTGTGCACACTATTGCGCTCTGAGGTTGGCACTGTGGGAGCAGAGGGCCTGACCTGCGGAGTGCGTTTGTGACAGTTACCTACCTGCAACTCTTTGTATTTTTTCTCAATCTTATCTTCAAATGTTACTATGTGCCTATCTGCCATTATTGCAACCTGCTTCCTTGTTAATGACAGTCATCCTACTGATGGCACCTCTTTATTTTACCTTTTGATTGTACTGACTGTAACCATTTCTTACTCAAGATCTTAGCTTCCCATCATTACTGTACTTTGCAAATGTGTTTTTGTTGTAACTATTTGTTCACTCCTGACATGGAACCTTTGTAAAGAGTCTCTGGCACAAAGGTATTGTAATTCCAAGAAATAAAAATAAATTTGTGTGCTACCAACAGACTAGCATTTGGTGCTGGTTATTTAGTTGTCCTTTGAAAGTGTGTAGTTTTGTTTACTAAAGTCCTGATTATAGCAAACTAAATACTTGTTTAAGCAGGAGTATATTGAGCCCCTCTTAAAGAAATCCACGGGGCTCTCTAAGATGGACCAGTAGCAAATTCCACAGCACATGTGTGACTATAGAAAAGCCTAGTCTCCCAACAGCCACAGCCTTGTCAGGGCACAGTCAGGCCACTCTCCAAGGAACCCGAAGGGTGTGAGCCAGACAGTGAGGAACCAGGAGGTCTTGCAGGTAGTCAGGTCCCCGACCATGTAGGGCTTTATAGGTCAGCAACCCGACCTTAAATGCAATCCTCCACCAGCTGCAGCCTTGTCCCAAGAACCATCAGGAGGCCACCCTCGGAGGAAAGAAGGGTGCGAGCCAGACAGCGAGGAACTAGGAGGTCTTACAGGTAGTTGGATCCCGACCATGTAGGGTGTAGTTCAGCAATCCGACTTGAAGGCAGTCCTTCTCCTTATGGGTGCAGCTCATGGAGGAGAATCATGATATATGTTCAAATCTAGACACCTGTCAGTAGCCTGGTCGCTGTGTTCTGCACCAGCTGCAGACAGCGGAGATTGCCTCCCAAAAGCCCCAGGTATAAGGCATTGCAGTAGTCTAACCTTGACGAGACTAAGGCTTGTATTAGTAAGGCACCAGGCTGCAGGCGGAGTGTCTTCAGCCCTTGAACCAGTGCAACACATAATCCAAAGTTTCTTATTGTGATTATGAAATGGGTACATGGGCAACTTTTAAAAACTAAAAAAAAAAAAAACACTCTAAAAGTTTTAAAAGACAAATGGTTCCGCCCAGATGGTTTCCATGTGACAGTCATCTGTTTTTTGACACTTGTTTATTTGCCATGTAATATAAGATTTCAAAATGCTGTAGTATTCCACTAGTAGAATGCCCCCCAACGTGGAATGGTAAAATAGAATACATCAATTAAAACCTCTTCACAATTCCACTGGCACATGTACACCAGGCAGAGGCAGAACCTCAATTTCATCTGCTGCAGATAAGGAGTAGGGAGTTCTGTGGCAAACTGGTAAGGATAGGAGTAGGATTCTTCATGGTTTCATCATGGTTATCAAAGAAACACAAAAAATGGAAACTCTGAACGGTATTTAATTTTTTAAATGTGTTTGTGCTTAATAAAGTGTTCCTGAGAGGAAGGAGCATTCAATAATTTTTTATTTTAATTTGAGTTTTATTTCCAGGCGTAGCTGAAGGTTTTTATGAGTAAAGGTGGCAGCCATGTTTTTGATGGAAGTCTGGAATGAGTGCAGTGACTCATGAATTCTGTATGCGAGGTGCTCAAATTCTAAATCCCACTGCCTGAACTTGTTCAAACCTGCATGTTGTGGAGAATCAAGATAATGGATCTCAGAACTTGTTTTGCCAATTGGGAAGAAGAAATATCCAGCCCATTTTATATTTGGGTTATTTATGCTGCATGCTTTGTCTGTTCTACTGTTTCCTCTCCATTCCACACACATTATGCTGTGACTTTTGAGAGATTTATTTATATACATTTTTCCTTTTTAAACTTACTCTGGACACTGTCGCATCCTGGTCTCTGGGGAAATTAGTTGGTGTGTAGGAAAGCAGGTCTGGAGTGCGAGGCGGGAAAACAGCAGCTCACAAATGAGCAGTTAACAGTTGAGAGCGAAAAGATATACAAGTGAGAGGGACTTTCTGCAGCTGGAACTGAGTTGAGCAGCTTTGTACAACACAGCCAACAGGGAGATGGAAAGTGAGGATGGAGGGAATGTCCACAGCTGGGAGAGAGGTGAGCCGAGCACGAGATCATTCACTACAGGAACCAAGGGATTTCTAGCTAGTGGGGAGAAGACTGACAGCATGCTGTCTTGTACGCCCTGCACTAATCTCCAATGCACACATCCAAGTCGCTAAAACATTTAATTAACAACTGCCATTAATTTTGCTGTTTCTGTTCTGTGTACTTTCATGACTGATGAAGGAAAAAAATGGGCAAGTTTTTTGAAAGGAAGAGATCTGCTGTACATTAATTTTGTGTGGGTAAACAGGTTATAAACATGGTGGGAATGTAATTTAGTTAAGGAACTGTGGAATAATGGCCGGCCCGGTGGCACTGAGGGTTGAGGCACTAGACACCACACTTCATGCCACGCCAGCTACCCGGGTATGGAACGGACTCTGGTCACCCAGGACGAGGAAGGATCAGGCATCCACCAACCACTCTCCTTCCTCGGGGGGGGGGGGGTCAGTGCTGCATGTTATAGACGGACACCCAGTGGTGGCTGGCTGTCGGCACAGGGGGAGGGCCTGTGTTCAGGGCTTTAGACTGCCCCTGCGGAGGCAGTTAACCCCCCACTGCATGTTAGTGGGCCTTAGGGTGTAACGGGAGTAAAAACGGAGCTGGTAGACTCCATGATGGCTGAGCTGCGCCTGCGCCACCTCTCCCAAAGCAAGCTTCTAGTGGTGGGGTAGGCTGGCGCCTCTCACCACTGGCCCCTATCATATGGGGGTAACCTGAGGGGTGGCCGGTGGGATGGGTGTGGGAAGCTTGGCTGGAGAAATAGGTCCCCTCCAAGGGAGGGGCCAGAGCCACTTGCCCGCTCTGAGAAGGAGTGGAGAAAATGTAAATGGGTGGGGGAGGGAGGAGGAACTGTGACATAACTAATAAAATTAATTGGTGGTCATGTAATGTGACCAGTTTAAGTTGGAGATTAGGTGAGTCCAAAGCCGTAATCATGTACAGGGCTTATGGGCAGACTGGATGGGCCTGGCAGTCCTTATCTGCCGACAGTTTCTATGAGATTTTAGTATCCATTTTGAGTGTTGCTGTACTGGTCAAGAAAGTGCAGTTAGAGTGTGACCGAGAGCATGTGTAGTATGCCATTCCAGGTACTGCACTGTTTCTCATTCACCTTAGATCTTACACAGTCATCTAAACATGAAAAATCCAGAAACAAATGGGAACCTCTGTCCATGTCCAACAGCAAGAATGCTAATTATTTGGGGAAAAATCCTAGGTTATTTACCCACCCCCACTGTTACGCAGCTGTTAGTTTTTTTTCTGCATGCACCACTATGACTGCTAACATGGCATTGCAGATTTGAACGCTTAGTGCAACTTAGTCATACAAGATTTATATTGTTAAACTGATGAATTTTTATTTGTACAAACTATGACGGGCACATTCTGTTTGTTTAGGTCAAAACTGTTTGCTGACAGACTTGTGGAACCAGTAGAATTAGCAAATTGTCATCTTATCAAGGGCCTTGGTATGTATGAGTTTACGTTTCCTATGCAGTCTTTCATCAGCCTAGACTTCCTCCAGTTGACTAACAGTTGTGTTTTTTTTTTTTAATAGTCCTCTTTTTAACATTAACTCTGTAAAAGTGAGGCACTGGAAACTTGAGGTACATTATATGTCCACAGTTCGGGTGTGTTTCAGATTGGAACATTCGAAGGATCATACTAAGGAAATTGAGGAGTGAGAAGGAACGAATGCCCATAATTGGTCCTAAGATCTCCACTTGCTGAGAGAATACGCTTGTCCAGTCGCCTTTTAAATTCCTTCTTAGTTTTACTTGCGACTACATCAATTGGCAGATTATTCAGGGGCCAATGACCTAGAGTAAAAAAAAAAAAAATTCTCTTCATGGTATTGAATGACCTACCAACTACATGCTGCAGTGTAGTGCAACAATATAGGCTTCCCCTAGTGCTTTGCCACTGCACCTTGGTGCCGAGCTGGAGAGAGGTTTGTTCAAACAGTTGGTGAAGACAATGACATAATAAAGATTTTTAGTGGAGAAGCACTGATTTAATTCTTCAGTATCCAGAAATAATTCATTTTTGAATATCCAGAAAAGTGATTTTACCGCTAAGTTTCTTAGTATTTGGCAGCACTTGGTAGCCAGTGTAGTTTTAAGTTATTTATAAAATTACAGATGTATAATTTAATAATTTTAAAATTGCTAAACGGGAAAGACTCACTGAGTTAGAAGTCTTTTCCATGTGTGAGTTGGGGGGAGAGTAAATGAGGTGTCGCAAAGAATGAACAAGTCCCATGGTGCTTTAATGCGGACATAAATAAAACAAAGATTGCAGGTGCTTTTGTTAAAGTGTACAAAATACAAACGGCTCTCTATAATTTGATAAATTAACTTTAGAATGAAATCTGTGTTTTTGTGTAGACTGTAGCTACTGCATATGTGGAATCGGCCTCAGATCTTGAGTTAAAGAGGTTTATCCTGTCCCAAATATTAAGAGAACTATAATTTGGGGGGGGGGCTTCTCCTGCAGCACATCAACAAGTTGAAATTTGTTACCAGATCACATAAACTAATCAGACCAATACAGTAGTTCTTTTCAACCCGCCTTCTCAAACCATGCACCTGTTTCTAATAAGCCATCACTGTTTCAACCTTGTTTTCTTTACATTTTTCTTGATGTACGATAGTAATATATTTACAGTAATGTAGTACAGTGATACAGACTCCAGAGATGGCACACCTAAGACGTACACCATGGTCTTGTGAAGTGCAGCTTTAACATGGCAGCAGTTCTCCTTGGCTCACGGGTACAGGTGGGAAGTTGCATGTACTACAAAGTGCTTCAGCTTTAATTTACAATGGCTTTGATATGAGATCCTCAGCACATCATAAATCGCATCATTTGATGCTACCTATGTTCGATATGGTGGCCACAAATCTCGAGTGGTTAACCCAGATTTACTGGGTCATGCTAGTAACTAGAAACCAGAAAGCTTAATCCAAATGTTCAGAGCTTTCAGCTTAGGCTAGTGGTAATTCCCCAAGTGATAGTTGATATAGCAGATGCCAGGGTTTACCAGGTTAACGCTCTATGCCCATTACTTTTCTATATTCTGGAATTGCTGAATTGAAATAAACCAGTATTGCACTGTTATGGTTATGTTTTTGCCTGCTCATCCAAGTCTTGTAACCCCACCCCCCCCACCCCTTCCAGGACGCTTTTGGAAACGTGCTGTTTACTGCTCATGTTTTTCTTGGTGAAACATTTTCAAATGAATAAAATAAATAAGTAGTGGTGATCAGCATAGGTGATCAGTTGCTTCATATTGCACTAAAGCAGCTTTCTGCAAATTGATCTACATTTGTTTGTGTTGTGCTAGAAATTATATTTGTTTTACTCACTCGAGTATAATGAAGCATGCCCCACCATCAAATTATTTCATCTAGTCTTTCAGAATTGACCTAGCTTGTTACATTTTAATTCACAATTTTATTGAGTTTTAGATAGCAAATAAAATTCAGATACATTGATATTAAAATAACTGTTAACAAAACGGTCACCCCGTAACCAGATGATTGTACAGTAAATTCAGTTTTCAGGAGGATGCAGGATTAACAAGATATAAACTAAGCTGCCTAACTAGCAAATTATTTCTTTACATTATTTGCTGAAACGGGATCTCTAGGTCCCACAGTATTAAGGCTGGAGAGCTGAGGATTCCCCTTGAAAGCAATCTGAGGGACTGAGCGTGAGGGACATGCAGGTGCACTTATCAATAGAACGTGCACAATAACTTTAGAATGTGCACAATAAGGGCTTTAGAATGTGCACAGTAAGGTTGTTCTGTCATTTGAGTTCAGTGCATAATGACTCCAAACCACACCTCTCCTCCCAGCCCTTTATGAATATCTATATACAAAACAAAAAGATTACTGTGAAAATAAATAACCACAGTTTATATTGATGATAAACAAAACCTAATTAAAAACCATGTGCCATCTGCATGCATCTCTCTGGACTGCGGGATGAGCTAGCCAGACTCAGAGCGGAAGTAAACTGGGTCAGGAGTACCATCACCCCTATCCAGAGACCACCCAGTCCAATGCAACTGCCTCAAAGGATGCCGAGAACGAGGAGCACCTGGATGACAGTGGGCTCAGAGAGGGTTAGAGCGGTCAGGCAGAGGCACATCCCAGAACCTGTTCCACTCAAGAACTCATATGCCACACTGGCAAATGAGGACAACCAAATAGAGGTACCCAGAGAAGTGGAAGGAAAGGATATGGAGGTTAGCCAAGGAGGTGACCTCAGCGGGGAAAGCAGTGGGCCCCAGAGGAGAAGGAAGCGAATCCTGTTGGGGGACTCCATCATAAGAGGGATCCAGCTAGGAACACAGGAGGGGGAGGTGAGGTGCCTACCAGGTACCACGGCATGGAGGGATGGAAGGAAGATCCTGGGGATCACTGGGAGGGTGAGCTGGATGTCATTATCCACCTAGGTACTAATGACCTGGCAAATGGGAGCCAAAGGAAGTTCAGGAAGAGTTTAGGAAATTGGGAGGGTCTCAAGCAAGTAGCTACTTCTGTCACTTTCTCAGAAGTACTTCCTCGAGAAGCAGGGAGAGCATAGGGTGCATGCAGGAACTTTAACTCATGGTTGAAGAACTGGTGCTGTGAGAAAGGTTTGGATTCACTGGTGACTGGGGACCCACCTGGAGGATGGAGGTCTGTTCAAGCCTGGCGCCTGCATCCATCCTGGAGGAATCAAGCACTCAATGATAAGTCTAAATGCTACATTGACAAGCATTTAAACTACCAAAGGGGGGTGGCAGGCCAGCAAGGAGGGTACCTGCTTGCTCACCCCCCACAGCTAGCAGTGGAACCAGTGAACCAGAGGAGTGGCTATCTCTGCAAAGCAGTGTGCAAAAGATGGAGATTAGTGCCCAAGAGGTGGATAGACAGAAAAGGGGCAAAAGTCGGCAGAAGGGCAGACAGCAAGGAGAACCAGGGATAAATGACAACCAAGGAAGGGGCTGGAGTAGAACAGCGAAACAGTCTAGGGAGGTCAAATCATGGAAAGCCATGTGTGCAAATGCCAGGAGTCTTAGCAACAAGATGGAAGATCTGGAGGCTGTCATGGTGCAGTCAGACCTGGACATTGTGGCCATCACTGAAACCTGGTGTAATGATAACCACGACTGGGAGATGGCCATACCTGGCTACAACATATTCAGAAGAGACAGAGCAAGAAGGGAGGAGGAGTGGCACTGTATGTGAAAAATGACATAAGGGCCACAGAGATCCAGGAGGAACAAAATGGGGGAGAGATGCTGTGGGTTAAGCTGGAAGGGAAAATGGGGCCAGCCATCCGCACAGGTGTGGTCTATAGACCACCAGCCCAGGAGGAAGAAAGAGATAGGGAGCTGATGGTAGCCATCCAAAGGATGGCAGACAAGGGTGAGGTAGTACTGGTTGGAGACTTCAATATTCCAGACGTGGACTGGAGCATCCCAGCAGCAGCATCAACTAGAACAGTTTATCCTGGACTCCTTCAGGGTGCCTTCCTCAAGCAACTGGTCATGGAACCAACTCGGCAGAAGGCAATACTGGACCTTGTGCTCACAAACAGGGACAATGTGATGGGGGTAACAGTGGGGAGCACCTGAGGAACAGTGACCACCAGTCATTGTGGTTTGAAATCACAGAAAGAGCAGAACCAAACCACACAAAAACACGTATCCTGGATTTTAGGGGGGCAGACTTTGGGAAAATGGGGAGATACTTGAAAGAGGCATTAAGGGGAATGGGACAGGAATCGGGTTGAGGAACAGTGGGCAGTATTTAAAATAGGGATTACAAGAACAGAATTATGCATTAAGCAGGTTAGCAAGAGGAAAAGATAGAGGAGACCGTTATGGTTTTCCAAAGAGGTAGCAAAGAAAGTGAAAGCCAAAAAGATCGCATTCAGGCAATACAAAAAAACACAGGCAGAAGGGGATAGGGAGAAGTACCAGGAGAAGCTAAGGGAGGCAGGAGGTCAGTAAGGAAGCCAAAGCTCAGACAGAAGAACACATTGCAAAATCAGTGGGTAGAGGGGACAAAATCTTTTACAGGTACATAAGTGAAAAAAGAAAGACAAAGGGAGGGATAGTGAGACTGAAGGGGGAGGATGGGTGCCACGTGGAGGATAACAACAATAAAGCTGACATATTGAACAGGTATTTCTGCTCAGTCTTTACTGAGGAAGAGGAGGGCAATGGGTCTGAAGGGAGTACAAGGGGTGAGAATGGTGGAGAAATGGACACAAGTCCCTTTTACACGAGAAAGGGTCCTGAAGAAACTGGAAATAATAAGAGTTGATAAAGCAATGGGGCCAGATGGGGTGCACCCCAGGGTCCTTAAAGAACTGAGAGGTGGTGGCTGAACCTCTTGCTATTCTGTTTAGCCGATCACTGGAAACAGGGGAGGTACCCAAAGACTGGAGGACAGCAGATGTATTCCCCTTATACAAAAGTGGGAACAAAGAAGAAGCAGGGAACTACAGACCAGTCAGCCTCACCTCGGTAGTGGGGAAGATCATGGAAGTACTACTGAAGGAGAGATTATTGGAACATCTGGTTGTCAATGGACTACAGGACCCAAGGCAGCATGGTTTCACCAGGGGGAGGTCATGTCAGACCGACCTTGTTGAATTTTTTGACTGGGTGACTAGGGAGGTGGGTCAGGGGAGGGCAGTGGACATGGCCTATCTGGACTTCAGCAAGGCCTTTGACACTGTGCCACATAGAAGACTATTACAGTGGGGAAGATGGGTGTGGGCAGGACAGTAGTGTGGTGGGTAGGTAACTGGCTGGGTGGCAGGACACAAAGGGTGGTGGTAAATGGCTGTCACTCCACAGAGGGACGAGTGACCAGTGGGGTACCTCAGAGATCAGTGCTGGGACCGGTCCTATTCAACATTTTCATCAGTGACATTGCGCAGGACCTAGAAGGCAGAATTTCACTGTTCGCTGATGACACAAAGCTCTGTAACAGGGTAGACACACCAGAGGGTGTAGACAGAATGAGAAGGGACCTGCAGAAACTTGAAGAATGGTCAGGGTTTGGCAGTTGAAATGCAATGCAAGGAAGTGCAAGAAAATGCATAAAGGGGACAAAAACCCTGGAACAATATATCAGTTGGGTGAGTGCGGATATAGCATGCACAAGCAGGAAAAGGATCTTGGGGTTATCATCTCTGATGACCTCAAGGTAGGAAACAATGTGACAAGGCAGCAGGTAAAGCAAATAGGATGCTGGGATGTATAGGCAGGGCATCACCAGCAGGAAAAGGAGTCATAATTCAGCTATACAAGACACTAGTGAGGCCCCACCTGGAGTACAGAGTACAGTTCTGGAGACCATACCTACGTAAGGACATAGACAGGGTAGAGAAGGTTCAGAGGAGGGCAGCAAAGATGGTGCATGGATTGCATCACAAGTCCTATAGACATACAAGTATTGTGATCGCAAATTCTCTCACTGTAAGTATTACCTGAGCAACCGCTCCCGTCGTCACGGGGCCAAAACCACACCACTGGGTTTTGTCTTAAATGTCGCTTTATTTGATCAAATCTTTCACATGCATGCGGGAGTTCTGCAAAGGAGAAAGCTCCCTGATTACAATTTACAGCAGCTTTGTATAAGCTAGATTCTGCACTTCTTATCTTGAAAAATACCAACATTTCAGTCCAAGCCAATCATAAAGCAGAATAACAAGTTGATACCAATGTAACAGAAAAACAAGTTGATACCAATGTATGGGGTACTTTTCCACTGCTTATTCCATTTCTTTCCCAATACTTCTTGATACATATGCCTGGGTCAATCTGACCTGAGTGAAACAATGAGTTTCACTCACACCATAACAGCGATACAAGCAGCTTGCCTTCAGTGCCTCAACGTGCTGTTGTCTTATATTTTGCCCAAGCATGTTGTTATCTTATACTTTGTCCGAGCCTGTTATTCAGGCTGGTACAACCAGTTCTGCCCATTTTATCTTGCTTTCTGTTCCTACAAATGTACCTCAAGTAACCTCAGTATCATTCTATAACCCTGTAAAAAACAGCATGAACTCAGAAATTTCTACTACATTCATTATGACTTTGTTACAGCATGGCTTTCAAAGCAAGCATAGCTTCAAGGCATATAATAGCAAATATAGCTTTAGGATATATAAAAATTCCCTCACACTCTCCCCCCTTTTGATACTTTGTATCAACTTTGTGAACTATTACATCTTAGTCACGTCTGGTACATCATAGAATGGGAACACCCCGACTAATTCGCTAGGGTCTTGGTCCTTGGGGTGTAATAAGGGGTGCAGCTGGGTGATGGCATGTGGCGACAAGGTGCTACACAGTCGTCGCAAGAGAAATTTGAGCAACACAGTCAGGAGCCATAATGCCAGTATCACCACCACGATTACTGCCACCCAGTGGAGCAGGGTAGTGCCCCAGTCACCAAATATGCTTGAGAACCATGACCAGGGGTCCCAGCCCTGCAATATAGGTGCATGCTCACTAAGAATACGCTGCTGTAGCGTTTTTATTCCCTCAATCACTTGCTCTAGTTCCTGGGGTTATCAGGTATATAGGTGCAGCATTCCTCCCCTATAATGAACACCCCCTTGAGGCTAATACATAATCAAGTGCGACTCTATTCTGCAAAGCTACGATTCTGAGGGCTTTAGTTTCAGCTGTCAGCAAAGCAGTTGATTTCAAGGTATCATTAATTAATGTTTCCAACTCATAGCTTAACTGGTCAATGTAATGCATGTTCTGAACAACACCCACCATGGGAAGATTCCTGCCCCAAATTTTCCTCCCACTGGGACACGTTTATTCAGCGTCCGGCACCTCCCTTTTTTGAACTTGATTTATATAGCTTACACACTGATGTATAGCAGATGCATCGTACTTATATACATGGGCCGCAGGGTGGAGTGTGGCTAGATAGCAGCAGCCCGTCCACCCCATAGGTAGAAAAAGATAAGCCCTATCCCCGCATACCCAGTATAGACCTGACAGACTGCCCACGGCAGTGAAATCAGGATGTACTGTGTGGGCATCTGCTTGAGAGCAGTTGGTTATGGTGGACTCGGACTTGGTGGTGCTGTTGTAGTGCCTACAATATTGGCACTTGGACCATCCCAGTGGCACTAAACTCACGGTTAATTGCTTATTACACAGGCAGAGCCTGGCTAATGTATTCTGCTGTCTAACATCTAGATACAACGGGGTTGACACATTTGTATCATTCGGTGGGCTGTACCATGCAGTAAAATCGTGCCCCCGAAACACAGTTAGGTTTTTTATTTTGTTTGTAGCATAATCTGGGGCATTAGTGATGTTTCTTCCCCTGATGGCACCGAGAATCTTGCTGGCCTCAGTGCTATTTACAGGCCTGGGTTTTAGGTGGAGCCCTCTGGCTGCAGAGAAAGGAGAGCTAGTGCATACATAGCAATCAGACACATTAGCATTATTAGCATGTAAGTTCATTAAAGTCCACCAAGTGTTAATAATGTGCAATGGCTCTTTGCTGCAGGGAGCAGTTGCCCCCTCTTATCCAGAGCCCCATAGCAAAATACGCGTTAGTCGAGCGAAAACAGAACTATAACAATTTTCATGGTTGCTCAGTTCACTGTGCAATGGTATCGACTGTAGAGGCTGTCACCAAGCAACAATGAGATCGTGAATCACGTTTCTCTCTCCGATCTTTATGGCAGTGGCGGTAGTCAGGAGCACTTGAAATGGTCCTCGCCACCTTGGGGCGCACCACTTCTTTCTTGAGTCCTTGATAACCACGAAGTCTCCTGGCTGTATCCTGTGCAGGGGTCCTCAAGGAACTGGAAGTACAGCTTTACCCTAGGATAGAGAGATCTTAAAACAGCATTAAGAGATAAACAGTAGGCAATCATTTCATTATCTAAACCGTGCAATGTTATTGGTTTTGTGGGAAGGGGACATTTGTCATTCTGAGGGGCCTTCCATCAAAATTTCATGAGGTGATAAACCCATGGGGCCAGCTCTTCCCTCATACTCATTAGGGCTATTGGGGCGCCTTTACCCAACTAAGGCCAGTATCTGCCATAATTTTGGTCAATTTCAGCTTTAATGTCTGATTTGCCTTTCTACTGCCCCTCCGATTGTGGGTGGTATGCACAGTCGTTCATAAATCCACTTGCAGTGCCTCACACAAGGTTCTGATGACTTCATTTGCAAAATCTGACCATTATCGCTGGAGGCGGGTGAGAATCCCACCTTGGTATGATTTCTCTAATCAGGGCCTTTGCTACTGTACAGGCCGTGGTTTTCCGTACTGGGCGCCTCTACCCACTTTGAAAACATATCTATAATCACTAACAATATTTATACCCTTCACACGGGTTCAGCTCAATAAAATCCATCACTAAATGTTCAAAGGTCCTGTAGGAAAAGGATGGGCAGAGGGGTTACTTAGGTCCTCTGCCAACATTATTCATACATATTACACACTTTTAAAAAATCTTCAGCATATCTGAGTAAAATAACAACATACCAATGTTTATTTACAAGATCGACTACTCCACTTTTTGAAACATGATCATTCATGGGCCAATTTTATCAAAAGGAAATACTGCGAGGCAGGCAGAGCCTGCCATAGGGTTTATCCACACCTTAGTGCTAGCATCAAATTTACAGTTTGTTTGCCAATTACGTTTCTCTTTTGCACTGGCCACTGTTGTAAAGTTGCAACATCCTTACTGAGAATAAATCAGGTTGGTTAGTTACAGTCAAAGACATTTTGAAATTTGAACACTCCCAGAAAGAGCTGCGTCAGCCCTCGCATTTCCTGCAGAAACAAAATCTTGGTTAGAAGTATGGGCTTGACATTTTACAATTGCTAACTTTTCTGGCTTCTGGATTGCTAACAAAGATTTTTACCAAATTCATGCTAATAGGTTTTCAGCTGCTGTTAAACCCCTCTGTGTTTCCATAAGGTGCCAAAATCATGAGCTACCCCAAATGCATATCGACTATCTGTGTATATGTTAACTGTTTTACCCTCGGCATTATACAAGCTCACGTCAAATATAGAGTTCAACAGCTTGGCTGGCGTTACGTAGAGTAACTGCTCCTTCACGACATAGTTTGAGTACACTATAACCTACCAGGGGATCCTTTTCGTCTCTTTGTGCGGGCCGTCAACAAATAATTCTAAGTCTGCGTTTTTATAGCGTAGATCAGTGATATGCGATTGAGCTTACAGTCAAATCAATCACTTGCCCACAGTGGTGCTCCTCCTCCTCCTCCGAGGTGGGGAGCAACGTCGCTGGGTTTAAAGTGGTGCACCTTTTCAAAGTTATGTTAGACATGGTTAGTAACACATTTTGATACTGAAGCAATTGTGCAGGTGTTAAATGAGCTGTGCGAGCTTGTAGCAGAATAGAATGCACAGAATGAGGCACATGCACTGTCAAAGCACAGAATCCTACCAGATCCACGCATGCCAACACCGCTTCAGTAGCCGCTGCCACCGACTGCAAGCAAGACACCATCCCACATACCACTGAGTCCAAAGCGCCTGAGTAATATGCTATGGGCCTCTGTCCCCTCCATGTTCCTGTGTCAATACAGCTGACATGTAACCTCCTTTACCATTCACAAACAGATTAAAACCCTTCTCATAATTTGGTAGTCCCAAACAGGACTTGTAACAATACATTTTAAGTTTATGAAAACAGATCTCTAGATCAGGTGTCCACCTGATCTTCTCAGTCATCTGCATTTTCTTGCCAAATATGGCTTCATGGAGGGGTTGTGCCAACATAGCATAATCCACGATCCAGGCTCTACAATAGCCCACCATACCCAAAAAAGATATCATTTGCTGCTTGGTAACTGGGCGTGGCCAAGCTGTTATGTTCTTAATTCCCTCAGGGTCTAGCTTTCTACAACTGCCAGACAACACATGACCCAAATATTTTACTTGCTCTCTACACAATTGCAATTTTTCTCGAGACACTTTATGCCCATTCTCAGCCAAGAAAAGTAATAAAGCCTTTGTATCCTGTTCATTTGCTTCCTTACTGGAGCTAGCAAGCAATAGATCATCCACATACTGTATTAGGGTACTGCCGATGGGGCCCAAAAGCGGATAGATTATCTCTCATTTGAGCTGAGAATACTGCTGGAGACTCAGCATAGCCTTGGGGCATGCGGGCCAGGTCCACTTTTCCCTTTTGTAGGTGAATGCAAACCATTCCTGGCTACTGGGTTCTCTGGGATACTATAAAATGCATTTGCTAAATCAATGACCGTGAAATAACAGCTGTTATGTGGAATGGATGACAATACAGTATCGGGTTTGGCACTACGGAAGTGCGTACATGTACTGCTTCATTTACCACTCTCAGGTCCTGCACAATGCGGTAACTTCCATTTGGCTTTCTCACTGGTAAAATTGGTGTATTTACCATTGCATATGGGCAGGGGACGATTACTCCCCTTTCCACTAATGCTGCATGCACTGGGGCTATTCCCTCCTCCGCCTCTTTACCCAGCGGATATTGATGCCTATTCGGTCTATAAGAGGACTTTGGCTTGACCATAAGGGGTTGTGCATTCTTCAGTAATCCCACATCATACTTTGATTCTGCCCATAGCTTTGCTGGTAGCTCATTTATCCAACTTACACTCTCCTGCATGCCTACTTCTTCACAAACCTTTCGCACATTCACTTCTCTTTCATCCACTTGTACCTTAACCTTTCTGTTAATTATGTATTTTCACAGTTCCCAGCCCTTGATATTAGCTTCTCTACAGTTCCCAATCACACAACTGTACCATTTTGCTACCCATAGCCCCAATTCCTTCAACTCAAGGGGCTCTCTTGCCATGGAAATGTGCGGGTATGACCCTGGCTCTTGGAATACTTTTAATTGCTCTGCATTCAGCCTCACTGAGGCCGCACAACGATCCTTTGCCACATATATCTCTGACACCCAGATGGCCTGTTCTACTGGCTGTTTTCCCTACTCTTTGCACTCATAAATTAGGTCCCGACCTCCCACTGCATAATGTGTTGTACAATGCAAATCTGTCTGTAACTGCAACTGGCCATGTGTTACTACTTCTGCCCATTCTTGTAGCCAACCCACCTCCTTTGGTTCTGTTAATTCTCAACTATACAGCCAATCCTCTGTTCTTTCTGCCAAACATGGATACAAACCCACCCCCCGGCGCTTCTATATTAACCCCCTCTGGGGTACAAGTAATGTGTGCATTTACCTTTGACAGGAGATCCCTTCCCAGTAAATTCACAGGACAGGTCGTGCTACTGAGGAATGTATGTTGTAATTCCATTTTTCCACACCGAACCGGTAATGAGATTGTTAATTGCTCTCTTTGTGGTACTCCTGATGCCCCTATTGTTGTCACCATTCGACTGGATAAGGGTGCATATAACTTGCTTCTTTGAATTACTGACATCGAGGCACCTGTGTCTATCAAGAAATTAAACTTTGTGTTCATGATTATTAAGTCTATTACTGGACTACCTTCTGGCGTTGTTGAAGCACATAGCATTTGTGAAAAGGGGGAGGGGGAGTGTTCCTCTAACCTTCAGCTGTCATTGGCAAAGCCAACATTATTAGTCCAGAACTGAGGATCCCAAAGATTTCCACCCCAACCTTGCTGCTGATTTGGCTGCCACTGTTGTGGAGCAGGAGGGGGTGGTGGCGGAGGCAAGAGGGCATTGGAATCTTGATTACGCTGCCACTGATTTGCCTTTACACAATTTCTTGCTATATGTCCCTGTTCTCCACAAGCAAAGCAGATGATACCACCTCCCGGTCCGGGTCTTTGTCCTGCCGATCCTTCCGATGGTTGCCCTTTTCCCCCTCCTCCCTGTGGATAACCTCCATTATTTCGTCCTCTCTGTCTTCTTCTGTTGCCATTTCCACCTCCCGGTTGGGGCTGCTTACTGTCTCTCTCAAAGTACATCAGCTGAGCCTTTTTCAGCTTTTCTTTCTTTTCCTTTTGTATCTCCTTCTGCTGTCTCTCAGTATGTTCAGCATACGGCACTAGGTCGGCCATTTTCTTTGTCTCCCATCCAGTGCACACTGTGGTAACTCCCAGTCTAATTAGGCTCACTCAGTCGGTGCAAAAGCCATACCCAACTGATGCTGGTATCTTGGGATTATCCACCCAATACGGAAAATTGCCTAAAGACCCCTCAATCGTTCCTTGTAATCGATACTGATTCTCATCTTTTTGTCTCGTATCCCGGATGCAAGACCAGTCTGTCACATCTCTGTATTTTTCCCGTAGTTTTATACACACCGCATTAAATTGTGGCATAATTTGGTCCCTTGGCTTCTCTGGGTCCCAGGCCTCTCTTACTTCCTCCCACCTGCCCTTTAATGTCCGTCTAAGACACTCTCCAACCTCAGTTGTAGACAGTTCATACATTTTCATTAAGTTTGTTAACTCCTTTATATATTCTTCTAAGTTATCTTGAGGCTTTGGTACATCTTTCAGGGCCTCTCTTAACTTCTCAGAGATTCCATAGGGTCCACTTCAATGTATTTAGGGACTGCAGGCTGGTCGTTGGTAGCCAGTCTTCCTGCCTCGGGGTGTGGGTTGGGATAACCTATCAAAGGCAACTGCTGTGTTAGTTTCTTTTCTCCCCTGCCTGTTTTGGGCCCTTAGTCCTTGCATCAGTTTGCCTAAATACCCAAGGCTTCCCATCTCCCTTGCCATGTACCTTCCCTTCCAGTGACATAGATTCCACTGCTTCAACCAGGTCCTCTTCCCCCTCTTCACTCCCTGGCTCCTCATCTGACTGAATGGGTGTGGGGGATTTTGGGCTTTTTCTGGGGACTGTGACCGCAGCCTCCTGCACCAGAGTCACAGGAGGATGTTGAACAGGCGTGTCGCTAGTCAATTGGGCAGCCTGTTGAATGCCCTGTGCCAGTTGTACTACTTGGCCCGGCTGGACTATCAGTGCTTGTTGAGCAGGTAGGGCAGCAGGCACAGCCGGGGCAACCTGTTCTGGTGGCGCATCTGGCACCACCCCTCCCTGTGGGACCAGCGGAACAGTTGGGGGAGGGGGCCGATATGGTGGAGGGGTATCGTGATGATGAAACACCCTCCTTCGGTGTTCAGTATCTTCCCCTTCTTGTTTTACCATTAACCCTCTCACTTGATTTTCATGTTGCCTTTCTGCCTCTCTTTCCCATATTCTAAACCTTGACCAGTCTACCTTGCACCCTTTTTTGTTTGCTCTTTTCTTTTTCTTCCAGTGCTATCCTTGCTTCCTTTAGTACATCTATACTAAAAGTACCTATAAGGGGAAATATTCCCCTGGTCAACTTATGCCATTGTCCTATCTCAGAGACCAAATCCTGGCCAAACTTATCAACCATACATTTTGCTGGTCCAGATAACCTAGGTCCAGAGTTAGTATTATCTTTTGTTCCCTTGTTTCCCATTCTATCTAGGCCTGTCCTTTGTAGTGCACACTCGCTCCAAGGTATACTTGTACTTACAGTGATGATGAGTGTCGTCGGCCCCTAGGCTTCACGTCCTGATGGGGTTCCACAAAAATGTCCTTCGTTTTGTCCAAGGGAAGCAACCCGATCACGAGGTGACACGGACCGGAAGAACTCATCCTGCCGACTACGCCAAAACTGTGATCGCAAATTCTCTCACTGTAAGTATTACCTAAGCAACCGCTCCCGTCGTCACGGGGCAAAAACCACACCACTGGGTTTTGTCTTAACGTCGCTTTATTTGATCAAATCTTTCACATGCATGCAGGAGTTCTGCAAAGGAGAAAGCTCCCTGATTACAATTTACAGCAGCTTTTTATAAGCTAGATTCTGCACTTATCTTGAAAAATACCAACATTTCAGTCCAAGCCAATCATAAAGCAGAATAACAAGTTGATACCAATGTATGGGGTACTTTTCCACTGCTTATTCCATTTCTTTCCCAATACTTCTTGATACATATGCCTGGGTCAATCTGACCTGAGTGAAACGATGAGTTTCACTCACACCATAGCAACGTACAGCTTGCCTTCAATGCCTCAACGTGCTGTTATCTTATATTTTGCCCAAGCATGTTGTTATCTTATACTTTGTCCGAGCCTGTTATTCAGGCTGGTACAACCAGTTCTGCCCAGTTTTATCTTGCTCTCTGTTCCTACAAATGTACCTTAAGTAACCTCAGTATCATTCTATAACCCTGTAAAAAACAGCATGAACTCAGAAATTTCTACTACATTCATTATGACTTTGTTACAGCATGACTTTCAAAGCAAGCATGGCTTCAAGGCATATAATAGCAAATATAGCTTTAGGATATATAAAAATTCCCTCACACGCTCTTACAGGGAGGAACAGGGTGCAGGAATACACTATTTTTAAGCGAAAAAGATGTTCCAGGACTAGAGGGCATGGGATGAAGTTGGAGGGAGGACGATTCAGAGGAAACATGAGGAAGAATTTCTTCACAGAACGGGTGGTGGACAAGTGGAACACCCTGCCAGAGGAAGTGGTGGGGGCTGAAACAATCACAGGATTTAAGAATGCATGGGATAGACATAAAGGAATTCTGGAGGTCAGGGGTAAGGGGCAACAGACTTCTAGGAAAACATAAACTGAACTTACAAGCTCAAATGGACAGACTGGGTGGGCCAAAGGCCCTTATCTGACGACGCTGTCTATGTATCTATGTGTCTGTTATTTTATTTATTTATTTTTTTGGTGTCTCGCAGTTGATTTTTTTTTTTTTTTTTGAAGGTTTGGTACATCACAGTTGAAAACTTGACCAGTGAGAGAGCTGCTTTCACAATGGTTCTGACCTCACATGTGGCCTGTTCAGAACTCAGGCCAGCAGTTAAATGAGGAAAAAGGTTGCATCTTCAATATGACCAGCCAATTTAAAAGTTATAGCTTGCTTTTAACTTATTCTTGTGGGTGTGATAGTAACCAAATGCTAAATGCTCTCACTCATTAATACATTAATCGCCACTTGTGGGGAAGCAGTCTTTGAGAAGAAAACCATTTTAGAATCATGCCTGCACAGTGGCTGTTATTAAATATCACCACACCTGGAGAGATCACCTCCTAGACCTGGTGATATCCCATAACCGTCTGCCCCTTGACTCTATTAAATATACGTTTTTATCAGTTGACATTGACCAGTGACTACTGTTTTTCTTTCTCTGTTGTGCAGAATATGGGTCTGAAGATATTGTCATTCTCCCAACGGCTTGCTTTCATTAGCTCTGTAAGTATGTTACTATTCCATTTTGTTTGCTTTCCAGCGGTGTAAGTAAACACGTCATCACTATGTGATAAAGCTTTGGTTTGGCTTGTCCTCTCTACCAATCACAGGCGTATGCTTGGCAATCTGCTAGTATACAGTCCACTTTCTGCCTACTCTCTGTGGTCACCTTCTCTACTTAGCCAATGATGGAGCTGAAAAGTGCAAAGTGGAAGTTGCTGTGACGGTGTGTACTTCTTTGAATATTCCTACTGGGAACATTTGTTGTGCCTTTTGTACTGCACAGCTGTTTCCTGCAGCCACTGGGTAGGCACTATACACCACGCAGGTCCACAAGAAAACAGGTAAGCAAACCTGATTGGCTTTTTCCAGTGCTTACTGTTATTTACTTATTTTTTTCAGTTGGCTATGTACCTCAGGAGGAAATGGGGCAAAGATTGAATTTAGATCTGTCTTGTTCTTGAAGTAGCTAAAAGGTTGAGGCTGTTTACGGGTCATGAGGAAAGTGCTTTTGGGGTTATTTCTTTGAAGTGATTTTATTCTGCTTATTTCCTGCACTTGACAGTTCCTGGACTTTTGACTCTCTTGCAACAGCAGTACTCTACTTGAGAGAACCAGCTGTTCTGGATTTGAAGTGCTAGCTAGTTTTGCCACATATAGAATATACTATATAGAACAATGTACAGGCCATGCTTTTGTGAGTGAAGCTCAAGTGGTCTGTATGATGTCATCTTACACCCGGAGATGGAAACATCAGCCTTGTTGTGTATGGTTGCCCATACATCATGTACCTTCTTTGTAACTCTGTCTTGGAATCTGGTCAAATAAACAGAAAAGAGGATAAGACTAAAAATCTTTAATGTGAATAGCTACATGAATTGGTAACAGTTTTGGCAACATATCTTAATAGTTCATCTTTAAACCATTACATGGGGTGTTTTCAGTCTTGCTGCTTCCTTATAGGGAATCTGCTGTGCAGGCATGCATGAAGAAAATAAATGAAGTGAAATCTTGTACCAAATATAAATTGACATTTTGTTTTAATAGGCATTAACGTTTAGATCATTTGTCTCTAGTGGTACTATGTAAGCCAGTACACCCAACAGGGGGGCGGTTTGGGAAATACCGGACCGCCCAAAGGCGTAATGAGGCCAGCTCGCCACAGGCGGTGGGCCTTATAGCAGCTGGAAGGTCTGGTATTCTCTAATACTGCTCACCCTGGAGGTATTATTGTGCTTAGAAAATGGCTCATAGGTGACCTTTTAATAAAATAAGATAAAATATTAAAGAGCTTTAACCCTTGCATGGCAGGACTGATAGTCCAAAATTCCTTACATTCTAATTCTGTTGGCAGCCTGAGGGTTAATAAATGTTTAAAAAAAGAATAAAAAAATAATTTTTGTTTAAAAGTAGTCCCTCTACTGTGCTATTCTTGCCAGGAGATGGTGCTTCTATTTAGAAAATTGTATATGACTGATCTTATAGCTGCCCTACAGTTTCATGGGATTTGTGGTCCTCTGTGATGATGAAGATGACAGAAAAAGCAGCTTTTACAGTGGGACAGCGTTGAAATGGGTCGCGGAGATGGAGTAGCACTGCTAGTAGCCGTGTGTGTGACTGCGGATCGGGAATCTAACGTCGGGAGTGGTGGTAGCCATGGAGTCGGGCTGGTTTTGGGGAAAAAAAAAAGATGGATAAAGAAGAGGTCAAGTCCAGCGACTGAGCAGAGGATGGAAAAGGTAATGAGTCTTACCTGACAGGGTGGGCTGAGCGTCACTAGGACACGTCTTGAAATAATGACTCAGTTGGGACAATGGGAGTGAGAAGCGGAGGTGGCAGTTTAGTAACTTTGGCTGCCCTGATGTAGCAAGTCGTTAACTTGCTCTGAGTACAGTGACAGTCTGACTTACTAGCAAGTGCGCTGTGTTTTAAAAATACTTACTTTATTTTAAGAATATATATTTTTTTTGTTGGTTTCGCTATATGGGCAGTGAGGAGATGACTTCTCTCGGATGGGGAGCTGTATCTCTCGGTCGCCGGCTAGCAAGAGGAAAGCATGTCGGCTGCTTAAATACCTGCCTGCTAAGGTCTTTGTCCTAGCTAATCCGAAACCTAGGATTATTTTAGCCATTTTCTAAATCCTCTATAGTATATGGTTCATTGTTGTGTACAGTGTAAGCCTCTTACCATGGACAGTTTTGGGCAGCTTCATTTTGTCTGTCTAAAGCAGTGTTTATAGTTGCCAGCAGAAGGCAGCATTGCCTAACAAAATGCTGCTCACTGTATTCGGAGCCAAAGCACTATACCAAAACAGCATAAAAAACGCTATTAACTAAACTATCATGAAGATCCAGCATGGAACAGTATAGTATTTGCTTAAGTACGTACTGTATGTGTCTTGGCAGGGTACTGTACTGTGCTTTACCATGGGAACCTTCTTCAGTACCACAGCATAGGATGTTATTTAGTTGTGTAATGAGATTTAATTTTTTGTTTGTTTGTTTTTTTATCTTGTTCATCAACTTCATTATGCTTGTACTTTGTAAAGTTTGTGGAGGGGGGTGGTGGTTAAACAAATTTATCTTTTATTTAAGATGTGAACAGGAGGGGGGGTTAGTGGTTAAAATCGCTTTGACAGCTTTGAATAAATCTGTTAAATAAGTGATCTGTCGTCTGCTTTCCAGCTGCAGATGTGTATGGGCGAAAGTTTCTCTTGATATTATCCAACCACCTCCAGTCCACCTGCACATTGATACACTGCTCCATAGTTCTTCAAGGTGTTAGAAGAGCAGAACAGACTTTGGCAATGGTTACAGGGATTGTTTCTGGTTCTTCAGGATCTTCTTCCGCCTCACACTCTGACTGGCTGCTGCTTGGGTGGAGGACGTCTGTAACATGGGCAATGTCTTCTTGCTGGTCTGTTTCCTGTTTGACACCTAAATGGTGTGGTGAGGAAAATGTGTGCTCAGCCCTGGTGGTGGCAGTGGGGGTGAGATACTCAAGAGGTGTAGGCTCGAGCGGTTTGGGTAGATTGGGCAAGTGCTTAAATCCGGCTTTTGCAAAGCAATTGCAAATGGTCTCGGCAGTCACACTGTCCTAAGGTTTTTTTGTTTAGCATGCATACACCATCAGGCAATCCATGCCCCCCCAATATCTATCTCAAGAACCGTTGCTCTAGTCTACCTTACATGATGTCTTTTCAGGAATGAATGACACCTTGGTCTAAGTTGGATAATTGAGGTTGTGCTAAGGGTAAAAAATAAGCTTTATGTTGCAGAGGTTTGGCACATCATGGTGCCCAATGAAATTGAAGGACAATTTACGACCACAAAGCTTTTTGTCCCATGCCCTTAACCAGTCTGTTTACACACAAAAAAAAAAATTCACTAATCATCCATGTTGTTCTGTAGCTTTGGTGTGCCACAGGCTGGTGAGCATTGTGGCATGGCATATTACCGACAACAAGACACTCCAAGTTTTCAGACCCTCTTGTATAACAGCATGCTAAACGGATACCTTCTTAACTTTTTCTTTTGTCCCTGTGGGAGATCCAATTTAAATGCTAGAGTGGCTTAGCCAATGCTAGAGTGCCTTAGCCAATGCAACGAAAAACAAGGTGGTTTCATCAGCGTTGAATGTTTTCTGTAGCATAGCCTGCCAGAATGTCTGGTAGCACATCTCTGACACGGTCTGTTGCACCAGACCCATCTGCATTGTTTCTCCCAGAGTGCAGTGGTAACTGATGTAGTGCACCTTCATCTCTGCAGCCACCCATTTGTTGGTTTAAAATCTTCTTTTCCAAGGGTGTCTGCAATCTGTTTTGCTTTCTGTGATAGCAGAGGGACAATCATCATGTCTCCCCACTCCCAAACACTTGTGAACCACAGAAAGAGAGCCTCCTTCACCTCATCATCTTTCTTCTCTTTCTCTGGGGGTTCTGGTTGGAGTGTCACTTAGACCATAGCTGCTCCTTGCTGTGCAGGAGGTCAGAAACAGTTGATTTTGGCACAGAAAGATGGGCTGCCAGGTTGCAAACACTCATCTTGGGGAGTGCATCAATTTGTTTCAAAAGCTTAATTTTGCAAGCTATCGGGATTCCGTCCGTTTTGGACATGCTGAGAGCATCAGCAAACGGACTGAGCGGACATTGCCAGCAGGTGAGCCATATGTGTAAGTGCTGTTTCATATCTGGCATTAGCACCTTCCCAGCTTGTTAACTCAATCGCTATCGCCACTGGGTGCTGAATGCAGAATTTTGAATGGCTCATCTAGCGCTAATCACTACCATTGGCTGTCTGCAATTGCGGCAGGTAAAACTAATATTGGTGCCTATGGAATGGTTTGGGTTTTCCATTTTGTCTGTGTTTCCGATTGTCTGTGGTATCAGTGTCTGTACGTAGATGTAGTCGACTGTATAGAAATCCGTACACAGTCAGAAGCTGTTAGAGATGTCAGAATGCCTTTTATTTATTTATTCATTTTATTTAGTGTGCTTTATGGTACATACCAAACAGGTCCCCTTCAGCCTGACCACTGCCTCCAACCCCATCATCCGTCCACCGGGACTGTCTCACCTATGTTTCTTCCCGGCTTACCCCTTCATGCGAGGCCGTTGGGGGTCCCCAATTCCCTCCCCCTCCTCATCAGATCTTGAGCTTGGTGTCCAGGGAGCACCACGGAGCAGTGGTGGAGGACCTGCTGAGAGTGTCATGTATGTTCAGCATTTTCCTTTTTCTGTCCCTGGGAGGCATGGCGTGCAATGACACTAGTGGCATTCATGTCAGTGTCTGCCCTGTCTCCCAATCTAGAGTGTGTTTGCTGTCAGACCCCTGGCTTTCACCAGGAATCTGTTGAGTGACCCATCCGCCCCGGGAGAAGAGTGGTCCTTAAGTTCTCGATCCACCTGCCCCGATCAGCCCTTGGATCTCTGGGCTTGTTCGAAGCCAGGTCACCGTGTCTCAATTGGTAGCTCTACTGCTGTGCTGGTGGGCGGCTATGGTGTCAGAATGTTAGCTGTATCACTGTAGTGGGACAATGGCAAAACATTTTGCTGTGCAAGTAACTAAAACATACCAGTTAATTAAATAGTAGTAGTAGATTTTATTTATGATGCTCTGGGCTGGAGGCTTGGGGCACCAGCACAATAAAACAAAGAGATATGCAACATCAGAAAATACTGTCTAAAAATAATTACAGTGGCACAGGTAGAATCACTGTAGTTAGGGTTGAGTAGGCTGTTTTAATGTTAACCCCCTAAATTTGCACTTCAGTAGCTTCATCATCATTCAGTGGATTTGTGTGAAAGTTTGTATGCATGGTCTTGGGTCCAAGGTCTCTGGCTTCCAAAGTTTTGTTCTGGTCGGATGTGCAGATTCTGACAACCGGATGCTGAAAATGGTGAATAATTTTTTTTTTTTGGTTGCTGTTTGTTTATTTTGTCATTGTCTATTGCCCAGATGGTTTGGAAGTTGGCTCTAAGATTTTCAGGGTAGAAAGGGCTTGGGCTACAGTGGTGGCTTTCACTAATTTGGAGAAAAAATATTGATCTGTTTCAGAGTTATAAAGATTTTGAAATTTTGGTTCGAGCATGCATAATACGGTCTTTTGGATAGCTGTTGTCCTGTGGGTTTTTTTTTTCCCCTCGAAGAAACATTTATTTATTTATTTATTTATTTATTTATTTTTCTTTAGTTTTTGTTAATCGGGTTAGGTGTGCTAGCCAAGCGTTGACTATTTTCAGGCACGACCCGGGAGAATACATACATAAAAGAGATGAAATTACATAGTATATAGTACATGTAGGTCAGAATACAGATCAATTCAGACAGTACTAAAGATTATACATATGGCTAGGCAGAGCTGACACAAGGTGACAGTAGTATAAGCAAATAACAACTGAGACTGGGCTAAGTGGCACCTATTAAGACAAAAATAAGGCAAAGATTGTTCAGAAGTGCAGCAGTGTCCTGGGCAAGGTAGGGTGGCTAGCTGTGAGGCCTCAAGTGGGATCAAAGGATGTGCAAGGGTCCCGGGATAGGTGGCGATATAGTTCTCTCTTGAAAATTGGGTGGGAGTTTGCCTGTCTTAGGGCAGATGGGAGGGAATTCCAAGTGGCCGGGGCAGTGCAGTGAAACGCTCCAGAGCCTTTAGAAGTAAGACACCTGGAGTGCAGTAAGTAAATTTGTTGCGGCGTAGTCCGCGGCGG
Source organism: Neoceratodus forsteri (assembly GCA_016271365.2). Classification (NCBI taxonomy): domain Eukaryota; kingdom Metazoa; phylum Chordata; order Ceratodontiformes; family Ceratodontidae; genus Neoceratodus; species Neoceratodus forsteri. The sequence continues at coordinate 45,366,188 of CM057457.1, read as the reverse complement.
ATGTCAGTGGAACAAGTAGAGCTGCAGGGGAGGAGGGTGTTTGGTTTCGGATTACAGAGTCTATGAGGGTCCCTAGGGAGTAAAGTCGGTAGGCAGAGGGGGAGAGCCAGCCCAGTTCGTTATACAGTGTGCAGTGGTGCTTGAGGCGATGTGAAGAGCAGGCATACCAACTTATGTTGATATATGCGACATCCAGTTTATGGAGAGCAGTCTTATGGGCATTAGCAAAAGTGGAGACACCATATGTCAGTGCTGGAAGCAGAATACCCTTGGCAATAGCTAGTTTAGAAGATGGTGTTAGCAGGTGACTAGTCTTGTAGGTGATTCCAAGTTTGGCATTTGTAGCTTTGCATGTTGACTGTATGTGCAGACTGAAATCAAGGATTTATCAAGGAGGACTCCCAGGTATTTGAAGGATGTGACACAGTCTATGAGAACCCCAGAGTCATGGACTAGGAGGGGTTCCTTACAGGCTCTAAGTTTGGGGCAGTGCCAAGTAGTATGTCTTGTGTCTTTTAGTGTAGAGGATGAGCTTATTGTATTTAGCCATGTTTGCACATTCCTGAAGTCTGAGGAGAGGTTTTCATTGATGATGTTGACTTTGTCAGCGCTGGAGTAGAGGACAAGATCATCGCGTATAGGATAGCTGAGCAGGAGAGTATGGTAGACTCTATGTTGTTAATGTAAGCAAAGAAGAAGGGGTCCCAGGATGGACCCTGGGATACTCAGATGTCAGTGCTGGTCACATCCGAGAGAGTGGACTTAGATTTAACAAGTTGTAATCTGTTTGATAAGTAGCTGTCGAACCAGTCAACTACTGAGGATGAGAAGTTAAGTCTATGCAGGGTTAAGAGAAGCAGGGGATGATCAACGAGATCAAAAGCCTTGGTAAGGTCAATAAATACTGCTCCAGTGAGTAGGCCTTTGTCCATGTTGCAGAGGACATCAGTAGTGAATTTGAGAAGGGCAGTTGAGGTACTGTGCCCTTTTCTGAAACCATGCTGAGTGTCTGAGAGAAGGTTGTTTTTTGTAAGATAGGCAATTGTTTGGGTAGCAACAAGCTTCTCCAGTAGCTTGCTTAGCACAGAGAGAATGGCTATGGGCCTGTAGTTGTTTATATCCTTTGGGTCACCTTTTTTCAGGATGGGCGTAACTCGGGCAATCTTCCAGAGATTAGGGACAGTGCCGAGAGAGAGAGACAGAGTGAAAATCTTGGCCAAGGTGAGGCAATCAGTGGTGCCGCTAGCTTCAGGAGTTGTGGCTCGAGTGAATTGGAGCCAGGGCTAGTGTTGTCTGATATGTTTGGCAATAGCCTTTGAACCTCAGACCTAGATATAGCTTTAAAGTAGAAAGGTGGGGTAGTAGGTAGTTTGCAGTGGTCAGCACCAAATGCAAATCTCATGGGTGTGCAGTAAGGCTGAGATGTTGTGGGAGATGAAGCGAAGGGCGAGGTGTACTGAGACATGTCCGTGAAAAGTCTGTTAAAGGCATAAGCTATGGTGTTCAAGTCATTGTAGTGCACACCATTTAGGATCATATCCTGGGGTCGATGACTGGGCAGCCCCAAGAAAGATCTTTTTGTGCGTCCAGAATTTTCTAGGTCACCAGTCGAGTTAGTGAGCAGTTCCTTGCAGTAGCTGCTCTTTGCAGTTCTGATTTGTTTTGTTTTTTGCAGGTGCTCCGAGAGGCCCTGTAGGTATTGTAATCCACTGGTGGTCTGGACTTTTTATACTTCTTTCAGAGTTTGTCCTGAGTGCGCAGGTTAGCAAGCAGGTCCTTGTGTAACCATCTTGTTTGTTTACCCCTGACCCTTCTGGTGACCTTCGGAGTATGTTTATCCTGGAGTGCTGCACAATTGTTAATGAAGAGATCAAGGGCAGTTTGAACATCATGGGAGCAATAAATGTCCGACCAGTTGATGCAGGAAACCTCATAGAGAAAAGCTTCCATGTCCAGTTTGGCAAAGTTGGTAATAGTGATGTAGCATGGAGGGGGTTGGGGAGCAGTCTCCGGACTCCATACACAGAAAGTGGGTGAGTGGCCTGTGATAGCATCTGCCAAGATGCCTGTAGTTTGCACATGGTCAAGGCGAGTCACCAGTACCCAGTCTATGAGGGTGGATGTAGCTAGAGAAGGAGTGGTTCTAGTAGGCTCAGTGAGGGTCTGGTGAAGGTTATAGCTCTGTGTTGGCGTCAGCAGTGCACCGTGAGTTGGTCCCAGCCATTTTAGGTTAAAATCTCCTAAGATTATTACCTCATTTTGCTTGGCATTCATGGCTGTTTGATTAAGCAAGTCCTGTGATGCCTCCAGTGGGTGGATTGTAGGCGCAGATAATGTGAAGTTTTTTTTGCACCAAGGGCAATGGTTGTGTGTAGGGACTTGCAGACTGAGGGGCAAACGGTGGGTGGACATACAGTAATATCAAGATGTTTTTGTAGAGAAGGTGAACCCCCTCATGTTTTGGAGGCCTATCTCTCCATATCAGGGAGTAATTGGTTAAGGAACATAAGGAGTCCAGAATGTGGGGCTTAAGCCACGTTTCCGATAGGCAGAGTAGGTCAGGATTGTGCACTTTCATCCATGCCTCGAGATCGGCGAGGTGCCTGGTAATGCTCCTAATATTCATATGGGCAATGAGAAGTCCCTTTCCCTGGGATAGCCGATAGGTCAGCAGAAGAGAGGTGGACAGGGGGGCCAGGGTTAAGTTCTACGTCCCCTGACAATAGGATGACAATGAGAATGAGAAACCACAGTTTAATAGTGTGGAATGGGAGATGTACCAGTTGTGACATTTTGTATTTTCTGAGCATGCGAAATGAGTTATAGGTACAACCCTTCCGAAAGATGAGGGTGGCATGGACACGCATGTTGTGTCTCGGCAGTTTGGTTGGAGAAGGTAAAGTCGCTGTGTTGTGAGGTACTCACTCCATGGGGGTTGTTAATTGGAACCGAGGTAGATACAAGTAAACATAATAGCAGTGTTAGGAGCAGGTTGTTCTCCCAATCTCTGTGTTTCCAGGATTAGCCAGACGGGGTAGGCTAGTGTGATACAGGATTAGTTGGCAGTCCGTGATATGCAGGAGAGCTGGGTGCACCCTTGTATTCCATCCCAAAACCTGACTTCCGGGGGAGGCGCAACTGTCTGCATTGTTGGGTGGTGGGCAAGGTGGCTCTGGTACCCCTTCTACTCCTGACAGGTGATAAACTGCTAGATTGGCAGGATATCAGCTGCTAGAAATTAGCTCTGTGAGCTGGGTATCAAGTAGGTAGGATTTAATTGAAAAGCATAGGGATTTATGAGTGTAGCAGCCACTAGTGGCTAAAGAAAATAACCTGCAGATCGGAAAGTCGACTGGTTTAGGGAGCCACGTGGTTCTTCCTATAAAGCTCTATGTCGACCAAGGGTGGTGGCGGGGAGCCAGTGCACAGCGCTGGCGGGGATGAAACACTCAGCCGTTCCAGGCAAGCGAGCATCCTGCTCCTTACTGCGTACCTTGTCTGCTGCTCAGGCTTGATTGTGGGGAGGGCTGTGATTCTCCTGCCCTTGCGACCCTCAGGCTTCCCTCGGGTGAGCCCACAGAACACTGCAGCCCTGTGGAGACAAATTGTTTTGTCTGGCCGCCATCTTGTGTGTGTGTGTGTGTGTGTGTGTGTGTGTGTGTGTGTGTGTGTGTGTGTGTGTGTGTAAGAGCTGTTTGACCTTGGGTAACCTCATGAGTGGCGTAAGCCACGAGTGATGTGCTCAAGGTCAAACAGCTCGAGTGAAACTAAATCCTGTATTCCACAAGATCCCTGTTACGTATTTCATTTATGCAATACAGATCCTTTAGGATTGTGTAGGGAGTTTTTGTTTTAAATTGTTTATTTAATTTTAATGTTCACTTACATGGCCTTTTTGTGGTTTCCCAGTGTAGCTCCACTTAGCATGGTGGTTGCTACATAATGAAAAAGTTTGATGCACAATTATTTTCTTTCCATTTTTTTGGGGGGGGGGGATTTGCTCATCAAACAAGTGAATAAAAATTTAATTTTCTGCCATTTTTTGCTGATTATAAAAAATCTTAAAGGCATATATAAATAAAACACTTCTCATTTTGTAGATAGTATTGTACTTTGACTACAAAAGTTCAGCAAAAAACTATCAATTCTCGTTTTGAAGTTATTCGCATTTGAATATGATTAGTACTGCTACTGAAGCTGAACACTAAATTGGCTGACTTAGCAACTGTGTACATAAATGGAATTTATGTACACAGTAGCTCAAATATCAGGATTTATGTAATGGATATATTGTCTATACCTATTACATAAGAGTGTGTGTGTGTGTGTGTGTGTGTGTGTGTGTGTGTTATAAATATATATATATGTATGTAAGTGTGTGTGTGTGTGTGTGTATATGTATATGTCTCTGTGTTAATGCATCATTTAGGGTTGAATCAAAAAAAGTCAGGAAATGGGACATTAGGTTTGAGCCCCGCACCCCCATCCTCTACAGACTGACAAACACCGGGTTGTGCCATTGGGGTTGTGAGGCCTAAATGTCACCCCATTCCATGTGTATGCAGGTTGACATGCCACAGTAAGGAGAGTGGGGTGAGATTTGGGCCTCACAACCCAACCCCACCATGTCTCAGTCTGTGGAGGGTGGGGTGTGGGGTCCAGGGGTGGTGGTTAGCTCAACTCTTATGTCCCATTTCCTGACTTTTTTGCTTTTAACACTGAATGATGCATTAACACAGTTTTTTGCATAGAATTTCCTTTACTTTTTGAAAAAGTGTAATATAAGTAGAAAAACTTGTATTGGTGGGAGGGCCCTGCGCCCCACCACACTGCCCGTTACTGCAAAACTGTATATACATCTGGCACTGCTATACAGCTTCCCTATACAGCAGCGAACCCTTGGAACAGAAATGTAACAATATCTCATGAACGTGTAACCTAGAAAACAAATTCCACTGCAGACTTACTGTTCAGTTGAAAATTGTGTTCCAGTGGCACAGATTACCAGTAGTGAAAAGTCTGCATCTCGCCGTTTTGAGATAGCACGGTGCGAAGGACATGACATAGACCGCTATGTAATCCCTACGAGCAAAACGTCAACTACATCATTGAATATCACTGCAGTCAATTAATTCCCGAACACCTAAACAGCATAATTCACATCTCTAGGACATCCCTTGACATCCTCCAAATTTAAAGTAAAAAGACCAAATCATTATTGAGATATGTAATTCTAAAATGTTGACACTTTCAAAAATTTTCAGTTGTGACATTGTAAAATCTTGGGCCGTGACCGCAACCTAAAAAAAAAAATCCTAGGTTGTGAGGGGACATCTCTCACGCAAATATGGGCTATCTGGTCTTCCCCAGGGAGATCTGCGTGTGAAAATCAGGCTATCAGGTCACAAAATCACAAAAGAAGTACACGAACAAAGATTTTGCAGGCTCGCGGAAGAAGATCGTTAGAGAGTCACGAAAGAAGAATTTTAATTTTAAAACTCTATTTTTTGACAAAACCGAAGGAAAGCAAAGGCATGGTTGGATAGAGGGTGTCCCCTGAGCAAAATGTATGCCTCATTTGCCCCAAAAGTCACCCGTTTAGAGAACTACATTTTTCCGACCCAAAAATGAAAACTAGATGGAGCTCTTATCAATGAAAATGTCTCGCGACCGAAGATTTTTCCGCCGTGAGCCTGCAAAATCTTCAGTCGTGAGGTAAGACCAGATGGCAGATTGCCATTCTTCTTCTTTTGAATGGATTAATATGTTTTCACCAAAGAAAGTGGCATGTTCCTTGACCAGAGTGCTTTCTGTGTCCCAAGTTTCGGACCAATTGACCACACGGTGTGAAAAACCATGGCCGGATATTCAGACTCGCCAGGCTGTGGCGCAAGCAGGCGCTGCTCAGTTTGGCTGCGAGGGAGTGCTCTGAGATATTCAAAGGATCTGCGCCATGGCTCAGCAACTTGAATATCGCACCTGGCCACCCCACTGTGCATGGTGCAGTGGCACCGCGCCAGCGCAAGTGGCCAGAGTGGAGCATGGAGATGTGCTAGCACAAGTGCCATTGCGCCATTCATAGCACCCACGATATTCAAAAGGAGACATGCAAAGGGGCCATAATTTTTATGCAAAAGCTTTGTAGGGGCCCATTTGCATGTCATTATAGCCCCATTTGGATCCCATTTGCATGCAGGTACGCCGATCCCCGACGACTTGCGCCTGGCACCCTGCCAGGCAGCAGCCGTTTGGGACTGACGCCCCCTGCAGCCCGATTGCGGGCATCTGTGTAAAAGTAGAAAACTGTCCTATATCCCTGGTGGTCCAGTGGACCGCTATGTGCCAGATCGCTGGCATCTGTGTTAATAATAAAGAAACCCCGTCCAATATCCCTGGTGGTCCAATGGACCGCTTTCCGCCCTATCGCGGGCATCTGTTTTAATAAGGAAACCCCCCGTCCTATATCCCTGGTGGTCCATTGGACCGCTATGTGCCGGATCGCAGGCATCTGTGTTAATAATAAAGAAGACCCGTCCAATATCTCTGGTGGTCCAGTGGACCGCACTCTGCCCGATCGCGGGCATCTGTTATAAGAAAAGACACCCCCCCCACCCCAAGATCCCGCTGTCTGCCTGATCGCGGGCATCTGTTGTAAGAAAAGACACCCCCCTTCCAAGATCCCGCTGTCTGCCCGATCATGGGCATCCGTTGTAAGAAGAAACACCCCTCCCAATATCCTTGGTGGTCTAGTGGTACCCCTCCCATCCACCGCCCACTGAGCCCCACCACCCGCTCCCCCGCGGTCGGCAGGCAGCAGCACCTACCTGCCTGCCACCCACCACCACCAACTGACAGCTCGGTGGGGCTGCATGCCCGATGGTTCTGGCGTGAGCGGTGGGCGTGCAGCCATACTACACATTCCAGATATGTGAATAAATCCATATCTGGAATGATATCACAGTATGGGCTGCAGCCCTAGAGCTGTCAGTTGGTGAGGCAGCGGGCGGCAGGCAGGGGTGCTGCCGCCGCGCTGGCTGACCGGGAGAGCGGGTGGTGGGGCTCAGTGGGCGGGTGGGGGTGCCACTGTACCCTCAAGGATATTACGAAAGTGTCTCTTCTTGGCAGATGCCTGCGATCGAGCGAGCGAAATCAGAGAGGTGTCTTCTTACGAATGCCAGCGTGAACGAACTGCTGAGATCTTCGGAAGGGAACCTAACGGCGGGCTCGCCGGCGATCAACGGAAAATGTGTTCACTGGTCAAGAGATATTGACGGAGTTTTCTTTATTGTGCTGAATGCCGGTCGAGCACCTAAGTGATTCATGGATCACCAGGAACAAGACATTTTATTGACCTACGAATGCAGCGATCGGGCATTAGGCGCCACCAGGTGCAGCTGGAACTCGGGTGACCACCACAGGTGGCAGCTGCCATGTTGTGCCCTGCAATGCGGCAGCTCACCTGTGGGTGGCTATCATTTGTTCCTTTTTTTTTTGGCTTAACTTTGTGCTGGCGCAAGCAGGGGTTGCGCATGCATGGCTCTGCACATCCCGGGCTGAATATCGGGCTGTGCAGGTTATGCATGGGAACAGCCCCCCCCCCCCACCTGTGCCTGCATAAATTACTGATGCGCTCCGGTGCATCGGGATTTGTGTGGCGCACTTTTCCCTTTTGAATATTGCACCGGGGCGCAACCCTTTTGAATATCTGGGCCACTATGTCTGACCGAAACACAACTTGGTAAGTCGAGAGAGCTACCATATGAAACCGTGTATTCCAAATTTCATGCAAATCCGTTTAACGGTTGCAAAGTTATTAACACACAAAATTTGAGGTTTAACATTAAAGTGCTTACTTAATCCTAAATATAGGGGCGTGACTGAATTATATATAATTATATTTCTGAAAAGCCATAAAAATGTATCCTGCAGAGACACCAACACAACATGTATATCTTGCTGATTGGTTCTCCCTTAGGTGGCTTCTGCAGTTTGGAAAAGTAACCCTGAAATGTGACCATATGAAAAATAAAAAAAAAAATAATTTGGGCGTAGTTTGTTTTCACATTCATTTTTCCTATGAAGAATTTTTTTTTTTTTTTTTTTATATATGAATGGCCGCACCATCATGAAAAAATATCCGTCACAGGAAAAAAGAATATTAACTGGCTCTCCTCCCCACATTTCATCTTTAGCAAGCCATAATGTCATCAATATATGCAGTTATAATCTGTATATCAAAATAAATAAGGAGTCCGTGATGACCTGCTGCTGGTGAGTCTAAAGCTCAACCGCCCGACCTTCGACATGTTACCTTACCTCGTTCAGTCTCGACTGCTGACTTTTTGTAAGTTGCTTCACTCTTCCAGAGTGTCGGGTTCCCAGTTTTTAAGCCATAATTAGAGATGTAAATGAAAAACTTACCAGCATGCCACACTTCACCGCCAGCCCCAGACCATGACAGTCTGGTGTCTCCAAACTCAAGCCAGCTACTCTGCAGGCCGAAGCCCTTACTGTAGAGCGTTTCATCAAATAACTCGGTCCCACTAGAGAAGCTATTTTGAACATCACTGGGGATATCAAGACTATCCACCTCGCCACTGACTATCTTAAGAGTGTAAGTGATGTTAAAACTTGAGTAAGCTCATTAGCAGACCGGCAAACTTGCTTGGAACCTGAACTAGTGAGTCTCTGACAGAAGACTGCTCCCTTGGAATCCCGGATTGAAAATCTTGAGAGTTGTAGTCGACTGAACAACTACCACTGGACTACCAGAAAAAGATGAGGGTACCAATCCAAATATTTGCTTAAAAGCTTTGTGAGAAAGTGGCAGGACCCTCTCCAAATAGACACGCTTATATTATTGAAAGGGCCCATAGAATCTTGTCACCAGTGCCTACCAAAGGATCCAGACTCAGACCTTATCTTTTCAAATTTCTCAAGTTCCTCGACATATAGGACTTATTAGCAAAGGTGAAAAATCTCTAGGAAGTCACATGGGAAGGAACGAGGATTTGTATTTTTCAGAATCTTTCCCAGTCTGTCAGAGGGAGGATCAACTTACTGCTGCACATATTAATTTCAGTATGCTGTATCCTGCCAAATTGCAGATCTACCATGATGGGGCTTTAACATTTTTTGAGTTCCTCGGAACACTTCGTGGTCTCTTTCCAGATCTGTTCAAATGTATATGAGTTGTGATTGAGACCTTTTACATGGCTGGAAATACTTTTATTTTCTTTACATTAAATTAAGCAAGCTTTTTAAGATTTCATGTTTGTTTGGAGACTTCTGTCCTTACTTTTATTTTCTTGCTTCTGCTTTCTCACCCAGGCTGTATATCACGACCATCCTCCTGGCTCCACACATCCCTACATCTGGCCAACTTCCTTTTATCCCCCATGGCAAGGTGGTGAGAGCCCCCAAAACTCACCTGAAAGGATCCAGACTGGAGAAAGCACACAATTGAGTTGATTGCTGTGGAGGGCGGAAGCTCATGTTTCCCGACCAGGAGCCTATTTTCCTTGTTCTAGTGCATAGTCCCCAGAGGTAGGCGCGTGCAAGGGCCTTAGCAGCCAGTGTACTCACGTTCCGTACATCACCACATCATTCTTAAGCAAAAACAGGGTTCCTGTTTGTGGAAATTGCTACACTTTGGTCGGACTCTTGTTGAAACTTCTCGCTTACTTAGTTAATTCTCACGAAGATGCTTGTTGCTTGTTCTGTTATTGTCATTCTGTAGTTCATTCTTAATTCTGCCAGGTTGTATGAGGATAGCTCTGTATGCTTGTATTTTCTCTAATGTTACCTGTTTTGGCGAATAGCCACAGTAACTGATTAGATGAGTTAAGTGCAGTCTAAATATAGACTGTCGAATCCTTTTTTTTGGGGGGGGGCTTTTCATTCGTGGTGCTTCTTTTGTTTGGACTACCTCAAATGGCTCATATTACATTATTATTGTTGTTGTTGTTATTATTATTATTATTATTATTATTATTATTATTGTATTATATGGTTATTCTCCCTGTACTTTCTGTGGTTCTCAGTGTTTGAAGTGTTGTATTGTATTATATGATATACATTTTACTTTTTGGCTTCATGCTAATGTCAGTTTTTAATTATGTAAGACCTAGTTTTTGCGGTTAGTCTGGTAGCTGGTGTCCCCCTCCCTTTTGTTTTTCCAATACCGACTCTCATTTCTTCATTTCTGCAATTATTTGTTTTATTATTTGTTAGTGGGGTCTCTTTCCTTGTCTACCTTCATTCCATTCAGATGCCTGTGTATCCAGTGGTCCTAGATTTTCTTGGTTCTTTTCATCTTTCCGATTGAAATACTTTTCTTCCAGGGCCTCGTGCAACCAGAAAATTTGGAGGGCACAAAATCCAAACCTTTCTAGGAGGTCGGGGCATGCCCCAGGAACATTTGAAAATTGAAGTCAAATGGTGCATTTGGTGATTTTAGCAGGCCAGGAAGCTGTTTCACAACATGCTAAATGCCATCATAATGGTAGAGCAATGATGCATTTTTTTTTCTGTCTTTGTTCAGTCTGTGGACAGTGGCCTTTTGTATTTTTCTCAGCAATGCCGTTCACTTGGTGACAGAGCATGGTACCACACACCCAATAAAGCAAATAAGGACATTGAATGATGAAATATACCAGTCCCACAATTGTCTGACCCCCTCAGAGACCACAGACAGCAAGTTGGGGCTGTGGCAGCCGTCCATCCCTACCTTGCCCTGCCTCAGACAATCTTTTGGATCAAGAGGCCTCAGCAATAGATCAAAAACATGGATATTTGAAAATGACTATGGCTACTATCAAGGACCTAGGCTAGTCCTGGTTAAATGACGAACAAAAAAAAAAAAAGCTATTACAGCACTCTGATCATAGAGCAAGATGACTCAGTCAGTTTGAAGTTGTGGATGAGTATTAACTGGCGAATTTCACATACATTCGATTTCCCTAGACTGTACCTGTATAGCCAGTACCCACCAACACAGTCAGTCTACAGCACCTACATGGCCAGTGAGTTTTACTGTTTCAAGCATTCAGCTCTCAAGTGAAACACCACCAGCTCCTCGCTCCTGCAGCAACACAAACAGCCCCTGCACCAGTGTAGCCAGTATCGACCACCATACCAACACAGCCATTCCCCTGCACCAGTGGCCAGTGAGCCCTCCCCCAGCCAAGCGACCAGCTCCCACTCCACATGGCCAGCTTCCTAAAATGAACACTGCCAGCTCCCCATAAACAGTACCCGCACCAATACAGTCAGTACCCCCACCACAACACAACCAGTCTCCTGCACCGACACAGTCCCCCATTCAAGTGCAACTCCGCCATACCTAGGAAGAACCTCAAAACAAACACAGGCAGCTTTCCAGTTCCCACCATACAGCAACATAAACAGACCCTGTACCAACACGGCCAATTCCACCAACATGAATGGCCAGTCCCTCCAACCCACCCAAGCGAACCTGGCCAGCATGTGCATGAAGGATGCCCTACTTCTACGTAGGTGAGGAGCCAATGTATTGGGTCAGAGCTGGATGTACCAGTCAGTACAATTGTAAACTATTCAAGGGGGAAGGAAGTGTAACCCATGGAGTACAAAAGAACACACAATGAGAGCCTAGCTGGTTCTTCCCAGTACATATAAAACATAACAGGTGAAGCAGGTAAGAGACATTATGCCAGTAGTGGGAAATCAAAATTCAACAGGGCTAGAGGAGAAGAGGCAGGAGCAAAGGTAAATGCAGAGTAATGTCTACAAATAGGCAACAAAAAGGAAGGGTGGTTATTTAGTCCAGGAGGAAAAAGTCCTACACAGATAAGTGGCCAGCCTGTTTGTGCCATTACAGCTTCCTCTATCAATCTCCAGGCGGAAGTCCCTTATCTCACTCTTTGTGAAACAAAACCTCAATTGGTGTAGGATGAAAACCATTATTTGGTATCCTTTTAACCAAGGTAGGCCTAGTCCTCCTACTAATCTGTGTGCCTGAGCTTGTTGTAGGCCAGCTTCAGGTTCGTTCTCCCTCTCCCATATAAAATTCTTCAGTAATTTATCTTATCCAGTGTTCCAAAATCTTTCTCTCTGTCTCTGTATTTCTCAGGGATTGAATGTGTAATAAAAGCAAGGAACTGCTACCACCTGACCCTCTGATTGCCCCATAGTGTATGATGAGATTCATTTTCTTTTTCTCCCACCTTTTTAGTTCAGACTAATGTGAATGTCATCACTCATCATGGTCAAGATTTAAAATGAATTGTGATAGATCACCCAGCAATGGCATGTTTATTCACAATCCCAGGCATGCCACTTGCCAGGTGGCTACTGTGTTACCAACTTGGTCCTAGTCTTACCAGGCTTTAAAGATGTGTGGCCCCTCCGGTCCTCACTAGGCCCGATGCCGATGACATGCGATGCCGATTTGTGCACTGCTGTGGCTCAGACTTTGCTGAGTTGGCTCCCACAATCAGAAAGATGTTGTCCAGTCCGAGTCCATCCGTACCGTACTAATTCAGAACCCCCCCCACGACTTTAAAAAAACAGCACTGTTGTTTTCGGCCCTCACATAATAAAATAAACTACCAGACCCTCCAATGTTTGGCAGATCAAAATAGGTACACTTTTGTGTTGAAGTCAGCAGGATAGCGACTACTGTCCCCACTTTTGCCCATGAGTATTCCAAGGGCCCGTGTTCCACATTTACTGGCTGAAACACTGCCTAGGAATCACCTGCTGAAACAGCACCATTGCCCCAACATTTATGGTAGTTCAGCAGCAAGCACTAACCCATGAAACATAGAATTTGACAGATAAGGACGCTTGGCCCACCTAGTCTGCCCATTTCCCTACCTAACGGATAAGCTGCAGATCCTAGTTAACCAACAGCCTACTTCCTCCTACCCCCCACTAGAATTGCTTTATGTCTGTCCCATGCATTCTTGAATTCCCCACTGTTTTTGACTCTACAACCTCCTCAGGAAGGCCGTTCCATGCATCTACAACCCTCTCTGTGAAGAAATACTTCCTCACATTACTGCTGAGCCGCCCCCCCCATCTTCAAATTGTGCCCCCTTGTTCTTGCACATCTCTTTCTGAAAGATGCTACCCTCTTGGACTTTGTTGATTCCCTTGAGGTATTTGAAAGTTTCTATCATGTGCTCCCCTCTCCCTACTTTCCTCGAAGCGATACATCTTAAGCTCCTTGAGTCTTTCTTCATACGTCTTCTGGTGCAGACTCTGCACCATTTTGGTTGCCCTCCTCTGGACAGCCTCCACCTTGTCTGGCTTTGTGGAGATGGGGTCTGCAGAACTGTACACAGTACTCCAGATGTGGTCTTACCAACTGTCTGTACAGAGTGCCAACAACTTCCTGTTTTCTACTGGGGATGCCTCTCCCTATGCATCCCAGTATCCGACCCAGCCCTCCTTAATGCTTTCTCACATTGCTGGCCCACCTTTAGGTTGTCTGATATGACTACCCCCAGGTCCCTTTCCATTTTTGTTGTCAGTATCTCACCCTCCACTGTGTGCTCTTCACCTGGGTTTTTGTTTCCTAGGTGCATTACTTTGCACTTATTTGCGGTGAATTTAAGCTGCCATGCATTTGACTATTCCTCCAACCTTGCCAAATCCCTTTTCATCATTTCCACCCCACCATGAATGTCAACAGTATCCTTAACTACTAACTAAGTCGTTCAGATGCAGATACCTTCCTCTGACTCCTCCAGCCTGGTGCAGGCATTTCAAAGGTGCAGTGAGTACTTGAGAAAATCTCCAAGGAGCCTGAGGGCCTTATGTGCCTTTCAGATGCTCCCCTTGAAGCTGGAATGGAAACAGTGGGGTGGGGGGCTGAACAACTCTGTCTGTAGCTATACAGGGGCAGGTATAGTGAAGGAAAGTGGAAAGGGACCATTTTAGGGACCCCAGTGGGATGAACTCAGTGTGCAGTAGAGTGATGACTGTGACTCCAGTCTCCCCCCCCCCCAGCTGCCATCCTGCCTAATGAGCGCAGAGAAGCACTGAGAGAGCTTTAATTTAAATTGTAGCAGCACCAAGAAGGACCGACTTCTGCAGAGCAGACGTCCGTACCCAGTCACCCGGAGACTGGAGAAGAGAGAGTGCATACCCAATATTCACTGAGCCCGGCTGCTGGACGAATCTGATTGCATTTCTGCTTTTTATTCCTATTTACCACTTGCCATTGGTCCTGTTTTCTTTGTGGTTTTCTGAGTGACAAGTACCCATAGTCTCAAGGTGCTGGCCTCTGTTACTATTCACAGACAGGTAAATGCAGGACAGTTGACAAATGACAAAGAGGGTAGGCACAGTGCTGAGGGTACAGGGCATGTAGACTGCAGCTCATGTGCCAATAAGCAATAGAATTGTGTGGAACACATGGGTAGCATCGGGCATACCTTTCAAAACTGTGCTGCAGACCAGCGCAACTCACCTCCTGTTTAGGAACCCAACCCCCGCCCCCCGAGCCCTGCCAAATATGGCATCCGCTGAATCAGTCTTTTTTTTTTTTTTTTTATTCTTTTCTTGACTTACCCCACCACTTTTCTCTAGGCTGTACATTTTTTTCACTCACTGTGGGAGTCCAGACAGGTCAGACACCAGCGAGGCCTGGGTAATAGCTTTCTCCTCGACTTCTCTCATCTTCAGAGACTGAGACAGTAGGACAGATGACCAGCCAAACACCACGATTAGGCAGCAGTCCTGTTTCCAGCCAGCTGGCATGCCATCCACACAGCGAGCCGTCCGCAGTCTGCGTTGCTTCGAGTCTGGGGTGACTAGTAAAGACGATGGTGGCATTGGCACCGGCGGTAAACACTCGTCGCAGTAACACTACAGCTGCTCGGACCTGCCTCGTAGTCGAGGGCCCAACAGGTTGGTTCTCTTCTTCTTTTCAGTCTGGACCACAACTCACGCAGAGCACTGCTTTGCAAATCACTCCACCAGTTTAACCAGCACGGCGATGACACTCGAGGCTCTGCTCACTATCCTCTTGTCGAGCGACAACACGGCAGCATGCTTGCTTTCTTCACCAGGAACTCCCGCTTGTATGATGATGTGACATTTTCTAGCTGGGTCACATCGGTACTGTGTTGGTTGCGGCTAGCTCCAGCCGCTAGGGACATTGGAACTTTGAGTTTAGTCTGCTCTGGCACTGAACAGACACAGTAGAAATTATTGGGGAAAAATTAAAGCAGAACAAAAACAGGCAAAAATTTGGTACATGGTACAAACTAGGTAGAAACCGGTACCAGTATTATGTGATGAATTTTTTTTTTTTTTTTTTTTTTATGGTTTGCACCGTAACATGCCCCCTCTGGCCCTATGGGCATGACGCCACTGTTTTCTTCCATTTTATATTTTGTCTCTTCATAGCATTTTACATTTTTGTTTCTTTGTAGTGTTTCTCCATTTGATTTAACACTGACCCTTGAGGACTTCCAGTTAGGACACTCAGCTAATGGCTGCCTCAACAGCAAGCTCTGTCAATTGATTTAATAATCCACGGGCATCCAAACCCTAATTTACCATCCTGTCGACTAAAAGAATAATTCTAGGGACAATGGATATGTTGTTCATCCACACTATCTGGCAGGTTCCTTGCCGCTTTAAATCTTGCCAGAAGGTCTTCAAGCTGGCTCCTCCCAACCACCCGGGTGGTAAAACTTTCGGCTCCGCCCCATGACGCCAGATCTTCCTTACCGCTTGGAAGCTCAGGTTCCCTCCTTAGTGCTCTGCGTTTTTCGACTGGTTCCTGATTATTCGGTTCGTCCGAATTTAGTTTTGAAGTTTTCTGAAATTTCAGTCTTCTTTCCCTCGCGGCTGCAATGGACAGTTCGTTTCCCGGCTCTCGGAGGCGCCCGGGCGGGCGGAATATCTCCAGGACTGCTCCGCACTCCACGTGCGTTTACTGCCTTGACTTGGACCATGATCCGCAAGTTTGCGGTGTGCTGTGCCCACTCCGACTAGCGTGCTGGAGAATCGTGCGGCCCGTTTGGGGCTTGGGCGCCCCGAGGATTTTTCCTCGACGGTAAAATCTTTAGAGGCTCGTCGGGCGGTGTCCATCGGATGTCTCGGCTGAGCAGCTCGATCTCTCTACCTCCCTGGAGGCGGCGGCCAAGGCTGCATCCCCTCCTCGGTTGCGGCTTTATCCCGCTCTCTTTGAGTTCCTCTCATTCGGCTTCATTCAAGGAGCTTTGCCAGTCCCTTTCTCTGAGAGAGGGGCCATGGGACCTGCCTCGGCCCAGGTCAAGGGAGTCACAGGGTGAGTCCCATTCTTGGCGTTTGTGGGAGGCGGGAGGTCTCCTTCCCTATCTGCCGACCGACTTGAGGTCGGCGTTGTAGCTCGGGCGTTGGCTTCACGGTGTCCCGTCAGGCCAGCCAGCCAAGACTCCTGTCGACTTTGTCGAATTTCTCTCGACCCATCACCGGGCGATCGACTGCAGAGCTATCAACCCTGGCGGTTTCCCGGTGGAGGCTGAGGTTCTGCCTGCGCCTTCCGGGCGGCAGTCCTCGGTCATTCTTTCCGAGCTGAGGGAAGAGCGGGTGTCCCCCACTCCTTCCCGGACCCACCCTCGGTTTTGCCGGGGATCTGGGTCTCAGTCTCTGTCCTCTTCTTGGTCAAGCCGCTCCCGCCGATTTCGGCGGTCTCGGTTGGGGCACCGAGTTAAGTGGCAACACCGTTCCTCCTCGTCTCCCTCCTCGGATGAGGAGAGGCTTCGATGTAGATGGCGTCGACGTTATGAGGAGTTCATGTGGCAGCAGTTGCTGTTGTCCGGGAATCAATCTACTCCGATTCATTCCCTGTCTATCAAGCAGCTGCTGCTGGAACGGCCGACGCAGCCGCTCGCTGCAGTCGAGGTGCCCACTTCTGGGCCGGTTGCTTGACCAAATCTTGCTGCCCCACCAATCATGGTGGAACCTCGGTCGGGTCACGACCTGTCCCTCAGGTTGTCTGTCACCCTCACTCCCGCCCGCCCTTGGCGGGTGAAGAGTGGCTCTGGCCTGAGGCAGCTCTTTGCAGACCCTCGAGGTCAGCGACTCCTCTGTGTTCCCCAGGCAGGAGGGCCGGAGTCCTCCTGGATCGGTCTGTGGGCGACAGCGCCATCGTCCTTTCTGGGTCTGCTTAGGCTCATCTCGGAGTTCACCAGGATGCAGCTCGAACCTGTGTCCAAGCGGGCCTCTTATCCCTGATGGAGATCCTGAACTGAAGGGGTTTACCGTCGGAGGCCTTCCTGGTGGCTGAGGCCATCGTCGGCCCAGCCTTGGAGCTTTGACAGCGGCCTACTTCCTGTCCTGCGCCCTCAGCCAGGATGGCCAGGAAGTATTCTGTCCCTATTGGTTCTTTGCCCGTTTTTCGATAATGTCTTCCAGTGTTCTGTGAATGCCGGGATGTGGATAGACCCCCAACAAAGACTCAAAAGGATGGACTATATACGAGTGCAAGGTTTAGCTTCGTCCTCCCTGGGCCTCCGACAGGCCAGTCCGGCCACACTGATGGCATATTTCTCCCATGCCCTCTTGGGCTCCCTGGATAGGTGCTCCCTCATCTCCCGGCCGACCTGCGGACCACGGTCCGGCAGGTCTGGAGACGAGGGTAGGCGGTGGCGAGCAGCAGCTTCAGACTGCTTTGGACATAGGTGATTCCTGTGCCAGGTCAGTAGCAGCGCTGTGGCCATGTGCTGGCGGCTGGCTGAGGATATCCACCTTCTCAGCGAATACCCAGCACAAGTTGGCGGACATCCCTTCTTGGGGACTGACCTCTTCGGCCCTGGGTGGAGGGACACCTCAGGGGACCAAAGTCCAATGCCACTCTGGACTCGGTCACCCCTGCCCAGAGGGACAGAGCTGCCGGCAATCTTTGCGTAAGACCCTTCGTCCTTCGGCTCCTGCGGCATGACCAGCCCATCAACAGCAGCATGAGGGCCGACAGGCTTCCGCTTGGCATCCTGACACCAAGCCAGCGGCTTCCTCTAAGGGGAAGCAAGGAGGTAAATGCTCAGAGCTCCCTCAGCAGTCCCTCCTCCAAGCCTGCTCAGTGACAGGCTGAGGGGCACCGCCCCCGGCCTCGTCACCCCTACCCGGGTCCCCGAGGCAACTCCGCCCTTCCTACGCCTGGTCCGCTATCACCACGGACCGCTGGGTGTCGGAGGTGCTAGGAAGGGCCTGCCTCTGGATTTGGAGCAGGCCCACCCATTCAAGCCGTTGCCCTTCAGGGGCCACGGGGTCCGCAACCTCGCTGTCGGCCCGCCGAGCGATTTTGCCCTGCCCCTCGAAGTGAGGTGATCAGGAAGGTGTGGATCCTCCTCCAGACCCGAGTTTGTGTCCAGATTTTCCTGGTTGGGGGGCTGCGCCCCATCCTTGACCCTTACGACCTGAACAGCTTCTTAAGGTCTCAGACCTTGGGATGGTCACTCTGACTCAGATATCCTATCCCGGAGCAGGCATGTGGCTCTATTTCCTGGACCTCCAGGGCGTATTCTTCACGCCGATCCGTCCGTTTCTTGGGAGATTCCTCCTCTTCAAAACAGGGGATCTCTTCTGATTCAGGCCATACCCTCTGACCTCTTCTCAGCAGCATTCCTGCAGCACCTAAGGGTCCGGGTGTACCCCTACCGGATGGCGGACTGACTGCAACTCCTCCAGAGTGGAGGTGGGGCGGTCAGAGTTATAGCCCTCTAGGTTGCTCTCAGACCGGTCTCCTCTCTAACGGAGCCAAGTCAGAACTCGTGTTAAAGTGGGTGATCCTTTCATCTGGACAGAGCTTGACTCTTCGAGCCAGAGCTTGGCTCCCGGCAGACAGGGCCGAGGTTCTTCCTCCTTTACCTAATCATGTCTGATTGGCCAATTGCGCCCTGCCCGGGACTTCCTGCACCTCCTGGGCCTCGTGGCGGCCTGCACCAGCGTGGTCTGATTGGACCCGCCGGTTCATGCGTCCCCTTAATGGGGACTGGCCAGCCAGCGGTCACAACACTGCGATCCTTTGGACCAGCCCGTGACAGTAACCCGGGGATGTGGGCGCTCTCCCTATGACGGACGTTCCAGCTCATCTGCAGGAGGGCATCCCGTTCGTCTGCACTGAGTCGGCGGTCTTCTGCGACCGATGCATCTCTGATGGGTTGCGGTGACCATCAAGGGGCGCAGAGTGCACTGCCTCTGGTCCCCTCGGGAGTCGATGCCATTTCAACCTGCTGGAGCTTCATGTGGTCGCTTAGCTGCGCCCGTTTACGCTCCGTTTGTGCGGGGTCAAGTGGTTTAGATCAAGCGGACAATACCACGACCATGTGCTACCTAACCCGCCAGGGGCAGACGCGCCTTGCCATTGCGTAAGGAGGTTCTCCGCATTTGGTCTCGTGTGCAGCCTGGAGGCGGTTTTCCTAGCCATTTTGATGGCAGGATCCTTCAGCACCCTGGCTGATGCCCTAAGCCAGATAAGGGCTGCACCTCATGAGTGGTCTTCCCTGCCGGAGGTAGCACAAGATCTTTCTCCCACTAGGTCATGCCTCGGTGGACCTTTTTCCCTCCAGGGAGAATGTGAAGCCGAGACTGTCTCATGCCCGCCCCCCTCAGTAGGGCTCGCTGTAAGGGGATGCCTTTGAGGACGCGGATCCCGAGCCTCTTCTACGCCTCTCCTCCATTTCCCTTGACCCACAGGCAAGGCGAGAAGGGACTAGGCGCAGGAAATTCTGGTAGCCCCAGACTGGTTCTGCCAGCTCTGGTATCCAGCTCTCCTCAGTCTCAGCTCCAGGCTCCCGGGGCGGCTTCCAGCCCGCCCGGTCCTGAGCTCTATTGTCAGGGGAAGGTATTCCATCCGGACCTTCAATCCCTGCACCTGGCGGTCTGGTCCCTGTGCGGCTAGTGGACAGGCCTTGGGTCTTCCGGCGAGGTCCTCGACGTTGTTGAGGCATCCCGCCAGGAGTCTACCAGATATGCTACGCCTTCAAATGGAAGAGTTCTCCATTTGGTGTTAGGATAGGGCCTGGTCCCCTCTCCTGTTCCTCGGCGAGCATTCCGGACTACCTGTGGTCCGTTCTTCTTCTTTAGCAAGGACTTCGGTCGACGACCCTTAAGGTGCTCCTGGCAGCCACCCCTGTCCTCCGGACATGGGCCAGAAGGTAGTCGGTGGCACAGGAAAGGTGGTCTGGCACTTTTCCAAGGCCTTGATCACGCTTCCCCTCCGGGGAGAATCTCCACCTCTGTGGGATCTTATGCTGGTATGGAGTAGCTCACGGGCAAGCCATTTGAACCTGTGCACAGGTGCGATTCTCCCACCTGTTGTGGAAGAACACCTTCTGGGGGCTACCCGTCAACCAGAAGGATGGGAGAGCTCCAGGCGCTTCCTTCGAGTCTCCCTATTTGGTCTTCCACAGGGACAAGGTTGTTCTGCACCCCACCTGAAGTTCCTTCCGTACGTGGTGTCTGAGCGTTACCCTAACCGGGTATTGTCTCTGCCGGGGTTCAATCCCATTCACACCTCGGAGGCCGCATATAGGCTTCATTTGGACCCTAATTGAGTGCTCTCCTTCTCAGGGAGCGTAGGGCTGAAGTTTGGGAGAGGTTCACCAGCTGTTTGTCATCTACGCAGAAGCTGCACCTGACAGACCTGCAATGGCGGACGATGTGAGTGGGTCACCTCCTGCATAGATCTCCGCTATAGGTGGTGAGACAGAAGCCTCCCAGAGGGATAAGTACTCATTTTACCTGCCCTTCCGCTGCATCGGTGGCTGCTTCGGGGATGTCCCTACCAGGATATCTGTGGGGCTCCTACCTGGAAGTTGGCACATAACGTTTTAACCCTGCCACATCGACCTTGGGTCATGCCGGGATGCTGGTGGGGGGCCTCAGTTCTCCAGTCTTTATTTCCTAAGTAGGGGGTGTGCGCCTTGCCTCTCTCCTCCCGGACAACTGCTAGGAGTCTTCCAGATAGTGTGGATGAACAACATATCCATGTCCCTAGAAATACAGGTTACTCACCTGTAACAGGAATTCTAGGAATGGTATGTGTTGTTCATCCACACGACCCATCCGACCTCCCGGCTTGACACACCCTAGCTTCCAGCGGGCTAGATCTGGCGTCATGGGCGGGCCAAGGTTTACCACCTGGGTGGGTGGGAGGAGCCAGCTTGAAGACCTTCCAGCAAGATTTAAAGCGACAGGAACCTGCCAGATAGTGTGGATGAATAACATATACCATTCCTAGAATTCCTGTTACAGGTGAGTAACCTGTATTTCTAGGGACATGGATATGTTGTTCATCCACTCTGCAACAACGGTATCTTGCCGCTTATCTGCGGAAGACTCTTGCAACTCCTCCACCAGATATTAACGGCTCACTCCCTGTAACAGATCTTCCTACACCCAGGCTCAGGTTCCCTCCTTACGCTCTGCGTTTGAGACTAGTTCCTATTTCTTCCCTTTGCGAATTTAAAAGTTTTTGCTAAAAGACTTCAGTCTTGATCCCTCGCAGCTCTGCGATGGACAAATCGACTCCGGTTTCTGGAGATGCCCTGCGAATCAGAAGATGTCTCGGACGGATCCATACTCACGTGTGTCTACTGTTTAGGCCTTGAGCACGACCCTTGGGACTGCAACTTGTGCTCTTCCTTTTGACCCTATGCCCTCGAAGACCGTGCTGCCCGATGCCATCTGGGCCGTCAGTGTTTCCCTCCGGTGAAGTCTAAGGAGGCCCGGTTGGCGGTGTCAGCGGCGGCCGGTTTCGGCGGATCAGCTCGAGCAGATGATAAGCCCTCGAAGAGGAGGCGGCGCGGGCCGTATCTTCTCTCGACGCAGCATTATCCGTTCTCTCTGGTTCCTCTATCAGCTTCCTTTAAGGGCTTTGTCTGTCCTCTCCACTAAGGGAAGGGCCCAGCGTCTGCTGGACCTTTTCTCGGTCCAAAAGAGGGACAAAGGTAAATCCCTCGTCGGCGGCTCTTGGGGGCCGGAAGGTCCCTCTCCCGAATTGTCGACCCGTCGACCCGATTCGACCGCTCAACTTATCACACTGGTCTCACGTGTCCCCGTCAGGTCAGTTGACTGAGACTCCCGTCGGCCAAGTCGAGATTTTCTCGATCCGTTGGACGGGTTGTAAGCCTATAAACCGAGACTCCCCTCTCCCGGTTCCCGAGTTGAGATCCATGGGCTTGCCTGTGCCGCCCGGTTCCTGCCGACCCTTCTCCGCACCGACCTCGGAAAAGCCGAGCTCCTCGATCTCCGGACCTCTTCAGCGGTCCAGCCGATCCCGCCGTCATTAAAGCGGTCTGAGTCGCACCATGATAGCCAGCGTCGCCCGCTCGTCCTCGTCCTCGGACGAGGGAGGCTTTAGGCGTAAGATTACGTCGGCGATGAGGGGACCTCATGTGGCAACAGTTCCTCCTGACCGGGAATAAGCGGCGCGGTCTCCTTCCCGGCCATTAAGTGGCTGTCACCGGGCGGCCGACACAACCTCGACTTACCCGAGGCCTGTACCCAGGCGGTTGTTCGGCCAAAACCAGCTGCTCCACGATTCGGTGGAACCTCCGCCTCCACAGCCACTATTTGGGGCTCCGACCAGGGATTCGGTCGGCTGAGGGTCTACCCATAGGCTGTCTGTTACCCTCACTCCCGACCGACCTCGGCAGGTAGAGGGTGGCTCAGGCCAGAGGCAGCTCTTGAGGACTTGTCTGAGTCGAGGATAATTCCTCCTTTTTCTCCAAGCGAATAGACTTGGGTCCTCAGGAGGACAGTCAATGGGCGATAGCCGTCGTCCTTCCTAGGACTACTTCGGCTCATCTCGGGAGTCACGGGATGGGCTCGAACCCGTTCCAAGCGGGCCAGGTATCCCCTCACGGAGATTCTGGACTAGGATTCTCCAGAGGAGGCCTTTCAGGTGGCCGAGGCCATAGTGGTCCGGCCTTGGAGCTTTAGCAGCGCCTGCTTCCTGTCCTCGCCTCGGCCGGATGGCCAGGAAGTATCACGGTCCCTACCGGTTCCCTGTCCGGTTTTGAACACCCTCTGCTGGGGGTTGGTTACCGACAGCGGTTTTCCGGCCCGCTCGCGCCAAGATGGACAAACCTCCGACAAAGGAATCAAGAAATTGGATTATGGCCGGTGAAAAGTCTATACTCGCGTCTCTCGACCTTAGTCAGGCCAGTTAGGCCGTCCTCATGGCACATTTTCTCATGCTCTGTTGGGCTCCTGGATGAGGTCATCCCTCATCTTCCCGCGGATCTGCAGATTACGGTCAAGCAGGTGCGGGACCAGGGCAGGGTAGTGGCCAAACAGCAGCTCCAGACTGCTTTAGATATTGGGGACTCATGTGCCAGGTCGGTGGCGGCCGCAGTGGCTATGCGTCGATGGGCTTGGCTGAGGATATCCACCTTTACTTCGGATACCCAGCACAAGTTGGCGGATGTTCCCTTTTTGGGGACTGACCTCTTGACCCTGGGGTGGAAGGTCACCTGCAGAGGATTGAGAGTCCAGTGCTACCTTGGACTCTGTCTCTTCCGCTCAGAAGGACAAGGCCGCAAACCACAGCCTAAGCCCTTTCGTCCTTCCTGCGCCTCCAGGCGCCCGGACCAATGCGTCAGGGCCAGCAGGCCTCGGCCTTGGCATCCCAAGCCCAAGCAGCCAGCTTCCTCTAACAGGAGGCAGGAGGAAAAGGCCCAGGAGGGTCCCTCGGCCGGCCCTCCTCAA
This sequence comes from Neoceratodus forsteri, assembly GCA_016271365.2. NCBI lineage: Eukaryota > Metazoa > Chordata > Ceratodontiformes > Ceratodontidae > Neoceratodus > Neoceratodus forsteri. The sequence continues at coordinate 45,342,494 of CM057457.1, read as the reverse complement.
GCCTGCCCAGTGACAGACTGAGGGGTGTCGCTTCATCCCATCCTGCCACCTAGTTCCCCATTGAGGGGCAGCTCCGACACTTCCTTTCCGCCTGGTCCGCTGTTACCACGGACAGGTGGGTACTGGAGGTGGTTGGAAAAGGCCTGCCTCTGGAATTCGAGCAGGTCCCACCCTTCAGAGCCGTTGCTCCTCGGGGGGCCTCGGGGTCCATAGCCTCACTGTCGGCTCGTCGAGCTGACATCGCTCTCCTCCTCCGGAAGGAGGTGATCAGGGTGGTAGCGGACCCCCCCTCAGACCCAGGGTTTGTGTCCAGGTACTTCCTGGTTCCGAAACGGACGGGGGGCTGGCGCCCCATTCTCGACCTACCGACCTAAACAAGTTCCTAAGGTCTCGAACCTTCAGGATGGTCACTCTGGCTCAGATACTACCATCCTTGGAGCTGGCGGTGGTTCTGCTCTCTGGACTTGCAGGGCCAGGTTTTCCACGTCCCTATCCGTCCGATCTCACCAGAGATTCCTTCGCTTCCGGCGGAAGGATCCCTTTAGAGTTCGAGCCATGCCCTTGACTTGTCTCCAGCTCCCAGGGTCTTCACCAAATGCATGGCAGTGGTGACAGCATTCCTCCTGAGCCGAGGGGTCGGGTGTACCCTTACCTGGGCGACTGGCTGATAGCAGCTCCCTCAGGCAGGAGGTGGAGTGGTCAGAGATCTCTGGCCCTCAGGTCTGCTCTCAACTGGGCCTCCTTATCAGCGAGGCCAGAGTGTCGGAACTCGAGCGAAGCAGGTGATTCTGTTCATCGGGAGGCAGCTCGACTCTCTTCCGAGCCAGGCCGGCAGCGGTCGGACAGGGCAGTTCTTTCTCCCTTTGCCCAATCATTTCTGGTTGGACAATTAAGCCCTGCCAGGACTTCCTCGCCTCCTGGGTCTCATGGCGGCCCTGCACCAGCGTGGTCCGTTGGGCCGCTGGAACATGCGTTCCTTCAATGGGGACTGGCCAGTCAGTGGTCTAGCGATCGATCCTTTGGACCAGCTTGTGTCGGTGACACAGGAGATAATAGAGCAGCTCTCCAGTGGTGGATCGTTCAGGTCATTTTACCAGGAGGGCATCCCGTTAATCCGCCCGGGGCGATGGTCCTCTCTACTCGACGATGCCTCTCTGATGGGTTGGGGTGCCCATCTGGGGAACCCGAGGACTCCGGACCTCTGGTCCCAGCGAAGTCCCGATGCCACATCAACCTGCTGGAGCTCCAGGCGGTCCGCCTAGCTCTCACCGCCTTTGCTCCGTTCCTCGGGGTCAAGTGGTCCGGTCAGGCGGACAACACCACGACCATGTACTATTCTAAACTGCCCAGGGCGGGGCGCTCCATGCTTCTATGCAAGCAAGCTCTCCGCTTTGGTCACTAAGTCCGCGAGCCTGGGCGGATCTCTAGCCATTCATGTGGCAGGGCCTCCAACACCATGCCCGATGCCCTAAGCCGGATAGGGCTGCATCCAGGTGGTCTCTCCTGCAGGAGGTAGTACAGCATCTGTTCTCCCATTGGGGCACACCTCAGGTGGACCTGTTTGCCTCAGGGGAAAAACGCCAAGCTGAGCTGTTTCGTACCGCCCCCCTCAGAGGCTCGCTGCAGGGGATGCCTTCTCGAGGCAATGGACCCCGGGCCTCTTCTACCTTTCCCCATTTCCTTGATCCACAAGGTGCTTCTCCAAGGGAGAGGGACGAAAGCGCGGGGTGATTCTGAAGTAGCCCCAGACTGGCTACGCCAGTTCTGGTACCCTAGACTCCTCTCAGTCAACTCCAAGGACTCAGCAGCTTCCAGCTTCGCCAGTTCTACTCTCAGTCAATCGGGGAAGGTGTTCCATCCGGACCTTCAATCCCTACCCCTGGACGGCCCTGGTTCCTGGCTAGAGTTCCAGGCCTTGGGTCTTTCGACAAGGTCCTCAATGTAGTTGAGGCGTCCCGTAGGAGTCGACCAGAAAATGCTATGCCTTCAAATGGAAAAGGTTTTCCATTTGAATGTCGAAACAAGGCTTAGACCCTTCCTCCTGTTCCTTGCAAGCATCTTGGACTATTATGGTCCCTTTCTAATCAGGGCTTGGAGTCGGCGACCCTAAGGGTGCACCTGGCATCTCTCCGCTTACAGGGCGCGGGCGGGGAAGCAGTCGGTCTTGCCAGGAGAGGTGGTCTGGCGCTTTTCAAGGCCTTGATCACATTTCCCCTCGGTCAGAGAACCTCCACCTCCGTGGGATCTACTGCTGGTACTGGCAAAGCTCATGGGCAAGCCATTCGAACCTGTGCACAGGTGGCTCTCTCTCACCTGTAGTGGAAGACCGCCTTCTTGGTGGCTATCCGTCAAGCCAGAGATGGGAGAGCTCCAGGCGCTCTCCACCGAGTCTCTTACCTGGTCTTCCACAGGGACAAGGTTGTCCCTGCCCCCACCGAAATTCCTTCCGAAGGTGGTGTCGGAGTTTCACCTGTAACCAGGTGTTGACTCTGCGGTGTTCTACCCTAATCACACCTCGGAGGCCGAATATAGGCTCATACTCTGGACCCTAGAAGGCTCGCCTATTACAAGGCGCCTGGCTGAAATTCGAGAGAGGTTAGCCAGCTGTTTGTCACCCTACGCTGAAGGCATCTGGCAGACCTGCAGCCAGCGGACGATAAGCAGGTGGGTCACCTCCTGCATAGATCTCTGCTATAAGTTGGCGGGCATGGAGCCTCCCAGAGGATAAGAGCTCATTCTACCGCCATACTGCTGCAGCATGGCTGCTTCCGGGGACGTCCCTATCCGGAAATCTGCAGAGCTGCTACCTGGAAGTCAGCACACCTTCATTACCCATTACCACATCGACCTTGAGTCACGCCGGGATGCTGGTTTTGGGGCCTCGGTTCTCAGTCTCTCTTTCCCAAGTAAGTATAGGGGTGTAGTCTTGCCTCCCTCCTCCCGGAGAAGCTGCTAGGAGTCTGCCAATAAGTGTGGATGAACAACATATCCATGTCCTAGAAATACAGGTTACTCACCTGTAACAGGAGTTCTAGGAATGGTATATGTTGTTCATCCACAATCCACCTCTCCAAGGCTCGACGCACAACCTGGTAGCGGGCAGATCTGGCGTCATGAAGTGAGCCGAGAGTTATACCACCGGTGGGTGGGAGGCCAACGAAGACCTTCCGGCAAGATTTAAAGCGGCAAGGATACCTGCCAATAAGTGTGGATGAACAACATATACCATTCCTAGAACTCCTGTTACAGGTGAGTAACCTGTATTTTTGGACTATCTAACGGCTCCAAAACACAGATGGAGGGATAATTCCACAAATCAAGCAAGTAAAAGCTTAAAAATGCCGACTCTGGTAGACACCGAGAAGGCGCGAATCCAGTCTCACGCCTGGGCAAATCGTAGAGGCCCACGGAGGAAACAGATACTGCGATCACATCTCGAGAGAACTTTGTCAGACCCTGAAACAAATTAACCCAGACACTCCAGCGATTTAGAAGCTAAGGTTTCAGATCAATAGCAGAAGTACCACATTATGGCGAGCTGTGAAATTCAGGAAACTTTAACAGACTATACCACCACCACACCGATATACATAACAAAGCTCTCCTGGATTTGCACCACCATTCCCAACAACTCAAAGCACGCCTAGAAGAATCAGAGAACAACAATAGGAGAAATAACCTCTGGATTCATGGGCTCCGGAGGCCAGAGACTAGAGCAATGGCCGCTTTCATGATTCATTTCTTCATAAGATTTTAACCTTCCTCCAGATAAACTCTCCAACATAATTTGGCACAGATCTCTGATCCCCAAACCCCAGGATCCCAAAGGCGAAACCACCTTCAGTAATTCTGGCTTTTCTGGACTAAAGAGTGAAGGAGGAGATTTTACAATTAGCATGGTCAAAAAGGTGATTCACTTTGGGGACACTTTCGATTGTATTTGGACCTTGATTTTACACCACAGCTGCTTTCCCAAAGGAGAAAAATACTCACAGTGGTCAAACAACTACAGCAACAGACTATCAGGGCTTTTGTTGGTACCCAACACGCCTGAAAGTCCAGCTGGCTGAGGTATGAGGCGTTTTCGGTTGCAAGCAGCAGGAGATTTTTTGACTTTGGTGTGCATTCAGCCCCAGGTGAGGAGGCCAGTTTACCACAGTGCAGGCAGTTTGGAGACCAGGGGACTGGGCCTATGATGGAATTAAAACAGGGAGGAAGGGCAGCACGATCGGCTTCCTCCAGTGTGGGACTCCCTACGCGGCAAGCTGTGGAGAGGGCCGAATAAGGAGTTAGCACAGACCCGAGCCTGAAGCGGATAGAGGCGTAGGCCCTAGAAGAAGCGAACTCCCAAGCTACCTGGCGCTTTCAGGCGTATTTTTTTACTCACTTGCTCTTTGTGATTCCTTCAGGCTTGTCTCTATGAGGACTTATGTGGAAGTCCTCAGACTGTTTAAGAGTCTCAGAGAATAACCTCATTTAAAACAGAGGACAGAAGAAGCTAATCAGGCAGCATTTTATAATGACAGGATGTGCTTATTATTAAAATATACCTCTTGGTATCAATAGGAGCCGTGGTCTGATGGCTTGAGGAGAGGGCCCAGCGACTACCATGTTTTGAGAGCAGGATGGACCTGGGGGGCTTTGGGTCTACTGGGTGCTGGTGGAGAAGCCAAAACTAGATCTTTCATTTCCCCTTATATTTTGGAGATATTAATGAGGTGACCTGACTTGCGTGGTGATCATTGGAGCACCACGGAACAAAGGTTTCAGACTAGATCACAGAGCCTCATAGGGCCTTTATTGGTAGCCCCCTCGGAGGAACCCACGGGGTTGGGCCTCACTATGGGCAGATACCCTCCATCTGTGTGAGGGGCTTGGCTCAGAGGTGGTTTGGGGATGGGTTGCTGAGGTCCAGTTTCTTAAATTGCTAAAAGGTGCCTGTGGCTGTGCATGTTAGGTCTCCCTCTACTAAAATGTCAATTTCTCAGTTTCATCAATATGGAGATTGATATATAATATTTATATTTATTTGGCTTTCCTGCTTGTGCCTGCGGACGGATGGGAATCCCCACCGGGCCTAGTCAGTGGTTCCTCTGATGGGGGTGGCTCGTTCCTGTTGCTCCCTTGCCAGGGACCAGGATTTATTAGAGTATGTTTACACCGTTTCATATTGTATATGTCGATTGACCTACAGTTATATATGTTGGTGATAGAAACAACCTGATTAAGTAACACCTTTACTATATGGGCAGGGTGTCCCTTCTATAGGAGTGTCAAGGGTGGCTTGGGCCCATGATTTTTATAGTTGGCTTTACCGATGACACAGACAGGAGCTAATATTTAACAGCAGCGAAGCTCAGGGGGGAGCCCTTCATTTGGAGGGCGTACATAACTCCCCTCTTAATTCCCTTTACACAGTGGGAAGGGTTTAGACAGATCCTATAACCGAATCTTCAACTAGGAAGTCATACTATGGTAAATCATACGAGTTTCCCAGTTGGCAATGGCAGATGTAAATCTGTGAACAGTTTCAAAGGGCATGGGACAGGAACAGGGAGAGTGAGGTGGGGGTGGCAGTGGGATGACAAATGGGGGAGGGTTGGGCAGCTGCCAACTAGGGGTGCTAGCTGCACACTCGAGCAGACTTAAATAGACCGGGTGGTCTGTTTCTGCTGGCACATTTGTATGTTCGTATATTACCCAAGTTCTATCTGGTTCTACTTGACTAAAAATCAGAGAAGTATTTTGCATGTTTGGGAAAGTACATGCAGTACTAAGTAAGGTACGTTTTGCAAAGTTTTGGTGTACAGACATGCTGTAAAACGCAGCAGTGGGACGCACAGACACACATTCCTGACAACCAGAGCATTCCCAAACAGGTCAGTAAAGCACCAATGGAGCATCAAGTTTCAAAAACGCATGGAAATTGATGCCCAAATAAGGTCAGTGAAGCACGATAGGGTGCGTAGACTACTGAATACGCTGGAAAATGAATTCCAAACTAGATAAGTAAAGCATGAGAGCACATGCTGAGTACTGAACACACAGGGGAATTTATTCCAAAACAGGTCAGTAAAGTACTAGTGGATGCGCTGAGTTCTTTAAACACAGGGGATTACTGGTTCTGATAAGTTGGCTTTATTCCAATACATGGATTTAAATCAATTATACAATGGGCAAGAAAATACTGGTTCCTAATTGGCTAGTCAGCACGATTTACACGTGTAAATCCTGTCATCACCCCATGGGAAGAAGTGCCAGCTAATCACGGTACAGTACCAGACTTCAAAGCACTTAGCCACCATTTTGTTTTCTCAAGGTAACAGAACGCCAAAACAAAACAGAAAAATAAAACTCTCCCTACTTTTCTACACTGTATAATCATAATATACCATGATGGCTGTGGGCGATGGCAGGTTGCCACGCCTGGTGTGGTTCCTCCACTGACCAGCGGCCCTCCGTGAGCAAACCACCACACCAAGCGAGGGTAAATCCTGCCATCGCTTACAGACACCGTGGTATATTGCTTAACATACCAAGCATACAGATTTAACTGTAAAGACTGAAACCAATATGGGACTGCAACAAGAATGTGTCCATGCTGCAACTCATTTTATTTTAACTAAACAAAATCAGAATATCATACAGAGATTCCACAACAGTATGCATCTACATTTGAATATGCTGATGATGTGGCCATTATTTCTACTAGTAGACCAGGACTACAGAGAAGCCTAAGAAAACTTAATAGACTTTGTCTTAAACTAATCATGCCCAATATTTCCAAAGGTGTGGCCCAATGGAGGAGATATCCGCAATGAAGACTTCCTCTTACAAGAACCAATATAAGAGATCACAGTGTTGGTATAGTGCAGTTACGCAAGAACTTACCGTAACAGTAGATCTTTCAGAGAAGCTCTTACAACAGGCCGTCACCGGTAGGACTAAGCCGTCAGATGCTAGGACCACACCGAAAGCTTCTAGCTAGCAGTCTACTACAGGAGATCGTGCCTCCCCCCCCCCCCATGTCAGCCTGTCCTAAACCTGTCCTATAATGGAGGGTGGTACCTTACACATCAGTTTTCCCACCAGAGACCTCATACGGGCAGTGAAAGGAGAAACTAGGAGGTTCCCGAGAGCCATAAGAAGAGCAGAGGAGTGCGAGAGAGAATAACAGCAGCAGGTGGAAGGAGGGAGGGAAAGCAGGGCCTGCTGCAAGAGATTCTCTCAAAGATCTACTGTTACGGTAAGTTCTTGCGTAACTGTACTATCTTACTTCGAGGAAGGCTCTTGCAGCAGGCTATCACTGGTAGGACCAAGTACCAAGCAGTTCCAGACCTGACCAGGAAAGCATACCAGGAGAAGGATGACAAATCAGCAGCCAAGAGCTTATGAGAGAAGGCCCTGAAGAACTGCAAGGCCAAAATTGGCCTGGCGCCAAGAGGCTATGTCCAGGTTGTATTGCTTGTGAAAGTGTAGCGTGAACTCCAGATGGCAGCTGCACAGATGTCCGCAACACACACATTTCTGCAGCAAGCCATGGAGGCAGCCATACCTCTGGTAGAGTGGCCTTTGACCACTCCCAGAAGGTCCTTGTTATATTTGTGGTAGCAGTAAACAATGCAATTTGCTAACCACTTAGACAAACACTATTTAGAAACAGGGGTGCACTCTCTCTTGGGGGCTAACAAACCACACAACTGGTCAGATTTTCTGACAGGAGGAGTGTGGTGTATATAGTACCGCAAAATCCTATGGACATCCAAAGAATGGGGCAAAGCCTCACCCTGATTAGACTACTCAGGATAATAAACTGGTAGGTGGATGGATTAGTTCAATGTAAACTTTGACAACACCTTAGGAAGAAACGTAGGATTAGTACACAAAGACACCCTGTCTTTGTAAAAAAAAACAAATAAACCTCTTTACACATCAGAGCCTGGAGCTCAGAAGTCCTTCAAACAGAAGTAACAGCAACTAAATAAAAAAAGCACTTTCCACCACAGAAAGCGCAGCTCGAACCAGTTCAAAGGGAGGTAAAGTGAGTTTTCCAACATAAGTTAAGATCCCATATAGGACAAGGTCCCAAATGGGAGACTTCAAATGCAAAATGCATTGCAGAAAGGTGTGGGACACCTCAAGCTGGGCAACAGCCTTGCTTTTGATAGGTGCAGGATACACAGAGATGGCAGAAAGATGCACCTTAAGTGAGGAGTACCCCAAGCCAGAGTCCAAAAGGAAGAGGAGGTACTCCAAGACCTAATCCACCAGGTAGCTGAACAAATCCAAGTGGCGAGCAGCAGCACAAATGGGGAAGTGCTTCCACTTCATAGCATGAGTAGCCCTGGTGGAGGGTTTCCAGCAGACATCAGGAAATCTGCGACCCTAACAAAGACCCCGAAGTGGGCAATAGATAGGACCGCAGGAGCCATGCATGGAGATGCAGGGACTTGAGGTCCAGATGGACCAGGGTGCCCTGGTCCTGGGAGAGCAAGCCGGTACAGAGGCAAGGGCACTGCAGGTTCCACCGCCAGCTGCTGCAGTAAGGGGAAAAAAATATGACATGGCTAAAAGGGGCTGCAAGAATTATCTACGCCCTTCCAACTTGAGCTTGAGAGAACCCTCTACAGGAGAAGGAATGAAGGGAAGGCGACAGAAACCTCCTTTCCAGGAGAGAGGCAATCGCATCTCACCAGAAAACACCAGGCCCAGGAGCGAGCAGAAAAGCAGCAGTTTAAGGGAGATGCAAAATGGTCCGCTCTGGACAAGCCCACCTGTCAAGAGGGTCTTCAGCCACTGAGAAAGAAGCTCCCACTTACGAGCCCTCGACCTGCAGTAGCTGCAACTATCGGCCAAGACATTTTGGACACCTGGCACGTGTATGGCCAAGAGCTCAAGACCGTGCTTGATGGCCCAGTACCAGACCCCTCATCGCTTCCCGGAACAGGAGGTATAATTGAGTCCCCCATTCACTTATTAATGCAATACACCACACATTGTACATCTGCACCAGCAGCGGACCAGGTAGTAGAGGAGTCTGGAAGGAAAGAAGAGTATAAAAATAACTGCTCACATCTCCAGCATGTTTATGTGGAGACCCTGTTCCAAGACTGGCCAGGTTACCCTGTGTCCGGTGGTTGGCCAGATGAGCACCCCAGTCCAGACCTGATGCATCCGTGGTGAGAACTTGAATAGGACCCCCCCCCCCCCGGGAGGTTGGCTGGATCTTGCCAACACAACAAGACTCTCCCTCACTGGGTCTGAAATCATAAAAAGCCAACTGAGGAACCCGCATATGCAGATAAGCCAGGGCAACCGTGAGCAATGGCTACCACCATGTGGCCTAGGAGGCAAAAGGAAACCCTGGTGGGGACTTGATGGCAGGAGGAAACCAGGCACGCTTGCTTCATCAGATGCTATGCCCTGTCCATGGGCAGAAAGGCCCTGTCCTGGCAGGTGTCCAGGATGGCACCTATGTATTGAAGGCGCTGGCAGGGAGAGAGACAGGACTTCAGCAGACTGACCATAACCCCCAAAGCCTGGGACATGTAAAAGGTACATTCCAGAGCCTGGACCAGATGGCCCCTGGAGAGGGCTGCTGGCAGCCAGTCATCCAGGTAGGGGAACACGTAGAAGCTCTGCCTCCACAGAGCCATGAATACTACTGACAGGCACTTGGAAAAGACCTGGGGTGTCAAAGAAAAGCCAAAGGGGAGAGCCTGGAATTGGAAATGGGCCCCTTCAAATTGGAACCCGGGGATGCGCTAGTGGGCAGGGAAAATCTGGATGTGCAGGTAGGCATCCTGCATATCAGAGAGCAGAGCCAATCCCTTGGTGCAAAAGGAACAAGATCCCCTGGAGAGTGACCATATGGAACAGTTTGCACTCGATGTACAGATTCAGATGACAGAGATCCAAGATGGGCCAAAGATCCCCAGCTTCTTGGGGACATGGAAGAAGTGGAAGTAGAACCCCCCTTCCCCACTGAGCCAGAGGGATGGGTTCTATGGTTCTTTTTTTGGGGTAAAGCCTGAATTTCCTTCCGAATGAGGGCAGGAGGGTAATGAGAGGATATAGGAGGGTATTCCAGAGGGCACTCTAGAAATTCCAATGTGTGCCTCTGCTCTATGGTCTGAAGTACCCACTGATCTGTAGTCACTGCTCACCACCTAACCAGGTGGAGGGAGAACCGACCCCCAACTGCTTCCCTGGAGACCTCGACTGGGGGGGGGGGGGGGTCGGGTAAGGAGTCAGGAAATGGGGATGGCGCTGGCAGGTCGGCCATATGGGCCTGAGGGGCTCTGGAAGCAGTCACTGCTGGGGAGGCTGTGGCCTTGCGCTTATGCTGGCCTTTGGCAGGCTGACTCCAGGAGTGCCTGCTTGAGGACAGATGAAAGGACTGATGCTGGTCCCCTCTTGACTGCGTGTGATAGAGCAAATGGACTGATGTAAGGGCTGCCGAACTCCTACAGGGTGGTAATGATGTCCTAGACATCTCCTCCGAAAGTGCACCGAGACAACGGAAGGGAATGTCCAAACTCTAGCTTGAAGTGTGAGGCAAAGCCGATACCTGACACAAGAATGGCAATGGAGGCAGACCCCTGCCACTGCCCCACACCAAGGCATTAACGGCATCATAAGCTACATGTAGGACATGACTGCTGACATCCAAGCCAGATCTAAGAAGCTGGGCTAACAGAGTCTATGGAGTCCTCTGGCCAAGGTCAGCACCAAGTCCCTGGCCTAGTCCCAAAGAACATTTTGATACTGGACCATGTAAGCCAAATAACCAATGGCCCAAATAGCCAGAGTGGCAGACACACACACACACACACACACACACACATGCTTGCCCAAATCATCCAGCTGCCTGGACTCTCGGTCCGGGGGGAGGGTACTAAGGTAATTGGGCTTCCTGGAGTGGTCATGCACCGTACTAATGACAGAGCCCCCCTTAGGTTGGGCCTCTAAGGGCTTGCCCACGAAAGCATGGTACAGGTGATCTACCTTCTTTAATAAAGAAAGGGTGGTAGAGGGATGGCTCCATGCAGCCTTGGTGACATCCTCATAGGAGTCAGAGGGGCACCACTATGGGGAGGGCATACTGGTACTGTAAATAGAGGGCAAGGCGGTGTCTCTCGGATCCAGCTACTCCATCTCCTGGTCCATAAGAGACTGGATATAATGCATGATCCATGAATGTCAGGCCATTGGGGGGTCTTCCCATCCAAAGATGCCCTGACAATAAACACTAAAAAAGCGAAGTCATCCTTGAGGGTTCGCTATCTGGGGCTGGCATTTGTCCCCGAGGAAGCCCAAGCCAACATCGGGTCAAGTCCCAGAGAAGCAGACGTACAGGGTTCACTAGGTCCAGCCCAATTTGTGTCCTGAGGCGGAGCGTCCCAGGAAGGATGGTGGGGGAGACCAGAACTAGCCTTTGAGGAGAAGGGGTCTGCTTGTTCTGGATTAAGGACCACCATCCCGAAAACAAAGTGTTACAGGCCACTGCTGGTGGCAGATTATATCCCAGTGGGAAAGGACAGGAAGGCAGAGGGTAAGGGTAAGACTGCAGTATAGCTAGCGTAGGGCACTCAGGCAGTGGACCGCCCGGCACCAGCTGAGGATCCGCGCCAGATGCGCATAGGTTGGTGCAAAGGAGACGCACTGTGGTGGGTCCGCTTGTTGGAGCAGCAGCACTGGCTACAGCACTGCAGGTGATGGGCTGAGCAACCAGGGAGGGAACCCCGGCACAGGCTCAGCTTGAAAGGTAGGTGCCTGAGGGAAGGAGACCCGACTCAAAGGCAGAGGCGACACGGAAAAAAGAGGTGAGCACCTGATGCAGGCATTGCCTAGAAGGACTGACGCTTGGTCCCTGTAGGCGGAACCGACAAAGACAATGCTGTGGCCAGGGCTGCAGTGGTGAAACAACTGCTGCTATGAACCCACACCAGCCAGCTGCCTGGCTGAGTGCTCATGGAAGATATGGGCCTGAGCATCAGGGGCTGGGGAGCAAGAGACAAAGTCACCTGCCCAGAGGAGCCTCTGCTCAAGCTAGCACGAGGGCAGGTGGCGGCCACCAAGAGCCTGAGGAAGAAGGGGCTGACTGGCTGAAGAGGCCGATCCCCACAGGAGGATGACCCAGAGGTGGCCACCGGTTTGTGCAGCAGCAGGAAGCTGACCAGTCCTGGTGTTTGTGCTTCCCACCAGATTTCTTCTTTTGGAAGAAGAGGATGCCTCTGAGGACTGTGCGGGAGGACTGTGGCGGCGAGGCTTAAGAACTCATAGCATGCAGCTCCTTTTCCATCGCGCCCAATTTCTGCTTCAAAAGGTGGCTCTCCAGAGTTTTTAAGACAATGTCTCCAAGTGGCTTGGGGCCTAGGCAGATCAAGACATGCAGAGTGGCCGTCCTTTTCTGGAATCTGTTTGCCGCAGGCACACTTCGAGGAACGATCAGAAGGCTAGGCTGGTAAAGAAGACAAACTCGATTAAACACTCTAGAAGAAAAAGCACAGTAAGTGCAGGAAACGGCAGTCAACTGTAGCTGCAGCATCCGCTAAGGTCCGATGTGCATGGGTTGATGGCAGAAAAGAGCTGAGGTAGGTGGGGCCTGCCCTCCTTAAAAGACAGACTGACATCGTGAGCTGATGTCGGTGGGGTGTTCCCTAGGTAGACTGCCAGCTAGAAGTTTCCCGTGGTCCTGGCACTTGATGGCTTATTATCAGTGATGACCTGCTGCAAGAGCCTTCCTTGAAGTAAGATCCTGAAATTCAACTAATCGGTGCTAGTTGACTTGGCTTATCTTTGAGCACATAAATGTGCATCTCTCTGTCTGCCATGAGGATTATATAGAATCTCACAAATTAATATACTGGACTAATTCAAAGTTCTTCTCAGTGTATTACTTATTGAGCCATGCCAGAAATCTTGTCACAATGGTTCAAGACCTCTAGTGGATCTCTTCTTGAGGGAACTGGCTGTAAACATATTTAAATAATAATTAGAATTCTTGTTCATACAAATTACAAGTATGCATGCATGCATGCACGTACAAGTATGACCTTTGTACAGGTCACTGCTGAGGCCATATCTAGAGTATGGAGTTCAGTACTGGTGCCCACACCTCAAAAAAGGAACATTAATCTTCTGGAGAAGGTAAAGAGGAGGGCTACAAAGATGACAGCGGTCAGTAGGATAAGGCATATGAGGAGAGGTTGTGGGCGCTACTGAACATGTACTCCTGGAGGAACGGAGAAAGAGAGAGAGAGAGAGGGGAACATGACTGGGACCTTGAAATACTTGAAAGGGATAAATAAGGTAGATGAGGGTATTTTTAATCAGAGAATCAACCATAACATGAGGAGGCACAGTTTTAAGCTTGAGGGGAGGCTTAAAGGGAGGTCAGGAAGCACTTCTTCACAGACAGGGTGGTAGACACTTGAAACGAGCTGCCAGAAGAGGTGATCTCGTTGAAGACAGTAGGCAGCTTCAAGAGAGGCTAGGACAGGCAAAGGGGGAAGGTATGGATCATGGGAAGGGAGGATTTGGGGGGGGGGGCAGGGACAGTAGCTCAAGCTGTGGACCCTGCAATACCAGCAGACTAGATAGACCAAATGGTCTTTTTCAGCTGGCTTCTTTGTATGTTTGTATGAATCTGTGAATATTAATGCCTTTTTTCTTTTTTTATATTTTTCATATATAGTTTAAAAATGGAGTTGACAAACTCCATTTTACCCATTATTCTTCCACTGAGTTTTAACCAGACCACACACTCTTCTCAATTCTTGCTCACATTACTAAACATAAAGAACATGTTCATATTTAGACTATGGTATCAAATACTGTATGAACGTGTTCTTTATTTACAGTATATTTAGTAATCTGAACAAGAACTGAGAAGAGTGGATGGTCTGGTAATACTTGTAATTTGTACTTAACAAAAATTTTAAATTAATATTTGTATGAACAAGAATTGTAATTATTTTTAAATACATTTACAGCCAGCAGAGGTCTTAAAAACATTGGTGACAAGACTTCTGGCATTGGCACAATAAATAATATACTGAGTAGAACTTTGAATTGTTCCAGTATGTTCATTTATAGAAACAGACTTTGACAGTAGATAAGGACTGCTTGGCCCACCCAGTCTGCCCATTTCCTACCTATCGGATAAGCTGCAGATCCTAGTTTTACCAACAGCCTACTTCCTCCTACCTCCACTAGAATTGCCTTATGTCTGTCCCATACATTCTTAAATTTCCCCACAGTTTTGACCCCACAACCTCCTCGGAATGCCATTCCATGCGTCCCACCACCGTCTTTGTGGAAAAAGTACTTTCTCACGTCGCCCCGAGTCATCCCGCCTCTATCTTCAAATTGTACCCCTTGTTCGTGCACATCTCTTTTCTGGAAAATGCTACCTGTTCAACTTTGTCGATTCCCTTGACGTACTTGAAAGTTTCCATCACGTCCCCATTTCCATCCTTTCCTCAAGGGTATTGCATTAAGCTCTTTTAGTCTCTCTTTGTATGGCTTCTGGTGCAGACTCTGCATCATTTCAGTTGCCTCCTCTGGATTGCCTCCATCCTATCTATGTCCTTATGGAGATGGGGTCTCCAGAGCCCTCTGTAATGTCACCGATAAAACATCAAAGAGGACCGGTCCCAGTACTGAACCCTGGGACACCCAGCTTGTAACTTCTTTCTTCAGAGTGGACTCAGTTTACTATTACCCTCGCGCCCTGTTGTCCAGATAATTTTCATAGCTTAACGCCCTGGGACCCACTCACAGGCTGGCTAACTTGTTTATTTTTTATTTATTTATTAAGTCTCGAATACAAGTACCTATGAGTCTAAAGACTTTTACATAGGTTCCACATCAAATCAACCAGAAAATATAATATGAACACCTTAAATGTACAAACAATCTGTAAACAAAGGATGCACTGAAGTTTCAAAGACTGTTAAATGGAACACAATCAAACAGGTAAAAGTAAAACAGTAAACATTAACCCACATCAGCTGGCTATCGTGATGGGAATTATAACAAGAATTATAGTCAGGAAGCAGCCAGAAGATGACTGTCAGTTAGTGTGATAGTCAGCCTAAGACAGACTTAGTCCCAAGGGTGTGGGTGTAAGAGTAAGGTCTAGTGAGGAGGGGGTGGAGAGTGGGAGGTTATATGGGGACTGGGGGGGACAGTCACATTAGCTGTACGCAACAAGGAGCGATCTCAGGAGGTGATTAAAGAGACCCAGCATTGGTGTGCCAAAGGTACTGGTTGGAAGCCCATTTAGCCAACTAGGAGCCCTGTAAGTGAAAGACCATCGTGCCGGAGTTGTTCGACAAAAGGGGACTTGGAAGGCATGACTTGATACATTCTTGGTGGTATGAGGGTTAGGGGCACAGGTAAAAAAAGAGCTGGGAGTTGTTGGGGGGGGAGTAAGGCCTAGGCTGATTTTCTTACCATAAGAAGGTGTGGTA
Source organism: Neoceratodus forsteri (assembly GCA_016271365.2). NCBI lineage: Eukaryota > Metazoa > Chordata > Ceratodontiformes > Ceratodontidae > Neoceratodus > Neoceratodus forsteri. The sequence goes on along the minus strand of CM057457.1, from coordinate 45,327,015 downwards.
CCTAGTTCTGTCACTAAGGTTGAGCCAATTTGTCATGGAGTAGAGGTCACACGTATGCGTCCTGTTGTAAGCACCCAAGACCAGATGGCAGGCTTTATTTAGGGCTAGACTAATTTATTTAACAACGCTTTCAGTGGCAGCACCATAGATGATGAGACTGTAATCAACAACTGAGAGAATGGAACTTGTGACTGCCACTTTGAGGGTCTCTTGCGGCATACAGTTTTGATGCCTATAAAGGACCCCCAGCCTACTGCTGATAGTTTTGGAGACCATATTAATGTGCTCGGAAAAAGACAGAGCACTGTCGAGGATGATCCCAAGGTACTTAAAAGTTTGAACTTGCTCTAGAGGGGTGTGGAGACTGTTCCTAATGTTGAGTGAAGCTACTTTATATTGGTTATGAGGGTTTGCGAAGAGTATGGACTTCATCTTTTTATAGTTCATGATCAGTTTATGTCACATGAACCAGTTGAGACGTTATCTTGGAGAATGAGGGTTAATACCTGGGAGTCTGGGTGACTGGCAAACACCACCACATCGTCTGCATAAAGCAGAAGGTTGCCTGGGCAGCCAAGAGATAGAGAGTTGAGGAAGAGACCAAACAATAAAGGACCCAGAATAGACCATTGTGGAACCCCTGACCAGACTGGTTTACTGGAGAACAATTTATCACCGATTTTACCTGCTGGAATCGACCTTCAAGGTAACTTTTGATCTAGCTCAAAGCCCCAGGAGAGGCACCAATGGTAATGAGGGAGTAAGTAGAAGGGGTGGTTTATGTAGACAAAGCCTTAGTGAGGTCAATGTACACTGACCCCACTAAGTGCTTCGAAGAGGGCATTGTGGATAAATGAGGTATACTGAAGGAGAGCAGATGTGGAACTATGATTTTTCCTGAACTCGTGTTGTTCAGGGCATTGAATATTGTACTTTGCTAGGAACTCTGTTAGCTGTTCAGCCACTATCCTTTTCAGCACTTTTGAGAGAGGGAGGAGGATGGAGATAGAGCAGTAATTACAATGTTGAGCTTGGTCACCTCTTACAAACCAGTGTCACTATTATGCTTTCCAAAGAGAGGGAATTTCTGATGCAGAGCGATTTGTTAAATATTATGGTGAGGGTCAGGAGAACCATCCAATGTCATGCAAGCAGCTTCATATCAAGCGAGTCACTGCTGTAGCACAATATTACCTAGGACCTTGGACAGGTATTTCTGGCAGCCCTGAGGGATATTATTTTAAGACAGAATGGGGGGTGAGCTGCGTTGGGGAGGCCAGTTTTTTTTGGGGTGGGGAGTTAAAGAAGTCAGGAGGAAGTACTCCAGTTAGATCAGTAAAAGCATCATTGAAGGTGTTAGCTATGATCAGGGTATCCTGGGTGATAGTATCATCTACTATACATACAGCATGGAGGGTGGGGATTTACTGGGTTTTCTACTGAGTTCTTTTAAGTTGTCCCAGAATTTTCTACTGTCACCCCAGGAGTTGGAGAGAGTATTTCCTTGTAACAGTGTCTTTTGGTTTGCCTAATAACCAAGGTACAGGAGTTCCTGACTTTCATGTAATTTTGCCAATGCATAGGGTTGCCTGTGGCCTGTGCTAGTTACCATAAGTGGTTCCTGTCGGCCATCAGGGTGAAGGGAAGGGAGTGATCCATGGGTTATTAGTTTATTTTTCCTCAGTTTTTCCTAGTGGGCATAAACATCACAGGCAGCGTTGAACTTGGTTATAAAAGTGGTTCAGGCGTGGTCAACACTGGGCACAGAGTCCAGCATAGACCAGTCCTGGCTGTTAAGATGGGCTATAAACTGGTTTAGTTGGCCCCTCTTGAGAGCACGGTGAAAGGACATTTTGCTTGAAGCTTGGAAGATTTAGTGGACCATAGGCAAGGACGGGGGGGGTCACTAAGAGAGTCAGAACCTCCACATCATTTATTTTGTCAGGTCTGTTAATAAAAATTAGGTCGAGCAGGGTGGAGGTACCAACCCTGTGATTCCGCCTGGTGGGAGAGGTCACTACCTGGGTCAGGTTTACCGCAGTGGCTGCATCTCTGTAGAGAGCTGGATGCCATCCAGTTAACACTGAAGTCTCCTAGAAGCATGTAACTGTGTGGGTTCTACAGATGGACCCAGAGTCACAGAATAAGGGGCAACCTACTATTTTTTGCAGGGATGTTTATTGCTTCATAAACATATCTGGCACCATCAATCAATACAAACACACAAAATAAAAACTTTCGCAAAACAGCAAAATAAAATCATTCAGTAAGGATAGAACCTTCTTACTGCTGGTCAGACGGAACTGACCCTATCTTCTTTGTTACCTGCTCAGTTAGTGCTATAATTACCCACCTACTCGAGTCAGGTGACCTAGCATCATCACAACTTTAAAACAGTATCTAAACCCCTAAAATATAGGTTTAGACTGGATAGACATATTGCAGATGTTAATAGAACCAATAGAAATTCCAAAGTTAATAATAATCCCCTTTTGGGGCTTTTTACTAACCACACTACTATCTCAGTGGATGATTGACTGCAAGCTTACTATAAAACTGGGCCACAAGAGGTCATTGTTCCCCTACAGTGGATTTCAGTTCAATGGCAGCGCTCAAGGAAACCAGACTTCTTTTGCTTGTATGGCACAAGTAGACCTTAAATACAAACAGCAACCTGTAAATAGGACCACTGGGAGGATTGTTAGGCAACAGAGATATTCCCAGGTAATACATTGCGATATGTATTTTAAATTGCAAGTCTGTCTGTGAGAATTTTGATATACTGCAGAAATACCCATACAGTTTAACAGGCTGTACCAAGTGAAATCCCTAATATGTATGAACGTTAAGTTCTCATTCTAATAGGGCTAAAAGGGTTAGAAGAGGTCTGTTTAGGGCGAGTTTAGTTGTAAGGCTGAACGGCAGCAGTAATATCGCTGAAATGTCAAGCCATCGGCTGAAATTGTAATAACTGTTTATTTCAGTTAGCGATTGTTTTATAATTATTGTTCTCTCACCTTCTCTCTCACTTCTCACCCGGGCAGCTTACCTACCCTTCCTTGGATCGGAGCTCCCGGAAGCCTCTGCCATTGAACAGAAAGGTAACAGAGATTGCAGTAGTTTAGGCTGAGACTGCTCTGCTGAATTTCAAATTTGGTGCCTTATTTCTTCTCCATACGGAACAGTCTGCTGCAAACTGGGACCAGCCTCAGAACCTTTGAGCTAGCAAGGGACAAGTAGAGCAACAGCTTTAATTTTAACTTGCTGCTGTGCCTGAAGTTTAACTTCATTTTTTAGAACTAAATTATTTATCAGTGCTGCCCAAGTCACACTGCTGCTAGGCTCAAATAGGGCAATCTGCTCTTCCCGTAAGCGTAACTGCTCCCCACCCTCCCCCACCACCCACCCTTTTCTGGCTATAGATTTATAGTGGGTGGAAGTTATGTGACTAACTCCCCACTTTCCCAACTGCAGCTTATAACAAGACACCAATAGAGGGCGTCTGTTTCTCACACAGAAGCACCTTTGTTCAGCCAGTGGCATTTTCTTCTTCATCGCCATTAAAAACTGGAAGCAAGGGACCTAGCAAGTAATTGGAACAGGAGGCCACATTACAGCACAAGCGGTAGTCTGGTTGTGGTACCTTGGAATTAAAAAGCACCATGGTGTCAAAATATTTTAGGAAATAACACCGTGTTGCCTTATGGCTACTACACTGTTATCCCTATTAATCCTACGTGATGTGATCAGCTGTCTTTTGTTAAAGACTGCTCCCATATAACAATCACTCTCAAAGGCTATAGTGGAACCCCTGGGGCTCAGCCACTGTTTCTAAAACACCCTACTGCAGCATTAGTATGCCTCAAAGGTAAGGCAACTCACACACTAGGGTTCGATTGATCGCCCCACCAGCAACAGCACTGGGCGTGCCCGGTGGGGACAGTTTCATCTGTTACCCATGGCCTCCTGCTAAGGTTTGGAGACGAACCCTGGCCCCTGCACCTTTCTTACAATGGTCCTTCACACACGGCATCAGAATAGCTCATATTAATGTCAGAAGCATTATATCAAAGATTCAGGAACTGGAAGCCTGGGCTGCTACACAAACCCGACATTCTTGTTATCAACTAAATTTGGCTGAAACCTACATCCCTGACACTCTATGCCACATACAGGGCTATAATATTTTTAGAAATGACAGACCAGGCCCTAAGAGTGGGGTTGGGGGTTATGACCCATCTGAAGGATCACATAACCGGTTCCATCACTGCCTCCAGCTTAGCCCAAGAGGCGACCTCGGAATGGCTGCTAATGGAAATTACCATTGGCAAAGCACTCAAGCTACACTTGTTCTGTGCATATAGCCCTCCGCTCGGAGGGATCGAGGGACCTAGAAAAATTATTACTGAAGTCGCCAGTCTCTCAACAGCAAGGGATACCATCATCTTAGGTGATGTCAATCTAAACTGGCTAGACAACAAGCAACACAGTTATGCTGAACTGCTCAAAGAAATGAGCCTAACACAGATCACTGAATCGCTCACGCGCCACAACTCTAGAAGAGGCAATCACATGCTACTTGATTAGATCCTGACAAACCGTGCAGACAGGATTCAGTACCGCTGGAGTCATGTCAGACTCCATCAGTGACCACTCCCCCACTTTCTGTACATGGTCATGCTGAAGAAACAAGCCCCTCTCAAAAATCATCTCCTTCAGGAATTTTGCTAAGGTAGACACGGATGTGCGAATAGAGATCTGGGTGGCAGAGACTGGTCCACCTTCTACACACCGAGGATGTGAACAAAGCACTGGGATTCCTCAGTGCTGCCTTACCTTGATACAAGACAAAGACTGCCCTACGACTACTCAGCATGCAAGGGAGGAAACACTAGATGGGTTACTAGGAACTACTCGCCCTGATGAAAGAGCGGAACGGCATGGGTAACTCACAAAGTTCCACCTACCCCAGGAATTGGGTGTGCACAGGCAATCAGAAACCGCTGCAGGCATGACACCAAATCCTTAAAAGCCTCATATTTCAAGGCCCTACAATCTCTGACCTTTAGTCATCCGCATAGTTTCTGGGCGGCAGTGAACTCTGTCCTTAAACCAACCAAACAACTAGGAGATATCTCCCTAGCAAATTAATCAATCAAAATCTTTATTTTGCCAGGTGGAACATCATTGAGACAAGCTCATTTACAAGATGGACCTGGGGCAAAACAACTGCCAACAGGGTTAAGACATCACAGGTTGAGTGAACGTACATAACAATTACATAGTAATAACAACATAACATATAACCATCGCATGTGACAAGATACTTGCCCCAGAACATAGGTTCAACAGGAGGTAGTGTCATTTAAATACAATTGCATGGATACAGGTAAATAGACGTAAGGTAATGAGCTAAAGTTTATACAGTAAACATCATTGGAGAAATCAAAGTGAGCAGGAGTAGCAGCTCCTGTAGTGTCAAAGTGCGAAGAAGATTGAGATGTAAGAGTCCTCTGATAAGTACGGTAGGCATGGCCTGGCAAGTGGGGTGGGAAGGGGGGTACAAGGAGTGGGGAGGGAAGGTCAGCCGAGATAGGAGAGGGTTGAACATGATGGCCTAGGGAGGAAGGACTGTTCGAAAGGAGAACACAACAGATGCCACAGGCAATGGTTGGGGTTTAAGTCCAATATTTGAAGCAAAGACAGATCATGATGTTGGGACCTCGATTTGGACAATGACAGAAGGGAGGACTCAAATGATGCCTCAGGCAATGGTTGAGGTTTAAGTCCAGAATTTAAAGCAGTAACAAATCGTGATGTTAAGACCTTGACTTGAAACAATGACAGACCTCGGAGAAGGTCCTCAGGAACAAGGATTTGAAGAGGGACAAAACATGACAGGGTTAGCGAGCCTTAAGATTTTCTGGATCTTATTCCAGAGCGTAGGAAGAGTGAAGCTTATTGAGGCTGTACCAAAGCGCGTTTTAACTTTAGGAATAGCAAGAAATAAGATGGTAAGACTTCTGAGAGAATAGGCACTAGGGATGCAGGGAGTTAGGCAGCTTGTGAGGTACTGAGGTAATTTATGAGTAATTGCCTTATATGTGCACAGAATAGCATTCTTTTGCCTCCTGAAGCTAAGGGCGGGTCAGCCTACTGAAAAATAGAGGACTAGCGAGTGACGTTAGGCCTACAAACGGATCCTGAGACTGTGGTGAACCTAAGGAACACCAAATTCTCGAACCTATACTCCACCTAACCCAGCTTCCCACTGGGTCTCAGAGCACTGTCAAGCAGGGTAAAACAACCGTCACGCCACCGTTCTATTTTAAAGTAACATCTCAGTCAGATACACATTGCCTCTTTAAGTCTCTACCCAACACGGGCAGCACAGGAAGTGATGAGGTCACACCACAATTCCTCAAGCTAGCATCGGCAGCTGTATCAAAACAACTCTCGGACATAATTAACCTTTCTTTGATCACCGCCAAGGTGCTTGAAAAAGTGGTCCACCGTCAGCTATCGAAGCACACTGATAAAAACAGCCTGCTATCCATGGACCAGCATGGTTTCTGTAGAGGCTTCAGCACTATCACTGTACTTACCAAATTCACAGATCATATGCTCAGTGAAACAGACAAAGGTACCCTCACAGGGGCTATATTTGCTGACCTATCAAAAGCCTTTGATATGATTGACCATGCGATGCTACTAAACACCATCTTCCCTGGCCTTCCCCAACGCCGTCATAAACTGGGTACCTAGCTACTTGAATGAAGGACCCAGCTGGTGATACTGGGCATGTCCCATCAACTCCACTCCAAGTGCGGACTGGTGTTCCATAGGGTTCCATATTAGGTCCCCTACTGTTCTCTCTTTTGTTAACTCCTTACTGCTGAACCCTTAAACTAAACAGAATAATGTACACGTATTACCTCAGTCTCTTCAAAAGCAGAAACAACCTCCTGGGTTAAACCTCAACCTAAATGCAGTCTTTAATGCAACAGTACACTGGTTCACACAGCACAGGCTTCTCAGAACACCAAGAAAACCAAAGTGTACGCTGTGTGGCTTCAAACAAAGCTCTAAAGTGCACCCTTGACAACACTAAAGCCCTCAACATACTATCCCTGATGGTTCAAACCTCAAGCAGCTAAGAGACTTCAAATACCTGGCGGTCTCACTTGATCTAGCCCTACGCTTGAGTACCACATCAGCTCAGTAATAAAGAAGGTAAACCAGCATATACGAATGCATTATACAATTAGGCATCTCCTGTGCCCGAGGCAAGAGTAGCGATTGGGAGGGTCACCTCCTCCCCATACTTGAATAACTGCTCTCCAGTAATAGCCCTTGCACCCCTTTCTCTGTTCAATCGCATGAACATAGCCTATAACAACCTATGCAGATTCGTCCACCCAAACCCCATACTGTACTCACCACTGTCACCTTTACCAATCTCTGGGATGTCTTCCACCCTCCAAGCGGAGAGGCCTCACGCCAGAGCTGCTTATCTAAAATCTTGCAAGTAGCAGGATCACCTCTGGCAGGGCTGCTAACACTAAAAAGTAACTGACACGAACTGAGGTCCTCTGGCTGCCAGCTGCTGGAATACAATACTGAGCTAGGAAGGAGAGTTTCATGCAGCACCCACGCTATGGAACTCCTCCCTAATGAACTGCAGGCTCTGGTTTCACCCTACACAATTAAATGAGACCTCCAGGAACTTTTGTTAGATAGATCCTTATGCACATGCCATACTAAGTGATGGTAAAGGCCTGCTGGACACCCCATTTGCAGTGTATGGCAAGTCCAGTAACACAGATGCAATTATTGCTATAAGCTGGATTCCTGTACAGCAAATGTCCTGGAAACAGTGATCAATCGATTGTTGCAGGTTTGCTATATTGCTACTCTATCTTCATAATTTGTACTGTAACTGTACCTGGTGATTTTCTGTTTCTCTCCTCTCTACACCGTACCTGTAAAGTAACTGTGTATTGTACTTGATTTGCCATCTGAGTGGCCTGGGTTGTGCATGAAAATAGTCCCTAGGATCAGAGCACCTTCCCGATAAATAAATAAATAAATACATGAAGGAGGTGCTGTTGAGCATTCCTACTAGGCAGGCACACCTAAGATCAGCTCTGTGCTTCAGACAATTTAATTAAAAAAAAATACTAGCTAAATTAAAATTTAGAATAAAATAAAATAGTATCTTAGCAGCCTACTTTTTTCCGACATCGATTGGTGCTAAAAAGAAAGATGGTCGCATGCAGAAGCCAAGTGGAACTAGTTCCAAAGTTCCACCACCATCAGCAACACAGGCTGCGATCTCCATGTCGACGATGGTCGGACTGGAGCCTCCGTGGAGAGCCCTTCAGGCCTCAAGGCAGGCCATAGATTTAAAAGTAGAGTCGCTCCTGCAAAAGTTTGTGGACCAGGATGTCAAGATAGAAGTGGCATCTCTAACTGCCTAATCCGCTGAAAAAACGGGCACTAAAGCGCTAGTTATATCAGCCAAATTGGTGCAGGAGAACAACCAATTGAGATACCGACTTGAAACTTTGAGAATGCCAATCGACTCATACGCTCGATTGTAGGCTTGCCAGAAGGAAGTGAGGAGGAGATCTTCTGGGATTCCTGCAAGGTTGGCTCCATGCAGCACTAAATTTACCCCATTCTACAACTGCAGGTCAATTGATCAAAGCTCACTGCATTACAGCACGTGCAGCAGGGCTGGGGGCAGAAGTTCTTTGAACTGTTCTGGTGGTTATGACTAGCTCCTTGATGAGGGATACTGTTCTCTATGCAGCCAGATCCAAGGGAAATCGAAACTTTGATGGGACTTCAGTGCATTTATTCCCAGATCTTTCATTTGCCACCAGGAATCGTCGAAAGAAATTCGATGCTGTCAGGGCTCGTCTTAGAAGCCTGGGGATCACCCACTCCTTATTAATGCCTGCCCACCTTAGAATCCACTACGGGGGATGCACTTATCAGTTCTCTGATCCAGTGGATGCAGGGGAAAAGGTGGAAGCATTAGCTAAGGAATTCCACTGACGGAGGTCCTGATCAGCTCGGAGTCAGAAATGAGACTTGAATTATGAACATATTGGGCCAGTAATGTACATTATTTTGCCTCTTCTTATTGAAGTGGTTTAGATTTGAGAACAAGTTGTGAAAGTCTCTCATACCATAAAATAGATAATTAATTATGGCTTTTCCTAAGCCACTGAAGCTGAGCATGGTTTTGTTTCTAGAAGTACTGAAAATGTTATGCACAAAATACTAGGAATGGGGTCGCATCAACTTTATAGGTTGAGTATAATCTAACATTCTTGTTTTTCCATTTTGGACTTAACCACCAATACCTTTGTAGGATGCGATTTTGTGTACTATTCATTATCTTGGGAATATTTAATTATTCCCCACTGCCTTAAGCCAGACTGTTTAGTCTATTTGTAACCTGATACATTGGATGTATGTACAACAAACATGTGATGCCTGACAGAATGATCTACTATATGTAATTGCAATTTTACTTTAAATGCAATAAACAAAGTTAAAAAAATAAATACATAAATTTCATGGTCAATCTGGCTTGCTTTACAGAAACCTGGCTGGGTGATGATGCTGGTCCAGTTTTGAGGCAGCGCCTGCCGGTTTCTCTGTGTGCACTGCCTGGGGAAAGATCACAGGGTGGAGGGTGGCTACCTGCTTAAAATCCGATTTGAACCTGGTGGTTCACCCAGTGGGGACACTTCATTTGAATGTGCAGTTGTGCACAGAGGTCCAGGTGCTGGCTGCAGAATCCCCTTGTTTACCGGCCTCTGAATATGAGAGATTTTCTGCAGGAAATAGTGGCCTTAGTCACTGACCGTGTCAGAACTGGCCGAGACGGATTATTCTGGGCCATTTCAATGCCTGTGTTGATGACGAACATGTCCTCCAGAAAATTAAATCCATGAGCCTGGCACAAACAGTTGCCACTGCAACTCACCAGCATGGGCACACCTTGGACTTGGTGTTCCACCTGGGGCTTGAAGTGGAAAACTTCAGGATTAATCGGATTAGTTGGTAGGATCATTGCACCATTAGCTTTAATTTCTGGGCACCCCTCTGCAGTCCACACCCAGTGGTGATGGTCCAATACCACCCTTTATGATAGTTGAGGCCGGACGGACTTATGGCGGTGCTGGATATCTCCGGTTTGGTGGCAGCATGCACTGGGGGTTCGGAGAAAGCTGTAGTGACTTATAATAGGGTAAATCGGTGTGGCCTCTGACCTCATAGAGCCAGTCTGTGACACCATTGGTTTTGGGACTTGGTCTGATGCAGTTTGACAAGTTGAGGAGATGAATGGAAGGGTAGAACTTGGAGCACTGTGGAAGTTGGAGCATTGCTGGAGGTGATTAGGGGCCTGAGACAACAAACTGACTTTGAATATTCATTACAATAAATGTGAAAGGTCAACTCCCTATAAGAAGGCAGAATTCCTGCCCAGGGAGATTGTGGCTGGAGGGAATCAACCAGCTCAGCTTTTTCAGGTGGTGGTCAGGCTTCTGCATCCGGCCTGTGAAGGATGTTTCATTCGCCATGTGCTAGGAGTTTGCTCAGTTCTTTTCAGACAGAGTGTCCTCTATCAGGGCAGGGATCTCACCAAATGGGCAGTTACGGCCCAACAGTGTTGAGCCATTGAGAAGCACTAGCTGTCAGTTGTCCTGGGAAGAGTTTTCGCTAGTGACGGTAGATTAGTTGGGAAGGTAATCTCGAGTTGCAACAAACATATTTAAACTGGATTGTGGTTTGACCCAGCTTCTAGTGAGCCATGTAGGGCAGCTGGGCCCAGTGTTGCCACAGCTATATGGAGTTCTTACATTGGAGGGATCTTCCCACCTGCACTGAAAATGCACTGGTGAAGTCCTCTTGAAAAGCCATCATTTGACCCAGATGTCTTGACAAATCACCGACCTTTCTCTAACTTGCCTTTTTAGGCAAGGTTATTGAGAAGGTGGTTGCATTGCAACTAGTGGCACACCCGCAACTGTTAACATTTTGACATTTATGAGCCTCCAGTCAAGGTTCACGTCAAGGCACAGCAATGAAACGCATTGGTCAGGGTGTATAAAACCTGCTGAGGACAAGGGATAGAGGAGAGTGGCCAATTCATGTCCTCCTCAATCTCTCATCAGCATTTGACACCGTGGACTATGGGTTCTTACTGGATCAACTCAGGGAGTTTGTAGGACTCACAGGCAAAGTCATCAGCTGGTTTGATTCCTACCTAATGGACAGAACATCAAAAGCAGTGATGAGAAGTTTTTCCTCACTCCCCATGGACCTGTACTCTTGTGAACCTCAGGGTCGGTCCTTTCACCCATGCTTGGGGTGTATATACTACCTCTGATCAGGCCCATTAGACAACATGGAGTTGGGTTTTATTGCTATGTACATGATACTCATCTCTGTATGTCCTTTGCACCCCTGACACATGGTGTAGTGGATGTGCTATATCAGTGCTTGGCTGAGATCTAGGACTGAATGTCATTTAGCTGGCTAATACTCAATCTAGACAAATCTGAAAAACCGGCGACTGTGCTGGGTCCAGACAGGGGCAGCAGCTGTGAGGGAAGCAGGGATGTGTCTCGGCATCCCTAGGCTTTTGGCTGCTATGAAAGTGTAGAGTATTGGTGTTATTCTGGACAAGGGCAGACATATGAGGCTCAGGTGTCTGCAGTAATCCAGACTGGCTTTACCATCTGAAGAACAACACAGCCAGATTTGATCCCTTTATCCCCCACCCCACCCCACTCCCAGGACTTGCCCACTTTGTAGATACTTCACGGTTATACTACTATAACCCACAATACCTCAGGTTCAGTGGAGTTACTAGCAGTGCCTGCAGCTGGTACAGAAACCAGCTGCTAGGCTGTTGACCGGTCTTCCGAGGCAGAGGCAGCACTATGGGAACTGCACATGCTGCAAGTTATGGCGCTCCACAAGGACATAGACAGGATGGAGGCAGTCCAGAGGAGGGCAACTAAAATGGTGCAGGGTCTGCACCAGAAACCATACGAAGAGAGACTAAAGAAGCTTAATATGTATACCTTCGAAGAAGGGGGGGGGGCATCTCAAGAGAATCAACAAAGTCCAAGAGGGTAGTATTTTTCAGAAAAAGATGTGCAAGAACAAGGGGGCATAGTTTGAAGATAGAGGGGGATAGATCAGGGACAATGTTATGGAAGTTTTTTTCACATAGAGGGTGGTGGACACATGGAATGGCCTTCCAGAGGAGGTCGTGGGGTCACAAACAATGGGGAAATTCAAGAATGCATGGGACAGACATAAGGCAATTATAGTGGGGGATAGGAGGATGTAGGCTGTTGGTTAACTAGGATCTGCAGCTTATCCAACAGGTAGGGAAATGGGTAGACTGGATGGGCCAAGCAGTCCTTATCTGTCATTAAAGTCTATGTTTCTATAAGGTTTGTTAATAACCTACAAGGCCTAGGCCCAGGTTACCTATATGATCGCTTGCATCATTACTAACAGCGCACACCCCCTGTTTCACAGAGGAAGGTCTCCTGTTGTTTCTAGGGCTAGGTTTAGAACGCCGGGGACAGGTCCTTTGAGGTAGCAGGTCCAGTTCCTGGGAATTTGCTCCCATGGGCCCTGAGGGAGGACTCCTCATAGGCTTTTTAAAAGGGTTTTAAAATATACTTATTTACTCAGGCTTATAGGAATGATATTCCCCATCATTTTACAATATGAACAAAATATACAGTAGTGCAATTCAGTCACTGTTTATATTGTTGTATTAGAGGCTATTATTTATATTTTGTATTCATTGCAAAACTATTAATGCATTAGTTAGTTAAACAGACAAGTAGGGAATGTGGTGGTAGGGTTTCAACCCAAAACCCTCACCCACACCTTGAAGCAGCAAAGAAAATATGTTATGGTTTAGATTGTCATGAGTCTTGGCAAATCAAGCATGGGGTCTTCTTTGGGGTTATCAATCCTAACACTCCCCACATTCCTTCAACAAATCAGCTCAGATGTGCAGACTAAGAGAATGAAACAAGCCTTATCGTTGATAACCCCAAGGCAGATCCCTATGCTTGATTTATCAAGACTCAGGACAGCGTAAACCATAACATTTTATCTTTTTGCCATTTACAGCGTGGGGTGTTGGTTGGAAACCCTAACACCACATTTCCCTACATTTGTCAGTTTAACCCTAAGTGGTGCATTAAAGAAATTTTTTGCAATAAAATTTTCCTTACTTACTGAGGCAACAGAATCATGTTTCTATGTATCGTCTTTCATGCAGGTCACTTTCAAACATATCCATGTGATTACAGAAGCGCAGGGCCCTCTGAGCCCAGTGCTTCTGTGCCTCCATTTATCCACATGTGTATGTGGGGATGCGAAGCACAGGGCCCTCTGAGCTCTGCACTTCCATTCATAACAGAGCAAGTTATGTGTCCCCTTGTAATTGTTTTTCTTGTAATGGTGGACCATTTTCAGTTCTTAGGAGCTTAGTGCTGTACTAGTCATTAAAACCTTTCCAATGATATATACATTGTCTGTTAACTCCAAAGACTGACATAGTTACAGCATGTTATTTAAGCTGCAGTGTTATCTAATGGGAACTGTAATTTTATGATTTTTATATGGCCCCTAAATTTTTTTGGGGGTATAGGTTACGCTGTAGTACTCAATCTAATCATTTTATACTGAAAAACAATAACCAAAACTTATGAAAAATTACAGTAATAAAATGGAGGCAGTACAGCCTAGTGGTTTAAGGCTCTGAACTGCAAATCTGGAGACTTGGTTTGACTCCACAGCCCCCACTTGCATACTGTATGACCCTGAGCAAGTCACTTAACTTCCTTGTGATCTCAGGTCGCACCTGTAAACAAGCTTTCAGCTCTGGGTGACTTTCCTGGTTAAAAAAAAACAACTAAAGAATAAACATAACACATATTAATCAAACTCCCAACTTAACCCCACCAAACTCCACCCTCAACAAAGGAACAGACCGAAAGATAGGGGACCCAGTATAACACAATAAAGAAAACATGCTTCAAAAGTCTTACAAATAATGTTAACAATAAAAGATAAGGGAGTCCTCCCCAAGACCATTAAGGAGAAAACAGCGTATAAAGCCTACTCCATTTCTCATTGTAAATATGAAGCTTGTTATAGACACTGGCTATTATTTTCTCCAGTCGTAAGTTTGAGAGGAATTTGTTTAGCCATTCTCAATTGTCTTGATCTTTCCAGTATCTCAGAAAATCAACTTAACAGAACCAGAGATCATAGCTATATAATATTTACGAGTTTTATCTTGTATTTTATCATAATTTCCTATTATACGTATTTCAGGAGTAAAAAAGTGGTCAAGATCCAGAAGAGGATCCGCTTTAGACTGTATGGTGAGCCATAAAGGTCGAACTCTGGAGCATTCTCAGAAAAAAGTGCAGTAAAGAACTCACAGAATTATAATCTTATGTACCCATTTGATTGAGTGACATCTATTTTAAATAGACGCTAGGGAGTATAGTACAAATTATGGTAAACACTAAATTTGAGTAAGGCGATGCCTTTCCTAAGTATACATATCACGCCTAACCCCCAACTAAAGTGTCCAGAAGGGAAAACTGAATCCCAATGACAAACTCTGGATAAAGTGGGAAACACTTTCGATAAAAACAAAGTATACAACGGACAAAGAATGAGGTTGGGATGCCTTATTGACGGCTAAATTTAAAAAAATCTTGATAATCTGTATATAGAGGACTCAGCTAAATGTGTCAAACAAATGCTTACATTGAAATAATTTGTAAGAAGACTGGATGTCCATTAGAAATGCAGAAAGAGACCTAGAATAGCCATTATGGAAAAAGCAGTCAACCTATCAACTGGTAATTGGGTAGGCTAATCCTTGGGAAGGCATTTACGATTTACCTTAAAATTAGGATTACCATATAAAGTGGCTGGGAAATATCCTGGGCAAAACGAAATGTAGTAGTTTCCTAGCTGGGCATAAACCTTAAGTGAAAGACCAATGACAGTCTCTAATCTCTTTAGGGAGTGTTTTGATACAGGCAAAGGGCACTGCAGAATGAGAAATTCTCGCTTTGCTGTACCTAGTTCTAAATCTAACCAAATAGGTATATATCTATAGGTGGCACTTTTGATATTGGATGTGAGCCATCTCAAGTATTTAGTGGCATGGCTAGCAAAATAGTAAGGTTGCAAAGTAACGTAACTTAAGAGCGCCATCCACACATAGACAATTTATTATAGGCTCAATGGGGACATTACCTAACCAAATGAAATCAGAAACCAAATTATGGACTTCCTTATACTAGAACATAGGTAAATACATATTTAACATATTTACGGGATATAAAAGTCGGGGTAGTATATTCATTTTAAATTACATTTATTCTACCCCAGAGAGTTACAGGGAGCGGTTTCCAACAAAGTCCTGTTTCATTTTCATTAAAAGCACATAAAGGTTTAATTTAAGTTGGATAGGATTTCTAGTAATATCTAAGCCTAGATACTTAATTTGATTGGGGACCAGGTCAACCCCCATTTAAGAATATCTGCCTTAAAGACTGCCGCATTTAAAGGCATTATAATGGAATTCTCAACATTTAATGTGTAATTAGCCAAGTTGCCATACTGCTGTATTGTTTCCAGGGTAGCCAGTAGGGATAAAACATAGAAAGTGACAGCAGAAGGGGACCATAAGATCCATTTAGTCTGCCCCAAACATTTTTAATAGGATGCTAATAGGGATTTTGATGGATAAGTAATAAGTAAAAGGATATCATCCGCATATGCTGACAAAACAGGTGGCCTATTATTAACGGGTATACCGGTGATAAGGGGATTACTGTTTAGCTTCTAAAGTAAAGGCTCTAGATACAAAACTGAATAAAAAAAGGAAATGGGGGATAACCTTGTCTATGGAGTTCAGTACTGGTGCTAATACCTCAAAAAGGGACATTAACCTGCTGGAGAAGGTCCAGAGGAGGGCTACAAAAATGATAGCTGGTCAGCAGGGTAAGGCATCAATCAATCAATCAATCAATCAATCAAATCTTTATTTATCCAGGCGATCACCGTTGAGCAAGCTCATTTACAAGGTGGACCTGCTGTTGTCAAGGATAGTTATACATACATAGATTAGCGGTGCAATACGCAAAATGTTTTAAGTAAAAAAACAGACTTACAAATAAAAGGTACAATATATACATTCCAAGTACACATGTGGGAACATACAAGCAACACATGACATTATTGTGGCATATTCAACCTTCATATACATGGAAGTTAAAGTAACACATTTATCCAGGCCTCTATAGAAGGGTACAAATTATGATCATTTCATCCCTCAGAAACTAATTTTTAGCTTGGAGGTGACCAAGGCTTCAATAGGGCCCATGTTAACAACTGTAACAACTATTAGAGTGGCATGAGGGAGAAGTAAAGGAAAAAGTGCCAAGGGTTCCAAGGCCAACATGGCAGCTGACTATTGAACAAGTTAGGTAGGGAAGAGAGGGGTTATGTTCATGGCTGCATGTGGTAGGGCTAGAAAGGAGCTAATAACAGGACCAGTAGGAACTATGGAAACATTTACAGATTTCGCAAATGTTTTGTCATAAAGAGTCCTAAACATCATACTGACAGGAGAGCTAAGTTTCAGTGAGCTTTGAATCCTTTTCCAAAGTGAGGGCAAAGCGTGGCTTATGGCTGCCCTACCAAAGTGGTTACTGATCCTGGGAATTTTAAGGGAAATTAGTGAGTGGCTTCTTATGGCATAGCTACTTGGTGGACTTAGGGGGAGGCAGGCAGCAATGTAATCCGGGAGTTTGTTGGTAAGTGCTCGAAATGTCCAAATAGCTGCATTTCTATGCCATCTGTATTGCAGAGAAGGCCACCCTACTGCAACGTATAACGAGCAGTGGTGTGTGGAAGATGGAAGGCCAGTTAAGAATCTTAAGGCTCTGTGGTACAGTACATCCAGTTTTGCAAGTTGTGAGACAGAGCATTGGCCATAGATAATGTCAGTGTAATCAATTAATGAGAGGAATGTAGAATGAACAAGCTGTCTTTTTTCGGTCTCAGTCAGGAGATGTTTAATTCTGTAAAAGAGGCCAAGCCTCTGCCTAAGCTTTTTCAACAGTTCTTCAGTGTGCTCCTTAAAGGAGAGTTTGTTATCCAGCCATATACCCAGGTATTTGAATTTCGGCACGAACTCAAGTTTTTCACCAAGTAGGGTGGTTATAGGAGGAGCTGTACCAACGGCTGCAGTGTTGGCCCCAGAGCTGGATGGTGCAAACAGCATAGCCTTGTTTTTTTTGCATTTAGCAATAACTTTTTGTTGATGAGCTGGTTTTGCAGCTTATTGAATTCGGCTTGCAATGCAGAGCATGCGGCTCCATAGCGAGTCTCGATTAGGTAAAGCACTGTATCATCGGCTAATAAGTGGATACTGGCTTCCTTTGATTCCTAAGTCCAAGTTGTTAATATAGATGGTGAACAGTAGTGGCCCAATATGGATTCTGTGGGACTCCTCTTTTATTGGTTTGAGGGAGAAAGCTCTCCTTCGGCCTTGATTTGTTGCTGCCTATCAGTGAGGTGGTTCTGGAACCAATCCAGTGAGACTGAGTCCATGCCTATGGTATTTAGAGTGAGAGAAGTAGACAATGGTCGACGGTGTCAAAAGCCTTGCTAAGATCTAAAAACACCGCGACAAACAAATTTTGATTGTCCAGGTCCTGCCAGTCATCAGTGACTTTGGCCAGTGCCGTAATAGTGCTGTGCTTAGTTCTAAATCCAGACTGCATGGGGTTAAGCAATTCAGAGCTGTCTAGGAAAGATCTCAACTGTGTATCCACAATTTTTTCCAGCATTTTCGAAAGTATAGGTAGTAGAGAGACTGGCCTATAATTATTCAGGTCACTTGGGTCCCCAGCTTTAAATAGCGGAATAACATGAACAGTTTTCCATTCCGCGGGGAGAGAGCCTTGGGTTAGAGACAGGTTGAATAAGTGTGTTATAGGTGCTGCTAGTATGTGATATGCTATTTTCAGAAAGTATGGGTCGAATGAATCGGCTCCTGCGCTTTTTCTAATGTCTAGCTGTAGCAGAAGGTCTTCAACTTCTTTTATGGTGATTGAGGAAAGGAGAAGGTCATACTTTTGTTTTTGTTTGGTGGCTGGGCTTTGAGCAGTGGCCGAAGACTACTTACTGGTGCTTTATCGAATGCCAAGCCTGCGGTGGCAAAGTGGTTATTGAAGGCTTGGAGAATCTCAGATTTATCAGAGACAGAGACATTGTCGATGGTAATTTTGGATTGGAGCACACTACCTGGTGAGTAGCCAGACACTTCCTTTATAGTGGACCAGAACTTGGTAGGGTTATTGGATGCAGAGAACAATTCATTTTGATAAAAAGTAGCCTTAGCCTCCCTGGTCATTTTTGTACAGGCATTTCTAGCTGACCTAAACAGACACCAGTCAGAATCGGCATGTGACTTCCGGGCCTTTTTCCACAGCTGGTCTCTTTTGAGTAAAGCTTTCTTCGGGTCTGGTGAAAACCAGCGGCAGGTCCTGGTTTTTATTCGAGCTTTGATCATAGGAGCATGGGTATTTAGGGCACTGGCTATGATTTCATACAAAACATCATAGGCATCACTTACTGATTTAGCTAGGTAGAAACTCTGCCAATGCATAGAGTTTTTAAGATCATTGAAATAGGCCAGAGGGTCAAAGTTCCGTCTGGATCTTTTAGCAGAGAACTTTGATGTGGATAACGGTTTGGGGATGGTTCTGATGCCAGCTATGAGGCAGTGGTCACTAACATCAGCTGGGAGGATACTGGCATGTGAAAAGTAGTGGGTTCATGGCAAGAGCATAATCCAGGAGGCTGCTTCTCATTGGATTCTTATTGTTGATGCGAGTTGGTTCAGATATAAGTTGGGTGAATCCAGTGAATCACAGAATTGTTTTAAGGGTAGTGATCCGCTAGTTAGCCAGTCATAGTTTAGGTCACCTAGTAAAATTGTTTCCATAGGTGTTGCATCCATTAGTGCTGACAGATGAGTCAGGAGCTGTGGTCCTGCTGCAGGTGGTCTATAGCAGCCTATTACGCGAAAAGCCACAGAGTGAGATGGTTCAACTTTGAGGGACAGGCATTCGAATCCTCCAGCAATGGAAGTAGCATCTAGTACAGATACTGTGAATATGTTTTTAACATAAATGCTACTCCCCCCCCACAGTCCTTCTATCTGCTCTGAAAAGTAGGTAATTGGGGATATTGACCTCACTGTCCGGTGTGGATGCTCGGAGCCAGGCATACGAGGAGAGGCTGAGGGCACTGAACATGGGCAGGGACAGTAGCTCAAGCTGTGAACCCTGCAACATGAGCAGACTAGATAGACCAAATGGCCTTCTTCTGCTGGCTTCTTCGTATGTTTGTAAGTACCACAGTGCAGTTTAAATGAGGTGGAAAGTACCCAGTTACCATAAATTTATGCACTCGATGCTGAATATAAAACTTTTAACCAAGCAATAAAAGCATCTGGAAATCCAAAATTGTTAATGTAAGTAAAAGAAAAAGACCAATCGATTGTCAAAAGCTTTCTCTGCATCTAGAAACACCAATGCCAAAGGCACCAAGGAGACAGGGCTGTGCCAACGACTGTAAGGGCCCCCCTGCAAAATATTTTGTGGGACCCACCTCCCCACCAATAAATGTAAAATAACCATTAGAGCATATGACTTTTTTTTTTATAGCGTGAGTTTTTTTTGTATCAGTCCTGCTGAACATACATAGTTTGTCCATGCTGCCCCCCTTTGCTGGCACCATGATCAGAGAACTGAACAATATAATTTGCCCTTGTACCTCCTGGGGACACCAGCACCAAGATTAGATTTTTGAGTAATGGGCCTTATTGCTTCTTTGTTCTGTACCCCCCAACCATTAAACTGGAGTTAGAATCTTGTGACACCCCTGATGGCAGACCCGGTTTCAAACGGATTAGCAATTTCCAAGGTGAAACTTGCAAGTTCCTCTGTGAGAAAAGGTTTTCTTAATGCTGATCTCTGAGTCAGTGGACCCCCTAACAGTGTGGGCCCTACTGCAACCACAGCTGTTGCACCCCCCCGATCGCTGCCCTGCAAGGAGAGTCTCCAGACTCTGAGCAAATATGGACCAACTTTCAAAAATGGTCAGAGGAGAGCATGGTGGACATAAAACCTACCCGTCCATTAGACATTAAAGAGGCCCAGGCCTGGTTAATTCTGTTGGCTAGAATTCTGGTAAGTATTTTAATATAGTTCATTACTGAAATCAGTCTATAAATTACCAACTATCTACATTTTTCATAGGCTTGGGTAACAAAATGATTAAAGCCTACTGTAGGGAAGGATCTGAAATGCCGTGATCATAAATATATGTAGAGAATACAAACAAACAAAAAAGGGTTAAAACATCTGTAAAAACTTTTTAAAGTTTGCAGACAGGCCATCTGGACCAGATGTTTTATCTGAGATAGAGGCTTAATGGCATCAAAAATCTCTGCACAAGAAATAGGTTTAGCCAAGTTATTTTGTTGGTCTTTAGAGAGCTTGGGAAGATGAAGTCCTTTTAAGAAGGATTTATTTTCAAAATTTTTTTTTTTTTTTGCTCTTTATGCCCCTTCTCTCCCCAGTAGTCACCACTCAGTAGGGAGCTCTATACTGTATGCCCTTCTAGCTCCTTGGGAACCGGTGTACCCACCCCCGTCCTGCCTCAGATTGTTCCCCCCCCAGGTGAGGAGGGAGGAGTTCCCAAGCCATCCCCTCCACAGTCCGCAAGTGTGCATCGGGTAGCGCAGCTGGGCCACCCCTCAAAGGGGGGGGGGCCTGATTAGAGTCTAGAGGCAGCAGAGTCCAGTCTCCCAGCGACTGGTGTGGGGGGGGTTCTTCTTTCCGTCCTCCTCAAGGACATCGGCACTCAAGGGGATCCAAGGATGCAGGGCAGGTTGAGATGTGCCGCTACTCCGGATCCCAGCCGATGTCCTTCCCTCCCAAGTTTCTGCGGTCCCGCTGCACCTCCACCTGTGGTCACTCATCAGGTGGCAGTAAAGCAGTAGGACTTGAAGCCCACCCTCCCCAAAGGAGGAGGAGAGCAGCCCCTTGGGCACTCCATCCTCCTCCCCTCCCGACCAGAACGAGATCACTCCTGATCCCGGGTTGTTGGTATCGCAAGCGGTAGTGCTATGACTGTGCTGGCAGGATGGCCTTCATTTCTAAATCTGAAGGAGGAATAGGGCCATAGAGTTTGCCATAAAAGTTTTCAAATTCTTTAATAATATCTCTAGGATTAGTTTAACACTATTGTCTGACTCAGAAATGATAAGCGGGAAGAAGGCGCGAGTTTTCCAATTTTTTAAGACGCAACACCATTAGCTGACCCACCTTTTCACCTTGATCTAAACAGGTGGAGTGAGTTTTAAGGGTGGCATATTCCGCTTGTTCCCGGAGTAAGTCTTCATATTTGTCTCTAAGGGATGTTAATTCAATCTAACTGACTTTGGGGTAGAAGGGTTACGTTCTAGGATCTAATATCAAGTAAGTCAGGAAGCATGGGCATTCCTCATCTTTTTCTGTGTGCTGCAACACGTAAGAAGCTCGCCTGATAAAACACTTCAAGGATGCCCATTCCTGGTCAACACGATCCACGGAGACAAAGATGGTTCTAGCACAGAGAGATGCACAATGTTTGATCCAGTCAATAACAGACTCATCCTTGAACTGGTGGTTAACTTTCCAAACAGTGTCCATTTCCTGGCCCACATGTGGAGAATAGTATAACCAAACTAAGGAGTGATCCGACAGGACCCTAACATGAGCCAATACCCACAAAATGAGTTCCCCCAAGAATGCTGCCACTTACCAAAAAGTAATCAGTCCTAGAAAAGGACTGGTGAACAGGAGAATAATTTGTATAGTCTTTAACAATCAGATTAAAAATAAGCCAAGGATCACATTGTCCCAGGGTGTCAACAGAAGACATAGACCTGGTGTTTTCAGGAGACAGGGCCATGAGTTTCTTTTTTACTTGTCCAAGTCCGGGGTAAATGGAATATAAAAAGGTGCAATTATGTTAATTAAATTGACAAAAAAAAAAAAAAAAAAAAAAAAACAAGGCTATCAGCGTTAGGCCCATACACACTCCCCAAATGAGTATTCGTGTGATCGAGTTGGCCAGAAATAAAAATATAAAACGCCTTCTGGTACTTCAATGATTTAAGATAGTTGTAATAATACCTTTCCCAATCAGGACTCTACACCCCCCACCCCACTGTCTTGAAGAATTACCAGCTGCATACACGTGGTCAATGCCTGTTTTACATAAAGATAGATTCAGAAACCAACGGGTGGGTTTCTTGAAAAAATTGTAAATTGCTCTACAGTCCAAGCGCTTTCAAATGTTTAAGAATCCGGTATCTCCTGGTCTTGGATCAGGCTCCCTTCACATTCCAAGTAGCATATTTAATCCTACTGGCCATTAACTGTCAACCCATACCAATAGAAATCATCTAAATGGCCCTAAATGAAATAATAAACTACAATGACTGAACTCCATATTCCCTTGTATGCTCCCCTCAAAGCAAAAAACAACATCAACCCCTTCCCCTTTTAATATTCATCAGCTCAAAGCATAACATATAAACAAACTGACATAATAAGAACATTATGTAACCCAGATATACCCCATAAAACCAAACACTAACCAGAAGTAAGACCTCCCCTGGCCCTATAGACCACAGCTACCAATTTGCTAGGTTCATGATGAAGTCCCCGTCGACCTACCAAGCTCGCAGCCTGAACCATTTGACTATATAAAAAGAAATTAAAACATACTAGTTAACACATCTCAACTTTGTTGTCCATTACTGGGAAAGAGCTCCACCCAAAGAAATGAAACCTTAAATAGTAAAAAGTTTAACAGAATTGGGAAAATTACCTTCATAAAGAAACCTGGTAAAAAAGAAAAGAAAGTAGTGAGAAAGAATTAAAAGGGAAAGGGTGAAGCATCACAGTTAAATCAAATGGAGAAATACTACAAAGAAACAAAACATAAAATGAAAGAAAAGTATTTTAATTGGAAATATGAAAAAGAACCAAGAAAATCTAAGACCACCAGATACACAGGCACCAGAATGGAATGAAAGTAGACAAGAAAAGAGACCCCACTAACAGCAAATAAAACAAATAATTCCAGAAATGGAAAAATAAGTGTCAGTATTAAAAAAAGGAACACCAGCTACCAGACTAACTGCAAAAACTAGGTGTTAAATAATTAAACATTGACATTAGCATGAAGCCAAAAAGTAGTATCTATATCATATAATACAACACTTCAAACACTGAGAACCACAGAAAGCACAGGGAGAATAGCCATGTAATAATGTAATATGAACAATTTGAGGTAGTCCAAACAAAAGAAGCACCTTGAATGAATTGCCAAAAAAAATGATATGGCATTATCTATATTTAGACTGCACTTAACTCATCCAATGAGCTACTGTGGATATTCACCCAATACAGGTAACATTAGGGAAAATACAAGTATATAGATCTATCCTCATACAGCCTGGCAGAATTAGAATGAACTACATAATCACAATAATAGAACAAGTATCTTCGTAGAATTAACTAGATACAAAATAAGCATAGAAATTTCAACAGGGGTCCAACCTCTGAAAGTGTAGCAATTTCTTGCAACAGAAACATCTGTTTTTGCTTAAGAATGAGGGTATCGACGTGACGCGCAGCCACCGACATCCCTGCATGCTCCACCTCTGGGGACTACGCACCTGGAACAAGGAAAATGGGCTCCTGGTCGGGCAGCATGAGCTTCCATCCTCCGCGGCACTGACCCCGAATGGTGCTTCTCCAGTCTGGATCCTTTCAGGTGAGTTGAGTTTGGGGGGAGCTCCTCACCACCCTACCCTGGAGGGTAAGCCGTGGGGGAATAAGAGGAAGTAGGCCCGATATAGGGGGTGTGAGCCAGGAGGATGGTCAGGATATACAACCACCCAGCAGCCAGTGTGAGAAAGCAGAAGCAAAAAAAAAGACAGAAATGTTCAAACTGAAACATGAAATCTTAAAAAGCTGTCTTAATTTACTGTAAAGAAAATACAAGTATTTCCAGTTATATAAAGGTCTCAATCACAACTCACGTAGATTTGAACAGATCTGGAAAGAGACCAGGAAGTATTCAGAGGAACTCAAAAGATTTTATAGTCCCATCATGGTAGATCTGCAATTTGGCAGGATACGGCATCCAGAAACTAATAGGTGCAGCAATAAGCTTAGAAATAAGCAGGCAGTAAGCTGATCTCGCTCTCTGACAGACTGGGGAAGATTCTGAAAAATACAAATCCTCATTCCTTCCCATGCGACTGCCTAGAGATTTTTCACCTTTGCTAATAAGTGCTGTTTGTCGAGGGAATTGAGAAATTTAAAGAGAAAAGGTCTGGGTCCAGATCCTTTGGTAGGTATTGGTGGCAAGACTCTATGGGCCCTTTCAATAATATGAGTCCATTTGGAGAGGGTCCTGCCACTTTCTCACAAAGCTTTTGAGCAAAAATTTGGATTGGTACCCTCATCTTTTGCTGGTAGTCCAGTGACTACCACGTTGTTCTGCCGACTGCAGCCCTCAATATTTTCAACCCGGGCTTCCAAGGGAGCGGTCAGAGGCTCACTAGTTCGGGTTCCAAGCAAGTTTGCTGGTCCTCTAATGAGCTCATTCAAGGTTCAGCATCGCCTGCACTCCTAAGATCTTCAGTGGCGAGGCGGATAGTCTTGATATCCCCATTGATGTTCAATATAGCCTCTTTAATGGGACAGAGTTCTTCGATGAAATGCTCTACAGTAAGGGCTTCAGCCTGCAGAGTAACATGGCTCGAGTTTGGAGACACTAGATCGGTCCTCTTGGAAACTCTGTCGTGGCCCGGGGTTGGCAGCACAGTATGGCGTGGTGGCAAGTTTTTCATTTACACCTCTAATTACGGCTTAAAAACCAGGAACCTGATACTCAGGAAGAGTGGAGCAACTTACAAAAAGCAGTCGAACCGAACGAGGTAAGGTAATATGTCGAGACAGTCAAGCGGTTGAGTTTTAGACTCACCAGCAGTAGGGCATCACGTGACTCATTTATTTTGATATACAGATTATAACTACATATATTGATGAAGTTATGACTTGCTAAAAGATGAAATGTGTGTTGGAGGGAGGCGGTGACAATTGTTTTTCCTGTGATGGGATCTTTTTTTCGGGAGGGTGTGTCGCTCATATAAAGAAAAAAAAGATTCCTCCATAAGAAAAATGAATGTAAAACAAAACTATGCCGAAATTAATTTTTTTGTATGAAGGAATCTTTTTGTATGATCCTATTTTTCATATGATCATAAAACAGAAATGTGATCACTAAAAGATTTTATAATGTGTTAAACACACTTCTGGGTGATTTTTCCAAACTGCAGAAGCCACCTAAGGGAGTACCCAATTAGCAAGATAGACTTGTAGTGTTGGTGTCTCTGCAGAATATATTTATATGCTTAAGAAATATATTATATACAGACAAATTTTTAGTTTTATATATATATATATATATATATATATATATATATACAACACACACACAGACACATATACACACACAAAAGGATTACCCCATACGAACATAATCTTTTTTGTGTTGGCCAGTTTCCTTTTTTTGCATGAAAATAGCTATCCAAAAGACCATATTGTGCATGCTCGAACCAAATTTCAAATCTTTATAACTCTGAAACAGATCAATATTTTTTCACCAAATTAGTGAAAGCCACCACTATAGCCCAAGCCCTTTCTACTCTGAAAATTTCAGAGCCAACTTACAAACCATCCGGGCAGCATACTGATGACAGAAAAAATATTTTTTCCACTATTTTCAGCATCAAATTCTCAGAATCTGCACATCTGACCACAACAAAACTTTGCAAGCCATGAGACCTTGGCCCCAAAACCATGCATGCAAACTTTCGCACAAATCTACTGAATGGTGACGAAGCTACTGAAGTGCAAATTTAGGGGTTTAACATTAAACAGCCTACTCAACCCTAACTATAGTGATTCTACCTTTGCCACTATAATTATTTTTAGAAAGTATTTTATGATGTTGCATATCTCTTGTTTTATTGTGCTGGTGCCCCAAGCCTCCAGCCCAGGGCATCATAAATAAAATCTACTACTACTGTTTAATTAACTGGTATGTTTTAGTTACTTGCACAGCAAAATATTTTGCTGTTGTCCCACTGTAGTGACACAGCTACCCATTCTTACATCATAGTCGGCCCACCAGCGCAGTAGAGCTACAGATTGAGACATGGTGGCGTGGCTTTGGGAACAAGCCCATGGATCAGGACTGATTGAGGGAGGTGGATTGAGAATCCCTAGGACCGCTCTGCTCCTCGGAAGTGGGGGGTGTCAAGCTGCCTGCACTCAACAGATTCCTGGTGGAAGCCAGGGGTCCAACAGCAGATGCACTCTAGATTGGGAGGCAGGGCAGACATTGGCATGAGTGCCACTGGTATCATTGCATGCCACACCTCCTGGGGACAGAAAAAGGAAAATGCGGAACCGTGCATAGCATGACACTCGCCTCTCTCTGCAGGTCCCCACCGTTGCTCCGTGGTGCTCCTTGGACACCAAGCTCAAAATCTGATGAGGGGGAGGGAATTGGGGTTCCTCCCCAATGGCTCCGCACTGAGAGGTAAACTGGGAAGGAACACCAGTGAGGTATATCCCAGTGGATGGATGACGTTGGAGGCAGTGGTTGGGTTGAAGGAGGCCTGTTCAGTTTGGATCATAAAGCACATTAAATATGCTGGAGAAAATAGTGAACTCCCAGCTTCGGAGTACCTGGAATCAGAAAAATTGCTCAACCCGTTACAATCCGGGTTTAGAGCACAGCACAGTACAATCTCTGTCTAGCCAAGATGACATAAGACTGGCAGCTTGAATTAGACAAAAAACTTTATGAGTTTTCTTGGACCTAACTACATGTCGATACCGCTGATCACAGACTGCTTCTGATGTCCCTCTGAACATTGGTTTGGATTACCTATCCCTTAAATGGTTCTCCAACTACCTCTCAGACGACTTCAACAAGTAAAGGCACAAGGAAGTTTCTCCACCAAAACCCCTATTGAGGGGTGTACTGCAAGGTTCCATTCTTGGTCCCTTGCTCTTCACCATTTATATTAACAACATAGATGCCCCCATCAAAGAAGTACAAATACAACTATTCGCGGATGACAGGGTACTCTATGCTAGTAGCCCCACACCTGAAGCAGCCTGTAAAGCCCTTCAAAATGAATTTAATCTGCTGCAACATCAGCTTATAAACCATAAACTGCTCTTAAATGCAAAAACCCAAAAGCAATGTTCCTCTCACCCTTCAAAATGCAATAAATCCTGCAATTGCTGGGACACTCAGAGATCACTACCATTCTACGTGAGCGGTTGGACTACGTACCAAAGTTTAAGTACCTGGGGGTCTGGTTAGACCATAGACTTACTTTCACAGATCACTTAGAAGAACTGGCAAAGAAACTTAGACAAAGACTTGGCCTGTTCTTTAGGATTAATAATTTCCTCACAAGAGACACTAAACTGAAACTGGTTCAAACTACCTTTCTTTCCCTATTGGATTACGCAGACTTTCTATATACAGTCAGGGACCTGCAGGTACCCTAGCCAAACTCGATACGCTTTATCACAGAGCCATAAGATTTATCACGGGTCTTCCATACTTAACCCACCACTGTGCATTGTACACGGCAGTGGGATGGTCATCCCTTGCTTACAGATGGCAAAAAAATGCTGCGGTTTGGACATACAAAGCTATCTCAAATAAACTGCCCCAGTATACCTCTGTCCGTTTACCTTTGTGCACTCTGGGGAAGTATGCCCTGAGAAGCACCTCATATATCTACCTTTATGTTTACAAAGCAAAATCTCGCATTGGCAGAGCAGCTATCAGCTTTGTGCTCCTCAGCTGTGGAACAAGCAGCAAAAACTTGAAATTAACTCACCCCATCAGTCTAGCAGCTTTAAATTTATATCTACATCATAATAAGGAGTCCTGTGCCTATCTACCCTAAATAGTGACTCCTATAAGTCCAAGCACACTCTAATTACTACTGTTAAAAGACTGATCACATCTATAAATCGACTCTTCCCCATACCTCTCAACTGTCCCTGATTTTGCCTCAAATTTTACTCTGTCCTCCTAAAATATGTGTTTTGTGCTAAACAGTGGAACTTATAAGCACAAAATAATATCAAGCATTAAAGTTATAGACTTCTTCTTCTTTAGAAAATGCATTCTGCACTAAGCCACATATTCTACCAGCTTTCTGGGAGGATATCTCTAATTTTGAAGATGGGTCCCCGATTTTGGTCCTTTGTCCCTGATTTTTTTAAGCCTTGTCCCTGATTTGTGAGGCAGGAGGTTGAGAGGTATGCTCTTCCCTCTCCCCTTTTTCTACCCCCATATCTGTCCCTTCCACATTCCTTTGACCCTGGTTCCAGCCCTAAATTCTCCATGCCGTATCACTATATATCTTTTTATATTAGGTTGTATTTGTGTTCAATGCACCTGATATGTATGTTTCTTTACTTTTATGAAAAATTGTGTCCTACCCAAAACTGGCTGTATCTTCTGTTCCAAACATATACTACTGTCAATGCTACCTGCTGATACTTTGTGTATACTGTATTATTGTATCTCACTTTATTTGTATTATTACTATTTTCTTCTGTGTTGCATCCCATGTATATTGTCCCTTGTTCCTTGTTAACAGACCCAGGTCCACCTCGAAAAATGAGCTTGCTCAACGGTGATCGCCTGGTTAAATAAAGACTTTGATTGATTGAAATAAAACATTTGAAAAAACTTAAAAAAAAAGGCATTCTGACATCACTAACAGCTTCTGACTGTGTATGGATTTCTATAAGGTCGACTCCACATACGACCGGCACCAATACCAAGGACAACTGGGAAACACTGACAAAAATGGAAAACCCAAATCATTCCCATAGGCACTAATATTAGTTTTACCTGCCGGCGATTGCAGACAGCCAATGGGAGTGATTAACGCAGGTGAGCCATTCAAAGTTCTGCATTCAGTAACCAGTGGCGATAAGTGATTGAGTTAACAAGCTGACAAGGTGCTAATGCCAGCTATTTAAACAAACAGCACTTAAACACTTAGCTCACCTGCTGGCGTCTGTTCTGTCTGTGCTTCTGGTGCTCTTTGCATGTCCAAAAGGGCCGGAATCCTGCTAGTGCACAAAATTAAGCTTTTGAAACAAACTGATGCACTCCCCAAGATGAGTGTTTGCGACCTAGCAGCCCATCTTTCTGTGCCAAAATCAACGGTTTCTGACTTCCTGAACAGCAAAGAGCAGCTGTGGTCTGAGTGACACTCCAACCAGAACCCCCACAGAAAGAGAAGAAAGATGATGAGGTGAAGGAGGCTCTCTTTCTGTGGTTCACAAGTATTTGGGAGTGGGAAGCCACAATGAGTGTCCCTTTGCTATCACAGAAAGCAAAACAGATTGCAGATACCCTTGGAAAAGAAGATTTTAAACCAACAGATGGGTGGCTGCAGAGATGAAGGAGCGTAACATCAGTTACCACCATGCACTGTGGGAGAAACAAAATGCAGATGGGTCTGGTGCAACAGATTGTGTTAGGGATGTACTACCAGGCATTTTGGCAGGCTATGCTGCAGAAAACATTCAACTGTGATGAAACCAGTTTGTTTTTTTTCCATTGCATTGGCTAAGGTACTCTAATATTTAAACTGAATCTCCCACAGGGACAAAAAGAAAAAAAGCTAAGAAGAGGGTGTCTGTTTTAGCATGCTGTAATATGACAGGGTCTGAAAAATTGGAGCATCTTGTTGTCGGTAAATCTGCCATATCAAGATGCTTTCGTGGTGTTGCTCACCTGCCCGTGGCACACCAAAGCTACAGAAAAACATGGATGATCAATGAATTTTTTTTTTTTTTTTACAGACTGGTTAAGGGCATGGGACAAAAAGCTTTGTGGCCGTAAAACTGTCCTTCTGGACAATTTCACTGGCCACCATGCTGAGTCAAACCTCTGCAACATAAAGCTAATTTTTTTACTCCTTAACACAACCTCAATTATCCAACCTCTAGACCAAGGTATCATTTATTCCCTGAAAAAACATCATGTAAGGTAGACTAGAGCAACGGTTCTTGAGATAGATTTGGGGGGGACATCACAGCCATGGATTGCCTGATGCTGTACACATGCTAAAAAAACAAATAAAAAAAAAAACACCTTGGGGCACTGTGACTGCTGAGCCCATCTGCAACTGCTTTGCAAAAGTCAGATTTTAAGCACTTGTCCAATCTAACCAAACCGCTCGAGCCTACACCTGTTGAGCATCTCACCACCACCACCATCCCCACCACTAGGGCTGAGCACAAATTGCTCACATTATGCCATTTAGGTGTCAATGAACAGGAAACAGACCAGCGAGATGACATTGCTCATGTTACAGACGTCCTCCACCCAAGCAGCAGCCAGTTGGAGTGTGAGGCGAAGAAGAAGATCCTGAAAAAACCAGAAACAATCCCTGTAACCACTGCCAAAGTTTGTTCTGCTCTTCTAACACTTTGAAGAACTATGGAGCAGTGTATCAATGTGCAGGTGGACAGGAGGTGATTGGATAACATCAAGAGGAACTTTCGCCCATACACATCTGGAACTGGAAAGCAGACGATAACTTATTTAACCAATTTATTCAAAGCTGTCTGAAAGCGATTTTAACCACTAACCCCCTCCCGTTCACATCTCAAATAAAAGTTGAATTTGCTTAACCACCACCCCCTCCACAAACTTTACAAAGTACAAGCATAATGAAGTTGATCAGCAAGATAAACAAAACAAAAAAAAAAATCTCATTACACAACTAAATAAAACATCCTACGCTATGGCACTGTAGAAGTTTCCCCTGTTCCCCCGGTACAGCACAGTATAGTACCCTGCCAAGACACATATACAGTTCATACTTTAGTGAATACTATACTGTTCCATGCTGAATCTTCGTGGTAGTTTAGTTAACAGCGTTTTCTATACGGTTTTGGTACAGTGCTTTGGCTCAGAATACAGTGAGCAGCATTTTGTTAGGAAATGCTACCCCCTGCTGGCAACTATGAACACTGCTTTAGACAGACAAAATGAAGCTGCCCAAAACTGTCCATGGTAAGCGGCTTACACTGTACACAACAATGAACCATATATTTATTTATAAAATGGGTAGAGAAATTGCTTGAGATACATATGGATAAGGATGACTATGCATATATCAGAGCGCAACCGCACATCTGCACTTTTACCCCCCTCCAAAACAATTCTGACATTTTATAAGATCGATAAACCACTCTGAGGTATGTGGTCGCGCTCTGATATACGTACGCCTTGGGTGGTTGACGAACTCTGCCTGCGGCCTTGTGCATACAATGCACACCAAAGCATGCGTATATCAGAGCGTGACCGCACACCTCAGAGTGGTTTATCCATTATATGGATACAGGGTTTAGAAAATGACTAAGATAATCTTTTATTTCGGATTGGCTAGGACAAAGATCTTAGCGGGCGGGTATTTTTCAATAGAGCCCACGTAAAAGAAGTTCCCATTCAGGGTGCCCCATTATTTCGGATATTCTTGGGCACCCCGAATTTTCAAAGCAAGCAGCTGCCATGCTTTCCTCTTGCTAGCCGGTGACCGAGAGATGCAGCCCCCCACCTGAGAGAAGTCATCTCCTCACACTCCATATAGCGAAACCAACAAAAAACATATATTCATAAAATAAAGTAAGTAGTATTAAAACACAGCACACTTGCTAGTAAGTCAGACTCACTCATGGCTCCCGCTCTCCAAAAAGCTGGCTGTCGCTGTACTCAGAGCAAGTTGACAACGACTCGCTACGTCAGGGCAGCCAAAGTTACTAAACTGCCACCTGCGCTTCTCACTCCCATTGTCCCAATCGTATCATTATTTCAAGATATGTCCTACTGACGCCCAGCCCACCCTGTCACATAAGACTCATTACCTTCTCCATCCTCTGCTCAGTTGCTGGACTCGTCTTATCTTTTTTTCCCCAAACCAGCCCAACTCCATGGCTACCACCACTCGATGTTAGATTCCCCATCCGCAGTCACACACATGTCTACTGGCAGTGCTACTCATCTCCGTGGACCCATTTCAACATTGTCCCACTGTAAATGCACCATCTGCTTTCTCTGTCACCTCTCCATCATCAGAGAGGACTACAAGTCCCATGAAACTGTAGGGCAGCTATAAGATCAGTATACATAATTTTCTAAATAGGAGTGCCATCTCCTGACAAGAATAGCGCAGTAGAGGGACTACTTAAACAAATATGAATCTTTATTCTTTTAAACATTTATTAACCCTTAGGCTGCCAACAGAATTAGAATTATAGGAATTCTGGACTGATATCAGTTCACAGCTATGCAAGGGTTAAAGCTCTTTTAATATTTTATTAAAAATGTCACCTATGGGCCATTTTCTAAGTGCAATAATACCCTCCAAGGTGAGCAGTATTGGAGAATACCAGACCTTCCAGGTGCTATAAGGCCCACCGCCTGTGGCGGCTGGCTTCATTACGCCCAAGGCAGTCCGGTTTTTCCCCAATACTGCCCACCCTGTTGGGTATTACTGCTTACATAGTACCACTAGAGACAAATGATCTAAACGTTAATGCCTATTAAAACACAATGTCCATTTAAATTTGGTACAAGATTTCACTTCATTTATTTTCTTCATGCATGCCTGCGCAGCAGATTCCCTATAAGGAAGCAGCAAGACTGAAAACACCCCAAATGAACTGTTTAAAGATGAACTACTAGAAATGTTGCCAAAATGTTGCCAATTCATGTAGCTATTCACATTAAAGATTTTAGTCTTATCCTCTTTTCTGTTTATTTGACCAGATTCCAAGACAGAGTTAGAAAGAAGATACAGTACATGATGTATGGGCAACCATACACAACAAGGCTGATGTTGCCATCTCGGGGGGTAAGATGACATCATACAGACCACCTGAGCTTCACTCTCAAAAGCATGACCCTGTACATTGTTCTATACAGTATATTCCATATGTGGCAAAAACTAGCTAGCACTTCAAATCCAGGACAGTTGGTTCTCTCAAGTAGAGTGCTGCTGTTGCAAGAGAGTCAAAAGTCCAGGAACTACCAAGTGCAGAAAAATAAGTCGAATAAATCATTTCAAAGAAATAACCCCAAAAGCCCTTTCCACATGATCTGTAACAGCCTTAACCTTTTAGCTACTTCAAGAACGAGACAGATCTAAATTCAGTCTGTGCCCCATTTCCTCCTGAGGTATATCGCCAACTGAAAAAAAAAATAAATAAATAACAGTGAGCACTGGCCAAAGCCAATTATGTTTGCTTGCCTGCTTGCTTGTGGGCCTACGTGGTGTATAGAGCCTACAGAGTGGCTGCAGGAGACAGCTGTGCAGTACAAAAGACATAACAAATGTTCCTAGTAGGAACATTCACAGCAGTACACACCGTCACAGCAACTTCCACTTTGCCCTTTCAGCTCCATCATTGGCTAAGCAGAGAAAGTGACCCACAGAGAGTAGGCAGAAAGTGGACTGCTGCTAGCAGAATGCCAAGTCTACGCACCGTTGATTGGTAGAGAGAGACAAGCCCCACCAAAGCTTTATTGCACAGTGACAACAGGTTTACTTTAGCCGCTGGAAAGCAAACACAAAAATGGAATAATGATAACATACTTACAGAGCTAATGAAAGCCAAGCCATTGGGGAGAATGAGAATATCTTCAGATCCATATTCTGCTCAACAGAGAAAGAAAAACAGTAGTCACTGGCCAATGTCAACTGACAAAAATGTATATTTAATAGGAGTCAAGGGGCAGAAGGTTATGGGATATCACCAGATCTATGGGTGATCTCTCATATACATATATATATATATATATATATATATATATTTATATATATATATTTTTTTTCTTTTATTAGAGGTGACAGCAACATGTTTTACAGTCAACATCATATAGAATTGTTACAATGTTCTTTCTCATTGACTCTGAGCTCATTGAACAATAAAATAAAATGTCCTCTTTCCTGTGTCAAAGCAATTCTTTATAAAATGACTGGTTTATTCACCCTGCAGTCATTCAACCCCTTGGGGGTTCAATCTCTCTTATATTTAACAGGAGTTATGGGATATCACCAGATCTAGGGGGTGATCTCTCCAAGAGTGGTGATACACAACAGCCACTGTGCAGGCATGATTCTAAAATGGTTTTCTTCTCAAAGACTGCTTCCCCACAAGTGGTGATTAATGTAGTAATGAGTGAGGGCATTTAGCATTTGGTTACTACCACACCCACAAGAATAATTTAAAAACAAGCTATAACTTTTAAAATTGGCTGATCATTTTGAAGATTCAGGGCCAGATATTCAAAACTTTGCCCCGGGGCTAAATTAGCACTGCCCAGCGTGCCAAATTAGCCCAGACCCAATAGCCCACTATATTTAAAAGGGAGGAAAAGGAAAAGTAGAAATGGAGTTAGGGGTATGGGGTAACAAGATAAAGTTAGGGTAGGGAGTAGCAGGAGGGGGTAGGTGGGAGTAAGAGAGACTAGGAAATGGAAGACTAAAGGGCAAAGGACAGTAGATGGAGCGGCTACAGACTTCTTTTAGTATACCCATGGAGGACATTTTGGACTAGTGGTCAGGGCAAGTGCTAGAAGAATACTTTTGAGCTGGAACTATTTCCAGATAGTTGCGAGGCGTGGAGAGGCCTTATGGCCGCACCCAGTCTGTGATGCAGCCAGGCCACTTGTACACCCTCCCCTCAACATCCTCCATGCCCACAGTGCTGCATGTGTGTGTTGGCATCAGTTGGTGTCCACTGAAGGGTGGGCTGCGGCTGTGTGCTGAATGGCTGCACTGCCATGGTGTCCACTGGGAGCCGGGTCACCACTTACTGCCTGGCATGGCTGGGACTGGTGGCAGCTGATGGCATCATTGTGATGCCATCAGTGGGCAGCATGTTTCCTCTATGTATGTTTTTTTCTATGTGTCATACTTATTACTTAGGGTCGCGCAAAGCCACAATGTCGCGCAAAGCTGGTTTGCCCAGGGTTAAGACCAACTTTCCTGAGCGATAATTTGTACCGCCAAGTAATGTGTTGGCGTTAAGTCGCTAAGAAATCACTTTTGTGCAGCGCTATTCACTGAATGTAGGATTGCGCTGACATGCCCCTCAGTTTGCCCCCTGCACACATTATGATTTTGCCCACATTAATGCACTTTGTGCGCGCTTATTTGGCCTTTTGAATATAGCGGACCAAGGCCATCCCGCATTAAACCTGCAAGAATGGTTTGCGCCCAGCGCAAAGTTTTAATATCTGGCCCTCAACCTTCTTCCTCATTTAGCTGCTGGGCCGAGTTCTGAACAGGCCACATGTGAGGTCAGAAGCATGTGAAAACGTCTCACTTACTGGTCAAGTTTTCAACTGTGATGTACCCAACCTTCAAAAATCAATCATGTATATAGCAAAAACAAAACAAAAAATTAATAAAATAACATGGTTTTAAATAGGTTTTGTTTATCATCAATAAAACTGCTGTTATTTATTTTCACAGTTATAATCATTTTTTTGTATAGATATTCATAAAGCTGGGAGGAGAGGTGTGGTTTGGAGTTGTTGTGCACTGAACTCAAACGACTGAAAACCTTATTGAACACATTCTAAAGCCCTTACTGTGCACATTCTAAAATTATTGTGCACGTTCTGAAAGGCTTACTGTGCACATTCTATTGTTAAGTGCTCCCTGCGTAATCCCTTGCACTCAGCCCCTCCAATTGCTTTCAAGGGGATCTTCAGCCTCCAGCCTTAATACTGTGGGACCTAGAAGTCCCGATGAAGCAAATAATATGACAAAATAATTTAAGTATGTGCCAGGTTAGACAGCTTACTTTATATCTGGTTGATCCTGCATCCCTCCTGAAAACTGAATTTACTGTACAATCATCTGGTAATGGGGTTACTGTTTGGTTAGCCGTCATTTTTAATATCAATGTATCTGAATTTTACTTGCTATCTAAAACTCAATAAAATTGTGAATTAAAATTTATCAGCATGCTAGGTCAATTCTGAAAGACTAGATGAAATAATTTTAATGGTGGGACATGCTTCATTATACTCGGAGTAAAACAAATGTAATTTCTAGCACAACACACAAACAAATGTAAATTAATTTACAGAAAGCTAAGCTATAATGCAGTATGAAGCAACTGATCACCTATGCTGATAACCACTTATTTATTTTATTCATTTGAAAGTGTTTAACTAGGAAAAACAACATGAGCTGTAAACGGCTCATTTCCAGAAGCGCCCTGGGAGGGGTTACAAGACTTGGAAGAGCAAGCAAAAACATAACCATAACAGTGCAACACTAGTTTATTTCAATTCAGCAATTCCAGACTGTAGAAAAGTAATGGGCATAACAAGGGCTCTAGATAAGATTTTTTGGGGATGAGTACCTGTACTCCTCATTTTGAAAGTGAGGTGAGTAATGAAATTCAGATGTGTACAAATGTCTTGCTAGAGTGGACTGAGGGGTATATTTATTAAAACATTTTTTTTCTAGTTAAAATCTCAGGTGCCAACAATGCTCCAAATAATGTTGGCAAGTAGGAATTTACTCACCAGTTTTAAATCATAGTGAGCAAAACAAAAGTGGGATGCGACAAGTGCTGTAATCTGGCAAAACTGTTTCTTTTGCATCACCAGTTATGTTATGAAGCACTATTCTTTGGTGTGGAGTATTTATAAATGTTAGAGAGTACTGGTACTCATTAAAAAATTTCTGAAGAGTTTTTCCTAAAATGAGGTGAGTAAAATAGGCTGATACACACTTTATCTGGAGCCCTGGGCATAGAGCTTTAACCTGGTAAACCCTGGCATCTGCTGAAGCAACTATTATTTGGGGAATTACCACTAGCCTAAGCTGAAAGCTCTGAATATTTGGATTAAGCTTTCTGGTTTCTAGTTACTAGCATGACCCAGTAAATCTGGGTTAACCACTCGAGATTTGTGGCCACCATATCGAGCATAGGTAGCATCAAATGATGCGATTTATAATGTGCTGAGGATCTCGTATCAAAGCCATTGTAAGTTAAAGCTGAAGCACTTTCTAGTACATGTAACTTCCCACCTGTACCTGAGCCAAGGAGAACTGCTGCCATTTTAAAGATGCACTTCACAAGACCATGGTGTCCATCTTAGGTGTGCCAACTCTAAAGAGTCTATCACTGTACTACATTACTGTAAATATATTACTATAGTATATCAAGAAAAATCTAAGGAAAACAAGGTTGAAACAGTGATGGCTTATTAGAAACAGGTGCTTAGTTTGAGAAGGTGGCTGAAAAGAACTGCTGTATTGGTCTGATTATTTTATGTGCTCTGGTAACAAATTTCAACTTGTTGATGTGCTGCAGGAGAAGCCCCCAACACTGCAGTTCTCTCAATATTAGGGACAGTATAAACCTCTTTAACTCAAGATCTGAGGTGGATTCCACATATGCAGTAGCTCAAGCTACACAGCAACACAGATTTCATTTTAAAGTTTACTTATCAGATTATACACAGCCGTTTGTACTTTGTACACTTGCAATCTTTGTTTTATTTATGTCCGCATTAAAGCACCATGAGATTTGTTTAATCTTTGTAACACCTCATCCCCCCCCCACC
The DNA here is from genome assembly GCA_016271365.2 of Neoceratodus forsteri. Classification (NCBI taxonomy): domain Eukaryota; kingdom Metazoa; phylum Chordata; order Ceratodontiformes; family Ceratodontidae; genus Neoceratodus; species Neoceratodus forsteri. The sequence continues at coordinate 45,289,068 of CM057457.1, read as the reverse complement.
CCCAAGCTCACACCTGGAAAGGACTTCTAACTCAGTGAGCCTTTCCTGCTTAGCAATTTTAAAATAATTATACATCTGTAATTTTATAAATAACTTAAAACTCAACTGGCTACCAAGTGCCCAATTCAAGAAAATGGAGGTAAAATCACTTTTCCAGTTTTTTAAAATGAACTAGCTATTTCTGGATACTGAAGAATAAAAATATATATATCAGTGCTTCTCCATTAGAAATCTTTATTATGTCAATGTCTTCATGGACTCTGCTTGAATGACTGAACAAACCTCTCTCCAGCTCGGCACCAAGGTGCAGTGGCAAAGCACTAGGAGAAGCCTGCATCACAGTACCACATTGCAACATCTAGTTGGTAGGTCATTCAATACCATGAAAACATTTACCTCTTAGGGTAACTAGCCCCTGGAATAACCTGCCAATTGGTTGTCCAGTTCTCACCCTTTCCCCCTCCCCTCCAGTCTTCCCCCGGAGACAATAAACACACCAGGTTGGGATTTAAATGGCCACAGTCATGTTTATTAAACCAAATCCTAATACAGACTAGACGTGTGCCGAAGGGAGCCTCTCCAAGGTTAATTTCCCCATCCCCTCTCCACAGGAGGGTGGGGACCCCCCCCCAGCCAAGCCGTGTGCTTTTGGGGCTCTTGAGGGGGTCAGACCAGCGGTCGGGAGGCCCAGCGTCCTCCATGGTGGGTGGGGCCCTCGTCTTCCTCCCCTTTGTCTGACCCTGGAGACTGCGGACCTCCATCACAGGAACCTGCCATCTGGGGCCTGCCACAGTGGGCCCCTGCAGGTGGCACGGCCCCTGGGGATTCCAGTGACCTCGGCCTGTCCATGCTGAGCACAGGTCGGCCCCACGAGGCCACCATCACAGGAACCCCATTCCATGCTGGGTGCTGGAGGCCCTCCTTTCTCCCCTACTTCCGAGCCAGGCTACCCGACTGTAGGGAACTGGGACGCTCCCTATCTGCCACAAACCTGATCCTTATCAGGTACCCCACAGCATGTCACCCCCTCTCTTAACTCCCCCCATTTCTAAGGAATGGAGTTAGGGCTAGGTAAATGTCTATGCAAAATAAGTCAAGTCCAAGGTCAGACAGCTGTATTCCATCCTCCCGATAAAGTTCCTTTGCTTTCACTGTTATCTGGTCATGCTTGACCACTCCACCCGGCAGTCGGGCCATGAATGTCCGCTACTCTGTGCCTCTCTCAGAGCCAAGAAGCCTGTTGCCACCAGCCCCCTGGAATCAAGCATCACGTACGGCCTATACACAGCCCCAGCCTCGCTGCCTGCTGCTCCTGCTGCCAAATTTTTTCGAAAACCACCACCTTTCCCTGGAAAAGTTCTCATTGGCTGCTCTTGAGCAGGAGCATTCTGTCTGCCCAACAGACTGGCTTTTTGCTCTCCTGGCACCGGACTCAGCTCTTAGATATTAAGCCAGTGAATTCATTTGGGCTCCCTCAGTTCAAACACTCTGGAACTAGTAAAGAAATAGATTTGTTGTTCTCTCCCTCCTGCAGCTGAAGCCCTGCACTCAACAGGGTTCCTGTATACCTGCAAGTGCAGTCTTCAATTTCAGTGCACCAAGCTATCCTTTACAGCTTCCCCTCCACTGATTTTTCCCTGTGCTTCTACCTGCAGTCATTGCCTGTCACCTCAGTTGCTGTGTCTATGATTATTAATGTACAGAATTTAGAGTCAGGATTCAGAGTTTAAAATTTCTTTGCTGAAAGTCTGAATAGCATTCTGAATTGTTGTATTTTAATCCAGTGCAGCTACCATTTTAATATGTCCCTTAGTTCCCCCCCCCCCCGTTTTTCAAATCTCAGTTACAAAGCTGGTGCCTATCTGTCTGTTGTCTGATCCATTACTTGTCCCTCTTTTAATAAATTGCAGCTTTTGTCTCTGTGCTAATCTTAGTTTCACCCCAACCCCTTTGGAGGGCTATAAATCCCTGTTCTGTCCCTTTTCCAACAGGCATCCTTGTAGCCCACTGGGCTACCTACCGCACCCGCGGTTCGCCTCCTGCATGCCTGGACACCACTCTGTGCCTCTGTCAGTGCCAAGAGCCTGCTGCCACCAGCCCCCTGGAATCAAGCATCAGGTACGGCCTATACATAGCCCCAGCCTCGCTGTCTGCTGCCCACCCACCTCCCTCCCAGGCCACCCAATAACACTAGCTCCTCCTCCCCACCCCATCCTGACCCACTGGCTCCTAGTACTAGTGCTCTGAGCTTAAAGCTTTCTGTCTCCCAACCCCCTTGTTGATTTTTGTTGATCCTGCCCTCCTCTTAAAGGCATCTTCACTATAAGACACTTTCTCCTTAAAGCCCTGCTCTCTGTTTCCCTGGCTGTGGTTTTACAGCTCTAGATAGTACTGTTTCATTAGCTATTGTAATAAATCCAAGAGAAAGAATGGGGGAAGTGGATCGGACCTTAAGCTCAGTAACCGCTTCAATGCTCTTCTTCTGCATGAGGATGAGGGGGGTGATGTAGCCATGACAGGGGCGGTTAGAGATGGAAAGGGAGTAGGGGGCAGGAGGCGGGGGCTGGATAGGAGAAACAGGGGGGAACTTGGAATGCGGGAAAATGGGGAGCAGGGGATCAGAGCAGGAGGATGAGGGGGTAGAGGGAGGAAAGTGCAAGGAAAAGGACCAGTTGGGAGGAAAGGGCAAGGAGAAGGACCAGAAGTACAAGGAAGATACAGTAAAGGGAGCTGAAGGTCTAGGCTAGGGGAGCACAACAAGCAAGGAGGGGCAGAACAGAGACAGGAAGGGAGGACGAGACCAGGCTAGTTTAGCAGATGGAGGGGCGGGACCAGTCCGAGCAGTAATGGTGGGGTAGTAAGGTACAAAAGGATACTCAGGAGGACAGAGGCATAGGATCGGAGGGGGTGGCCAGGGTAAATAAGGAGAGGATGGCAGGTTGCACCCAGATAGGGAGGAGGGAGCAAGGAGCTGGCTGGGGAGGGGCCAGTAGAACGGATGAGGGACGATGGAAGGGAATGGAGGAAAAGTGGTGGCCAGAGTGCTCCTGTTAGGTGATTCCATGATCAGGGGATCAAATGGGATAGGGAATGAGAAGCCTGCCGAGTTAGAACAAAAAATGCTTCCCTGGACTAACGGTGCACAGGGCCAAGCATGAGGTACATCAGCTGGCAAAGGATTGTGGAGGTTCCCCGGACGTACTGGTCCACCTGGGTACCAATGACATTGAGGGAAATAGTGAGCTAGAGATACAGGCAAGGTTCAGGGAGCTTGCCAGGGTCTGTCATAATATAGGATGCACAATTTCCTTCCCGGAAATCCTGCCGGTGCCAACAGCTAGTGGGGAACACAAGAGGAAGATTAGGGTGATAAACCAGTGGCTCAGGGAGTGGTGTGGGACCAGAGGGTATGGGTTGATGGGGATTGGGGAGACCTGGGGATAGGGGCTATATGCTAGAGATAGGCTCCATCTCAATTCAGAGGGAAGGAAATCTTGTTGAAAATAGAGGGGTTCATTGGTGAAAGGTGGGGTTTAAACTTGTGAAGGGGGGAAGGATGGGAGAAAAGGCTGTCAAGGGGGGTCTGATAAAGGAGGGACTCTGTCTCCACCCCCCTGGGGAGCTGGAGGAATGCAGGAAAAGGCAGACTGGTAAGGTGTGGACCAGGGAAGACAGAATCCTCAATGGAACACGAGCAGGGAAATGGAAGATAGGAAAGGGTAGAAGGTAGTCCTGCTAAATGCCAAGAGCTTGGGCAATAAAATGCCTGAGCTCCAGGCAATGCTAACTGAGGGAGAGGTGGATGTGGCAGCGGTCACTGAAACCTGGGCCACCGCAGGGCACGACTGGGACCTGAACCTGGAGGGTTACACCATGTTCAGGAAGGACAGGGGGGAGGGAAGGGGAGGAGGGCAGCAATAATAGTCAAAAACTGCATTGCCATAGGAGGAGTGGAGGAGGCGGAGGGAACTGTGGAGGCGATTTGGGTCACCTTGATAACAAGGGGAGCAAGAGAGTGAAAATAGGAGTGGTGTATAGACCCCCTGCGCTGGTGGAGGAGCTGGAGGAGAGTCTGGTGGCAGATGTTGGAGACACTGCAGATTAGGAAGGGGAAGGTGGTGGTGTTGGGGACTTAAACATGCCAGGAACAGACTGGGAGACTATGACAACCTCGGTGGCCAGGGAACAGAGGTTGTTGGATGTCTTTCACGACGCGTTCCTAACTCAGCAGGTGGGGGAACCGACCAGGGAGGCGCGGGTACTGGATGTGGTCCTGGCAGACAGTGACCAGATTGGGGGCCTGGAGGTAAGGGACCCATTGGCAGGGAGCGACTATGCCACGGTCTGGTTCTGCCTGAACCTAGGAGGGGTAGAAGGCTGCACAAAGATGGATGTAACTGACTTCAGGGGGGTGGATTTCAAGGAAATGGGAAGGATCCTTAAGGAGCACTTGGATGGGATTGGGCCAGACATGGACACTGACAGTAGGTGGGAAATCATCAAGAGAGGGGTGCAGGATGCTACCAGCACCTGCGCAAGAGAAAGACGAAAATGCGATAGGGCCCGGAAACCCTGCTGGTGGACCAGGGAGGTTCAGGACGTGGTGAGGGGAAAGAAGGAGCCTATAGGCAATTCAAGTGCTCAAGGAGTGAAAGGGACCGAGGGGAGTATGAGCTGATGGCCAGAAGGGCCACTAGGGTGGTGAGGGCGGCTAGGCAAGGAAGGAGCAGAACCTGGCCAGGGAATTGGAGAGGAACAAGGGTTCTTTAGATACATTGGGAAAAACGAAGGGTAAGGGGCAGATTAGCAGGATTAAAACAGGGGAGGGATGGGCACAAGACCCAGGGAGCAGGCTGAGGTACTAAATGAGTACTTTGCCTCAGTTTTCACCAAGGAAAATGGGAGGCTATCATACATGGGAGGAGACGTGAAACTGAGGAGGAGGGGGGACCATACGATCGGGCGGTCTGGGAGGGGGCATCACTGGCAGGTGGGGAAAGCAAAGCAGGGGGACGAGGTAGCGGAGGTGGAAATCACAGCAGAGAGAATGAGGGAAGTCCTCAGGTTCCTTAAGATGGAGAAAGCACCAGGGCCGGATAAATTACATCCCAGAGTGCTGAAGGAACTGGCAGATGTCCTGGAAACCCCTGGCGGAGCTCTTCAGCATCTCTCTCAGGACAGGGTGGGTGCCCCAGGACTGGAAGGTGGTGCATATAGTGCCTATCCACAAGGGGGATCAAGGGAGGTGGCAGGGAACTACAGGCCCATCAGCCTGACATCGGTGGTGGGCAAGGTGATGAAGCGCATTGTCAAGGAGAGACTGGGGAGGACCTGGAAAAGTTGGGGTGCCTGGACGATAGACAGCATGGATTTGTCCCAGGGAAATCGTGTCAGAGAAACCTTGTGGAGTTCTATGACTGGGTGAAGAGTGCCTTGGCCCTGGGTAGACCAGTGGGCGTCCTCTTTCTTGACTTCAGGGCATTTGACTCTGTTCCTCATGGGGCCTGTTGGATAATCTGGGAGAAATGGGGGTGGGGAACCAGATGATTAGATGGATAGGAAAATGGCTCCTGAACTGGACCCAGAGGGTCGTGGTTGGTGGGGTAGTCTCATCCCCAAGGAGGGTCATTAGTAGAGTCCATCAGGGATTGGTCCTTGGGCCCCTCCTGTTCAACGCCTACGTCTCTGACATAAGGAAGGGTATCAGGAGTGAGATGAGTCTCTTTGTGGATGACTCAAAATTGGGAGCAGTGATGGATGGGGAGGAGGGGAGGGTGGCCCCACAGGGGGACCTGGAGGCTCTGGAAAGGTGGTCTAGAAAGCAGAAGCTGAGGTTCAATGCAGAGGAAATGCAAGGTACCGCACCTGGGAGCCAGAAACCCGGCCAAGTGTACACCCGGGGATGCTACAAGTCTCGATGGCTGAGAGGGACCTTTGGGTGGTGGTGGATGTCAAGATGAACAACTCGGAGATTTGTAGTAGGGCAGCGGCAAGGCCAACAGGATGCATCGCTGGGGGCTCACCTCCAGAAGGAGGGAAGTGATACTCCCACTGTATAACTGCTTGGTGAGGCCACACCCCAGTACTGCGGGCAGTTTGGAGGCCACATTTAAAGAGGGACATTGAACTCCTGGAGAAGGTGCAGAGGAAGGCAACCAAAATGATTTGGGGCTTGGGGATAGGACCTATGGGGAGGCTCAAGAGCTAAATATGTACACATTGGAAGAGAGAAAGGACCGGGGGGCATGATAGAGGTCTTCAGGTACATGAAGGGGTAAATAGGGGAGGACCAGTCAGGGCACTCCGAAGGAGGGGGGCAACTAGAGGCATGGGTGGAAGCTGGAGGGGAGGATTCAAGGGAGAAAGGAGGAGGTACTACTTCACTGAGAGGGTGGTGGAGCAATGGAATGCGCTGCCCAGGGGCTGGTGGAGGCAGAAACAGTGGAGGGGTTCAAGAGGGGTGGGACAGGTACCGGGAAGGGTTCTGAAGCAAAAACCAGTGCAGCGAGTATATCCGGGACTGGGAAGGGAGAAGCCAGAGAGGGACAGCGGGCAGCAAGTTCAGCTCCCAGGGTGGGGGCTGACCACACGAGCAGACACGAAAGACCATTAGGCCTATACTGCTGGCATTTTAGTATGTTAGATGGCTTCCGCAGCCCCCCTTCTCCTCATTGGCTACATCCTCCTTCTGACAGTGGGGCCAATTTTGGAACCCAGGAAAGACTCATCCTGTCCGAATACTCCTATAGGACTGGAAATAAGCCCAATGGTGTCTGCCAACCAGTTAACTTCCTCCAAAGACAGTAATCCTTACACATTTCCAACCTTTCACACCTCCTACTGCCCAACATTCTCTAAGCAGACCCCCCTTACCCTCTCTGTTAGGGTAGTATTATATGCTCTGATCAACTTCTGCTGCCCACCAAACTTCCGCTCCACTGCCCTTGATAGTGTTCAAGGCAAACAACCAAACAAAGCCTCCCTAAGATTCCTGGTAAGATGCCTCAGGAAATTATTAGTACTACTGCTACTTTTGCAGGCAGTGTGGAACTAAACCGCCCCCATGGCTAACTGCCCCAGGGAACTCCCACAGATAAAGGGTCTGAGCTTCCTCCATATGAACGTGATGCAGCCTTGCCAACAAACTTGACCAGGTCCACGGTTGGGTACTACATGCCAAGCCTGATGTAGCAATGTTCTCGGAAACCTGACTGAAAAATACTTTACCTGACAAATGTTTAACATACCGGGATACAACTTGATCAGGTGTGACAGGTTGACCAGAGGTGGTGGTGTTGCCATATTATTATAGATAAATTCCTAACCACCAATATTGTCCACATATCAACGCCTCTAAGAATTTGAATGTCTTGCTTTCAAAATTACCTTCTCGCCTGGTATAGCCTTATTGGTAGCTGCATGCCACAGACCCCTGCAGTGGGCCTCCGTGTACACTGCCCCATATTCATTCCCTCCTGGAAAAGCAACATAATGCATTATCATTGGTGACCTTAACCTTAATTGGAACGATGCCAGCGCAAACAAGATCAAGGACTTCTGCAACGAGCACACGGCTCACTTAGATTATCTCTGACGTTATACAACCTAACAAGAAAAATCCTGACCAAGTTAATTTCTGACCTTATACTTGTCAACAAGCCACATAATATCTCTTACGCAGGGGTCTTCCACAATGATGAGTGATCACTGTGCAGTCGCTTGCGTTAGGTGCTCCCCACACCTCCCCTCCACCTCTACTTTCAAGCTTAAGCACAACCTAAAATACTTCAGTCTCCCGGCCTTCCTGACAGGTCTTTGGAACATAAAGTGGCAGGATTTCTACCTTACACCCTCTGTGTCTGAAGCATTCTGTATCTTCCAGGATCTGCTAGTAAACGTTATCAACCAACACTCACCCTTAAGGAAAATCAAATCCAGGAAATGCACACCTGAGTGGTTTAGCCCACTACTTAAAGAGAGCCTTACGGCATAGAGACACCCTTTGGAAAAGGGCTAGGAAGTCACAGTCTGACTCAGACTGGCTCTCTTTCCAGGTAGCCAGAAATGCCTGCACCAAACTGGTAAGGCTGGAAAAACAACGGTTCTTCTAGTCAGCACTGGAGGCAAACAAAAACTGTTCCACCAATTTTTGGCAGATACTGAGAGAGGTTGTGGGACATTCCCCTGCCACCCGCTCACCAGCTAAAATTGTGGCGAATAACACCTCCTACACAGATAGGTCCAAGATCCCGATCAGCTCAATAATCCTCGTCCTGCAGGCCTTGCATTCGACATGTCACCTGTTAGTAAACTGAGCACAAGCACTGCCAGTATAGCTACTAGACCAACCATAGCACCCCCACCGACTGCCCCCTTCAAGTTCCAGCCAGTCTCTTACCAACAGGTGGAGAACCTGCTCCTCTCGCTGGACACCAAAAGAGCGCTTGGTGTCGATTCACTTGAACCCTTCTTCTTAAAAGCAGATTCTTATTATATGGCAGCTCAGTTGCTCATCTCTTTAACAGCTCATTATCCTAAGGGAACTGCCGCCTAGTTGGAAAACCGTGCACTATCCCCCTGTTCAAGTCAGGAGACCCCACTGACTTTAACAACTATAGGCCTAATTCATTGCTTCCTGTCTGATCCAAGCTACTTGAAAAAATTGTTAACTCTCAATTAAGGGAGTTTTGAATCGTGAGAAAATCCTCAATCCAGTCCAATCAGGCTTCAGACCCAAGTACAGTACCGTGTCTGCCATTGCCAAAGTGTCAAATGACTGGCTAAAAGCTCTGGACAGTAAACAGCACATCTATGCACTCTTCCTTGACCTCAGCAAGGCATTTGATATGGCTGATCATTCCATACTTCTTGATTCCGTAAGTAGCATCGATCTAACCTCTGCTGCAGTAAAGTGGTTCCGCTGCTACCTTACAAATCGTAAACAGCAAATTAAAGCCCAAGGGAATTCTACCCACTAAAACTACTGCCCGAGGCATTCCACAAGGTTCCATTTGGGACCTATCCTCTTCGCCCTTTACATCAACTGTATCGACTCTGGCCTGGTTGCTGGAAATGTTCACCTCTTCGCAGATGACACAGTCCTCTACACGACCAACCCCTCCTTTGACATTGCATACAAGGAGCTACTGCAGGATTTTATCATCCTCCAGCACAACCTGTTGAATCTAAAGCTCTTGTTAAATGCAAAAAAAACAAAAGCTATGATTATGTCTCCATCCCACAATACGGGGATGCCTGGGACCCCACAAATGATTACCCTCCTTAATGAACCACTAGAGCTAGTGGATAAATTTAAATATCTGGGAGCCTGGCTGGATAACAAACTCACCTTCGGTGTCCATCTAAGCGAGTTAACAAAAAAGCTAAGGCAGCGCCTCAGTATTTTCTACCGCATAAGACGCCTACTCACCCTGGAAGCTAGAAAGCTAGTTCAAACAGCGTTCTTCCACTGGCTACCACTTCCTATACAGCCACTGCCCCCAGTATGTGCTCCAAAAGCTGGAGACACTCTATCATTGCACATTGCGATTTGTTTCTGCCCATCCTGGTGTTGTCCTGGTGGGTGTCCAGGTGAAAGTAAAAGAACCCAGGGCACTCTTCGCAAAAGAGTAGGGAACATTCCCGGTGTCCTGGCCAACATTCCCCTTCCCATAAACTGGTTCATGCAATTATCCAGGCTGTGTGTGGGTGATGATGTGCGATATGGCCGCCACCACATTCAGTCACTTCACTACCAGTCTAGCATTGCTTGTAAAGCACTTTGGATGTATGAAAGCGCTATATAAATGCTGATTCTTCTTCTTGACTTTCCCTTGCAGACTCAGCACTGCTCATAGTACCAAGCATTAGACTGGCCGTCCCTCTCCATGAGGAGGCAAATAAACGCCCTCATGTAGCTATTCCGGGCTTTATCCAACAAACTACCACCCTATATCTGTGACCTGTCTGAACATTCAAAGGGTGCCTACGGACTAAGGAACTCCTCCTTTGTCCTCCTTAAGCTATCACGAACAAGGACATGTCTTGGCTCAACTGTCATTAGCTCCTTTTTACCAGCGCTTTGGAGTAACATGCAAAAATTACTTAAAATCTCCTGGCTGCCCAGCCATTTAATATTTAGGGGCTGCTATATAAAGGCCTGAAAACAGCATTTGATTGCTTCCAGGTAAAGCCTTACCCCACTCAACTGAATCCCTTAACCTCTGTATCCTGGGCGCCTATTTCCGTGGTCGGCCAGCATCCCTTTAGGGCAACCATCTCCCCCACTCCCCCAATCAATTAGCCTTGCAGGGGCCTCACTCTATTAGGCTGCCCTAATTTCCCTCTCTACTATGTGCCTGATACAATTTCTTCCCATGCCCTTCTCTATGTCCTCCTCCCTCCCCTCACTTGTACTCTATAAGCTACAACCTGTATACACTGCACTTTGAATGCCTATATTTGCACTTCTTTACATGTCTGATTCGTCCAAGTACTTAGTTTGTATATGTAACTGCCTGTACTAATGTCTCACGTTTGTAGGAAGTGTTGTGTACTGTAAGCAAAGTGTCCTCTGTGTCCAGGACCATCTTGAAAATGAACTTCGCAATGATCTAACTGCCTATTTAAATAAAGTATGACTGATTGATTGATATCCTCATTTCTCCGTTGATCTTCATCCGGTTCTGTCCACCAGGCCCTTGTCCTTAGTCCCTTTTCGCCACTGTTGCCTCTGTACAATATGCAACCACATAATTTGGTGCCCGCCATGCTGCGCCTAATGGTGGCACATATTCCTCAGGCGCACATCAATGCCACAGACTTCCTTTCTCCCACATCATTCCCTCCCAGGTGGATGACCAAAATTTCTGGTGGTGTTCCCTCTCAACACTCCTCTCACTACCTGGGGATCAACTGATCCCAGCGCATACCCTGTGACCCAGCCATCGCACCTCCACAGGAGTATCACTGAAGCTGAGCACTGGACCCCCAGGTCGGGACCGTTCTCGGGTGACCACCCAATGGATGAAGGAGTGCCCACATATCCATGCCATTTCCCAGTTCCCAATCTGTTTAATGCATAAAAACAAGTTGGAGCATGTGAGGCCGGTCATATCTTTCGAATGCCTTCGACTTCCCCCCAGCCCTCAACCTCTGCCTGGGTCATACCCCTGGCCGCCCCTATCAAAGTGAATGGGTTCCATAATCCCTGAGCTCTTTCCCCACTGCTGCTATTGCCTTCTTAAAGATTCTTATAAATTGGAACTGTGTCACTGGTGTCCCATCCTGTGTCTGAAGTATGCCCACCCCTATCCCATGTCCCTGCCTCATACTTTGCTAACTCCTTCCTAATCCCCATTCCCACCGCCCCAATCCCAAAGCACTGCACATGTGCCCTGAGCCCTGTTGGTCAGTCTTTGACCTCCAAATGGGACCAACACCCACTCTCCGCTAAGCACACATCCCCATTTCCAAGCCCCTCCTCAAGGGATCATGCCTACTGGCTGCCGTGACCTCCAAAACCCAAAAGCCCCGAAGTAAGTCAACATGATTGCTGCCCTGAACAACAGGGCCTCCTGACAGCCTGTACAGAGGGATGGCAAGACCTTTACCAGTTGTTCCAACAATTGGGGTCACTGATCTCCTTTTGTCCAAGGTCCTAGGCTGAAACCTGTCCCACCCTCCAGGAGTTTCCTGACCCTGAAAGACCGAGTGTGGTCCTCCAAGCCCATCGCCCTGCTGAACCACCCCAACCCTGCTAGGTGGCAGCTTGCCACCGCTGCTGAGCTCCTTTCCTTTTTCAGTGCCACCATGAACCAGTGCAGCTGCCTCTCCGGTATCGGCCAAGCCTCCTCACAACTGTGAGAGAACAAGAATCTAAGAATTCCTCCTCCTCTTGTATATGCTTTTGGGTGCTGGGAGCCAAAGATTGGCACATCAATGACCAGTCTTGAGGTCCCCAGGTTCCACAGGAACTCCAAGATCTCCGCCAGACTGTCGCTCTGCTCCTGGTGCCAGGGTTCTGAACCGGTCCTACTGCAAACAAGATAAAGCATCAGCTATACCGTTGCATTCCCCAGGAACATGTTGGTCCCTAAAGTGTTTGTTGTTAACCAAACACCTCAGCACAAAAATCCGTAACAAATCCCCTACAGGCCCGGCTGCCCCCCGTTGTTGCTTAATTACGTGTATAACCCCTGCACTGTCTGACCTAAATACTACCTTTCTTTCAACTTAGCACCCACACAACCAGTGCTACCACGATCGGGAAGAATTCCAAGAATGTCACATTCTTGGTCAATCCCTGCTCTTCCCACAATTCCAGCCATGCCCTTGAAAACCATGCCCCATTCAAATAAGCCCCAAACCCCCAGACCCCGGCCGTGTATGTGAACAGCTCCAAGTCTGTATTGGACATTTCCTCCTCCAGCCATGCTGTCACCCCATTAAAGTCTGCTAAAGGCAGACCAAGTGGCCCATCCTCCTTCACCGCCGGGATCCTAATCCAGTGGTGGTGGCGGCGGACCCCAGCAGTGACCTTGGCCAGTCTTCTCACAAAGGCAACCTGCATTCCATTCTCTCTGTATCGATCTCTATCCCAAAATAAACAATACTGAGGTTGGGCCCACCATCTTTTCCACAGCCAAGGGGACACCAAAGGACTGGTAAACCTCTTGCAGCCCCTTTAACATCCTCCCACAGGCCTCACCCCCCCACCATGGACCCACCACCAAAAAATCATCCAAGTAATGCAAGATTCCTCCTCCTGAGGTTGTCTGCTCCGCTACCCACTGTTAGAATGTACTACATTTTTCGAAGTATGCACATATACTGGAACACCCCATTGACATGCATTTATCCAAATAGTATTCCCCATCTACCTTCAATCTCAGCAGACAGTAGTCTCCCGGGTGGACAGGGAGCAACCGGAAAGCAGATTCTATGTCTGCCTTAGCCATCTGTGTCCCCAGGCCATACCTTGACACCTCCCTCACTGCCCTGTCAAATGTAGCGTAATAAACCGAAGTTAGTGCTGGATCGACTCAATCTTTCACAGACTCTCCTCTGGGAAAGACAGAGTGAGTAATCATCCTAAATTCCCTGGGTACTTTTGGCACCACACCACTGGTGATACCCTAAAGTCTTCCAGCTGGGGCTCACGAATGGTCCTGCAATCTTCCCAGTCCACCTCTCTCTCTTTAGCTATCTTTTCCCGCACAATTCCCATGTTCTCCCTTGCTGATTTCAAATTCGGAGCCTCAAAGATTGCCTGTGGCCCCATATATGGAATCCTGAACCCCTCTGTAAATCCATCCAAAACCACAAGTGCATCCGCCCTGTTGAGCTATCTCTCCAAGCACCCTTTCATTTCACTTACCTTTATCGGAGTTACCCTCTGCTCCAGGGATCTCTTTTTGGGTGGTGAAATTCTCCCCATTTCCCCCCTAGGGCATTGTGTAAATGGGTGGGACCTCCCACATGCCAGGCACTTGTGGGTAAATTTACACTTTGACTGTGTGCATGTTCCCCGGTTAAAGTGGTAACACTGGTTGCCCGCTTTGGTTGGCCTCCCTGTTTCCTTATTTCCTCCCCCTCCCCGATCCCCCTTCACCAGGAGACCACAATCTGTATGATAAACACAGGCCCTATCTGTGATTACATCGACTCACAATGACATATCAACCTGATCCCATTCCCTCCCGGATTCCATGTAGGCAAAGCCAGAAGACCTCATCATAATGAAGCCATGCACCCCCCCCCCGAGCTGCATGAACTTCCATGACCCTAGACCAATGACTGAAAGTCCACAGCAGAGCTCTGGCTTCTCTGGGCACAGGACATACATGTAAATCAAGTACCTCGCCAACCAGTTCTCAAAGTTCTTTTCCATCTATGGTTTATTCTCTTTATTCCTGACTTTTTTATCCCCTTCTTTCTCATCTTTCTCCTCTCCCCTATGCAGTAGGGTAAAAATATTTACAAATTCCCACTTGCGTATTGCCGTCCATGTCTTGTCTGAAAGGTGGGCCCCCACCTCCTACTCTACACTTGAATATGGCTGTTTCGGCATCCCCTTTATGCCCCTCTCCCCAATGCTACCCCCTTTCCCAGACCCCGCCAAGATAGTGGCCAGGTTCTTCAATGCCCCTAAAACTTCTTCCATCTTGTTCCCCACCTTCCCATTCCCCCTACCTCCCCCCTTCTTCTTCAGATTCTGAAATTAGGACCAGCCGCCTAGGCTGCTGGCCATGCCCGCCCTCTGGTTCCCCTTCTGATTCACTGCTCGACACCGGCAACAGCCAGAGCCTCCTGAACCTCGGGTGGCATGGCAGAGGACACCTGTATCTGGGTCTCTTCCCTCTCCAGGGCCCCTGCCCCCCCCGTCCTCATCTGACAAAGACTCAGACCTCTTTCTGGGCCTCTAGCCAAGGGGTGGGACAGGCCTCAGATGGTTTTGTCAGGCTGGGGGAACCCCGGCCCACCCCGTGGTGCCATCCCACTTCTGGGCCTCTTCTCTGTCTGGCCTCTAGGGGCCCTTTCCTCATCCGAGGAGGAAAAGTCATACCACCGGGGACGCTGAAGACTCACCAGGATCACCTGTTGGGGGGGGGGGACCTCCGTCTCACTGTCTGCCCAGGGTCTCCCCTCCCCCCTGCCCTTTGGCTCCTTCTTCCCTTGGGCCCCAGAAGGGTTCTCCCTGGAGTCAGGGGATTCTACCTTCTAACCCACTGTCCCCTCCTCTGGAGACCAAGGGTAACCCCGCCAATACCCTCAATCGGGCCCTTATATCACTATTAAAAAAAGAAAAAAAATCATTGCTTCTCCATAAGAAATCTTTATTATGTCAATGTCTTCCTTGACTCTGCTTGAATGACCGAACAAATCTCTCTCCAGCTCGGCACCAAGGTGCAGTGGCAAAGTACTAGGAGAAGCCTGCACTGTTGCACTACATTGCAACACATAGTTGGTAGGTCATTAAATATCATGAAAATAATTTTTTTTTTTTTTACTCTTAGGGTCATTAGCCCTTGGAATAACCTTAACCTGCCAATTAATGTAGTCGCAAGTAAAACTAAGGAGGGATTTAAAAGGTGATTGGACAAGCAAATTCTCTCAGGCAGGGGTTCAGTTAACTCCATTTCTGGAATATCTGACTTCCAAAAATAAGGCAAAAACTTACAAAATAAAGGTGGAGGAAGTCATCGCCTTCTAGATGTAAAACAAAAAAAATGAGATGGCTTCCAAAATTGTAGGCATGGCAGTCAGAACTAATGTTTTTTTCTGAAAGAAATTGTATTTTACCACTACTTTATTGTATTAATATCCATAAATTGATCCTTACTAGAATATTGACCTCACAAGCGGGTTCCTGGAAATATTTCGACTTCCAAAAAGTTGGAATGACTTCCAGACTTTGACTCATGAAGTTTTAGACTTCCACTAAAAATAAATTTACTGAACCCCTGCTCTCAGGTGGAGATCTTAGGACCAATTATGGGCATTCATGCCTTCTCGCTTCTCAATTTCCTTAGTACGATCCTTAGAATGTTCCAATCTGACACACACCCGACCTGTGGACATATAATGTACCTCAAGTTTCCAGTGCCTCACTTTTACAGAGTTAATCTTATATAACACCTACGTGGCGCTATCTCAAGGGCTACTACCCCTGCCTGCTTGGCTAGTAACAGGTTAAGGGGCCTGAGTTCTGAAACGGGTGCCTCCACCCGGAGGTCAGGTGTGGTAGTGGTCAAGCTAACCTGGGCACAGCCCTCCGGGACACTGTAAGCCCCCTCTTCCCCCTCTAGTGGGCTGAACACTGTACAATAATCACTTTCACAATATCCCTGGTACATCACACAAGTACCCACACTGTTTGCACTTACCATCAGGGCTGGTTCCTCTGGCTCAACCCTGGAGACCCCCTGTAAAACAAGGTTAAGCACAGCAAATAGCAACAGTACAGTACTTTGAGCACAAACTGGAACCACAGTCAGATTACATGCAGAAAAAGTTAGATCTGATTTATTCAGGGGACTTGAACAAGGAGGGGCAAAATCAGGTTAATTAGCTTAAAGGTTATATCAGTCAAGCAATTATGCATCGCTTTGAGTCCCCACAGTCCACCTCTGGGTACCCAGGTGGAGAAGAGATGGCTAGCCAGGACAGTTGCCTGGGGTTGCAGCTGGTTGGGGCCCTGTGATTGAAAACACAACACGCACAGTACACAATATTTGTAATCCAGAGCCAGAGGGCTCAGTTCGTAAAGGAAACGAAACAACAAGACAATCAGATGACACATTCAGATTAAGCTGTTGTTGTAGGGAGCTACCCTGGTATTTACTCACGATACCCAAGACTGGACACAGGCTGGACGAAAATAGAGACTGCAGGTGGTTGATCTGGAATGCCAGGAGAAGCAGGGCCCACACAAGTCGCAGAGGTGTCATTCCTGTTCAAGCGTGGAGCAGGGGGCTGATCCCCAGGCAGGTCTCTCGTCGATGGCTTCTCTGTGCAGTGGGTAGTCTGCCTGGGCCAGTTTGGCAAAGCCCAGACCGCACAGAGACAAGTTCAGAAGCAGTCCGTTTTGGGTTGGATACAGCTTCCAGCAAGCAGAACACCGTTCACACAGTGGGGAACCAACTCACAACCGACTAGCAGCTCATAGCACATTTACATGTCACAGAATTCTACTGTACCAGAACAGCTCCCCGGCACAGTCCACAAAGTCTCTGCACACACCAGGAGCTTAGTGGTAGCTGGAACTCCTGACAGGCCGATCGCACTCAGCAAAAATATTTGGTCTTCTTCAGGTTGAGCCTGGCCCACTTCAGTAGCTTACTTTAAGTTGCATAAACTTGGATTTAGTCCAAAATAACTCTTCTCTCTCCTCTCAGGAGCAGCACACCGGCATGCAGGCCAAAAACTTAGCCTTTTCAGAGTTGTCCCATGCGTAATCCACTCAGGATAGCTGCTCAGAAACACTTCAGCTCCTTCTTGCTCAGCTTCCAGCTTAGTTCCAACTGAAAAACAAGCAGCCCGCACTTCCCAAGATCCGAAAGATTTGGTTGGTTGATTTGGCTGTCAGTCAAAGCAAGAGCTCCCCATTCAGTTGCAAAAAAGGCGCAAAAAAGCTCCAAACTAAAGTTCCTACAGATTTTGAATTCAGACAGCTCCTGTAGTCCGGCTACATTTTAGGTCCCACCAGTACTGTTTGGTCCAATTTGCAGTCCAGGAACAAGACAGTGGAGACAAACAAAACAGTCCTTGCTACAAAGAAAGCAGGTTAGATAAAGTACATTATCAGTATCACTGTAAATGATTTTCAGCAAATAGTTAAATCTTTCAACAGAGCTGCCTCTCAGACTACTCATGATGCAATTAGGCAGCTCTTAAAGAGACAGTACACAGAGGCTATACAAGCTCTGGTAATCACATTTAAACTGCTAAAACGCAGGACACCAGCCTGGCAGTGAGCATTTAGGCAAGCTCAAGGAAGACTTTTTGGGAACCCCCATTTGTAGGGGGGTTACACTTAAAAAGAGGACTATTCAAAAAAACAAAAAAAACTGTCAGTCAATTGGAGCAAGTCTAGGCTGATGAAAGACTGCATAGGAAATGTAAACTCATACATACCAAGGCCCTTGATAAGATGACAATTTGCTAGTTCTACTGGTTCCATAACTCTGTCAGCAAACAGTTTTGACCTAAACAAACAGAATGTGCCCATCATAGTTTGTACAAATAAAATTCATCAGTTTAACAAAATAAATCTTGTATGACTAAGTTGCACTAAGTGTTTAAATCTGCAGTGCCATGTTAGCAGTCGTAGTGGTGCATGCAGGAAAAACTAACAGCTGTGTAACAATGGGGTGGGTAAACAACCTAGTATTTTCCCCAAATAATCAGCATTCTTGCTGTTGGATAAGGACAGAGGTTCCCATTCATTTCCGGACCGTTAATGTTTAAATGACTGTGTGAGATCCAAGATGAATGAAAAACAGTGCAGTACCTGGAATGGCATACTACACATGCTCTTTGTCACACTCTAGCTGCACTTTCTTGACCACATACAGCAACACTCAAAATGGATACTAAAATCTCATAGAAACTGTCGGCAGATAAGGACCACCAGGCCCATCCAGTCTGCCTGTAAGCCCTGTACATGATTACAGCTTGGACTCACTAATCTCTAACTTAAATTGGTCAAAGTGGTCACATTACATGACCACTGATTAATTTTCGCTGGTTATTCCACAGTTCCTACCCCCACCCATTTACATTTCTCCGCTCCTCCTCAAGTAGGTGGCTCTCACCCCTCCCTCAGAGGGGACCCGTCTCTCCAGCCAAGCTTCCCCACGCCCATCACACATAGCCATCTCCCCCCCATGACAGAGCCAGCGGTGAGGGGCGCCAGCCTTCCCCCACCACTAAAAGCTTGCCGAGGGGTCAGCACGGGAGCAGCTCTGTCATCATGGAGCCTGCCAGCTCCATTTTTCCTTCTGTTACACCACAGGGCCCACTAACATGCAATAGGGGTTAACTGTCTCTGCAGAGGCAGTCTAATACCCTGGATGTGGACCCTCCCCCTTCTGAGTAGTACACCTGTGTCGACTCCCAGCCATCGCTGGATGTCAGTCTATAGCACATTGCACTGACCCCCATCCCCTGAGGAAGGACAGCTGTCGGTGGACGCTTGATCCTTCCTCGTCCTGGCTGACCCAAGTCCATTCCTGAACCTGGGTCGCCAGCGTGGCATGAGGTGTGAAGTCCAGCGCCTCAACCCTCAGTGCCACCGGGACGGCCATTATTCCACAGTTCCTTAACTAAATTATATTCCCATCAGGTTTATAACCCATTTACCCAAAAAAAAATTTATACACAGCAAATCTCTTGCTTTCAAAACATTTGGACAGCCATTTTTTTTTCTTCATCAGTCACGAAAGTACAGAGAACAGAAACAGCAAATTAGTGGAAGTTGTGAATTAATTGTTTAGTGACTTGGATGTGTGCAATGAGTGTGTGCATCAGAGATCAGTGCAGGGTGTACAAGATAGCATGTTGTCCGTCTTCTCCCCACCAGCTAGCAATCCCTTGGTTCCTGTTGTGAATGATCTCGTGCCTGGCTCACCTCTCTCCCAGCTGTGGACATTCCCTTTATCCCACCCTTGGCTGTGTACTATACAGCTGCTCAGCTCAATCCCAGCTGCAGAAAGTCCCTCTCGCTTGCATACCTTTTCACTCTCAACTGTTAACTGCCTATTTGTGAGCTGCTGTTTTCCACCTCACACTCCAGACCTACTTTCCTAGACACCAACTAATTTCCCCAGAGACCAGGATGCCGCAGCGTCCAGAGCAAGTTTAAAAATGAAAAATAAATATATATATATATATATCAAAAGTCGCAGCATGTGTATGGAATGGAGGGGAAACAGTAGAACAGACAAAGCATACAGCATAAATAAAAAAAATATAAAATGGGTTGAATATTTCCTTCTTCCTAATTGGCAAAACAAGTTGTGAGATCCATTATCTTGATTCTCCACAACTGTGCAGGTTTGAACAAGTTCAGGCAGTGGGATTTAGAATTTGAGCACCTCGCATACAGAATTCATGAGCAGGGTTCGACCTTAACATTGTTTTACTAGCCCTGAACCTAGTGCAAATTGGCCAGGGCTAGTGCAACTAACCCTCTACTTGTCCGTCTTGACTAGTGCAGGTTTTTCATGACTGTTAATGAAGTTAAAAAAGTCCCTGCTTTAGCAGGCTGTAGTCCTTTTGCTAAACTCCCTCAGTGTTCCAGATGTCCTGGTGTGATTAGCAGCTCATTAAGAACTGCAATTATCTGGCAGTTCAAGAGGGGGATCCAACAAAAGACTCAGTGTGAGTCATTATCACTCAGTTATTAGGACATTCAGCTAGTGTGCAGGCTGTGGTCAGGGCCCCTGGTGTTCTGTGGCAGCATTTTCTGATTTCTGCAGCATGATTTATTCATTTCTCTGGAAGAATGCAGTCCTGTCATTGGCTAAATATGATGTGATGTCATCGATGACATCATATGCTGAGCATAGAGGAGGGGCTTCAGGATAAGCGAGGTGGGAAAGAAAGCCTGACATTATGGAAAAACAGTATATTTATATGAAAATTCACCAAAAACAATGAATTCTGTGGCACTATATATATTCTGCGGCATGATGCAAATTCTGTGGCAAATTCCGCAACCACAGAACCTCAGAATTCCAGGGGCCTTGGCTGTGATCAAAGGTAGAGTGGTCAAGTCACTAGCTTCCAGTTTGCTGAACTTGTCTTTGATTTGTCCCACAATATTAAGACCAGTGTGCCTCATTTCCAAACCTTTTGAGGTGTCTGTATCCAACACTGCAGTGACAGAATGCTATGATGTATACACAGTCTGCCAGCCAGGTGGTCTGCCCTCTATACTTTCTCTGGACACCACTGCAGACTAGGTAGATTTTGAAATGGCCATCCATAGACCCATACAGTAGCTGCCATTACTGACTGATGTAGGGGTCCACAGCTCCTCTTAATGGTTCACACCAGTCAATGCCATCCATGCAGTACCACCCTTATACCACTTAGCATGTCATTTCATCCTAAAACAATGCTTTGGAGCATGTGGTACAAAGCAAAACCTTAGTAAAATATATAATTTGAAAGGTTAAAAAGGTATTCCTGGTATGCATAGATCATCCTATATAGAAAGAGAGGTAGTACAGCATCATGTCTATATACTGCTCCCCCTTTGACTGATGAAAGGACACTGTTATGAAAAATCTGTTGTTAGGGCAGAGCATGTTAAAGCAATACTTTTGTGCCTGGTATATATAAACAGATATGTCAAAGTTTCTTACATCCCAAGCCCCATGTTTAACTCTCTCCAAAGAAATCCTAGAATGGCCCCAGGCTCACTTTGCAGTGTAAGAAAACTTCCAGAAGTGCAGGCCTGGTTAATCACAAGTGTAGGTGAGAGTGTATTTCTCTGCCTGACTCTGTACATTGCCCTGCAGGTCAAGTTGGGACTGTGGTGAGGTGCAAGATGATGATGATGTTGGCTGTGTGTGCAGAGCTAGAACTGCTTGATTGAACATTTGCTATTATGGTATTCTCTGGTTTGGTGAGGAGGGGGTGAAGGAAGAGGAAGCAAGAGGCACATGGTAAAAAAAACAGTGGGGGAACACACTTCATGTGATTGTTTTGCAGTCTTTTTTTGCTGTGGTAGGAAGCAATGTGGGAACAGGATAAATATGCAATAATTAGAGTATTTCTTGGTGAGCATCTTTCCTGTATAACCAATCAAAGTTACCATTATTATTGTGGGCTAGTGTAACCATCTGCGGGCTAGTGCAATTTTTAATCAACTTGTCCGGCTGGCTAGTGCAAAGAAAAGTTAAGGTTGACCCCTGTTCATGAGTCACTGCACTCATTCCAGACTTCCATCACAAACATGGCTGCCACCTTTACTCATAAAACCTTCAGCTACGCTTGAAAATAAAACCCAATTAAACAAAATAAAAAATTATTGAATACTCCTTTCTCTCAGGAACACTTTTAAGCACAAACATTTAAAAAATTAAATACTGTTCATAATTTCCATTTGACAAATGACCATCCTCCCTTCTATTTTAGGAAGGTCTCAGTAGCCCAGGTTAAGAAACTACTGAATAAGGTGCTGGGTAAGTCTCGACATAATGGTGATTCTCTAGACCCCAACCAAGCTAATTGCACTCACCGCAGAGGAAGTACTCCTACCCATTACTAAGATACTTATCCTCTCTCTTACCCTACTGCAGTTCCCACAGATATGGAAAACAGCCCTTGTGACACCAGTTCATAAATCTGAGGACCGTGCCCTACATAGCAACTATAGGCCTATAGCAAGCCTACCACCCCTTTCCAAAGTACTTGAGCGTACTGTTGCCAACCAATTTATGGATTACCTAGATAAATACTCCCTCCCTTGTCAACCACAACATGGCTTCAGGAAAAGGCGCAGCACCACCACAGGACTTTCAGAATGTACCAGCTTCATCCACCAGTCAATTGACCAAGGCAATCTTATAGGTGCAGCCTTTATCGATTTAACGAAGGCTTTCGACACAGTAAATCACCATCTCCCTCCTTGAACAACTCTCTGAAACTGGTCTCTCCCCTGACACGCTACCCTGGCTTAGAAGTTATCTTGGTGACAGATCTCAGCGTTTGAAGATATCCAATATCGTCTCAGAGCAGAAGCCAGTATGATCTGGTGTACCTCGGGGTTCAATTTTAGGCCCACTCCTCTTCAGCATCTTCCTTAACAAACTGCCATCTGCATGCCACCTACAAACCCTGCGGATGATGTTGTCATCTTTTCAAGCCACCCAGACTCAAATATACTCAAAAGCAATCTTCAAAATGGTTTCATGGAAGCTGAGCACTGACTTAGTCAACATAAACTGGTACTAAACTTCAAGAAGACAAAAGTTCTGTTTTCATCCACCCGTAGTAAACACAAAGCACATGCTCTTACTATCAGAAATAACCAAGGAACTCCCCTCAAAAAAATACAGCACTTCAAGTACCTCGGGGTTACTCTTGATAGTCACCTCACCTATGCACCCCTCATCGAGAATGTAGCCAGAGTCAACATTAGGACTGGGCTACTCTATTGACACAAAAGAGTCTAACTCCTGAAGCTCTCAAACTGGCAATTGCAGCATGGTGCTATCTATCGATTATGGCCTAGTTATATGCAGAGCAGCTTCCACTACTGCACTCAGAAGGCTCACTGTTGCCCTGAACAAAGTCTATAGACTCCAAATTGGTGCCCCTCCATTTCAGCCACACTTGTGAGCTCTATGCTCAGGCTGGGTGGCTCAATTAAATGGGAGAATTAAATACCAAACTTGCCTTCTTACCAAAAGGTGCTCCTTGGGCTATGCCACCGGGAGTGGGATGCCTACTTCACAAGTCTCTCAAGACCCAACACACATGGACCTCATCTACTGAACTCCTCCTAGTCCTGGGTGCCAGACTACCCAATGTCAACACTCCTTTTTTTGCTAGAGCACCTCTCTGGTTCAATGGACTGTGCACTGAACTGGCTAACCTCCCTAAACTCTGCCAGTTCAAAATCACCTCCTAACTGAATACTTCTGTGATTGCATCCCCTAACTCCCAGGTTCCCAATTCCTTTTATCTCCCCTTCCCCTCATGTACTCCCTCACATCCTTTCAACCCCTCCTGCTTAGCCCCTACACCTTCCCTTGCATTCATCCCCTCTTCTCCCTGCCCCACCCCCATGCATACCCCAATTGCAACCTTGACAATACCTTTGGCTGCTACCTTCTCTTCTTTGGACAAAAACTCCCTCTTTCCTCACTTAATCTCTCTTCTACTTCTCTAAAGTAATACTGCTGTTGATTCAAGATGTATTTATAGAGTATAATGGATGGAGAAGTGTGTGATACGAGAATTTCATGCACCCGAGGTGTGGGATGCTTTGATAAACCCGAGGGCAAAGCCCTCCGGGTTTATGTAGCATCCACACTGAAAAATACCGATAGAATTGAGTTTAGATCTTTCTCCATCTTTTATTTTATATAACTGCTGGTGAGCAATTTTTCCAGCCTCACTCATGTCTGTCTGTGTCACCCAGACAGTCAGGGAAGAGCTATAGGCAGAGTGTCTCACTCAGTTTGTCAAACACACACAGACACACACACTTTCCCTCCCTCAGTTTCCAGAGTTAAATTTTTAATTTTTTTGCTGCATTTTGAACTTGTGATGCGCTTACCTTGGACAGCAGCCCATCAGCCACGGACCCCTTCCGTTCGGACTCTGCATCCCCTTAGGCTGGCGAACATCAGGATCAACCAGATATTGCTCTTTTAAATATTTTACAGGTAGGAGCAACCAGGCATATAAAAATGATGAGGACGCATAAAAATTAGAAGGTGAGGACTATTGTTGTGGCGGCTCCTAAGCGGAGATTGGAAGCTGCCATGTTTAACAAAGTGTTCAGCCTGCCCACACACAGTAAAACAGCCAATGAAGGAAGCGCTCAGTTTTGAAGGACATAGCGTGTGCTCACAGTAATAACCCGCAGGTTGTTATGACGAATATCAACTGGCAGAGCCCACAGAAAAAATTGTTCGTCAGTAATTATAAAAATAATTAGTTGTTTAAGTATTTTTGTAACTCGTCTGTTTACCCCATATCTGCTTGTTACCCCACCCTGTTGATGTGGAACCTCTGTAAATGAGCTGCCTGGCACTCAAAGGTACCTGTAATCCTAGATTGAATAAATAAATAAAATATAAAATTTCTTGTGTTTTTATTTTTGATAACCATGAAGAAACCATTAAGAATCCCACTCCTATCCTTACCAGTTTGCCAAAGAACTCCCTACTCCTTACCTGCCGCAGATGAAATTGAGGTTCTGCCTCACGTTGGTGTGCACGTGCCAGTGGAATTCTGTAGAGTTTTTAATGGATGTATTCCATTTTACCATTCCATGTTACCATTCTGTGAGGAGGAGGGAGCATTCTACTAGTGGAATACTACAGCATTTGAATTCTTATATTCCATGGCAAACAAACGTGTAGAAAAACAGATGACTGTCACATGGAAACCATGTGGGAAATAGAGGATTGTGTATGATCGCTTCATACACAACAAGGGTATTTTTCCCTCTAGAGGTTTCCATGGTAACTGGAGACCTCGAGAGCGTAGCTTGAGAGGTCTAGTTACCAGGGAAACCTCGACAGTTGAAAATACCCTTGCTGTGTATGGAGCGATCTTACACTGTCTTTATAGTGTATGGTCACTCATAACAAGACTGCCCTTACTTTCGTTCAGATTCTTGTGTGGTTTTCGGTTCCTCCAGCCTGTTTCACCACCATGGCGTTCATGGTGCATCGCCCAGTAAGCCCAATCGGCGCATACTGCACAAGCTTTCACGGATGCGCGCACACACCTTCTAGGTAGCTAGTGCAGCACAACAGCTACGATGACATATTAGTGTAGCACAACAACGCTGTTGGAAGCATGGATTTCATGCTCACAGCTTCTACCATACACTATGAACTATCTGTCTTTTAAAACTTTGGGAGTGTTTTTTTTTTTAGTTTTTAAAAGTTGCCCATGTACCCATTTTATAATTACAATAAGAAACTTTGAGTGTGTGTTGCATTGATTCAGGGGCTGAAGACACTCCGCTTGCAGCCTTACTAATATGAGCCTTGTCACATCGAGGTTGGACTACTGCAATGCCTCATACCTGGGGCCTTAGGAGGCAATCTCCTCGCCATCTGCAGCTGGTGCAGACCACAGAGGCCAGGCTACTGATAGGTGTCTAGATTTGAACGTATCATGCCAGTTCTCCGTGGGCTGCACAGACTGCAGATAAGGTGAAGGACTGCCTTCAAGTCGGGTTGCTGACCTATACCCTACACAGCCAGGGACCCAACTACCTGCAAGACCTCCTGGTTCCATGCTGTTTGGCTCGTACCTTTCTTTCCTCGGAGGTGGCCTCCTGGCGGTTCCCAGGGCGAGGGCTGCGGCTGGTGGAGGATTGCATTCACAGGCTGGGTTGCTGATCTATAAAGCCCAACACAGTCAGGGACCTGACTACCTGCAAGACCTCCTGGTTCCTCGCTGTCTGGCTCACACTCTTCAGTTCCTCAGAGGGTGGCCCGATGGTTCCCTGGACGAGGCTGCGGCTGTTGGGAAGACTAGGCTTTTTCTGTAGCCACACTTGTGCTGTGGAATGTGCTACTGATCCATCTTAGAGCGGCCCGGTGGAAATCTTTAAGAGGGGGCTCAAGACGCTTCTGTTGAACAAGCATTTAGCGTGATATAATCAGAGATTTTAAGGTAAGTGATTGTTCTTGATTTTAGAATTATCATTTACAGTTGATACATGTTCAAGCTCTGAAATAGGTTTTATAGTTGATTTTACAGTCATGGCCAAAAATATTAGCGCCCTTGCAGTTTTTTCTAATGCACCATTCCTTCCAGAAAATTATTGAAATTAAAAATATTTTGGTATCCACTTATGTATTTCTTTGGTTTGCAGTGGAATAAAACACAAAAAGCAGAAACATTTACTAAGTCTTAGCTTATTCCACACAGAAATCCTTATATGGCCCGGACAAAATTATTGGCACCTTTTAGAAGTAGTTAGAGATAATTAGATTTCAAGCAGGTGATTCTTCTTCACTTTGGAATTGAACTCACCTGTGGTGAGTTGCAGGTGCCTGCAATATAACAATCACTCATTCAACCAGTTTGAATAGAAAAGGACTCATTCTCCTGTTTTGTGTCACTGTGTGTACTAATGAGCATGGAGAAAAGAAAGACAGCCAGAGAATTGTCTGAGGAGGTCAGACAGAAGATTGTAGCCAAGCATGGACAATCTCAGGGCTACAAATCAATCTCCAGAGACCTTGATGTTCCTGTTTCCACCGTACGTAATGTTATCAGGATGTTTAAGGCCCATGGCACTGTAGCCAACCTCCCTGGACATGGCCGCAAGAGAAAACTTGATCGAAGATTGCAGCGCAGGATTGTTCGAATGGTGGAGAAAGCATCTCGATCAACTGCCAAACAGATTCAAGCTGACCTTCAGACACAAGATATGACAGTTTCAACTCGCACCATCTGTCGCCAACTCAATGAAAGGGGGTTATATGGTAGGAGGCCCAGGAGGACCCCACTGCAGAGAGAGAGACATAAGAAAGCCCGACTGGGGTTTGCCAAAACACACCTGAACAAGCCAAAATCCTTCTGGGAGAATGTCCTGTGGACAGATGAGACCAAATTAGACCTTTTGGTAAAGCACATCATCTCTATGTTTACAGAAAACAAAATGAAGCCTTCAAAGAAGAACACCTTCCTACAGTCAAACATGGAGGAGGTTCAGTGATGTTTTGGGGTTGCTGTGCTGCCTCTGGCACTGGGTGCCTTGAGCGTGTGCATGGCATCATGAAATCTGAGATTACCAGGCCATTTTGGAGCGCAATGTTGAACCCAGTGTCAGAAAGCTGGGTCTCCGTTGAAGGTCATGGGTCTTCCAGCAGGACAAAACCCCAAACACACTTCAAAAGCACCCAGGAATGGTTCAAGACAAGACGCTGGACTGTTCTGAAGTGGCCAGCAATGAGTCCAGATCTAAATCCCATTGAAAACCTGTGGAGAGATCTGAAAACAGCAGTTGAGAGAAGGCACCCTTCAAATCTGGGAGAACTGGAGCAGTTTACACAAGAAGAGTGGGCCAAACTGCCAGTAGAGAGGTGCAGGAAGCTCATCCATGGCTATAGGAAGTGGTTGATTGCAGTTATTTTGACCACAGGCTGTGCTACCAAATATTAAGTCTAGGGTGTCAATTTTGTCAATGCGATTTCTTTTCATTTTCTGATTTAAAAGGATATATTAAATTCTGAATCAAAAACAAAGGTTCTGTAATATTAACAGAGAAATAAAGAATTGTGGAGACCAAATACTGTACTGTTGTTAATTTCAACTTATGTTTAGAGGAATTGTGAGTTATTTGAAAAAGTGCAAGGCGCCAACATTTTGGCCATGACTGTATATCGTTTGGTGTTATATATGTTAAATGTGTGAATACCTTACAGTACTCAAGTCTCTGGGAAGGGGTGCTTTATAAATAAAGTTTTGATTGATCTTTGATTGATTCGCCCCTGGACGTGTGGTAAAACCAGCACAGCCAATGCCCGACATGCATACTCATTTGGTTTAAATTAAAACCCACTGACCGTGTATCTCAAAATGCATCTAGGGGCGCATTAATTCACTATAACCCCATGCCCTGTCGTTGGTTATTGCTTACTCTATAACACAGATTAGCCTACCACACCCACTTGCTGTTATATAGCACCTCTCACGTGAGCTTCCAAAGTGCTTTAAAATCAACACACAATTGTTGAACAAACTGTACGGGTAAAAAACAAAATAAAATTGGAACCGGAATGCATCCAGAACCTGAACATGGCTGGTTCCAGCACTATTCCCTTCTTCAGTATTTCAGCTGTAGGGAGCTCTCCCTGTTCCAGAACTGGAAGAGGTAAACAAAAATGGAATAGAACTGGAATAGGTGTATTCAGTTTGTACTGTTCCAGTTCTGGAAGCATACTATTTCCAGCTTCATCACAATTTTAACCAGGTTCCCCCCAAGCGTAGCCACATCTGAGGTAGGACACAGGAGCCATTCCGCACACTGCACTACACAATAGCTCTCCTACTCTCTGCATCCAGATACAAACTGCCCCAAATTAACCAGGTTACCCTGCTAGTGCTTAGTGTCTAGATAGGGAACATTACCTACTCTTGTTAAGTGTTGCAGGAAATAACCACAAGAAGTGGCAGCTGGAGCCTCAGTTAAATATATTGAATGAAAGACGGTACACCCCCCTGACACCACCTTGCACCATGGGTATGGTTTCTTATAACAAAGGGAAAGCATGTCCTGCAGTTACCAACACCATTCCCTGTAGCACCTGGTGTTTAATGGCAGTGTCATATCTTACTACAGACCGGGCCAAAACTGGTTTCCTCTGAGATCTGACAGGATCAGGCTCCAAGATGATAAAGCTGCAGCAACACCCCCACACACACCCCCACAGCGCCACACACACACACACACACACACACACACACACACAGCCACAGCCACACACACACAGCCCCACACACGTGCGCGCACACACACACACACACACACACACACAGCCACATATGCTTTCTCGCCACCTAGTATGTGGAGAACGCCATATTTCTACCACAAACACATCCTGTACAGCTGTCACATGTACATATGTGCTTGCATTTACATAAAAGTTTATACTTAACTTTACGCTTTGTTACTTATTAACTTTTCTCTCCATTTCCACTTAATCTATTTCTCTCTACTTTGGCCATTTCCTTTTTCTTCTATTTTTCCTCAAAGGCTTCCTTTCCTTCTCATTTCTCTTGCCTATAGGACTTTCTCTATTCAGATTCCATTTCCATTTTTATTTTTTAATTCATGTTCATTATCATGAAAAGAAAACAAACTACCAATATCGAGGTTGGCAGACAAACTGGTACCGGTACAACGATAATTACTACATTGTAACTGATCATTTAACCAATGTTTCAAATGTCCCAGCTGTACTGAACATACAGCTTATGGTACACATACTTCCTTATTTTATCCATAAGTCCATATTCCATGCCACGTGTCACAATTTGATTTTACCATTAGTGTTTACCTACAGCGTCTCAATGTCCATTCTTATCCCATTTGTCCATTTCCAGTGCAATAACTGTATCCAAATCCTACCAGCTCTTTACATTTGACAGAAACAAAACCACAATTAGTAAACTGATAGCAGGAATAAGGGTTCTAAAACGTATGAATAACAGATGCATACTGAAAAATATTTTTACCCTCTTAAAAAAAAAAAAGCATTGGTTGCTTCACGCCCATAGACCTTTTTTTTTTAAATGTATTAAAGAAGTTAGCACATTGCAACTGAATGAAAACAATAGCATTTCAAGGTGTAAAACGTGCTTAAAGGAAAACTTTGCTGAACCTACAAGTAATTTCTAGCTGAAGCATTTTTTTTCTAATCTGGTTCCAATTCTGTTATCGTTTCATCTCTGCAGGTGTTTCAGTAACCACAGTGGCCACTTCAGATTGATACTCTGATGGCAAGTATGTTTTGTTTTTTGCATACATCAAGACAGATGGTAAGGATCAAGTAAACATAGGACCCATATGCTTCTAAAGTTGTACTGTTTTGTAATATATGCTTTGCCTTAGTACCTAACACAAGTGTCCTAACTTGACCCATACTTAATATGGCTTCCAGATAATGTAACAAAAACACATTACAGAACCATCCTAACAGATTGCTCTTAACTTGTCCGTATAAAAGCATCAGACTTCTATAGCTTACGATATCATACAGGCTAAGCAGCATCGTTTACTTTCCCTCTAGATCAAGGATTTACCAAAAACACACCACCACCATATGCAAATGTTACCAGAGTCCCTGTGAGCTTTTACCTTCTTCACAATACAGGAAAACACAACAGGAACAGCTGGTACACAACCAGGATAGGGAGAAAAAAGAAAAAGGAAAAATAAAACAAAAAAACATTAGTACCCATGTGTATGGCATGTTGTCGGCCAGTCCTGAATGCAGACTCAGGGTCCCCTAGCGATAGCTTGAGGAAGTTGGCCTGGGTCCTTGTGCGACAGGGCGTAACTACTAAACTTTCAGTAGTGTGGTGCCTCCACCTGGGGACTCTGGCAAAATAAACAATGACCTTCCTCAGGAACAATGTTTCCACCTCCAGAGTCCCTCCAGACAATTTCCAGCAATACACAGTACCCAAAAACAGTCGTGGAGACAGTAATTACCATAAGTACTGCAAGCACGTATTACTGGAGGGAGTAGGACTGGCAACTTTGGCTGCAAATGAGGTTAGAGCCAGCCTGGTGGTGCGGAGGGTTGAGGTGCCGGATGCCACAATTTGCTCTACACTGGCAACCCGGGTTCAGGAATGACCTCGGGTCGTCAGGGGGCTGGGAGAGAGGGGGTGGCGCAGGATCAAGCCTAGCAGCTCTCCTCTCCAGGATGAGAGATCACACTCCCATAGTCCCGCCAGGGAGGGAGAGTGCCCTCCTGTAGTCCTGCTGTCACCAGGTGGCGGTTCGGTTGCAGCGCAGGTGGGTAAGGCGATTGGTAGGGTGAGGCGTTGCATAGTGCACGGCGTGCCTCCACATATGCACGCTCGTGCCAGGGACACGTGGGGGAACAGGAGAAAAAAACCTATAAAATACAAATGTAAAAAAAAAAAAAAAAATTGAGGTTAGGTTAGGCACTTATACAATACTCTCCATCTCAGAGATTATACTCGTAATATCATTAGTAACACCAAATACAACTTCCCCAATGCTCCACCGTCTGGTACCAAATCTGACCCAATGTCTTTTGGGGTACCCACTATGGTGGCAGGCCTCACGATGCCGCAGGTTGGTCAACATTGGGGCCTTAGATGAAGAATTAACACAAGGCAAAGCAACTTGGAACAACAGCAACCATCTGAAACCCCCTGGTGGTGAAACTGTACGTATCCAACACCATCCAGGTGAGAAAGACGTCCTTGGCTTCTTTCCACTCCAGTGGAACCCTCTGGAGCACTTGACAGACGGCAGCTAGGGAAGGAGCTTTTCTTCGACTAAAAATGAACCACAGCTCCATCACTCTGGCAGGGACAGCTCAGTGAAGACCCCCATCCTACTGGGGTCTCAGGCAACATACCCTGGGGTGCAATATCTTCAAACAGCAATTAGGCAAGAGTCTTTTGTAAATCCAAAAGTGAGGTCCTCTGAGCTAAAGACGAGCTCCAGACCATCAAATGTCCTATTCAGAATTTTCACCCTTTGGTAGACTTGGGCAGCTTTTGTAGCCAACAGTTTAGCTTCTGTAGCAAACAGTTTGGAAAAACATAGCCTGACCTAGCAGCAATCCACTTGGGCTCTTTGCAAACACTTCCAGTTTCTCTTTTGATTTTTCAGTCCCAGCACTGTGACTCAGTGCCTGCAGGAGTCTCGATCAGCCAACACAACTTAGGGCTTCAGCCCTGGGTGCAATCTCTCCTGGTCTCTTCTCCCTGGGGACTCAGATTTTGGCGGGCTCCTGGGGCTATTTGTAGTCTTCCCAGGCTCCCTGCTGATTGGTTCAACTGTTTCTGGGCAAAAAAAAAAGTCTTGCTCGTTTTTTTCCCTCTCCTTCCTTCCTTCCTTCCTCATGCAGCAGTGCTGTCCACCTTTGTTTTTGTTCCCCATGGACCCCTCCACCAGAACTAAAAGGGCCAGGGGAAAAGTGTTTTTAGCCGGACCAGTTTTCTTAAAGCCACACAGAGGGTGTGAAGGCTTACACAAGGAAAACAGTGGCCTACCCTGAACCTCTAGGTTCCAACTCGGGATAGAACTCACAACCTTAAGATCTTCCCTCCCTCAAGAGGCAAGTGTGCAACCCACTGAACCACCGACACAGATGTAACAGACATTAACTAACAAAACAAATAAATAAAATAGCAGTGGCACCAAATAGGATTGGGAAACAGTGAAACAAAGAAACAGAATTTGTCAGCAGGTAAGGCCCACTTGGCCCACTTGTCTGCCCATTTTGTCCTGCTTACAGTACTGCCTTAGAGCCTACCTGATCTCTGGCCCATTCCAGCACACCTTTCCCTAAGAGTCCCTTATGCCTAACCCATGCATTCTTGAACCCCACCACTGTTTATCCCACCATCTCTGCTCAGGCTGTTCCAGGAATCCACTACACTTTCTGTGAAGTGCTTTCTCAGATCTCTCTGGATTCTACCCCTTCCAGCTTCACAGCATGCCCCTTGTTCTTGAGCACCTTTTCTTCTGACAAAATTTCCTCCTGGACCTTCTTTACCACTGTGAGGTATTTAAAGGTCTCCATCATATCCTCCCTCACTCTCCTCTCTTCCAGGGTGTACATATTTAGGTCCTTTAATCTCTCCTTGTAGGGCTTCAGATGCAGACCCTGTACCTCTTTAGTTGCCCTCCTCTGGATCACCTCCACTTTGTCTATGTCCTTCCAGAGATGTGATCTCCAGAACTGGACACAGTAATTCAGGTGGTGTCTTACTAGCGATCTACACAGGGGCAATACCACCTCCCTCTTTCTGCTGGTGATACCCCTCCCTATGCAAGTATTCCATGAACCCTCCCAACTGCCCTGTCGCACTGCCTGACCACATTTAGGTTATCCGATATGATCACCCCCAGGTCCCTTTCTTGCTGCATGGTAGTCAGTACCATTCCTCCCATTCTGTACTCTGCCCTGGGTTTCTGTACCCCAACTGCATTTGCAATTTTTTTTGTTGAAACCAGCTACCATACCCTTGCCCACTCCTAGAGTTCTCTCAGATCTTTGCCCATCCTTTCCATCACCCCCACCCAGAGCGTCCAACCTATTGCAGATTTTGGTGTCATCTGCAGAGGCAGACCTTCCTTCCAGCTCTTCTGTAGTGTCACTTATAAAGACATTAAAGAGGACCTGTCCTGGTCCTTTAACATTCATGCATAAATTTCCCTTCCTGCACAGATTCTTGTTTTGTATTTCTGTAGGCAGTATTGGCAGTGGTTTAAGGCTCAGAGTTGGAAACCTGGAGACCTGGATCTGAATCCCACAGCCCCACTTTCACTGTGTGACCCTGAGCAAGTCACTTACCTTCCATGTGCTCCCAGGTCACACCAGGAATCAAGCTTCAGCTTAGTGTGCCTCTCCAACAATTTCCCTTTCCCTAATGTTCTCTCCAATTAGTTTTGCATTCTGAGCTGCTAAAAACCGTGTGGTGCACCAGAGCTTCTGCATCAAGTCTGATGTTGCTGTAGACTAGGGGCTGTGCTGGTGACATCGCTATAAGGAGGAGGAGTGAAGCACACTGTGCTTTACAATGAAGATGCAGTGCTTTCACTAAGGAAACTTCCATAACTTGGTGTACATGCTATGTTCAGCATTATTCCCCCTCCCCCAAGACTCCCTGTTAATCAATGCAATATGGCAACTCCAGCAGTTAAAGAATGCCTTGTGTATACATCATTTTATAAAGTGAATTTATTTTGTGTCTCAGTAGCAAAGCACAGTGAATTAGAGTTGTTGTAAGAGGAGACAGCTCACTGTCAGTGTTTTCATCCGTGTTAATGCCTTTGTAATCTGTACTTAGTAATGCCTTCCCGTATACCTCATTGCATTTTATTACCAAAATGTTGGTTATAAACACTCAAAATGTAGGGAAATTAGGGCATTGGTCTTAATAATGTGGGACAAATAGAGGCACATTCAGAAAACTGGAAGCTACTAGTTATGTCCCTTGATCACACCCAGGACAACAGCTGAAAGTCCTAAAGGAAACCTGTCCAAATACAGTCTCCTGCCCAGACAAGGTTTACCCTCCAGTTTAGCTTTGTGAAGTAGAAGCAGCATTTTTCTTGCACCACAGGGCATTTTATTTTAATTGAAAGTCCGCTACCCAGAAATACGGTGGGCGCGGTGGGGCTCCATTAACTGTAAAGGTGCGGCGATGCATCGCTTCACTTCAATACATTTGTATTGTGGCAGGAGACTGGTATTTGGGCAGCTTTCCTTAACAGTGGAGTGATAATGACTCACACTGATTCATTGTCATTACCCTCCCTTGAACTGCCAGATAGCTGCAGCTCTTAATGAGCTGTCAATCACACCAGGTCATCGGGGACAGAGACAGACAGACAGAGTCATAAGGACTAGACCCTGCTAAAAAAAAAAAAGGAACATTTTAACTTTAATAACAGCCATGGAAGGAAAACCTGCACTATTCAAGATGGACAAGCAGAACTAGCCCTGGTCAATTTGCACTAGGTCTTGGGCTACTCAAATAATTTTAAAATCGTCCCCTGCCTCTCCTGATAGTAGTGAACACACACAACAACCACCACCACCCACCCCTAACAAAAGCTTTCACAATTCTCAACAGGGCTTTTTTTTATTTAACAAATCGGAAAGACCTTTGAGCAAAGGCTCTTTACAGAGTTGCCGTCAATCCATTGCGTTAAAAACCCATTGACTAATTTGGCACTACTACTGTAGCATGTGCACCAAGTTATTGAAGTTTTCTCTAGTGAAACTGCTGCCACGTCATTGTACAGCACAGTGGGATTCATTCATCCTCCATACAGTTACATCAGCAGGAGCCAGCAGCTGAACAGCAAAGCCAAGTGCAGCAGGGCTAACAAACAATTCAAAACACGGAAAAAAAAAAAAAAAAAAGGCGTAAACCTTTGATAAAACTAACATGCACACAACATTTGAGGTTCATTACTGTACGACTGAAAGAATTTAACTTTTTGGAACATCGGGGGAGGTCCTCTTTAAAGAGGACTTGTCCCAGCATTGATCCCTGAGGCACCCCACTGGCCACCCTCTCTTCCCCCAAGTGAACTCGGATTATCACCACCCTCTGTTGCCTAGCCCCTAACCAACATCTTAGCCAATTCACCACCTTAAGACCCATCCTAAGCTGCCCAGTTTCCTTATTTATTTAGTTTTAAAATTGGTAACTGGAGAGGCACACTGAGACTAGGCTCTTTCCAGGTGTGACCCAGGGAGTGGAAATGGAGTAGTCACAGAATAGTAAAAATTACAAAGCATACAAAATGCAAAGGACAATAAACAAGTCAAATCCATGGGGACAAGACGTGACAAGTCAGTTTAAAGCCTTACTGAAAACCAAGCAGGCCATGTCCACTGCCCCACCCTCATCTATTTCCCTGGTCACCCAGACAAAAAAGCCATCAGGTCTGTGACATGAGCCTCCCCCCATGGATCCATTCTACCTTGGGTCTTGTAACCTGCTGGATTCAAGATACTCTCATTTGTCAGACTGACTAGCCTATAGTTGCCAGCATCCTCCCTGCTACCGGCAGCTGTATGAAAGCAGGACTAAATCTGCCCTCCTCAGGAAGCACTCCAGTTTCCACTATCAGAGGTGCAGCTAGGACATACATGCAGTACATGCTTTGCTCTGGGGTTCTTTTGTAGTTCACTTCTCTACTTTGGGCTGCCAATAACCCAAACAAATAAGATCCCCTATAGGCTGGCTCCCTCCTGGGCTAAGATACAGATATGGCACACTGAGGAGTCAAATGAGGACAAAACATGTCTATGTCTGCTGTTCTCAGCCTTTGCCGATTGTACTCTACGAGGCCTTCTGGCACAATGCAATTTTGCTTAAAGTAGAGTCAGTCCAAATTAATTCACGGTATTTGCATATGCTTCCTCGATGCTTTGCATTATTGGGGTATGTGCAATTTGTTCTCTACATACATACAGTTGCCAGCAGATTAGGCCTAACAGTCTATCTTGTCTGCTTGAACACCGCCACTGATAAGGTACAGTAGCTGCTTTATCTTCCTTTCATAACCCTCACCCCTCCCCAATACCCTTGCTGTTCTCCTTTCCCAACCCATACCATGCCCCTGTACCTGTCCAAAACCCCTCTTGAAACCTCCCAGTTTCCTTTTGTATCAGCTCATCTGGAAATCTGCTCCAGGGTGCCACCACCCTCTCTGTGAAATAATGACCCTTCCCCTCTGTACTTTCCCCCTTCCAGTTTCAGACTATGGCCTGTCGTATTCCCCTCCCCCTTCAATTTGAACAATCCCTCCATTTTTACCCTGTTAATTCCCTTCAGATATCTGAAGGTCTCTATCATATCTCCCCTATCCCTTCAGTCCTCCAGGGAGTACATATTGAGCTTACAAAGTCTGTCCCCATATGACATTTCCTCCAGTTCGCCAATCATCCTAGTCACTCTTCTCTGGACTTTCTCTAGCAGTGCAATGTCGTTTTTTTTAAGCGGTGACACCAGAACTGCACACAATATTCCAGATGCAGCCTCACCAGTGAATTGTACAGGGGAAGTATTACTTCCCTGCTTCAGGATGTTATCCCCCTAGCTATACAAATGAGCATTTTATTCGCTCTAGCAGCTGCTCTCCTGCACTGCACAGAGTTGTTTAATTTGGAATCAGTCACCACCACCAGGTCTTTTTCCATTATGGATACAATCAGCATTATGCCTCCCAACTGGCAGCTATGCCCAGGGTTCCTACTACCCACATTTAGAGGCAGTATAGCGCAGTGGTTTAAGGCTCTGAGCTACAAATCTGGAGACCTGGGTTTGAATCCCACAGCCCGCACTTGTGTATACTGTGTGACCCTGAGCAAGTCACTTAACTTCCCTGTGCTCCCAGGTTGCACCTGTAAAAAGCTTTCAGCTTAGTGCATCTCACCTGGTTAAACAATTGGAAAAAAAAAAAAAGAGATGCAGAACACTAGACTTGTGTGCATTAAACCCCAACTGCCATGTGTGTGCCCATTTTTCCAGCCTCTTCCAAGTCTTCCTGGAGTGCCCTTCTTCCCTCCTCTCTATTCTCCACAGCCCCCAATTTAGAGTCATCCATGAACAGATTCATTTTACTCCCAACTCCCTCCCCTTTGTCCACGATGTACACATTGAAAAGGATAGAGCCCGATATGGGACTCTGGGGTACCCCACTGATGACCCTTCTAGGAGATGGGGGCTTCACCCCCTACTACCACCTTCTAATGCCGTTAAGTCAGTTAGCAATCCACCCCACTAATTTCTCTCCCACCCCCAGTTTCCTCAATTTCTAAATCAGCCTCCCATGTGGGACCGAATCGAAAGCCTTGCTGAAGTCCAGGTACAAAACATCAACAGGCCCCCCAAATCTAGGGATCTTGTCACCCAATCGAAGAATTCGACTAGGCTAGTTTGACATGATCTCTGATGGACAAAACCATGTTGGTTTCATCTTGAAAACCCGGCTTGCTTGCACTTTTTGCTGCAGTTGTCATGGCAGACACCTTGCAGTGGAAGTGCTACTGACTGACAGAGAGTCCAGACAGAACACCACTACCGCCTGGAAACTGTAAGGGTTACAAGCAGAATGTGGTCCAGCAGCTAACTTCGTAGAGGTTAGGGTAGTGAACTGTGATAGGCAGGTAGGCTAGGGACAGGGTTCACATCTCACTGCAGCTCAACAAGTGAAATTCCGAGGTTGCACCTACAAAACTGAAGCAGTCTATTTTTTCTTCAATATGGTGTGACCTCGGAGTTGAGTGGATTACATTCATTTATGGGGTGCAGGAGCACAGTCCCACACCAAAAAAGTCTGACAATGTTGGTAAGGTTTGCCACAGGCAGACAGTTATGGCACTCGCCATTACGGTTTCCTGTCTGCCATGACAACTGCAGCATAAACTGTAAATGTGCCAAAACCATTTGCCTTCAGGTACTCCACCATCATTTCTTTTAAGATGGCCTCCATCATTTTCCCAAAATGGATGTCAGGCTATCCAGTCTGTAGTTCCTCAGATCATCAAATGGTCCGCACTTCTGGAGAGGCACTATGTGTGCCATGCTCCAGTCCAGAGGAACACATCCCAATTGGAGGGAGGAATTGAACAGATCAGTCATTGGAGCTGCTAGACGCCTGCCAATTCCTTCAAATCCCTGTAGATGCCTCGCCTGGGGCTTTATCCTCAAGGACTTCCCTCAGCCTCCCCACCTGGAGCTCACCATCAGTGAGTGTCTGCCTCCCCCATGACCCCTATCCTAGCCTCCACCTGGATCTCACCATCAGTGAGTGACTTCCCATGCCCCGTATCCTGCCCCCCAAGCAGTGGTCCATCCCTTTCCTTAGTAAAGACGGAGCTGAAAATCATTTGGCAGTTCAGCCTGCTCCACCCATCCCCGGTTGCTCATCTGCCCCCTTTCTTTCACTCCCTAATATACCTATAGAATTCCTTTTCCCCTCCCAGATTCCTGGCGCTAACCTAAGCTCCTTTTTTCAGCTTTAGCAGCTCTTAACCCCCTAGAGATCCTGTGTTACTCCTGTCTGCCTTAGTACGAGAGCACTTGTACATTCTATAGGCTATCCTTTTGTTTCTCACACCCTCCTGCACCTCCCTTGTCCACCAGCAAGGTTTCCTAGCCTTAGCCATCTAATGGTGGGATATCATGAAGGTTTTTGTGGCCTCCAGGATGCCCAGCTTCAGAATTTCCCCACTGTCTCTCCGTGCCCATCCCTGGTCCATTTTTCCCTGAGAATATTGGCCATTTTGCTGAAGTGTGCCTTCTAAAGCCCGCTACTGTGGTCTTTTATTCGATTCCACTCCCTCCTCAAGTCTAAGTGTAACCCCTGTTACCCAGGGTTACTAGAATCCCAGAAAGACCTAGTGGTATGCAGGGAAGGCAGTTTAGAAATACACAGTTACGTAAGAACTTATCGTAACAGTAGATCTTCGAGAGAGGCTCTTGCAGTAGGTAATTACATATAGGACTGATGATGGCAGGCGGCAGGACCCCATGGAAAAATTTCTAGCTAGCAGTCCCTGGCGAGGGGCCGCTCCCACATCAGGTGACCGGCATCAGGAGACGTCAGTATAAAGGGCCGGTCCCTGACGCCCGCCTTCCAGTTCTTTCCCGCCACGGGCAGAAAAGGCCGGACGAGAGAGGAGCGGATATTTCCTCAATGGAAAAGGAGCTGAAAAGTCTAGGGGATGGAGGGCGGGATAGAGTTATTTACTGTAGAGCCTCTCTCAAGATCCACTGTTACAGTAAGTTCTTACGTAACTGTACTATCTTACTCGAGGGGCTCTTGCAGGTAATTACATATAGGACTGAATCCCAAGCAGTCTGGAACAAAGAGAGGCACCGGGAGGAGGAAAACTACTCCAAAAAGAAGTTCTAGCTGTGCAAGCCTCAAGACAATAGGCCTTGCAGAACAGCCAGCCCGAAGCCTGCTCTACGGGGAGAGGCAACATCCAAACTGTAGTGTTTAGTAAAGGTATGGACGGAAGTCCAGGTGGTGGCAGCACAGATGTCTGCCACAGACACATTTTTGAAACAAGCCGCTGAGGCACCTACTGCTCTGGTGAAGTGGCCTCTTACTTGACCCGGTATGGTCTTGTTATATTTGTCATAACAAAAAGTGATGCAATGAGCCAACCATTTAGACAGGCATTGCTTGGAAACAGCATTGCCTTCCCTTTTATGAGCAAAAGAAACGAACAATTGGTCAGTCTTTCTGAGATCCTTTGTCCTGTTGGTGTAGTATCTCAGAATCCGGTGGACATCCATAGTATGGAGTAATACTCCCCTTGATTAGAGTACTGCATAAAAAAGGCAGGCAAATCTATGGACTGATTCAAAGTAGACTCAGCTACTACTTTAGGGAGAAACTTAGGATTCGTGCGAAAAGCAACTCGTTCCTTCTGAAAAATCAAGTATGGGATTTTGCACATCAGGGCCTGGAGCTCGGAAATTCTCTGAGCTGAAGTAATGGCCACCAGGAAGTGAGTCTTCCACGAAAGGAATTTCAAATCCGCAGACGCTGCAGGTTCGAAGGAGGGAGAGTAAGTTTCTCGAGAACAAAGTTCAAGTCCCAAGGGGGGTCAGAGTACGGATGGGGGCCTCAGATGGAGGACCCCTCAGAGAAAGGTCTTAGAGACCTCCAATTGAGGGAAAGCTTTGTCTGCGAAGGGAACATGATAGGCCGAGATGGCTGCCATGTGTACCTTCAGAGAAGAATAACTGAGACCCAGGTCAAACAGATGATGTAGATACTCCAGCAGAAGCCCCGCTGAACAGGAGAAGGGTTCCATGTTCTTGGAAGCAGCCCAGATAGTGTATCTTTTACACTTCATGGCATAGGTAGATCTGGTGGAGGGTTTTCTGGCCTCCACCAAAATCTCCGCCACTTTGGGAGACACTCCAAAACGGGACTGGGCTAAGTCTGCAGGAGCCATGCATGCAGTTGAAGGGATTTGAGGCCTGGATGGACCACGGTCCCCTGATCCTGGGTCAGTAAACCTCGAGAGAGAGGAAGAGGAAGAGGAGGATCCTCTGAATATTGTTGTAGAAGAGAGAACCAAACTTGCCTGGGCCAGAAAGGAGCGATCAGAATCATTCGTGCTCCTTCTGAAGCTAGTTTCTGCAAGACTCGTGGGATAAGTGGAATTGGAGGAAAGGCATAGACGAATCTGTCCTTCCAGTCTAGAGACAGAGCGTTGCCACAAAAAGCGCCTTGCTCTGGAACGAGCGAGCACAAGACAGGAAGTTTTGCGTTTAGAGGGGATGCGAACAGGTCGACCTGTGGTGTTCCCCAAAGTCGGAAGATATTGTCTAGGACCCCTTGGTCCAGTTCCCACT
The DNA here is from genome assembly GCA_016271365.2 of Neoceratodus forsteri. Taxonomy (NCBI): domain Eukaryota; kingdom Metazoa; phylum Chordata; order Ceratodontiformes; family Ceratodontidae; genus Neoceratodus; species Neoceratodus forsteri. Next base: position 45,248,241 of record CM057457.1, on the reverse strand, counting down.
CGTGAGTCAGTGCAGCAGAGCGACTTAGCTTGTCTGCCAGGGTATTGTCGACTCCTGGTACGTGAACTGCCGTGAGGTGAAGGTCGTGTCGTGTTGCCCAATCCCAAACCCTCATTGCCTCCCTGCAAAGAGGGTAGGACAGAGTCCCTCCCTGTTTGTTGATGTACCACACCACACACATGTTGTCCGTCTGGACAGCAAGGTGGCCGGGAAAGATGTACTGGTGAAGGGCTTGGAGAGCGTACAACACTGCCTGAAGCTCAAGCACATTGATGTGGAGAGCTTGTTCTAGCTTGGACCAGGAGCCCCGAGTCCGATGAAGTCCTAGATAGGCTCCCCAACCTTCGCCTGAGGCTTCTGTGGTCAGAGTCTGGGAGGGGGGAGGACGAAAGAAAGGAACTCCCCGAAACAGGTTCTCTCGAACCATCCACCATTGCAAGTCTCGAAGCATCGGTGAGGAGACCATAAGTGGGTGATCTAGATCATCCAGTAGCTGATCCCATTGAGAGCTAGAGTCCACTGAGAAATTCCCGTGGAGGCGAGCGCGAGGAACCGCTGGGATAGCAGCTGCCATGAGCCCGAGAAGGCGAAGGACCGACCTCACAGAGACCATCCTGGTCGGACAGCAGACTTATTTGGGTCTGGAGGTGGACACCTGTCCGGAGGCAAGAAGGCCTTGCCCATGGTGCGTGTCGAGATCATACAATAAATTGTAGTCTCTGGGATGGGGCCAGATGAGACTTGGAATGGTTGTTGGTAATACCCAGGCAGGCAAAAACCTGGGTAAGGGAGAAGCAACGAGGAGCTCCCTCCTGGACGAGGCCGCCAGGAGCCAATTGTCCAGGTATCGGGAAAACCTGCACTCCCTCATACACAGGTGGGCCGCCACCACTGCTAGCATTTGGTAAACACTTGGGGGCCAAGGATAGACCAAACGGGAGCGCTTTGAACTGGTAGTGGTCCCCTGGAACGCAGAAAACGAGTTATTTGCGATGAGAAGGGCAAATAGGAATGTGCAGATAAGCATTCTGCATATCCAGAGCACAAAGCCATTGACACGGCGAAGGAGGGGCAGAAGGCTCTGCAGAGAGAGCATCCTGAACATTTTGTATTCTACGAAAAGATTCAGGGAACTGAGATCCAAAATTGGTCTGAGATCTCCAGTCTTCTTTGGGACCAAGAAGAAATGGGAATAGTAACCCGTCCCTCGCAGATGAAGGGGGACGGGCTCTATAGCTTGCTTCAGCAGAAGAGCCGAAATTTCCTCCTGGACCAAAAGAAGATGTTCCGTGAATCTACGACTTCAGAGGGTGGCGGGTGGTTTCTGAAGAAACTCTATTGAGTGCCCTCTGCTATGAGCTGGAGCACCCAAGAATCTGTGGTTATCCTCTCTCATCCCGGAAGGTGGAGGGAAAACCTCCCTCCTACCGGTTCCTGCAGGGAGTCCGGAGGCAGTGGGAGAGGAAAGGAGTCAGGTGGTGTGGGGCAGCGCCGCAGCTGAAGCACCCGCTGCTTTTTTGGGTGGGGGGGGGCTTAGCAGCTGTGGGGGCCCGGCGTTTTGTGGCCCGCCTTCCCTGTGGTTTCGCCTTTGGCCAATTCAGTCAGCGAAAGGGACGGCGGCTGCTGATGGGGACAGTACATGGAATCAACTGACTTCAGTGCCGTCCCTTTCTCTTGCAAATCGGTGATGATGTCGACATTACCCCCAAAAAACACCGACCCCCGGAAGGGTGCTTCCTGGATAGCAGATTGCACCTCCAGGACCAACCCTGACATGCAGAGCAAAGCATGATGCCGTAGGCCTACAGCGAAAGCTGAGCTCCGCCCAGCAGTGTCCACTGCATCGTATGTCACACTAAGTATGTGGCAACTGTCTGAATGAGCACAGCAGACAAGATCAGCCAACTCCTGCTTGACTTGGGAGTCAGGCAAGGAGTCCAGTTTGGATTCCGCCTGAGTCAGAATGGCTTTCTGGTAGTCCCCCATATGGCCAACATAGTTCAGGGCCCTGATACCCAGCATGGAGGAAGCATAAATCTTTCTCCCATACTGGTCCAGAAGGCGCGATTCCTTATCAGGTGGTGACGAGCTAAGATGTTTGGGGTTTGCCAACCGGCTGTGAGCGACGCTAATCACGACCGAGTCGGCATGAGGGTGAGAATCCAGAAAATCAACACCCTCCGGAGCCTGATATAGCCTGTTCGACTTCCCAGGAAGTGGGGCTAGAGCTGATGGCTGCTTCCATATTGTGGTAACAAGGTCTGCACCAAGGTAGGAGCTGTCACGGGCAGATCCAGATGTTCAGCGAGTTTCAGACGCTGAGGATCTGGTTCCAGGGAGTGCCACTGATTAACCTCCTGGATTTTTCTAAGCAACTCCTTAAAGGAAGGATCCTCCGGAGGATACTTTGGAGGAGTCCTTGGCCTGGGCTTCGACGGAGAGTGTGGCTTGTCGTCTCTCTCAGAGCAACCGCCTGAAGAATCCGAGGAGTCCAAGAGTGAAGAGGAGGATGAAGAGGAAAAGACTCCCTTCCCAACCCGGGAGGAATGGACCCCTTTGGGAAGTCCCAGGAAGCATGTCTTGCCTTCACTAGATCCAGATGGAAGAACCCTGAATCCGGAGGTGGTGAAGGAGTGTGCCACTCGGACGCACGGGAACCTGGGACGGCACTGTCGCCGAAGGTGGCTCTCAACCTCTTTGGTGAGCTGAGCATTGGTCTCAGCCCACCAGGAGACCAGAGTCTCCCGCAGGTCCACTGGCGGCTGCGGGGTGGTGGAGGAGGAGGAGGAGGCTGGGATAAGGACACGGGCTTTAACCGTATGGAGCTTATCCAAAACTCGGCTGCGGGTAGCCTGGTGTCTGGTATTGTGGCGTCTGGTACTGCGGTGTCGGGAAGCCTGGCATCGGGTACTGTGGCGCCGGATACTGCGGTCCCGGCTACGCCGGCGTCGGATAGGACGGAGGGTACCTGGGAGCCAGGGGGGCTGCCACAGCAGACGGCCCGGTCGGTGGCCTCACAGTCGGGTTCATAGTTGAGGGCCTGGAGGGCCCGATGGGAGCGGGATGTCTCCCGGAGTCGTAAGGCCGCGCCAGGGCCGACGCTGGAGGGCCCTGGTGCCGGAGGTGCCGCATCGGAGCCGTGTCCGGGAGCCGACGCCAGGTCCGCGCACCAGGAGGCAGAAGGACTGATGGAGGAGGAAGATCCCAGCTTCCCGGGATGGAGAGGAAAATCACCGGGTCGAGTTGAGGAGACTCTGGTTCCCCAGACGGCAGCGGCGCGGGGAACCGGTACGACGGACAGGGGAGGGGTCCGTCGCCGTTCCTTCGCTAGTCGGACGCCGGACGAGCCGACGTGTGGCTTAGGGGCGAGCCGGCGTCCGACTTATGAGAGCCATCACCGGAGGCAGGTCGAGTAGAGTGATTGGCCTGGTCCAGTGGAGTGGAGGCCGCGCGCTGCCCCAAAGGGTCGGACATCTTACCGGCCCTCTCCAAGCGGATATCGGAGGAGCTGACGCCCGCTTACGGAGTCGCCACAGTGGTAGGCCGCAAGCCTGTGGCCAAACCAGGGCGGAGGCCTCCAACTGCCTGGAGGCACTCCGCAGGCCCCGAGAGCCAGATATGGCGGCCGACGCCTTGAAACTTCCGAGGCGGCCGCAAGGAGCGTGTCCCCAGAGGGAATGTTACCTGCATCCCAGCGACTCCCAAGGGAGACACGGTGGAGGAGCCCTTGTCCCGTGCCTCTCCTTCTTCTTCCGATGGCCTTGGGGAAGTGAGCGCCTGCCTCAGTTTTTGAGCTCCTTCTCCATTGAACTCATTTCTTCTTCAGAATATGGGCTTCCAGGATTGCTGCCGCCTTTTCCGGTAGCCACACTGGAAACTGAGGCAGTGCTGGCACTTTCGACCCGGGTGATTGGGGCCTAGACAGAACAGGCACAGGAGTGGCAATCCTTGTCATTAGTTGGTGCGCCGCATGAATCGCACTTATGCTTGTGTTCAGAGGTGTAGGGGCGACATACACCGGCAATTATACTGGCGTTGATCGAAAAAGCAATTATTTTCGGTAAAAAACGATGAAGGTAGAAGGGCTGTGAAGCACGAACTTTCCAGCGAGGGCGCTGCACCCAGCTAGCGGCAGGAAAGAACTGAAGGCGGGCGCTAGACCACCATACCAATGTCTCCTGATGCCGGTCACCATGTCAGCAGTCCCTCGCCAGGGACTGCTAGCTAGAAATTTTTCCGTGGGGTCCTGCCGCCTGCTGGCATCAGTCCTATATGTAATTACCTACTGCAAGAGCCCTCTCAAAGTAAGATCTCCAGTTAAATGGATTTCGCACTTGTCTCACTCTGTTCTCAGTCTCAGCTGAGACTGAGGGATGACATGACCATAGAACTCTCGCAGCTGCATGAGCCACACTGGAATGCTGCAGTTGGAAGTTAGGATAGAATGTTGGGGATTTTTGAAGAGAGTCTGTGGGCAGTCTTGGAGAGAGACAGCAGTCTGTGTGCAGGCTCTCAGAGCTTTAAGCTCTGTTTTAGAGCTACTGTTAAGAAGGTGTGTGTTTCCACCATAAGAGGGACACAGAAACTTATTGCTGAAGTGGTGGAGACTGCTGTCACTGGTCCAAGTGCCCCTTCCCTGAGGGGATGGGGGGGAAAAGGTTTGCCTGTCTTCCAGGGGCAACCCTCCTGGTTCTGGCTAAGGGAAGAAGCTGCCTATTTCAAGTTGTGCTGCAGCACCAGAAGGTCTGAGAGAGAAATTGCCAAGCTTTACAGAATGAGATGTTTAATGTCCAGAGAAATGGCCGGGTATGGATTGTGGAAGCGAGAGGTGGGAGTCATCCCCCCCCCCCATCAGTAGTAACCAAATTCACCTCTACGGATTTGCTCTGTGGCACCTTCACTTTCTCTCAAGTACTTGGCCAGTGCCTGAGGAAAGTACCCAGACGTGGGATTAAAAGGAAGTTTCCCCTGATAGAGCTGAGGTGCTCTTAGGTGGTTTAGGGAGCCACCAGCAAATGTTTCCATGACATATGGAAGGTGTCCGAATGGCTGACAAGGGAGCCAAGCCAGGGAAAACCCAGATCAGTGTACAAGTTCAGGCTGTGTACCCAAAGCAGCGTGCAAGTCCGGGCAGTGTGCCCGGTGGGTTCAGAGCCTGAGGGCTGAAGTGTTGAAGTGTTCTTGATTCTTTTAATCTGCATTACCAGGAATGTAGCCCCATGAGGGTCCATCTATGCTTTGTTTATTCTGTTTGGATGTGAATAAAAGTCACACTTTACAATCCCATTCCTGGTATTGGACATTACAGTTATTGCTTCCTGTGTTCGTAGTTACTTGGGTGCCCCTGTGCAGAGTAGCCAAACCTAGCCTTTGTGCCGAGTGACCTATTCCTCCCTGAACCCAGTCCCCACCTGGTACTGCTGTCAGATTTAAACAGCATACCACCTGTCGTTTGCAAAAAGGCAGGGGAGGGGGGCTTACATAAGGTAAACGATGCTACTGAGTGATCACCCCCTGCCAATGGGTCCCCAACTACCAAATGTTTCAGCTGGTCCCCATCCATCAGAATCGTGTCCAGGATGCTACCCTCCCTGGTTGACTCCCCCACCAGTTAATTTAGAAATTCATCCTGAAAGGCGTCCATTGACTTCTGGGAGAGGCACTCACTGATAGTACTCCAATCTGCCCCTAGCATGTTGAAATCCCCCCCAGCCACTGTCCTTCCCCTACCACTTCTGCAATGCATAGAAACATAGAAACATAGAAGTTGACGGCAGATAAGGACCTCAAGGCCCATCCAGCCTGCCCATTTCTTTTTCTACCTTATAAATGTGCCATCGGCCTTTGCTCTGTCAGTGACCTATCTATTCATAGTCATTTGTATTGCTCCCTTATGCCTATCCCATGCCTGTTTGAAGCCCTGCACTGTATTCATAGCCACCACTTCTTGTGGTAAGCCATTCCATGCATCTACCACCTTTCTGTGAAAAGAATTTCCTCCATTCCCCTTAATCGGCCTCCTCTAATCTCATGCTGTGTCCTCTTGTCCTGCTATTTTCTTATATTTAAACATGTTAGACTCTTTCACCTTGTTTATGCCCTTAAGGTGTTTAAATGTCTCGATCATATCACCTCTCCCTCCTTTGCTCAAGGGTATACATATTGAGCTCCGTTAATCTGTCCTCATATGTCTTCTGATGCAGTCCCTGCACCATTTTGGTTGCCCTTCTCTGAACTGCCTCAATTTGGTTAATGTCCTTGGGAAGGTGTGGCCTCCAATACTGCACAGTACTCCAGATGGGGCCTAACCAATGTCTTGTACAGAGGATTATTACCTCCTTTTTACGACTTTGATACCCCTACTAATACACCCTAACACTCCCTAGCCTTACCTACTGCTTTAGAGGTCTGCTTGGATGATTTTAGGTCATCAGTGATGATGATGCCCAAGTCTCTTTCTTCCTTTGTGACTGCTAGCAACTCCCCTCCCAGCCTATAAGTGGTTTCAGGGTTTCTCTTCCCTATGTGCATGATTTTGCACTTCTTTGCATTAAATCCCAGTTGCCACTCTTCTGACCATTTTGCTAGTTTATCCAGATCTCTTCTCATTCTGCCCACCCCATCTGGATCATCTACTCTGTTGCAGATCTTGGTGTCATCTGCAAACAGACAAGCCTTACCCTCTAGTCCATCTGCGAGGTCACTAATGAAGATGTTGAATAGGACTGGCCCCAGGACTGATCCTGAGTACCCACTTGTGACTTGCATCTCTTCTGACTGTATACCATTTACCACCACTCTCTGTTTTCTGCCAGTCAACCAGTTTGCCACCCAGTTGACCAACTTCTGACCCACCCCGAGCCTACCTAGCTTATTTATCAATCTTCTATGTGGAACAGTGTCAAAGCTTTGCTGAAGTCAAGGTGAGCGACATCAACTGCTCCCCTTGGTCCACCACTCTGGTTACCCAGTCAAAGAACTCTATGAGATTAGTTTGACAGGACCTTCCTTTGTAAACCCATGCTGTCTTGGATCCTGTGCCCTATGGTTCCAGGTGTTTGCACTATCCTTTCCTTAAGTGCCTCCATAATCTTGCCCACTACTGAGGTAAGACTGACTGGTCTGTAGTTCCCGCTTCCTCCTGCTACCCCTCTTGTGGAGCGGGATCACATGAGCCCTTCTCCAGTCTTCTGGGACCTCTCCTGTGCTCAGAGACTCACTAAACAATTCTGCTAATGGCTCTGCTAGTTCCTCCTTTAGCTCCTTAAGTACCCTGGGATGTATGCCATCAGGTCCCATTGCCTTATCCACCCTGAGCTTAGCAAGCTCTTGTGGGACCCTTTCTTTTGTGAAGGGAGTAGTGCTCACCTCCTCCCCCCTGTGTCCATGATGCTGAGCTGTGGGCCCTGCCCTACCTTCTCTTCAGTAAATACTGAGCAAAAGTATCTATTTAGGATAGATGCCTTTACAGGGTCCTCCTCCTCACATGCTCCCTTTTCTCCATTAGCTTAGCAATACCCCTCTGGACTTTCTCCTTTCACTAATGTATCTATAGAAAGTCTTGTCACCTTCTTTTACTGTTCGTGCTAGTGTTTCCTCAGTTTGGAACTTTGCCTGCCTTACTGCCTTCCCTGCTTCCCTTAGGGCAGTTTGGTATGCCTCCTATCTTCATCCCGCTGTGTTCCCTTATATTTCCTGAAGGCCAGCCTTTTGGTTCTGACCTTTTCTGCTGCTGTATTTGAGAACCAAGTGGTTTCCTTCTTCTTTGCACTTCCTTTTCTGTCTAACACAATGGGATGTTGCTTCAAGTATTGTATCCTTAATGCTTGCCCACTTTGCCTGTACCTCCTCACCTGTGTTTCTTTTTGCCAGGGCTAGCTTAACTCTGTTGGCCATCTTATCAAAGTCAGCTCCTCTGAAGTCCCATATTTTTGCCTTGGAATGGGATGATTTAGATGTAGTAGCCAAATTGAACCATACCATGTGATGGTCACTGGCCCCCAGGTGACCTTCTACCTGGAGATCTCATGCTAATACTGTCCATCAGCTCCTGGTCGGTTTCATCAGACTGCTTTGGAGGCCTGTATACAACACTCAGGTTGACCGCCTCCTTACTATCCCGTGGGTGGCCTGCTTTCCACATTCCTGTGTCCTCGTCGATGCAATGTCTCAGTCCCTCTCTAATGGCCTGAAAGCTACCTCCCCAACCTTTGACAACCCTCCTATCCTTCAAGTTGTATACCCTGGGACCTTCAGGTCCCAATCATGGTGCTGTGTAGCCCAGGTTTCCGTTACAGCTGCTACATCCACCCGGCCCCCTTCTGCCAACAGGCATCTTATTCCCAAAACTTCTTGCATTTAAAAAGACCAACTTCCAACCTGCCCCCCATCCCTACTCATCTTCCCAACTCCCTTTCCATCTTCCCAAACTCCTTTTCCTTTCTCGAGTTCGACCCCTCCATCTCCTCTTTCACATGTAATGGGGGGTTGGGGGAAGAAGAGCTCTGGCCTCCCTGGTGTGGTCTGTTGTCTGCCTCCTGTTTTTGCCCCCGCCACCACCAGTTTAAATTCCACCTGGTGCTTATATACCTCCATAAGTATTCTCAGGACATCCTTTCCTGCTTTGCTTGGGTGAAATTCTATCCCTAGCAAAGAATTCTTTGTTGTCCCAATGTATCACCCATTTCCTACTAAACCACACCCCACTGCTGGACACCAGTTTCTTAACCAAGTAAACTCACAAATTTTCTGTTTCCTTTCTAAAGTCCCCATAGGTACTGGCAGGACCTCTGAGAAGGAGACAGTGGTTCCTCCTGCAGCACAAATTCTCACCATCTCCATGAATCTGGCTTGTACCTCCTTCACACTATTATCTACCAGACCATTTGTACCTAAGTGCACCACAGTATCTGGCACCCCCTCATGCTTCCTTACTGAGTGCACATGGCATGCTACTTTGTGCACTGCCATACCCCGGCATGCACTCCACCCTAATTCCACTCTTTCTCCCAGCACCGCTAACCCCCCCATTTGATTCTCCCGACTATGGAATCCCCTGATATTAACACCCTGGCATCCATTGCAGCTGTACACTGTATGTTCTTGTCAACTACCTCCTCCCTGTTTAACATCATTGCCACTTCCTCTTGAGCCTACCTCTGCCCTCCCCATTAGTACTCCCATACCTGTGTTTCTCTTAATACCCTTGGGTGCACCCCATCTGGCCCCTTAGCTTTGTCCACTTCCGGATTTGAGAGTCCCTGAGGACACTGTCCTCTAAAGGACTTGCTCTACCTCCTCCCTCCAGTGCTCCTGTTGCTTTTATGTGGCTCGTCCTTCTCACCTATAAATACTGAAGAAAAAGTACTTTTTTTAAGGATGTCTGCTTTTCCCTGATCCTCCTGTAAGCACTCTCTGGGAGCTTACTAGTTAATTTTGGTTGCTATGTGTAGTTAGGCATAGAGAGAGACAGCAATGGTGCCAGTAGGATGGGCCTGCTTGCTGCCAGCAGGGGGCCCATCCCTAGGAGTATAAAAGAGAGGTTTTGGTGCCATGTGGGGGACTGAGATCCAGGGGGAGCTGAAGAGAGAGGAGCAGGGGGATTCAGCCCACAAGTTCAGCCTGAAGGCCATGGCGGGGCACTTGCAACCCCAGCCCTCCTCCTCCCTCAAAGACCTGTGTATGGAGAAGCGGCAGTTTGGACAATAGAGAGGGGAGCAGTGCAGCACAGGTTTGGGGATGGTCAGTGCTGCATTGGGACCTGGAACCCAAGGAGCAAGCAAAATGGCGGCCCGCCATGTTCTCTGGCACCATGGTAGTGTAAGCACCAATGGGGGCCCTGTATTTTAAGTAGTCTCGCCTGTGGGCAAGTGCAGCCTGGGAGTCTGTTTTCTGTGGGTGGGCCTGCTTTGGCAAATTGGGCCTGAGGCACAGTTCAGAGGTGGCAGCCTGGACTGTTAAGGGTGTTCTGGTGGCAGCTCTACTCCTTTTCCTGGCCAGTGGCCGCTACAGTGGTTGGGCTCCCAGGGATGCAGTCTGTGGAAGCAGAGGAAGGTCCATGTGGAGAATGGTTGATTGGGACCTGGATTGTGGCAGACTGTCTGGGTGTCAGTATGCACAAGCAGCAATTCCCTGGGTGAAGGCAGTCCAGAAAATGGAATCGCTGCATGAACGGAAAGTGGCTCTGGGTCTGTAGCACTCTGCAGAGAAGAACAGCTGGTGTGTGGCATCAGTGACTGGGTATACGAAAGGTCTTCAGTGGTTCAGTTCTTGCTAAAGAACACCATTTTGACTGTGTAAGACCTTGAAGTAAAGAAAATGCTCCCTGTATTATAACATTCCTCACCCGGTGGAGAAAGTTTAACAAAAGGCCAAGTGTAAATGGGACTGAGACAGTAGAAACATCTCGTGTGGTCATAATCCTACCTCAGTTAAAGTATTAGTTACGACTCAGAAACTATAAAGTAAGCAAGTGCCTGTGTAAAGATTTGAGTGAAAAGAAGGAATATGAAATGAGAGTGCTGCTAAGTATGAAATACCTCTACGGGTGCCCTGGTTCGGTTCACTGTATTGCTGCTGTCAGGAATGTAGCCTTTTCAGCTTGAGGAAGTCACAGTGTCTGCATGCAATGACTCAATTTGCTGACCAAAAAGATTGCTGCAGGAGGAATGGCAGGTTTCAGCCTGTGAAGTGTCCCCACCGTGTACGTTTACCCCAATGCTCCAAGTGGTTCATTAAACTTTCTTGTTCATTAAATCCATTTTTGCACTGTTAATTCTGGAGTGGACAGTGAATGTAATCAATTTGAAACTGTGCATGTGTGCCTGCTAACGAACAGTGCCCCCTGCAGTTCTCCCTTGGTATTCAAGAAGAGATCCTGCTCCTCAACTAGTGAAGCCAACCAGGTAAAGAGCATTTTTTCATTTTCCATGGACTGTGTTTCTGGCTTATGTAGCACCCCCTCTCAACATTTGCCATCTGGATACCCCTAGACGCCGGGGAGGGTTTGCACTCCTGCACAGTCCCCACCTCCTTCTTAACCTACAATCCCTCTCTAGTCTTACTTTTTCAGTCATGTACTGTACTTAAAATGGTCTTGTCCCTTTCACTTCCTCCAGGCTATTCTTTCCTTAGTTGGTGCCTTCGCCTTCACCACTTTCACTGCCTCCCTTTGCTTTTCCTGGTACACACCTCTGTAGTCTTCCTCTGTCTCTTTATACCTTCTGAATGCTATCCTTTAGCATTCACCTGTTCAGCAACTTCCTTTTAGGACATTAGCGGTTGGTCGCTTTTCCTCCTCACTTCCTTTGCACAGAGTTTGTCACTTTCACTATGCTTTCCCTCAGCAGCCCACAGTTCCTCTACCCTACCAAGGTCACCCCACCTAAGTAGTCTGACACACTCACCCCCCACCCTTTTTAATCTACCTTCATGAAGTCCAAGACCCATGTGCTTGTGTGGTTTGCTTCCACATCACTGGTCTCTAGTCTTGCCCACCTTGACGTCTGCAATATGGTCCTGGTTAGTGAGCATCAGGTCCAGTACTGCCTCATTTTGTTTTGTTTGTTTTGTTTTTTGCCAGGAGAGACACTAAGCTGAAAGCTTGTTTACCAGTGTGACCTAGGAGCACAAGGAAGTTAAATGACTTGCTCAGGGTCACACAGTATGCAAGCGGGGCCTGTGGGATTCAAACCCAGGTCTCCAGGTTTGCAGCTCAGAGCCTTAAACCACTGCGCTATACTGCCTGCACTGTGAGAGAGCTCCCTGACTAGTTGTCTGCGAATGCCCCCTGTAGGGTGTCCAGGATGTCCCCGCTTCTAGCTGAAGCTGCAGTTGGGAGGCTACATCCAGTAGACTAGTCCCCCACCAGCAGCACCTCCCCTTTTTCTGCCACTGTGCCAGTGGCTTCCACTAGTGTCTTATATAATTTCCCCCATGTTGGAGCTCTATAGATCATGCCAGTGTGAACAGTGGCTCCATGTCCCATCTCTATGTAACCCTAGATGGCGCTATCCCAGGGGCTACTACCCCTGCCTGATTTGCCACTAACAGGTTGAGGGCCTGATCCAATGGCGGGTGCCTCCACCCAGAGGTCAGGGTTTGCAATAGTTAAACTAACTTGGTCACAGCCCTCTGGGACACTGCAACCCCCTTTCTTCCCACTAGTGGCCCACACAATATATCAAATTACCTTCACAGTATACACTTACCCCCAGGACTGGTTCCGCACTGGGACCTCCTGTGAAATAAGATACAGTGCAACAATCACAGTACAGTACTTTAACATAGACAAATACCTCAGGCAGTATAACTTTGCTGAAACAAGCAGCTCTGATTTATTTAGGGGATATAACAAGGACAGGGGAAATCAGGTTAATTAGCTTATCACTCTACTCATCTACCTATGGCTCTGTGCACAGGCCTATCCTATCAGTTACTGTCCCTGGGTACCCAAGCCCTAGTGGCTAGTCCAAACGTGGCAGCTGGTAGGGCCCTTTCACACAGAGAAAAGAAAAATTAGTTAAACAGTCAGCAGTACAGTAATTCCATTTGGATTTAATGTAATTCAACAGGGAGCCAATTAGTACCCACGACCTCCAAACAAGACAGGGTCCTTCAATGTCAGCAGGGCCACTCCTGAGCTCCACAGACTCCTCACACATTTATATGGCAAACTGCAACAGGCAAAGTCCTTTAATGGCAGCAGGATTCACTTGAGGTACACAAACCTCTTCACACATTTATATGGTAAAACAGAAAACTATACCAGGCAGGCTGCTTCTCTATCCCGATCGCAATTACTGCACAATACCCGGGAGAACACACAGCAGATTCAGTTCCTGACAGACCGAAAGCAATTCAGCTATTTCTCCAGTCTTCTACAGGGTGAGCCTGGTTTCTACTCTCAGATATCCTTTGATTCTCTTCACAGGGCGGATTCAGTCCTAACAAGCAGTTACACAAGCTGCAGACCGGAACTCTGGGCCTTACACACGTTTCCGACTAAAACTGCACACTGAAAAGCACAGGGCTCCTTCCTTCTTCACTGTCAAAGCTAAACTGAAACTCCAACAGACAAAACTGGCACTTCCTTTGAGTTCCTCCCAGTTCTTGACTGGATTGGCTGTCACACAATAGACTGCTGCTGTTGGTCCAAAAGGCGCTGAAGTCTAAACTACATCTCCCAGAGTCACTGCCCATACAATCCTCTGTGGCTGGTTCAGATTATGAGTCCAAGTTCTGATTCGTCCCAAGGCACCATTTTAGAGCTAGCTTACCCCACACTGATTGGTCCACTTCAGCAGTTCAAAACCAGAATGGGGAACTAGGCAGACACAGTTCTGACTGCAAAGTAAGCAGGTTAGACAAACTGTAATTTCATTATTACTCTAAATGATTTCTGGCAAACAGTTACATCTTTCAGAGAGGTTCCCTTTGCACTCCTAGTGACTGCAAAAATGGAGTGAATTGGCAGCAGCTCGAGTGGTACTCAAAGAAACACACAGTCCCCCATACAAACTAATTATGTCTGCAAGCAGACAGCTCTTAAAGAGACAGTACCAGAGGTTCTAAAAACACTCACTGATAAATGGCTTAAACGCCAAACACCATTCAGGCTTGGAGCATTCAAGCAAGCTCCTGGAAGTCTTTTGGGAACCCCCATTTGCAGGGGGGTTACACCTAGAGTGACCTGTATCTCAAACCCCTCCTCTCCCCAACCAGGATTCTCTGCGTCTCCCATCACTTTGACAGCTTCCCTTACACACTGCACTACCCCTTTTCCCTTCCCTCTCAGCCTATCTTTCCTGAACCGAGTATAGCCTGGTGTGGCCATGTCCCAGTCAGGTTTCCCAGGTATCACAACTTAGTAACTGCCACAATATTCAGGTCTACCTTTATTTCCCTCTACCATGATGGCCTCTAGGTCCACAATTTTATTTCCCTTGCATTTGAACACATGGCCTTCCACATTCTGTTACCATTCTGCCTGCTACCCACTTTTGTTTCCCTTTCTGAAGCTCATGAACCCATCCCCTTTCATTTCTGCCACTCTGCTTCTTTCTTCATTTTGCATCCTTGGGGATTTACCTCTGCTCGGGTCCTCCTCTCTCTGCTTCAGTCTTTTGGGGAGAGTTATAGTAACATAGTAGAGGACGGCAGATAAGGACCTAGGGCCCACCTAGCTCCACCGTATTCCTTGCCTACATCAGCAGCCTCCTGAACCTACTTGGTCTCTGGCTTTTGCCCCTTTCCCACATCTAGGGTTCCTTTATGTCTATCCCACGCATGTTTGAATCCTCCCACTGTGGTAGCACCCACCACATCCTGGGTAGACTATTCCAAGCACTTACCACCCTTTCCATGAAGAAAAACTTCCTCACATTTCCCCTTATCCTGCCCTCCTCCAATCTCATATTGTGTCCCCCTGTCCTTGTACAACTCATACTGAAATATATCACCCACCTGCACTTTGTTCAAGCCTGTAAGATACTTGAAAGACACCATCAAATCCCCTTGTTCCCTCCTCTCTTCAAGTGTATAGATATTGAGACCTTTTAATCTGTCCTCATGTTTTCTGATGCAAGCCTTGCACCATCTTGGTTGCTCTCTCTGGACCGCCTCCACCCTAAGTCCTTGCTAAGATGCAGCCTCCAAAACTGAGCACCATATTCTAGATGAGGCTTGACCAGAGTTTTTGTACAATGGCATCACTGCCTCCCTTCTTCTGCTAGTGATACCTCTTCCTATGCACCCCAACATCCCACTGGCCCTCCCAACAGCCTTGTTACACTGTTTGGCCACCTTTAGGTCATCTGAGATGATTATCCCTAAATCCTCTCTTCCTCGTTGACTGTCAGCAACCCCTCCCCAATCCTATAGTCCTCCACAGGTTTTCTTCCCAGGTGCATGATTTTGCACTTTGCATTAAATTTTAATTGCCACACCTGTGACCATTTTTTCCAGCTTTCCTAGATCCCTCCTCATTCTTTGGACTCCCTCTGGAGTGTCTACTCTGCTGCAGATCTTGGTATAAAATCGGCAAATAGGCAAACATTCCACTCCAGCCCTTCAGCAATGTCACTGATGAAGACATTAAAAAAGACTGGCCCCAGGACTGATCCTTGAGGCACCCCACTGGTCACCCTTCTTTCCTCCGACTTGATCCCATTTACTATCACCCTCAGATTTCTGTCCCTCAACCAGTTTCTAACCTAGTTTTCCACTTTGTGGCCCACCCCCAGACTACCTAGCTTGTTCACCAGCCTTCTGTGGGGTACGCTGTAGAAGGCCTCGAGATAAATGATCTCCTCTGATCCTCCTTTGTCACCCAGTCAAAAAAGTCAATCAGATCTCTTTGACATGACCTTCCTGCTGTGAATCCATGCTGCCTTGGATCCTGTGCACCCATGATTTCCAAGTGTTCCACAATCCTTTCCTTAAGCAGTGCCTCCATAATCTTACCCACTACTGAGGTGAGGCTGACTGGCCTGTAGTTTCCTGCCTCCTCCTTTCTACCACTCTTGTGAAGAGGGAAGACATTTGCCCCCTTATAGTCCTCTGGAACCACCCCTGTTCTGAGCGACTCAGTAACAGGACCACCAGCGGCGCTGCTAGCACTGTTCAGAAATAATTTATTATCCTGGGGGTTTGTATCATCAGATCCCATCACTTTGTCCACCCTCAGTTTTGCAGGTTCCTCCAGGACTCGCTCTTCTGTAAAAAAGACCAGTGTTTACCTCTCCCCCATTGTTCTTGCTGCCTAGTTGTGGTCCCTGTCCCTTGGTTCCATGTCATCTGAGCGAGGATTAATGGACGACTTCAATTTGAGCGATTTGTAATGAGTGAACGTAATTACAGCAACTATGTAGTACTGCGAATGCAATTTAAGCGACTATTACACTGTACTGCAAATGTATATTATATGCTCACGACACACACTCTCTGCCTGCGGATTCTCTGAACAGTCCTCCACAGCAAATGTACATCAAACAATGCTCCAGACACTGCATATGATGTTCCAGCCTTGACCCCCAACCCCACTATCTCTAAGATTCCAACACACACCACACCTCGACACAGGGGGTAAGCTATTTCAATATCTGCTGCAATGACCGGTCACTCAAATGTTTCAATCACTGTACTGGTACAGTCGCCCATTCCGGAGTTGCTCACATGTAGTCGTCCATTTGCCTTTGACAAAACTACCATGCTCATTTGATGTGTTACCCGTCCCCCTTTCTACCATGAATACTGAACAGAAGTATTAATTCAGTATCTATGCTTTTTCTATGTCACCCTCTACCCACACCTCCTTCCTCCCCTTTGAGCCTTACAATCCCTCCCCTGGCCTTCTTTCTATTGCTAATATATCTATAAACATCTTGTCCCCTTTACCATCTGAGCTAGTCTCTCCTCTGTTTGTACCTCTGCACTTCTAACTGCTTTCCCTGCCTCCCTTCTGTCTCTTAGGTATACCGCCCATCCTTCTCCTTCCAAGTCCCTTTGTATTTCCGAAGCCCCTTTTGTTCCTCACTTTCTGTGCCACCTCTTGTGGAACCATAGTGGTTTGGTTTGTTCCTTCTTTTTCCTTGTTGGTCAGCCTAATGCACCAATTTGTCACATCCACTATGGCTTATAGGTGTGCCCACTGCTCCTCAACCCTCCCCGGCTCCTTCTTTCCAGAGCTTCTTTGATCCCTCCCTATCTTAGCAAATCCCAGCCTTCTGAAATCCAGGACCCTCGCCTTGTGTTGCTCTCCCGCGACACTGTACCGATGTTGAACCACAATGTATGGTGGTCACTGACCCTAGGTGCCCATCCACCCAGACTGTCCCCAGTGATCAGCACAAGATCCAAGATCGCTTTGTCCCCAGTGTGCTCCATAAACTGCCTGAGGCCTGCCCCTGCAAGGATTTTATGAGGTCTCGGCTCCTCGCTGAGGCAGCTGCTGGGATGGTCCAGTCCACGTGTGGCATGTTTAAAAAAAAAAAAAAAAAGGCAGTACTTCCCTTTTGCTGCCATCTCATGCATTTCCCCCACTATTGCTCCATCCACCTCTTCCCTCTGTGCTGGAGGTCTGTAGATCACTCCTGCATGACTTGCTGATTCAAGTGGGGCCCACAGTGCCCCGCCCCTCCCTACTCTGCACTACCGCTGCTTTAATACCTTCTCTGACAGAGGGCTACTGCCTCTCCTTTTTACCCTCCCTATCCCTCCAGTGCAGAACGTACCCTGGTACATTTACCTCCCAGTAATGGTTTCCAGTGTACTATGTCTCTAATTGCCACTGTGTCCTGGTCCACTTCTGCCATCAAGGCTGCTAGGTCTGGGATTTTGTTTCCCAGACTCCGGGCATTTGTATACATCTGGGCGTTTATGCTTCCCTGAATTCTATGGTCACCCCTCCCACCTCCCCAGCTAGCAGAGTAACATTTAAACCATCCATTGAGGACTGTGATTCCCTTCCCAGATTGATGCAGGCCATCACCCCATACAGGCCTGTATCCTTTCCAGGCTGCTTCTCAGTCCCCAGCGCAGCCAAATCCCTCCTGTCTACAACATCCCTTCAACCATGAGGTGAAGCTCCTGGTGCAAAGAAACCCATCCCCCAGACAGGCAGCAACTCAGCAAAGCCACCGAGTGGGCTACCGCCCAACGCCTCCCAAACTCCCTAAACACCTCACTGCACAATCCTAGCCCTGTCCCTGGCCAGGTCTCATTACTTCATAGGTGGACAATGACATCCAGCCCCTGCTGCCTCACCACCTAGCGATCCATATGATCCACTTTCCACCCCTCAGAACAGAGACGCCAGGTAGGCACCTCACACCACTTCCTTCTTTCCCTCCTGTCCCCAATCTATTCCCCCAAGAGTAGTCTCCTACCAGAAAGTTGCTTCCTCCTCTACTGAAGTCCTCTGCCTCCCACCATGGGGCCTCCCCTATGGAGGACCCCACATCCTCCCTGGGTGCCTACTCCCAGCAGTCCCATCCCACACGAGCTGCGAATGAGTTTCACAGCGGCACTGGCTAAGGAATGCCCCTCAACCTGCCACCTCCACCCTCCCAGAGCCCAGCAATCCAGGCAACCTCCTCCCTCAGCATCCTGAGGCAACAATGGTAGACCTGATGGTTCCTGGAAGGGGAAGAGGTCCCCCAAATCCTAGCCAACTTAACCTGGAGTCTAGCAACCTCTAATTCAGGACAGAGGTGCATGCAGATGTGAAGAGAGAAATCTGTACTTGGTTGAAAACAAACTTCTGACCCTTGCTTGTAATGCCAAGGTACTCCAGTGCGCCACCATCCCACTATGGACAGGGTACACCCAGAATCACAGTTATGGAAGGAACAACTGATAGGCTGCTTGACTTGTAACCTTTCATGAATTTGTCCACAGATGTGGTGCTAAAAGAATTAGAAAGTGGACAATGTGGTTCCTATCTTTAAAAATAAAAGGTCATACAGCCGGCCTGGTGATGCTGAGGGTTGAGGCACTGGACGCCACACCTTGCGCCACGCTGGAGACCCAGGTTCAGGAACAACCTTGAGTTGCCCGGCAGGGTAGGGCTGGAGTGGGATTTCCCTCCAGGGGGAATACCCATTCCTCCGTAGTCCCGCAACCATCAGGTGGAGGTCTGATGGGTGCGCAGGCAGCAGGAGTGGCGGCTAAGTCTGGGTGGGGTGAAGGGGTCACCAGATCCTGACATGTGCGCCTCTATGAGCGATACGCATGTGTATGCCGTGATCCCCGGGAAGGGGAGAAAAAGGGGAAAAATAAAAAAATTTGTAAATAGAAAAAAAATAAGTAAATAAATGGTCAGATTTAGGCAACTATAGGGTAATTGGCCAGACATTAGGGATAGGCAAGAACCTGGAAGCAGTCATCATGAACAAAATAATGTATCACTTGGTTATGATCAAGATTCTTCTCCCATTTCAACATAGCTTGATGTGGGGCAGATAATTCCAAACCAACAATCACCTTGTTTTAGAGGTCCATGGCAAGCTCATGGGTATAACCATGTCTATAAGTTATGTCTGCTATTATTGAGTCTTGTTTCCAGCTATATGCTGCTTTAAAAAAAAAAATTCTCTATAAAATCTCATAGTGTATTGCATTGTAAGAGGATTATTGGTACATTTATGATAACCTTAATAAAAAGATTAACTACAAAAAAACAACACCAGTGCCATGTACATGAGGCATACACAGGGGGACTGCTAACTTGCTTAAGGGCAGGAAGCAGAGGGCTGGGGTGGACAAGCAATATTCGAAGTGGAGAAGGGTACTCAACAGGGTTCCCCAGGGATCACTGCCGAGTCACTGCTGCTCTGCAAGCTAGGATCTCCAGCAGGTTGCTCATGTTAGCTGATGCCATTAAGCTACCCAGCTTGATTATACACCATCCATCTCAACATGCCAAAGGACCTATGCTGCTTTGATGAAAAGTTTGCGCGAACATCAACTTAAAATTCAGAACTCCTTACCCTTCTAAGATGAGTTTTCTTCTGGATAATTCCGTGGAAGACATTACAGCTGAACTAATCAACAGGAAATTGACAATCAATCAATCAAAATCTTTATTTATCCAGGCGGGCACCACTGAGCAAGGCTCATTTGCAAGGTGGACCTGGTCATACTAACATACTAAAATGCCAGCAGAATAAGCCTAACAGTCTTTCGTGTCTGCTCGTTTGGTCAGCCCCCACCCTGGGAGCTGACCTTGCTGCCCCCCTCGCCTTCTCTGGCTTCTCCCTTCCCAGTTCCGGATATTCTCGCTGCACTGGATTTTGCTTCCAGAACCCTTCCCCTGTACCTGTCCCACCCCCTCTTGAACCACTCCACCGTCTCTGCCTCCACCAGACCCCTGGGCAGTGCATTCCACAGCTCCACCACCCTCTCAGTGAAGTAGCACCTCCTCCTTTCTCCCCTGAATCTTCCCCCTTCCAGCTTCCACCCATGCCCTCTACTTGCCGTCTCCTCCTTCCTTCGAAGCACCCTGACTGCTCCTCCCCTATTTACCCCCTTCATGTACCTGAAGACCTCTATCATGTCCCCCTGGTCCCTTCTCTCTTCCAATGTGTACATATTTAGCTCTTCAAGACTCTTCCCATAGGTCCTGTCCCCCAAGCCCCAAATCATTTTCGTTGTCCTCCTCTGGGCCCTCCAGGGTCATGAATACATCAAAGCACAATACAGAAGCAGGTATACAAAAGCAATAATATACAAGGAAGAAAAGTATATACAGTGTATACAGTACAAGGTTGAAATAAATAAAAAAATTAAAAAACAGCATTAATTTACAATTGAAGAAGTCAGCAGATGTACAATCAACCATAGGCATACAGGGGTTATAAGCAGAGATCTTTTGAGTGAGGCAGCCAGCAACTACACATATAGGGGAAAGAGGCCGTGTATGGGGTGGCAGGTTAGAGAGGTAAAGAAAAGGAGGGATATATTACTGATGACTGGGGGAAAAATTGAGCTAAAACCACAGAAAGTGACGATGGCTGTTGTATACTTGTTTATTATGATAATGACGGAGATGGGGTAGATAATTGGGACACTACTATGGATGGGGTGGGACTTTAGCCAGGCTGGAACGGACAGGGAAGAGTGGGTGCAACAGGAAGAGTTAATAGGGAAAGACTGAGAGCCAGGCGTAGAAACATGGCGAGCATCAGGATGGAAAGGGGGAGTTGCGGAATTAGTGGGTTAGTGGTGAGAAAAACATTTGCAAGGTGCTTTCATGTACATTCCTTGACATTCCTCCCCAAATGCCAAGATTCTCTGTGACACCATCCATAGCCACCAAGCAGGCCCTGAAGCAATGGCAACTGGCCACACTGAAATAGCAATATCATCGGCAGGGAGCTGTGGACCTCCAGAAGAACTCACTCCTGGCTTCTTAGCATTCCCAGACCAGTCACTTGGAGGGCCAACTTTACTGCTTTCCGCGTACGTATGTTAAGTCCTAAGCACCCTAAATGGGCAGTCGAAGTTTGGCCTTCTGACTTCCCAGTTTACAGTGGCTAGGCTGCCTCCATGACCCCCCCCAACCCCCCTTGCTGTTGTGTGTGGCAGGACCCTGCTCTCTCCAGGATGACACCATCACATCTACCAACTGTCAGATCTGCTTACCCAGGTCCTGTTGTATCGTCGGTATTATGTTTATGGTGGTTACAGGCTCTGCATAGGCAGGTCCTAAGAAAAACCCCAAAGCTGTCCTTGTTTATTTGAAATTTTGTGGGGTACTCTGCCTCCCTTTGAAGCCATTTGGCCACATGATGGAGCAGCCGTGGAGACTGTGGCTTTAGACTCCAGCGCCTGGGGATTAGCTGCAGTTTGTATTAGCCCAAGGAGGTTTTCCCAGAGTCTGCAGCAATAGTTTGCCTAATAATCATCTTAAACTCTGTACACGTGGCCATAATGTACTTGTCTGGGCGGCGTGGTGCACACACTATTTTACTTCTAGCTCATTATTCCATGCCCAGATTTTCATGCTCGGTATACCTACACTGACATGGGGGGAGCGAGCAGCTTCCTCCAAACATTGACCTACCCAGCCCCTCGCTGCTCACCTAGGCCCAGACATAATTATTCATTCAGACAGAAACATGGCTAAAACCATAAAATAAGCGACTCCCCACTAGCCATCCCGGCTTTTCTATATCCCGCCAAGACTGGGCTGGAGAGACAGAGGAGTGGCAATACAAGTCTCCTCGGGTGCCTGATATACTACCATTTACTTCACCTCCATTCCCAAAGCATACAAAGTACTTGTCTTACAACTCTCCCTCCGATACTCAATCCCTATTATTACTGCAGGAGTCTACTGCCACCCAGGCCTCAACCCCTCTCTGGTTACTGACCTTGCCTCCACCATCCTTTCCCACACCTCCTCGGGTGAAGTCTATATCATGGGTGATTTTAACCTAAACTGGTTATCCTCCTGCTAAAGGTCAAAAACAACATTGTTGCCACAACCTAACCCAACTCATCCTTGAGCCTACTAGAATCAACCCAAAACAAGCAACCACTCCTTACTTGACTGGGCTCTCACTTCCTACCCACACAGAGTCATCAAATCTGGAGTATTATCCAACGCTCTGAGCAACCATCGTGACCTTCTTAGTATGCAGAATCCACGCACTGAAGTCCCCACAAAACCCTTGTGACTCGCTCATACAAATCCTTGCACCTTGGGCCACTCCTACTTGACCTGTCATGCACTAACTGATCCCCTATAATATCAGCAAACATGATCAATGAAGCCGCAGAATATTTTAAAGGCAAATTCCTCGAAGTTTGGAACCAATACACCCCTCTACGCAAAGTTAGAGTCTCCATGGAAATCATCTTCCTTGGGTCTCACTCGAACTAACTGCATGCCTAAGAGCAACAGACCAGGCCTGGAAGCAACATAAAATCTCCAAGCTCCCCAAAGATTACGACTACTATTGTCAACTTCGCAATAACTGCATCAAAGCCACTTACTTGGCCAAAGCAGACTACTTTACCTCAACCTTTCAATTAAACATTAACAACCCCTCTAAATTTTGAAAAGTCATCTACTCCTCTTCTTCCCTTCTTCTCTTCCCACACCCTCCTCTCTATAAAACTCCTCCTTGATCACTGACCACTTGAGTGTCTCCTCTGAATTTAATTCTTATTTCACCTCTTGTGCCTCTGCCCTCCCATCCTCCTTATCTACCGCAGCCTGTTCCTCCCCCAACTCACCCCACACCCTTTCCCAGCCCTCTCGCTTTTCTTTCACTAACATAAACCCCTCTGACACTTTGCTCACCCTAAACCCTTCCAAAGGCTGCTTGCCTGACTGGTTGGACCCCAAGCTTTTCTACCTTTCTGCTATGGCTATCTCTGCCCCACTGACGAAGCTACTCAACCTCTCATTTAGTCTGGAAGCCAGCCCCTCTGGCTGGAAGCATGCCATTGTTCTCCCCCTCCCTAAGGGTGGTGACCCATCCTACCCTGGAAACTATCGCTTCTTCCTACCCTTGCTAAGCTGCAAGACCTAGTTCTTCAACTCTCATCTCTTTCACGCCCAACTTCTTCACCCCCCAACCACCAATCTGGCCTTAGTAAAACCACTCCACCAGCACCTCTCTGCTTAGGCTCACTGACGCCATCCCTCTGGGATGGGCAGTGGTCAAATCACGCTCACCATCTTTGTCTACCTGGCCAAGACTTTGACATGGTCTCCGCTCTATCCAGCTCCAGGCCTCTCTGCTGCAGGCCTATCTGCCACTTCCACAAACTGGTTCCATGCCTACCTTGCAGGTCGAACCCAGTCTGTTAAAATAGTGGACTCCATATCCTCCCCCCTCCCCATCAACACAGGGGTCCCTCAGGGATTAGTGCTGGGCCCCATTCTCTTCTCCATCTTCCTCAATGATTTGCTGTCTGTCTGTACATCTACCTCTATCCATATGTATGCAGACGATGCACACATGCATCATACACGAGTATGCAGTCCTTTACACCTCTGGCCACTCCCACTCCGATGTAGCAAACAGACTCCAAAACGATTTCAACAATGTTCAGAGCCAGTTTTGCTCACATCAGCTTTTTCTAAATGCCAAGAAGACTGTCTCCATAGAAACATGGAATCTGTCAGCAGAAAAGGACTGTCAGCCCACCTAGTCTGCCGATTTTCACTTGGTTTGGCAATCCATACTCTTACCTGACTCCAGACCTTTGGCATTAGGCAGAGACTCTAGGTTCAACTCCTTACCCACCTTCCACAGCCTCAATGGGACAGTCCTTGAAGACATCTCTTCTTTCAGATATCTAGGAGTTTGGCTTGACCAACACCTCATTTTCTCTCTGGTCATGTGGCGCCATCTAAGTAAGCTGCACCCCAAGCTAGGTGCACTATGTAGGAACCAGGACTGCATCCCTCTCCCAGTTAGGCATGAACTTATCCAGAAGATGATCCTCCCCATCTTTGACTACTGCGACTTAAGTCTACAGTGCCGCACCCAAGACCTCCCTAGCTAGATTGGACTCCCTATTTAACTCCTTCTGCCACTTCACTTTGGATGCCCCTACCCTCACTCATAACTGTCACTCTGGCTTTTCCTTCTCTTGATAACCGGCGTCTCCTCCACTATGCTGATTAATCTCCAATTCTGGTTTGGATCTCTCCTACATATCTCAACCCTTCCCCAACAATCCCTCCTCCACCCACCCATTCTCTCAGGTCCTCCAGTTTCCGCACTTTGTGTGTCCCACATGCACTACTACAGTCAGCCCAGGCAACCGGCTTCCCTAGGTTATGGGATTCCTCCTCCCTCCCAGATCGCCCTCCCCATCCCTTCCCTCTGTCTCCTCTATCTTACACAATTACCTATCCATGAACTGTATCTGCAACTGAGCAACCTTGTTTGCACCATTAAGACTATGACTAGTTATCCTAGGATTGCACTTACCGACCTTCTGTTACCATGTTGTAATGGAAATATACATACAAATTGTAATTTCTTGACGCCTATTAGTGCTTGTAAAAATGCTCTCTACTTTGTACTGTACTCAATGCATATTGGCACAATTTACTTTTTTTTTTATTCAAGTTTATTGACAATCCACGGTACTTATTTATAGACATCTTCAGCATTAATTGATCATATACCACCACCAAAGATAGTTTAATCTTTACGAATACATTTCTTCTAGTTTGCTACTTTACACCTCCTAGCTGACACAGATTATCTTTGTTCTTCAACATCTTATCCATTCCTCCATTATCTGGTTATATACTGTCATTCAAGTTTACCAGGCTACACCTTGAATTCATGGGCCCCCTCCACCCCCCCCCCAGCCTATCCGGCCTCACCTCTCACTTCTTGATACCACAGTTCCCACTTTGTCCATCTATGAACAAACATTGGGATCCGCTGATTTATTTTATGGGTTAGTCTTTTCTAGGCACTCTCCCATCTTGCCAAAGTCAGCCCTCCTGAAGTCCAGTACCCTCACTTTTGTGTAAGCTTGACTCTGTAGCTGAGTTTATGGTGAAGCACACTGTTTAGTGGTCACTTGTTCCCAGATAGCTACCCACTTCTAGATCTGAGATCCTTTCACTGTCCCCATTTGAAGGTATGAGGTCTGGTTGCTCCCTCACGAGTGGGTTCCAAAACTAGCTGTCTGAGGCATGCCACCTGTAGGGCATCAGAATGGCCCCTGCTCTTGGATGTGGCTGCAGCAAAGGTGCTCCAGTTAACACCTGGCATATTCAGGTCCCCCATGAACAGTACCTCCGCTTTCTCTGCCATCCTAAGGATGCCTTCTGTCATATCCTTGTCCATGTCCACCATGCCTGATTGTGAGCTTGCTGGCAGGCCAAGAACTCGGCAGATGCCTATGGGAGATGGGTGCCCCGGACCCTTGTCTTCCTAATGGGAGCATGTCGGTCCCAGACATTTACAGACTGAGTGGTGAAGTGGCTTAGAGCTGTGCCAGTGGAGGAGGAGGCATTGGTAATGAGTGACCAGTCAGTACCAGTAAGTTCCTCGTGTAGGAAAGACAAGTCGAGAGACCGAAAGGAGGCGGAGAGGGAAATGAGAGGGATATGGGCTGGTGGATTTTACGCACACAGTAGACCATGTGATGATCACAGGTGCATCAAGAAGAATACCTGCGGTGACAACTCTGTGCGGGTGACACTCCAGTACCCAGTCTAGCAAGGTATGTTTACCTGATTTGAGGTTTAGCCAGGTAGGTTCAGAGATGAGTTGTTTCAGATTTAGGGAGATGCGGGAGCAGATTTTTAATTGCGAGCTGGTCAGACAGTTTATGTTGCAGTCCAAGGATGTAAAGGTCACCAGCTGAGGAGAAGGAGATGAGGGAAGAGAAGTGGTTGGTGATAGTCACCTGGAGGAACACAACTTTCTTATAGATCAGCAAAATGGGTTTAGGAAAAGGAAATCCACCGCAATGGCACTGGGTGGTGGGTTCACGGATGCTGTGCTGAGGGCCTGTGAAAGAGATCTAATTACTGGCGCAGTGTTTGTGTACCTGGCCAGGTGCCTTCAATACAGTGGATCATGACATATTACTAGCTAAATTAGTTAAGATGGGGATTCACGATATGGCAGAGTAATGGTTTGGTAGCTACCTTGGGGATAGAATACAGAGTGAGTATAGGTGGAAGGTCATCTGAGCCACAAATGGCGAGAGTAGGCATACCCCAGGGATCGGTGCTGGGCCGTTTACTTTTTTCGATCTTTTTAAATGATCTGCCGAGCCCTTTCTCTGGAGGAAACAGCTTAATGTCTACTATCTCTACCCAACTTGCCCTTGCCTACTCCTGCCCCTTACTCTAAGTCATTGCCTCATTCCGCCACTGGCAGCTATCTCTGCACTCTGAAGGGGCCGGCTCCAGGTATGACTCGTCCTTCTCTGTCCCTTACCCCCACCTCTTTCCTGCCCCCTTTTCTAGCTCCCTGCACTTAATCAAAGGAATTAGTTCACTTGAGCTAATAATTTGCACTTTTTGTTCTGTCTAAGGTGCTCCCAGATTGCACTAGCACTGTGTTAACTTGCCCTCCACAACAGATTTTTTTTTGGCTCACTTTTCTCCAGTAATGTTCTCCCCCATCTTTATCCTCTCCTTCCCCCAGCTTGTTTCCCCTGTCTAACCCTCTACCCTCCTTGATGTCCGCCCACTGGACCTCATTCATTCAATAATTGGTAAATAATCTGCCTCTTAACCGTGATCCATTCCTGCAATGAGTTGGCTCTAAGGCTACATTAAATTTCTGTATTATGTTCCTCAGATATGCTGCATATTCCACAGGTATGATATTTAATTACATAGATACATAGATACATAGACAGTGTCGGCAGATAGGGGCCTATGGCCACCAGTCTGCCCATTTGAGCTTGTAAGTTCAGTTTGTTTTCCTAGAAGTCTGTTGCACCTTACCCTGACCTCCAGAATTCCTTTATGTCTATCCCATGCATTCTTAAATCCGTGATTGTTTCTGCCCCACCACTTCCTCTGGCAGGGTGTTCCACTTGTCCACCACCCGTTCTGTGAAGAAATTCTTTCTCATGTTTCCTCTGAATCGTCCTCCTCCAACTTCATCCCATGCCCTCTAGTCCTGGAACATCTTTTTCGCTTAAAAATAGTGTTTTCCTGCACCCTGTTCCTCCCTGTAAGATACTTGTATGTCTCTATCATATCCCCTCTCTCCCTCCTCTCCTCCAGGAGTACATGTTCAGTTCCTTCAACCTGTCTTCATAGGACTTATGATGCAATCCATGCACCATCTTTGTTGCCCTCCTCTGAACCTTCTCTACCCTGTCTATGTCCTTACGTGGGTATGGTCTCCAGAACTGTACACTGTACTCCAGGTGGGACCTCACTAGTGTCTTGTATAAGCGGAATTATGACCTCCCTTTTCCTGCTGGTAATGCCCCTGCCTATACATCCCAGCATCCTAGTTGCTTTACCTGCTGCCTTGTCACACTGTTTCCCTACCTTGAGGTCATCAGAGATGATAACCCTAAGATCCCTTTCCTGCTTGGTGCATGCTATATCCTCACCCCCCAACTGATATATTGTGCCAGGGTTTTTGTGCCCCATATGCATTATCTTGCACTTCTTTGCATTGAATTTCAACTGCCAAACCCCTGACCATTCTTCAGGTTTCTGCAGGTTGCTTCTCATTCTGTCTACACCCTCTGGTGTGTCTACTGTGTTACAGAGCTTTGTGTCATCAGCGAACAGTGAAATTCTGCCTTCTAGGTCCTGCGCCATGTCACTGATGAAGATGTTGAATAGGACCGGTCCCAGCACTGATCCCTGTGGTACCCCACTGGTCACTCTTCCCTCTGTGGAGTGACAGCCATTTACCCACCCTCTGTGTCCTGCCACCCAGCCAGTTACCTACCCACCACACTACTATCCTGCCCACACCCATATTCCCCAGTTTGTGTAATAGTTTTCTATGTGGCACAGTGTCAAAGGCCTTGCTGAAGTCCAGATAGGCCATGTCCACTGCCCTCCCTGATCCACCTCCTAGTCACCCAGTCAAAAATTCAATGAGGTTGGTCTGCCCTGAGCCTCCCCTGGTGAAACCATGCTGCCTTGGGTCCTGTAGTCCATTGACAACCAGATGTTCCACCAATCTCTCCTTCAGTAGTGCTTCCATGATCTTCCCACTACCGAGGTGAGGCTGACTGGTCTGTAGTTCCCTGCTTCCTCTTTGTTCCCACTTTTGTATAAGGAGACTACATCTGCTGTCCTCCAGTCTTTGGGTACCTCCCTGTTTCTAGTGATCGGCTAAACAGGATAGCCAGAGGTTCAGCCACCACCTCTCTTAGTTCTTTAAGGACCTAGGGTGCACCCATCTGGCCCCACTGCTTTATCAACTCTTATTACTTCCAGTTCCTTCAGGACCCTTTCGTGTAAAGGGACTTGTGTCCATTTCTGCACCATTCTCACCCTTGTACTCCTTCAGACCCATTACCTCCTCTTCCTCAGTAAAGACTGAGCAGAAATACCTGTTCAGTATGTCAGCTTTACTGTTGTCATCCTCCATGGCCCTCATCCTCCCCTTCAGTCTCATTATCCTCCCTTTGTCTTTCTTTTTCACTTATGTACCTGTAAAGGTTTTGTCCCCTCTGCCCACTGATTTTTGCAATGTGTTCTTCTGTCTGAGCTTTGGCTTCCTTACTGACCTCCTGCCTCCTTTGCTTCTCCTGGTACTTCTCCCTATCCCTTCTGCCTGTGTCTTTTTGTATTGCCTGAATGCAATCTTTTGGCTTTCACTTTCTTTGCTACCTCTTTGGAAAACCATAATGGTCTCCTCTTCCTTTTCCTCTTGCTAACCTGCTTAATACATAATTCTGTTGTTCTTGTAATCCCATTTTAAATACTGCCCACTGTTCCTCAACCCCTGATTCCTGTCCCATTCCCTTAATGCCTCTTTCAAGTATCTCCCCATTTTCCCAAAGTCTGCCCCTAAAATCCAGGATCGTGTTTTTGTGTGGTTTGGTTCTGCTCTTTCTGTGATTTCAAACCACAATGACTGCTGGTCACTGTTTCCCAGGTGCTCCCCACTGTTACCCCCATCACACTGTCCCTGTTTGTGAGCACAAGGTCCAGTATTGCCTTCTGCTGAGTTGGTTCCATGACCAGTTGCTTGAGGAAGGCACCCTGAAGGGAGTCCAGGATAAATCTGCTCCTAGTTGATGCTGCTGCTGGGATGCTCCAGTCCACGTCTGGAATATTGAAGTCTCCAACCAGTACTACCTCACCCCTGTCTGCCATCCTTTGGATGGCTAGCATCAGCTCCCTGTTTCTTCCTCCTGGGCTGGTGGTCTATAGACCACACCTGTGCGGATGGCTGTTATGTTACAAATGTGACTGTATGATTATTTTATATTTTTTAACTGTTTGTGTTACAAATGTAATTGAATGTTTAATTTCTTGGATATGATAAATGTTAAACTGTATGTTTAATTCTTCGTCCAATTGTAGCCCCCCCACCGGTCGCACTGAGAGACGAGCAACTTGTTGTTCAGTGTGCCTTCCTGGTGAAACATTTCAATAAATAAATAATGTACGTGGATGACATTGTAATTTGGGAATCAGTACCAAGAGTAACTGATCTACAGCTTTTTTTTACAAACTAAATATGATACTTTGGCAAATTGACTTGATCAAAAAAGGCCAATCTTGAATGAGGGAAAACTAAAACCATGTTATTTGGCTCAGTACAAAGCCTAGGAAAGATTGCAAACTGCTTCCACGTCAAAGGTAAAAACTGAGTGACTTTGCCACTTGAATCTAGTATTAGATCCTGGACTGACTTTTCTTCTTCACAGCATGCGTTAGGAGGAAAACAAACCAAAAATTGGGTTTTTGTACCAAAATTTGAATTCCCTTAAGAAAGAAGCACTATTACTTATTGCCAAGCAGTTGCCAATCCCAATACTGGACTATAGAAACCTATTATTTGACCCATCTTCGAGAGGGCTCTTGCAGTAGGTAATAACCTTGAGGACTGTGCCCCTGGCATTAGAACCTCATGGAAACTTTAGCTAGCAGTGTCTGGCAGGAGACCTCCCACCCAACGGGTCACGTGATGGACGTCAGCGTGACACTGTATAGTGGGTGGTCCCCACGCCTGCCTTCCAGTTCTTTCCCACTGTCAACCTATGCATGTTGGACCTTGCAGAGATCGTTGCTGCAGTTTGACCACCATTTATTGGATGAGTATCCGTTTCTTTCTTTACAGTAATTCTTGATTTTTTTGCAGGTCTTCTCTATTGTCAACCAAGTTGCATAAAAACTAGTGTGATTCTTGCAGCACGCAGCTCTTGCACGAGAAGTCCCATTCTCTTTGCAACTTCTGCTTAGCCCCAGAGCACAACGCCGAGGACTGTGAGGCCTGCCAAAGATTCAGTCAGGCCACATGGAAGTGCCACAAGCAGGTCCTCAAAGCCCATTTCCTAAAGAAGAAGATGGTATCTATGGAAAAAGAGCTGCAGAAGTTGAGTGCTTCTTCCTCGTCCACTGACTCCCAAAAACACAAGAGGAGGGACAAAAAGAAGCACTGGGACCAAGATCGGTCCCCCTTTGACCCGCGGCCACTCTTGGGTGAACAGCGACCCCTCCCCCTTCCTCCGGGAAGGCTGCGCTGCAACCAAGTCTGCTCCACTTTCAAAGGAGCAGCCCTTGGTCCTCCAACCGCCACTGGTTATGGTGGCCGTGGGCGCCTCAGTAGAGTAGGAAGCTTCCGCCACCCTTAGGCCCATCTCCACTTCTGGGTCTGAGTTGGCTGGTGGGGCTGATAAGCCGATCATTGGGCTCTCCCAACGAACGCCCACCCCGGGCTAATAAGTTGATCTCCTGGGTCTCCGGTGCCCACCCAGCCAAGGTTGATAAGTCTGTTGTTGGGCCCGACCACTCTGCTCACTTCGGGCTCCAGTGTGAGCCCGAGTGACTTGCAGCAAGACGAGAGCCTGCTGCCAGACTCTGGGCAGCATTCTCAGGTACGTTCTACCCACGGAGATACCCTCTTCTCTCTCGTTGTGGAGCACCCGCCTCCTCCCTCCCCAGACCAGCAGGGGCCGGAGGATGGGGTTCATCCGTCTGGTGTAGTTGTGGTTGAAGCACCCCCGGACCTGATGTCTGAGCTTCCGGGCACTCCACAGGCCCTTCCCCACCAGTTTTTCTGGTGGGACTGTCAGCACTGCCACAGGACTTGCCTCCCATCAGCCCCACACTGGACTCTGTTCCATTGGGTCCTTCCAGGCCAATTTTTAGGCCTCCACGGGGTCCCATGTCAGCCCCCACAGTTCCTCCATCGGGGCCTCTGTTGGGCTACCCTCCGCCCAGCTACTCGACCTCTCCTTATGTCCCCGGGTACCCTCCCCCAGGCCACAAGGCGTCAGACTTCCGACGTTGGGGTATGCGCCTTCGTACCCTTGGATGGGTGTACCCGATGCACGAGTACCACACATCAGGATACCAGACGGGGTACCCTTCAGGGCTCCAGCTGGTCTTTCAACCCCCTCCACCTCCTCCTCCACTCCAGGCAGACTTTTGGGCCACCCTCCAGTCCTGGTGGTCCAAGACAAAATCTCAGCTTGTCTTGGAGCTGGACAGCCAGCACCCAGTGAGACACCTTTCCCAGGTCCACCTGGATCAGACTACTATGTCCGTTTCCCCACTGGAACCGCAACAGTGGACATCTGGCATGAAAAGTCCTTCAGCCCTGATGACAGTCAGTCATCCTTCTAGAAGCTCAGGAGGCTCTCATTCAGGCGTCATGCCATCAGATTCTTTGGACTTGGACTCCAGATCCGGGTCTTTCTCTGCAGCTTCAAGGTTCAAGACTCCCCCTCCAGAGAAGCCCAAGTCAAAGGAGTCCCCCTGATCACTTCCAGAGGACCCTTCATTCACGGACCTCCTGAAAAATATCGTAGATGTCTACGACTGGAAGTCTGATGCGCAGGATCTCAAGCATCAGCGGCTTGCTGAACACCTGGACATCCAGGAGTCAACACCTATCCTTACACCCCTGTGGCTACAGTCTCACGAGGACTTGGCCTCCACTATTTGGATGATGTCTTCCTCCATTCCAGCTGTAGCACAGAAGGCTGATAGGACCTATAGAACTCCAGAGGTTAAGGATCACTCAAGTGTCCACCCTAGGCTGACTCTGTGGTCATCACCATGGCCCATGATAGGTACTCGAAGCCCAAACACATGAGCACCTCCCCTCCTGACAAGGAGTCGAGGCAGCTTGATCAGTTTGGGAGAAAATGTTATTCCTCCTCCACTCTAGTCATGCGTGCACTTAACTATGTGGCACACATGTTGATGTACCAAAAGTCTCTGTTCAGCCAGTTGGGGCCCATCGTTGAGACCTTACTGGACTCTGAATCCAAAACTGTTTTGGCAGACACCATTAAGTCTGCCAAAGTCATCTGTCGCCACTCTGAGGGCCACCTATGATGCGGTGGACTCCTCAGCCAGGAGCACTGCTATAGCTGTATGTCTTAAGAGATTTTTCTGGCTCAGGGTGTCTGGTTTGGTACCTGATGTCCAGGTGGCTATCCAGGATACCCCCTTCAGGGGTTCTGTTCGGGGGTGATACCCAGGATATTACCAGCCTACAGGATAAGGGCAAGGCCTTGACATCTGTTCACACCATGTACCAGCCTAGATCCAAGGCCAAGATGCCTTTTCTTTGCCAGACCAAGAAGCAGACGAGGCAGCAGACGGCAGACTAAATGTCCGGCCCCTTCAGCATCAGCCACCCCTCTGGCCAAATTCCTCAGGGGCAACTATTCCCAACCCTCCCTCTGTCTCTTGACTCGCGGCCTGCCCCCTCTCCTCCTCTTCCATCGGGGGGGCCGGTGGGTGGAAGATTCGCCAGTCACCTGATAGGGTGGGAGGCAGCCACCACAAACTCATGGGTCCTTCAGTTGATGGACAAGGCCACACTCTGGAGTTTCTCAAGAGACCCCCAGACAAACCACCAGGGGTGTCTCATTATCCAAAGGTGCACACTCCCCTCATAAGAGAAGAAATCAAGGCTCTTCTGCAAAAAGAAGCAATAGAGCCCATTCCTCCAAACCAGGATGGAAAGGGGTATTACTCCCACTTCTTCCTGGTTCCAAAAAAGACGGGAGATTTGCATCCCATCTTGGACTTCAGTGCTCTAAACTTGTACATATAACACAAACAGTTTCGAATGCTGACTCTCCCAGGTCTGCTGCCCCTCCTGCACAAGGGACAGTGGCTCTTTGCCCTGGATGTGCAGGATGCCTGCATGTCCCAGTCTTTCAGACCCATCACCGCTACCTCAGATTCTTCTTTCAGGGGGAACATTGCCAGTTCAATGCCCTTCCCTTGGCATGTCCTCAGTACCTGGGGTGTTTACCAAGTGCCTTGCAGTAGTGGCAAGGACCCTGAGATGCCAGGGCCACTACATGTTCCCCTACCTCAACGACTGGCTTCTGTCAGCCCCGTCGAGGGAGCAGCTGGAACTTTCCCTTTTAGCTACCCTGGCCCTTTTTGCACAAGTGGGAATTACCGTCAGTTATCCCAAGTCCCAAATTGTCCCTTCCCAATGCGTCCCATTTATTGGAATGGTGTTGAACATGGCCCAGGGTATGGCCTTCTTCCCTTTGGACAGGGCGTAAACCTTGCAGAAACAGGCTCATTTAGTAGCCTCCAGCAGGTGGGTCCGGGCCAGGTCAGTTCTTCGACTTCTTGGCTTGTGGCCATCCCCACTGTTTAGCCAGGCTCCACATGCGAATTTCGCAGTGGACGCTAAGAGCACAGTGGGATCTGAGGTCAGACTACCTAGATTACATGGTCATGGTCTCCAGTTCGATACAGAGGGATCTCCTATGGTGGCAGGATCTCAAAAATCTTACCAAGGGGGTTCTCTTCCAGTCCCCTCCTCCCACCCAGACTCTGACTACAGATGTGTCAGGGATGGGTTGGGGTGCTCACCTAGAGAGCCACAGGATTTGAGGGCTGTGGGGTCCGTCAGAGCTCTCTGTACATAAATGTGTTGGAGCTGAGGGCAGTGCTGTATGCTCTTCAAGTCTGCCAGCACTTGCTCCACCAGGGCCCACTATTAGTCCAGTTGGACGATATGTGCATAGTCTGGCACCTCAACAAACAAGGGGGCACTTGCTTATATCCTCTCTGCAGGGAAGCGATGTGGGTGTGGAAATGGACAACTCTGCACTGGATACAGCTCTCTCTTTTTCACATCCCAGGTGTGCGTAACATCCTAGTGGACAGTCTCAGCCACACCAGAGTAACAGCCCATGAATGGGAGCTCAAGCAAGTGATGGTTGAAGAAATAGTCGACCTATAGTATGGGGTCGTCCAGACCTGGGTCTGTTCACCTCCCCATAGAATGAAAAACTACCCAGGTTTTGCTCGCTCGTTCCAGGGCATGGTGTTTTTTGGCGAGACACGCTATCTCTTCGCTGAACAGGGAGGTGTTTGTATGCCTTCCCTCCCTTTCTGATGCTGCAAAGGGTGCTGCTCAAGCTTCAAGTGGAAGGGGCTCACATGATCCTGATCGACCCGTATTGGCCTCGCCAATATGGTATCCACTTCATCAGCAGCTTGCAGTGGAGCCTTTGGTCCCCCTGCCCCTCTGCCATGATCTCCTGACTTGAGAGAGGGGCACGCTGGTCCATCCAAGGTTGAAATCACTTCACATGTGGCACCTCATGACTTGGCTGCTTCACATGGAGTTTCCTCTAGAGTGGCTCAGGTCCTTGTAGAGGCTAGAAAGCCTTCTACGAGGATGACATATGCCATGAAATGAAAGTGTTTCTCCATTTGGGCCACTGCGAGGGGTTGTGATCCCTTTTCTTGCCCCGTTCCTCAGGTCATGGAGTATTTACTACACCTCTCTGACCTGGGCCTGAGTTGCTGTTTGCCCAAGGTTACCTGTCTGCTATTTCTGCCTACCACCCCTTAGTGGAGAGCAAAACTATGGCTCAGCTGGAGGTTTCTAAAACCTTTCTGAAAGGGATCTTCCACCTGAAACATCCGGTGCGCAGTCCGACGCCACCTTGGATTCTAGATTTTATTTTGGAAAAACTGACCATGCCTCCTTTTTTTTTTAAACTTTCTTTTTATTAATGCCATATAGAGGTACACATTTTTGTATGAAATATAATACATTTGATCCATCTTTACCAATATAAGTTTGACATTATATTAATTCCAGACAGTTCCAGAAAGGCAATTGATTAGTAATATGGATAATTTCACGTGAGTTACCAGTCAGTATTTATTCTGTTAATTCAAATATTATACCTTTTCTGGCCCTAAAAGATCTTCCCCTAGGTCCAGGCTCCTTCAGCTACTTCTCCTTCCCATCTCCCTCCTCATGTCCCCACCTCCTTCTATGGGACAAAGGATGGGTCCCGATCTGATATAAAAAAGACCCAATTGCGCCATTGAAGATCAAATCTTTCATAACTATTATTGCATCTGGCTATTAAGCGTTCTGTGGTGTATACCTTCTCTATTATTTTATACCAGTCATGAATTGTTGGGGATCTCTTCTGTTTCCATAGCCGAGTAATTACTTTCCTAGCTCCCAATAAGTGAGTAAATAAAAGAGAACCTTTCTGTATATGAAGGCCCTCTGGGTACCAAGAGCCAGGGCTGCAGTAATGGGGGGTGGGGTGGGGGAAATTGTCTGGGGCCGAGCTCAGGAGAGGCCCACATGAGGAGCTGGCATTACCCCTGGCATTAGCTGGTTTAGGAAACGGGCCCATTTCAGTTGACTTGCCCTGGTCCCCAAAATTCACAGCTGCAGCCCTGCCGAGAGCAAAACTAGTTCTGGAGTAAGAACCACCTCCTCTCCCACCAACTTTGCCAGTGAATCTGCTATTTCCTGCCAAAATATTCTTAAGGCTGGACAAGACCAGAAAACATGTACATAAGTAGCCATTGATTCTCTGCACTGTCTCCAGCAGTTTTCTACCGGGCCAGGTAAAAACTTTGCCAGCTTAGCTGGCGTGTTAAAATAGCAACTGTGCACCTTCCAAGCAAAGTCTCGCTAATATGGGGCCAAGGAAACACAGAGTGAAGGACGGGCATACTTGAACCACATTTCCTCTGAAACCAGGGCTGGCAATTCCTGATTCCAGGCCTCCAATATTCCTATAGTCGAGTCCATTAGGTATTCTCTAAGCCCCTTATATAACAGTCCAATCATATGTTGCCATGTGTTACCTCGAAAAGTAGAAATAAACATATTTAATAAAAGAAGGAGTGTATTTGGGAGACAGCTCCTCTGTGGGCCCTTGTGAAACAAGAAGGTTTGCACCTGTAAGTATCTAAAATATTCCGTGTTAAGTCATGGGCTTCCTGCAAGTTTGAGAAAGGTACTACCCCCTCAGCATCTAGAAACTGGAAGACAGACTGCTCTGGTGCCATCTCTGAAAGGTAAGGTCTATCCTAGCTGGTAGGAATTCAGCTTCAGTTTTAAGTAGTCTTAAAAAATATAACAGAGGTGATAAGGCCGGAATGTTTCTTATTTTATACCATACTTGTAAAGCATTCTGAGCTCCAGTATAATAATCCTTTAAACTCAGGAGAGACGACAATGCTGCAAATACCACTCCAGAGACATCCTGCAAGTCATTAAGTGAGATCTCCATGTTCTTCCATGGGGCTTTGTCAAAGGTATTAAGCCAGTGCAGTAACTGGCTGAGTATTACTGCACATGCATAATGCAATAAGTTAGGGAGGTTCAACCCTCCTCTCTTCTTTGGTAACAAACTGGAGAAGGGACCATCTAATGGGAAGTTTTCTTCTTGCCCAGAAAATCGAGCTAGGGACTTATTCCAAGACAAAAAGTAAAAGGCCGGGGGGAGGACCAGGATTGTCTGGAACAGATATAACCATCTAGATAGGATATTCATCCTTATAAGTTCTATTCTAGTATAAAAGGGGAGATGTAGCTGTGTCCAGCGTTGAAGATCTGCCTCTGATGTTTGCATGAGGGATTCAGAATTTACCAGGTACAGGTTATGAAGAGACTGAGGAAGGTGAATTCCCAGATATTTAATTTTAGTACTCCTCCACCTAAAAGGGAGAAGTGCTCTCACAGCAGGAGTAGGAGAGAAATTAAAAGTTAGTTCTTCAGTCCTGGAGTGGTTTACCTTATACCCCGAAAGCAGTGCAAATTGTCCTAGAATTCTCCAGACTGCTGGAGGCGATGTTCCCGGTTCCTGCGGTGAGAGCAAAATATCATCTGCATATAGTGCTATCTTATAACTTTCTTCTCCGACATGAATTCCCTTCACCTCCCTTGTACTCCTGATGACTATGGCCAAAGGTTCAATGTAAATCGCAAAAAGAAGGGGAGAAAGGGAGCAGCCTTGTCTGGTGCCCCTTTCCAGTATTAACAGGGTGGATACATTGCCGTTTATCCTAATATAGGCCCTAGGGGTAGAATATTACTTAACCAAGCAATAAAGCCTTCAGGAAAGTCAAAGGAGGCCAGCACCTTCCACAAAACGTGCCAGACCACTCTGTCAGATGCCTTAAAGGCATCCAAACTAACAATGGAGACTGGGAGGGAGTATCTAGAGATCTTACTTTGAGAGGGCTCTTGCAGTAAGTACTCACACATAGGACTGAGCCACCAGGCGCTTGGACTACACAGAAAAATTCTAGCTAGCAGTGTCTGGTGGGGGACCGCCCCCAACGTCACGTGATGGACTTCAGCGTGACGCTATATAAGGAGCGGTCCCCACACCCCCCTTCTAGTTCTTAACCACCATCAACCTGCGCACGTCGGACCTTGCAGAAGAACGCTGCTACTGTCGATGCCATCTTGGATGAGTATGTTGCAAACTTATAAAGTTGCTTTGTTTTTCATCGTCGCGTATAATCAGAAAATCATTGTGTATGTCATCTCTGACGCCTTCAGAATCGCACAAAAATAAGTGCGACTCCTGTGGAACTCTGTTCCTTAACTAGGACGGCCACACCCTTTGCCTGGCCCAGGCCATAAGGTCGGCGTTAAGCACTGCCAAGTTTAAGCCACACGTAAACATAGGCAGCAGTTCCTAGAGGCCCACCTTTTAAAAGAAAAAATGTCCAGTATGGAAAAGGAGCTGAAGAAACTCTGGCATTCATCATCCACCTAGGGCCATCATAAAAAGGACAAGGAGAGACATCAGGACCGGGAAGGGTCTCCAGCGATCCCGCCGCATCTCGTTGCAGTTGCAGCCCTTAATGTAACATCGCCTCCAGGGGATCCGCCTAAGACGACCACTTTGGTGGCTACCAAATGGCCATTGGCTATCCTGTCTGGCCCGGGCACTGGCCCAATGGGAGTCTTCCAGGATCAGAAGGCACCCACTTCCTCTAAGGCCTCAAAGATTTCAAGGCCTGGCGGTACGAGTGGGACCGGGAAGTTGACTACCAGCTCTGCCGGTTCTAGCTTGGCTACCGCTGCTAAGCCGTTCGCCGGCTTCTCCGACTGACACCCAGCCCCGGATCCTGAGTCGGTCCCCAATAACAGGCCCAACAAGAAGGTGACGTCCCAGCTGACGCCAAGTACGCAGCTGACGAAGGAGACCTCTCCTATATCTCTCTTACCGCCGATAGAGATGGTACCTCCGGCTCCCCCTGCTGGGGATACGGAGCAAGGAGATGGCCCGTCGGGGGTTCCGTCACCCCTTCCGCAGGAGCCTCAAATGCCAGAGCCATCGTCGGACTAGACGATTGTTCCTCCGACTCCCTCAGGCATCACAATCCCCCAAAGTCCTCCGTCGGGCCAGATGCCAGGACCAGCGGGACCCACCCTGCCCCCGGAAGCGGTACAGACCTGACGGTACCTCCGTTGGGGCCAATTCCAGGCCCTTTCACCCCTCCATCAGGCCCACCTGGTAATCCTTTCGGGCGGCCAACGCCAGGCTATCCTCCGCAGTACCAGACGCCAGGATACCCCACACAACAGTATCCGACACTAGGATTTCAACCGCTGGGATACCCTCCATCGCGGTTTAATTTGCCCTACTGTGTGTACCCCAGCTATGGGTTCAGTAACCCACCACCACAATCACAAGTCGACCTCCAAGCGGTACATAAATCTTGGTGGACAGAAGCAAAATCGCAGCTCACGTTGGAGCTAGAAAGGCATCAGCCACTGTCGGCTCCAAGGCCTCCTTCGCCGGATCCTTCCCTACTGTCCAGTCCTAAGGGCCTGATGCAGGGAAGACATCAGGAGACCTTGGCTAACCCTCGGCCCTGGGAATTTTCCAGGCCAGTGGAGTTTTCCTGGCCAACAGACCTTCCACTTACAGCCATCAGTTTTCCTAGTGACCAGGAATCCTTGGACTCGGACAGTGAAATACCACACATCGACTTAGATTTGGAAACCCCTACACTGGAGGCCCTAAACCTAAAGAGTCTCCAAAATCTCCTCCAGAGGATCCCACATTCTTGGAATTCCTTAGGAAGATTCAGGCAGCCTATGACTGGCACACCGTTGCCCCGGATCCACAGAGGCAGAAACTGGCAGCACACCTTGATTTAACAGACTCTTCCCCAAACCACATTCTGCCATGGATAGAACCGCATGAGGACTTGGTAACAACCATCTGGAAGCAGCCTTCTTCACTGGCCAGAAAGGCAGACAAGCTTTATCACTCCCCAGGCGACAGGGATATTTTGAGTCTACACCCCAAAGTGGATTCTGTGGTCATCAGTGCGACCTATGACCGGTCCATAAAACCAAAACACCTCAGTGCTTGACCTCCTGATAAAGTTCTAAAATTTTGGACCAGTGGGAAAGATTTATTCATCATCCACCCTAGGAATACGGGCGCTTAATTTCATCACCCACATGGGAGACTACCAAAAAGCTATCCTAGGTCAGTTTTTTTATTTATCTTTTGTTGACCGGGTAAGTGCACTAGACAAATCCTGCCTATTTTCAGGCACAACCCGGGGGAGGGGGATACAGATGAATGCCAATTGACCCTGAACCAGATTAAGCTGTTGGTGGTATTTTTAGTGAATGAGGGAAATTTGGCCGGGACACCGGGGAAATTCCCCTACTCTTTTCGATAAGTGCCATGGGATCTTTAACATCCACCTGAACTACCACCAATCCAGGCAGATGGGACCTCTGTTTAACGTCTCATCCGAAAGACGGCACCTCAGAAGTGCAGCACCCCTCTCATGCTGCACTACAGTGTCAGTACTGGGATATTAACCCAAGTGCCTGATGTGGGAACTGAACCCACAGCCCTCTGATCTCCCAGCCTCAGAGGCGAGTGTGCTACCTATTGAGCCACTGACACTGCAAGTTAAAGTCCAATATCAATTCTCTTCAGGACTCCAATGGGTAGCACTCATGTAGAGTGCTGATTATTGAGCACTGCACTTTTGAGCGACTCAACAATAGCGCTCTACAAGACAGCGAGTGGTGCAACAGGTCACTATATCCTGTATAGCGAGTATAGCAAGGACCTGTACCCACTATTACAGGATATAGCATCCTTTGTGGCAGATTCCCGCCAAGTTGCTTGCATAGCATAGTAGTGTACACCACCGCCTGCAATGCAAGCAGACCCGGGTTCGTGTACGGCTATAGGCAGAAACTTTTTTTTTTTTTTTGTAAGTCCAATAACTCGCTCTGTGATCCGCACCCCCCTTGGAGTTGATTTAAGTTTGGGGTGTGCGACGGTGCTGGCCCCCGCATAAAAAAAAAGATTTTGTGATTTTCCAGCACCAGTCGCGCCAGGTGGCCTTGCAGAGGAAAATCTCAGCCAGAGCGATTCTTCAGCTGCTAGGTCTCATGGCGGCTGCCATCCCTTCGGTCCCCTTAGCCAGACTACACGAGGATCTCTCAGTGGACCCTCAGAGTGCAGTGGGACCAGAGATCAGATGATCTGGATCACGAGATCCTAGTCTCGCATCCAATGGCACAGGATCTTTTGTGGTGGCAAAACCAGAACAACCCCTCCGAAGGGGTTCTGTTTCGTTCAGACAACCCCTCCCAAACAGTGACGACTGATGCTTCAGACCTGGGATGGAGATCACACCTGGGATCACACAGAACACAAGGTCTTTGGTCCAATGTTGAGCTGTCTTTTTATATCAACTTCCTCGAGATGAGAGCTGTACTGAATGCCCTCAAAGCCTTCTAACATCTCATTCTCCCAGGTCATCTTATGATTCAGGCCGACAACATGTGTGTAGTCTGGTACATAAACAAACAAGATGGAACCTGCTCTTATCTCCTTTGCTGGGAGGCAATGAGAGTGTCATACTGGGCAGCCTCCCACATTCTGCATCTGACAGCAGTTCATATGCCAGGCGTTCAAAACATCCTGGCAGACGCACTCAGCCACACACAAGCCAGAGCACACGAGTGGGAGCTCAGTCGGTGGTAAACAACATCTTCATAAGGTGGGGAAGACCTCAAATAGATCTGTTCGCCTCCCCAACCAATGCAAAACTACCAACCTTCTGCTCGCTTGCTCCAGGGCATGGTGTTTTCTGGCAAGATGCGCTGTCTCTCTGCTGGAGGGGGAGGTCCATGTACGCCTTCCCTCCACCCGTACTGATTCAGAGTGCACTAACGAAGCTTCAGGCAGAAAGAGCACAGAATATTCTCATTGCTGCTTTCTGGCCGAGACAAATATGGTTCTCTCTACTATAACAGCTGTCGGTGGAACCTCCCTTTCTACTACCGATCTCTCAAGATCTCTTGACACAGGAACAGGGGACCCTGGTACACCCAGGTCTCAACTCCCTTCATCTGCACACATGGCACCTACTGACATAGGCGCTGCTCGCTTCGGGGTTTCCCCAAGGGTAGCATAAATCCTAGTGGAGGCCAGAAAGCCTTCCACCAGAGCTACATATGCCATGAAATGGATACTGTTTTCCATCTGAGCAGACTCGAAAAGGATTGAACTTTTCTCCAGTTCCATCACGAAGGTCTTAGACTACGTGCTGCATCTCTTCAACTTGGGTCTCAGTTATTGACTCTTAAAGTACACTTGTCAGCCATTTCTGCCTACCACATTCCTGTGGGACAGAAGACTCTGGCTTGGTTGGAGGTATCCAAAA
Source organism: Neoceratodus forsteri (assembly GCA_016271365.2). Classification (NCBI taxonomy): domain Eukaryota; kingdom Metazoa; phylum Chordata; order Ceratodontiformes; family Ceratodontidae; genus Neoceratodus; species Neoceratodus forsteri. The sequence continues at coordinate 45,206,114 of CM057457.1, read as the reverse complement.
CCTTTTTGAAAGGCATTCTCCATTTGAAACCCTTAATACGGAGTCCTGCTCCTCCTTGGGATCTGAATTTCATACTAGAGAAACTCACTTTACCGCCTTTTGAGCTGGCAGCGAGTTTGGACATGCGCTATCTCTCTTGGAAAGCATTTTTTCTAGTTGCCATAACTTCAGCTAGAAGGATCTCAGAGCTTCAGGCTCTCATGTGTAAGGTTCCTTACTTGATTTTCCACAGAGACCAGGTGGCTCTGCGGACCAGTCCTAAGTTCTTACCTAAGGTGGTGTCAAAATCCACCTTGAATCAGTCACTGGATTTGCCAGTATACTATTCGGAGCACTCCAATAGGGGTGAGAGCCTTCAGCACACTCTGAGCCTACATAGAATTCTTCGATATTACATGGATAGGACAAAATTGGTCTGTAAGACTGACTAGTTCTAGGGACATGGATATGTTGTTCATCCACACTGTCTGGCAGGTTCCTTGCTGCTTTAAATCTTGCCAGAAGGTCTTCTAGCTGGCTCCTCCCACCCACCCGGGTGGTAAAACTCTCGGCTCTGCCCCATGACGCCAGATCTTCCTTACCGCTTGGAAGCTCAGGTTCCCTCCTTAACGCTCTGCGTCTAGACTGGATCCTAACTTTTCGGTTCACCGAAAATAATTAAAAGTTTTCAGACTTGGTCTACTTCTTCCCTCGGCTGCGATGGACAAATCGACTCCCGGTTTTTGGTGCCTATGCGGGCAGAAAGATGTCCAAGACAATCCGCCTCCGCGATGCGTCTACTGCCCAGGCTTGACACACGACCACTGAGCCAGCGAGTTGTGCAGGTCTTTTTCGGCTGACGTCCTAGAAGACCGTGCTGCCCGGCTCCAACTTGGGCGCCCCGAGAAACATTATCTGCCGGTGAAGTCCAAGGAAGCCCGTTGGGTGGTTTCTGCTGCGGCTGGCTTGGCTGAGCAACTCTAGCAGCTGATCGCCCTCAAGGAGGAGGCGGCCCAGGCCGCATCTTCATCTTTCTCGGTCGCGGCATTTATCATGCTCTCTTTAGGATTCTCCTACACAGCTTCTTTTAAGGAGCTTTGCCAATCCCTCTCCACGAAGGGTGAGGGGCCATCGGGACACTCTTCTCGGTCAAAAAAGGAGGATTTGAAGGGTAAGTCCCACCGTCAACGTTCGTGGGAGCGGGAGAGGTCCCCTTCCCTGGACAGTCGACACTTGACTTCGGTCGAGGTTTCGGCTAAGGCTGCTGGCTTCACGGTGTCCCGTCAGGTCAGCCGGCCGAGACACCCCATCGGCAGCGGTCAAGATTTTCTCAACCCATCGGGCGGGCTGTCGACTGCTGAAGCCAACAACCCTTCATCACCGGTTCCCCCGGTGGAAACCGAGGACTTGCCTGTGCCGGAGTCCCCAGTCAAGGGTCCCGAGCCGAGGGAGGAGTGAGTTTCCCTGCTCCTCCCAGATCCACCCTTGGAAACACCGAAGGTCTTGGTCTTGGACCTCTACTCGGTCCAGCCGATCCCACCCGACACAGCCCAGTCTGGTCTGAGCACGAGGAAAGCAGCGGTAAAGCGCTCATCCTTGTCTTCCTCCTCGGAAGAGGAGACGGCAGCGCAAGTGCGTCAGCGCTACGAGGACTTAATGTGGCAGCAGCTCCTTCTCTCCGAGGAACAAGCGGCGCCGTCACCTTCCCTGGCCATTAAGTGGCTGTCACCCGAAAAGCCGAAACAACCCCTCGCGGTGGTCCAGCCGAAACCAGCTGCCCCATCGATTGTGGTGGAACCTCTGCCTCCACAACCGAAATCGGGAGCTCCGACCAAGGATTCTCGGTCGGATCAGGGTCTGCCCCACCGGTTGTCGGTCACCCTCACTCCCGACCATTCTCGGAAGGTGGAGGGTGGCTCAGGCCCTAAGTAGCTCTTCGCGGACTCTTCGGAGTCTGATGACGACTCCTCGCTGTTTTCCAGGCCCCCTGACCTGGAGTCCTCCGGGGGGCAGTCGATGGACGAGAGCCCATCATCGTTCATGGGTCTGCTTCGGCTCATCTCAGAGTCCACCGGGATGCAGCTTGAGCCCGTATCCAAGCGGGCCAAGTATCCCCTCACGGAGATACTGGACTGAGGGGATTCTCCCACGGAGGCCTTTCCGGTGGCTGAAGCCATTGTTGGCCCAGTCTTGGAGCTATGGCAGTGGATGGCTTCCTGTCCTGCGCCTGCGGCCAGGATGGCTAGGAAGTATGCGGTCCCTACCGGCTCTTTGTCCGGTTTCTCGGAACACCCCCTCTGCAGAGGGGTTGGTCACCGATAGCGTTTTCTGGCATTCCGGGAATGCTAGGGATGTGGACAAGCCCCCTGACAAAGAGTCCAAAAAGCTGGACTATGCTGGGTGCAAGGTATACGCTACATCCTCCCTCAGCCTCCATCAGGCCAGTTCGGCCATACTGATGGCGCACTTCTCCCACGCCTTCATGGGCTCCCTAGATGAGGTGATCCCTCATCTCCCGGCTGATCTGCAGACTACGGTCAAGCAGGTGCGAGATCAGGGAAGAGCAGTGGCGAAACAGCAGTTCCAAACGGCTTTTGATATCGGAGACTCCTGTGCCCGGTCAGTAGCGGCCGCAGTGGCCATGCGCCGCAGAGCCTGGCTGAGGATATCCACCTTTACGGTGTATACCCAGCACTAGTTGGCAGACGTCCCCTTCTTGGGGACCGACCTGTTCAGCCCTGGAGTGGAAGGACACTTCCAGAGGATCGAAAAGTCCAATGCCACCTTGGACTCGGTCACGTCTGCTCAGAAGGACAAAGGCTGTCGACAGCAACATAAGTCCTTTCGCCCTTTGGCCCCTGCAGCACGTGTGGCCCAGCAACACCAGCATCAGAGCCAGCAGACTCGCACTTGGCACCCTAAAGCCAAGCCTGCAGCTTCCTCTAACAGGAAGCCAGGAGGAAAAGGCCCAGGAGGTCCCTCGGCCGGTCCTTCCTCCAAGCCTGCCTAGTGACGGGTTGAGGGGTGTCGCCCCCAACCTCGTTGCTTCCCCCTGGGTTCCCCCCATGAGGGGGACAGCTCCGCCACTTCCTTTCCACCTGGTCTGCTATCACCACAGACCGTTGGGTGCTGGAGGTGGTAGGAAGGTCTGCCTCTGGGTTGAGCAGGCCCGCCCTTTTTGAGCCATCGGCGCCACGGGGAGATTCTGAGGTCCTGATCTCTCCTCGACCCCACGTCGAGCCAACATTGCCCTGCTCCTCAAAGGAGGTGATCAGGAAGGTGGCGGATCCTCCACCAGACCCAGGGTTTGTGTCCAGGTACTTCCTGGTCCCGAAACGGACGGGGGGGCTGGTGCCCCATTCTAGACCTGCATGATCTGAACAGGTTCCTAGGGTGTCAGATCTTCAGGATGGTCACTCTGGCTCAGATCATTCCATCCTTGGAATGAGGCATGTGGTTCTGTTCTCTGGACCTCCAGGATGCGTTCTTTCACGTCCCTATCCATCCGTCCCACCAATGATTCCTCCGCTTCAGAGCAGAGGGGTCCCCTCTACGAGTTCCGGGCCATGCCCTTCAGCCTTTCTCTAGCTCCCAGGGTCTTCACCAAATGCATGGCAGTGGTGACAGCATTCGCGCGGCACCGAAGGGTCCGGGTGTACCCCTACCTGGACAACTGGCTGATTGTGGCCTCCTCCAGAATGGTGGTGGAGCGGTCCAGGGATCTGGCCCTCCAGGCTTGCTTTCAAGTTGGCCTCCTTATCAGCGAGGCCAAGTTGGAACTCATGCCAAAGCAGGTGATCCAATTCATCAGGGCAGAGCTCGACTCTGTACGAGCCAGAGCACGGCTCCCGGCGGACAGGGCCGAGGTTCTTTCCTCCTTTGCTCAGTCATTTCAGGTTAGGCAATTGCGCCCTGCCCGAGACTTCCTGCACCTCCTGGGGCTCATGGCGGCCTGCACCAGCGTAGTCCGTTGGGCCTGTTGGCACATGCGTCCCCTACAGTGGGGACTGGCCAGCCACTGGTCACAGCGCTCCGGTCCTTTGGATCAGCCAGTGACAGTGACCCAGGAGATGTGGAACGCTCTCCAGTGGTGGATCGTTCCAGCTCATCTGCAGGAAGGCATCCCGTTTGTCCACCCCGAGCCGACGGTCTATCGACCGATGCCTCTCTGGTGGGTGGGGATGCCCATCTGGGGGAGCACAGAGCGCACGGCCTCTGGTCCCCTCGGGAGTCCCGATGCCACATCAACCTACTGGAGCTTTGAGTGGTTCGTCTAGCCCTCACCATCTTTGCTCCGTTTGTACGGGGTCAAGTGGTCCGGGTCCAGACAGACAATACCACGACCATGCACTACCTAAACTGCCAGGGCGGGACGCGCTCCATGCCCCTGTGCAGGGAAGCTCTCCGCATTTGGTCCCTCGTGCGCAGCTTGGAGACGGATCTCCTTGCCATCCATGTGGCAGAAGCATCCAACATTCTGGCCTATGCCCTAAGCCGGATAGGAGCTGCGTCCCACGAGTGGTCTCTCCTGCCAGAGGTGGTACAAGATCTGTTCTCCCACTGGGGCATGCCTCAGGTGGACCTGTTTGCCTCCAAGGAGAATGCGAAGCTGAGGCTGTTTCATGCCCACCTCCCTTAGCAGGGCTCACTGCAGGGGGATGCCTTCTCGAGGCCGTGGACCCCGGGCCTCTTCTATGCCTTTCCGCCATTTCCCTTGATCCACAAGGTGCTTCTCAAGGCGAGGAGGGACAAGGCGCAGGTGATTCTGGTAACCCCAGATTGGCCCCGCCAGTTCTGGTATCCAGATCTCCTCAGCCTCAGCTCCAGGCTCCTGAGGCAGCTTTCAGCCCGCCCAGACCTGATCTCAGTCAATCAGGGGAAAGTATTCCATCCGGACCTTCAATCCCTGCACCTGACGGCCTGGTTCCTGAGTGGCTAGAGTTCCAGGCCTTGGGTCTTTCCAACGAGGTCCTCAACGTTGTTGAGGCTTCCTGTAAGGAGTCGACCAGGAAATGCTATGCCTTTAAATGGAAGAGATTCTCCATTTGGTGTCAGGGCAAGGGCCTGGACCCTTCCTCCTGTTCCTTGGCAAGCATTCTGGACTACCTGTGGTCCCTTTCTCAGCTTGGGCTTCGGTCGACGACCCTTAAGGTGCACCTGGCAGCCACCTCTGCTTACCGGGTGGGGCCAGGAAGCAGTCGGTGGTGCAGGAGAAGGTGGTCGGGCGCTTTTTCAAAGGCCTTCATCACATATCCCCTCCGGTGCAAGAACCTCCACCTCCATGGGATCTACTGCTGGTATTGGCTAAGCTCATGGGCAAGCCATTCGAACCGATGCACAGGTGTGACATCTCTCACCTGTCGTGGAAGACCGCCTTCTTGGTGGCTATCCGTCAGCCAGAAGGATGGAAGCTCAGGCACTTTCCATCAGTCTCTTATCTGGTCTTCCACAGGGACAAGGTTGTCCTCGCCCCCCACCGAAATTCCTTCCGAAGGTGGTGTCGGAGTTTCACCTTAACCAGGTGTTGTCTCTGCGGTGTTCTACCCCAGTCCACCTCGGAGGCTGAATATAGGCTCCATACTCTGGACCAGAAGAGCTCGCTTATTATAAGGAGCGGACGAATGAGAGTTCGGGGAGAGGTTTGCCAGCTGTTTGTCACCTGTGCTGAAGCCGCACCTGGCAGACCTGCAACCAAGTGGACGATAGGCAGGTGGGTCACCTTCTGCATAGATCTCTGCTATAGGTTCGCGGGCATGGAGCCTCCCAGAGGGATAAGAGCTCATTCTACCCGCCATACCGCTGCATCGGTGGCTGCTTCCAGGGACATCCCTATCCAGGAAATCTGCAGGGCTGCTACCTGGAAGTCAGCACACACCTTCATTACCCATTACCACATCGACCTTGAGTCACGCTGGGATGCTGTTTTTTTAGGCCTCGGTTCTCCAGTCATTATTCCCTAAGTAGGGGGTGTGCGCCTTGCCTCCCTCCTCCCAGAGAACTGCTAGGAGTCTGCAGACAGCGTGGATGAACAACATATCCATGTCCCTAAAAATACAGGTTACTCACCTGTAACAGGAGTTCTAGGAATGGTATATGTTGTTCATCCACACGACCCACCCGGCCTCCACGGCTTCGACGCACAACCTGGCTTCCAGTGGGCTAGATCTGGCGTCATGGGGCGGAGCCCCGGGTGGGTGGAAGGAGCCAGCTTGAAGACCTTCCGGCAAGATTTAAAGCAGCAAGGAACCTGCTAGTGTGGATGAACAACATATACTATTCCTAGAACTCCTGTTACAGTTGAGTAACCTGTATTTTGTTTCCTTTGCACCCAAGAGAGAGGGCGCTGCTGTTTCTAAACAGTGCATGTCCAAATGGTTGGCAGACTGCATCACTTTCTGTTATCAGAAGTACAACAAAACCCTTCCGGGTCAGGTCAAAGGACATTCCACCAGAGGCATGGCTGCTTCTACTGCTTGTTTCAGCCGCAGACATCTGTGTGGCTGCAACTTGGAGTTCTGTCCATACCTTTACCAAGCATTATAGTCTGGACATTGCGTCTAGGTGCAGAGTGGGCTTTGGCCTTTCGTGAGTTCCCCAGATTTGCAGGGAAACTCTTTCCCGCCTCCCAGGTCTCAGACTTGTCTTAGGTCACTGCTTGGGACTCAGTCCTATATGTGAGTACCTACTGCAAGAGCCCTCTCAAAGTAAGATAGTACAGTTACGTAAGAACTTAAAGTAACAGTAGATCTTCGAGAGACGCTCTTGCAGTAGTTAACCTTTTTCCCTCCCTCCTTCCCCCAACTTCTGCTGCTCTTTCTCTATGAGCTTATGTAGGCTCCAGGAGCCTCTTTTTCCATTCTTGTTGCTCTGTTTGAAGGACTCCAGCAAGAGAACAGGAAGGTGGGTTTGTGGACCGCCCACTGTATAATGTCACGCTGATATTGGACATGTCACATTGGGTGGGCGGTCCCCTGCTAGACACTGCTAGCTAAAGTTTCTGTGTGGTCCCGATGCCAGGGAGCACAGTCTTCAAGGTTATTACCTACTGCAAGAGCCTCTCTCGAAGATCTACTGTTACGGTAAGTTCTTACATAACTGTACCTTTTTCATAGTCTGGGTTTTGGGGACAAGTATAAGGTCATTTTTAATAACATTTGCAGGTTTGCTCTTAGAGCTCCAAATCGGACACATCATTGCTTGTTATATGAAGAGCTGGACTTCTCCCCCCTTTGATTAGGACTATTGTAACCCCTAGATGGCGCTATCCCAGGGACTACTACCCCTGCCTGATTTGCCACTAACAGGTTGAGGGGCCTGGATCCAATGGCGGGTGCCTCCACCCAGAGGTCAGGGTTTGCAATAGTTAAACTAACTTGGTCACAGCCCTCTGGGACACTGCAACCCCTCTTTCTTCCCACTAGTGGCCCACACAATATATCAGAATTACCTCCACAGTATACACTTACCCCAGGACTGGTTCCGGCACTGGGACCTCCTGTGAAATAAGATACAGTGCAACAATCACAGTACAGTACTTTAACATAGACAAATACCTCAGGCAGTATAACTTTGCTGAAACAAGCAGCTCTGATTTATTTAGGGGGATATAACAAGGACAGGGGGAAATCAGGTTAATTAGCTTATCACTCTACTCATCTACCTATGACTCTGTGCACAGGCCTATCCCTATCAGTTACTGTCCCTGGGTACCCAAGCCCTAGTGTCTAGTCCAAACCGTGGCAGCTGGTAGGGGCCCTTTCACACAGAGAAAAGAAAAATTAGTTTAAACAGTCAGCAGTACAGTGATTCCATTTGGATTTAATGTGGCAATTCAACAGGGAGCGACCCTGAATTAGTACTCCGACCTCCAAACAAGATAGGGTCCTTCAACGTCAGCAGGGCTACTCTTGAGCTCCACGAGACTCCTCACACATTTATATGGTAAAAAAAAAGTACTATACCAGGCAGGCTGCTTCTCTATCCCGATCACAATTACTGCACAATACCTGGGAGAACACACAGCAGATTCAGTTCCTGACAGACAGAGTGCAATTCAGCAATTTCTCCAGTCTTCTACAGGGTGAGCCTGGTTTCTACTCTTCAAATATCCTTTGATTCTCTTCACAGGACGGATTCAGTCCTAACAAGCAGTTACACAAGCTGCAGACCGGAACTCTGGACCTTACACATGTTTTTTGACTAAAACTGTGCACTGAAGGAGCACAGGGTTCCTTTCCCCTTCACTGCCAGAGCTAAACTGAAACTCCAACAGACAAAACCGGGCACTTCCTTTGAGTTCCTCCCAGTTCTTGACTGGATTGGCTGTCACTCACAATAGACTGCTGCTGTTGGTCCAAAAGGCGCGAAGTCTAAACTACATCTCCCAGAGTCACTGCCCATACAATCCTCTTGTGGCTGGCTCAGATTATGAGTCAAGTTCTGATTCGTCCAAGGCACCATTTTAGAGCTAGCTTACCCACACTGATTGGTCCAGTTCAGCAGTTCAAAACCAGAATGGGGAACTAGGCAGACACAGTTCTGACTGCAAAGAAGCAGGTTAGACAAACTGTCATTTCATTATTACTCTAAATGATTTCTGGCAAACAGTTACATCTTTCAGATAGGTTCCTTTGCACTCCTAGTGACTGCAAAATGGAGTGAATTGGCAGCAGCTCGAGTGGTACTCAAACAGAGAAGCACACAGTCCCCCCATACAAACTAATTATGTCTGCAAGCAGACAGCTCTTAAAGACAGTACCAGAGGCTCTAAAACACTCACTGATAAATAGCTTAGCAGGCTAACACCATTCAGGCTTGGAGCATTCAAGCAAGCTTCTGAAGTCTTTTAGGAACCCCCATTTGCAGGGTTACACCTTCCTAGCCTAGGAAAGCTTGACGTCCGCGTCAAGCAAGTACCCATAAGTTTTAACTGCAACCATATACATTTGCATTAGGCTCACACATGTAATCATCAGTCAATATATCATTTTACCAAGAACACATTTCTGAAACATATTGCAATCGTCCTCTTTACATAGTATTACACACACATTGTACCATAACTCAAGTTAGTACCTCTTGTACATGAAACCTGAAGAGAGGGGCCCTTCCTATCAGTTACCTTGGGGCTGGACAGGCAGGGCACCATATAGAAAGAGCAACACAAGTAACTTGAGTTAGCACTGACGCTCAGTTTGGGCAATGAGCTCAGGGACACATACACTCCTTTATGGACAACATTGAGAGGCAAGTCCACAGGCCTCCCAAGTGAATCATAACTGAGGTGCACCACAGGCTTTACAGCTCGACCAGTCTTTCTAGGGGAACTGTTACAGTCTCTGCACTCTGAGCCTCATTTTCAGGATTGTCCTCACTTGTCAGGGGGTCTCCATGGGGGTAGAGAGGCTAGTACTTGGGGCACTTTCAGCTCCAGGAGTTACAGTTTCTGAGTCCACAACATTTGGCTCGCATGGAAGCTTTTGGACACTGGCAGTGGACTGTCAGGGCACTCAAAATACTCTTCTTGTTCTGGTGTATCACCAGTCTGCCCCAATCCATCATTTTCCTCCCTGAAAGCTCAAACAGTTCAACCATGCACAATGATTCCATTTCATCTGATCTGATGCTTTGCACTTCACTTTCTGGGAGCATTGGCTCAGGGACGAAGCTGGGGGCTTAGACAGTCCAAGCCCAACCGCGTCTCCAGTATTGACTAGGGGATTGCCCGAAACAATTGACTCAGTTCGTAAGAAGGATAGTATTCAAAGTCACTCTCACTTTCTTCTGATATGGACTGACAGTCAGGCTCAACTGGGACTTGTGGAGGGGAACACTTTAACTTTGCTTCTGTAGGTGCAGACTTTCTTGATCTTTTCTTAGCAGCAGCTCTAGTCACTGGTCCAGAGGGGCATCTTCTGGGGCTCAGACTCAATCAAGATTTGTCCAATGGGCAGTAAATGATTTCTATGCATTGTTTTACATCTTTTGAATTATTCTCAGGCCTTACTTTGTACACTGGCAGATCATCTAGTTTGCCCACTACAATGTGAGGAGATGGTGCCATCTGTCAGCAATCTTGTGTTTGCCATGCAGTCCCAGATTTCTTAGCAACACCGATCTCCCTCCTGGAGTTCCTGTGCTTTCACCTTTTATCATACCTTTCTTTGTTGGCCAGATTTCTTTTTGGCAGCCATGGTTTGAGCCAGTTAGTACGCATGAGTTAGCTGGGCCTTTAACTTCTGCACATACTGTAAATAGTTGTCAGCTTGAACCCCATCAGGAGGAGACCCCAAAACACACATCTACCGGTGGTCGAGCTTCTCTTCCAAACATCAGGTGGTAGGGGAGAACCCAGTGGCATCACTTTTGGTGCAGTTATAAGCATGTACCAGGGTGCTAATTTGTTGGCTCCATCTAGGCTTGTCCTTTGGGTGCAGGGTGCCTAGCATATCTAGCAAAGTCTTGGTTGAAGCGTTCAGGCTGTGGGTCCCCTGGGGGTGGTAAGGAGTGGTTCTGGACTTTCGCCTCCCCACAGAGAAAGCATCTCTTTGATGAGACGACTCTCAAAGTCTCTCCTTGATCAGAATGGATTCTTTGTGGAGCCCCATAGTGAACAAAAGTTTTCTACAAGTACTTTGGCACAGTGGATGCTTTCTGGTCCTTGGTGGGGAAAGCTTGGGCATATCTCGTGAAATGGTCAGTGACCACCAGCACATTACTGATATTTCTTTGATCTGACTCCAAACTCAGAAAATCAATACAGACCAGCTCCATGGGTGCACTGGTGGTGATGTTAACAAGGGGGCAGCCCTCTGGGGCAAAGCTTTCCTCTGTAAGCAGCGACTACAAGTTGAATGTGTTGCTCCACATCAGCCCCATCTTGGCCAATAGAATCTGGATCTCACCAAGTCAAGTGTTCTGTCTATACCAAGGTGCCCCATGTGGTTGTGCAAGGACCTCAGTACTGAGTCTCGAAAGGCAGTGGGCAGCACTAGTTGTTTGTCTACTTGTCCCCCTCTGTCTACTGTTTCTCTGTATAACAGTTTATTGATCAGTTTCAACTTAGGACCTTCTTTGTATAACAGTGCAGTTCTCAAATCAGTGGGCGTAATTTGGACACATCCTTTCCTGCATAGAGGGCTTCTAAAGCTGCTTTGATCATGGGATGTGAGATTGAGCCCGCCGAATACTGTCATTGTCCAGCTGAGGCAGTGCACCAATGTCTATTGCAGAAAAGTGCCAATAAGCAGCAGGTATGCAATTCTCAGAGGGTCCCAAGCAATCCACCATGCAGTCCACTGCGTCCGTGGACATTTGTTCCTCCCTGTCAAACTTCCGGCAGATTGCCCGAATGTCAGGTTCTGCCAATCGGACCCAATCATTCTGGGGAACAGGCCTCCGGGAGAGAGCATCAGCATCTATGTGGTTCAGACCTGCTCGGTATTCGAGAGCATAGTCATATGTAGATAATGCAGAAAGCCACCTATGGCCAGTGGCATCCAACTTAGCTGAGGTCTGCACATAGGTCAAAGGATTATTGTCAGTTTTACTAGTATTTTAGCCCCATACAAGTACTCATGGAATTGGTCAACAATAGCCCACTTCAAAGCTAGGAACTCTAACTTATGTACAGGATAGCTCTTTTCGGATGGGGTCAGAGCTTCTACTGGCAAAGGCCACTGGTCTCAGGCCATTCTCGTGCTCTTGGTACAACACAGCCCCCAACCCTTGCAAGCTAGCATCAGTGTGCAGGACGTAAGGTTTTCTTGGATGGCATAGGCCAGCACTGGAGCATGGGTAAGTTGATATATGATCTCATGAAAAGCAGTCTCACAATCAGGAGTCCAGCGGGCCCCAAATACTTCCTCGGATGAAAATACACTCTTTCAGTCTTGAGGGGCGTGACTTTTGGTATTTTTGTGGGTTGGTGGATACCCTTGGTAAGGTTAAGTAAAGGCGGATCACTCTTGAATAGTCCTTGATGAGGCGCTGATAATAACCACAAAATCCCAGGAATCTTTGCAGTTCTTTTAGATTTTTGGGCTGTGGCCAGGTGGTCAAGGCCTCAACTTTACTTGGGTCGGTCTCTATTCCTCGTGGATACTATGTGTCCCACATACTTTACTGATGTTTGAAAGAATTGACACTTATCAATGGACAGTTTAAGGCCAAAGTCCTCCAGTCAGTCAATACCTTAAATAATCTGCTCTCATCTTCCTCCAGTGAGCTGCCAAACACAATAACATCATCTAGGTATACCAGGCACTCTAGTAAGTTCATGTCCCCCTGCCGCTCCATCAATCGTTGAAAAGTTGCTGGGGCACCTGAAATCCCTTGAGGCATCCTCATGAATTCATAGAAATAGCGGACAGATAAAGGCTGTCTTCTCACGGTCCTGTGGGGCCATCGGGATCTGGTAGTACCCACTGCGGAGATCCAGCACAGAGAACCACTTGCTCCCGTTTAGGCAGTCAAAGCATCCTGAATGCGGGGCATTGTGTACTGATCAGGATAGTCCGCTCGGTTTAAGGTCGATAATCCACACATCCTTACTGTTCCATTCTTTTCCTCACTACCACAATGGGGAAGCATAAGGGCTTCTGGATTCTTGTATTATACCAGCAGCTAACATCTCTTGCAGATGCCGTCTCACATCATCTATGTCAGCAGGTGCCAGGCGTGAGACCTCTCACGAAATGGTCTTTCGTCATGCAGCGGATATTGTGCTCAGCTCCTTCACGCATCCTACATCCCATTCCTTTAAAGAAAACACCTGGTCTCTCTGGGCAAGCTTCTCACTGATCCTCACTTTCCATTCAGCTGGCAGCGGGAGTCTTGAAATCAAACAAGTCAGGCGTTACTCTGTCATTCTTCCTTGAACTCTTGCTGCTGGGTAGCACTGCAGTGTCTGCACAATGCACATTAGCCAGGATGCAACCTCTATTTACTCGAATGTCTCTTTCAGACACATTATGAACTTGGACCATTACCGTTCTGGCATAAGCATGGGCTCTAGCGGGCAAAATACTAGGCTTGACCAGCAGTCCCTCTGCAATTTTCCATCGCCTGGTGCATCCAACATTAATATTTTATTCTTAACATCCTTTCTGATCTGGACCTCTCCTGTAAGGTACACTGGGCATTTGGCGCCAGGATCAGAGACTCAGGATCTTCTTCCATACAATTCCGACCGGTTCCTCTGGTTCTATTTTTCAGCATCTCTCTGTGCCTCATAGGCCTTCTTAATTAAAGCGAACTCTTAAAGCTCTACTAGTCTTTGACCCTGTTTTCATAACACAACTGTGCCAGCCTTCCGAACATATGAGCATTTGTTCCAATCAACAAAGGGACACCATCATACAGTCCAGTGGGGGACACACTAAGGCTAGCGTCTCTACTTGTTTGGCCACTCCAGCCACGGAGGTGGGAAAGACAGCCAAATTCGGATGTACCCGGAATGAGGTAGGCCTTCTCACTTAACCCCCATACATGCAGTCCTTCTAATGGTTGTAAGGTACGTCTGACAAATGCTTCTGATACCAATCTTGGAACATAATTGTCACTTAGGAGCCACTGTCTAATACAGCTCTTGTAGACACTCCATTCACCTTTACAGTGGTCTCCATGGAGGGACCCACTATTCTGGACCAGTCTGGAGAGGTGGTGTGAGTGGGGCCTGGGCAACTGACCTTGCCACAAAGGACGTGAGTTAGCATTTTGGTGCCCTCACTGGGATCATTTGTGCACCTCTTAACCACTGATTTGTTCTCCAAAGCTCTCCTTGTAACCTATATGCAACTTTGTCAGTGTCTTTTGGGGACGGCATTCCCTCTTCATGTGCCCATCCTTCCATAATTATATAGCAAACATACTTTCTGGAGTTTGAGCTGGCCGAGGCGCCATACTGGGACCAAGGCGGGGTACTACTAACTGGAAACCTTGGTGCCATCTCTGTCTCTGCGTGATAAGCATTTGGAGACATCTCATCAGTTTCTCCACTTCCATGGTCAAGGAATTGAGTTTGGAGCTGTTATCAGCAGGAGATACATGGGTGGGTACCCCAACCCCCATAGCAGATGCAGTCGGATATAGGTCAGGGCCCGTACTTGCAGGCGTGGCCTTCATAAAGGGACTGTTTTTGAATTCACGGATCTCTCTCAACAGTTCGCCCCATTGTGACATATCTTTTTCCTTGTCAGAGCACTCATTGACTGTCAACCTCTGCCCCTGAACTTCACTTGATGGGTCACCCTCAGTCACTCGGTTCGTAGCCACAGCTGTTGGTGCAGGTCCCTCCCAAGGTCGCCTTTTCTCAACTCCTCGAATTTCTCTCATTAACTCATCATAGGAGGGTGGGGATTCCAGTCGATTTGCCAGACGTAACTGAAACAACAGCAGTTCTGAGAAGGGGCAGACTTAAGGATTCTGTCCAGTCTGGTTCGGTCCAGTTCAATCACTTGGCAAACTACCCTTTCTGAGGCATTCTTGCAACAATTTTTCCAGCTGAGATACATACACAGACAACAACTCCCTTGGTACTGTTGTGCATTTCTTACTCTCCACCATAGGTCCTCATCAGAATCTGGGCTCCCATACACATTCTCAAGGCCTCAAGATAGGCCTGTGCAGTCGCTTCAGGGTTACTGGCCCGTTTGCTTAGGATGGTAGCCAGGGCAGGACCTCGGAGGCTCTCACTAACCCTCTTTCGCTTTTGCCTTCCGAGCATTGCCATTCTAGCACTGGGGGCAACATGGTCTATCCAGGTCTCCCAGTCATCCTCCCTTGGGGGTGGGGAGGTGCCAGAGAAGATCCTCAACCTTGGTAGAGTCGTGACTAATGGCAGGTGCAGAAATGGAGTCTGCATTGGTTCAGCCACCATTACGGGTACTGGGAGGGAGTGGGTGTTGGGGAGGAACACCCCAGGTGGCAAGAATAGTTTCTTCAAGTCCTCCACAGTTTTCCTTTCTCCCAGCAACCATTTAGCAAATTTCTCCTCAAAGTTTCAGACAGTGGTGGGGGCTCATTCCCCACCGGTCTTTACTATGCTAGTTATCACTCTCCAGGCAGTGAGGGCTCCCTCTGGGGTAATGGTCTGTGGCACTTTGGAGCTATCTATGGGATCCTTAAACTCTACTAGGGCCAGGAAAGTGTGGGTGAGCAGATTAGCATGCCGACCCACCACCACAGGGTTTTGTAAACCTTCCACCTTGGAAAGTACTCCTTGTACAGTGTCTGTATTGATACCCAGGGGAATGTCCAGGATAAGCATAGCATTTTGGGGGTCAATCTCTTCCCCAGTACACCACTCCACCAGCCGGTGCACAGCCACTTCTGTCGGGGTACCCATTTTTTTTTTCTTAACAGTGGTTCATAAATATGGCCACTAGAGGACACACAATCCCAGCGGTGAGCCTCCAAAGATGTAACCCCTAGATGGCGCTATCCCAGGGGCTACTATCCCTGCCTGATTTGCCACTAACAGGTTGAGGGGCCTGGATCCAATGGCGGGTGCCTCCACCCAGAGGTCAGGGTTTGCAATAGTTAAACTAACTTGGTCACAGCCCTCTGGGACACTGCAACCTTTCTTCCCACTAGTGGCCCACACAATATATCAGAATTACCTCCACAGTATACACTTACCCCAGGACTGGTTCCGGCACTGGGACCTCCTGTGAAATAAGATACAGTGCAACAATCACAGTACAGTACTTTAACATAGACAAATACCTCAGGCAGTATAACTTTGCTGAAACAAGCAGCTCTGATTTATTTAGGGGGATATAACAAGGACAGGGGGAAATCAGGTTAATTAGCTTATCACTCTACTCATCTACCTATGGCTCTGTGCACAGGCCTATCCCTATCAGTTACTGTCCCTGGGTACCCAAGCCCTAGTGGCTAGTCCAAACCGTGGCAGCTGGTAGGGCCCTTTCACAGAGAAAAGAAAAATTAGTTTAAACAGTCAGCAGTACAGTGATTCCATTTGGATTTAATGTGGCAATTCAACAGGGAGTGACCTGAATTAGTACTCACGACCTCCAAACAAGATAGGGTCCTTCAACGTCAGCAGGGCTACTCTTGAGCTCCACGAGACTCCTCACACATTTATGTGGTAAAAAGAAAGTACTATACCAGGCAGGCTGCTTCTCTATCCCGATCGTAATTACTGCACAATACCGGGAGAACACACAGCAGATTCAGTTCCTGACAGACCGAGTGCAATTCAGCAATTTCTCCAGTCTTCTACAGGGTGAGCCTGGTTTCTACTTTTCAGATATCCTTTGATTCTCTTCACAGGAGGATTCAGTCCTAACAAGCAGTTACACAAGCTGCAGACCGGAACTCTGGACCTTACACATGTTTTTGACTAAAACTGTACTGAAGGACACAGGGTTCCTTTCCCCTTCACTGCCAGAGCTAAACTGAAACTCCAACAGACAAACCGGGCACTTCCTTTGAGTTCCTCCCAGTTCTTGACTGGATTGGCTGTCACTCACAATAGACTGCTGCTGTTGGTCAAAAAGGCGAGTCTAAACTACATCTCCAGAGTCACTGCCCATACAATCCTCTTGTGGCTGGCTCAGATTATGAGTCAAGTTCTGATTGTCAAGGCACCATTTTAGAGCTAGCTTACCCCACACTGATTGGTCCAGTTCAGCAGTTCAAAACCAGAATGGGGAACTAGGCAGACACAGTTCTGACTGCAAAGAAAGCAGGTTAGACAAACTGTCATTTCATTATTACTCTAAATGATTTCTGGCAAACAGTTACATCTTTCAGATAGGTTCCCTTTGCACTCCTAGTGACTGCAAAATGGAGTGAATTGGCAGCAGCTCGAGTGGTACTCAAACAGAGAAGCACACAGTCCCCCCATACAAACTAATTATGTCTGCAAGCAGACAGCTCTTAAAGAGACAGTACCAGAGGCTCTAAAAACACTCACTGATAAATGGCTTAAACGCCAAACACCATTCAGGCTTGGAGCATTCAAGCAAGCTCCTGGAAGTCTTTTGAGAATCCCCATTTGCAGGGGGGTTACACTATATTTAGTGCAGCTTTGTTTTCTTACAGAGTAGCAACTAATTCTGAACCTACAGCACTTGCAGATGTAATAAAATTGAGGTCCAAAAGTTACAATACAAGAAACCGTGAAACATCTTATTCTCCCATGCAGAACTGATATGTACAAAAGGGCTTTTTCATGGTACTAACCTATTTTCGTAAATGAATGTATAGGGGTTGTTAACAGCTAAAAATGTAACATGGTTTAAACAATTGTTATCCAATTTGCTGGGTGGTGTTAATCAGTGTAAGTGATGTATTGCCCTATTTATGATAATTATTGTTGTCTATGTTTAATTGTTTTATGTCAGGCGTGGCTGAAAAACACTCTATGCCCAATCCACCTCCAGAGTAAAAATAAAAACAAAACCTGCCATGAGAGAACCTTTTTTGTACCTCAACATTTATTGATAAAGTATGTATAGAATACAGCATTATACAGTTTTCTGTATGGGATAAGTAACTGTAGAGTTTTGCAACTTTCTGTATTTTGTGGTCCATGAAAGATCTTTGTTCACGTCCTTCCTTGTATGTTGGCAGGAGACCAAATACCTCAGTATGTCAGCACTGTATTGGTAGGAATGTTCTGCATGACATCATAATGGTACATATGTCCAGAAACATAAAACAGTTCAGAAAAGAGGTTAACGTGAATTAAGAACAGTAACAACTTTAAAACTGTGTCAGTCTTACTCTGTATTACAGTACTGTAAAACTGGAGGTCCCTGTTGAGATAGACTCCTTTTAGTGTGTATTAACATGGGTCCAGTGTATTAAGGCCCCATCAGTGCAGGAACCCTATTTTTATATGCTTTGTAGCTCCTTCTCTGTACGTTTGGGGGAAGCCAGAGCATCAGTCCGCACTGTGAACAGCCACCTTCTTCTAATGTAACGAGGGGGCTGTTAAATGTACCACTTTCTCTAGATTCTGCTATTTCTCACTCCTCTGTGAGCTCATCAGACCATGAGCATGGCAGCAGTGAATACATTCCTGCAAAAGAGGCAAAACATGATGATGAAGACTGTGAGGAACTTCTTGATCTTCTTCAAGGACATCTCCCTCCATTGAGCAACACCATTGGAACTGAAAGTCATCAGGACCACCCAGAAACTTTTGCTAGCATATGAGATCCATGCTGATGTGAGTCATCGTGGTCTATACAATGTGGGAAGCCCACATCTGTATCATTACAGTAAAATAAAGATTTATAAGAATGATGCTCACTCCTTGTGTATCCATTGTTTGGGCCTAGCACACAATGTTGAGACCTGCACATATGTCATGGCTTTAACCAGGCCATGAGGAGTCATTGTTGGAAGGCTTTAGAGAGCTCCTTAAGATGAAAGCTGGGGAAGAAAAATTGCAATTGTCCCAGGACGCTATGCTGACCTCGCGTGCTCCTTCTACTGGCTTCGGCTCACCGACATCCTACCACTCCCTGAACTCTGGAAGCCTTGGAACCTGCCTTAACTAGGCCAAAGGAAAAGAAGAGAAGTCTTAAAGGACAAGTCTTCTAAAATGTCAACAGATAAACAGTCATTCAGGAAAGTGCAAAGGCTCTGGGCATGAGGCTTTTCCTACCCATTACTGGTCTCCTGAAAAAGGCCGCAGTAGATCAAATGAAAATATACAGGCCTCCAAGAGCTTGTGGTCCAATGCTGCTCTCCCGTATCGCCCGTTGTAGAGACATCAAAGGCAGGGTCTGGCACAGACTTCTTTGGGAGACTTTAAACCCTTATCACTTTCGAGCATTGTCCTGTCCACAGTTCTGCCATTGAACCCCACTACAAGGGTCATCAGCGCTCAGGTGCTTTCATAGACCATGTCGGCTCTGTTCTCCCAGCTGTTGCAACTGGCTGCACTAGTGACACATGCTGCATCACCGTTGCCTGTTGTCATTTACAGCAGACTTTGGGAATATAATCCTGACCTAAACATGGAAGTGGATTATGAGGATAGGAGGACACATCCCACAAGGTGAAGTGGGTTCTGGTTCCACCCTCTGTTGTCACAGTGAGGATAGTACTAGAGATGGGATGAATATTTGCTTCATATCCGAATAGTGACCTAACCCCAATATTCGCATTTGGTTGAATACCTAATTGAAAATTGTCCAAATACTGAATAGTACATTTTGCATTTGGAGCAAACTTTCTGTCAGTTAGATTTGATCCCTTATATGCCCCAACCCTGAAAAGCTGTTAATTGTTAATTTTGTGCAAGTTGAAGCTGTAAATTGAAATGCCAAAAGCAGTTTTGCACAGTGACCATCACTATCTTACTGTCACTGTCTCGCTTCGATTTTAAATTATGACTTAACATGCCTGAAATGAATCTGTCAAATACTAAAAAGTACTTGAGCTGGCCCCGTGATGCTGAGGGTTCAGAAACTGGATGCCACACCGGGGGTCAGCAGGGAAGGGGAGAGGATTGAGCATCCAGAGGACTGATCGCCCCTTCCAGGGTGGATGGTGGGATTTCCATCGCTCTTTAGTGACTCCCAATGAAGATCGGGGCCCTGCAAGGAGTGGTGTCATGAGGGGTGGAGCGGCGTGGATGTCAGCACGTTAGTGCGCAGACGTCATTGCTTGTCCACACTCCAGGGGAAACACCAGCATAAAAATCCCAGAGGACAGAGGGAGGCAACGGAGGCTCCAGGAACTTAAGCCCATATCCAGACGCCAGACCATCCTTCCACTGGCTTTTCTGAGCCCCTTGACTCAACCCAGGACCGACCCTCTAATCTCAGGAAGGCTGCTAGGTAGGTGAGGCAGACCCTCCCCAAGGGGGCTGGAAGGATCCATGGGTATGGGGAGAGGGTGATCAGCAATTGTACTCCCGGGGAAGGAGGTTTCAGACAGGGAGTAGCGGATGTGGCTGAGTGAACACTCCTGCGAGATACCCAGGTCCCCCGGTGCAAAAAACATAATCTACAGAAAGACAATACTAAAAAGTACTTAGTATTCATCCCATCCCTAAATAGTACTAAATATAATCCTCTTTCTAGGAGCGTGGATATGTTGTTCATCCTCACTGTCTGGCATTGTCCCTTTCCCCTTTAAATCTTGCCGGAAGTCTTCAAGCTGGCTCCTCCCACCCACCTGGGTGGTAAATACCTCGGCTCCGCCCCATGACGCCAGATCTTCCTTTCCGCTGGAAGATACAGGTTCCCTCATGCTACCTTGCAGTAACAGAGGCCCTGGAGTCAAATCGACGGTTTTCACCGCACTTACTCGCCTTAAAACTCGTAAGAGTGTACGATTCAGATCCGAATGCTTTGGATATGGAGGACAAGTCGTCTCCCAGGTTTCGCCGGTGTCCTTGTGGACAAAAAATGTCTCGCACTGATCCCCACCTCTCGTGCGTATACTGCCTCGGCGCCGTGCATGATACTTCAGCATGCACCATCTGTTCGGCCTTCCATCCCACCGTTCTGGAGGACTGTAAGGCGCGTCTTAAGTTGGGGAGACTGGAGCTTCGCAATCCACCGGTGAAATCGAAGGAGGCCAGGTGGGCGGTTTCCACAGCTGCGGGATCCGCCGAGCAGCTCGAGCAGATGGCGGCCTTCGAAGAAGAAGCTGCCCAAGCTTCGGCCAACCGAAGCTTCTTCGTGCCGCTCAACTTGGGCTCCACCTTCACGGGATCCTTCCGGGAGTTGTGCCAGTCTCTCCCTACTAAGGATGAGGCGCCCTCGGGCTCGCACTCCTCCCGATCCAAGAAGAAGGATAAGGATCCTAAACCATCTTCTACCCAAAGAAGACGCTCCTGGGACAGAGAGCAGTCCAACTCTCAGGAGCAAGGGGTCTCGACCACGGTCGAGATCGCCTCCTCGGCTGCCGGCTTTTCGGACCTTCTGTCAGGCCAGGGCACCGAAGCCAAGGATACGGCAGAACCGGCCAAGATTTGTCTCAACCCGATTGAGCCGTTGTCGCCGATGCCTGTCGATGACTCTCTGGAGAGGACTCCTATTCTCTCCTTCCCCGATGAGAAGACCCGTCCTTCGGGCATCCCGATCGAGGGACAAGAGCCGGAACCCCGGTTCTCACCAAATCCGGCTTCTCCCAACTGACAGAGCCGACGCCGTCGGTCTCAATCGATGAGTAGGACCCCGTCGGTCGAAAAACTGAGAAAGGGCCACAAACACTCCCGGAAGAGGCACCGCCACCGTTCCTCATCCTCCTCGGATGAGGAGAGACTTAGACGGAAGCTCCGTCAACGTTATGAGGACCTCATGTGGCAGCAGCTTCTTTTAACAGGTCAAAAGCCGGCTGCCCCGGCAGTACCGGCCATTACTTGGCCTCAGCCTCTTCGGCAAACACCGACTCCCCTCGGTGCGAGGACTCGGTTCTCCCTCCGGTGGGTCCGTTTCGCATTTCGGCTCGGCCTGTTATGGGCTCCTCACCAATTTTGGTGGAACCACCACCAAAACAGCCTCAGGGAGGGGTTCCCTCTAAGGAGGACCGACCAACTATGGGCCTGCCCCATAGGTTGTCCATCACGGTCACTCCTGATCGCCCTAGGCGCATTGAGGGGGATTTAGGTGGGAGATCCTTGTATCCGGACTCCTCGGATCCGGATACTACCGGCCTTCACTCTCATGGTGAGCTGTCAGTGTCAGGCATGGAGGAAGGGCCTTCTTCCTTCCGGGGCATCCTTGACTCATTTCAGGAGTCACAGGTATGCCTCTGCAGCCCCATTCAGAAGAAGGCAGAATATCCTCTCACGGATATTCTCAAGAGGGGGGATACCCCGACGGAGGCCTTCACAGTGGCCGAAGCCATAGTTGGCCCGGCTCTGGAACTTTGGCAGTGTCCAGCCTCTTGCCCGGCTCCCTCTGCCCGCATGGCCCGCAAGTACGTGGTGCCCATTGGGTCTTTGGCGGGCTTCACTGAGCATCCCTCGGCAGAAAGCCTTGTGACTGCCTCAGTGTTTAGGCGAATGGGCAGCTCTACGGATACTGATTGCCCTCCGGACAAGGAGTCCAAACTTATGGACCACTCGGCCCAGAAGGTCTCAGGGCATCATCATAGGCCTTCGTCAGGCTAGCTCAGCAGTGATCATGGCACACTTCTCTCACGCCTTTTGGGGTCGCTTGATGAAGTTCTCCCTCATCTCCCAGCAGACATGCAGACCACGGTCAAGCAGGTCTGGGACCAGGGTCGGACTGTTGCTAAACAACAGCTCCAGACGGCTCTGGACATTGGTGATTCCTGTGCCCGTTCACTAGCTGCCACGGTAGCCTCTCGCTGCAGGGCTTGGCTGAGGTTATCCTCCTTTCCTGCGGATACTCAGCACAAGCTAGCTGACGTGACCTTCCTTGGCACTGACCTCTTCGGTCCGGGAGTGGCAGGTCATCTACAGCGCATTGAGCAGTCTAATGCCACCTTAGATGCCACCTCTGCTAAAGGTTCTTCGGGCAAGAACCAGCAGAAGTGCAAGAAGTCCTTTCGGCATTCTTCCCCTGTGGTCAGACAGCCCTCCTTCCAGGGAGGTCAGCAACAGCAGCAGGCTCAGGGTTGGCACCCTAGGCCCAAGCAAGGTCCCCGACAGCCCCACAAAGGAGGCCGAGGTGCTGGTCCAGGTGCCTCCTCCAAGCCTGCACAGTGACGGGTCGGGGGTGGCCTCCCCTGCACCCGTCACGCCAGTTCTGGGTCCTCCCGTGGGGGGCCAGCTCCGCCACTTTCTTTCCGCCTGGTCCGGTATCACTTTGGACAGGTGGGTTCTGGAAGTGGTTGGGCAGGGACTGCCTCTAGAGTTCGAGCAGTACCCCCCCAGCCGGGCTCGTGCCCCACAGGAGGAAAGGATCTCAGTTGGCGCTCAGTCGGCCCTTCGGGATGACATTGCTCAGCTCCTCCTCAAGGAGGTGGTAGCTCCAGTGCCGGATCCTCCTTCAGACCCAGGCTTCATCTCCAGGTACTTCCATTCTAGATCTCCACGACCTGAATCGGTATCTCAGGTCTCACACCTTCCGGATGGTAACTCTGAACCAGATTATACCATCCCAGGAGCGAAACATGTGGTTCTGTACACTGGAGCTTCAGGACGCATTCTACCACATCCCAATCCATCCATCCCATCAGCGGTTCCTCCGCTTCAGGGTCGAAGGGACCCTGTATGAGTTCAGAGCCATGCTATTCGGCCTGTCTTCGGCCCCAAGGTTCTTCCCCAAATGCATCGCAGTGGTGGCAGCCCATCTACGGTGTCAAGGGGTTAGCATTTACCCCTATATAGACGACTGGCTCCTGGCGGGTTCCTCCCTTCAGGAGGTGGAGAGGTCCAGGGACCTGACCCTCCGAACCTGCTCCCACCTGGGCCTTCTAATCAATGAGGCCAAGTCAGAACTCATGCCTTCTCAGGCAATGGGCTTCATCGGGGCAGAGCTCGACTCTTGTCAAGCCAGAGCTCAGCTCCCGGCAGACAGTGCGGAGGTTCTTTCCTCCTTTGCCCAATCATTTCTGGTTGGGCACTTGCATCCTGCCGGGACTTCCTGTGCCTCCTGGGTTACATGGCGTGCACCTCAGTGGTCCACTGGGCCAGACTGCACATGCACCCCTTCAATGGGAGCTGGCCACCCAGTGGTCTCAGCGTCAGGGTCTCTCGACCAGCTGGTCACGGTCACCCAGAGGATGTGGGACGCTCTCAATGGTGGACCATCCGAGTCACTTGCAGGAAGAATCGTTTGTCCTCCAGCTGACGGTCGTCCTATGACCGACGCCTCTCTCATGGGCTGGGGAGCCCACATGGGGGACAACAGAGCTCACAGGTTCTGGACCCCTGAGGAGTCCCGATGCCACATCAACCTGTTGGAGCTCAGAGCAGTCAGACTGGCCCTGTCGGCTTTCGCTCCTCAGCTCCGGGGTCAAGTGGTTCAAGTCCAGACGGACAATACCACGACCATGTACTACCTCAACAAACAGGGCGGCACGCACTCCCATCTGCTATGCAAGGAGGCGCTCCGGATCTGGACCTTCGTCAGCCGGCTGGCGGCGGATCTCCTAGCCAGCCATGTGGCAGGAGTCTCGAACCAACTGGCGGATGCTCTCAGCTGCATAGGTCAGACATCCCACGAGTGGTCTCTCCATCCAGAGGTAGCTTACCATCTGTTCTCCCATTGGGGCAAACAGCTTGTGGACCTGTTTGCCTCCAGGGAGAACACCAAGCTGAGGCTGTACCATGCCCACCCCCCTCAGCAGGGCTCGCTGCAGGGGGATGCCTTCTCGAGGCCATGGACCCCAGGCCTCCTCTAAGCCTTCCCTCCATTTCCCTTGATCCACAAGGTGTTACTCAAGGTGAGGAGGGCAAGGCGAAGGTGATCCTGGTAGCCCCAGACTGGCCACGCCAGTTCTGGTATCAGATCTCCTCAGCCTCAGCTGCAGGACCCCGGAACGGCTTTGTACACGCCCGGACCTGATATCGTTGAATCAGGGGAAGGTGTTCCACTTGGACCTTCAATCCCTGCACCTCACAGCCTGGTTCCTGAGCGGCTAGAGTTCCAGGCTTTGGGTCTTTCTGAGGATGTCTACACCGTGGTGGAAGCATCTCGAAAAGAATCGACCAGGAAATGTTATGATTTCAAATGGAAAAGATTTTCCATTTGGTGTCAGGGAAAAAGCCTGGACCCCTTATCCTGCTCTGTGGCTAACATTCTAGACTACCTTTGGTCCCTCTCCAAAGGGGGTCTTCGATCATCGACCTTAGGGTACACCTAGCAGCCATCTCTGCTTACCGGGCATGGGCCGTCAGCCGATGTTGGCACAGGAGGCGGTGATCAGGCGCTTTTTCAAAGGCCTGGATCACATATCCCCTCTGGTGCGTGAACCTCCACCTCCATGGGATCTCTTGCTAGTTTTGGCAAAGCTCATGGGCAAGCCATTCGAACCCATGCACAAGTGTGAGCTCTCACACTTGTCATGGAAGACTGCCTTCCTGGTGGCTATCACATCAGCCAGAAGGACAGGGGAGCTCTAGGCGCTTTCGGTGGACTCCCCTTATCTGGTCTTTCACAGGACAAAATTGTCCTGCACCCCACCCGAAATTCCTTCCGAAGGTGGTGTCAGATTTCACCTCAACCAGGTGTTGACTCTGCGGTATATTACCCTAACTACACCTCGGATGCAGTACAGGCTCCATACTCTGGACCTCAGGCATGCTCTCTCCCTACTATGAGAGGAGGCGGTGGAAATTCGGGAGAGGGTTCGTCAGCTGCTTGTCACCCTCATGAAGCCGCTCTGAGACCTGCAACAAGCGGTCTATTGCAAGATGAATCACATCATGCATAAGTCTGTGTTATGAATTGGCGGGCAAGGAGCCTCTTAAGGGGATAAGAGCTCATTCTCCCCGCCATACTGCTGCTTCAGTGGCTGCTTCCAGGGACATCCCTATCCAGGAAGTCTGTTGGGCTGCTACCTGGAAGTCAGCGAACACCTTCATTACCCATTACCACATCGACCTTGAGTCACGACGTGATGCTGGTTTTGGGGCCTCGGTTCTCCAATCTCTGTTTCCTAAGTAGGGGGTGTGCACCTTGCCTCCCTCCTCCTGGAGAACTGCTAGGAGTCTGCCAGACAGTGTGGATGAACAACATATCCACGCTCCTAGAAAAACAGGTTACTCACCTGTAACAGTAGTTCTAGGAGTGGTATATGTTGTTCATCCACATGCTCTGACCTCCCCGGCTTAAGGCACACAACCTGGCTTCCAGCAGGCTAGATCTGGCGTCATGGGGAGAGCAGGTATTTACCACCCAGGTGGGTGGGTGGGTGGGAGGAGCCAGCTTGAAGACTTCCAGCAAGATTTAAAGGGAAAGGGACAATGCCAGACAGTGTGGATGAACATATACCACTCCTAGAACTACTGTTACAGGTGAGTAACCTGTTTTTTTCCTCCTGAGGATGTCTCCCTTCAGGCTTTCCCCTGGCAGATGCAGGACAAACTGGGCTTTACTGCTGAGGAAGAGGATTCTTCTAAGAACCATCTTTGGGTTTCTAGAAGTTCCATCTTTGCTCTCTGATACGTCCTCTCATTCATTCTGCTATTGAGGATGCAGCTATGAATTCATGGCACAGGCACAATGCTTTACCATCTGTGACTCGTCAGGTGGATAAACAATATCTGCCCCCTCTACTATGCCACCTTATGCCTCACAAGTGGAGATGGATTAAGTGGTCATCATAGCTGCCCATGACTGTTCTAAAGCACCTCATTACGTGAGCTATATTTCTTCAAACAGTTCAGGAAATTGGATGTTATAGGCAAGAGTGCTGTGCTGCAGAGTCTTGTCTGAACAAAGGCTATAATATCACTTTTATAATACACTTGGATTCACTTTGGGCTTTACCCAAAAATTATTTTAATGAATTACCAAAAATAATAAAAATTCACATATATTATCCTTTGCTCTCCAGATTCACGATAATGGTAACACTGTTTCCACACTTAAATATATGAAAAATGTATATTTTAACACCTATACAATAATTCTAAATATTTCTCATTAGCAAAATATTAAGCATAACTGTAAACAGCAACAAAATTGTTTCAGAAAATCAAACTAATAAAACAAAGTTTAGAAAATAAGCAATGCAATGAATAAGCAATATTCAGCATAATAAATGGTAATAATTATACTAGACTTTTAGTATACTTAGTATTTAACATAACCATCATGCGTAAGAACATGCAAATTTATAAGATCAGTATCTCAGATTATTTCTGTAAAAACTTGTTTTAAAACTTCACAGCATGTAAAATGTATTTATGAGAACTTGCAACAACTCATTACGTCTGTTTTGCATTATACCTTCATAAAACCCAGTTTTAACTTTAGATCATGCAAAGTATTTTTTTAGTTTAAAGCTTTCAAACTATATGCCTACGTTTTGTAGTTAAAAGTAAGTTCCCGTGTCACTTCCCCAGATAAGCCAATTTAAATGACTGAACTTTCAATTAAAAATGAATTTGTAAAAGTAATCAAAAGTATACTTACATTTCTGGTTGTAGAAGTGGTTCTTCTTCTCTCAACTTAGAAATCTTGGTTGAGTCCGTCTCTGGATGAAAAAGTCTCTTTTAGTCAGCTTATCTCTTCTGTTTCCCCCCTGGAACATAAACTGGATCTTTCATGCATCAGTTTGGAATATTACTGATCATCAAAAGTTAGTTTGTAAGATTCAGCAGCATTTGAACAGACAGCCAAATTTGAACAGTCCCATAGCAACAAGTTGATTTGAAGAACTTTTGATTTGTGGATGGCAATGTCTTTTATTTTTACCACTGGACCTTTAATGACTTTGTCATGTAATTCATCTGCTATTAATCTCAGGACAACTAGACTTCCTTCTACTCACATCACTGTATAGCATGTGTGAGTTTTAAAGTTAAGTCTCTGGTCTCGGCTTTAGCAGGCAACATTACTTCAGTCAAAATGCTCAGTAAATGAAACACGGACCTTGCTTCATAACACAATGGGAATGTATGTCCTATCACAGAGTTCTTGCACCTGGTCCTTGTGGCAACACTGCATAAGCTCCTAAGCTTATTCTTAGGCTGGTCCCAGTATTCCAGATACAGGAGTGGCCTAAAGCTTTTCAGGCCTAGCAAGTTATTAAGCAACTAAAGTTGCAGCCACATTTTTAATCAGACTAGCATAGATCCTCTTACATCGATGTTTTAGCTCAGACTGAGGTGTGGCCAGAAAAATTCACTAATGTGAATCTGACCACCACCAGATTTTGATTGGTTTGAGTCAGTAAGGAGGCAGGACTTCTCATATGATAAATGATGGCATACAGACATGCCTTCTAAGACATCCTCTTAAGACTTATTTTACACTCAGAACTGTTTCTTAATGACTTTTTTATTCTATCTAACTTAAACATTAAACTTACATATGCAGGTGTTTCTCATAGAGTGGAGCATTGTGGTATGACTTTTATATTTCTAACGCTGATACATTTTAAGTTACACTGTTAAGGGTTATGCCTTCATAATTTTAATAAAACTTCTTAAAATAAAGAGATAGTCTTGCTCTAAATATTCTAAGCTACAGAATATAATATTTGTTTAGAAAATCTGTTATTAAAGTCGTTAAAACATTACTTTTATTTAGGCACATGCTTTTTCTTTGTCCTGTCTACAGAGGCAATAAATCAGTGTCAGAAAAACTCATTTACTATAAACTTTTAGACATTTTTTTCCATGCATAGCAACAAGGGGCACACTTAAGAGTCATATTTTCAGACTCCTTAGCATGTCAGTTATTATGAGACTAGATTTGTCTAGTTATTAATAAGAAAATTTTATTAAAATAACTGTTATACATGACTTCTAATTCCTTGGTCTTGCACTTATGAAACATGGTAAGCTTATTTATTATAATACTATTCATTATCTGTGAAATTCAGATCGGCACCATGTATTTTTTTTTTAAGTTATAAGCAACATACTTTTCTTAATATACAAAGTTAAGGCATTTTTTTTCCATTAAGGAACATAGTAGACTGTACCAGATACTGGCTGGCTCAAAAAACATACAGTTTAATAAGTGTCTTCCCTGGAATTGATTATCATGGTAACCTCTCTTAGCTGGGTAAGCTGTCTAGTAGCTATCAAAGGCATGTGACAGTCCTTGTTCTGTGGAGAGGCTAGTCTCAGGGACTTTCAATTTAAAGGAAGACTTAACTGGAACATTTTTTCCTGAAGTTGCCTTCTGTATGCTGTATTTCCTTTTTGTTGTCCAAAGTTTTACAAGTTTTTCTTTTTACAGCTAAACTCATATTGGACATTAAATTTAACCACAAATTATAGTAACATCCCATAATTAATCCCATATAAAAATACATAAGGTAATAATTGAAAATCAATTCTTGATAATAAAAATAAAATAATTTTTCCATCAAGGGTTTTGTTCCTACAGTCCCTTGGTCTCCATATTGCCAGCTGTCTGGCTTGTATGATGACTTATCAGACTAGCCTATGGAAATCCATCTCAGTGTGGCCAACAAGACAGCTGTCCCTGGAGTCTTCTGACTCCCTTCCACCTCCCAAGATCCCTCAGCAAAACCAAGGATCTTAGATACATAGATGTTGATGGCAGATAAGGGCCTATGGCCCACCTAGTGTGCCCATTTGCACATGTAACTGTGCTCAGTGGGAGGCTGCATCTCCTTCCTTCCGAAGTGGATTAAGATTACTACAGATGCTTGGGCGCTAGAGGTGGTTCAGCAAGGTTATGACCTAGAACTACTGTTCTTCCCTCCAGTCCATCCTCCTTTACCAAAGCTGTATTCTCTGGAACACCTTGCTGTCCTGTTGGAAGAAGTCCAGGCTCTCATTACCAGTTACATGTCTTGCCATTTGGCTTGTCTTTGGCACTCTGCTTCTTTATCATGTGTTGGCAACTACCATTCACAGGAAAGGATTGTGTGTGTTTCCATACCTCGATGACTGGCTTTTAAGTGCTTTGTCGAGAGACACCATCATTTACACCCTGTTCAGGACCTGCCAACTCTTCAAGCAGTTGGTTATCCTGGTGAATGAGAGAAAAATGATTTCTGAGACTCTGCCAGCACCTGCAGTACATGGGCGCTGTTCTAGACACAGAGGTTGGTTGGATGTTTTTGCCATTGAATCATGCCACATCATCAGTAGCCCAGTCTATTTTAATGTTCTCTAGCCATTTTGTTTCCACCAGGAGCCTGGTCTGTCCAGTAGGCATGATGGCAGCCTTGAACCTCACAGTCCCATTGGCATGTATGCAACTGAGGATTCCGCTTTGTCTAATGGACACAGTGTCTGGGTGATCTGGTGCATCTTATACAGGCTACTACTCCTCTTCCTTATACCTTCTCCAGTGGATAGGCTACTCCAATCGCGAGACAAAGTCCCCTTTTCTCCTTCTCTCGCCCTTGTTAATGGGATGATGGATACCTTGGACTTCAGTTGGCATGCCCATCTTGTGCCCATCTGGATGGAGTGCCTTTGGTCCTCCCTGCATCACTGTCTTCATAGAAACATAGACTTTGACAGCAGATAAGGACCGCTTGGCCCACCTAGTCTGCCCATTTCCCTACCTAGAGGATAAGCTGCAGATCCTATTTAACCAGCAGCCTATTTCTTCCTACCCCCCACAAAAATTGCCTTATGTCTGTCCCATGCATTCTTGAATTCTCCCACAGTTTTAGACCCCACAGCCTCCTCAGGAAGGCTGTTCCATGCATCCACCACCCTCTCTGTGAAAAAAATACTTACTCACATTGCCCCTGAGCCATCCCTCCTCTATCTGCAAATTGTGTCCCCTTGTTCTTGCACATCTTTTTCTTAAAGATGCTACCCTCTTGGACTTTGTTGATTCCACTGAGGTGCTTAAACGTTTCTATCATGTCCCCCCCCCTTCCTCAAGGGTATACATATTAATCCTGTAGTCTCTCCTCGTATGGCTTCTCTTGCAGACCCTGCACCATTTTAGTTGCCCTCCTCTGAACTGCTTCCATCCTATCTTTGTCCTTGTGGAGATGGGGTCTCCAGAACTGGACGCAGTACTCCAGATGGGGTGTCACCAACTGTCTGTACAGGGGGATAACAACTTCCTGTTTTTCTGCTGATGCCTCTCCTATACATCCCAGTACTCCCCCCAGCCCTCCCTACTGCCTTCTCACATTTCTTGCCAACCTTAAGGTCATCTGATATGATTACGCCCAGGTCCCTTTCCATTTTTGTTGTTGTTACTACCTCCCCCCCATTGTGTAATCTTCCACTGGGTTTTTGTTTCCCAGGTGCATTATTTTGCACTTCTTTGCATTGAATACAAGCTGCCATACTTCTGACCATTCCTCCAACCTTGCCAAGTCCCTTCTCATCCTTTCTACGCCTCCTTGTGTATCAAACTTGTTGCAGATCTTTGTGTCATCTGCAAAGAGGCATACTTTTCCTTCCAGTCCCTCTGCAATGTCACTTATAAAGACATTAAAAAGGACTGGACCCAGTACTGAACCCTGCGGTACCCCACTAGTAACCCCTCTTTCCTCAGAGTGGACTCCATTTACAATTGCCTTCTGTGTCCTGTTGTCCAGCCAATGTTTTTACATGAGCTACCACCCTGGGACCCACTCCCAGGCTGGTTAATTGACTATTAATCTTTTGTGGGACTGTGTCAAATGCCTTGCTAAAGTCTAGGTAGGCCATATCCACAGCCCCTCCCTGGTATACTACTTTGGTCACCCAGTCAAAGACATCAGTTAGATTTGTCTGACATGACCTTCTCGCTGTGAACCCATGTTGCCTTGGGTCTTGTGCCCCACTTGCCTCTAGGTACTCAACAGTTCTTTCCTTCAGAAGTGATTCCATCACGTTCCCTACCACAGAGGTGAAACTGACAGGTCTGTAGTTTCCTGCCACTGTCTGGTCCCACTTTTGGGAGCAACACTCTGGAGATGGGGGTTTTCTGCTTAGCCTGCAGGCCTTTGCTGTTCTTCTACAGGGCCAGCCTCTCTTAGTACAGACAGATAACATATCTCTGATGTATTACATCAACAGGCAAGACAGTGTTCATTGTTACCCCCTTTAAAGGGAAGCAGTGAGGGTCTGGCATTGGGCAGTGGAGCACGATATGTTTCTTATGGCTGTGTTTAAGCCCAGCACCCTCAACGCCCTGGTAGATTGCTTCCAGCAGGTCCTGGATGCTTCTAACAAGTGAGAACTCCTGGACTCTGTAGTGGATGACCTCTTCAAAAAAAAAAAATAGGGTCCTCTGGATATCAACCTTTCATGTTCCCATTCAACACAAAACTACCATTCACAACACAATATATGTTCCGTTCATAAAGGCTTAATCTTTCCTTCAAGTTGATGGTGATTAATAGGGAAATGTCAGTGTAAAAAATTCTTAACCCCAGTTGGAACCAGAGTAAGTCTTATCAGCACTCCTAAAAACATATATGATGGATTAATCTTATCTAACTTGCTGTTTATTGTGATTTCATGGTGGAGCATACAAAATGCAGCAAACAGATGGGCTTCTTTCTATGGTGCCACCTATGTTATATAGTCTGCAATAATGCACATCAATTTGGACTGCCCCAGCTAGCAATTTCCACATAGTGCTGATGCCAGTGACTTACAGCCCCAGAGGTGTGGCTCAGCGGATTAGATTCTTGGTGATCTACTGTTACGGTAAGTAACTGCTCTTTGTGGGACATCAGAGTTATAAACCCGAGGAATGTTTATTAGATGAAAGTTCATTACGGACTAGCAAAAAATTGTTAGGACTGTACGCCTGTCTCCCCTTCTGATGGCAAGCCCGCTCACACTTAGTCAGCCACTGAGGGTGAAGAAAAGGAAACTTAAACATAGACATGTCAGAGGATTTGGAAGTTTTAAGTGCCAGGGGCAAAATGAAAAAGGCATCCTCTGCAGTTTTGAGATATTCTTCAAGGACATCCCTCTCCAGAGAATTGTACCTTTGGAACTGTACTCTGTCAGCTTCTGGACCACTCTGAAACATATGCCTAACGGGGCCCACCCATATTGACATATGTCAGTGCCACCTGTTTATCGTTGGTGGCCCAGCAACTCCTCCATTTTGTTCTACCAACATAAACTGCTCAACGGATCATGAAAAATTCCTATGTCCAGTCGATTTTACAAAATTTCCATTTCTTTACTTTACTTAACTTTTTAAATGTTGCCTTTTTTTCACTTTTGTTGATGTGTTGTAATGATATTTAGAGACTACATTCGCACACTTGTTTTTTGATGATGTTTAGAGACCACACTCACACACTTTGTTTTTGCTGCCTCGGTCTCTTGCATGAAATTAAAAACTCTGCCTTTTGTCAAGGATTCAACCAGACCATGAGAAGATGTTGCTGGAAGGCTTTGGACAGTTACTTGAAGAAAATGGGCCAAGCAGTCAGCTCTGTTGTCTACCCTGGGTCCCTGGTGTGCTCCACCAGATCTGCCCCTAGGAAACCCCACCAGTCTCCTCATTGGGTAGCCATGCTGTCTCCATCATGGGAAAAACCCCATTTGCTGATTACAAAGGGAAAAAAGGTCTATTGGGAGTGTCACTGCAAACATTCCAAATCTCTCTCTCCTGGTCCTGGTTGCCATTTAATCCCCATGAGGGTAACTCAAGTCTGCATTTTTGGCCTCCATCACCAGCTTGTCTGTCGTTTAGACACCAAGGTTGAGAGCAGATTCATGCTTTCCAGCTGTCTGCAATGTGCAGCCTGTTCTTAGCATGTCATCAACTGGCACTGTCCTGTCACTATGTTCATCAATACCACTGGCTAGCACCTGTGGTTTTGGCTCCAGTCTCTGAATTATTTCAACAATTTTTGTCATCCCTTCTATTAACTATTACCATGGTGACGACTTGGACGTTGCTGTCACTCCCATCTATGTCGGTTGTTGGGTCCTCTGGGATCAACAGCTGACACAGATGAGGAGTGACTGTAATGGCTGAATGTTCTCAATAGTCCCTGACCCTATGCCTCCACAATCTGGCCCATGATGCTGTCCTTTCCTTCTTCCTCCACCAAAGTAGGAGAAGAAATGTAATCCTAATCTTTCAGATATGAAATGAAGGGACGATAATGGGTTTGACTGTAGTTCCACTATCTCCTCCTGTAGTGAAAAACCTGTGGTTCAGTATATGCAACAAGGTTACCTCCTGAGAATGTGTCCTATCAGACTTTACTTTGATGCTGAGGAAGAGGACTCCACTAAATGGAATCTGTATGAATTCATGGAGGTCCACAGATCTCCTTCTGTGATCATTCCTTCATTTATCCTACTTTGGAGGATACTACCATGGCTGCCTTATGCAGGCCCAGTACTTTGCCAGCTGTCCCTTGCAAGGCAGATAAACAATGCATTTCCCCATCTATTAAGGCTTTTAATACCACCCAGTCTAAGACCAGCTTGGTCATCATTATGACTACTCATGATTGATCTCAGTCCCCATGTTATATGAGCACTTTGCACCTGACGGGAATTCAGTTTGTTAGATATCCTGTGCAAACAGATTCAGAGAGTTCATTTCAGACATTTAACTATGTGGAACGCTGACTCCTTGGTCATAAAAAGTAGGCGTTAAATGAAACTAGAAAAGAATGTGTTTATTCTTAGAACACCCACTAGAAACTTCTTTTTTAATAAAAATGAAAATAAAAAAAAGACATGATACATAGCAAATACATCATTGTATCAGTCTGGTTATATCTAGACAGCAGAGCAATGAATTATTAGACAAACGATATTACATCTATACTTGTCATACACCAGGTATTTATTTTCCCCCCAAAGAATAGAATATACATCTCCAATATTATTCATTTATTGATTCCTGTTACAGGCAGCCCGACCTCAGTATAAGAATTTATTCCCATTTTGGACACTCGACAACCCATCCTCCATTCTATCCTAGGCCCTAATTTCCCAAACGGGGGGAGAAACTGGGTTAACCGGCCCCATCCCACCGAATGAAGGACAGCCCCAGCGCCCCCCAGCCCCGGGAACAAAATCCGGGTCAACCAGTGCCAAATAAAAGACCCATTTCTGCCATTTCACCCTAAAGGACATTTGTTTATCTTGCAGTTTAGCTGTAAGACTTTCGAGTCTATAAATATCTAGGACAATCTGACGCCAGTCTGAAACTGTGGGCATCTTAGTGGACATCCATTTATGGGTTATGGCTATTTTAGCAGCTAACAAGTAAAGTGGAAGTAAGGTATGGTGCCACAATGGTCTATGAGGTGGATATATGGATAGAACTACCATCTCCTCTGTCAGCTCGAGCCTGTCCCCCAGACACTCCTGCAGCTCTTCCTGTGGGTGCACCAAAATGGCATCAATTTGGGACAAAACCATAATATGT
The DNA here is from genome assembly GCA_016271365.2 of Neoceratodus forsteri. Classification (NCBI taxonomy): domain Eukaryota; kingdom Metazoa; phylum Chordata; order Ceratodontiformes; family Ceratodontidae; genus Neoceratodus; species Neoceratodus forsteri. The sequence continues at coordinate 45,171,201 of CM057457.1, read as the reverse complement.
GTCCCAGGTTTGCTAGTGTGCAATTACAGTCCCTCCAGCAATGGCCATAAGAGGCAGGGAGATATGTTACTAATATTGCTGGGGAGTGGAAAAATCTGAAGCGATATTTCCAGTAAAATTTTCCCCACACATTTGAAGAGGTGATCTTAATTGCATGTAAAATTGTATCTCTCCATACAGGATAGGGAATATCTAAATCTCGATCCTTGTTCCAGGCCTTTAATACCACATGAGAGGTATCTGATCAGCATGTATAGATTTAATGATACAGATCTTTGGGGATGTGCCCTTCCAGTGAGCCACACTTATGGAACATAAACACCAGTGGCATACGACTTATCCAGAAACTTTTGCCTGGTTGGGCCACTTATGATGACATGCATATTAGGCACCCATAAAATGCGAGTGGCCCCAGACCACCTCTTTTTTCCTTTTTTTTTTGCCTTTTCTGCTATAGACTTCACATTGGATCAGAGAACTCCCTCCTTGAACCTAATTGCTGTGTGCTTTGCCAGCCTTCATATCTTGTTTTTGGTGATGTGAGCCTGTTCTGCCTCCTGTGTAGGCCTTGTTTCCTTTGCTGCCTGCAGTCTTGTTGCTTGATGTCAGTTGTTGATGGTCTTCCCCTTTCATGGATCCTTCCCAGTTTTCTGCTGCTGTCTGGGATCCCACTGCTAACTTGGCATTTTACCCTTATTTAGTTGGCATGTGTCTGAGGGTGCCCAGGGGGCTGGGGTGGGCAAGAATTGTGTACAGGGCGTCTGAGCTTTTTCACTTGCGGCCCTTCACCATCCTCCCAGTTTCTAACACTGCAGCATGTCGCTGTCGAGGGGTCAAGATTAGGAAGTGCCACACTGGTTAGCCATGGCAGGGCACCCCATGCACACTGGAAGGGGGCAGGATAGAGGTGGTTAAGTGTAGAAAGCGCCCTGGGTTTCAACAGGTCCTAGAGAGAAGCCATACATGTTTAGTTCCAATCCCCAGGGTTCCCACCAGACCGAGTGAGCTCTGCCAATCCTCTGACGGCAGTGCTGTGCAATGCCAGATCAATCAGAAACAGTACTGCAGTTATAGCGGATGTGGTTTCATTGGTCGATCTAGCATGCATTACGGAGACCTGGGTGGATGACGATGCTGGCCCAGTTTTAGAGGCTGCCATCTCTCCCCCCCGGTACTCAGTTGTGCACTGCCCCAGAGCGGAATGCAGGGGTGGGGGTGTGGCCATCTGTTTTAGATCTGAATTCGGCTTCACCGTGCACCCAGTGAGAACACAGAGTTTGCTTTAGTGTATGGCTGTCCGTGGTGGTCTGGGCACAGGTTACAGAATCCTCCTGATTTACCACCCCCATGGGGTGGTAGGAGAGTTCCTGCAGGAGATGGTCGACTTCGTCATCAGTGAAACATGGGAGACCCCCAGATGTCAATGTTTGGGCTGACAACAAATCGTCTAGGCTTGGTTACCACCTCCTCCGGACAATGTCATCTCTGGGCCTGTCACAAGAGGTTTCTTCTGTGACTCACCAGCACGGTCACATGTTGAACTTGGTCTTCTTGCTGGGGCTTGAAATCGATAATCTTAAGACTGATTGGGTGATCTGGGCTGATCATTGCACGGTGGAGTTCTTACTCAGGCCCCCCCCTCGTGAGCCCTCCCCCTGTAGAGATGGCTAGCTGCTGCCCTTTGAGGGGTTTTCTGGCAGTATTTGACCTATCTAGTGTGGGCAGTGCATGCATAAGGGGGTATGGGTGAAGCAGTCACCGCCTATAATAAGGCAATGTCTGAGGCACTCAACTCCCTCGCACCGATCCGTGTACGACCCAGATCTTCTCACCTGAGGTCCCCTTGGTTTGATGGGGAGCTCAAGGCAATGAAGATCAAGGGTTGGAGGTTAAAGTGCTGCTGGCAGAAGATCGGGCTGGAGGTGGACAGACTGGCACTGCGTGCACACTGTGTTGTGCACCAGGGGGCAATTAACCATAAGAAGGCAGTGTTCCTCTCCAGGGAGATTGCCACCGGGAAGAACTGACCAGCTATGCTTTTTCGGACTGTGGACAGCATGTTACTGTACATCCATCTTGCCTATAGCGGAAAAAAGCTTTTTTAGATGTTTTATGCAATGAGTTTGTTCAGTTCTTCTTGGACACTGTGTCCGCTATCAGGCAAGGATTTCCACCAGTGATCCACGGTGTTGGCCTACAGTGGTTGCCTTGGCTGTCTGAGGAGCACTCTGTCTGGTTGGGGGGGAGTTTAAACCAGTAGAGGTGGCTGAGGTCATTGAGGTGTTTCTAGGCTGTAGCACACATATTGCGACTTGTTTCTTTATGGGATGTGTTGACTCTGTAGGCCTGGTATACGCCTTGATTGTCTGGTGTGCTTTGTTGGAGGGGGTCTTCCCAGATGCCTTGAAGGAGGCACTGGTGAGACCCCTTCCGAAGAAACCATCTTTAAACCCTGACGTCAAGGCGAATTACCATCCTATCTCCAACCTTCTATTTCTGGGAAAGGTTGTAGAGAGGATTGTGGTGCAGTAGCCTGGGGGGACACCTTGTGCCTTTGATCTCTATGAGCCTCTCCATCTGGGTTTCGTGCCAGGCACAGTATGAAAACTGTTTTAGTTCGGGTGCATAATGATCTCCTCAGGGTGAGAGATCGAGGCGAGGGGGACAATTCTCGTTCTCCTTGATTTCGCCTCAGCTTTTGACACGGTGGACCATTGTGTGTTGCCCAACCGCCTGAGGGAATTTTGTGGACTCTCAGCACTGTCATCTGCTGGTTTGAGTACTGTCTGACAAACAGGAGGCAACAGGTTGAGATGGGGAATTTCTCTTCCTCTCCCCCAGCCTTCTGTCTTGTGAAGTACCTCGGGGTTCATTCTTGTCACCAGTGCTGTTTGCTGTGTATATGCTGCCCCTGGGTGAGATCATTAGGAAGTACAGTATGGATTTTCATTGCTATGCCAATGATACCCTACTGTATTTATCCTTTGCCCCCAGGACATCCAGTGTGGTGGATGTACTGAACAACTACCTGGCTGAGATAAATGACTGGATGGCCTCCAGCTGGTTGCGACTGAACCCCGATAAGATGGAGGCATTGGTGGTGGAGTCGAACAGGGGGCGTGGTAGGATGGCTTCTGGCGCAGAGACTGGAATGTTTCAGGGGTTTGTGCCATTGAAGACCTCCTCTAGGGTGCACGATCTTGGCATTATCATGGACAGTGGATTGACACTTGAATCTTGGGTGTCGTCCGTTGTCTGGACAAGCTTTTACCATCTGAGAAATATCGCTAGGATCAAACACCTAGTTCTGCCCATGGACCTCCCTACCTTAGTACACGCCTTCATGATGTCAAAGTTTGACTACTGTAATGCGCTCTACCTCGGTGTCTCTGGAGGTACCTTCCACCGACTGCAGCTAGTGCAGAACGCAGCTGACAGGTTGTTGATGGGGCAGCCAAAATACTGCCACATCACCCCAGTGCTGCGCAAACTGCACTAGCTGCTGGTTCGGTGGAGGGTTATGTTTAAGGTGGGCTTGGTCATCTTTAAGGCCATTACATGGACTGGGCCCTGGCTACCTGTTGGACCTTCTAACACCTGCTTCCTCTGTCCTTTCCCTCTGGTCATCCTCTAGGGGCCTCCTTGAGATTCCTAGGACAAGGTTAAAAACTGCTGGCATTAGAGCTTTTGGTCTCGCTGTCCCTGTCCTGTGGAATTTGTTTTCATCAGTAAGGGAGGCCCCTTCAGTTGAGGCATTGAAAGCCTGCCTTAAGACCATTTTTATTCAGCCAGGCATTCCCAGACACTGTCTTTTAGATACTGCTTCGTAGATATTTTGAAAGAATAGCCCCTTAAGGAACTTGCTCTTAGGTCAGGCCTCTCGTTTTGGACAGTCAGCTTTTAAATTTGTTTAACTGACATGTTTTATATTTTAATTATTGCATTTTAACTGTTTTTTGATGTATTTTAATTGTATAGCGCCCTGAGCCTCTGGGATTGGGCGCCTGAAAAATAAAATTAGCCTTGCCTTATTGGCATGGGTTTCTACTGCTGGCTGCGTTGCTCCATTGAGGTGGTGAGTACTGGTCATGTATGTGGCCTTCACAGCCATTCTAGCCATCTTTGGATGCCAAGGTCAGTTTCTGGCTTGATAGCCCAGCCCTCTGTTACTGCAGGGCTCATGGCTCCCTTCAGCTCCATTGCCTGACTTTGCTTCAGTACCAGCTTTGTTGTTTGGGCTGGGGTCACCATTTCTTCGTCATTCCCCGGTGTTCTGCCTTCAACGTGACTTTATGCTCAGTCTGGCCATTCTGTGGGGCACTGTCCTTAAAGAATAGGTCAGAAAGCATAGGCAAACCAGGAGAAGTTTTTATTATCAATAACAATATAAAAAGATGTACAGGATCGCTCTTCACAAAGGCAGTACAAACAAAAATCCTTCTTCTGAATCACTCTGCAAAATTTCAATCTCCATCTGTAAACAAAACATTGCTCTCTTTCTATAAGATGTCTTTTCCTGGCAGTTGAATTCTGCATTCTGTACTCCTAAATTTCATCTCCTGGTTTCCATAAAATCACCGGGCTCATTGCTTTCTGCAGCTGCATTGCCTGGCTTTGCCTCGTTAATAGTTTTTACTATTTGGGATAGGAGTCATCATTTATTAGTGTCTTTTTTCTAACTGATTGTCACTTGACTTTGCCTCATCCACATTCCCTCTGCTTCTTACATGGCTGTTTCCTGGGCGCTGTTGTCTGCTTTCCCATCAGCTGTAGTTTTTGACTGTTACACATGTCTTTGGGACAGTTGCACTTGGTCTCTGGCCTCAGCCATGCCCTCTGTGATTGTGGGGCCTGTGGCTCCTCCTGGGCACTGTTGTATGGCTTTGCCTCACCAGCTGCTTTGTGTTTTGATTGCCACCTGGCTTCACCTCCATGGCATTGTTTGTCGTCGAGTTTCCCATTGACATTGTGGTTTTTTGGTGTCTGGCCCTGTCACCCTCCCTTGTTTATACCTGGTCTCTGTGTCTTTAGACTGGCCATGGTGTGTGGCTGTTGTCGTGCTTTTTTTATATATCTTTGACTGGGGCTGCTAGGTGTCTTGCCCACTATGCTCTGTTTGAGTCGCCCTATTGTGGCTCCCTTCTATTTGGCCTATGGGGCATTGGCCTGCATGTTGTTTGGCTTGTATGCCTTCCTGCTGCCCCCACACCTTGTCTGGGATACTGCTTGGAAATTGTTCCATAGGTGTGGGTCACTGGAGGATCTCCCCAAATAAAATCGGACAGTTACGTACCAGTGATAGTAGATCTTCGAGGGAATCGCCTCCAGTGAGCCACAGCCAACCTGTCACCTTCCTTCTTGGTTCGGTGAGTCTAGTGTAGGGTTTGGGCATCATTGTTTCACCCCGTTTACCCTGTACTGGGTTTTCTTTGCTGGTTGTCATTCCCTTTTGGGTCTTCGACATGCTTGGCTTTGCTTGTGAGTGGGTGGGTTTGCTTTGTTCAGGAAAAATATTAAAAAAAAAAAACTACACAAAGTGGCAGCTTCACTGGCAAAGTTTCTCTACACGTAGTCACACCAGGCAAAGTGGTCACTTTGCTAGGCAAAGAACTATGCAAAGTGGCACTTTCCAGTACATGAAGTCACACCACTTCACATTGTGCCATGAATGGGACATATGTACCGCTTAAAGTCTAGTCTCAGGTGGTTGGCCACAAGATCGTAGGCTGAGTGCATCCAGCAAAGATAAAGGAATGTTATTCCTACAACACACACCCTGTAGTGCATTATTATGATTATAAAATGTCTCATTTGCATACATAAGTTTAAAAAAATAATTATTGGGTTGCGCTTTGTCCTGCTGTAGGTGGCACTGCAGTACACTGTATGCTGCTGTAGCAACTACCATCCCTGCTCACTCGTAAGCTGCTGTAGCACTCTCTCTCCTCTGCCTACTTGCTTGTATGCTGCTGTAGCAACAACTCCTCCTCCCCTGTGTGTGTTGCATAGCTCTGAGGCAGGTTGCCACCTGGCAAATCTGTTTTGGGCTACCATGGAGTGGAAGCCCAGAACAGATAATGTGCAGTACGGTACATAGAGCAGGAGCCCCAAATAGAAAATCTGCTGACTCGTCCATGGATCTGATTGAGCAATTGCTGAAAGCAGTTGCCTGTGAGTTGTGGAGGGAGAGGACTGGGACCAGAGAAATGTATACTCTGGATTTGAAATTGCTTGCCTGCCAGTTTGAAGCAGAGTGTGTTGTGTTGCCGCTGTTGTAAAGCAGAGCCACTCAAAGTGTCTGTTTCTAGATGGATTTAAATTCCAAATGCATGGTGTCAGGAAAAGGAAAAGGAAAAGGAAAAGTAGCAGCAGGAAACAGTTTCTGGAGACACTGAGAAGATTTTTTTTATTTTTTATTTTTATTAAACTGTTATGGCACAGTCTGAGGTCGAGATTTAATGGTTTTGATGTGGGCATGGTACTAGCATGCCTTCAGCGGAGACCTACAGAGTAAGGACAAGATCAGTTGGGATTAATACGATTTCTTTGTGTTTTTTTTATATAAAACGTAGTGGTAATGGTTTTTATTCATTTCATGAATGAACATGGTTATATTCTCACTGAGCGAAAAGCTCATTTACAAGGAACACCATACAGTCATCTTGGTTACAAAAAGGAAGGAATCAATTAACTTTAGAAATACAAATATACATAATTCAATTAAAACATTTGAGGAGTGCATTTTACATAAACAATAATAATACAATGCTACCTAATTATATTACTACATAGCACAAATACATTACACATCACAATTCATTCAAAACATTTATAGAGTGCAATATGCAAAGGATAAAGAGTACAATACAGCCTATTTATATAACCACACAACATAAGTAGCTCAAGGACAAAAGATGTTTTTCCTTGGCAAGTAAATTCTGCATCTGTTCTCGTTGAACTATGTCTCTTGTTTTCAAACAGTGTAACAAAAATTTGTCAGTTTCTTTCCTGTGACCAGCCTAAAGAGTACATTAGTCTTCTTAACAGGTGCAACCAATTAAGACATCCTATCCTAGGGTTGATTTCCTGCTGATAATTTTGCAAACAGGCTTGTGGAGGTCAAAATGCAGATCAAGGTTAACCCCATGTTCCAGATAAACCCAAACCAATTTCTGCAGATATTTCAGTTATATAATTGTATACATTTGCAAACCAAGAGATCCCACTTTCACATACAGATTCATACATAGTGTTTTAACCACAGAGAAGCAAGGGAACATAGAATAGAAACAGCAAGTAAAGGAAGGGAGAAAATGGGGAAATTGTGGGCCCGTCAGAGTGGTCAATTCCTAGGTGGCACAAGGAAAATTTGATAGCATAATCAGATAGGCAAGAGATAGATAAGTGACAGAACAGGAGAGAACGGAATAGATCCTTGCCTTTAACTCCCTCAGCATAACAAATTGGACATGTTCTTACCCAACACTGTCATAGTTCTCCACAAATACAATTTGGCTTCCAAAACTGGAACTCAGAATCTCCATGTGGAATTAGCTTTCCAGTTTTTTTTTGACAGCTGTCCCAGCGTAGAATGGACTTTTCATTCCTGCTGCCCACCTTTTAGGTGAGAGGCATATTTTCCTCATCTTGGCTCCATCCCACCCCCACCCTTGCTCTGGAGAGACACCATACTATGCCTGCTTCTACAGCTGACATGCATGTAGCTCCAGTGGTTGGTCTGCAAGAGGTACTTAAAAGCTGGAGAACCCAGAGGTCAACCTGGTGCCAACTGCACCACCCCCACATTGTAACCCCATGGGTCATGCATAGAATATAGCATAATAAAACTGCAGAAACAAAGGAAGTACACAAGTGCAGTGCAGTTTATTAACACAAACTGGTGAATTATGCTTTAGATTTATGCCTCCTGCCAGGGTGACATCCCAGGTCCTCCTTCAGATGGCTGTTAGTCTTCTCCCATGCAGGGCAATCCTGTCCGGGAGGCCCGCATTTTCTCCTCTAGTCCTTCATGAGCTGCACCACAGTGGGGCCTAGCAGTTGGACACTACTGATGGAGTCTATCAAGCTTTCATGAGATGCGGAAGAGGGTCCATGATGACTTGAATGGCCCCAATGGATATAGCAGCAGCATCCTCACAGGTCCCAACCTCAGTTCTCCCATGTTTTTCATATTGCCACCAACCCTCCACCTCCGATCATCATTGCACTTAGCATGTGTGATGGTGCTCTGCTCCCTGGGTCACCAGCTGGCAATGCTGCAGTGAAGGCTGCCAGTCATTCATGCAGACAAGGAAGAGAGTGCCCTGTGGGGTCAAACAAACCTGACTGAATTCTTCAATACAGTCTCTCAACTGGGGGAAAAGGGCCAAGTGGGGGTGGGGGCATCCTGTATCTGGACTTCAGCAGGACCTTTGATTCTGTGCCTGTAGACATTTTGTGAAGAAGTTGGGTGACTTGGGGCAGGGGCAGATGTAATAAACTACATAACAAAACTGGTTAAGGAAGACCCTAAGGGATCATGCTAAATGGAAGGCACTGTGAGGCTGGGAGGATTCCCAGCGGGGTGGTAAGGGCCAGTAATGGGTCCTGTGCTTTTCAGTATGTTTATATGGGAGACTGGAGATGGGGTCCAGGGCAAAAATGTCTTTCTTTGTGGAAGACTTCAAGAAATGTGGCAGAGCAGACTGTGAGAAAGCATTTAGGGACAAGAGGATGTGGAGTAATTGGAAAAGTAGTCCAAGGTCTGGCAACTGAAATGTGATGCCAAAAAATACAAGGTCATGCACATGGGTGGGAGGGACACTGAAAACACAGTATTGGATAGGTGGGGGCAGGTTGGGGCAGGTTAGAGCAGACCTCGGTGGAAAGGACCTGAGGGTTACCATAAGTGGCAGCCTCAAACAATACTGGTCATTGCAGTACAGCATATGGGAAAGAGCAGGATGCTAGGTGCATAGCCAGGGCCTTTCCTACCAGAAGGAAGTGATCCTGCTCCTTTGTAGGTCCTTGGTGTGAGGCCTCATCTGAAGTACTGTGTGCATTTCTGGAACCCTCACCTTAACAGGAACACATGCACTTAAAATCTGTCCAGAGGATGGCAGCTAAAATGATACACTGGCAGCTGGGGAAGATCTATCAGGAAAGACTGGCTAACCTGAATATTTACTCCCTTGAGGCCAGAAGGGAAATATGGGATTTGTTTGAAACATTCACATACCTGAAGGAAGTAAAGAGTGTGAACTGCCAGGAATTGTTAAGGCAATGTGAGAGGTTTGTGGCAGAGTACAGAGAGTGATCAGCTAGTGTGTGTGTTGGGGGGTGGGGGGAATTCAGGAGGGATGTGAGCAGAATAGTTACTTATGGAGAGAGAGAGGTATACAGGTGGAACTATCTACTGGGGGGTGTAAACTTCAAGGCATTTGCAGGTTTCAAGAAAGGGTGGGATAGACACACAGGTATGGTGAAAATAATGGACGGGGCAGAAGAGTCGAGTGGGGGTCACTTGCCTCACAGAATGGAGCCAAGACTTGTGAGCAGTGCATAGGCCCTCCTACCTCTAGACAGTGGGGTGGGAACTAAGGTAGGGACTAGGCAGAGAAAATGGACCAGGAGTGAACATTTCTTGTTTCTATATAATCCTTTACCTATAGGTCTGTCATGGTGTTCTGGCCTTGGGACGTTTCATCCCCACCCCCATAAATGTTACTGCCTTCACATCTTACTACTTGGTGCTAGATGTGACATGGTATTAAATGGACACAGTCAACCCTTTTTGCATAGTATATCTAGTTGAAACCCCACATTTTTATGGCTTTGGGTGGAGCTTTTAACCATTTTGCTATCTGTAGCTTGAAAATGGGAGTTTCATGGAACACATTTTTTGGACTTTTCAGTGCATGCATCCACATCTACAAATCACAATGACAACTAAAATAAATTATACCATGGACATAAGTGAACAACCAATGATATCGTCAGACTGGCAGTTTACCACCGGTGTAAATCCTCTGTTAACCAACGGCTGTTGATGAGTACCTACTCCTACTCCTCTGCAGCATAGGAATAAATACAATAAAAATAAAAAAAAAACAAAGCAACCTCTTTAAAAGTTGCATTTTATCATAGTAAAAATTTTTACCTTGGTATAATTGCAGTAAGACACTCTGAGGATGTGGGCTATTGGGGGATTTACCATAGCTGACAAGAATTTACCCACTTGGCTGTGCCTCGTGGGCAAACCACTCCAGTCATGGTAAATCCCCAGATAACCCACACCCCCTTGTGGCTTATTGCTTAAATAATCCCTTCTTTCTGTTTAGAATGTTGGAAACATAACTCCAAGCTGCTTATCTGATGGCCATTAGGAAACTGAAACAGCTTGTTAAATAAATATTGGTTGCCCATTAAACTGGAGATTTGTTTACCCCCTTTGAAATGCAGCAGCTTTCACATTTAAATGATTAGCATTGAAACATTTTTTGCTACTAACTTCAGTTGGGGATTAATATCTTTCAAGAAATATTCATACCTCATAAACGTTACCCTTTCCCAGCAAATTTTGTAAAGAGTTTCACTGTTTTTAACCTCTCAAGATCTATCTGATAAATTGCCAGGTCTTCAGTGAGTGAACTACCCAGACTAAATGCATACATTTTTTTTTTTATTTAAATGTTTGTCTTTAAAAAGATCATAGTCATCATACAGTGCAGTATAGGTACATAAATAAAAATGTAGCAGCAATATATAGTAACATCTCATAGGACCACAGATCAATTCAGTTTCCAAGTTAGCTTTCACATTGTGTAAATAAGAGGCAAGAGGAGGAGTAGAAGATGTCAAGAACATTAATTTAATTCCCCACCACAGGCATGTAAGTAAGATTTGTGGACTGGCATATTTTAGTGTATAGCAACCCATTTCAGTTCAATCTTCAGCCGCCCTATGCGACTCCAAACCCAGGACCCCCCCGATTCATATTTTTACATAAGAAGGATCGAATGAGGGAGATCACTTGTATCCCCAGCATCATGGTACGAAATCTGGGTGTCGCTCTAACTGGAAGTGAGTCCACAGACTCCATCTGCTCATAAAACCCATCATATGATGATTTAGTTTAGCTGCTATCTGTTCTAATCTATATACTTCAGAGGCCAGCTTTCACCAGCTCTCATACCTCTCAACCTCCTGCCTCATAAATCAGGGACAAGGTTTTAAAAAATCAGGGACAAAGGACCAAAATCAGGGACACATCTTCAAAATGAGTGATATCCACTCAGGAAGCTGGTAGAATAAAGGACTCAGTGCAAAATGCATTTTCTAAAGAAGAATATGTCTGTAACTTTAATGCTTAATGCTATTTTGTACTTACAGTCCCCTCTGTTTAGCCATGGAACCACAAATTTTAGGAGGGACAGAGTAAAATTTTGAGTCAAAATCAGGGACGTCCCTGAAAATCAGGGACAGTTGAGAGGTATGCCAGCTTTCTCTGGTCTGTTTACGCTTAGTAAACCAGAGTCTGGTGATCACTTTTTTTGCAGTCAAGACCAGAAGTACAATAAGTTTATACTGTCCCCCATTCAACTGGAGGCCCATGGGAGGATTCGCAGACAGGATGAATGTCGGTGTAAATAATTCAGGCGTCTGAAATATATCATTCAACTCAGAGATAATCTCAGACCAATATTCCCTTATAAATGGGCAGGACCACAAGATATGCGTCTCCCTGGCTGGGTGGAAGCCACATCCTCCCCAGCATTCTGCTAGATCACCCTCCCTATATTTAGCAGTAACAGCTGGGGTTCTAAAGTAGTGTAGTCTGGTTTTCCAGGCAAACTCCCTCCAATATGTTGTAGTTGAGACCTTAGAGTAAGGAAGAGTGGCCTTATGCCAGTTCTCTGTATTGATCTCTACCCCTTTTTCCTTTTTCCAATGTTGTCTGACAGGGTCCAAGAGGATAATACCATTTATTCGGAGTGCCTGGTAAAGTTGACTAATAAGATGCTCATGTATACCATCATTCAGGTGATGTCTAATCAGCCCAACCAAGAGGGAAGGGGATTCTGCCACTGAGGAGAGGGAGTCCTCCTGGGCTAAAAGGCATTAAGTTGCACATAGGTTTGATACTGAGTGGAGGGTAGTTTATAAGTTGATTGTAGATAGGTAAAGGAGAGTAAGACGAATGGGCCTACAACTTGAAACACATAGCATAAATGGTAGGGTTTCCAATCCCTCAATAAAGAGACCAATCTCGGTGGGTTTAGGGCTGTATCATTAGCTAGTGTAGAAAGATAAAGCCTCTCAGAAGTGGTGAGAGTGGATCGGTTAACTAAAATCCATGTTTTAAAGAGTTCCCCTGTGAACTGCATAAACTTCCGTAGAGGAAGACATCTTGGGGGGGGCAGAATATATGAGGGGAAGTTTTCTAAGCCATCAATGGTTATTTCAGTATCTTTCCAGTAAGCCGTATAAGAGTCAGAGACATGCAAAAGGACAGTACGTAATTGCACTGTCTGTGCATAGTTCTTAAAATTTGGAATGCTAAGGCCACCTTGGGCTCTAGACAGTTGTAATAGGTTGTACTTCAGTCTAGGTTACTTGCCTCCCCACAAAAACCTAGAGATGAACTTGTCCCATGCTGTAAAATATGAATTAGTAGGTATAATGGGTAAGGTTTAAAGAAAAAAAGGATTCGGGGAAGGATGTTCTGTTGGATGGTTTCTGCCCTACTCACCAGCCTGATAAGGAGGCGTGTCCATTTTGATAAGTCAGCAATTATCTTTTGGGTGATCGGCTCAAAATTAACCAACTCTAGATGTAACAATCGAGATGGTATTTTGATTCCTAGGTAACTCATTTCTACCCTGCTCCAGTGAAACGGGGAAGGCACCCTTCATAACTCTGGAGGGTGTAAAAGAATAATTTAAAACTTCTGTCTTGGAACCATTTATCTTATACCCTGACAAATTTCCAAATAGTTCTAGTTGATCCCAGACGGCTGGGATAAATTTATTTTTGACAGCAAGGGCTGTGGCCTGCTTCCCAAACATAACAGATAAGAACTACTGAGATCTCCTGTAGTAAGAGAGAGCGAGAGAGAGAGTGTGTTTGTGTGGGGGGGAGAAACGGTCAATTCCTGGCCAGGAGACCTCATCTAATGAGTTAACTGCTGACAAACCATGAGTGACACAGCAGCAAATGATTTGATACATTTTATTTTACCAACATAGATGTAACAAAAATAACTTATACCATTTATAAAATTCCTGATCAAACTGCAAACAGAAGACTGTTTTTTATCATTTTATAATATGATATACCGAGTGTGTATTTACCGAGTTGCTGGATCAGTGCCTTGATAAAATAATATTTATTTAACTCATTCAGGATTCCATCAGGTGGACAGAAAAAAGTCTTGAGATATTTTAAGGCAGAGGGAGATTTTGATACGTCCTCCACCACCTTCTTCTCCATCTCTTTGGATTTCATTAAAGATGCCCTGGAGAGTGACTTATGGGGAAAGTTAATTGGTCATTTATACAAAATACTTAGGGCTTCATGGGGAGTTCTTAGTTATGGATCCTGGAGGCCTGGAATAGAGACCTAGATTTGCAGGTTCCCTTCTTGGAGTGGCAGCAGGCGACCTTGAAAGCTATTAAGATAACTTCTTCCAATATTTGGGGGGAGTTTGCATGGAAATCCCGATCGAGATATTTTTGATCCCCAGCATTATTAACAAAATATCTCCCGGAGTCTTATGGCGCCTGCTGGAGGGGATGTAACTGTGCGTTAGCTGATTTGGGCCATATTTTAGGGTTTTGTCCCAGATTAACCCTGTTTTGGTGCTCACTACAGCTATAGTGGGGAGACTGTTTGGGAGATAATATTGAATTGACACCAGAAATAGTGGTCCTTTCATCCTTTCAGTTTATCCCCCCAGACCATGATGGGACCGTACTCTACTCCCAGTTTATGTACTTGCAGCCAGAAAGACGATAACCCGCAGATGGATGACACCTTTGGCTCCTTCATTAGGGGATTGGCAACGTATTATTCTAGAGATCTACAAATCAGAATATTTAATTTCAAAATAAATTGACCTCTTTTCAATTAAAATGGTGCAGATGGGTACTGCATATGTCCTCTTGAGACCCAGAATTTGTTCCATGGGGGGGGGGGTTGATGTAAATAATTGAGGGGTTGCCCAGCTGCCTGCCTAAAATTGACAAAGACTAGACGAATTAAATGGAAACTGCTAATTCTTTATGTCGTGCGATAAATATTTTATAACGATGTAATCATATGGGGCAATATCTATCTATTTATTTATTTATTGAAATTGTTTCACCAGGAAAGGCACACTGAGCAAGAACTGCTAGTCTCCCGGTGTGACCAGGGGGAGGGGTACAGTGGGGAAGAGGACAAGGGTAGTCCAGGTCCTGGCATATATACATGCAATTACAATACAGTTGAAAACATTTGACAGAAATAGTTGGGTGTAGATGACAATTTACCCTTACTTATAGTATAGTAGCAATTACATGGGGAAGTTGTGCTTTATAGCGGAGGTCGGGTTGAGAGGGCAGGAGTCCCCAAGCCCTCCCCACAGCCAAACAAGCCAGACGGACCCTCCCGACCACGCCGAGGATCCCTTGCCAGAGCGGAGGTCGGGTCGAGAGGGCAGGAGTCCCCAAGCCCTCCCCACAGCCAAACAAGCCAGACGGACCCCCGACCACGCCGAGGATCCCTTGCCAGAGCGGAGGTCGGGTCGAGAGGGCAGGAGTCCCCAAGCCCTCCCCACAGCCAAACAAGCCAGACGGACCCCCCGACCACGCCGAGGATCCCTTGCCAGAGCGGAGGTCGGGTCGAGAGGGCAGGAGTCCCCAAGCCCTCCCCACAGCCAAACAAGCCAGACGGACCCCCCCGACCACGCCGAGGATCCCTTGCCAGAGCGGAGGTCGGGTCGAGAGGGCAGGAGTCCCCAAGCCCTCCCCACAGCCAAACAAGCCAGACAGACCCCCGGACCATGCCGAGGATCCCTTGCCAGAGCGGAGGTCGGGTCGAGAGGGCAGGAGTCCCCAAGCCCTCCCCACAGCCAAACAAGCCAGACGGACCCCGGACCACGCCGAGGATCCCTTGCCAGGTAGCCGGAGCTTCTTGCAGCTGCCTCTCTGACCGGAGTGGAGCCCGACCACGCCACATATTTTTTAAAAAATTGGTGCCTTTTTTCTCACAGTACTGCCCGTATTCCAATTACTGGTGTGCATCGAGCATTTACACAGCTCCCTGCCTCCAAACTGTTCCTGCCTAATTTTGTGTTTTTTAGGGTGAGATCAGTAGTCTGGGCAGAGTTTTTTAACGAGGAATTGTTGTTTTAAATTGCACTGTAATTGCTCAGCTAGCCCAGGGATAGAAGTGCCTCCGAGTGATTACCTGTGCAGTACTCAGGGGAGTTGCAGGAATCTCCATGACCACAGACTGCTGCTATCCAGGGGCCTTCTACGTATTTAATTTTCTTTCCCTGACTGATATTGGTAAATTAAGTCCCCAGGCTGCAATTTGTTGTTACCGCGCCATATTCTCCCTCAATTCTAATTTGCATCTTTCTTTGTAGCACATCGCCTGCAAGCCACTTACTGGTATTTAAAAGCCTTCTTCTCCTTTTTGCAGAGTGAGGTCAGATTCGAGAGGCAGGAGTCCCCAAGCCCTCCCCACAGCCAAACAAGCCAGACGGACCCCCCCCCGGACCACGTCGAGGATCCCTTGCCAGGTAGCCGGAGCTTCTTGCAGCTGCCTCTCTGACCGGAGTGGAGCTAGACCATGCCACATATTTTTTAAAAAATTGGCGCCTTTTTTTTCTCACAGTACTGCCCATATTCCAATTACTGGTGTGCATCGAGCGTTTACACAGCTCCCTGTCTCCAAACTGTTCCTGCGTAATTTTGTGTTTTTTAGGGTGAGATCAGTAGTCTGGGCAGAGTTTTTTTAAATGAGGAATTGTTGTTTTAAATTGCACTGTAATTGCTCAGCTAGCCCAGGGATAGAAGTGCCTCCAGTGATTACCTGTGCAGTACTCAGGGAGTTGCAGGAATCTCCGTGACCACAGACTGCTGCTATCCAGGGCCTCCACGTGATTTAATTTTCTTTCCTGACTGATATTGGTAAATTAAGTCCCCAGGCTGCAATTTGTTGTTACCGCTCATATTCTCCCTCAATTCTAATTTGCATCTTTCTTTTGTAAGCACGCTCTACTGCAAGCCACTTACCGGTATTTAAAGCCTTCTTCTCCTTTTGCAGGACGGGTCGGGTCAAGAGGGCAGGAGTCCCCAAGCCTCCCACAGCCAAACAAGCCAGACGGACCCCCGGACCCACGCCGGGATCCTTGCCAGGTAGCAGGAGCTTCTTGCAGCTGCCTCTCTGACGGAGTGGAGCTCTAGCCCGCCTGCGCTGTCATGAGCTCCCCACCGCACCCACCACCACCCTTGGTCGGCTTCTTCTTATATTGTAGTGGTGTTGCTTACCTCAGAGCTGAGGAACCAATCAGCCCACTTTCCCATTAGTCCCTTATATTGCTTCACCACTAGTGGCCACTACTGAGTATACTGTTAAAATCCTCCTCTACACATAAGGGAACCTGGTAAAAAAAAAATGCAGTTTCTCGCTGCACTTATCACTATGCTTTGCATAGCCTCATCTTCCCTCCCTCCCTCTGTCAATCCTACCCTACCAGTCCCCCTATCACCTCCCACCCTATCTCCCAAGCCTATACCCCACTGCTCTTCAGTGCCAGTTAAAAATACCACACCAGGGCAAACTGGATCCTGGGGGCCTCTGTCCTCCCCCTTTCCACACACAACACCTGCCTCTATCTCCACTCTTTTCACCCCAAAGGCAAACCCAACTCCCACATATCAACCCACCAGGAGGGGTGCTCCAATAAAAATCATACGCCTATTAAGACACGCCCTGGTATTCTTACTGCTCATAGCAGGGGACGTAGAGCGGAACCCTGGTCCTCAGTCACCCACTGCTGCCCAACAATCAGTGTCACCCACTCACCTTCCCAAAGGTATCAAAATCGTGCACATAAATATATGTAGCATTCTGAATAAGATAGCTGCCCTTCAAGCAACTGTCCTTGCCCTTCAGCCTGACATCGTGATCATCACTGAGTCATGGCTGAAGCCCCATCACCTGGACAAGGAATTCTCAATACCTAACTTCTCTCTAATCCGCCAGGACAGGCAGGGTAGGAAGAAGGGTGGCAGCACTGCCATGTATGTCGCCTCAAATCTCCAGTTTTCTGTAATCACCTCGCCAACACCCCTAATAAGCATAGATTCCCTCCTGATCAAAATCCCCCTGCCCCACTCTATCCCAGTATACATATCTGGGTCATACTGTCCACCAGACACACCGCTACCCAGCATCCTTGAGCACCTAGGCAACCTGAGGGCCCTTACAGAAGGCGGTGAACTCCACATCCTTGGTGATTCCAATAAGAACTGGCTGGGATGTGCTGCATCAAAGACACGTAGCCATATAAGTGCATTAAACTTACGCCAGCAAATAGAGGAACCTACCGCCTAAACCATAAATCAAATAAACACACACTACTGGACTGGGCCTCTACTCACCCACATAGGATAATTAAGCCGGCCTCCTACCAGACTCCTTAGCGACCACCATATGATGTACATAGTGCGCCAAAATCTTCCATCCCGGCTCCCCACCCGGTTCCTGCTTTGCAGAGCTACAACTCACTGGATCTGCCTGGGCTCCTAAACGCCCTCTCCACATTGACTGGTCTCCCATCCTTAGCCACCAACATGGGCGAGGCCCTGAGCTATTCACTACTAAATTCCTCACGATCTGGGACATATATGCCCCGCTAAGGAGATCCAGAGTCAGAGGCTCCCACTTACCCTGGATAACTTCAAACCTCATGGAAAAACTCAGAGCCAGAGACCGGGCCTGGAAATCGTTCAAGGCCACAGGCTCTCAACCAGCCCAGCAAAAGTACAGGTCTCTTCGAAATGCCTGCACAAGACTCATACGGCAGTCCAAATCAAACTATTTCAAAATGGCTTTTAGCAAAAATCACACCCACCATTCCCAATTCTGGAAGTTCATAAATCCTCCTCACCCACCACCCAACCCCTCCCCACTCTCAACCTTGCAGGCAAAATCATAAATGACCCTTGGCTGGTTGCCACCGAGTTTAATGCCCTATTTTCCACCACCACTGCCTCCCTACTCTCCTCCCACCCACCATCTCTCGTTCTCCCCAGAGTTCCCCCTGTTCTCCCCAACACACACCCCCGGGCCTCCTTTTCACTCTGCCCAGTCACTCTTGACCAGATGCTAAAAATTCTACACTCACTAAACACCTCCAAAGGTAAATGTCCGTCGGGACTAGATTCTAAAATGCTACAACTCTCTGCCCCGGCCATAGCTTACCCCCTAACTATGCTCTATAATCTGTCTTTTAAATTAGGGGCTGTCCCCACAAAATGGAAACAGGCCACAGTCATTCCTCTCCCCAAGGGTGGGGACCTCTCCTCCCCATCAAACTATCGGCCTATATCTCTGCTTCCCATCCTAGCCAAAATTCAAGAGCGCCTTGTCCTATCCCAGCTACATACCTATCTAGATACAATCTCCTTTTTCACCCCCTTTCAAGCCGGGTTCAGAAAAAATCACTCCACTACCACATAGCTCGCCATACTCACCAACTCCATCCTTACAGGCATTGACAAAGGAAATAACCGCAGCTATTTTTATAGACCTGGCAAAAGCTTTCGAACGGTCTCACACCCCTGTTGCTTTCTAAACTGGCCCAAACTGGTCTGTCGGCAGCACTCAGCTGGTTCCACTCATACCTAACAGGCAGGTCACAAGCAGTCCCGTATTGGTATGGCTCTATCCTCCCCACTCCCTGTCACCAGCGGCGTACCTCAGGGGTCGGTACTTGGCCCGCTGCTTTTCTCAATCTTCCTCAATGACTTGCCTGCTGTCTGCACAAACTCTGGCATCCATATGTATGCGGATGACACGGTACTGTTCGCCTCTGGCTCATCCGGAACCGCCGTAGCAGCATGCCTCCAAAAGGATTTCGACTCCGTCCAACACTGGTTCCTTGACAACCAGCTTTTCCTAAACTCAAAAAAACTGTCTCCCTCACTTGGCCCCGAGCCAAACTAACTTGACTTACTGACACACCACATTCTATACCTTAGATAGAACTCCGCTTGAGGCCTGCTCACATATCGCTATCTCGGCGTCTGGCTAGATCAGTACCTTGACTACTTGGCGCATGTAGACGCACTGCAGAAAAACTACATCCTATGCTGGGGAGCTGTCTATCGTAACAAATTTTGCATCCACTACCGACCAGGCAAGCAATAGTACGAAAATGATCCTCCCAATATTGGACTATGGCGATGTCATCTACGGTACCGCCCCCCAAACATCCTTAGCCAGGCTCGACCCCATTTTCAACTATTTTTGCCGGTTCGCTTTGGACCATCCTCCCAACACCCACCACTGCGACCTTTACCAGTCCCTTGACCTCCCATCACTCCAGAACCGGCGTTTGCTGCACTGTGCTAGAATTACTGCTAAATACTGGGCACATACGCTACCCTCCTACCTATCAGCATCCCTAACCGTCCCCCACCTACCTATGATCTCAGGAACACTGACCCAGGCTCCTTCACATTCCCCACAGATCCACCTGATCAGGTCAGGTAGCTTTCAGCTTCAGACTGCCCAAGCTATGGAACTCACTGGCAGCCCGACATCAGACTCACTACAAGTACTCCCCAACGCCAATGCCTTCTCAAAGCCATTTTGCTACCAACTGCACATGCTTTCCCCATCGCTGAATTCCTGCACAACTCTTATCAGCTATCCTGGGCTCCATTTCTTAATCCGCACCATAGTCCACTGTACCTTCTACTGTTGCTGTAGATATACGCCTACCTATACTGTACTCAAATCAATTTTTGTTCACTCTATGTAATTGTTGAAATATTCCTACCATGCTGCTACATCACTGTCTGTAATCTCAGTTACTGCACCCCTCCTACTGGACTACTGTTTGTTATCTACAAATTTGTATGTACTATTATGTCTTACTTACTTCACTCTGTAACCCCCTACCCCAGGGCGCATCTGGAATCGAGCAGTACTCTGCTCAGTATGCCCTCCTGGTAAATCTCTTAAATAAATAATAAATATACCTTGAAAACCTATAATTAGATAATAGAGCTGCATATGTTTGACAGGAATAGGCGAGTGTGGATTAATATATATACCCTAATAGTCGAGAGTAACAGTTACAATGAGGAAATCCTGCTAAGGTATTGGGTTGTGGTATATAATGTGATAGGGGTAAGTGCAAGCTAGCTCAAAAGTTGGGATCAAGTGCAGTAGTTGGGTGTGGTTAGTGAAGTAGCACCATTGGGCTTACTGGGAGAAGAAATAGAGGAGTATCTGAGGTAGAATAGATTGGAGAGTTAGCTGCAGGAGCAATTTACTGAGCAGTGGTTGGCAAGGGCATAGGATAGTGAGCAGATAGAGGAAGAATGGCGAATTTCAGAGGGGGAAAGAGTTCCAGAGTTGAGGGAAGTGGTGAGAGAAGGCGGCCTGGCCAGCTTGTGTCCGACATCTGGGGACTAACAGGAGCCGGGAGTCTAGGGACCTCAGAGCATAGGTGGGTGCCAGAGGTGGTGATAGTACATAGGTCAGATACACTGGGAGGGGGTACCTAACCAGTTCTTCGAGATAAACTTGGCACAGTGTATTAGGCGGCGGTTCTCAAGGGAGGGGAGAGCAAGGGAGCGGTATAGCTCACAGCGGTGGGTGTGAGGAGGAGCGTCCAGAGCAAACCGGCAGAAAGCATTAAAAAGGGTATCCAGTTTGGATAAAACTGACTTTTGGGCGGCACTGTAAACAATATCACAAAAATCGAAGGAGGGGAAGTATCATGGATAGGGGAGGCTAGAACGGTTCCGATATAAAGCTCTGAGCTTGGGGCGGAGTTTTGTTTGTATAGAGTGAGCATGGACTGCGAAGGTGAGGTGGTGGTCAAGCCAAACTCCAAGATACCGGAAGGAGGTGATGTCCTCCAGCTCTAACCCTTCAAGGGTGTGGAAAAGTGGGAGGAAGGGGAGCCTGGCTAGTCGTTGGGATGTACCAAAAGTCATAGTTACAGTTTTTTTTAGCATTTAGAGAGAGCTGGTGAGAGTTGAACCAGAGCTAGACTTTGTTAAAATCCACCTGGAGGGTAGAGGCAACTGAGGCTGGTGAGGAGCCTGAAGAAAATAGGACAGTATCGTCGGCATACATGTGGATCGAGGAGGCAGAACAAGTTTGTGGTGGGTTGTTTAGAAAAATAGAGAATAGGATAGGCCCAAGCACCGATCCTTGGGGGACACCGGTGGACATGGAGAGGGAAGGGGATATGGCATCCGCAATCCTGACAGACTAAGTGCGGTCTGTAAAATAGGCACTGAACCAGGCAGTAACAGATGTGGAGAGGCCAGAGTTAGAGAGGCTAGATAGTAACAGAGTGTGGGAGACTGTATCGAAGGCCTTGGCCAGATCGATGAAAATGGCAGAGGTGATGAGACCTCTATCAATTCCAGATTGGATGGTGTCAGTGAGCCTTAGTAAAGAGGAGGCAGTAGAGTGATCTTTCCTGAATCTGGACTGGTAGTGTGTGAAGAAATTTGAGTTGGCAAGATAGGAGGTTAGCTGGCTAAGCACTAAGTCTTCTTGCAGCTTCGCCAGAGCAGGGAAGAGGGAGATTGGACGATAGTTTGAGGTGGAGGAGGAGGCACCCCCTTTGTGGAGAGGGATGACAATGGCGTGCTTCCAGGACAGAGGGACAGATGTAGTAGTGAAGGATAGATTTAGGAGGTAGGCAATAGAGGTGGCTATGGCAGAGGCCGAGAGGAACAGAAGTTTGGGGTCTAGACCATCCGGGGAATTCCCATTTGAAGGGCTTAATGTTAGCAGGGCTTCTGGAGCTTCATCCGGAGAGATTTCCCTGAAGGAGAAAATACCTGTATTTTGAGGTAGTTTTTGCCCTGTAGGCGGTGGAGATGGTGACATGGGGGGTAAGGAGCGAGGAAGCGCAGGTGGAGTAATATAAGTTAAACTCAGCAGCGACTGAGATAGGATCCAAGAGTGTGGAGTTGTTTACACTAAGGAGAGGTGAGGGGCTTGGCCGCTGGGGGTGAGAAGAGGGGTAGGGAGGATCTAAAGTACTCTGCTTTAGCTAGCCGAGTTGCTCTAGTGCACATGTTGTGCAGATACCGGTAGTGGGAGAGTTCCTGAGGTAGGGCTGAGGCTTTGAAGGCTCGCCATGCTGAGTCACGGGCGTTCATACAAGCTGTGAGCTCTTGGGAGATCCAAGGCAGGTGGGTACCTTGTACCCTAGTACAGTGTAGTGGGGCGTGGGAATCCCATATCTTAAGGAACGTGTTTTTGAAGTGAAGTAGAATGTCTGTCAGGTTGGGAGGGCAGTTAGCTAGGACAAGGTCATTTAGGAGGGGAGCGAGGTTTAGGGATTTGAACGACCGTTGGACTAAGAACTTGGGGGGGGGGGAATTTGAGACGATGAATTTTGCGAACAAGGTAGATGACATGGTAATCACTAACAGGAGTAGGCCTGTTTGGATGACTCTGTGAGGATGGGGAGGCCAGAGCCCAGTTGATAAGGGAGTGGTTACCTGATTAAAGGTTTAGGCGGGTGGGCTCAGTGATGAGTTAGATTAAATTGAGGGCAGTGACATCCGTCCGGGTTTTGTTTACCTGTATAAAACACTTGGCTTTTGTAATAACTTGATGGAATATATTTACAGTCCTCTACATCTTGTCTCTTAAAATAAAAAGAAATAAAAAAAAAGTCAATGAGAATTGTCTGAAAACTAAGATGCAAAAAATAGCATCTGTGTGTGTGTGTGTGTGTGTGTGTGTGTGTGTGTGTGTGTGTGTGTATATATATTTACAATAAATTTGCTTAAAGGCAATACTAGTATCTTTTGGAAAATTGTCTGACTTGTGGTTACTAATTTTGAGTATAGTTCATGAAATAATGAGCTTGGTATTTATTTCATATAGTCCCCCATTATGCCTTATGCATAGCATATAAATCCAAATCATTCCAAGGCCATCGTGACATATAATAATACTGAGCAGCAAATCAGAGCTCTTTTCCTAATAAAAGGCTGCTGATATAATAAAGAATAAAGCCATAAATAAGGAACCAGTGGCTTATGGAAAAATCTACAGGGATTTGATTCTGCTTTTGTGGGGAAAATGAGGGCTTCTTACCGAGTAATGGTTATTTGGGTCTGGGAGCACTGAATATTTCTTCTATGATCATTCAGATTTTTATATAGTTTTAGTGCCAGAGGTGAGAGGTTTATGTTTTACAAAGTTTACACCTCTGGAACTAGATTGTTATATGTGGTTTACTGTATGGGTGAAAAACATCTGTAGAGGAACGATCATTGGAAAGGTAATCCAAGGAGGAAAATGCATGGATGGGGAAGTGGAGGGTCAAAGAAGGGAGAGATCTTTTCCTCATGGAAAACAGATGGTGATAAACATGTATATGGGTGGGGGAAGAGGGATGGCACGAGGCTGGAAGCTTATTATAGGTGCTAACCAGGACGGCTGTCTCAACTGTCCAAAATAAAGGGGGATTTTTTACGCTGACTAAATATGGTGACTGAAGCAAAGCTTATTATAGCCTCCCAAAATGTGAATGGGCTAAATCATCCAATCAAAAGATATAAGGTTTTGTCTTTATTAAAGAGACAGAAGCCGACCTTCATATTGTTACAAGAAACACATCTTAACAAGGAGGAGCATCAAAAATTAAGGAAATTTGGATTTGAACATGTCATTGCCTCCTCCTATGGAGAGAGGAAACGGAGAGGAATGGCTGTCCTGATTCCTCACTCTGCGCCATTCCAGCTAGTCTCCTCCTACTCTGACAAGGAGGGTAGACTGGCAATAGTAGTGGGGAAATATCAGGGAACTTTAACTCTGGCCAGCTTGTATTTACTACCTGGGACGGATGCTGAGACAGCTAGGATAGTGTTAGGAAAATAATGGAACAACAAAAGGGGTATTGATTATAGGGGGACTATAATTTAGTGCTAAGCGAAAAGGATACTACCAACCTAACCCCTCCCCGAGATGGACAGCGGTGCAAAATTTACACAGAAATATCTTAGGGAAATGGGTGGGTGGATGTATGGAGAAATTAAAACACAACCTAAACGGGAATATACACATTATTTGGCGCCACATAA
Source organism: Neoceratodus forsteri (assembly GCA_016271365.2). Taxonomy (NCBI): domain Eukaryota; kingdom Metazoa; phylum Chordata; order Ceratodontiformes; family Ceratodontidae; genus Neoceratodus; species Neoceratodus forsteri. Next base: position 45,146,851 of record CM057457.1, on the reverse strand, counting down.
AATATACACCCGAATAGACCTGTGCCACATCTATAAAGAACATGTACACTTCCTTGAGAAGGCTGAAATCCTGCCATTCATACCTTCAGATGATTCCCAGAATGTATTCTTACTTAAATGGACTGGGGAGAGAAAATCCACACTCTGGAGGTTTAATAATTACTTGCTTAACAAAAAAGAGTTCAAAGAATTGCTAGAGACTAGGATACCTCAGATTCTACAAGAGAATACCTCTCCTGAGGTGAGCCCCTCATTGCTATGGGATACATTAAAAACCGTATTGGGGGGGGGGCGCTGATGAGCAGCCAGCAGTAAAGACGTGGGTTCCCACTGCTCCTGACCCTGCATTAAATAAAACGTTATTTTCAACGGCATCCGACTGGGAAAACATACCAGAGTGGCAAGATTCAACGGTTTAGTCGGTATGGAGGAGTATTTACGTCCAACTCCCAGGAAAAGCCAGAGATCTGTGGCGAAAAATCAAGGAAAGAGGACGACAACACAGCCCTCAGAAGCCATGGGCTCGATTTCACTCTCCACGGCAGAAATGGTGGTGTTAGGCCGCGAGGTGTCCAAGCAGGTGTTCGAGGCGCTAGAAGAGAAGTGGAGTAAGCTCGAGGGCAAAATTGACGGTCGCCTGCAAAGTTTAGTGGAGCTAGTGGCTATGCAGGCAAAAAGAGTTAGAGAGGTGGAGGAGAGACTATCGAAACTGGAGGACGAGGTGAATCCTATGGCTGTTCAAGTGGCCAAATTAGAAAAGGAGCTGGCAGATATGACAGAGCTCCACGATTACCAAGAAGACTATGCAAGGCGCCTGAATCTTTGCCTCCGGGGGCTCCCAGAGGGAAAGGAAGGTCCTTTTGCATGGAAAAACTCCCATCTATGTTGGGCATGAAGCTGAAAAGGGGAAAGTTCAAATTGGAACGAGCCCACAGAGCAGTAGCAGTATGTCCACCAGCAGGGCAGCCCCCGAGACAAATCATCTTTAGGTTCCATAATTACCAGGACCGAGAAGAGATGCTTTGGGCTTATCGGGGAATGAAGGAGCTGAGATATGAGGGTGAGAGAATGTATCTCATGCAGGACTACTCCAATCGCATAATTAAAAAGAGAAGGGCTTTTAATCCCGTGATGGCACAACCGAGAGAGCTTAAAGTGGAGTGCTTTATGGTTTTCCCTGCAGTTTTGAAGGTGAAACATGAAGGGTCAACTTATTCATTTTGGGAGCTGGAGAGGGCAGTTGCTTTTGTGGAGGAGCTCAAAAAAAAAGGTGGGCTGAATGGAGCAAACTGGGAGGAGAAGTGAAGGAGGTACTCATGGGGACCGCGAGGAGTGTTTCAGCGTTGTTTGGAATTTAAACTGTTAAGAGTTGAATAACTGTAGATGCTTCATACTTGAGAGTTGGAGTGTGAATCTTTTCACAGCCCCTGTTATCGTGTTATTTTACTATATTTTTGGTACCCCTCTCTGCTGCCTTGCTGGAACGATTGTTGACCCAGGGACAGGCAGTGCAAGCAGAAGGCCTCCGAGTATTAAGCTGTGGACGATTAGCCGGAAGAGGCGCTACCAGGAAGAATGGACTGTGGGAACTCAGCACCTACGTGTAAAGGGACTTATAAATGACGAGGTGCCTGGTATATACTGGCGACAGAAGAAGCATCACGGAGATCTGGTAAGTGGGGGCCTGGGGGGCGGGCTGATGCTGTGTGAATTTCTAGGGTAGCGTCGGCGCCCCAGAGACCCCTACAATTTTGTTTTCAAGTAACCGCGTGTGCTCTGGATAAGGGGAATGAAAAGAATTGCCTACGGGTGGAATCCAGGTGGGGCGGGAGGGAGAGGGCTGGAAGGGGGTAGCCAGTCTCACAGTGGAAGTGATTTAAAAAGTTTAAGTATAAGCATTAGAGGGTTGCTATGTTAAAAGCAAAAGGAAATGTTACTCTGTTAAAAGTTTAAATTTTGGATGCCATGCGAATGTAGGCAGCAGGGGAGGGGTGGTAACAGGACGCCTGGGTAGCATTTGACGAGGGGCCATTCTAGGAGTTGGAATGGCAGGGATGCGATTTTTTTCTTAGCACTAGTAAAAGGAATAGGAGGGGCTATCTTTTGGGGGGGATGGAGGATGGAGGGGTTGGGGGTACGTGGGAAAAGGGGTTTGAAAATATCAAAGCTACAGAAATTCAGAATACACATAAGGAGCCAGAAGAACTGTGGGTCACCCTGGAAACAGGTAATGGGACAGCCATAAGAACTGGGGTTGTCTACAGGCCCCCAGACCAGAGGGAGGACATAGACACATTACTGTTAGAAGATATACAAAACATGACAGCTAAAGGGAGGTTCTGATAATGGGAGACTTCAACATGCCAGATACAGATTGGTCAATACCAGCAGGAACATCTGCAGAACTAGACTCATAGTGGATTCCCTGCAGGGGAGGGCCTCAAACAACTGGTACAGCAACCCACAAGAGACAGGGCTATCCTAGATCTAGTACTGACTAACAAAGAAGGGATCACAGATCTCCAGGTAGAAGGTCACCTGGGGCCAGTGACCATCACATGGTATGGTTCAATTTGGCTACTACATCTAAATCATCCCATTCCAAGGCAAAAATATGGGACTTCAGAGGAGCTGACTTTGATAAGATGGCCAACAGAGTTAAGCTAGCCCTGGCAAAAGAAACACAGGTGAGGAGGTACAGGCAAAGTGGGCAAGCATTAAGGATACAATACTTGAAGCAACATCCCATTGTGTTAGACAGAAAAGGAAGTGCAAAGAAGAAGGAAACCACTTGGTTCTCAAATATAGTAGCAGAAAAGGTCAGAGCCAAAAGGCTGGCCTTCAGAAAAATATAAGGGAACACAGGGATGAAGATAGGGAGGCATACCAAACTGCCCTAAGGGAAGCAGGTAAGGCAGTAAGGCAGGCAAAGTCCCAAACTGAGGAAACACTAGCACTAACAGTAAAAGAAGGTGACAAGACTTTCTATAGATACATTAGTGAAAGGAGAAAGTCCAGAGGGGTATTGCTAAGCTTAATGGAGAAAAGGGAGCATGTGAGGAGGAGGACCCTGTAAAGGCATCTATCCTAAATAGATACTTTTGCTCAGTATTTACTGAGAGAAGGTAGGGCAGGGCCCACAGCTCAGCATCATGGACACAGGGGAGGGAGGTGAGCACTACTCCCTTCACAAAAGAAAGGGTCCTACAAGAGCTTGCTAAGCTCAGGTGGATAAGGCAATGGGACCTGATGGCTACATCCCAGGGTACTTAAGGAGCTAAAGGAGGAACTAGCAGAGCCATTAGCAGAATTGTTTAGTGAGTCTCTGAGCACAGGAGAGGTCCCAGAAGACTGGAGAAAGGCTCATGTGATCCCACTCCACAAGAGTGGTAGCAGGGAGGAGCGGGGAACTACAGACCGGTCAGTCTTACCTCAGTAGTGGGCAAGATTATGGAGGCACTCCTTAAGGAAAGGATAGTGCAACACCTGGAATCCATAGGGGCACAGGATCCAAGACAGCATGGGTTTACAAAAGGAAGGTCCTGTCAAACTAATCTCATAGATTTCTTTGACTGGGTAACCAGAGTGGTGGACCAAGGGGGAGCAGTTGATGTCGCCTACCTTGACTTCAGCAAAGCTTTTGACACTGTTCCACATAGAAGATTGATAAATAAGCTAGGTAGGCTCGGGTCAGAAGTTGGTCAACTGGGTGGCAAACTGGTTGACTGGCAGAAAACAGAGAGTGGTGGTAAATGGTATACAGTCAGAAGAGATGCAAGTCACAAGTGGGTACCTCAGGGATCAGTCCTGGGGCCAGTCCTATTCAACATCTTCATTAGTGACCCGCAGATGGACTAGAGGGTAAGGCTTGTCTGTTTGCAGATGACACCAAGATCTGCAACAGAGTAGATGATCCAGATGGGGTGGGCAGAATGAGAAGAGATCTGGATAAACTAGCAGAATGGTCAGAAGAGTGGCAACTGGGATTTAATGCAAAGAAGTGCAAAATCATGCACATAGGGAAGAGAAACCCTGAAGCCACTTATAGGCTGGGAGGGAGTTGCTAGCAGTCACAAGGAAGAAAGAGACTTGGGCATCATCATCACTGATGACCTAAAATCATCCAAGCAGACCTCTATAGCAGAGGTAAGGCTGGGGGGTGTTAGGTGTATTAGTAGGGGCATCACAAGTCGTAGAGGGAGGTAATAATCCTCTGTACAAGATACTGGTTAGGCCCCATCTGGAGTATCATGCGGCAGTATTGAGGCCACCTTCTGTAGGACATTAACTGAATTGAGGCAGTCCAGAGAAGGGCAAACAAATGGTGCAGGGACTGCATCAGAAGACATATAAGGACAGATTAACGGAGCTCAATATGTATACCCTTGAGCAAAGGAGGGAGAGAGGTGATATGATCGAGACATTTAAACACCTTAAGGGCATAAACAAGGTGAAAGAGTCTAACATGTTTAAATATAAGAAAAATAGCAGGACAAGAGGACACAGCATGAGATTAGAGGGAGGCCGATTAAGGGGAATGTGAGGAAATTCTTTTCACAGAAAGGGTGGTAGATGCATGGAATGGCTTACCACAAGAAGTGGTGGCTATGAATACAGTGCAGGGCTTCAAACAGGCATGGGATAGGCATAAGGGAGCAATACAAATGACTATGAATAGATAGGTCACTGACAGAGCAAAGGCCGATGGTACATTTATAAGGTAGAAAAAGAAATGGGCAGACTGGATGGGCCTTGCGGTCCTTATCTGCCGTCAACTTCTATGTTTCTATGTTTCTATGTTTCTATGTTTCTATGTTGTCAAGGTTTAGTTTTTGTACTTGTGTTATAAAAATGGAAAGTCTCTCATCTTTCTTAACAGAAAAATGTAAAATGTATGGAAGTGACTTAATAAATGACTGTCATCCTGGCTGGTGGGGGAAAGGGATTAAAGGGATGGCGGCAGTGAGGACGGAGGGAAAAGTGTCCTGGTCCAATGGCTAACCAAAAAAAACACTAGGAATCACTTTGTGGAACGTGAAGGGGATCTCATATCCGGTAAAGCACACAGGTATTTTGACGGCTTTATGCCGACAGGACACTCAGGTAGCCCTCTTACAAGAAATGCACTTAACCAGCCAAGAACATCGAAAATTGGAAAGAGGGTGGGTAGGTAAATGTTATGCATCATCATATAACTGGCATAAAAGAGGGGTGGCGGAGTTGATTGGTAAAACAATTCCATTCTCCTGTACAAGGGTAATTAAAGACCATGGGGAGGGGTAGATACATTTTTGTGGAAGGAATGTTGTTGGAGGAGAAGGTTACCTTCGGGAGTGTGTATGCCCCTTCGGTCTTTAACCCGGCCTTCTATCAGGAGGTGCTGGATGTTTTGATTAGGGAGCAATTGAAAGGGTTGATCATGGGTGGGGATTTTAATGCAGTAATGCAGGGGGAGCTAGACCACTCGGGGGAGGGGGAGGTGCAAGCATGGAGGGAGGTTGAAGCACTGGCAGGAGGGGATGATAGACTTAGACATGATTGACTGTTGGCGAGCATTGCACCCAGCAGAGGAGGAATTCACGTTTTACTCAAACCCAAACCCACATAAAGCTTGGTCCAGGATAAATTATATGTATATCCCATGACCTTGGTTGAGCAGGGTATATAAAATTAATCATGGTTCCATTCTCCTATCGGACCATGCTATGGTCCAGATGGTGCTGGAACTGAAAGAACAGAAAGAGGGGCCCCCACCCTGGAAGTTCCCAAGGTACTTGTTGGGGAAAAAGGAGTTTATAGAATACCTTAAGCAACAGTGGCAATTGTATAAGGAGACTAACGAGGACTCAGTGGAATCCCCGGGTATATACTGGGAGGCTAGGAAAGCCTTTATAACATACATGTGATATGTCTAACTTGCTTAAGAGGGAGATTTGGGTCAAATTAGGAGGGAGACTGGCCTGCCAACTTGCTTAAGAGAGAGATTTGGGTCAAATTAGGAGGGAGATTGGCCTGCTAGTATGGAGATGCCGTAACATTGTTAGTTTGTCCTTAAAAAATAAGAAAAAAGTAATTACAAAAATGTAATGTATTTCATTTTGTCAAGAATAAGCACTAAAAAGAATAAACAACTAGTTATATAAAGTTATCATATACATGGTTCATCACTGATTTAATTTTTATGTGTTTTATCTGCCCAAAAAATATGGATAATGTGGACAGAATTTTACTTAAGCAGGAGATTTTGTTTCCCAGGAGGAGGAGGGAGGAGTTTAGTCAAAAAAACAGGAGTCTCCTGTGTAAAGAGGGAGATATCACATGTGTTGGGGCTATTAGATTCGTGGCCCAATATAAAAAAAAGAAAGAAGCCACATGGGTGGAGTTAGAGGAAGAGGTCAAGAGGTGGGAAAGGGCGGTCGTGGATAGGCTAACAGAGGAGAAGGTCCAGAATTTGAAGGCCGCAAGGGAGGCATTGAATGCATTTCTCCTGGGGGAGGCAAGAATGGCAGGGATGCTAGCCAGAAGTCGCCTATTTGAATGGGGGACCAGATCTGGCCCGTTAATGGTCCGGTTAATAAAGGACAAACGTGTATATACAAGCATAGCCGGAGTTAAGGACAAGGACGGGAAATTATTAAGGGACAAAGATTTAATAAGGACCAGATTTTAGCAATTTTATCAGCAGCTGTATCAGGCGGAGTGTTCTGGCACTGGAGACAGAATAAAACAATTCTTGGGTGGAGTTAAAATCCCTCATGTAACAGATCAACAATGAAGGCTGCTGGGGGAGGAGATCACTCAATCAGAAGTTAGGCAGGCAATACAATGCCTGAAACAAGGGAAGGCCAGTGGACCGGATGGGTTTCCCATAGAATTTTATAAAATATTAAAGGGACAGGTAGTGGATCCCCTGTGTCGGGTATTCTCTGAGGCCAAGGGAGGTGGGGACCTTCCGATATCATTCAGAGAAGCAGTCATTTGCTTGGTCCCAAAACCAGGGAAGGATGGGCAGGAGTGCTCTTCATACTGGCCAATTTCCTTATTAAATTGTGACGCCAAAATACTGGCAAAGGTTTTGGCTGGGAGGCTGGACCGGGTCCTCCCAGGCTTGGTGCATCCGGACCAAACTGGTTTTGTTACTGGGAGAAGCTCATACCATAATATGAAGAAACTTCTTAATGTGGTGTGGAGAGCTTCTCACGGTCAAAAAAACATAGCAGTTCTAACAATGGATGCCGAGAAGGCATTTGACCGTATAGAATGGGAATACCTGTTTGAAGCTCTCCGTGGATGTGGACTTGGGGAGGGATTTATAGGGTTGGTAGAGAGTCTGTACAAAGCCCCAGAAGCAAGGGTTTTAGTAAATGGAAGCCTAACTAAAAAAGTCACCTCCACAGGGGTACTAGACAGGGTGCTTCTATCGCCGCTTTTATTTGCATTGGCCATAGAACCTTGGCGATAGCAATTAGAAGCCTGGCGGAAATTAAAGGAGTAGTGGGGGGTCGGGGAGAGAACGTAAGGTCACATTATATGCAGACGACATGCTGTTATATGTTCAAGACCCGGCCAGATCTGTTCCCCCATTACTGGCAATCATGAAGCAATTTGTGGCATTTTCTGGGTATAAGATAAACATTCATAAGTCGGAAATAATGTTGTGGGGGGAATTGAGAAAGAATTTTGAGATACAGCTTGGGGCCTTAAGAAGGCAAAGATGGAATTTACATATCTGGGGATTCGCGTTGACCATGAGCTAGGGCAATTATATAAGTTAAACTTTGCCCCATGGTACAAAATATAGAAGAGGAGCTGAGGCGATGGAGAGATTTACCTATATCATGGCTAGGACGCATAAACCTGATAAAAATGAACACCCTACCTAAGATCTTGTACCTGATGCAAATGCTGCCAATGGGTTTAAATAGGAAAGACCTGAAGAGAGTCGATAAGGCCTTTGCCGGATTTATATGGAGAGGGAAAAGGCCGAGAGCGAGTCTCTGCAGACTGCGGGCAGATGGGGAAGGGGGGGGGTCTAAACATGCCTGACTTAAGGAACTATGCCTTGGCCATGCATTACAGAATCCTGGGGGACTGGGTGAACAGGCCACCAGAAGCTGGATGGCTAGATCTGGAGGAAGAAGGGAAGCGGGTGAGGATCTCGGCTCTCCTGAGAAGAGGAGGGAAGAAAGTGTATAAGAGGCAGGGGAAACCAAACCTGCTAGTAATTTCAGTACTGGAGGGTTAGGAGCAGTTGTTGAAATGGGTGGGGATAAAACCGGGGGAAGAGACATTAATACTCCCACTGAAGGGAAATCTGGGATTTATAGCAGGTCTAGAGGATGCAGGGTTTCTGCTATGGGAAGAGTGGGGAGTTAAATGTGTAAAGGACCTATGGAAACAGGGAAAGTTGATGTTGGGAGAAGAGATTGGTGAACGCATGGGGTCAGGTATGTTTAGAATTTTTCAGGCAAGAAATTATGCTAAAACAATAGGGAAAAGCCGAATAGTGGATTCTCCTTTAGAACAAGTCGAACATATGGTCCTCAGTACAAGGGGGAAGGAGAGGGGTATAATAGGAAGGGCGGCAAGAATGGGGCGGCAGTATATGCCTGATCTTACTTGTAAGACCAGGAGACTGTTGAGCAGGGACTTACAGAGGGAGATACCAGCCCAGAGTTGAGAGTTATTGTTGCAAATGCATAAGGGAGTACTAGCCTGTAATAAGTACCAGGAGTCCTACTGTAAATTTCTACACAGACTTTAGTGCCCACCAAGTATGGTGCATAAATTCTGCCCCGAGATTTCCTCCCTTTGTGGAAGGTGTAAGAAAGAGGAGGGTACATACATACATTGCTTTTGGGGGTGCCCATCCCTGAGAAAGTTCTGGATAGGGGTGGCTGAGGAAGTAGGTAGAGTGTGGGGTAGGCAGGTGGAGAGAAGCCCAACTGTGATGTTGTTTGGGGTGGATGACTCAGAGGAGGAGGACTGGAGACCCCTCCCACGGTGGGTGCGGATTCTGGTTGTTTTAGCCGGACAGTGTATTTTAAACACTAGGGTCTCAAATGAGACCCCAACTATTCAGCAGTGGAAAAACCTGTGTCTGCGAGCCCTAGGGATGGAAAAGTTATACTATGGGGCAAAAAATAGGGAGGACCAGTTCTGGAGGGTCTGGGGAACGTTTCTGTCCTCGTCACCCCCGGGAGATGGAGGCAATGGGGAAGGGGTTGCAAGGATAAAAGAGGGCAGTCGAGGAAGGGGGGAGAGAAGGGGATTGGGCCGGAATGGCGAGAGAGAACACATTGGGAAGGATAAGGTAGAGGGAGTGTAGATGAGAGACAAGATGAGCTGTTTTCTTTTACTTTTTTTGCTAGGATTTATTAGTTTGTATAATTAGTCGGGGCTTCTGTTTTTCTTTGTTTGGAGGGGTGGCATAATTGGGAGTAGGGTCTGGGGAGGGAAAAGGCAACTTAATAAATTGGAATGAGAAGGAGATATTAAAAGGGTATTGATATAATAATGTACTAAGATTAAAGTTGCTATTGCGTTTTATGTATAAGTATGTTTTTTTTATTATGTGTAAGTAAGTTTTTACCTTTATGACTGGAAAACTCAATAAACATATGATGCAAAAAAAAAAAACTTATTGAGGTGAGATATTATTAGTTATGCCGCATGGCATAAAAAGCAGCAGATTGAACAGCTGGACAAACTGCAGACTCAATATAAAGAATTGCAGACACAACATATGTCAGGAGATGCCACTGTCCTCCCTTTAATGGAAATCACTAGACAAAAAATTCAGCAGATACTCCAGGTTAAGACAGAACAGGCTTTGCAATGTATTAGGCAGAGGTATTATGAGGGAGAGCCTCAAGCCACTCGTATCTTAGCACATAGGCTGAGGAAACATATACTACAGAATACAATTACACATATTATCTCACCCCCAAAAAGAAACATTTTAAAACAGCCAACTGAGATCCTGGAGGCATTCAAAACCCACTATACCTCCCTTTACACCCTGGAGACCACATAGCAACCCCAAAAGGGAACTGAGTTCCTGGCGAAGTTGGAACTGCCTCAGACTGCCCAGACTGAGATGGAGTGACTGACAGTCCCAATAACATGAGGGGAATGGGAGGTGGCAATAAAACATTTAAAGACGGGGAAATCGCCCGGCCCGGATGGGTACACGGGTGAATTTTACAAACATTTTAAGGACTTACTTATTCCCCCCAGGGAGAGTAGCCTGGGAGATCTTAGAGGGTGAGTCCATCCCACCAACATGGGATTATGCAATAATCTCAAGCATACTTAAACCAGGGAAGGATCCTGGTCAATGTGGTTCATATCGTCCCATATCCGTGCTGAACACCGATTATAAGATATTTACATATTTTATAACCAGAAGGTTAGAAATAATTTTACCCAAACTAATCAATCTGGATCAATGTGGTTTTATTGTACAGAGGCAGACACAAGATAATGTGAAGCGAACACTTCACCTCCTGCACCACGCTACCCGGTCGAAGTCCCCTTTTTTGTTATTAAGCCTGGATGCGGAGAAGGCCTTCAACCGGGTGGCGTGGCCATTCTTGTTGGAGACCCTTAACAAGTTTGGATTCTCCGAAAAGTTTCAACAATTGATAAAGGCTATATATAAACAACCCAAAGCTTGTATTAAGATTAACGGGAACATTGCCCCGCCGATTTCACTGCATAGAGGGACGAGACAGGGATGCCCACGGTCTCCCCTATTATTCGCACTATACCTGGAACCTCTGGCCTAGGCTCTGCATCAGGCGAAAGATGTACGGGGGATAGAGGTGGGGAGGGGGCACCACAAGCTTGCACTCTGTGCGGATGACCTGTTGATATACCTTGCGTCTCCTGAACAGACTTTGCCACATCTATGGTCGCTGCTACAGGACTTTGGGGAGACAGCAGGATACAGAGTCAATACCAGCAAGACAGAGGTTATCCAAATAAACTATTCTCCCACGGCTATAACAAAACAGAGTTTCCCCTTTAGATGGGGGGTTACCCATCTGAAATATTTAGGGATACAGCTTGCACTAGAGCCAGGACTACTATATAGTCTAAATTATAACCAGATGTTGATCCAGGTAACATCAGACCTAGAATGTCGGAATATGGTTCCATTGTCACTAATACAAAGGGTAGAGGCTATAAGAATCAATATTCTACCAAGGTTTTTATACTTGGCCTGCTGTTTACCCATTGCACCCCCTCCATCTTTCTTCAAAGAAATAAACAAAAGAATCTCTAGATATATGTGGAATTCACATCCACCTAGAGTGAAATATCGGACACTGCAGCTTCCCTCTAAGGAGGGGGGTCAAGCCCTACCTTGTCTATATAAATACTACTTAACTGCACAACTCAGAGTAATTTTTTTGTGGCTCCATAGAAACTATGTGGCGAAGTGGTGTGAGCTGGAAAAAAGAGAGGCAGATCTATTTAACCTAGATAGAATCCTTCTAAGCCAGCCACCAATCCCAATAGACCAGATTACAGATAACCCATATACAAAAAATACGCTGTCCAGCTGTCAAACTTTGTGGACTTCAAACAGACCGCCCCATGTAAATATTTGCTCTACTCCCTTCCAAATGTGCAAACTTTTCAACCAGCTAGGCTAGATCATAGTTGTAGTACCTGGGCAAGGATGGGGATACAGATTATATTGCATTTTTTCCAGAAAGGAGAGATAATGACCTTTGAGGAAATGGTAGGGGTATATGGTCTGTTGCCTAGAGACAGATTTAGATACATGCAAGCAGTGGCATATATTAAAACATTTCCCGCTTTCCTAACACCAGGGAAGGAGAATCCATCCTTTTTAGAGATTTTTAAAGGGGCCTTACAGGGAACAGCTCCACTGCAACACATGATCTCATACTTATATGAGGCTCTATTGCAAATATATAAGCATGATTTAAATAAAATTAAGCTATCCTGGGAGAAAGACCTGGGGTTGCAGCTGAACACCACAGAGTGGAGTACATGTGTGAAATATCTGAGAGTGGGCAAGGGATCATATCAGTGGAAAGAGTTCACTTGGAAAAATATGATTAGATTTTTTAAGGTTCCGGCAATCCAGGCAAAATATAACACAAGTCTAACAGCAGCATGTTGGAGAGGCTGTGGACAGATCCCACCTCTCCTGGTCATATTTTCTGGGCATGTAAGAATATTAAGCCCTTTATAAATAGTTTAGAAATAGCCTTGGGGGATCTGATGGGAACAACAATTCAACTAACGGAGAAAATGTATTTTTTCTATATCTTAGAGAGAGGGCAAAGTAAGATGCCTAATAGGAAATTAATACAAGTTTGCCTAGTACCTGCTAAGAAAGCAATAACTAAAAGATGGTTAGACCAGAGAGCCCCCCACGATCAGGGAATGGCAGGATTTGGTATTCCAAATATACAAGATGGAGAAACTCACAGCCATAATAAATAGACGCAGAGAGAAATTCGAAATACAATGGCAAAGGTGGGTGATATATATCATGTCACACAGAGATGATTTTGTACCATGAGGGATTAGAGACCTATTGAGTAGAAGAATCAAACCTTTCTTCCCTATCAAAATGTACTGTATTACCTGCAACAATTGTATGAAATAATTGACCCAATGTACTGTCTTGTGTCATGTTATGTATTTGTATGTATATGTCCATTTATGTGGAAAAAGAAAATTGGAAAATAAATAGTTTAAAAAAAAAAAAGATCATGGATATGTTGTTCATCCACACTTATTGGCATGTCCCCTTTCCCTTTTAGGATCACCGGAAGTCTTCAATCTGGCTTCTCCCACCCACTCAGGTGGTATAACCCTCGGCTCTGCCCATTGATGCCAGATCTTCCTTTCCGCTGGAAGATTCAGGTTGCCTCCTTCGTTCCTTCATTTTGTAGGCCCTGGCTTCTAAACCTTTGGTTATTCTGAAACTTCGTCTAGTTCGCATTAGCGACCGCGACTCCTCTGCTTTGATTATGGAAGACTAGTCTTCCCCTGTATTTCACCGGTGTTCGTGCAGCCAGAAAATGTCACGCACTGATCCTCACACTGCGTGCGTATACTGCTTGGGTGTCGGCCATGACACCTCAAAGTGCGACTTCTACCTTGCATTTCACCCTAACGTCCTCGACTGCCATCTCGCACCCCTGAATTTGGGGAGTTTGGAAAAACAGAACCCTCCAGTAAAATCAAAGGAGGCTTGGTGGGTGGTTTCTGCGGCTGCAGGATCCACCGAGCAGTTGGAACGTATGCAAGCATTTGAGGAGGAAGCGGCTCGGGCTGCAGAATCTTCCTCTTGGAGCTTTTTCATTCCGCTCAACCTGGGCTCCACCTTCTCTGGTTCTTTCCGAGAGTTATGCCAGTCTCTCCTAATTAAGGGAGAGGGTCCTGCAGGCATGCACTCCTTTCAGTCCTGTAAGCGGGAAAAGGACCTGGGATCGTCTTCGTCTTGGCGAAGATGTTCTTGGGATCGGGAGAGATCTCTGTCCCAGGAACCAGCAGTCTTGGCTTCGGTCGAAATTGCCTCTTTGGCCGCTGACTTCTCGGCCTTGCCTTCTGGCCAGTCGACTGAAGTGTTGATCGACTAAGTCGAAATAGTCATCAACCCGATCGACCCATTGTCGCCGACTCTGGTCGCCGAGTCTCTTAATCAGACTCTGGTCCTTTCTTTCCCCGACGAGGAGACCCAGCCCGCTGGGAATCCCATCAAGGACGTGGTCCCCGACCCTGGGAAATCACCGGTCCCGCTGGTGTCTCCTGAGCGACCAAATCGGCCATCTGATGTCGGTCGAGTTCGAGACCCCTCGACCGAGAGGCCAAGGAAGAGCCACAAGCGCTGGAAAAAGAGGTGACACCATTGGTCGTCCTCGGATGAGGAGAGGCCCGCAGAAACTCCGGCCACGAGGACCTTGTGGCAACAGCTGATTTTGTCCGGCACAAGCCACCCCAGCTCCTTCCCCGCCATTAGTTGGCTTTCACCTCCCAGGCTCAAGCAGTTTCCTTTGGAGCCGATTAAGACGGTCCCCCCCCCCCCGGCACGCGGGTCGCAAAACCTCCAGTTCGGCCTATACCGGTCTCTCCACTGATTGTGGTGGAACTGCCGCCCAAGCAGCCTGTGGAAGGGGCTCCTTCTAAGGGAGATAGTCCAGACACCGGGCTTCCCCATCGTCTTTATGTCACTGTCACCCTGGATCACCCTCGGCGGGTCAAAGGTGACATAGGCGGTAGACTGCTGTATCCGGATTCCTCTGATTTGGATGAGACTAGCCTATATTCTCATCCTGGGGATGACAAATCTGCTGGTGGGATAGAGATGGAGGAAGGTCCTTCATCTTTTCAGGGCATTCTTCGCCTCATCTGAGTCTACAGGGATGCCTCTGGAACCGATCCAGAAAAAGGCGGAGTACCCTCTCACGGACATCTTCAAGAGAGGGGATACCCTGACGAACGCCTTTCCAGTGGCCGAGGCCATAGTTGGCCTGGCTGTAGAACTTCGGCGGCGCCCTGCCTCTTGTCCAGCTCCATCTGCCCGCATGGCCCGCAAGTATGCTATGCCCATGGGGTCCCTTGCAGGGTTCACAGAGTACCCTTCGGCCAAGAGCCTGGTGACCGTCTCTGTGTTCAGGCATACTTGCAGTTCTGCTGACACTGACCGACCTCCAGAGAAGGAATCCAAAAACTTGGATTATTCGACTCAAAATATCTATGCGGCCTCATCTTTAGGCCTCCGTCAGGCAAGTTCGGCCTTCATCATGGCACACTTCTCCCATGCCCTCTTGGGGTCTTTGAATGAAGTCCTCCCACACCTCCCCGCGGATATGCAGACCACAATCAAGCAAGTCTGGGATCAGGGCCAGGCTGTTGCCAAACAGCAGCTTCAGACAGCCCTGCACATTGGGGATTCTTGTGCCCGCTCGATGGCAGCCTTAGTTGCCTCTCGTCACAGGGCTTGGCTGAGACTCTCCTCTTTCCTGGCAGATACTCAGCACAAACTAGCTGATGTGCCTTTCCTGGGCACCGACCTTTTCAGCCCAGGTGTGTCTGGTCACCTTCAGCATATTGAGCAGTCCAACGCCACCTTGGCCGCTACTTCTGCTGAAGGTTCTTCAAGTAAGAAGCAGCAGAAGAAGAGAAGAAGCCTTTTCGGTACTCTTCTCCTGCGGCCCAGCAACCCTGCTTTCAAGGAGGGCAGCAGCAGGATCAAGCTTGGTGCCCCCGGCCCAAGCCCAGGCCCTCCCAGGTCCGTAAAGGAGGCCGAGGTTCAGGTCCTGGATCCTTCTCCTCCTCCTCCTCCAAGCCTGCTCAGTGACAGGGCAGGTGCTGCCATCCCCTCTCCCATCATGCCAGCTCTGGGTCCTCCTGTGGGGAGCTGGCTCCACCTCTTCCTTTCCGCCTGGTCTGCTATCACCACGGACAGGTGGGTTTTGCAGGTGGTTGGTCAGGGACTGCCTCTGGAATTCGAGCAGCACCCTCCAAGCCAATCCCGTGCCCCTCGGGAGGAAACCGTATCCATCCTTACTCAGTCAGCTCTCCAGGACGACATCGCTCAGCTCCCCCTGATGGAGGTAGTAGTTCCAGTGGCGGATTCTCCAGCAGACTCAGGCTTTGTCTCCAGGTACTTCCCAGTGCCCAAGTGGACAGGGGGCTGGTGCCCCATTCTAGATCTGCATGACCTGAATAAGTATCTCAGGTCACGCACCTTTCAGATGGTCACTCTGTCCCAGATCATACCATCCTTGGAGTGAAACATGTGGTTCTGATCACTGGATCTGCAGGACGCGTTCTTTCATGTCTCAATCTGTCCGTCTCATTGTCAGTTCCTCCGCTTCAGAGCCAAAGGGACCCTATACGAGTTCCGAGGCATGCCGTTCGGCCTGTAATGAGCCCCATGAGTCTTCACCAAATGCATCGCAGTGGTGGCAGCCCATATCGGGGGGGGGGTGTTCAGAATTTACCCCTCAGATCCACTTGTAAGTGTCTCAGGGTCCCTTTTTTGTTTTAAAGAAAACAGATTCAAATCGAAACTGACTCCGTATAAACAATTTATTGATGACATTTTAATTATATGGAATGGAACCATACAAGAAGCACAGGAGTTTCATGAATATCTAGAATCTGTAAATCATAACTTGTCTTTCACAATGGAAATTAATTCTGAGATAATCAGTTTTTTGGATTTAAAAATAATAAAAGAAAACGGGAAAATTATAACAGATCTCTACAGAAAAGAAACATCAACCAATACTATCCTAAATGCCAAAAGTTTTCACCCAAAAAAACTTGGACAGCATTCCTTACAGCCAAATGTTGAGAATAAAACACAATAGTGGTACCAAAGAAAAATATGACAACAATATTGCAGATCTAACCCAAAGATTTAAACAAAGAGGTTACACAGATTCAGTTTTGAAAATGTCTATAAAGAAAAATGTGATTCTAGAGACAGAACAGTTCTGTTACAGAATAAAACTGATACTGAAACAAGAAGTGAATCAAAAGTTTTGGAAAAATTAAACGTGATTTTATCTAATTGGAACATCTTACAAACAAATGAATTGGGGCAACAGATTTTTCACAATAAACTTTGGGTGACAGCTAAAAAAACCACTACTATAGGAAATAAAATAATCAGAACTCAACACTGGACATCAGAAAACAAAACCATGACCTGGCTTAAAAGTGAGATAAAAGGCTTTTTTCCATGTGGCAGCTGTGTTCATTGTAACAATGGACAAAAAATGAAATGTATAAAAAGCACATGGGATAAGGAATATGCTATAAAAGATTTCATTACTCGTAGATCAGAATATGTGGTATACTGTATCATTTGCCCCTGTTCACTGTATTACATTGGTGAAACAACCAGAGCATTAAAGCAACGCATATCTGAACACAAAAGTAACATCAGAAGAGGAGATATCGGGTCACCATTAGCAAGACATTTCACTGAACACCATCACCCTATATCGAGTTTAAGATTTTTTGGATTGGAAAAAGTAACAGGCATCCGCGTGGAGGAAACGGGGAAATGGTTTTATTATGAAAAGAAGCTTGGTGGATATACACATGAAGGACCTATACACATAGATATGGACTCAATGAAGATTTTATTTGGTCCACCTTCAATTAAATATATCTTTACTAAATCAATTTGTTACATCAAAACATTGTATACTGATTTAGCCACAGAAAAAACATAGAAATTGAAATAGTCACCTTTTGTTTAACATTTTGTTCTATTATCATTGTGGGATGTATATACATCTTCAAAATTAATCTTTAAACCTCCCTCCCTCCCTTCCCCATTTCACTTCCTCCCTACCTTTTGAAATATAGTATCCTGCTTGTCCCTTTTAGTTTATGCCCTTCCCTATTAATATTGACTACAGCACACTATTTTGCTTTATTTCGTCTGTAGAATCCATTACCATCTGAATTCATCAGGATTATTAGTTACATTTCTCTAGTCCCTCTAAGATATTCCACTTTAATAATAGAAATGTATAAATCTTATCATTTTGTGATTAGTACGAGTTTTATGTCAAAGAAGATTTTTATTCTTGTGATTCGAATTATAAGACAAACATCGGCCTTGTCAGAAGACCATAAGACATCTAAAAAGTACATCTGCAGATTTTGGGGTTCGTGTGGTCTATGCGATCAGTATTAATTTCATACCAACGCAGGCTTTTATTCCAGTGACCAGCATTAAAAGATAAACAGCAGTCTTGTTAAAAGTTTAAAAGTTTATTAGATATTTAAAAGCAAGCCAGAGATTTTGGGGTCAAATGGTCAAAGTTGTTTTTAGTTTAACATTCATAGGCATGCAGGCAATGATTAAACTCGTTTAAAACCTTCAAGAAGGGGACTTAATGGAGTTGATTTCATCCATTAAGTTTCACAAATGACTGGGCCGCACAGGTGACATCATTCATGACGTCAACACGCCGACAGGTGTGTATTTGTTAGGCCCGGCCCTTCTTGTTCATCTAAAAGGTGAATGCAGTTCACTACATTGTTTGCTAGCATGTAATGGTGCCGGAAGCAATAGCGCGTTTTTTGGTCTTTTTGGATTAAAACAAGGAAAGTTTTCCAAATCACAAACCCAGGTAAAACAACTACGTACTCTGAATGTTTTTGCCGAGTTAAATTTTGAATTTTCACTAGGAGCGATTTTGTAAAACAAAACTTTCTCTTTCATAGCATCCAGTGAGTACCTACATGAGACGTTCCAAGTTCTCAAGATAAAATTAAAACGCTTTGGGACACAAAGTACGTTAAATGTAGAACTACAACTAAACACTTCTAGATCTATAGCCGAAATGTATAACTAATCTAAGGTTTTATTGTCACTTTTCTGACAGAAAAAAGATTCCAAGGACATTTTAACTAGTAAAGAGAGAGCGTTCCACAGCACGCTAACCAGAATTAGAATACAATACAAATAGGTCCAAAGGCAGGTTTGTTCCACCTGAACACAAATAATATAAACTATTCACATTTAAACTTTATCTTTCATATTATGAATTAATTATGACATCAGTATAATTTCATTTGTTTTTTATTTAGAACAGTGTTAAATAAAGCTCCAAGTCTGATGAAGGAACAAAATTAAAGTTCTGAAACGTTACTTATCGGAAATATTTTCAGAAGCATGTGAACTTGAAATTTTGGATTTATAAAAAGGAAACACAGAATTAAGTGGAACTTGAATACTTAAATAAAGGATATTAAGATATGAAGCACATTTGTTTGGGTAGAGTGAGACTCATTTTTTGAACAGTCAGAATTTACCCCTACCTCGATGATTAGCTCTTAGCAGGTCCCACCCAGCAGGAGGTGGAGAGGTCCAGGGACCTGGTCCTCCAGACCTGCTCCCAACTCAGCTTCTTGATCAACAAGGCCAAGTCGGAACTCATGCCTTCTCAGGTGATGTGCTTCATTGGGGCAGAGCTCGACTCTCATCAAGCCAGAGCTGTGCTCCTGGTAGACAGGGTGGAGGTTCACTCCTCCTTTGCCCAATCATTTCTGGTTGGGCAATTGCGCCCTGCCTGGGACTTTCTACACCTTCTAGGTTACATGGCGGCATGCACCTCCATTGTCTGTTGGGCCCGGTGGCACATGCGCCCCTCCAATGGGAGCTGACCGCACAGTGGACTCAGGGCAACGGTCATTTCGACCAGCTGATCACTGTGACCCAGAAGATGTGGGTCGCTCTCCAATGGTGGACCGCCCCAGACTAGTTGCAGGAAGGGATCCCATTTGTCCGCCCCGAGCAGACGGTTGTCCTCTCAACCGATGCCTCTGTCATGGGCTGGGGAGCCCACATGGGGGACAAAAGGGCCCATGGGTTCTGGACCCCCAAGGAGTCCCAATACCACATCAACCTGTTGGAGCTCAGAGCAGTCAGACTGGCACTGTCAGCTTTCACCCTTCAGCTCCGGGGTCAAGTGGTTCAAGTCCAGACAGACAATACCACGACCATGTACTACCTCAATAAACAGGGCGGCACGCACTCCCATCTGCTTTGCAGGGAGGCACTCCATATCTGGACCCTCGTCAGCCATCTGGAGGCAGATCTCCTAGCCATTCATAGGGCAGGAGCCTCGAACCATCTGGCGGATGCTGTCAACCACTTAGGCAAGACATCCCACGAGTGGTCTCTCCATCCAGAGGTAGCTTATAGCCTGTTCTCCCACTGGGGCAATCCGATGGTGGACCCGGTTTGCTTCCAGGGAAAACACCAAGCTGATGCTGTTTCGTGCCCGCCCCCTCCCCAAGCAGGGCTCGCTGCAGGAGGATGCCTTCTCGAGGCCGTGGACCCCAGGTCTCCTACGCCTTCCCTCTATTTCCCTTAATTCACAAGGTGCTCCTCAAGGTGAGGTGGAACAAGGCGAAGATCATTCTGGTAGCCCCAGACTGGCCGCGCCAGTTCTGGTATCCAGATCTCCTCAGCCTCAGCTGCAGGCCCCTGGAGCGACTTCCAGCACAACCGGACCTTTTCTCTCTCAATCAGGGGAAAGGTATACCATCTGGACCTTCACACCCTGCACCTCACAGCCTGGTTCCTGAGCGGGCTAGAGCTCCAGGCTTTGGGTCTTTCCAAGGCTGTCCTCATCGTGGTGGAGGCATCCAGAAAGGAATTGACCAGGAAATGTTATGCCTTCAAATGGAAAAGATTTTCCATTTGGTGTCAGGGCAAGGGCCTGGACCCTCTGTCCGGTGGCTAGCATTCTCGACTACCTTTGGTCTTTGTCCAAAGGGGGTCTTCAGTCATCAACCCTTATGGTGCACCTGGAAGCCATCTCTGCTTACTGGGCGCGGGCCAGTTGGCAGACGTTGGCGCAGGAGACAGTGGTCAGTTGCTTTTTCAAAGGCCTGTATCACATATCCCCTCTAGTGCATGAACCTCCACCTCAATGGGATCTACTGCTGATACTGGCAAAGCTCATGGGCAAGCTATTCTAACTAATGCACAAGTGTGCGTTGTCACACTTGTCATGGAAGACGGCCTTCCTGGTGGCTATCACGTCTGCAAGAAGGACAGGTATGCTCCAGGCGCTTCCGGTGGACTCCCCTATCTGGTCTTCCACAGGGACAAGGATGTCCTACACCCCCACCTGAAATGCCTTCCGAAGGTGATGTCAGAGTTTCACCTTAACCAGGTGTTAACTCTGCCAGTATACTACCATAATTACACCTTGGAGGACAAATATAGGCTCCATACCTTGGACCTGAGATGAGCCCTCTCCTATTACAAGGAGAGGATGGTGGAAATTTGGGGAGAGGTTCGCCAGCTGTTTGTCACCTATGCTGAAGCCGCTTCTGGCAGACCTGCAGCAAAATGGACTATTGCAAGGTGGATTACATCTTGCATAAGTCTGTGCTATGAGTTGGGCATGGAGCCTCCAAGAGGGATGAGAGCTCATTCTACCCACCATACTGCTACATTGGTGTCTGTTTCCAGGGACATCCTATCCAGGAAATCTGTCGGGCTGCTACCTGGAAGTCAGCAAATACCTTCATTACCCATTACCACATCAACCTTGAGTCACGCTGAGATGCTGGTTTTGGGGCCTCTGTTCTCCAGTCTCTATTTCCCAAGTGAGTATTTTGTGGGGGTGTGCACCTTGCCTCCCTCCTCCCAGAGAACTGCTAGGAGTCTGCCAATAAGTGTGGATGAACAACATATCCACTATCCTAGAAAAACAGGTTACTCACCTGTAACAGTA
Source organism: Neoceratodus forsteri (assembly GCA_016271365.2). Classification (NCBI taxonomy): domain Eukaryota; kingdom Metazoa; phylum Chordata; order Ceratodontiformes; family Ceratodontidae; genus Neoceratodus; species Neoceratodus forsteri. Next base: position 45,125,576 of record CM057457.1, on the reverse strand, counting down.
GTTCTAGGAGTGGTATATGTTGTTCATCTACACGGACTCACCTGACCTCCCCGGCTGCGGACACACACATCTGGCTTCCAGCGGGCTGTGATCTGGCGTCATGGGGTGGAGCCGAGGGTTATAACACCTGGATAGGTGGGAGGAGCCAGCTTGAAGACTTGCGGCGATCCTTAAAGGGAAATGGGACATCCCAATAAGAGTGAATGAACAACATATGCCATTCCTAGAACTACTGTTACAGGTGAGTAACCTGTTTTTATCATATATTTTGTATCCTGGATAGGACAGGGGAGATGCTACATCCCATTGTCACAGGGATGTTCATTTATACATTTTTACACTGTATTTACTCAGGCTGTCCCAGATTAGATGCAATATCTTGTTTTCAGTGAGGTCATGATTTTAACATTTTTATAATGCATTTATTCAGGCTACCTAATCCAGGGCCCCCCGGATTCAAAGGAGATATGCAGTGCATCCTGGTGGAAAAGGGAGATGTGCCTCACAACTCCAACAATGCGCAACAGTGCGATATTCAAATGTGTGGGATGCGCTGGCCGCAAGGGAATGGGTCAGGACACACACAAATGGTATGCCATTCAAATTGAGGGGGCAATCTCATGCATATGCCGTGCTACAGCATATTTAGTGAGAATGTGCCCCTCACACTCCAGAGCACCGCAGCCCACAGATAGGCCACGAATAGCTGGCCTAACCCGGCCAGCCACCCACAGGCAGACTGCAGATGTGCAACCAGCTGCACAGCAGCCTTGTGGACTAGAGGTACCCCTTTCCATCCCCAATCTAGCCAGCTCCATCCCTGAAGAGCTCCATAGTGTAGGGCCCCTCCGACCCGATTGCACCAGAGGAAACCATGGTTCATGTCCATAGTCTAGAGGACTCCCATCCACCGCCCCTGTACACAGACACCCTCACTCCCCTGCACTCTGGAATGACCCAACTGGCTGTACCATGCATTGGGGCACCATGCCAGCTGCAGATCCACCAGTGTATGCAGCCATGTGTAAGTCCCTGGCAAACTGAAGAGGGAATTTACATACCTCCAATGCATGCCTTGCCGATGCAGCAGTGTATGACAGCAGGAAGATACAGGAAGTCCACACACGCCCCTGTTCCTCTGTGTAACATGCCACCCTCCAGACTGCTGAAGTATCCCAGGTGCCATGGGATGCGGTATCCTGTAATGCCATTTGCAGTGTACGCTTCAGGCTATAGATAGTTTATCTGCAGTTCCCTAATTGTACAAATGAATGAGAGGTCGACTGTAACATGCCTGTTTGGGACCAGTGTGAGTGGGTACAGCATTGGCTGTCACCCACACTGAACAGTGCAATGGCACAGGGATGATGGATCCGTATGCGAGTGCCTGGGGAGTATGACCACTGGGTGTTGATCACCCACACACAGATCGTGCCTACGTATAACACATTCCAGCATCCTGCTGTGAGTGCTCTGCCACCCACCGATGGAGTGGTACGATCTCATTGCAGAGCCAGTCGTCCGTAATGGGATGGGCTGGGGGGCAGCGAGGGGTTCTGTGCACCGTTGATGGGGAGCGGGGCTACTACACTATGGACATGGACTGCAGGTGTATTCAGGTGCAATTAGGGATGGCATTGGGGTCCCTACAATATGGAACCGAAGCCTGGTCTCCAGTTAAGATTGGGGCTGGTGGAACGGGTGGGGGGGGGTCCACTATACCACCAGAGACTTCAGGGTCTGTCCCACATGGAAGCGATTGTGGTTGAGGCTTGGGGGTGAGAGCTGCTCCGGCACATTCATCCCCATGCCAACATGCAAATGGCCTGGTAATGAGCATGCATAAGGCCCCTTTGCACCCTGCATGCTCAGTTAGTTTATTTGGATTCCTGGGCTGAATATCGCCCATGGGGGCTGCGGTGCATACTGGTATGTGCCATTCATTCACCCTGGAAGGTATTCAGTCGGGGTCACTCTGGATGCACCTGGCTTGATGTCCGCCTGCACTGCAATTCCCGTCTGGGGTAACATTTTAAGCAGGAACGGTGAAGCCCGCCAGGATGAAGCGCAGTGTCACAGGTTTACTACATGACAAAATGGATTAACTCCCTTTAAAATTGTATTGTTTGCTGCAGTAACTCTACTACAGAATTCTGCAGTGCTGCACTTCATCCTGGTGGACTTCACTGTATGCACACCCTGTACCGGTGGTGCCGCATTCTCTTTAAATATTGTATCAGTGCCGACTGGCACACCCTCTTTATGTAACACATCTTTCTGCTCGTGCATCGATCCGGTACTTAATATATCCCCCCAGATGTAAAATATTGTTTTTAGTGCATTCTGATTTTACACAGTGCAGCATAATATTGTGTAAATGTAGAGCCCCAGTGAAAATAAGATGCCATTTCTTCTGTGAAGTATCCAGGCTAAATATATACAGCAATCAGCAGGCATATTCTAGGAACACACAATGTCAAAATGTGCAAAAGGAAGACCACATTGAAACTGCCTCTCCACAGATCTGCATTGTGCAAATTCATTAGAAATAATGGGTAAAAGCATCCCAAAAGCTCTCCACAGCCATATTTGCTCTGACCAGAGTTTGTTTATGATTGCTTACCTTCTCTAAAATTCATTGACGATGCTGGTTACTCAGCTGCTTCATGTCTTTTGTAGAACTGAAATATATGCTAATGGTGTTATTATACCCAACCCTGTTTTGTTTCAAACCCTTGATCTACTTTTATTGCATACTTCCTGAACATTACAAACACCGCCAAACAGTGCAGCTACTCAGGATGCAATTGTCTCCTCTCCTCCTCCCACTGCATCTTGAGTAGTTAGACTGTGTTGAGGGTGTTCCCAGCTCCAGGAGGGGTGCAGTGTGAGTTGATCAAGGACAATAAACATGTTTTTGTGTGGTAGCACCAGTATGGTGGGGACTGCCTTTCATTTTTTGAAGGAAAAAGGTACTGTACCAGAATCAAATAACCAGCTACGTCATCGATCTCTACAGAAAGAGACCAACGATAACGTGTGTTGTTTGTAAGCTAGATACTTTGAGGTCTAGGAAGGTTGACAGTGTCCCCTTTAAATACAACTAGGAGATGTGCGTTGCACAGATTAATTTTTTTTCTGTTTCTCATTTTTTGTAGGTGATCCGCATTCAGAACATTCTGTCTGATGAGCCAGTGGTGACCCAGGTGTACGTTAACAACGGCTCTGTGCTTCAGGGCTCCTCAGTTGCCTCAGTCTATGAAGGAAAGCTGCTGGTGGGCACAGTCTTTCACAAAACTTTATACTGCGACCTAAATGAGCCAGAAGTGGACACGGATTAACCTTTCAGGGGTTCATCAGATACTGTTCTCATGTCCCCTCATAACTACTGAAGCAGAAAACTTGCTATATAGCAGAGTTACGTTCTGTAAATATCTGGTTCAAATCACAGATTTTTAAACATGGGTCTTGGGGCAAAGGTTTATAAAGACTGTATACCGAAATGTTTGCCTTCTGTTTGTGTGAAATAAAAGGATATTAAAAATTCCCAAATCAAATGGAATAGCACTGTGTGTGTGTGTGTGGGGGGCTGCCAAGTAGATTAGTGCCAATTCTTACTTTACCAGATTTAAATCCTGCTTTGCTACATTAGAAAAGGGTAAATAAATTAGCTTATGATTTTGATTTGCCACTACAAGGCAACCCTTAATGGCTGCTGGCATCATGCGCAGGGATCCCTTTTTAGTGACGAGCTCCAGCTGCTTTACTGTACCCCCATGATAGTGTCACTATTTGGGCACATTTACCCCTTCAGAGAAATGAATTACAAAAATAAATTCTTAACTTGTGTTTTACACTTTGTAATAAACCAGTCAGTAAGGCTGATGCGCACACCAACTATAACACAATGACAGGGCATGCCAAAGCTCTGTGAATACTGTGTGGCAACCAGTGAGTCCCAACCAATCAGAAGGCTAGATTTCATCAAGCAATATTATAAAATCACCTTAGGCATCTTAAGGTGATGGTCCTAGAAGCTTTTGTGATAGACTTTTTAAAATGATCTCCCCCCCACAAATGCCCCCAGCCCCTTGGTCTCCTAACATAACAGTTGGAATTGCCACAGTGGCACCATTCATCTGACCAGCAGGATGGTCAGGCATGCGGCTGCCATCACAGCCAACAACTATGCTGTTCCTTGTTGGCCAGTGGGGCACTGAACCAGTCAGAGAATTCTGACTTGATTCCCAGTTGTAGAGGACTGTCGCAGAATTGGTGCAAACCCACTGTGCGATATCGCAAGGAGGCCAAGAGACTATGTGTAGAGGTGGCCGTAGAGGCCTTCCAAGCCACTGCACTTAAAATGGCACTGGTGTGTGGAAGGGGGTGGCTTTATCATATGAATCGCATGCCATGCAGTCACATAGCCAGATTGTACTAACACACCCATAGCAAAACTTTTGTGACAACCCCAGACTACAGGTACTGGCAGTAGGGACTGAGAAGAGTGCTGTGTGGGTGCACACTATATGGGGACCAAGATTGTTGTGGAAGCAATCATCAAAATGGCTGCACATGTGGGAATAGGGCTTGGGATGTTGTCACTGGACTACCAGGGACATTTGGACATGAGGATTTCTGTCTGGAGCATATTGGACTACCAGAAAGACTAGGGAGGGACAGATTGACTGACCGCTTCAAAGGACCAACAAGCGGACCTAAGGTACAGGTTGGGGGTCTGGGGGATGTGGAATCACAATGAACAAACCCATGTTTGTTGCACTGTACCATGTGTGTACATGCAAGTGGCGGTCAAGCGGACCATTACTGTGCACAGTAACTTCTGGATTGGTTAATTACAGTAACAATATCTGTGCCGGTGGGTCCTTGCACCTCATCGCAGATCCTTCGTTCCCAGAATAGTCTTTTTTTTTTTTTTAAATGTAGCAACTACTGTAGGTGGGGATATTGTTCCATGTTCCTTTGTGGGGGAAAAAAAATGGCAACTGAGAACTGGGCCCTTCATTTTGTCAGATAAAAGCCCTTGCATTACTCATTTACTTTGATAGCTGTCCTATCTGCCTGCTTGTCATGTTGAAGAATGGGGAAATTGTTTGGCATTTAAGAAGAGCAGCTGCCTCCTTTAGGAAGTGACTGTCTTTCCAGGTTTTGTAAAATGATTATTAGCATTTCTTGATTGAGAACTTTAGGCAAAAAAATTAGATTTCGTAATGCTGCCGTGAATCTTTAATTTGTTTTGAATAAATGTATTTGTATAATACTGGTGACAGAGTACACTGATTGTCTTGTTTGTGAGTTTTTTTTTCTGATGTTCAGCTGCCCTTACCCTATGCCATTTTCTTTATAAAAGGCAAGCCCAGTTTCTTTTAGACTCCATCATCCAGGACTTTGCCAGCTTACCTTAAAGGAGAACTGCACTGAACCTGTAAGCCATTTCCCCAGTAGAAGCTGATTTTTAAATAATGGTTCCAGTTCTGTTACTGGTCTATCTCTTCGGGCTTTTTAATTATCCTAATGGGTGTTTCTGATTTACATACTGCAGGTAAGAACCATTTCAGAACTGTGTGATGTAGTTTATGTCCCTTGCCCAGTTCTTCCATTTTTGGTACAATGCACCCGTGTTCTGTAACAGAACTCTGTGGTTGCGAGGGACAAAACTACATCACGCAGTTTCAAAATGGCACTTAACACCAGAGTGTAAATCAGAAACACTCACTGGGATAACTTAAACACCTGCATAATTTTTTCAGCAGTGTTTTTCTGGCAAGTACATTGATATACCCCTTTTTCTTTTTGTTTTCTTTCATTCCTGAACAAAGATGCAGGATTTTAAAACTTCAGAAAGTTCCCATTGCTGTGCCACACCTGCCATGAAAAGATTTAAATATCTTGGCACAGTGTTGTGGTGTTTACCATCAGAAAAGTACAGTCACGGAAGAGCTTACCATAACAGTAGATCTTTGAGAGGAGCTCTTGCAGCAGGCTATACCTTTAGGACTATGCTGCCAGGCACAAGGACCCTATGGACACATTCTTAGCTAGCAGTGTAACCCCCCTGCAAATGGGGGTTCCCAAAAGACTTCCAGGAGCTTGCTTGAATGCTCCAAGCCTGAATGGTGTTTGGCATTTAAGCCATTTATCAGTGAGTGTTTTCAGAGCCTCTGGTACTGTCTCTTTAAGAGCTGTCTGCTTGCAGACATAATTAGTTTGTATGGGGGGACTGTGTGCTTCTCTGAGTACCACTCGAGCTGCTGCCAATTCACTTCATTTTTGCAGTCACTAGGAGTGCAAAGGAACCTATCTGAAAGATGTAACTGTTTGCCAGAAATTATTTAGAGTAATAATGAAATTACAGTTTGTCTAACCTGCTTTCTTTGCAGTCAGAACTGTGTCTGCTAGTTCCCCATTCTAGTTTTGAACTGCTGAACTGGACCAATCAGTGTGGGGTAAGCTAGCTCTAAAATGGTGCCTTGGATCGAATCAGAACTTGGACTCATAATCTGAGCCAGCCACAAGAGGATTGTATGGGCAGTGACTCTGGGAGATGTAGTTTAGACTTCAGTGCCTTTTGGACCAACAGCAGCAGTCTATTGTGAGTGACAGCCAATCCAGTCAAGAACTGGGAGGAACTCAAAGGAAGTGCCGGTTTTGTCGGTTGGAGTTTCAGTTGAGCTTTGGCAGTAAGAAGGAAGGGCCCTGTGCTTTCAGTGTGCAGTTTTAGTCAAAAACGGTGTTATGGGCCCAGAGTTCGGTCTGCAGCTTGTGTAACAGCTTGTTAGGACTGAATCTGTCCTGTGAAAAGAATCAAAGGATCTCTGAAGAGTAGAAACCAGGCTCACCCTGTAGAAGACTGGAGGAATTGCTGAAAATTGCACTCTGGTCTGTCAGGAACTGAATCTGCTGTGTGTTCTCCCGGTATTGTGCAGTAATTGCGATCGGGATACAGATGCAGCCTGCCTGGTATAGTGCTTTCTTTTATATGGATGTGTGAAGAGGTTTGTGTACCTCAAGTGAGCCCTGCTGACATTGAAGGACCCTATCTTATTTGGAGGTCGTGAGTACTAATTGGGGTCGCTCCTGTTGAATTGCCACATTAAATCCAAATGGAATTACTGTACTGCTGACTGTTTAATTCTCTTTTCTGTGTGAAAGGGCCCCTACCAGCTGCCACGGTTTGGACTAGCCACTAGGGCTTGGGTACCCAGGGACAGTAACTGATAGGGGATAGGCCTGTGCACAGAGCCATAGGTAGATTATTAGAGTGATAAGCTAATTAACCTGATTTCCCTGTCCTGTTATATCCCTAAATAAATCAGAGCTGCTTGTTTCAGCAAAGTTATACTGCCTGAGTGTTGTCTATGTTAAAGTACTGTACTGTGATTGTTGCACTGTATCTCATTTTACAGGAGGTCCCAGTGCCAGAACCAGACCTGGGGTAAGTGTATACTGTGAAGGTACTTGATATATTGTGTGGGCCACTAGTGGGAAGAAAGGGGTTGCAGTGTCCCAGAGGGCTGTGACCAGTTAGTTTAACTATTGCAAACCCTGACCTCTGGGTGAGGCACCGCCATTGGATCCAGGCCTCTCAACCTGTTAGTGGCAAATCAGGCAGGGGTAGTAGCCTGGGATAGCGCCATCTAGGGTTACATCTTGGAGGCTCACCGCTGGGATTGTGTGTCCTCTAGTGGCCATATTCACGAACCACTGTTAAGAAAAAATGGGTACCCGACAAAGTGGCTGTGACCGGCTGGTGGAGTGGTGTACTGGGGAGAGATCGACCCCAAAATGCTATGCTTATCCTGGACATCCCCTGGGTATCAATACGGACACTGTGCAGGGAGTACTTTCCAAGGTGGAAGGTTTACAAACCCTGTGGTGGTGGGTCGGCATGCTAATCTGCTCACCCACACTTTCCTGGCCCTAGTAGAGTTAAGGATCCCATAGATAGCTCCAAAGTGCCACAGACCATTACCCAGAGGAGCCCTCACTGCTTGGAGAGTGATAACTAAGGACAGTAAAGACCGGGGAACAGCCCCACCACTATCTGAAACTTTTGAGGAGAAATTTGCTGAATGGTTGCTGGGAGAGGGAAAACTGTGGAGGACTTGAAGAAACTATTCTTGCCACCTGGGGGTGTTCCTCCCCAACACCTCTCCTGCTCCAGTGCCCGTAATGGTGGCTGAACCAATGCAGACTCCTATTTTTGCACCTGCCATTAGTCACGACTTCAGAAGGTTGAGGATCTTCTCTGGCACCCTCCCACCCCCAAGGGGAGGATGACTGGGAGACCTGGATAGACTATGTTGCCCCAAGTGCTAGAATGGCAATGCTCGGAAGGCTAGCGAAAGAGGGTTAGTGAGAGCCTCCGAGGTCCTGCCCTGGCTACCATCCGTGCTAAACGGGCCAGTAACCCTGAAGCGACTGCACAGGCCTATCTTGAGGCCTTGGAGAATGTGTATGGAGCCCAGATTCTGATGAGGACCTATGGTGGAGAGTAAGAAATGCACAACAGTACCAAGGGAGTTGTTGTCTGTGTATGTGTCTCGGCTGGAAAAATTGTTGCAAGAATGCCTCAGAAAGGGTAGTTTGCCAGCGATTGAACTGGACCGAACCAGACTGGACAGAATCCTTAAGTCTGCCCCTTCTCAGAACTGCTGTTGCTTCAGTTCGCCTGGCAAATCGACTGGAATCCACCCTCCTATGATGAGTTAATGAGAGAATTCGAGGAGTTGAGAAAAGGCGACCTCGGGAGGTACCTGCACCAACAGCTGTGGCTACGACCCAGTGACTGAGGGTGACCCATCAAGTGAAGTTCAGGGCAGAGGTTGACAGTCAATGAGTGCTCTGACAAGGAAAAGATATGCCACAATGGGGCGAACTGTTGAGAGAGATCCGAATTCAAAAACAGTCCCTTTATGAAGGCCACGCCTGCAAGTACGGGCCCTGACCTATATCCGACTGCATCTGCTATGGGGGTGGGGTACCCACCCATGTATCTCCTGCTGATAACAGCTCCAAACTCAATTCCTTGACCATGGAAGTGGAGAAACTGACGAGATGTCTCCAAATGCTTATCACGCCGCAGACAGAGATGGCACCCAGGTTTCCAGTTAGTAATACCCCCGCCCTGGCACCCAGTGTGGCGCCTCGGCCAGCTCAAACTCCAGAAAGTATGTTTTGCTATAATTGTGGGAAAGATGGGCACATGAAAAGGGAATGCCAGTCCCCAAAAGACACTGACAAAGTTGCATATAGGCTACAAGGAGAGCTTTGGAGAAGAAATCAGTGGTTAAGAGGTGCACACATGATCCCAGTGAGGGCACCAAAATGCTAATTCCACGCCCTTTGTGGCAAGGTCAGTTGCCCAGGCCCCACTACCGCTCTCCAGACTGGTCCAGAATAGTGGGTCCTCCATGGAGACCACTGTAAAGGTGAATGGAGTGTCTACAAGAGCTGTATAGACAGTGGCTCCCAAGTGACAATTATGTTCCAGGATTGGTATCAGAAGCATTTGTCAGGCGTACCCTTACAACCATTAGAAGGACTGCATGTATGGGGGTTAAGTGAAGGCCTACCCCTATTCCGGGTATATCCGAATTTGGCTGTCTTTCCCCACCTCCGTGGCTGGGTGGCCGAACAAGTAGAGACCCTAGCCTTAGTGTGTCCCCACTGGACTGTATGATGGTGTCCCTTTGTTGATTGGAACAAATGCTCATATGTTCGGAAGGCTGGCACAGTTGTGTAATGAAAACAGGGTCAAAGACTAGTAGAGCTTAAGAGTTCGGCTTTAATTAAGAAGGCCTATGAGGCACAGAGATGCTGAAAAAACAGAACCAGAGGAACCGGTCGAATTGTATGGAAGAAGGATCCTGAGTCTCTGATCCTGGCGCCAAATGCCCAGTGTACCTTACAGGAGAGGTCCGTATCAGAAAGGATGTTAAGAATAAAATATTAATGTTGGATGCACCAGGCATGGAAAATTGCCAGAGGGACTGCTGGTCAAGCCTAGTATTTTGCCGCTAGAGCCCATGCTTATGCCAGAAGGGTAATGGTCCAAGTTCATAATGTGTCTGAAAGAGACATTCGAGTAAACAGAGGTTGCATCCTGGCTAATGTGCATTGTGCAGACACTGCAGTGCTACCCAGCAGCAAGAGTTCAAGGAAGAATGACAGAGTAACACCTGACTTGTTTGATTTGGCGACTCCCGCTGCCAGCTGAATGGAAAGTGAGGATCAGTGAGAAGCTTGCCCAGAGAGACCAGGTGTTTTCTTTAAGGAATGGGATGTAGGATGCGTGCAAGGAGCTGAGCACAATATCCGGCTGCATGATGAAAGACCATTTCGTGAGAGGTCTCGACGCCTGGCACCTGCTGACATAGATGATGTGAGACGGCATCTGCAGAGATGTTAGCTGCTGGTGTAATACAAGAATCCAAGCCCTTATGCTTCCCCATTAGTAGTGAGGAAAAAGGTGGAACAGTAAGGATGTGTGTGGATTAGCACCTTAAACCGCGGACTATCCCTGATCAGTACACAATGCCCGCATTCAGGATGCTTTGACTGACTTAACGGGAGCAAGTGGTTCTCTGTGCTGGATCTCCAGTGGGTACTACCAGATCCCGATGGCCCCAGAGGACCTGTGAGAAGACGGCCTTTATCTGTCCGCTGGCTTCTATGAATTCATGAGGATGCCTCAAGGATTTCAGGTGCCCCAGCCACTTTTCAACGATTGATGGAGCGTGCAGTGGGGACATGAACTTACTAGAGTGCCTGGTATACCTAGATGATGTTATTGTGTTTGGCAGCTCACTGGAGGAACATGAGAGCAGATTATTTAAGGTATTGGACCAACTGGAGGACTTTGGCCTTAAACTGTCCATTGATATGTGTCAATTCTTTCAAACATCAGTAAAGTATGTGGGACACATAGTATCCACCGAGGGAATAGAGACCGACCAAGTAAAGTTGAGGCCTTGACCACCTGGCACAGCCCAAAAATCTAAAAGAACTGCAAAGATTCCTGGGATTCTGTGGTTATTATCGGAGCTCATCAAGGACTATTCAAGAGTGATCCGCCTTTACTTAACCTTACTCAAGGGTATCCCCAACCCAAAAAATACCAAAAGTCAGCGTCCTCAAGACTGAAAGAGTGTATTTTCATCCGAGTGAAGTATTTGGGGCCCGCTGGACTCTGATTGTGAGACTGCTTTTCATGAGATCATATATCAACTTACCCATGCTCCAGTGCTGGCCTATGCCGATCCAAGAAAACCTTACGTCCTGCACACTGATGCTAGCTTGCAAGGGTTGGGGGCTGTGTTGTACCAAGAGCAGAATGGCCTGAGACCAGTGGCCTTTGCCAGTAGAAGCCTGACCCCATCCGAAAAGAACTATCCTGTACATAAGTTAGAGTTCCTAGCTTTGAAGTGGGCTATTGTGACCAATTCCATGAGTACTTGTATGGGGCTAAAATACTAGTAAAACTGACAATAATCCTTTGACCTATGTGCAGACCTCAGCTAAGTTGGATGCCACTGGCCATAGGTGGCTTTCTGCATTATCTACATATGACTATGCTCTCGAATACGAGCAGGTCTGAACCACATAGATGCTGATGCTCTCCCGGAGGCCTGTTCCCCAGAATGATTGGGTCCGATTGGCAGAACCTGACATTCGGGCACTCTGCCGAAGTTTGACAGGGAGGAACAATGTCCACGGACGCAGTGGACTGCATGGTGGATTGCTTGGGAGCCTCTGAGGTTGCATACCTGCTGCTTATTGCCACTTTTCTGCAATAGACATTGGTGCACTGCCTCAGCTGGACAATGACAGTATTCGCGGGCTCAACTCACGATCCCATGATCAAAGCAGCTTTAGAAGCCCTCTATGCAGGAAAAGATGTGTCCAAATTACGCTCCACTGATTTGAGAACTGCACTGTTATACAAAGAAGGTCCTAAGTTGAAACTGATCAATAAACTGTTATACAGAGAACAGTAGACAGAGGGGACAAGTAGACAAACAACAACTAGTGCTGCCCACTGCCTTTCGAGACTCAGTACTGAGGTCCTTGCACAACCACATGGGGCACCTTGGTATAGACAGAACACTTGACTTGGTGAGATCCAGATTCTATTGGCCTAAGATGGGGGCTGATGTGGAGCAACACATTCGAACTTGTAGTCGCTGCTTACAGAGGAAAGCTTTGCCCAGAGGGCTGCCCCTTGTTAACATCACCACCAGTGCACCCATGGAGCTGGTCTGTATTGATTTTCTGAGTTTGGAGTCAGATCAAAGAAATATCAGTAATGTGTTGGTGGCCACTGACCATTTCACGAGATATGCCCAAGCTTTCCCCACCAAAGACCAGAAAGCATCCACTGTGGCCAAAGTACTTGTAGAAAACTTTTGTTCACTATGGGGCTCCACAAAGAATCCATTCTGATCAAGAGAGACTTTGAGAGTCGTCTGATCAAAGAGATGCTTTCTCTGTGGGAGTGCGAAGTCCAGAACCACTCCTTACCACCCCAGGGGACCCACAGCCTGAACATTTCAACACGCACTTTGCTAGATATGCTAGGCACCCTGCACCCAAAGGACAAGCCTAGATGGAGCCAACAAATTAGCACCCTGGTACATGCTTATAACTGCACCAAAAGTGATGCCACTGGATTCTCCCCTACTGCCTGATGTTTGGAAGAGAGCTCGACTACCAGTAGATGTGTGTTTTGGGGTCTCTCCTGATGGGGTTCAAGCTGACAACTATTTACAGTATGTGCAAAAGTTAAAGGCCCAGCTAACTCATGCGTACCAACTGGCTCAAACCATGGCTGCCAAAAGAAATCTGGCCAACAAAGAAAGGTATGATAAAAAGGTGAAAGCACAGGAACTCCAGGAGGGAGATCGGGTATTGCTAAGAAATCTGGGACTGCATGGCAAGCACAAGATTGCTGACAGATGGCACCATCTCCCTCACATTGTAGTGGGCAAACTAGATGATCTGCCAGTGTACAAAGTAAGGCCTGAGAATAATTCAAAAGATGTAAAACAATGCATAGAAATCATTTACTGCCCATTGGACAAATCTTAATTGAGTCTGAGCCCTAGAAGATGCCCCTCTGGACCAGTGACTAGAGCTGCTGCTAAGAAAGATCAAGAAAGTCTGCACCTACAGAAGCAAAGTTAAAGTGTTCCTCCACAAGTCCCAGTTGAGCATGACTGTCAGTCCATATCGGAAGAAAGTGAGAGTGACTTTGGATACTATCCTTCTTACGAACTGAGTCAATTGTTTCGGGGCAATCCTAGTCAATACTGGAGATGAAGCTGGGCCTTCTGGACTGTCTAAGCCCCAGCTTCATCCCTGGAGCCAATGCTCCCAGAAAGTGAAGTGCAAAGCATCAGATCAGATGAAATGGAATCATTGTGCATGGTTGAACTGTTTGAGCTTTCAGGGAGGAAAATGATAGATTGGGGCAGACTGGTGATACACCTGAACAAGAAGAGTATTTTGAGTGCCCTGACAGTCCACTGCCAGTGTCCAAAGCTCCCATGCGAGCCAAATGTTGTGGACTCAGAAACTGTAACTCCTGGAGCTGAAAGTGCCCCAAGTTCTAGCCTCTCTACCCCCATGGAGACTCCCTGACAAGTGAGGACAATGCTGAAAATGAGGCTCAGAGTGCAGAGACTATAACAGTTCCCCTAGAAAGACTGGTCGAGCTGTAAAGCCTGTGGTGCACCTCAGTTATGATTCACTTGGGAGGCCTGTGGACTTGCCTCTCAATGTTGTCCATAAAGGAGTGTATGTGTCCCCGAGCTCATTGCCCAAACTGAGCATCAGTGCTAACTCCAAGTTACTTGTGTTGCCCTCTAATATGGTGCCCTGCCCCATCCAGCCCCAAGGTAACTGATAGGAAGGGCCCTCTTCAGGTTTCATGTACAAGAGGTAATAACTTGAGTTATGGTACAATGTGTGTGTAATACTGTGTAAAGAGTGACGTGCTGCAATGTTTCAGAAATGTGTTCTTGGTAAAATGATATATTGACTGATGATTACATGTGCGAGCCTAATGCAAATGTATATGATTGCAGTTGAAACTTATGGGGTACTTGCTATGTGGACGTCAAGCTTTCCCAGGCCAGGAAGGTGTAACCCCCTGCAAATGGGGGTTCCCAAAAGACTTCCAGGAGCTTGCTTGAATGCTCCAAGCCTGAATGGTGTTTGGCATTTAAGCCATTTATCAGTGAGTGTTTTAGAGCCTCTGGTACTGTCTCTTAGAGCTGTCTGCTTGCAGACATAATTAGTTTGTATGGGGGACTGTGTGCTTCTCTGAGTACCACTCGAGCTGCTGCCAATTCACTTCATTTTGCAGTCACTAGGAGTGCAAAGGAACCTATCTGAAAGATGTAACTGTTTGCCAGAAATTATTTAGAGTAATAATGAAATTACAGTTTGTCTAACCTGCTTTCTTTGCAGTCAGAACTGTGTCTGCTAGTTCCCCATTCTAGTTTTGAACTGCTGAACTGGACCAATCAGTGTGGGGTAAGCTAGCTCTAAATGGTGCCTTGGACGAATCAGAACTTGGACTCATAATCTGAGCCAGCCACAAGAGGATTGTATGGGCAGTGACTCTGGGAGATGTAGTTTAGACTTCAGTGCCTTTTGGACCAACAGCAGCAGTCTATTGTGAGTGACAGCCAATCCAGTCAAGAACTGGAGGAACTCAAAGGAAGTGCCCGGTTTTGTCGGTTGGAGTTTCAGTTGAGCTTTGGCAGTGAAGAAGGAAGGAGCCCTGTGCTTTTTCAGTGTGCAGTTTTAGTCAAAAAACGTGTGTAAGGCCCAGAGTTCCGGTCTGCAGCTTGTGTAACAGCTTGTTAGGACTGAATCCGTCTTCTGAAAAGAATCAAAGGATCTCTGAAGAGTAGAAACCAGGCTCACCCTGTAGAAGACTGGAGGAATTGCTGAAAATTGCACTCGGTCTGTCAGGAACTGAATCTGCTGTGTGTTCTCCCGGTATTGTGCAGTAATTGCGATCGGGATACGAGATGCAGCCTGCCTGGTATAGTGCTTTCTTTTATATGGATGTGTGAAGAGGTTTGTGTACCTCAAGTGAGCCCTGCTGACATTGAAGGACCCTATCTTATTTGGAGGTCGTGAGTACTAATTCGGGTCGCTCCCTGTTGAATTGCCACATTAAATCCAAATGGAATTACTGTACTGCTGACTGTTTAATTCTCCTTTTCTCTGTGTGAAAGGGCCCTACCAGCTGCCACGGTTTGGACTAGCCACTAGGGCTTGGGTACCCAGGGACAGTAACTGATAGGGATAGGCCTGTGCACAGAGCCATAGGTAGATTATTAGAGTGATAAGCTAATTAACCTGATTTCCCTGTCCTTGTTATATCCCCTAAATAAATCAGAGCTGCTTGTTTCAGCAAAGTTATACTGCCTGAGGTGTTTGTCTATGTTAAAGTACTGTACTGTGATTGTTGCACTGTATCTCATTTCACAGGAGGTCCCAGTGCCGGAACCAGACCTGGGGTAAGTGTATACTGTGAAGGTAATTCTGATATATTGTGTGGGCCACTAGTGGGAAGAAAGGGGGGTTGCAGTGTCCCAGAGGGCTGTGACCAAGTTAGTTTAACTATTGCAAACCCTGACCTCTGGGTGGAGGCACCCGCCATTGGATCCAGGCCCCTCAACCTGTTAGTGGCAAATCAGGCAGGGGTAGTAGCCCCTGGGATAGCACCATCTAAGGGTTACAGCAGTACACAACGGGAACCGCCGCCAGTGGTATAAAAGGGGCAGTCCCCAGCCACACCTCAGTTCTTCCGCCGGAGACCCGGCTAAACAAATAGAGAACCGAGGCGAATATAATACCCCACCAAGAGTAAGGAGAAAAGGACCAGGGGGAAGGAGGGAGGGAAATAACGCCTGCTGCAAGAGCTCCTCTTGAAGATCTATTGTTACGGTAAGTTCTCGTGTAACTGTACTATCTTACTTTGAGTGGGAGCTCTTGCAGCAGGCTACACCATAAGGACTCAATACCAAGCAGTACTATTTGGATCCTGAACAGACTGGGAGGTGGAAACTTCAGTAGTGGGAAGCTTCCAGACAAAAGGCCCTGAAGCACCGCCAGACCAATCCCAGCTCTCCGGAAGCAACGTCCAGGCTGTAGTGTTTCACAAAGGTGTGCACTGAGCCCTAAGTAACTGCTGCACAGATATCTGCCACACAAGCATTCCGAAGTGCCGCAAAGGAGGCAGAAACACCTCTGGTGGGTGATGGCCCTTAACCAAGCCTGGTAAGGGCTTGTTGTACTTGTTGCAGCAGAAGGTGATAGAATGGACTAGCCATCTGGACAGAATCTGCTTTGCCACAGGCACCCCCAGGGTTCTCGGGGCAAAGGAAATGAAAAGCTGGTCAGACTTTCTGAAAGTTTGAGTACGGTCAATGTAGCACCTAAGCACTCTATGTACATCCAGAATGTGAAGAAGGGCCTCCCTTTGATTAGAGTACTCCAGGTAATAAACCGGAAGGTTGATGTCCTGATTAAAGGTAAACTGGGACACTACCTTAGGCAACAACTTAGACTTAGTTCTCAAGGATACCCTGTCCTTGTGGAAATTTAAATACGGCTCTTTAGCCATCAAAGCCTGAAGCTCAGAAGTCCGCCGAGCAGAAGTAATGGCAACTAAAAATAACACTTTCCACGACAGAAGGCATAGCTCACAATCTGCGGCTGGCTCAAAGGGAGACAATAAAGTTTCTCCAACAAAAATAAAAGATCCCAAGGAAGGATGGGATCCCTAATGGGAGGTTTAAGATGAAGTACTCCCCTCAAAAATGTCCGGGCCAGATCCATCTGGGCAACATATTTGCCATCCACTGGGGCATGAGCGACAGAGATTGCAGAAAGGTGCACCTTGATGGAAGAATAGAGGAGGCCCGCATCTGACAGGGAGAGGAGGTACTTGAAGACAGCACTCAGAGGGCACAGGCCCGATTGGTGGCCCACAAGCAAAAGCTCTTCCACTTCATGGCATAGGTAGCCCTAGTGGAAGGTTTTCTGGCTGCCACCAAGACCTCAGCCTCTCTGGAAGAGACTCCAAAACAAGAAGTAGCTACATCTGCAGGTGCCAGGCATGCAGATGTAGGGATCGGAGGTCCGGGTGAATCGGCCTGCCCCGCTCTTGCGACAGTAAGCGGGAGGACAAGGGCTGGGGAATTGGAGGTTCTACCATCAGCTGCTGCAGTAACGGAGACCATATCTGGCGAGGCCAAAGTGGAGCTACGAGGCTCATCTGTGCTCCTTCCACTTGGAGTTTGAGTAGGACTCTTTACAGAAGATGAAAGGGAGGAAGGGCATACAGAAATCTCCCTGTCCAACAGAGAGACAATGCGTCTCACCAGAAAACACCAGGCCCCTGATCGAGCGAGCAGAAACTGGGTAGTTTTGCATTGCACAGGGACGCAAAGAAGTCCGGCTCCGGATGACCCCATCTTTGGAAGAGGACATCCACTACAGACTTCAGGAGCTCACATTCATGAGTCCTCAACCGAGAGCGGCTTAGGGCATCAGCCAAGGCATTTTGGACTCCTGGAACATGAACGGGTGTGAGTAACAGGCCATGGTCTACAGCCCAGAACCACTCTTTTATTGCCTCCCGACAGAGAGAGTAGGAGTGAGTTCCCCATCTGTCTTGTTGATGTAATAAATGACCAACATGTTGTCTGTCTGAACCAACAGGGGACCTGGATGGAGGTTCAGAAGAAATGCTCATAAAGCATACAGAACTGCCCTCACCTCCAGAATATTGATATTGAGGGACAGTTCCAGAGGTAACCATGTACCCTGCGTCTGACAATTTTGAAAATGTGCCGCCTCAACCCAGGCCTGAGGCATCAGTTATTAGAACCTGAGATGGGGCTTCTCTCTGAAAAGAGACTGCGGACTCCAGATTCTGGGGGGAGATCCACCGAGAGAGTCTAGACCATTGCTCTGGAGATCAAGACCAACTGGTCGAGATCGTCCTCCCTCCAATCCCATTGCACTCTGAGAGTCCACTGAGGGACCACTCTCAAACAGGTGTGCTGAGGGAACAGTCGCTATAGCCAAAGCCATATGGCCTAAGAGCTGGAGCATGGTCCGAGCTGGGACCTGATGAGCAGCTGAAACTTTGTGGGCCAAAGAGCGAAGATGTACTGTCCTGTCTGGTAAGAGGAAGGCCTTCCCCTTGCTCTGTGTCCAGGACTGTCCCTATGTATTGTAGTCTCTGACATGGCCTCTGGGACAACTTGGTCATGTTTAGGGTAATCCCTAGGGAGCTGAACAGACTGAAGGTATCCTCTAGAGTAGCGGGAAGCCAGTCCCTTGTGGCGGTGGTCAGAAGCCAATCGTTGAGATAGGGATAAAGGAAATGTCTCTGTCTCCTTAGGGCCACTGCCACGACTGCTAGGTACTTCATGAACACTCATGGTACGGAGGAAAGGCTGAAGGGCAAGGCCTAAAACTGAAAATGCCTTCCCCTGATAGGAGAATCTCAGGAACCTCCTGTGAGCTGGAAGCACCAGAATATATAGGTAGGTATCTTGCATGTATAGGGAGCAAAGCCAGTTCCCTTGAAGCAACATGGGACCACTCTGTCTCATGGCTCTGACCCAGGTGAGGGCTCTGCTTGGGGCTAGCTCAAGCCATCTGATGCCTCGGGGTCCTGACTGCTTGGTTGATATCGAAACATATGTCAAGGAGCTATATTTTTATTCTACATAAGTTGGAGGTGACTGTTGCCTGTTTGATCTTGGCACTGTTCAGCGGAGTTTTTCCATCTTTAATTTTGGCCTGCAGCTGGAGCCAGGGACTGCAGCCTGGCCTGATCCGACCTGAAGTAAGAAGGTTGAGTGAGAGCTTGCCGGTGGGTGTAGCTTTCTTCCACCTTGGGGGCCCTTCAGAGCAGCGCTATTGTGGGACTGCGTTAGCTCTGGGGCTCTGACTCTGTGGGGGGATTTGTACTGGGCTGATTGTAGTCCAGCTCTGGTAGCAGGTCTTTGGCTGGGCTGATCTTTTCATATCGTTGCTGTGGATTATTTGGCTCCCTCCCTTTGGAATGAAGGAGACTATGTTGGAGTAACAAGATCAAAGTGGTGGAACCCTGTGGTGACTTGCGGGCCTAGCTGGTATTTGGTTGCTAGGCTGGTGAGGTGGTGAGAGGGCCTCTGGATATTTTATTTTCATTTTTACAGATTTTTGCTGTGGTGAGAGAACAGCAATTGGACCCTGTATTTTTTGAGTGGGGGGTGAGAGCCCTACTTTTTCAAAACTGGTACTATAATGACTTTTGTAGAATCGCACCTGACACTGACTCACATTATTTATTTAGTTGTGTTGTTATCTTATTGTTTTATTGATGGTTGGGGGGTATATGATTTGTAATTTCATATGGTTATTGATTTTTGCATTTTTTATGTATTTGTGTTCATTTTAGATAGTATATTTGATTTGGGATTAAGTTATATAGTGTGTGCTTATTTTTTAAATGTGCTTGGGAGGCCAAATGATGGTCGGGCAGTATTCCCCAACAAGCTCAGGGAACTGCCCCCTTTTGACTGCCCCTATCTTCCAGTGGAGGTTTATAAACCCTGTTCGTCCCTTGGGATTGCTAGGAGGCGCAGGAGGGGGCAGGGAGCTGAGCCTGATGGAGGAATGGAAAAGGGGGGACGGATTGGGGTGGTGGGGACCAGGCGATGCCTTGGGGCAAAATGGTGCCAAGACGGGGTAATCCCTGTTTTGTTCCCATACTCAAGGTCCCAGCAATTAATGCTGGTCAGGAGTCAAGGTCTTCCTCGGCATATCATCCAACCCGGGCGGTGTTATGTAATGCCAGATCCATCAAAAACAAGACAGCTATTATAGCTGATCTTGTTGAAACGGTGGATCTGGCATGCATTACTGAGACCTGGCTGGATGAAAATGCAGGCCCAATTTTGGCTTCTGCAGTTCCAGCTGGGTTCTTGGTGATTCACCACCCGAGGTTGGATCGTAGGGGTGAGGGTGTAGCCATCTTTTTTAAGACCAAACTGGGCTTTGTGGAGGTTCCAGTGGTAATCACCAGATTCTTTGAGTGTATCATGGGAGAGGGTGTAGGCTGCAGGATACTCCTCATTAACTGTCCACCAGGTGATTGGGGCTTATTCCTGCAGGAGATTGTGGACTTCATTGTCGACATGGTATTGGAGTCTCCTAGATGGATTATTCTGGGGGACTTTAATGCCTGGGTTGACTATGAACTCTTGCAATTTGGTCAAAATCTCCTCCAGCTAATGACGATGCTGAGCCTCACACAGGTTATTACCTCCTCTACCCGTATAGGAGGTCACTCATTGAATCTGCTGTTCCTCCTGGAGATGGAGATCTCTGATTTGGGGGTGGAACCAGTCAGTTGGTCTGACCATCACACCATAGGGCCCCCCCCAAATGGACCTACCCCTTTGGAGATGGTCCGGTACCACCCTTTAAGAGGAGTTACCACAGATGGTCTGTCGGTGGTTCTGGGCCTATCGGGATTGCTGAGTGAAAGCACAAGTCCAGGTGATCTAGCACTAGCCTATAATAAGGCAGTTGGAAATGCCTTGGACTTGATTGCTCCTGTTTGCGTTCGATCACTCACTCTTTGCCCAAGGTCCCCGTGGTAAGATGGATCCTTGAAGGAGTTGAGGCGGGATGGTCGAAGGATGGAGAGAGCATGGCGGAAGTCCAGCCTTGATGCCAACAGGCTTAGACTGATGGAACATTATGAGGGCTATCAATCAGAAATCACCCGTAAGAAGGCAGAGTTCCTGTCCAGGGAGATTTCTGCTGTGCAGAATCGGCTGGCTCAACTCTTCTGAACCGTTGACAGATTGTGCAGTCCAGTCTGTCTCCAGTCCGGAAGAGCTTTTTCACAAATTAAGTGTGATGAGCTAGCTTGGTTCTTCGCAGATAAGGTTGCCAACATCAGCCGGAATCAGCCCGACTCCCTCTGCAAGGGGTTGCGGAGGTCGATGGGAGGTAGTGAGCACCCGGTCTGTCTGAATGGA
The DNA here is from genome assembly GCA_016271365.2 of Neoceratodus forsteri. Taxonomy (NCBI): domain Eukaryota; kingdom Metazoa; phylum Chordata; order Ceratodontiformes; family Ceratodontidae; genus Neoceratodus; species Neoceratodus forsteri. Next base: position 45,104,484 of record CM057457.1, on the reverse strand, counting down.
TTTCAGCTGACCGGAATTCATGGACATTGTGAAGATTGTCCAGACTTTGCACCCAACCTGCAGTAATCTGGATCCGGGCTCTACTCCCCTCTTAGTGGGGTGTGTAGATACTATCTGCCTGATCCTAGCTGAAATTGTATGGTGATCCTTGGAGAGGGGAGTATTTCCAGATCCCCGAAAGGAGGCGATCATTCGACCACTCCTTAAAATACCCTCCTTGGATCCCGATGATCCAGCTAACTACTGACCTGTCTCTAACCTTCCCTTTGAGGGGATGGTTATTGAGAAGGTGGTTGCGTTGCAACTGGATGATCACCTTGTAACTCATGATGTCTATGAAGCTTTTCAGTCTGGTTTTAGGAAGTGGCATAACACAGAGACTGCCCTTATTCGGGTACTAAATTACCTCCTAATGGTGAGAGATCGAAAGGCTTGTACCATCTTGGTCTTTCTTGATCTCTCAGTAGCCTTTGACACTGTGGACCATGGGGTGCTTTTGGAGACCCTGCAGTTCCTTTGTGGACTGTCAGGTACAGTCCTCGAATGGTTTTGATCTTTCTTCGTAGGCAGGTCTCAGAGGGTGGTCACTGGAATTTATTCCTCTGACGCCCTCCCCCTGTCCTGCGGGGTATTGCAGGGCTCCATATTGGTACCCATGTTGTTCGCAGTGTATATGCTGCCATTGGAAGACATCATCAGATGATATGGCTTGAGTTTTCACTGCTATGCAGATGATACTCGGCTGTATATGTCTTTTGTGCCCAGACAGGTTGATGTCATCTCTGTGCTAAATAGTTGCCTCTCTGAGATCAAAGACTGGATGAGTTTGAGCTGGCTGAGACTGAATCCGCATAAGACTGAAGTGTTGGTCGTGGATCCGGGTCGCCCGGGGATGGGTTTTGGGGCTGGGCACGTCTGGCCTATGGCTTGATGGTGTTCAGCTCACTACCTCAGACCTGATGCGTAACCTGGGTGTTATTTTTGAAGATGGCGTGACGCTAAAGACTCGGGTGTCAGCTGTGGTTAAATCCTCATTTTACCATCTGAGGAATATCACCTGGGTGAAACACCAGGTTCTACCGGGTGACCTTCCAACATTGATCCATGCCTTCACTACCCGTCTTGACTAATGCAATGCCCTCTACCTAGGGCTGTCTGGGGTTGATATCCGTTGCTTGCAGCTAGTGCAGAATGTTGCGGCCAGGCTGACTGATACTTCTAGGACCAGTCACATTATGCCTGTGCTGCACGAGCTGCACTGCCTGCCAGTTCAGTGGTGGATCACCTATAAGGTAGGCTTGCTTACCTTTAAAGCGCTACACGAACAGGGACCCAACTACCTGAAAGATCTCTTGACTCCCTACTCCAATCGTCCTCTCTGATCTGCCAACAAGGGATTATGAGAGATTCCCAGGGTTCATTTAAAAACTTCTGGTGCTTGCGCGTTTTCATTTGCAGCACCAACCCTGTGGAATTCTCTACCTCGTCTGTTAAGAGAATGCCTGAATATCAGTAATTTTAAAACTGTTAAAAACATATTTATTTTCTTAGACTTTTCCAGACTGATTTTAAATGTTATATTGCTGTCTGTTTTTATATACTGTGGCTTATGTCTCTACAGCGCCTTGATTTCGAAAGGCACTTTATAAATAAAGCATTGATTGACTGATTGATTGAATACCCGGCAAGGTGACCATCCTGAACCTTTTGTACTCTATGTAGTTGTTTAAGAGGCTCAGGTCCAGAATCAGGCGCAGGTCCCCTTTCTTCTTCAGGACCAAGAAGAAACAGGAGTAGAACCTTTTCCCCTCACTGTGGGGCTGAAACAGGTTCTATGGCCTTCTTGTCTAGTAGGGACTGTACCTCCTCCCGAATGAGGACGGCATGGGGTGGGGGAGTAAGTCATTTGGACTGGGGGACTGTCAGGGAATCTACAGGAATTTCAGCACGTGACCCCGCTCTATCAACTGGAGGACCCATGCATTGGTAGTGATGGTGGTCCACCTGTCAGGTAAAGCGAGAACCGACCCCCTACTACCTCTCCCCTGGATTCGGCAGGAGGTGGGGGGCTCAGGCAGGGAGTCTGGCATTTGAGCCGGGGGTGGGCAGGGAGACCTGGGAGGGCTTGGTGTTCCGTGGTCCCTGTGCTCCACCAGGTTGAGAGGGAGCTTTGCGGCGAAAGTTGCCTCTGTTGCAGTCCCTTGGGCTTCTGCTCCCCCTGGCGACGTCTACCTGGGGTCTGTTCAGATCTGTACAACTGACGGCACAGACTGAATAGCCTTACCTGAGTGTTGGAGGTCCGAGATCATTTTCTCAATGTCTGGACCGAAGAGCACGGACCCATGGAACGGGGCATCCATGATGGTATCCAGAAGGTCCTGTCTAAATCCAGAAACTCTGAGCCAAGCGTTCCTCTGCAAACAAACCCCTGTGGCGGCTGCCCTGGCTGCCGTGTCCACTGAATCGTAGGAGGAACTTAAGACATGCTTCCCCGCATCCAAACCGAACTGGAGCACATCTGGGAGCTCTTTTTTGTTGGAATCGGGCTGCATTTTTTCAAGCTTGATGACCTTGTTCCAGAGTGACTGCTGGTACTGCGCCAAGAAGTTGAGCGACCGAATGGTGCAGGTGGCCGAGGAATAAACCTTACGGATGAACTGATCCAAATGTTTGGATTCCTTGTCTGGCGGCTGGAAGCTCATGTGTTGTGGCTGTTTTGATCTTGCTGAGGACAGCCATCAGCACAACCGAGTCCACCTTGGGCTATTCACCAAGGAACGATACAGCCTGTCCACTTTCTTTGGGCTAGCAGAGGGTGTCGAAGGGTGCCTCCAGGCTAGTCTGGTGGCATCCTGAAAAGGTGCCACCAAGGGTGGTGCAACTAAGGGTTAAAGCTCATTCATACCCAGGAAATGAGCAAGCCTTTTTCTCCGGATCTAGATCCTCAGTTTCCCACTCGCTCAAGAAATTCGATGTGAAGCATCATGTCCAAGAATGTGGGATCATCCAGGGGAGAATGGGGTGAATCTCCCTGAGGGTCTGGGTGGTGGGGCAGAGAGGAAAATTCCCCTGAGGATCTGAAGGAGGTAGAGGAGTCAGAGTAGGATGATCTCAAGGAGGATCTGAAGCAGAAATGACGGTGTCGCCTCCTATGAGGCCTGGAGGATGATCTCGAATTATGTCCTTGTCGTCCGAAAGACTTGTCCGACGGGTGCAAAATGTTTGTTGGGGCAGGAGATGTTTCCCTGGGGGGAGTCTACCCGGAGAGGCTGAGGCGTGGGAACCAGGAGTTCCTTGGGGATAATGCCTTTCTTGACCATGTCCCACCAGGAATAGAAAAGGTCCTTGACGTCCACCAGAGAGACCATGGCTGGAGCCGATGGGCCTGGCGTCTCTGACATGGGCGGTGGACCTGATGACTTGTAGGGAGCTGACGAATGCTTGGGCAACTTAGGCTTCCCCGGCATCTGGACCTGGGGTGGCGATGGGGTTGACAGCAGGTTGACTGGCTGACCCAGCATCTGGCTGCCTAACGCCAGAGAGTCTGGCATCGGGGGAGGCATCTCCATAGCTGGCAGCTGAGCCCCTCCTGAAGGCAGCTTGGGGGTGCAGGCAGTGGGGGAGTAGAGGTGTGAGACCCCAAAGGTGAGGACATCAAAGACGTCAGGGTCGAGTGCCAGGAGTCGGACGCCTGATGCTTCAGAGAGCGGGCATCGGGGTGAGACTCCCATTCCAAACGCCGCTTCCTGTCATCGGGTCCAGACGGATGATCTGACGTGGAGGAGGAAACCTTAGCCTGGGGAGGAACGGCAATGAGGCTGTCGCCTGCCCCTTGACCATCTGAGTCCTTGGGACTTCAACACGGAAGCATGGCTGTAGGGTCTAAGACTAAGGGAGGGGGCTGAAGACCCTTGCCCCAAAGAAACTCCTCCTGGCGAATGCACCAATGCCTGGAGTTTCAAGGCCGCAACCCAGAGGAGTCTTGGGTTGACAGGGGGGAGGGCAGAGTTCGAACTCCCGCAGGAGGAAGGCCTGGAGCTGGCTGTTTTCTTATGTGGAGACGTGGCTTCTAAGTCTGAATGGGTCCTGTCCTCCTCGCAGTGATGGTGCTTTCCACTGGACTTTTTCTCCTTGGATTTGAGAGGTCTCTGATCCCAAAGAAGAAGTGGATCCTAGGCCTGATGGGGCCTTTTGCATGGCAGCCAGCTGCTGTCCTAGAAGGTAGGTCTTCAACATCTTCAGTCGATGGATGCGGGTCCGGCTGTTGAACTCTAGGCAGGAGTCTATGTCGTAGTCGGGCCCCAGGCAGATGAGGCAGGCTGAGTGACCATCTCTGGCCAGGATCTGCTTCCTGCACTTGCACTTGGATTTCTGTCACTGGCCTGAAGAAGACTACAGAGAAGACGTAACCGATTAGGCGGTAAAAAAACAAAAGGAAACTTTTATAAAGGAAGTCGCTTTAGTGAAAAGGAGAAAATTGCTGTCAACTGGTTAGCAGTAGGCATCCGTGGAGCTGATGTGAACAGGTCGACAGCTGGAAAAGAACTGAGGCATGGCTGGGGACCGCCCCTTTTATACCATTGGCGTATGTCTGAGGCGGTCCAACGTCAGGGGGGTGGTCCCTGCTGGGTACTGCTAGCTAAGAATTTTTCCATGGGTTCCTAGTGTCTGGCGGCATAATCCTTATGGTGTAGCCTGCTGCAAGAACTCCCACTTGAAGTAAGATCAAGTGGTAACACCATCCTAATAAAGCCAAAGTATGAATCTAGCATGTACATTAAACAAGTAACCTCAATGGAAAATATTTCTAAGAATTGTGAGTGTCAAAATCAGCTATGAAAGATGTTTTTAAAAATATCTGAGAAAGCAACATATGCCATGGAGTAATTTAAGGATGTCGGAAATATAGTTTTGCCTAAAAACAAAACAAAAAAAAAAAAGTATGATGAAATTGTTTCCCAACAAATACTGCTGCTTTAATTTAAAATGAACTATTAATTTACTAGAGAACCTTATCCAATTGTACCTGTTTTATGTAAATGTCTTGCATAACTGCTTTTATTTTGCACTGTGGAATGTTGTTTTGTACATTTTATTATGTTAAACATGTTCTAGTCATGGCTGAAAATCAGACTTTTGCCTTGTCCACCTCTTGGTGAAACAAACAAAACTATCAGGTTTCCCCTGCAGTGTAACAGCCCTATGGTGTGTGTATGCGCGAGCGCACATTTGCACACACGCTTCTTTGGAGGTGGTGGAAATCGACAAATACATGATTAAAGCAGGAAATTTGATCTTGTGTAATGTACCCCCCATTTGGGAGACTTACCTTTGTGGGTTCTCTGGCCTCAGCTGCCACCCCCACCAGACTGGAATCCTCACCCTCTGAGCTACAAACCTGGAGACCTGCTGGGCTTGAATCTCACGGCCCCCACTTGCATACTGTGTGACTGTGAGCAAGTCACTTGACTTCCTTGTGCTCCTGGAAACAAGTTTCAGCTTAGTGTGCCTTTCCTGGTTAAACAATCCCCCCTTCCCTCTGCTCCCTAAAGACCGAACTAATGCTGTTGAGGGACCGACAGGGCAACAACAGAGATCAGCTGCAAGAGTTGAGCCGTGGCTCTCTCTGGCTTCAGGTGCTTGTGTGACCCATGCTCTTGGCCCCTGGGCTGTGCTGGTGGGACAAAACTGGGTCAAAGAACCTGCCATTGGGCACACAAGAGTCCCGACCCCAAGAAGCAGCGTATTGGGGAATCAGCAGTGCAGAGTGCCATTCATGAAGTCCATGCATCTGAACGAGATAGCAGCTCTGTCGTTGGCTGTCCTCTCCTTGTTGCTAGATGAAAATGGCAGAGCGCCTGCAACATAAAACACCATCTTTGCCCAAGAATGGGCAGTAGGGCCAGAATACAATCAAAACAGCCTCTCGGTGCTAGAGATAGAGGCTGCAGAAGCACAGGGCTGATGTAAACGAACATGACCAGAGCCATGCATCTTGTCAGTCCTCTGACCCACCAGGGACTGCTGGAAGGGGTCAGAGGCACACAGACAACTGTGTCCAAATGGAGCTAATAATTGATGGCGAGCATGCATGCAGGCTCAACTTGTCTGGGACAACATTCCAAAGTGTGCTTCACCCGGGAAGTGTCTGTCCACTGAGGCATGGAGTTCAGAAATCTATGAAAAAAAAATAAACCAAGGTTGTGGGTTTAGTTTGTCTGCGTGACAAGGGAAGCTTGTGAGCTGTAGAGCCACTGGCTGCCACGATCTGCAGGCCTGGTGGGCCACTGAAGAGTGTACACACCTTAAAAGTTAATTGGAGGCAGCTCTCCTATCTGGGAATAATTCACTGCCTTATGTGGGGTGGACATATCCTACTGCTCATATTTACATATTCAAGGCCCTTTTCTTCATAGGGCTTACCTGTTATCCTGATACCTGAGGTACGTCCTCTCTGTGGGACCAGCAGTCTAATTCTTATTAGTGAATTATTCTTTCAAACAACATAAAGTCTTGCTGTATTCTGACATATGCAGTTAGGTCCTGCCTTTCAACTGCCCCGGAGAACAAAGAGTTGAACTTTCCATGGCCAGCATGGAATGTTCACCGCGAGCTCGGTTGAAGCCCCTGTCTGCTGTTGTTTAAACTCCAACCGTCAGATTCTTTACTCCGCCTCATTGAACAGTCGCTCCGGAGATTTCTCCTTTGCTTCGTTCAAAAAAGTCGGTTAACGTCGTTTTTATCGCTTGGTTTCTACCAAATTGCTGCTACCGAATCCGTCGGTTTGAGTCTCTGTCTGTGGTACCGTGAGTACTAGATAGGTTTACTATATAGTTTCTGTGTGGAACTTGTAAATTGCAGTTTCAGGTAAAAAAAGTTAGTGAATTTACTTAGAGTGTGGTAACCGGTCTGTATCGGTTCTAAAAAAAACGGATTTTTATTACGTTTTTTTTCCAAGACCCGTGACACAGTCAGGAACCAATAGGGGAGTCTTGCCTGGCGGATTGCTGAGAAAAGGGTAAGTTTTGGTTAGGATTGGCCATGTCTGAGAAACCCAAGAAAAAAAACGGGCCCACTGGGTTTCAACACTGCAGTGTGTGTGGGGAAGTCTTTGCTAAGGCTGATCCCCACACCACCTGTGTTGATTGTCTGGGGTTTGACCACCTCGATTCAGACTGCCAAATTTGTAAGAATTTTCCCAAAACTACCCTGGAAAAGAGATTAGGTAGACTGAGGGAAAGGGAGGCTAAGAAGTCCGCTGACCCGGATGGCCAGCCCGGTTCGGTTCTGATCGAACCAGAAGGAGTACCCTCTGACCAGGGCGATATTTCTTCGGGCAAAAGGAGAGCCGATTCTGAGGAGTCGGTTCCGGTAAAAAGAAAAGATAAATTTTCCGGTTCGGATCCAGAAATTCATACTCCGACCGCCGATGAGATAGCCAAGGCGATAAGAATACTGCAATTGCTTACTTTGGTTCCGGCTGAACCGGCACCATCTGGCAGGGGTTCGGTTCAGTCAGTTCCCCCCATTCCGGATTACACCTTGGAAGAATTTTATGAACCGGATGAGGAGGAGGGAGAGTATAAGGATGATGATGGTGATTATGAAAGTCTGGATGTGCCTACTGACCCGGACATCTCCCCAGACAGACCTTCAGGTGTTTCTCCTCCTAGGCTTTCTGAGTCCCCTTCTCACTGTATGTTTTACAAAAAAGTGGCTGAAACCCTCCAGCTTCCTATGGAAGAAGCATTAGAGGATCAGGAGGAGCCTGATTTTGTTGAAATGATGGACATCCCAGAGTACAGGAGACTGTCTATTCCCCTGCACAAATCCTTTGGGAAACAGACACATAATATTCTTAAGACTCCTAACTCCATACCTCCTGTGGACAGACGAATGGACAAGAGGTATACTCTTTCAGGCTCAGACATGGAGTTCCTTTCCCAGCAATGCAGCCATGTTGGGGTAGTGCAGGCTGCTGCCTGTGATAAGGCAAATATCCCCTTGGCATCACACCCCCCAGATAAGGACTCCAGGAGGATTGATGCCATGGCAAAGAAACAGTACATGGCAGCATCTTTGGGACTCAGGCGGGCTAACTATATGGCCTACACAGCTAGATACCAGAAGTCCAGGTGGGACACTGTGCTGGCTCTGGCTAAACAGGCCCCTGACCAGCTTGCCAAGGAGCTGGAGCAGGTGGCTGCAGATGGGATTGAGGCATCCACAGTGCAATTTCATGCTGCTGTGAACTCCAGTGATGTTTCATCAAGGGTCATGGCTACATCTGTGGCTCTTCGGAGGATGGCTTGGCTCAGATGTACTAGCCTATCACAGGATACCCAGGCTAAGGCCATGGATTTCCCTGTTATTGGTAATTCTCTGTTTGGGAAGCAGACAGAGAACTACATGAAAAAGATGGAGTACAGGACCACTTACAGGAGTGCTCAGGCCAAAAAAAGGCAAGCCACTCCTGAAAGGTAGCAGTCCAGGGGCAGGGGCAGGCCTTTCCAAAGGCCTTTTTACCAAGCTCAGGCATCCTCTTCTTATTCTCAGAGGGGGTTCTTTAGAGGGAGAGGCAGATGGGGGATGAGCAGGCCTGCATCCACCCCTCAGCCTAAAGCCCCTGCCAAACAGATACCCTGATGGGTCTGCCCGGGCCGATTCTCCAATACCAGTAGGGGGCAGACTGGCTTATTTTGTCCAGGACTGGAAGTCTCTGACGTCAGACAAGTGGGTCCTGGAAGTAGTAAGCCAGGGACTGGTTCTCCACTTAAAAAAATTTCCCAAGATGAGAACCAGATCCTTTCCACCTGCAAATCCATCAGAGACCCTTGCCTTAGAGGCAGAGGTTTCTTCCCTCCTAGCTCTCAGAGCTATAGAGAGGGTTCCCACCCTACACAAGGGCAAAGGATTGTACTCCAGGTACTTCCTAACCCCCAAAAAGACGGGAGAATGGCAGCCCATCCTGGACCTAAGATATCTGAACAAACACCTTTTAAAACCAAAGTTCAAATGGTGACTCTGGGAATAATACTTCCCTCTCTAAGGCCAGGAGACTGGCTTGCGTTCCTGGACCTCAAGGATGCCTATTTTCACATTCCCATCAGGTGCTCCCACAGAAAGTACCTCAAGTTCGAGTTGCCCTCAGGCCACTATCAATTCAGAGCAATGCCCTTTGGCCTAACATCAGATCCAAGGGTTTTCACAAAGTGCCTGGCAGTAGTGGTTGCTTTCCTAAGGAGAAAAAAGATCTCCATCTTCCCATACTTGGACGACTGGCTCATAGTAGGTCAGTCTCCAGACCAAGTCAAGTCACATTTGCAAATAACTCAGCAAGTGCTCACTTCCTTAGGATTCCTTCTCAACCTTCCAAAGTCAGTTCTCGAGCCAGTACAGCTCCTCACCTTCATAGGGGCGGAGCTGGATACAATAAGGGCAAGAGCCTTCCTTCCCCTGGACAGGGCAAGGACCCTTATGGAACTGGCCTCTTTATTCACACTACAGGTGTCTCGACCAGCAAGGCATTTCCTTCAGCTTCTGGGCCACATGGCAGCTTCCACAGCTGTGGTCCAGGGAGCAAGATTCCAGATGAGGGACATTCAGTTCCACTTAAAAGCCTTCTGGTCCCAAAGAAAGGATTCTCTTACCAAACTAGTTATAGTGACTCGAACCCTGATCCAGGCCTTGCAATGGTGGCAGGATCAGGACAATTTGAGACAAGGAGTTCCTTTTGTCACTCAGTCTCATTCAGTTATACACACCACAGATGCTTCCTTGCTGGGCTGGGGAGCCCATCTGGGGGATCTTACCACCCAAGGACTGTGGCCACCTCAGGAATCTCTGCTTCACGTCAATCTCTTAAAACTCAGAGCAGTGTTTCTGGCACTGCAAGCCTTTTCCAAATCTGTACAGAACAAGGTGGTCCAGGTCAGAACAGACAATACCACAACCACCATGTGGTACATCAACAAGAAGGGAGGCACTTGGTCTACGGCCTTGTGTACAGAAGCAATGAAGTTGTGGTCCCTGGCCTATTCCCTGCAAACCTCTCTGATAGCTGTTCACCTCCCAGGGAAAGACAATGTCCTAGCAGATGCTCTGAGCAGAATATCCCAGGACCATCACGAATGGACCCTAGATCCCCTAGTTTTGAAAGTGATTTTCTCGAGATGGGGCACTCCACAGATAGATCTTTTTGCAGCCCCAGACAATCACCAACTTCCTCTCTTTTGTTGCAGACCCCCAGTCTTGGGCTCAGTCCCCCTGGATGCTCTGATCCTGAATTGAGATGGGAAATTTCTGTATGCTTTTCCCCTTTCCTCTGCTGTTCAAAGTGTTAGTCAAGATAAGGTCACAACCATGCAAAGTGATTCTGATTGCTCCAGACTGGGCCAGACAGCCCTGGTACCCCCTGTTGCTGTCCTTAGCAGTCCACCTTCCCCTGTCTCTTCCCAGGAATTACAACCTGTTGACATCCTCTAAGGGGAGGATTTGGTACCCGAACCTTCGGTCTCTCAATCTCAAGGCATGGCTCTTGAAGAGTTAGAGTTTGCTGACCTGCATCTTTCCCAAGGGGTTTTGGATATCCTTAAGGCTTCTCGAAAGCCTTCCACCAGAAAGACTTACAATTCCAAATGGAAAAGGTTCACTATTTGGTGTTCTGAGAAGAATATTTCTCCAGATTCTGCTGGGTTACCTACGGTTCTGGACTATATGGTCCATCTCAATGGCCTAGGCCTTAGGCCAGCTACACTTAAAGTGCATTTGGCAGCTGTTTCTGCTTTCCTGTCAGTAGGCAAGCCTTCTCCTCTGTCAGCCCATCCTGTGTTTTGTAAGTTCTTCAAGGGATTGCTGCACACCAATCCCCCCTTTAGGGACCCTGCTCCTGCTTGAGACCTTAATGTTTGCATTGCTTAGCTTATGCAACCCCCCTTTGAGCCTTTGTCCTCTACAGAGCTTAAGTACTTGACTTGGAAAACTGTGTTTTTGGTAGCCATTACCTCTGCCAGGCGTATCAGTGAATTGCAAGTCCTGTCAGTGGAACCTGATTTCATCTCTTTCCATAGAGATAAAGTGGTCCTAAGAACTAACAGGAAGTTTTTGCCTAAAGTGGTTTCAGATTTCCACCTCAACCAGTCTATGTCTCTCCCTGTTTTCTTTCTTTACTGACCATTCCTCCTCTGGAGAGAGGAGGCTGTACAGCTTAGATGTTAAAAGGGCCCTTAGCTACTACATATAGCGCACCAAGGGTCACAGGTTTGAGTCCCTCCAGTTGTTCCTCTCGTATGGAGACGTTGGTAAGGGCAAACCTGCCACTAAGAGATCTATTGCCAGGTGGATTGTTTCTTGTATACAATTCTGCTGTGAAAAACTGGGTAGAACTCCACCCCTCAGGCCTGAGGGCTCACTCTACTAGAGGTACAGCTGCTTCCCTGGCTGCTGCCAGGGATATTCCTATCTTAGAAATATGTCAAGCAGCCACCTGGAAAACAGTCCATACATTCACCAAGTATTACTCTCTGGATATCCAGGCTAGGAGTGATGCTCGGTTTGGCACAGCAGTACTTCAGAGCCTGTTTCCAAAGTAGGTTCTGTCCCTCCTCCATGGAGGTACTGCTTGGTAGTCTACATATGTCAGAATATAGCAAGACTTCATGTTTGAAGAAAAAATGACTCACCTTAGTAATGTTGTTTCTTCTGATGGAGTCTTGCTGTATTCTGACCTCCCCGCCTGCCTCCCCTCTCAGAACCTAGCTGTTGGGATGTGGGTGGGCAGGAGCAGTGTTGGCACCCTAGGGGTGTCCCTTTTTCACCCTCCTTTATTTTGGGTGAGTGTTGTGTTTTGGGATGTGTTTTGTTTTTTGGGTTTCCTGACTTCAGTCTTTGCTTTGAAACCAAAAAAACCTTTTATATAAATATAGTTGCCAGTTGGCTAGTTTGAGTTTTACAGTTTCCACCCAGAACTTCTAGTGATTATTACTCGTAAAGATCTGACGGTTGGAGTTTAAACAACAGCAGACAGGGGCTTCAACCGAGCTCGCGGTGAACATTCCATGCTGGCCATGGAAAGTTTAACTCTTTGTTCTCTGGAGCAGTTGAAAGGCAGGACCTAACTGCATATGTCAGAATACAGCAAGACTCCATTAGAAGAAACAACATTACTAAGGTAAAGGTAAGGTAATTCTTTTTTCTGAACTCTTAACAAACTTTATGGATCTAGAAAGGATAACCATTCAGTTTATCAAATACCATCGGTCCCTGATGAAGCCCTGAGTAGCAAAACATTGGGTGATGATGTTGAGGGACTTGTACCAAATAAAACAAAGATAAAGCTGAGAGTGTGTGCAGTGCGGCTTTTCATCATGTCTCTGGTAAGCGTGCCAGTGAACCACCTGCTCTGCTAGCAGCAGCTGCATCCCAAGTGAGGTGCCCAGCACTTGATGGCTCTACCCTTAACACAGTTACCTCTTTTAAATACCTAGGAGTAACCCTTGATCCCACCTTGGATTTTGACCTGCACCTAGCCTAAGTCATTAAATCCTTCAGTATTCAACTTGGGCTGGGATATAAGGTGAGACATAGCCTAACATCCACGGCGAGGATGGCCATTGCACAGGGGATCCTGAGACCCAAATTGGCGTATGGGTTAATAGCTTGTCTGGCAACTACTGGAGGGCTCCTCCAAAAGTGGGATGTCTGCTACAACAGCATTTGCCGTTTTGCTCTGTCTTTACCCAGACTTACTCATCGATGCACACTACACTCCAGTCTGGGATGGTTTACCCCCTCAGCCATCCGACAGTTTACTTCCTACTGTTTTATAAAGAATATAATATCTTCCCAGATGCCTGACAAATTGGCTCTACTGCGCAAACCTGTGACCTCTGCCTACCCACTGAGGTCAGCTGACGAATCCCTTCTTGTCCAAGCGAGCTATAAAACCAAACTGGAGGAGAATGCTTTCTCTAGCTGGGCCCCTAAACTATGGAACTTCCTTCCACTGAGTGTAAGAATCTCCCCTTCTCCACATAGTTTCAAACAGGAACTATGTATGGCTCTTCTAAGCGCTGAGCCCTGCTCCTGTTCTCTATTTACCCACTCCTGTACTGGTTCCTCCTAGTTGCCTACTGGCTCCAACCTCTACTACTCCTCTCAAACCTGCCAGGAAGTCTTGCTATTTCCTCTCTTCTAGCACTTACTCACTATTTGTATGACTTATGGCTGTTAGTTATTTGCACTTATTTCTGTCTTGTTACTACATATAGATTCCTGCAAATGTACTGTCCATGCTGAAAATGTTGCATAAGTGTACTATGTCTGACTTCTACTGTCATGATGTTTTCTTGTATCTGCTATTGTCTACATACCCTTTGTTGTAATCTCCCGGGTCGTACCTGAAAATAGGCAGCTATGCTGTCTAGTGTACCTACCCCATTAACAAAAACTAAATAAACTGCAGAGAGCTCTTACCAAGGCATTGGGGTGATTAAAGCTAGGAACACCCAATTTGGGGATTGTGGGACTGCTGGGGGTGGGCCCATTGTTAGGGCTTATAGAGTATTAAAATCTTCCTTCACGGGGCAACTACTTCTGTGGCAGTCTCTGTAGATCCAACCCACACAGCACTTCCAGTCCCACTGGGGTGGCAAAAACCAGCACTGGGCCACAGTATTGATCTAGCAGTTTCCCAGATGTACTAGGGACCCAATTCAACTTAAGACAGAACTGCTGTAGTCCCTCACTTGACTGTGGCCTGCAGCTTTCACTTTCGTGCTGGACTATCCTGTGATTACCTCTCTTTCTGCGAAGGTAGGAATTATTCTTCTCATGCTATCTCTGACAGATGCACATTCTGCCTCTAGCGGCTCCACCAGGTTGCTTCTCACTACAGTCAAACACACTGACTCAAGCTTGAGAATAGCCCATGCTGTTCACTAGGGGATGACAGCTGATCATTTGTCCACTCAGCTGTCAATCATTCTTAACTAAAGATCTGCCACTCGATAGGTTATTGGCCCATAATTGTCCCCAGGAATCCTGCAGATTCCTGTGTCCCAGGAGCTCCTTGTAGCTCCCATTCCGGGCTCTGCTTTCTGACTGACTGATGGTGCTGTCATGAACCCACTCCTGTGAACTGGGTCCACTGGACTCAGTGTCCTCCCCTAAGTGCAACCCATGACAGGAGGTCAGGAAATGCCCTCCTCATGTCCTTTTAGAGTACTTGCTGATTCACAACTAAACAATCACCATGATGGCCCAGGGCTTCCTCTCTCTTTGGGTAAGGGTAAAATACAGTCTCGAGTCTGTAGTCGGGTGAGAACCCTCTTTGGTTGCTGTGGTGGGGGGAGAACCCAGGCATTACAAGATCTTCAGGGCTGTCCTCGTAACCTTGATTGTGGCTTCTCCCACGGGTGGTGCAGGAACCTGATTAAAACCCCACATACCCCCTCCAGAGAGCATGTGTACTTTTACTCTATTTTATGGCCCCAGATTCCTTTCCAGGGTCCTAGTTTCAGAAGCGTGTGGCACCTTAGCACTAATCAGTCATGTCACAGATTGAATAAACCTTCCCAAAGCCTTGACACTCAACTAATCACTCCTAGGCAATAGTACTTTAAAATTAAAGCAAGGGCTTTTACTGATTACTTAAATAATTACCATACAGACAGATTACTTACATATTTGGTAACAGAATAACTACAAAGAAAGTTGGAAAATACATACAAAACGAACTAGTGAATTAACTGGATAATTTCTACCTTTTCTGTGGAGAATCAGAGTCCCAAAAATAAGTGAGTTTTCCAAAGTCTCTTTCTCTCTGCTGTGTCCCGAGTCCCAGTTTTTCTTGCAGTGTGTCTGGCAGTTTTCACTGTCAGGAAATTTGGCTTCTGCCCAGAGTCTGTTTTAGAGGGCTTAAATAGCCCTTTTCTGTAGTCTGCAAAACTAACCTGTGATTGGCTAGTGGCCTTAATATTTCCAGGTCCAACTATTCATTTCTAGGCCAGCAGCGGTCTCTCTCTTGCTCTTTTCCCGAACTTTTAAGTGAACCAAAAATAATAGTAATTTGCTTTCACACAGCCCCACCTCCCTGGCTAGATGTTGATCTACACCACCTTTCTGACAGTATTAAAATGGAAATAGACTGTGGCAATTGGTAGAGAATTTAACAATAGCTCCCTAGACCGGGTGTCTGTGGGACCCTGCTCGCAAGCTATTTTTATTTGAAGTTCAAAGTGTTATAAACCGAGGAGATGCCCTTTCATCTCTTGTCATTTATGGAATCTTCCCTTTTGATCAGCTACCAGGAAATTCCAATCCCCTATTGGGATTGTATCTCTTGTTTACCTCTAAACAAGACTTTGTCCCAGGCAAAGGGAAGATGTCAGACACTGAAATACATACCAGCTCTTCCCATGTATCCTTGCAGAAAAATGAGCATCTTTTCTGACAAACCTGATGTCCTGGCCTTTCTGGAAATTAAACAATTAAAAAAAAAAATTTGAGAAATATGACATCCATGTGACAGCAGTAGCCAAATTGCCACAGTGCAACCTGTCATAACTCTGGACTGGAAACTTCAATCAAAAATATTTTCTTTTAATTGGCAGAAAATTATTCTCATGGCTTGTATAAGTTCACAGCCAAAGTTTAAAAAGGTTCTTTGATATGTATGACATCAGACATCAAGCCCGCAGAGGAAGTGAAAACTCGTTTTTGTTATAAATGTATTTCAAACAACATGAAGTCTTGCTGTATTCTGACAATTGCAGTGATTCCCAACCTTTGAACTGCCCTGGAAAACTAAGGGTTAACTTTCCATGCAGGGCATGGAACGCTGAGCTCGAGCTCGGTTGAAGTCTCTGTCTGGAGTGTTTTGAACTCAAACCATCAGATTCTTTACTCTGCCTCACTGAACGGTTGCTCTGGAGATTTCTCCTTCAGCTTGGTTCGAAGTCGGTTAAAGTTTTCAGTTTTTCGTTGGTTTAAACTGAAAAAAAGAGTATCCGCATAGTTGGTTCAGTCTCTGTCTGTGGTGCCGTGAGTACTAGATAGGAATTGTTCTATATTTCTGTGTGGAATTTGTAAAACTGCGGTTGGTTCAGCTGAACCGACCATCTGATTGGGAATTTTGCTATATTTAGTGTGTGGTTACCAGTTCTTATCAGTTCTAAAAAAAAAAGTGTTTTAACTGTTTTTTTCCCCAATACCCGTGACATGGTTAGGAACCAATAAGGGAGTCTTGCCTGGCGGTTGCTGAAAAAAGGGTAAGTTTAGTTAGGCTGGCCATGTCTGAGAAACCCAAGAAAAAAACGGGCCCACTGGGTTTCAACACTGCAGTGAGTGTGGGGAGGTCTTTGCTAAGGCCGATCCCCACACCACCTGCCAAAGATGTGAACATTTTCCCAAATCTATCCTTGAGAAGAGATTAGGTAGACTGAGGGAAAAGGAGGCCAAGAAGTCCGCTGACCCGGATGGCCAGCCCGGTTCGGTTTCAACCGAACCAGAAGGAATGCCCTCTGACCAGGGAGCTGCTTCTTCGGGCAAAAGGAGAGCTGATTCTGAGGGACTGGTTCTGACAAAAAGAAAGTGCAAAAGTAAATCGACCGGTTCGGATCCAGAGGTTCATGTTTCGACCGCCGAAGAGATAGCCAGGGTGATTCAGATTGTGGAATCGCTCCATCCGGTTCTGACCGATCCGGCTCCTTCTGGCAGGGGTTCGGTTCGGTTGGTTCCCCCAGTTCAAGAGTATACCCTTGAAGATTTTTATGAGCTGGAGTTAGAAGAGGAAGGGGAATTTGAGGATTATGATGTAAGCGAAGGTCTGGATGTGCCTGTGGAACCGGACATCTCCCCAGACAGACCATCAGGTGTTTCCCCTCCTAGGCTTTCTGAGTCCCCTTCCCACTTTGTTTTACAGGAAAGTGGCTGAAACCCTCCAGTTTCCTATGGAGGAGGCTGTGGAAGATCAAGAAGAGCCTGATTATGTAGAGATGATGGATATCCCAGAGTCCAGGAGACTGTCTATTCCCCTCCATAAATCGTTTGGGAAACAGACACAAAAAATCTTAGTCTCCTAACACTATACCTCCTGTGGATAGAAGAATGGACAAGAGGTATACACTCTCAGGCTCAGACACGGAGTTCTTATATCAGCAATGCAGCCATGTTGGGGTAGTGCAGGCTGCTGCCTGTGACAAGGCATATATTCCCTTGGCTTCACATCCCCCTGACAAGGACTCCAAGAAGATTGATGCCATGGCAAAGAAGCAGTACATGGCATCTTCTTTGGGACTCAGGCAGGCGAATTACATGGCCTATGCAGCCAGGTACCAGAAGTCCAGGTGGGACACTGTACTGGCACTGGCTAAACAGGCCTCACCCCAGCTAGCCAAGGAGCTGGAGGCAGTGGCTGCAGATGGGATTGAGGCATCTAAGGTTCAGTTTCATACTGCTGTGGACTCTAATGAAGTCTCATCAAGAGTCATGGCTACATCTGTGGCTCTTAGGAGGTTGGCTTGGCTCAGATGTACTAGCCTCTTGCAGGACACCCAGGCTAAAGCTATGGATTTTCCTGTAGTGGGTAATTCTCTGTTTGGGGAGCAGAGGGAGAATTACATGAAGAAAATGGACAAGTACAGGACCACTTACCGGAGTGCTCAGGCCAAGGAAAGGCAAGCAGCTCCTCAAAGGCAGCAGTCCAGGGGCAGGGGCAGGCCTTTTCACCAAGCACAGGCCTCTTCTTCTTCTTCTTCCTTTTCGCAGAGGGGGTTCTTCAGAGGGAGAGGCAGAAGGGAGATGAGCAGGCCTGCATCCACCCCTCAGCCTAAAGCCCCTGCCAAGCAAACACCCTGATGGGTCTGCCCGGGTCGACTCTCCTATTCCAGTAGGGGGCAGGCTGGCTTACTTTGTCCAGGACTGGATGTTTGTTACATCAGACAAGTGGGTCCTGGAAGTAGTAAGCCAGGGACTGGTTCTCAGCTTCAAAAAATTTCCAAAGATGACAGTCAGATCTTTTCCACCTGCAAATCTTTCAGAAACCCTTGCCCTAGAGGCAGAGGTTTCTTCAAACAACATGAAGTCTTGCTGTATTCTGACAAGTGCAGTTAGCCCCAGCCTTTAAACTGCCCCGGAGAACAATGGGTTAACTTTTCTATGCAGGGCATAGAATGTTCATCTCGAGCTCAGTTGATGTCTCTGCCTGTTGTCATTTGAACTGCAACCATCAGATTCTTTACTCCGCCTCATTGAACAGTCGCTCCGGAGATTTCTCCTGCAGCTCGGTTCGAAGTCGGTTGACGTGTCGGTTTTCAGTCGGTTTTCTACCAGAAATTAGTTTCCGCATAGTCGGTTCAAGTCTCTGTCTGTGGTACCCTGAGTACTAGATAGGTTTTGTTCTGTTTTCTGTTTGGAACTTGTAAAAAGTGTGGATCGGTTCGGCTGAACCGATCATTCAGGTAAATTTTGTATTTTACTTTAGTATGTGGTTACCGGTCCGTATCAGTTCTAAAAAAAAAAAAAAAGGGTTTTTAGTACGTTTTTTTTCCAAGACCCGTGACACAGTCAGGAACCGATAGGGGAGTCTTGCCTGGCGGTTGCGGAAAAAAGGGTAAGTTTGGTTAGGTTGGCCATGTCTGAGAAACCCAAGAAAAAAACCGGGCCCACTGGGTTTCAACACTGCAGTGTGTGTGGGGAGGTATTTGCTAAGGCTGATCCCCACACCACCTGTATTTATTGTCTGGGGATTGACCACCTCGATTCAGACTGCCAAATTTGTAAACATTTTCCCAAATCTACCCTTGAAAAGAGATTTAGGTAGACTGAGGGAAAGGGAGGCCGAGAAGTCCGCTGACCTGGATGGTCAGTCCGATTCGGTTCCGACCGAACCAGAAGGAGTACCCTCTGACCAGGGTGATACTTCAGGCAAAAGGAGAGCTGATTCCGAGGAATCGGTTCAGACAAAAAAAACACGCAAAGACAAATTGACCAGTTCATTTCCAGAATCTCATACTCCGACCGCCGAAGAAACAGCCAAAGTGATTCGTATTGTGGAATCGCTTCCCCGCTTCCCCGGTTCCGACTGATCCGGCACCTTTTGGCAGGGGCTCGGTTCAGTCAGTTCCCCCTGTTCAGGATTATACCCTGGAAGAATTTTATGAACCGGAGTTTAAGGGGGCAGGAGAGTTGGAAGATGATTATGGTGATGGTGAAAGTCTGGATGTGCCTATTGACCCGGACATCTTCCCAGACAGACCTTCAGGTGTTTCTCTTCCTAGGCTTTCTGAGTCCCCTTTGCACTTCACGTTTTACAGAAAGGTGGCTGATACCCTCCAGCTTCCTGTGGAGGAGGCAGTGGAGAATCAGGAGGAGCCTGACTATGCAGAGATGATGGACATCCCAGAGTCCAGGAGACTGTTTATTCCCCTCCACAGATCTTTTGGGAAATGGACACAAAAAATTCTTAAGTCTCCCAATTCCATACCTCCTGTGGATAGAAGAATGGACAAGAGGTATGCTCTTTCAGGCTCAGATATGGAGTTCCTTTATCAGCAATGCAGCCATGTTGGGGTTGTACAGGCTGCTGCCTGTGATAAGGGAAGCATTCCCATGGCATCATACCCCCCAGACAAGGACTCCAGGAAGATTGATGCCATGGCAAAGAAGCAGTACATGGCATCTTCCTTGGGACGCAGGCAGGCAAATTATATGGCCTATGCAGCCAGGTACCAGAAGTCCAGGTGGGACACTGTACTGGCACTGGCTAAACAGGCTTCCCCCCAGCTTGCCAAGGAGCTGGAGGAGGTGGCTGCAAATGGGATTGAGGCATCAAAAGTTCAGTTTCATGCTGCTGTAGACTCCAATGCTGTATCAACAAGCGTCATGGCTACATCTGTGGCTCTTCAGAGAATGGCTTGGCTCAGATGTATTAGCCTCTCACAGGATACCCAGGCTAAGGCCATGGATTTTCCTGTAGTGAGTAATTCTCTGTTTGGGGAGCAGACAGAGAATTACATGAAGAAAATGGACAAATACAGGACCACTTACAGAAGTGCTCAGGCCAAGGAAAGGCAGGCAATTCCTCAAAGGCAGCAGTCTAGGGGCAGGGGCAGACCTTTTTACCAAGCACAGGCCTCTTCTTCCTTTTTGCAGAGGGGGTTCTTCAGAGGGAGAGGCAGAAGGGGGATGAGCAGGCCTGCATCCACCCCTCAGCCTAAAGCCCCTGCCAAGCAGATACCCTGATGGGCCTGCCTGGGTTGATTTTCCTATCCCAGTAGGGAGCAGGCTGGCTTACTTTGTCCAGGACTGGATGTCTGTTACATCAGACAAGTGGGTCCTGGAAGTAGTAAGCCAGGGACTGGTTCTCAGCTTCAAAAAATTTCCAAATATGAGAGCCAGATATTTTCCACCTGCAAATCTCTCAGAGACCCTTGCCCTAGAGGCAGAGGTTTCTTCTCTCCTAGCTCTAAGAGCTATAGAGAAAATACCTACCCTACACTGGGGCAAAGGACTGTACTCCAGGTACTTTCTAACCCCCAAAAAGACAGGAGAATAGCGACCCATCCTGGACTGAAGATACCTGAACAAACATCTTTTAAAGCCAAAGTTCAAGATGATAACTCTGGGAATTATTCTTCCCTCTCTAAGGCCAGGGGACTGGCTAGCCTCCCTGGACCTCAAAGATGTCTACTTTCACATTCCCATCAGGTGCTCCCACAGAAAGTACCTCAGGTTCGAGTTGCCCTCAGGCCACTATCCGTTCAGAGCAATGCCCTTTGGCCTAACCTCAGCCCCAAGGGTTTTCACAAAGTGCCTGGCAGTAGTTGTTGCCTTCCTAAGAAGACAAAAGATTTCCATTTTTCCATAATTGGATGACTGGCTCATAGTGGGCCAGTCCCCAGACCAAGTCAAGTCACACCTGCAAGTGACCCAGCAAGTGCTCACTTCTTTAAGATTTCTTCTTAACCTACCAAAGTCAGTTCTCGAACCAGTGCAGCTCCTCACCTTCATAGGGGCAGAGCTGGATACGGTAAAAGCAAGAGCCTTCCTTCCCCTGGAAAGGGCAAGAGCTCTCATGGAGCTGGCCTCTTCATTCAGCCTTCAGGTGTCTCGACCAGCAAGGCATTTCCTTCAGCTCTTGGGCCACATGGCAGCTTCTACAGCAGTGGTCCAAGGTGCAAGATTCCAGATGAGGGACATTCAGTTCCACTTAAGAGCCTTTTGGTCCCAAAGAAAGGATTCCCTTACCAAACTAATCCCAGTGACTCGAACTCTGATCCAAGCTCTGCAATGGTGGCAGTATCAGGACAATTTGAGGCAAGGGGTTCCATTTGCCACTCAGTCTCATTCAGTGGTCCTTACCACAGATGCTTCCCTGCTGGGCTGGGGAGCCCATTTGGGGGACCTCACCACCCAGGGACTGTGGTTGCCTCAGGAATCTCTTCTACACATCAATCTCTTGGAACTCAGAGCAGTGTTTCTGGCACTGCAAGTTTTTTTCCAAATCAGTACAGAACAAGGTGGTTCGGTTCAGGTCAGAACAGACAACACCACCACCATGTGGTACATCAACAAGCAAGGAGGCACTCAGTCTATGGCCTTGTGCACAGAAGCAAGGAAGTTATGGTCCCTGGCTTATTCCCTGCAAATCTCTCTGATAGCAGTTCATCTTCCAGGGAAGGAAAATGTCCTAGCAGATGCACTGAGCAGAATATCTCAGGGCCATACGAATGGGCTCTGGATCCTCTGGTGTTGAAGGTGATTTTCTCAAGATGGGATACTCCAGAGATAGATCTTTTTGCAGCCCCAGACAATCACCAACTTCCTCTCTTTTGTTGCGGACCCCCAGTCTTGGGCTCAGTCCCCCTGGATGCTCTGATTCTGAACTGGGAAGGTAAATTTCTGTATGCTTTTCCCCCCTTCCCTCTCCTGTTCAAAATGTTAGTCAAGATAAGGTCACAACCTTCCAAAGTAATTCTGATTGCTCCAGACTGGGCCAGGCAGACATGGTATCCCTTGTTGCTGTCCCTAGCAGTCCATCATCCCCTGTCTCTTCCCAGGAATTAAAACCTGTTAACATCCTCTCAGGGGAGGATTTGGTACCTTAATCTTCAGTCTCTCAATCTCAAGGCTTGGCTCTTGAAGAGTTAGAGTTTGCAGATCTGTATCTTTCCCAAGGGATTCTGGATATCCTCAAGACTTCTCGAAAGCCCTCTACCAGAAAGACTTACAACTCCAAATGGAAAAGATTCAGCATTTGGTGTTCTAAGAAGAGTATCTCTCCAGACACTGCTGATTTGCCTACAGTTCTGGATTATATGATCCATCTCAATGGCCTAGGCCTCAGACCAGCTACTCTCAAGGTACACTTGTCTGCTGTTTCTGCTTTCCTGTCAGTAGGCAAGTCTTCCTCACTGTCATCCCACCCTGTATTCTGTAAGTTTTTCAAGGGATTGCTTCACACCAATCCCCCCTCTAGGGATCCTGCTCCTGCTTGGGATCTTAATGTTTGCATTGCTCAGCTTATGCAACTCCCCTTTGAACATCTGTCCTCAGCAGAGCTTAAGTACTTGACTTGGAAAACTGTGTTTTTGGTAGCCATTACTTCTTCAAGACGTATCAGTGAATTGCAAGCCCTGTCAGTGGAACCTGATTTCATCGCTTTTCACAGAGATAAAGTGGTCCTTAGAACTAACAGAATGTTCTTGCCCAAAGTGGTTTCAGATTTCCACCTGAATCAGTCTATATCTCTCCCTGTTTTCTTCACTGATCATTCTTTCTCGGGAGAGAGGAGGCTACACAGTTTTGATGTTAAAAGTACCCTTAGCTACTACATAGAGCATACCAAGGGTCACAGGTTTGACTCCCTCCAGTTGTTCCTCATGGAGAAGTTGGGAAGGGCAAACCTGCCACCAAGAGATCTATTGCCAGGTGGATTGTGTCTTGTATACAATTCTGCTATGAAAAACTAGGAAAAACTCCACCCTCAGGCCTGAGGGCTCATTCCAAAGAGGATAGCTGCTTCCTGGCTGCTGCCAGGGATATCCTCTTTAGAAATTTGTCAGACAGACACCTGGAAAACAGTCCATACTTTTACCAAGCATTACTCTCTGGATATCCAGGCTAGGAGTGATGCTCGGTTTAACACAGCAGTACCTCAGAGCCTATTCCCAAAGTAGGTTCTGTCCCTCCTCCTGAGGTACTGCTTGTAGTCTCTGCCTTGTCAGAATACAGCAAGACTTCATGTTGCTTGAAAAAAATTACTCACCTTAGTAATTATGTTTCTTCTAGTGGAGTCTTGCTGTATTCTGACCCCCCGCTTTGCCTCTCAGAACCTAGATTTTTTGGGATGTGGGTGGGCAGGCGCAGTGTTGGCAACCTAAGGGTGCCCCCTTTACACCCTCTGTTTCTCAGGGGGTGAGTTGTTATTTCAATTGATTGATTTTTGTGTTTGGATTTCCTGACTTGAGTCTTCCTTTTTGAACCCAAAAGATTATTTTTCTGGCAGTTGGCTAGTAAAAATTTTACAGTTTCCACACAGAACACCTAGTGAGTTTTGCTCATAAAGATCTGATGGTTGCAGTTCAAATGACAACAGGTAGAGACCTCAACTGAGCTCGAGATGAACATTCTATGCCCTGCATAGAAAAGTTAACCCATTGTTCTCCAGGGCAGTTTAAAGGCTGGGGCTAACTGCACTTGTCAGAATACAGCAAGACTCCACTAGAAGAAACCTAATTACTAAGGTGAGTAATTTTTTCTTCTCTCCTAGCTTTAAGAGCTATAGAGAGAGTACCTACCCTACACTGGGGCAAAGGACTATACTCCAGGTACTTCCTGACCCCCAAAAAGACAGGGGAGTGGTGACCCATCCTGGACCTAAGATATCTGAACAAACATCTTTAAAACCAAAGTTCAAGATGATAACTCTGGGAATAATCCTTCTTCTCTCTAAGGCCAGGGACTGGCTAGCCTCCCTGGACCTCAAAGATGCCTACTTTCACATTCCCATCAGGTGCTCCCACAGAAAGTACCTCAGGTTTGAGTTGCCCTCAGGCCACTATCAGTTCAGAGCAATGCCCTTTGGCCTAACCTCAGCTCCAAGGGTTTTCACAAAGTGCCTAGCAGTAGTAGTTGCCTTTCTAAGAAGGCAAAATATTTTCATATTTCCTTATCTGGATGATTGGCTATTAGTGGGTCAGTCTCCAGACCAAATTAAGTCTCACCTGCAAGTGACCCAGCAAGTGCTCACTTCCCTAGGATTTCTTCTCACCCTTCCCAAGTCAGTTCTCGAACCAGTCCAGCTCCTTGCCTTTATAGGGGCAGAACTGGACACACTCTGAGCAAGAACCTTTCTTCCTCTAGAAAGGGCAAGGGCTCTTATGGAACTAGCTTTTCCTTCAGCCTTCAGGTATCTCGACCAGCAAGGCATTTCCACCAGCTCTTGGGCCACATGGCAGCTTCAACAACAGTGGTACAAGGGGCAAGATTCCAGATGAGGGGTATTCAGTTCCACCTGAGAGTTTTCTGGTCTCAGAGAAAGGACTCCCTTACCAAACTGATTCCAGTGACTCCGACCTTGATCCAGGCCCTCTAGTGGTGGCAGGATCAGGACAATTTAAGGCAAGGTGCTCCTTTTGTTGCTCAACCTTGTTCAGTGGTCCTTACCATGGATGCTTCTCTTCTGGGCTGGGGAGCCCACCTGGGGTCCCTTACTGCTCAGGGCCTGTGGTCCCCCCAAGAATCCCTTCTCCACATCAATCTTCTAGAGCTCAGGGCAGTTTTTCTAGCTCAAAAAGCATTCTCACAGTCATTTCAGAACAAGGTGGTTCAAGTCAGAACAGACAACACTACCACCATGTGGTACATCAACAAGCAGGGAGGCACTCAGTCCATGGCCTTGTGCACAGAAACCATGAAGTTGTGGTCCCTGGCTTATTGTCTGTAAGCCTCTCTTGTATCAGTTCACCTTCCAGGCAAGGACAATGTGCTAGCAGATGCACTGAGCAGGATTTCTCAGGGGCATCACAAATGGTCCCTGGACCCTCAGGTGTTGAAAGTGATTTTTTCAAGGTGGGGCACTCCAGAGATAGATCTCTTTGCAGCCCCAGACAATCACCAACTCCCTCTCTTTTGTTGCAGACCTCCAGTCTTGGGCTCAGTTCCCCTGGACGCCCTGATTCTGAATTGGGAAGGGAAGTTTCTGTATGCCTTTCCCCCCTTCCCACTCTTGTTCAAAGTTTTAGTCAAAATAAGGTCTCAACCTTGCAAGGTGATTCTGGTTGCTCCAGATTGGGCCAGACAGCCCTGGTACCCCCTGTTGCTGTCCCTAGCAGTCCATCTTCTCTTGTCTCTTCCCAGGAATTACAACCTGTTAACATCCTCTCAGGGGAGGATTTGGTACCCCAGTCTTCAGTCTCTCAATCTCAAGGCATGGCTCTTAAAGAGTTAGAGTTTGCAGATCTGCATCTTTCCCAAGGGGTTCTGGACATCCTCAAGGCTTCTCCAAAGCCCCTCCACCAGAAAGACTTACAACTCCAAAGGTAAAAGATTCAGCATTTGGTTTTCTAAGAAGAATATTTCTCCAGACACTGCTGAATTGCCTATGGTTCTGGATTATATGGTACATCTTAATGGCCTAGGCCTCAGACCAGTTACTCTCAAGGTACACTTGTCAGCTGTTTCTGCATTTTTGTCTGTGGGGAAGCTTTCCTCACTATCTTCCCATCCTGTGTTCTGTAAATCTTTTAAAGGATTGTTTCACAACAATCCCCCTTTTAGAGACCCTGCCCCTGCCTGGGATTTGAATGTTTGCATTGCTCAGCTTATGCAACCCCCCTTTGAGCCTATGTCTTCAGCAGAGCTTAAGTACATGACTTGGAAAACTGTGTTCTTGGTAGCCATTACCTCTGCCAGGCGTATCAGTGAATTGCAAGCCCTGTCAGTCGAACCTGATTTTATCTCCTTTTATAGGGATAAAGTGGTCCTTAGAACCAATAGAAGGTTCTTGCCCAAAGTGGTTTCAGACTTCCATTTAAACCAGTCTGTGTCTCTCCCTGTTTTCTTCACTGATCATTCTTCCTCAGGAGAGAGGAGGCTACACAGTTTAGATGTCAAAAGAGCCCTTAGTTACTACATAGAGCATACCAAGGGTCACAGGTTTGACTCCCTCCAGTTCCTCACTTATGGAGAAGTGGGAAAGGGCTATTTGCCAGGTGGATTGTGTATTGTATACAATTCTGCTATGAAAAACTGGGAAAAACTCCACCCTCAGGCCTGAGGGCTCATTCCACAAGAGGTACAGCTGCTTCCCTGGCTGCGGCCAGGGATATCCTTCTCCTAGAAATTTGTCAAGCAGACACCTGGAAAACAGTCCATACCTTTACCAAGCATTACTCTCTGGATATCCAGGCTAGGAGTGATGCATGGTTTGGCACAGCAGTACTTCAGAGCCTATTCCCAAAGTAGGTTCTGTCCCTCCTCCTTGGAGGTACTAGCAGTAGTCTGCAATTGTCAGAATACAGCAAGACTTATGTTGTTTGAAGAAAAATTACTCACTTTAGTAATTATATTTCTTCTAATGGAGTCTTGCTGTATTCTGATCTCCCTCCTGCCTCCCTCTCAGAACCTGGTTTTGGGAAGTGGGTGGCAGGTGCAGTGTTGCACCCCGGGGTGTATTTGCTGGCACATTGGGTTTCGTTTTTGGGTTTCCTAACTTTAGTCTTCCTTGGGAATCCAAAACTTTTCAGCCAGTTGGCTAGTAGAATTTTTACAATTTCCACAGAGAATTTTTAGTTTAGTTGGGCTCATAAGAATCTGACGGTTTGAGTTCAAAACACTCCAGAGACTTCAACCGAGCTCGAGCTCAGCGTTCCATGCCCTGCATGGAAAGTTAACCCTTAGTTCTCCGGCAGTTCAAAGGTTGGGAATCACTGCAATTGTCAGAATACAGCAAGACTCCATTAGAAGAAATGTAATTACTAAGGTGAGTAATTTTCTCTTATTAACTAAGCTACGCACCTTAGAAGAGCTAAGAATTCATTAAGGATTACACAAACTTTCATTTCAGTTAATAGACCACTTGATATATCAGCAGAAGCCACTGGCTTCAGTCTGCAAACAAATTATTTCATGGTAACACTATAGTTCATCTTTTGTCAGACATTATAAGACCCGTTAAGCTATAGTGTATCGCAATAACCGAACCCCCTACCCTACCAAAGCAACTTTCAGCACATGTGCCTTTGAGCAAAATATTAAGTAAATACCTAAATTTGTTAGCTGACATCAGACAGTTATCAGTCCAAATTCAGCCTTCCTAGGTTTTTTAGCAAAGGCTATAAATTCGTGGACCATTTATTATTGTTGGCATTTCAAGGCAGTATCTAAAAATTCTTGTTTTTTTTTTTCTCTCCATGTAGCACCATCCTGAAAGTCTCGAGTGAAGACTTTTCCAGAGTTCCTTGTTTGGGTTAGTGTTGCTTAGATAGTGCTTTTGTGGATCCTACCACTATCTGTCAGATAGTGCTGGTATCCTACATTGGATCCTACTAGAAATCCTAACAAAGACAGATGTAGGATCCAGGACAGATCGCGATGGATCCTAGTTGGGATCCATGGATCCTAGGTCAAATAGTCAGGTTCCTGGACCAGATAATGATGGATCCTAAAGGGTATGATCCATGGCCAGATAGTACAACTATCCTACCACAGCAACTATCTGGCCAAATGGGAGGTATCTGTTGGCATCCTAATTTCTAGGATACTATCTGAGCAACACTAGTCTTGTGTTCCTACAAAGCAAAAGTGCATAGAATAAGAGTTTGTGCTTGCTTTTTAAGTGACGAATCTAGACCATTGCTTAATACAGATGGCAGAGAGGACCCTAAGGTTGAAAAATGACTAAAGATAACTAAAACCAAATTATGCAATGGGCATTAAAATCAGACACAAATCCTGTAATTTCATTGGTTACCTAGCACTCCTCTCCCGTTGTAAAAGCTACAATCACCCCACAGGAAGAAGTGCCAGTCGCCAGTAAGCCGCATCAAGGGCCCCCCTGAAATCACTGCGACCATTAGGAACACAAACCCGCCAAAAACACAGACAGTCGCAGGGCAAAACCTCCACAAAGCCACAATGTTGACGTCCGAGTAAACAATATAGAAAAATACCATGAAGTTTCAAAAAATGTAATTCAGCTATGAATTCAACATAAAAAACTCTAGTCACGGAATTTTTTTTTTTTCCTGGCTTTGGAAAAAAAAAAAATTGCTTTTTCCCTGGGCGCTCTCTTTCCATTTCACTTTCAGAAACCTGCTTTTACAGTTTGTCAGCCACACTGTAGAAAACATCCCACAACAAAATTACCTCGCTTCATTTTTGCTCCCTTTAAACATGCACTACAGCTTACATGACTGGTCTCACACCCACGGTTTTCTTGAGCCTCGGTTTTCCCCAAACTGTAACCATTAAGGGTTATTTCTTCACCCACTTGCTGACACCACTGCACATGCACATGCCTACCAACAAAGCACTATTTTACTAAATGTAACAACAAATCTAATAAAAACTAATAAAACATTTAAACCAGCTTTTTTTTGTTAATTTTTCACACACAAAATATATAGATGTCCAATTGCATAATTGCAATATGCCACTGGAGAATGTTGGTGATGCCAGAATTTACTCATGCCCTGGGGTGTTTTGGCCACTTGGCTGCGCCTCGTAGCCAAACAACACCCCAGGACGTGGGTAAATCCTGGCATCACCAACACCCTCTCATGGTATATTGCTTAAACAGATAATGCAGAGAAAAGGCAGAATGGGAGTAAGGACAAGAGGGGTATGGAGGAAAGACATGGGGATAGGAGAGTTATTCACAGAGGAGAAAATAAAAATTGGAATACCATGTGCACAAATGCCCACAGTCTGGGAAACAAAATCCCGGATCTAGTGGACCTGGACATTGTTGCTTTTACTGAGACATGGTTCATGGGGAACCATGACTGGGATATGACAATACCAGGTTACACTTTATTCAGGAGGGGCAAGGTGGATAAAAAGGGAAGAGGAGTGGCTGTCTACATCAGGGAAGGAATTAAGGCAACTGAAGTACAGGGCATTCAGGGAGAGGCAGAGGCACCATGGATCACCCTGGAGGCTGGAAATGACACTGCCATTCACAGTGGTGTGATCCACAGACATCCTGCACAAGGGGAAGGGCTGGACAGGGTACTTGTAGAAGCCATCCATAGTATGACAGCTAAAGAGGAGGTGCTGTTGGTAGGAGACTTCAGTCTGTCGGATGTGGACTGGAGCAACTAGGCTGCAGCCTCTGCCAGGAACAGACATCCTGGAAGCCCTACAGGGGGCGTGCCTAAGACAGATAGTGATGGAGCCCACCCAAGAGGCAGTGACTTTGGACCTGATACTCTCCAATGGGGACAGAATTACAGACGTAAAAGTGGGGAGCCATCTGGGATCAAGCGATCACAATACGGTGTGGTTCAACATGAGAACATCAGAAGTCAAACCACACAAAAGCAGGGGTCCTAGATTTCAGGCAGGCCAACTCTGCAAAGATGGGGGAATGTCTTAGGAAATCACTGTCAGGGAAGGAGAAAAGGGGGGAGTGGAGGAACAATGGGAGAATCTTAAGGGAGCCATAGTGGAGGTAACAAGCCATTGCATTAGGCAAGTAAGCAAAACAAGCAGAACAAAAAAAAACACTGGTTCTCAAAGGAAAAAG
Organism: Neoceratodus forsteri; assembly: GCA_016271365.2. Taxonomy (NCBI): domain Eukaryota; kingdom Metazoa; phylum Chordata; order Ceratodontiformes; family Ceratodontidae; genus Neoceratodus; species Neoceratodus forsteri. Next base: position 45,074,735 of record CM057457.1, on the reverse strand, counting down.
CCAAGAAGGTAAGGGTGAAAAGGGTGGCATTCAGGAGGTACAAGGAAACACTGAGGGAAGAAGACAGAACACTGTATCTGGAAAAGCAGAGGGAGGCAGGGAAAGCAACCAGGTGTGCAAAGGCACAAACAGAAGAAAAAATAGCCCAGGCAATAACAAAAGGGACAATAACTTTTTCAGGTATGTCAGTGAAAGAAAAAAAGACTGAGTGGGATTGTGAGACTAAAATGGGAAAGAGGGAAATGTGCAGGGGGCGCAATAAAAAGCAGAAAACCTGAACAAGTGATTTTGTTCAGTATTCACAGAAGGGAAGGACTGGACCAAAGTTAGGTGATGGAAGCACCACTGGGAGGAGGTGGAAACCAGTCCATTTAAGGAGGAGAGAGTCTTAAAGGAACTTGCTAATCTGGACGTGGACAAGGTGATGGGTCCAGACAGGATACATCCCAGAGTATTAAGAGAACTCAGGGAGGTGCTGGCAGCACCACTGACTGCCCTCTGCAACAGTTTGATAGAAAAAAAGGTGTGGTACCAAAGGACTGGAGGAGGGCAAATGTAGTCCCTCTATACAAAACTGGGAGGAGGCTACCAATTATAGATCGGTCAGCCTGACCTTGGTGGTGGGGAAAGTAATGGTCTCACTACTAAAAGAAAGGTTTGTGATATACTGTATCTTGAATCCAGCAGGGCACAGGATCCATGGTAGCATGGATTCACAGCAGGAAGATCTTGTCAAACAAATTTGATAATTTCTTTGGGTGACTAGGAAGGTGGATGAGGGAGGGGTGGTGGATGTGGCATACCTTGATTTCAGCAAGGCTTTTAACACTGTCCCACATAAGAGGCTAGTAGACAAGCTGGGCAGCCTGGGAGTGGGTCCCAGGGTGGTAAACTGAGTTGAAAATTGGCTGAGTGATAGGACACAGAGGGTGGTGGTTAACGGAGTTCAATCCAAAAGGGGGGGACGACCAGCTGGGTCCCATAGGGATCAGTGCTTGAACCAGTTCTCTTTGATGTCTTCATAAAACACTGCAGAGGAGCTGGAGGGAAGGTGTGTCTCTTGCAGTGGACATGAAGATCTGCACAGGGTTGACACTCAGGAGGGTAGACAGAATGAGAAGGTACTTAAGCACATTTGAGGAGTGGTCAAGGGTGTGGCAGCTAAGATTCAATACAAAGAAGTGCATGATGGGGGTGCTGTGGAGCCCGGCAGTGCAGCAGCAGATTTATTTAGCTTCTAATCATACCCAGATAAATTACTAACTACGCTATTTTAGGGCAGTAGAACTCATTTTTAAGTACCAGAACCTGAAAGAGCTCCTTTGAATTAGGTGAAATGGGTAATCCTAAAATGGAAAAACTGCAGAGAGGGACTGAGAGAAGCAATGGAACCACTGGGGCCTCGTGACCCTTCTCAAGCCGTCAAGCTGAAGCAGACACTGCACCTACAGAAACTATGGTGAATTTGGGACACAAGCTTCAGAGTTTAATTGCTTCCGTGTCCACCTTAAATCAGAAGGTGAATGATTTCAATAGCAGTACTGGTGGTCAAAAATGTGGTAGATGGCCTTAAAAGCGAATTCCAGGAGATTAAAAAGCAATCAGATAATAATTAAACTACCAATGCTTTAATGGTAAAAGAAAACCAACATCTTCATACCAGGCTAGAGGCCTTAGAAAATCAGGCCCAGGCAGGCAATATTTGAATTCTTGGTTTCCCCAAAGGGAGAGAGGGAGACCACCCAATTATGTTTCTTCACGAGTGGCTCACTGAAAAATTGCTGCCGGAAGGCAATGACGTCTCTTGGGACATTCAGAAATCTTATCGTAACACCACCAGAGGGCGACCCCAAAATTCAGAGGAGCCCAGACCCCTCATGGTAGTGACGGTGGGGCTTGGCACCTGAGATCACATTTTTAGATGTGCCTGGAGGGTTAGCCCCATCATACAGGATGATAATCCAGTCTACTTCTTCCCAGACCTGAGCTACTCGACCCACCAGTGTAGGAAAAGGTTTGATGGCGTGCAGATCCTTGAGGGAAATGAGCATCACCCATACCATGATCTTCTCTGCAAGATGACGGATTACACATCAGGGAAGGTGTTCCTCTTTTCCGATCCTGTTGAAGCAGGGAAATGGGCCGACCATCTGGCTGCGGTTTACAGGGAGCAAGATGGACTGATGCAGTCGAGGAGACCGATGGATATACTTGAACTCTTTTGCAGGACTTTCCTGAATTTCTATCTAAGCTAAGTGCCTCGCTTATCTTGATTAGTGTATACATTGTTGTGGGTTCTTAGAAAACTATAAGTATGGAGCTCTACTTTATTTCTCCTCGGAGAGGTTGTTAGATGAGGATGCAATTGTTTGTTTAAATAAGATGTTTTTCTTCAAAATTCTGCTGCAGAATGTTAAAAATAGGTGTTTTTTTACATTTAGGTTCACACATGGCGCCACTAGTCCTTGTGGGGACACGTTTCCTTGAAAAAGGCTGGACATTCCTTATATTTCTTTGTAGTAGCCATGTTGCTCTTGGACTGTCCAACACAGCATAGCTGGTTTTTTTATTTATTTAATTTAAATTTACTGGTACCCTCTACTGATGTAAGCTATATAGTGGATGCATTTATAGTCCTTTATCCTATGATTAAGGGGGCTTTTTCCCCAGTGGTTGAAAACCTATGTGGTCTGTTCACTATAGGTGTTGTATATTGTAATGATATGATAAATGAAAAATAAAGTTAAAAAAGTGCAAGATCATGCATTTGGGGTACAAAAATAAATAATAATAATAAACTTTATTAAGTGCCTTTCAGGCACCAAGGCGCTAGCAAATTTAACAAAATCCCAAAAGACAAGTTAAAATAAACATTAAAATCATGATACACACATCAACTCATAAATGCTTGTCTCCACAAGTAAGTCTTAAGTTCCTGCTTGAAGCTCCCATGGTGGTAACTCCCAAGCTGAGGGGCAGAGAATTCCAAGGGTTGGGGCCATAAACATAAAAGCATGGCCCCAGATTTTAAAATGACCTCGAACCTCCAGCAACCCTCATCAGCCAAACGGAGCTGTCGCACAAGGTTGAAAGGAATCAAAAGCTCTTTCAGGTATTCGGACCAAGTCCGTAGGGCTTTGTAGGTCAATAAACCTACTTTAAAGGTGATCTGCCACTGAATCAGCAGCCAGTGTAGATCGCGCAACACAGGGGTAATGTGTGATCTTCTGACACCCCTGTCAGCAACCGAGCTGCAGCGTTCTGCACTAGCAGCAAGTGGCGGATATCAACCCCAGGAAGCCCTTAGTACAGGGAGTTGCAGTAGTCCAGGCGAGAGGCCACGAAGGCGTGGACCAACACAGCTAAATCGCTGGACATAACTAGGTGTTTCACCCTGGCAATGTTCCTAAGATGGTAAAAGGCTGACCTGATGACTGCCGACACCTGATAACGAAGGGTCAGCCCGTCGTCAAGTACCACTCCCAGGTTACGCATCCATTCTAAGGTAAGGATCTGATCACCCAGAAATAATCCAGAGGGCTGATCCATCCTCAACCCTCTATCCTGCACCTGGGTCCACTACCATAACCTCGGTCTTTCTTGCTTAACTTTAACCAGTTCAATTCATCCAGTCATGGATTTCAGCGAGGCAGTTATTAAAGGAGAAGTCTCCCATAGTTTCACACCCATATTTTCCCAACTCCTTATGTGTAACTGTTGTGTGCCTCCTCCAGTTTCCAGCAGACCTATTGCTGTCCAAATCTAGATTATAAATAAAAATATACAGCCCCCAGAAGTTATCAATGTGTTTGTCCTCCATTTTGCCATCAATGCTGCTGGAGGTTGATGTCATCAGAGCAACAGATAATGGTGCTACACTAAATGCTGTTCCACCAGTAAACAGAACCCACAATGTTTGGTTCCCCGCTTAAGTAAGGGAGGAACCCTCTAAGCGTTGTGCACATCTTGAAGTGCAGGTCTAATAGGAACTAGCACCATATGAGTGTGATGAAACACTGATTTGACATGTATATACAGTATGCCTATAAGGAAGTGCCTGCATGTGTTGTGTTAATGTTTCTGTTAGCAAAAACAGTTTACCCAATAAATGACTCTGGGTACAACAAGAGTCTGAAGTGGTATTATATAGCTGTTGTATTATGTTCTGTGTGTGTTAGCATTCTCTGTTTTGATTGACACCAGCAGTGAGACACAATCTTGCAAAAATGACCCTTTCCCTTTGTAACTAGGCAGTCAGTGATTGGATGGCTGATGTAAGGCAATAAAGAGTTCAGCTATAACAAGGAGTAGGTTACCAGGACATCAGCTGCAGCATATGGAAGAAGAGTAATCTAGTGGTTAAAGCACGAGCACAAGAACTGGCAAACTCTGGTTCAAATCATACTAAAATCCCTTACTTTCTAATCCTTAACAAGTTCCCCTAACCTCCTTGGGAACTGCATTACTTGGTATGAAAGAACAGAAGAATGCCAGAGCCCATCGAGACTGTTCCCCACACTATGTGGGACATTATTTATCTATTATCCCTCAACCAAACATCTAATTTGTTTTTAAAGACAGTGGTACTAGTTGCCTCTACCAATTCTTGTGGCAAGGTGTTCCATACAATGGATGCTCTTATTGGAAAAAGTTTCCTTTGCTGGTTTTATAAGTTTTACTTCAAGCTGTTTATTATGCAGTCTGGAACATGTCTCCTTTGAGAGTGTTAGACCACATTTTCCATTAGATCTGGAGAATTTATTAAATTAAAAACCATAAGTATATAACCTCTTAATCTTCTAGTTTGAAGAGAGAAGAGACCAATAGCTTTAATCTGTTCTGATAATCCAAGTTTGTTAATCTTGGAATCATTCTAGTTACTCTCCTTTGAACCTGTTCAAGAATAGCTATGTCTTCTTTTGGTTTGGATTCCAGAAAGGGGCCATAGTCTAGATACGGTCTAATGTATGCCCTATACGATGGAATAAGACATTGTTCAGTGCGACAATAAAAGTGCTTATTTGCTCAAAAGTCTGTTGGTCATGCAAGCAGTTCTAACACAGTGATCATTTGATGTAAGTTTATTATTAACATATATCCCTAAATCTTTTCACAATTTGATGAGTGAAGTGGTAGTCCGTTTATATAGTTTTGGATTATTTACACCAAATGCACTACTAAACATTTGTCTTGATTAAACTGCATATGATTTTCATTTGCCCAAAGTGTTAATTTTTCCAAATCCTTCTTTAATGCAAAAATATTTTCTTGATTATTAACCTTGTCCCCTAATTTAGTATCGTCTGCAAATTTAACCATGAAGTTATTTGGCCCTGTTTGTAAATCACTGATAAAGAGATTAAACAATGTTGGTCCCAAGACCAACCCCTGTGGTACACCACCTGTCACACTACCTGAATCAGACAAGATATCATTAATTCTGACTCTCTGAGAATGATTTGTCAACCAGTTTAAAGTCCAATTGACAATATCAGGTGACAAACCTAGATTGTGCATTTTAGTAATGAGTTTTTCATGTGAGACTTTATCAAAAGCTCTACTAAAGTCCAAAAGAATTACATCAGTAGGGATACCCACATCTAGTAGAGTACTTATATTATTGTAAAAAGATATCAGATTGGTGGTGCAGGAATACTTGGAGTAAACCCATGCTGATTTGAATTATAAATTCCTAATTGTTTACAATCTTGATCTATTAGAGACTTCATTACTTGTTCCATTAATTTACCAGCCACTGAGGTCAGGCTAAGTGGACGATAATTTTGTATAGAACCTCTATTGCTTTTTTTAAATATGGGAGTAACTATTGCTGAACGCCAATCATTTGATACAATGCTTTCTTGTAAGGATTTGTTGAAGATAATTGACAAAGGTATAGAAATATTTATAGAGGTTTCGATCAGCAACCACGGATGAATACCGTCTGGGCCCAGACTAGTATTTTTTTTTAGTTTTTTGATAGCCTGTATAATGTCAGCTGGATAGAACCTATGATAATCTACGTGGTGAACTTTAAATGTACTAATAGGTAATTTTTGAGAGAAGACAGAACAAAAGTACTTATTAAAGAGATTTGAGGTTTCTGTATCGGATAGAGAAGATCCATTGGTTATAATGGGACCAGTGGTCCTTGATACACCTTTTTTACTATTTATATAGGAGAAAAGAGATTTGTGACAGTCTTTTGTGTGAGCTAGTTTAAATTCTAGCTTATTTTTTTCCAATTTAATAGAATTTTTTTTACAGATAGTCTGTATTTATGTAATAGAGTAGTTTTAAATGGAACAGAACTATTCTTAAGTTTCCTAAAAAGTTTAATTTTTATTTTAATCTGATTTTTAATTGTCTTGTTGAACCAAGGGGAGTTTTTCCTTTATTATTAAATTTCCTCTTGATGGAATAAAGGTATTTTCCAAATAATGTACAATGTTTTAAAAAGTCCCAAGCTTTGTTGTGTTGTACAATTAGAAGATTAGATTCCAGTTTGTTTTGTAAGTATTCATTGATTTTAGAAAAATTTGCTTTATTATAATTTTTTATACAGTATAACTTCCTTTGTGTAGTTTTAAACTGTTGAATTTCAAAAAGAATAGATGAATGATCACTGGTCCCAAGTGGATCCCAAATTTGTAAATTGCTAATTTGTTGCTCTATGTTAGTAAATAATAGATCCAAAATATTAGGACCTCAAGTGGGTTCAGTAACAAGTTGTTGTAATCCAGTACTAAGTACCACATCTATTAGTCCTTTCTCGGCATAGGACTGCCCTGAGAATGAATCCCAGTTAATATGAGGGAGGTTAAAGTTGCCAAATATTACAATATCTTGAGATTCTGAAAAATGTGTAATTTCTTTAAACATATCAGTTGTATAATCTGAATTTGCAGATGGAGGTTGATAGATGTTACAAATAGTTATATAGGACTGCTCCTTCAATAAGATTTTAACCCATTTACTTTCCAAAGGAAAGGGAGAACACACTTCAAAAGAAGGAATATCATTTTGTATGTACATACAAACTCCACCCCCTTGCTTATCTAATCTGTTTTTATGATATAATTTAGAACCTGGAATTTCTCTGGACCAAATTGAGGATGCGTCCCACCAAGTTTCAGTTACTCCCACCACACCTATATTTAAAGTTTTACATTTGGCTTCAAGTTCTGCTCATTTGAGTTGGTTTAAAGATCTTGCATTCAAAGCTAGGAATTTATATTTAGTTGTAATAATATTTTGGTAAGTATTCAGAGTCTTGGGAATAGACCCATTCTCCCCCATTGTTTTTAGTTTAAACAATGATTTATGATTTTAGTGATACTTTTCCCCATAAGTGTACTACCCCTACGACTGAGATGTAAACCGTCCCAGCAAAACAAGGAAGAACGATCTGAAAATGATTCCCAGTGGGTAATACAGGGTATATCCTGCTTAAAACGCCACTTTCTCAGCCATTCATTTAGGGCTTTGATTTTCAAGGCCATGGTAGATGTTGCTCGGACAGGTAGAATTTCAGATATACATACACAGCATCCCCTATCAAGTAACAGGTTACATAACACCACATAGTCCTGTCGTAACTGATTAAATGGGTGTTGTTTATATCATTAACACTGGCATGTATGATAACCAGTGGATTTTCCCTGCATTTGTAAAATTTTAAGCATCATGGAGGTAATGTCAGATACCCTGGCCCCATGGAAGCTAGAACAAGTGTGGTTGCTCTTGTCAGTATTGCATACCACCCTGTCAATTGCTTAATGATTGAATCTCCCAGGACTAACACTTGTTTTGAGACAGTAGGGGTACAAGAATCAGAAACAGGTGATTGTTTAACGCACTCTGGAGCGATTAACTTAATAGGTATTGATTTGGTAGCTTGAGACTTACTAGGACAAATATTCATGGGCATTAACTCCTGATTGAAAAGTGTTTTTAAACCATTATTATCAACAGAAGGTGATGCACAGGATAAATTATGTAGCACTTCATTATTTGATACAGTCAATTGCTCAAACCTATTACGAGGTTTCAATAGGGACACTATTGTGTATTTGACCCCCTCCTTTTTTAAGAGGCTTTGTGACAATGGTCCAGTCATCATTATTATGAGAAGAGGGCGGATAATCATCCACCTTATAAGAGGGGGCAGAGGCAACAGATATACTAGTACTAGTCATTACAATTGTCTTATCAGGAGGCATAGAAATGCTACCTAAATGTGAAGGAAATTGTTCATTAGAATGAAGTTGTTCATCCATAAGATCAATGTAACTTTCCAATTCCCTAATATCAGTAGAAACTGGTTTAATATTAAGCAGAAACGCTATCTCTGCTTCAAGAGTAGTAATCAGATGGCAATTAGCACATACATAATAGGTATTTTCCCTCACTATACATCAAACATTGCATACACTTACTAAGTTCTTTTTCCATTATTAAAGGTGTACATTTACTAAGTACAGGATATGCTAAAATTATCTTATCCAAGTTTGTCTAATGACAGCAGTTTCAGCATGCTCAGCGGGGCCACAGCAGACACCGCATAGCGGTATCTCTGCATCGTTCCGCATCTTTCGCCCGTGCTATTGATGGCCCTCAGGTCCATGACTTTAAAAGTGCCCTCATTCCCATTATAAATCATTAGTGATGTGAGAGCTACAGCACTTCACTTTGAAGGTACTGAAATCAAGCTGTAGCAGTCCCCCCACCCCTTTGTAATGCCAGAATTTGAAGTAGAATGTCCCTCACAAATCAGATGCTACACGTCAGCTGTTGTAGGTAAATAAACTAATCAGTCTCAGTGTTTGTAGTACTCTGTATTTGCTTAGCTCATCCCTCCCATGTCATATGCATTCTGTGTCTTGGTATTTCCAGTCAGAAACCCAGATGTAAGAAACATTTGAAACGTAAAACAATGCACTTTATAAAGTCAGTGATCTAATTTGTGCAAAGGAGGAATTCAGTCTTGTATGATCCTTTGGGAAACTGCTCAGGCCTGCCTTGTAAATTAATCTTCTCAAGGGTGTTCACCTGGTGCAATACTGATTGACTCATTGACTGCTAGATTGACTGCTTGATTGTCTGATTGATTGATTCTTTCTTCTGCTGTCCACAACATGTTGCAAGTGTCTCACAGAGAGAAATGAGCATTTCAAAGAAACAGATTCTATTTCCTGTGAATGAAATACTATTAGATGTATTATTTGCTCTACACATGCAGTATTAAGGCTACAAGTACTACTCCCTGTGTGAGTTGCATGACAGAACTGTCTTAAGCACTGCAAACTTAAAGTAAAATCAGGATAGACAGCATTGATACCCTTATGTGTTATTCTGCACTGTTGCTGCAGTGACATCAGTGAATGGGAGGGGCTGTATTACAAGTGACCCATTTGCATGTAAATGGAGGCTTGCTTGACATTTTACCACCTTGTATCAAAGCCTCAGACTCTAGATATGTGTTGCAACAGCAGAAATGACTGATCTCTTATTGACATATGTACAGTAACTGATGTAATGTATAGTAAATACATCAGACATATCCAAATCAGAAATATACAGTAGTCTTCTCCTTTAAATACTGAGAGTGCTAACCTGGTGGGAGTAAAGACGGTAGAGCTGTATCATGAGCATAGCAGTGAAACCTCAGCCCATACTGTCTTACAGTGTCTCCGAGGGGTAGCATGTACACTGCAAACAACATGGGGGAGAGCACCGAGCCCTGGGGAACCCCACAAGGCAGAGAGAAAGGGTCAGAAGAAAAATTCCCCGACACAACTCTCTGCATTCTCCCAGATAGGAATGATATAAACCATCTGAGCACTGTACTTGACAAGCCACAGATGGACCTCAGGCGCTCGAGCAAAACCCCATGGTCTACAGTGTCAAAAGCTGAAGAGAGACCAAGGAGTACCAGAATAGAACGGCTTCTCGGATCTCTCGCCATCAGGAGATCATTGAGCACCCGAACCAGAGCAGTCTCAGTACTATGCCTCTTACGAAAACCCGACTGGTGAGGTTCGTAGATACTAAGGATGGTCAAATGGTTCTGCAGCTGGTTTGCCACTACTTTCTCTATAACATTTCTAATAAACGGAAGGTTTGAGATCGGTCTGTAGTTGGCAGAAAATATCTGGGTCCAATGAAGCTTTCTTCAGAAGGGGTGTCACCACCGCCTCCTTCAGGGAGCTTGGGAACTCACCCGATTCTAAGGAGCACCAGATAATTTGAGCCAGAAACGGGTCTATGATCTCAAAACAACCCAAAATCAGGGAAGTTGGACCCGGATCTAAACTACAGCATATAGGGCACATCCCCTGGGCAATCCGCATAATATCCTCTAACTCCGGCAGGTCAAATTTACTCCAGGAGACACGAGGTACCGTGACCAAATGCCGACCAACAGCGTCCCCCATAGAGTGGGTCAAGCAGATCTCTGACCTGATGTCAGCCACCTTATTTGCAAAGAATTGAACAATCTCATCATACTCCTTTTGTAAAAAAGCTTGACGGAGCTGTAGACAGGCTGGGTTGCACAACCTGTCCATAGTTCGGAAGAGCTGAGCCGGTCGATTCTGAGCGATGGCAATCTCCCTGGACAGGAACTCTGCCTTCTTATGGGAGATCTCTGATTGGTACAGCTGGGAGTACATGATTTGGGGGGGGGAACTGACTACCACCAAACAGGAAAGGGACCTGGGAGTAATCATATCTGATCTAAAGGTTACCAAAGAATATGAGATGGCTGTAAGGAGAGCCATGGAATGCTGGGGTGCATAGGGAGAGGTATCTGCAGCAGAAGGAAAGGGGGGGATGATGCCACTGTATAGGACATATGTGAGACTAGAGTACTCTGCCCAGTCCTGGAAGCCACATCTCTGGAAGGAAATAGAGTAGAAGTGGTTCAGAGAAGGGTGACAAAAAAGGTGCAGGGACTGTACCAAATGATATGTGAGGGGAGACTCGAGGATCTCGGTATGTGTTCCCTGGAGGAGATAAGAGCGGGTTGGGATATGATAGAGACCGTCAAATACCTCAAGGGTGTAAATGAGGTACTAGAGGGTAGCATCTTTGAGGAGAAAAAAAATGTTCAAGAACAAGGAGCCATGATATGAAAATACAGCAGGGTAGGGATAGACATAATAATAATAAGTCTTTATAACAAGCACAATTCAACAGGTATCCAAGCACTTTTACAAAGATTAAAAATGAATAAACTTCAGCAATAAAACTCCACAATTTAAAAGCAATCAAATATTAATCAGCTAAGAAGACCAGCAAGAATAAATACATTTTTAGAGCTGCTTTAAAGTTCTCCACAGTCAGGCACCCTGTAACCCAATGAGGTAGAGAATTCCACAGGGTAGGGGCTGCGAAAGCAAAATACGAGCCCCAGAGGTCTTCAAGCAGGACCTGGAATTTCCTACAATTCCTCATCGGCGGAGTGGCCGGAGGGGCAGTGTGAAGGAGATCTTGTAGGTAGCTTGGTCTCTGTCCATGTAGGGCTTTATAGGTCAGCAAGCCGACCTTGAAGGAGATTTGCCACCGAACTGGCAGCCAGTGCAGTTCGCGCAGCACAGGTGTGATATGGCTAGATTGAGATAGCCCAGTCAACAACCTGGCCGCAGCGTTCTGCACCAGCTGCAAGCGTCGAATATCTACCTCCAGTAGCCCTAGGTACAGGACTTTGCAGTAGTCAAGGGCGAGAGGTCACAAAGGCATGGACCATGGTCGGAAGGTCGCTGGGCAGAACCAAATGCTTGATCCGGGCGATATTTCTCAGATGGTAAATGAGGTCTTGATGACAGAGAACTCCTGAAATTTCAGAGTCAACCCTTCAGCCAAGAATAATGCCCAGACTCCTGCACCCATTCAGAGGTTGCCAGCTGCAGCCATCAAGCAAAGCCCGGTGGCCCATCCAGCCGAAGTCCCTCTACCCGACTGTCTGGGTCCACCACCAAAACCTCAGTCGTGCAGGATTCAGCTTCAACCAGCTGGCACTCATCTATTCCTGGATCTCGAGAGGCAGTTATTAAGCACAGAAACCGCATTACCTTGATCCAGTGTAAAGGACATATATAGCTGAGTATCATCTGCATAGTAGTGAAAACTAGGACCATACTGCCTTACAATGTTCCCAACGGCAGCATATACACACACGAATAGCATAGTGACAATATGATTTTGGGAACCCCACATGGCAGGGAGAAAGCATCAGAGAATAAATCCATGCTACCTCTGAAACCTGCCAGTGAATAATGAGTGACACCTTCTGAGGACTGTCCCTGACAGTCCACAGATCACCCCAGGAGCTCAAGCAGTATGTCATGATCCACAGTGTCAAATGCCGCAGAGAGATCAAGGAGGACTAACATGGAACAAGACCACAATCTCTGGTTATTGGGAGATCACTGAACACCTGAACAAGGGCGGTCTCGGTGCTGTGCCTCTTCCTAACCCGATTGAGAGGATCATAGATGTCATGGATGGTAAGGTGATCATCCAGTTGTGGCGCGACCACCTTCTCAATAACCTTACCCATAAAGGGAGGTTAGAGACCAGTCTGTAGTTAGTGAGACAGTCCAGGTCAAGAGAAGATTTCTTCAGTAAGGGAATCACCACTGCCTCCTTCAAGGAGTTTGGGAACTCGCCAGTCTCTAAAGAGCACTGGACTATCTCTGCAAGGACCAGGCCGATGACCTCAATGCACCCTATAAGGAGGTGGATTGGGCCAGGGTCCAAACTACAGCAGGTCGGCCATGTACTCTGGACTATCTTCATGACGTCCACAATTGCCGGCTGTTCAAAAACTGACCAGCAAAACCGAGGCTCGGTGACCTCCCACCAATCACCACAGTGCCCAAATGGAACATGCTGCATGGATCTCTGATCTAATATCATCAACCTTATCTGCAAAGTAGCGAACAAACTCTTCACATTTATCTTGCGACAAGGCTCTTCAGACCTGCAGACAGGTTGGATTGCACTGTCTGTCCACAGTTAGAAAGAGCTGAGCTGGTCGGTTCCGTGCAGCAGTAATCTCCCCAGACAGGAATTCTGCCTTCTTACGGGAGATAACTGATTGATAGTTTAAATAATGGGCCATCAATCTAAGTCTGTCAGCATCAAGGCCAGACTTCCGCCAGCAACGTTCCATCCTTCGCCTCTCTCTACTCATCTCCCTCAAAGTCCCATCAAACCTTGGGGACCGAGGGCAAAGGGTGAGGAGGCGAACACGAACAAGAGTGATTAGAGACCAGTGCCTCTACTACAGCCTTGTTATAGGCTAATATTAGGGCATCTGGACCCCTGCTCATTTTTGGATGCCCCGAGAGATCTAATACTGCCATTGGACCTTCTGGGGTCACATCCCTCAAAGGGCGGTACTGGACCAACTCCACAGGGACAGGCCTATAAGGGGGGGGGCCAGAAACTGAAGCTGACATTGCAATGGTCAGACCAAACGACAGGTTCCACCTCCATATCGGAGGTCTCCATTCCCATAAGAAAGACCAGATCCAAGGAATGTCCCGATTTATGGGTCACTGAGGTAACCACCTGTGTGAAGCCCAACGATCTCATGAGTTGGAAGAAGTCCTAACCAAAAGGTAAGAGTTCATCATCGACCCAGACATTGAAGTCACCCAGCACAATCATTCTGGGGGATCCTAACATCGTATCGATAACTAAGTCCACGACTTCCTGCAAAAATTGCTTCCCTTCCCTGAGTGGACGGTAGACGAGAAGAAGTTTGTACCCCACATCTGCACCCAGGATGCATTCAAAGGATCTGGTCTCCCCCACTGGCACATCAGTCAGGCCCAATTCCATTCTAAAACAGGTGGCTACACCCCCATCCCTATGATCCAAACTCGGGCGGTGTATCACCGAGAATCTGGCTGGCACAGCTGACTCCAAAATAAGGGCAGCATTATCATCCAGCTAAGTCTCGGTGATGCATGCCAGATCCGATGAACCAACAAGATCGGCAAATACAGCCATCTTGTTTTTAATGGATCTGGCATTGCATAACACCATCTGGGTTGGACGAGACACCAAAGCTGACCGAGCCACCTGCCCACACAAGGTGGAACTCATAGGTATGGAGACCAAACAGGGAGGACCCTCTCCAGTCTCCATTTCACCCCAGGGCATCTCCTCATCCCCACGACCCCAATCCAGTCGTCCAGCCCCTCCCCGGCTCGCTGTCCAGACCCCCCATGTCACTTTCACCAATCCCCAAAGCTTGACACTTAGGGGTACTATGAGAAAGTATCCTTTCACTGAAAGGGTGGTGGATCATGGAACAGCCTCCTGGCAGAGGTTGTAGGGGCAAAAACAGTAGGGGAATTCAAAAATGCATGGGACAGACATAAAGGAACTCTAGCGATAGGAAAGAGTGTGTAATCCACAGATCATTTAGGATCTGTGGTATATAAAAACAGGTAGGAAAACTGGGCAGACTAGGTGGGGCCTAGCGGTCCTTATCTGCAATCAAATTCTATGTTTCTGTGACCACTGTTAACTATTCATGTGGTAGTTCCCTGTTTTTCCAGTAATGGAGATTTCAGTCCAGTTTCCCAAAAAGTTTTCTCTCTCTTCACAGGACCTTCAAGTAAGCGGTAAGACCTGACAGGGTGTGCAGTACCCTGTTCTAACACACGGCTTTTTTTTTTGGGGGTGGTTATGTACTAGACTACAGGCCAAGTGCCAACAGCCCTCTAGCTGTGTTAGAACTGTCTAACATACATCTAGAGTAGTTTATTGCACTTATAAAATGGAACACTGCATTCTACACGTAGTTTCTAGTTTCAGCTGTGCGTTAGACACTAACGCACAGTCAGAATAGCTGAAATCCCTTCCCCATTTTATAAGCATATTTTAATAAGTCTCATTATCCTTTGAAATACTGTGAGTTAGATGTTCGTGGCATTTGGCATTGTTTCATAAAATGCCAAAAGATTCTGCAGTTTCTGTTAACTTTGTTCTTCCATCATAAAGCAACTACAAAGCCTGAGTCGTCTGTCATTGAGCACCGACTTGGAGTTGGATAAACATTCCAAACTGTCAGTAGGCCTCAAAAATTGATAGCTGTTTATCTGACTGAGCAAGAAAGGGACAGTTGCAAGTCCAACATTCGCTCAAATTACTTACATTTTTAAGACAGTTTTATAAGGTGGTTAACTCTTTCCTACTTCACAATGATAGACTCGTCTTAAACTGTCTTTTCTCCTGTAGCCTCCATCCATATAGCAGAAATAGCTAGTCCAGGTCAGGTGGCATGTTTGCACAAGATTTCCTTACTCAGAATACTGTTGCTAAGGTATAAGAAGCAATAATACAATTAAATAAACTTGGAGTGTTGGCTCTGATTGCTGTAGTGATGGGGCAGGGTGCATTAAGATGGTGGTGCCCTTTTGTAACTGTAGTGCACTGCCTCAAAGTCTTAATGCTGAAAGGGCTTTCACCCTTAAGCATTCATCTAGTGCCTAGTGCATGCATGCAGTTGCACTTTGTTGTCTGCTTCAGTCAGGCATGAAGCGGGGAACTCCTGATCTTTCGTGAGTGCCAGTACAAGTCAACCACCTCTGAAATGTGATGAGTGCTAATTCTGCATGGCACTGAAGGCATCAAGGATATCCAGTCTTCCTCCATCTCTCCTGGTCTAGTCCCTGCGGCAGCAGAAGTACGATTAGGGAACCGGCAGGAGCCACAGAGTATGCTCCATGGAGCCATGAAGGTAAGCCCCACGTGGTGGGGGGGAGGGTTACATGGACATTTATTTATGTTAGAAACCAGTTAAGGCTTTTCCTGCTGCCCCCTGTTCCTGCTAACTCCCACCAGACTCTTCCTCTGCTTCTGACCTCCTCTCCTGCTAGTACTCCTACCCCACATGATTTTGGCTCCCATGGGCAAACTATTACCTGTTTTATTCTGTCAGGCTGCCATTGCACGGCCACTTTTACAGGCACCATTTTTGTCTTCAGTGGTCGCTACTCAGCATGCTAATTTTTACTGTCATTTTCTCCTTGCACTGTACACCTGCTTGTTTTTCTGTTAGTTGCACTCTAACTTATCACATCATTTCACTTTTGTTATTACTCAGTGTATGTTTGTACTCTGTGCTGCCCTTTTCCCTCTCCCCAGGTCGCATCTGGAAACGAGCCTTGGCTCAGTGTGCCTTTCCCAGTTACTAATTTTAAACAATCATTCTGACTGAGTCACTCGTGGTGATTTGTAGAGGCTTTCTTTTTGGCTGTGATTTTTTTTTCTCAATTGAAATACAAGAAGATCGAGGATATCACCTCGTTTGGCCACATCTTTGAACTCTAAGCCATTGGCATATATAACACGGAATTTTTGCTAGCAGGGGGCCCCACAGTGATTTGCTATGTCGGCGCCTTATATAATCGGGCGGACCCATTGCTCCTCAGTTCCTTCTCCCGCCATCGACTACTCGTCAGACCTGCAGAGAATCCGCATGTTTCTTCAACTTTATTTTGTAAACTTTACTTTATCAATGTCCTTTATACCGCCAACAGAACCCTATTTTAGGTTTTATACCTGCACTTACAAGATCTACAAAGACATCACTAACAGCATTTGTTTTGCTGTTTAGGCCTGTCCCACAGTGTTAAGATCTGCAAGATCTGCCAGGATTCAACCAGGCCACAAGGAGACTCCAAACAAGTCTCTACAAACATAAGCTGTCAAGGCTGCAGGGCTCCAAGATGGCTTCTACTTCACTCAGCCACCTCCGGAAAGGACACTCCCCAGTGTTCGGCATCGCTGTCGCTGACATGATTGTCTAAGACCAAGAACAAAGACAAGAAAAAGTAATCTGAAGTCATCTTCTTCCAGCCATCTTCATAGAAACATAGGAAAATAGAAGGCTATATTAAGAGTGTAAGTTAACATTTATTGCAAATTGTATATCTAAAATGAAACAGAGGGGGTTAGTGATCGAACCTCTTACATTCTGCTGGGGAACAGCATGTAAGAGGATTCCAGTCACTGACCACACTTTTGACAGCACCTTAGAGATGTAAGTTTTTGCAATAAATTACTAACTTTGTGCTCTGCATGTAGCCTGGTTCTGTTTTCAAGTAGTTTTACGTGAAGACTGCACCTTGAACAAGCGGTGCGGCTGGGGGTACTTTGTTACATCATAGAAACATAGACTGTGATGGCAGGAAAAGACCAGCTTTCCAGCCAGTGTACCCAAGTTCAATAATAAGCCCTGAAACCTATTGTGCCTCCAGGGTCCTAGCCCCCCCATTCTCCTCCCTTTTTCTGTCGCCCCAAACAACCATTATACCCTTCATTTTGTCCCAATCATGCTTGAAACCACAAACAGTTTTTGTACTCACCACCTCGACTGGACAGACTGTCCCATGACTCCCACCACCCTTTCTGTATAGTAGTACTTCTTCACGCTCCTGAAATTCTCTGTTAGTTTCATTCATGTCCATGTGACCACGAGATAGTATTCAAGCTAAATAGTTCCCCTGTAGTTCACCTTGTTAATTCCTCTGAGGAACTTGAAGGTCTCTGTCATGTCCACCTCTCTCTCTCCCTTCTAGTCTCCAGTGAACACGTGTTGAGTGCCTTGAGGCCTCATCATGGGACCCACCCTGTTGGCCCTGAATCATTATTGTTACTCTGCACTGCACCGTCTATGCCTATCGCTATCCTTCCTAAGGTGAGGACTCCAGAATTTGGCGCAGTACTCCAGGTGTGGCTTCACCAGGGTTCTAATATAGAGTATTTCCTCTCTGTCTTCTAACGATACCCCTCTAATACATACCAGCATCCTACTTGCGTTGCTATATGCCTTGTTGCACTGACTTGATTGCTTTAGGGAGTCATTGTGACAGCTCAGAGTTCTTTTTCCTCAAACACAGTACTAAGTTTCACACCTCCCATCCAGTACTCCGTCCTGGGGCTCCTGCTTCCCAGGTGCATTACCTTACACTTTTTGGTGTTAAATTTTAAACTCCAAACAATGTGAGAAGAATTAGCAGTCCAAAACCAGGCTTGTTAAGTCCACTGAGATCATTCAGAGTGGACCAATCACTCCAAACAGATGCATGAATCACCAGTGAACACCATCTTCTTAAAAAAATGTTCTTCAAATTTTATTTAAATTGCTCTGGCCACCAAACTTCTGCCCCAAATGTTTTCGTTGGCACCTGCCATCTTTATAAAGAGGTAGTGGTCCTGTAATTCATTAACATATAAATTACATTTTAAATAGAATTGTTAAGCAGCACTAAACATAACAGCAGTATTTCTTCTCAAAATACATTTTAAGCTTAATCATATATTTTCCAAAAGTAAACCTCCAATCCTTCAGATCTACTCTTGTCCTAAGTGAGCTGTTGAATAGACCTCCCAATGATTTGGCTGGTTCCAGTGCCTATTCCCAAGTATCTCTGATATAAGCCAACCAGACTCAGGGCCTTGTCTATCTTTAGGGCTGTCAACCCTTTCCGGACTCTACACTAGTAAATACTGACTGCCTCATCTCCGGGACCCCTTAGTGGCCGCTTTGATGCCACTCTTTGAAAGGAGCCCACCATCCTTCCTGGTGAAAACTGAACAAAAGTAATCATTAAGAATGTAGCCTTTTGCCCATCTTCCTCCTCACCCTACCCCTCAGCAAGCTTAACAATTTACCCTCCTTGTTCCTTTTCCCACTATATCTGAAGAACTGTTTTCTAGGGACGTGGATATGGTGCACTTACCACACTTTGGCAGTCTTCCTTTCCCCATTAAGTTCTGCTGGAATGTCTTCAAGCTTGCTGCTCCAACCCACCCAGGTGGTATCCTCCTTGGCTCTGCCCTGTGATGTCAGATCTTCCTTTCTGCTGGAAAAGTTAGGTCTCTACACAGCTTCTGTCTTTAGGTGCCTTTTCTCAGAATTGTTTTCTCAATTCTCCATTCAAATAGAGTGCAACAACCGGAAGTTTGGTCCTTGTTTCAAGCAGTGTGCCTTGTAACCAAAATCTTGTAACCAAAAGATGTTGCACACTGACCTCCATGCCTCGTGTGTTTGTTCCTTTGGGGCTCATCATAATCTGCAGGCTTGCGGCCTGTGCTGGTTCCTGCAGCCCTCAACATTAGATGACCACTATACCTGCCTGTTGGGCCACCCAGATGAACAGGACCTGCTGGTATGGTCCAAGGATGCCCATATGGCTGTTTCTGTGGCAGCGAGCTTGGCATCGCAGCTTGCCATGCTCGAAGAGGAAGCGGCCCAGGCGAGCTTCAGCTTCCACGTTGCTCCCACTGGGTCTCGAAACTTTGTTTATGGGAGCATTTTTGGGACTTGCGTCCGTCCCATCCACCTCTCAGGAGGCCCTTCTCAAGGGTCAAAATTGTCTTAAGTCCTCAAAATCCAAGAGGACCCATCGCAGGTTGTGGGAACGGGAGCAGGCCTACCCTCCCGCCCCCGCTGACTTGAATCTGACCTCGACAGCTGTTGGAGCCATCGGCTTCAGCCCACCTGCCTGTAGTCCCTGTCCTGGACCCTCAATTTCCGATTGGGCTTGCCAGCCAAGATACAGGTTGACTGGATGGTCGAAATTTTCTTGACCCACTGGACACATTTTCAAAGTTGAGGATGCCTCCTCTCTCTAGTCCTTTCGGCCTTCTCTCAGGAGGAGCCCAACAAACCAGCCAACCTGGCTGTCTCCCCTCAGGAGATTAACTCCTGCAGTTCCATGGGCTCCAGTCCGTGCTGAGTACACAGTCTCCTCCCCCACATGTCCTCACCAATGACCTGACTGCAGTTGGTTGAGGTCCAGGTCAAGGACTTGGTCCCACTACAGATCAAGATCTCGGGAATCTCAGTGTTCCTGCTCTTGGCCATTGACTAGGAAGCACAGTCGACGCTCCTCTTCTTCTTAGGATGAAGAGAAGCTCTGCCACAAATTGTGGCAGTGTTATGAGGAGTTAATGTAGCAAGAATGGATCCTCTGCCATGGTCGAGCCTCACCTCGGCCTCCGGCATGCTCATGGTCTCTGCCGCCATGGCCCTTTTTGGCGCCCCCACTGAGCAAGTGCCAATCTCTCTTATTGGGGTGGAGCTTCTGCAGCCCTTACGTGGGGCCCTATCCAAGGCTGCCTGGCCCACTTCTGGTCCCCCCGGGTGGCTGTCTGTTGAGATCACTCATTCAAACGAGTCCCAAGTGGTCCATAGGGAACCTGGGTCAAGGGCAGTGTTTGAGGAGTCCTCTGACTCTGAGGACTCCTCCATGCATTCCACTCTGACTCCAGGCTTTGATCGCAGTTCTGACCAAAGAGCTCATCACCGCGCACAGGCCGGTTTCCTTTGGAGCCTTGCTCACCTCATCTCAAGTCTATAGGGATTCTGCTGGAGCTGATCCAAAAGTGGGCCAGGTACCCTCTGATGGAGATGCCGACAGGGATGACTCCCTGAGGGGTTGCCTTCCAGTGGGAGAGGCTGTTCTTGGTACCACTCTGGAGCTTTGGCAGCATCCAGCTTCTTGCCTGGTGCCTTCAGCCCCTATGGTCCATAAGTATGTGATGCCCACTAGGTCTCTTCCGGCTTTACCGATCACCCTTGGCCGAGGGGCTGGTAGCGGATTCGGTTTTCCATCAGACTGACAATGTCAGGGATATTTACAGACCTCCTGACAAGGAGTTGAAGAAGGTTGACCATGTGGCAAAAAAGATCTGTGACACCTCCTCTTTTGGTCTTCAGCTGGCAAGTTCTGTCATCATGATGGCCAACTTTACCCATGCTCTTATGGGTCGCTTTGACTAGATCTTCCCCCTCCTTCCTGTGGATCTGCAGGTGGCAGATAAGATGGTTCAGGAACAGGGGCAATCAGTTGCCAAGCACCAGATACAGATGGTCTTGAACACTGGTGACTCCTGCACCCGGTCAGTAGCTGCTGTGGTCACCATGCAGTGTTGGGCTTGGTTGAGGATTTCCTCCTTTACAGCGGATACCCAACATAAGTTGGCAAATGCCCTCTTCTTGGGTACCGACTTGTTTGGTCTAAGGGTGAATGTCTGTTTCACTAGAATTAAGAAGTCCAGTGCCACCTTTGATTCAGTTTCACCATCTCAAAAAGACCCTAAAGGCCAGAAACAAAGATGCCCTTTCAGTTTTAGCCTTACCCATCCCTGCAATCCAGGCTACTGCAGCCCTAATCAGTGCAGCCCCAGGTCTGGTGGCTAAGCTCACTGCCTCAGGCTCCAAAGAGCCCAGAGGTCAAGCAGCAGCACTTCTCTGGCAGCTGGTGCTGGAGCCTCTGCCAAGCCTGCCCACTGATGGGTCATGGGTGTCTCCCTCCTGCCGTCCCTGCCACAGCCTTTGCTCCCTTTGGGGGTCTGCTTCACCATTTCTGGCACATCTGGTCCATCATCACATCGGACAAATGGGCGCTTGATGTGGTGGGACAGGGTCTGCCTCTAGATTTCGAGGTCTCCCACCCTGCCATGCCATGCCTCTACTGGAGTCCATGGTGTCTCTGGACACGCTGTCCTCCTTTAATACATTTTAGATTGAATCAGACCATACACTTTCCTTTGAATTATCCATAGCATGCTAACACAGGTGAGGCATTACTCCATACACTTGATGAACATAAAACACTAGGGGCCCGATTTTCAAAAGGTTACGGTTGACACAAGGTGCCTGTGCAAAAGGTGTATGATGCAAGTGGCACCTTGCAGCAATCCCGATTTTTGAACGCAGGCTGCATTGATATCAGGATGCCATGCACAGAAGTGCCAGGTTGCAATGGATCTTGCACCACGGCAGGGCTGCAGCACCCCATTTTGCTATTTCAGAAACCGTGCAATGGACACAACAAGGGGCTCAACTTAGACTAGCCAGGAGGTGTTCAAAGGGACTTGCACAACTGCCACACACTGTGGCAAATGGGGGGATCTGAAAGTGGGTGACCAGGGCCAAGGGGGCATAGAGGTGCCCTGGGGACATTGGGAAGACAGTGGGTATGACGGAAGTGATGTGGTGCATGGTGAGGATGTAATTTGTATAGCCCTACAGCTGATCAGTAGGGACCAGTTCGTGGGGGGTTGCCAGTCACACACAGTGACATGGCCCCAGGTGGGCAAAGCCCTGGCAGCTGCCCCATAGGTGCACAAAGTCCAAACCCTGTAGGCAGGAAGCTGGAGCTGTAGGTTGAGGGCTGCCAGTGGGGGTGAGGGGGATCGTTCTGCGGGCACCTCCACAGTCTATCAGTACCCATCCTCCCAAGTTGTGAGATGCTGCCTCCCACCTGCAGAGTTCTGTCTGCCAGAGCTGTGCCCACCTGGGGCCATGTCACTGTTCCTGGCAACCCCCTATGAAGCAGTCCCATCCGATCAGCTGTAGGGCTGTGCAAATGGCACCCCTGCCAGGTACTACATCACTCCCTGTCATGTCCGCTGTCTCACCGACCCCACCTACAGCACCCCAATGTTCCTTCTGCCCCCGGCCACCTCCTGGCATGCAGATTCCCACCACCAAACTCTCGCGGCCACCCTAGTGTCGTGCCGGGCAGGGGAGCGGGATCCCTGCTGCAATTCCCACAGGTGTGCCAAATGTTTGGCGCTAGCCTGCGTCTGTAGCAACTCCTGGGGTGTTGCTGCGGGGCCCCCCCCTTTTATAAAATTGGACGAGGGTCCTGATGCACCTGGAGTTTGCTGCAGTCTTAGAGCAACGCAACTTGCATCGCCCACAGAAAAAAGAGTTATGCCACATGACATAAATCGTGCTGTATTGGCAGTGCGATTTAGTCATGCGGCATAATGTCTTGCGACATTATGACCCCGTGCCGCTCCCCCTCATCCTATACACAGCTCCTGGGTTTCCCTGCCCTAGGTGCTTGACTTTGTACTTTTTGGCACTGAACCCAGCTGCCACTCTCTAGAGCACTCCTCTAGTTTCCCAGATCCCTTTGCATTCTCTCCACCCCTTCCGGAGTGTCCACCATGTTGCAGATTGTAATTTTTTTTTTTTCACTTTCAATTTTTTCTCCTATGTCCCCTAGTCTCTGACTCTTTGGGGGCACCTGGGAGTCATCCCTCTGCCAATCACCCTATCCACGAGCCACCCTGCGCCCCATGGAGCCACGGCTATACCCCCCGGGCGAGTATGCTTACTTTGTCTTGTCGGGCAAGGTGGTCGGGGCAGGTGAATGCATATCGAGGGCACACTCCTGGTGCACCATCTTCCCGGAGACGGAGGGTTGTTATCCTCCTTGTTTTTCTTCCCATGTGTGGTGTGCGCCCTGACGTCTAGGCACAATGCACTGACATCAACTACACGTTCTGGCCAGTCTTCCCTGCAATCAGGGCTTGCCCTTTCTCAAGCCTCAGCTCGGGGTCATGCAAGTTGTAGGCTTTGGCCCCCTCCTTCCCCCAGAGAAGGTGAGCTGTCATGGGACGCGCAAGCCTTCTCCCCCGGCTGGCCATCCAGCGACCCGAGTCCGCTCCTGAACCCGGGTCTCCGGCGTCGCAAGCGGAAATCCAACTGCTGTGAAGACTGACCAGCATGTTGCAGATTTTTATATCATCTGCAGAGGGACACACCTATCCCCTCCAGTTCCTCAACAATGTTACTTATGAAGACATTGACCGATCCCTGTGGCACCTCACTGGTCACTCCCCCATCCCCCACACCCCTGTGACTACATAGTGAATATCCAAGTGACTGACTCTTATTGTTTTTTGTTACAGTAAGTATAGTAAGAAGTTTCCATGTACTGTCCCTTGGCCAGTCTACATGGTATGGTCACTTCTGTTGCTTGCTTTCAGAATGTTTCAGCAGCTGATATATATGCTGCTGCCATATATGGCATAGTGCAAACTTTCACTAAGCACTACAGCCACATAGTCCTTATGAACATACAGGTTTTGGTCTTGCAGTACTGGATAGTTTGTGATTTAATTAATTTGCTGAAAGAAAAGGTAGTGGCACACCTGGAATCCAGCGATGCCCAGGATCTGAGACAACATGGATTCACAACAGGTAAGTTGTGTTAAACAAATGTAATAGATTTTTTTGATTGGATGACAAAGGAATTTAATCAGGGAGGGGCGGTGGATGTCGCCTACCTAGATTTCAGCAAAGCCTTCAACACTGTCCCACACAGAAGGCCGATTAACAAGATGGGCAGTCTGGGTATGGGACATAAGGTCACCATCTGCTCCTTGCGAAGCTCTGAAATCAAATCTGTTGAACCAACATGTGCTGAACTAATCAGGCGCGCCAGCCGCGGTGCCAAGGATTCTACATTATTTTGAGTCCTTGGTATTCCAGATTCAAGTTGGTCATGCACAGACCAAAATGTTGGAGGGAACAGAGTTGGACTACATATGGTAGCCTTATTTTGCATCTGCCTCCTAATGCGGTCCAATACGTAATTCTCCTCAAACCACTCCAGCACTGCACAACTTTCAGGAAGCATGTTTCCCTTTAACTCCAAAATAGCAGATTTAATTTCATCGGGTGGCAGGAAGGCAAGAGCAACCAAGTGTCTCAATTTCAGGCAAAACTCAGGGTCACTACCATATACACTATAGAAGACCCACATGTTGAATTTTAGCCAGACAATCTGCCCAAAATGAAACAAACAGCCCTTGTTATTTGTTTCAGGAAATTCAAGTTTACAAGCATTAACTGCTGCCTGTTTGAAATCTGTTACAATGAAAGTGGGGAACAGGCTTAAATTTGCCTCATCTGCAATGTCTTGTAAGTCTTGAAAGAGACGCTGGTAACATTCCTGGGACTTTGGTGACATAATCGCATATACCAATGGTACTGTCCTCGAGTTTTCATTGCTGCCAACAGGTGTGTGCATAATGTACAGCTGGCGGAACATACTTGGCACTGTTTGAAATGTGCCATCCATCAACCAGTACTGTGCGTTCTGTAGATGACGGATGTTTTCTTTTGTTGAAAAAATTATAATTTTTCTCTTCGCCACAGGTGGAGTCCCTGGCAAACCAAGGATAGCCACTGACATATTTTAATTCCTCTGGCACAATTATTTCATCTATTGTTGCTGCATCTGGGGGCAGGTTAAGATGCCTGGTGCGCTTCATAACCTGTTGTAGTGATTGCTTTTTCAGAAGGCTGTATCTCACTTCCTCAGGCAGACTGGCAATCGCTGCTTGAATGAGTTGAGCCAGAGTATCGTGTGTGTTTACTGCTTGCTGCTTTAATGATGCCATGGCACATGCAATGGGAGCATTTGTGGCATCAGGTGAGTGACTGTCCTCACCGTGACTCCTCAAGTGTTGTTGTCCACCAATAAGCACCGTTGTAGCTCTGCCAATGCACCTTGCTGATTTTCTGCTTTGGCATCACCAATAAAATACATCACCGCGGTTCCTGTCCTTTACCAAAAGGTAACTGCTGATACAGATCTTATCTTTGCCCTTCTGCGAAGGTACTAGTGTGCAAATTTCGGCCATTGCCACTG
Source organism: Neoceratodus forsteri (assembly GCA_016271365.2). NCBI lineage: Eukaryota > Metazoa > Chordata > Ceratodontiformes > Ceratodontidae > Neoceratodus > Neoceratodus forsteri. The sequence continues at coordinate 45,049,248 of CM057457.1, read as the reverse complement.
CTGTAGGGGTCTGCAGACCAACAAACTTATATCCGGGCTACCCTGGAACTGGCCGCCATGGTGTATCTAATTAATCAATTAATCAGTAATAGGAACACACTAGAGCAAACGCAATGCTTGTCATTAGCTGCAGTAGCACAGGCCGAGATGGATACAAAATGATGATGGCTAGTAAAGCAAACGCAATGCTTGTCATTAGCTGCAGTAGCATGGGCCGGTAAATGGACAGAGACATTTTTTAACAGTCCGGTTGAACATTTTAATAAAGTTTGGATTGGATTTTTAACAGTTCGGTTTTAAATGAAGACACCAGCAACACAGTCTCATGCTCATGGTAAGTGGCAATATTCAATTATTGAACTTTCGATAGCTAGTTAAGCAAACGCAATGCTTGTCATTAACTGCAGTAGCAATGGTAAACAGACAGAGACATTGTTTAGTATGATACAGTGCCTTCAGAAAGTATTCACCCCCCTTGGATTTTGTCACATTTTGTTGTGTTACTACCAGAATTTGTAATGCATTGAAATTACTTTTTCCCCTTGATTCACACAGCATACTCGACAATTTAAAGGGGCAAAATATTTTATTGTGTAACAAAAATTTATGAAACATTAAAATTGAAATATCTTGTTTACTTAAGTATTCACCCCCTGAGTCAATACTTTGTAGAAGCACCTTTGGCAGCAATTACAGCCTTGAGTCTTCTTGGGTGTGTCTGCATCAGCTTTGCACATCTGGATTTGGGATTTTCAGCATTCTTCCTTGCAGATTTGCTCAACCTCTGTCAAGTTGGATAGGGAGCATCAGTGAACTGCAATCTTTAAGTCTTTCCACAGATTCTCAATGGGATTCAAGTCTGGGCTTTGGCTGGACCACTCAAGGACATTCACCTTTTGTTCTGAAGCCACTCCAGTGTTGCTTTGGCTGTATGCTTGGGGTCGTTGTCCTGTTGGAGCGTAAATCCGCCCCAGTCCAAGGTCTATTGCAGACTGATGCAGGTTCTCCTCAAGGATGTGCCTGTATTTGGCTCCATTCATTGTTCCCTCTATCCTGACAAGTCTGACCCCTGCCACTGAAAAGCATCCCATAACATGATGCTGCCACCACCATGCTTCATGGTGGGGATGGTGATTACATGGGTGATGAGCTGTGTTCAGTTTCGCCAGGCATAGCGCTTTGCATTCAGGCCAAAGAGTTCAATTTTAGTTTCATCAGACCAGAGAATCTTTCGATGGTCTCAGAGTCTGCCACGTGCCTTCTTGCAAACTCCAGGCATGCTATTATGTGGCCTTTTCTCAGGAGTGGCTTCCGTCTAGCCACTCTCCCATAGAGGCTACATCTGTGAAGTGCTGCAGATTGTTGTCCTCTGGACAGGTTCTCCCATCTCAGCCATGGAACTCTGTAGTTCTGTCAGGGTGGTCATTGGGTTCTTGGTCACTTCCTGACCAAGGTCCTTCTTGCCAGTTGCTCAGTTTGGGAGGATGGCCTGCTCTAGGAAGAGTCTGGGTGGTTTATTAATCTTTCCATTTCCTAATGATGGACTTGACTGTGCTCCTGGGAACTTTCAACACCCTAGAAATGTTTTCATACCCCTCCCCAGATCTATGCTTCCTCACAATTCTATCACGGAGTTCTACGGACAGCTCCTTGGTCTTCATGGTAGAGTTTCTGCTCTGACATGCACTGTCAACAGTGGGACCTTATATAGACAGGCATATTTCCTCTGAAATCATGTCAACCATTTGAACTGACCACAGGTGGACTCCATTCAAGTTTTAGAGTGATCTCACAAGGAAATTGGATGCACCTGAGCTCAATTTGGAGTGTCATAGCAAAGGGGGTGAATACTTATCAAATCAAGACATTTCAGATTTTTATTTTAAATTACATGTACAAAAATTCGAAGTTTCATTCCACTTTGACATTATAGAGTAATTTGTGTAGATACGTGACAAAAAAATCCCATATAAATGTATTTTAATTTGAGTTTGCAACATCACAAAATGTGACAAAATCCAAGGGGGGGTGAATACTTTCTGAAGGTACTGTAGCCACAACCATACTTTTGCACACAATAATCAGAGCAAACGAAATGCTTGTCATTTTTTTACAACTACTGTCAGGATTTAAACAGATGGGAAAACAGACAGTCGGGGAACATGTGTATTCGGGATTCCGGTGACAGGATTTCAAATGTTGGGATTTTATCTGTCGGGATTTCGTACAGATCCCGGTGATACACTAGGTTAATAACTGGCTGACGGACAGGAGACAGAGGGTGGTGGTAAATGGGATCCAATCTGGGGAGGGGGGGTGACCAGCTGATCAGTGGGGTACCACGGGGATCGGTACGAGACCAGTCCTGTTCAACGTCTTAATTAGTGACTGCTGAGGGGCTGGAAGGAAAAGTATGCCTCTTTGCAGATGACACCAAGATCTGCAACAGGGTGGATACAGTGGAAGGGTGCAGAAAATGAAGAGGGACCTAGAGAAGCTTGAAAAATGTTGGAAGGTGTGGCGACTGAGGTGCAGTGCAAAGTGAAAGATAATGCACCTGGGCAGAGGAACCATGGAGGAGCTACAAGATGGGGAAGTGCTGACTGTCACCAAAGAGGAAAGGGACCTAGAGGTTATTTCTTTTTTTTAAACTTTCTTTATTTAGAAATATAATTTTTCAAATTTTTTTAACAAATAACTTTACAGACACAAAACAATACAGATAATATAAACAACAGACAATGCCACTGAATAAATTACTTCATATGATAAAATACTTTCTTGTAAATAATAAGAGGAGGATTTTCACTGCATGTAAAAGTGTTGACAGATTCTCAGATTCTGTAGCTTAAAACAAAAAGAAACAAGACTGAGACCTAAACATGCTTCAATGGAATTAATTAAGAAGAGTGATATAACCTATAGATTAACTTAGGGGCTATGATGATTATTGTCCCGTAAGGGTTGTAAAATATGTATAAAGTAAAAAAAAAAAAAAAAATTCTATAAGACTTGTAGAGATGTAAATCAGTTTCTGTATATCACATAACCACTTCCTGATGATGCCTTTCCCAGCATGTTACTAGCCATCTAGGGATGAAATCAGGTCTTTGTGAAGCAATATCACGGACCCATCTCCATACATCAGCTCAAAATGAGCTTGAGTTTTATTCAGGACTGTAGTCAGAGACTCCATTCTATAGACTGTAACCATTAAATCATGCCAATGTTGTATTGTGATGTTATGTTTAGTGAGCCAGTTTTTGGTAATGGCTTTCTGGGCTGTGAGACAAATAATCTTAATTAATTGCCCAGAAAGAGGATCTTTGTAATTTTTCGGACATCCAGGAAAAATAAAGTGTGGGTGTAAGGTGAAGGTCAGGTCCAAATATTGAATGAAGAACTCTCTGCAGCTCCTGAAAGAAAGGGAACAGAGCAGGGCAATCCCACATTATATGTACTAAAGCTGCAAGTGAAGCCCCACACCAGCATGCGCAGAGATGAAGATCTATCTTGCTGAATTTGTACCAGTGTGGCAGGGTCCTAAAATATCTAATAAATATTTTCCAAGAAAATTCTTTCCAACTCACTGCAGAAATACCCCATTAGATCTTCCCTAAAGATCTGTCCAGAGCCGTAGGGAAGGCATTTGGGTGCCCTGGGCAAGAGACAAATTTTTCGCCCCCCCCCCCCCGAAAAGAGCCAGAAGCTCTGGAGGTTTATCTCCAGCTCTGTGGTGAGGTTTGGGACTTTTCTTGAAGAAAAAAAACAAAACACATTTGCTGCATGGTCGGTCCCTAAATTTTCCTGCCATGAATCTGAGGTGTGGGAAGAATCAGCATTTATATAGCACTTTTCATATACAGTGTATCCCAAAGTGCTTTAGACGCAATGCTAGACTAGTAGTGAAGTGACTAAATGTGTGGTGGTGGCCATATCACACATCAACACCCACACACAGCCTGGACAATTGCATGAACTGGTTTATGGGAAGGGGAATGTTAGCCAGGACACCGGGAATGTCTGCTGCTGTTTGCGAAGAGTGCCCCTTGGTTCTTTTACTTCCTCCTGGACACCCACCAGGACAACACCAGGATAGGTAGAAGGGACCTCAGTTTAACGTCTCATCCAAAGGACAGCACACCCCAGCAGTTCAGTACCCCTACTACTGCACTCTGATGCCAGCATTTTAGGTGCAAGTCCAATCCCAACATGGGCAGAGAATTCACAACCTTCTGGTCCATGGGTGGATGTGCTACCAACTGAGCCAGGAGACTCTGGCTGGCTAGAAGCACATTTAGACAGGCAGTATTTTTTTTATTTTCTTTACAGTTTACTTTAGTAGTGACTTGCAGCTATGTTTTGAGGTCTAGGTTGGGGTGTGGTCCCTGGAAATGTGTCAGTCTATTGGGGAGGTTAGGTTTATTCTTTATTAAAAGCAATGCACTGCAGGTGCATGATTCTTATAGCATTCATGGGTAAGAGTGACAAACTATTTTTCAGCATACTAAACATTTGAATGAGATAATTGGGCTTAGGAGAACACAGTACACATATTTTCTTATGTCTCCATTTTGAAGATATAGGAATTTCCTATATCTTCAAAACTAGACATAAGGAAATCTACGATGCACTACTGAGGAATCCTCTGAAAACAGAATACTACAACACAGTTACTTCTTGTAAGTGACTGTTGCTAGAGATGATTTCTGACCCGTCTCCATCTTCAGGGGTCATGCGACCAGTCATTCAGAGACCACAGTCTGCACAGTGTCTGTAACCTGGCATCCAGTCCCAGCGGATGTACAATGAAGAAAAAAAGCATGTACCAACCAACTTGAGGGAGACTAGTCAGTGCAGTGCAATGGAGTCGCAGTATGACTTTGGTCTGACTGCAGGCTTTGCTCTGACTGGGTCTGTCTGTGCCGTCCCTCCACCACCCGCCTGCATGGAGTAGAGGAAACAGCACGGGGTGACTGGGGGAGCCTCCTTGGTATGGAATTGAAGTGCAGGAGGAATGGGTCAAGATGAGAGAAACAATGTGGTGGGCTGGAGTGAGGGTGCCTGTGGCCTGCCCACACCATGGCAATAAGTCAGCACACAAGCAGCATATTGGCGGGCATGAACATCTTCTCCCATCCCAGTCCATGAAGTACTAAGTCATCTTATCACACCAGTCAGGCCTGGGCCATGGGTCCTTGGCCGGTCCCACAATCAAATTAAAAATCAGATCCAATCCTTCCTCCCGATCACTGAAGTGCAGTGCGTTTTCAAATTCAGTCAAGAATCCCTCCCCAGTGGCACCGCCACTACTACCACCTGTGATACATACAACACACTACACCTCATTCATTGACACTGTCACATAGACACAACAAACTAAACAGTAAACAGATTTGAAGAATTCATTTTCATTTTAAAACAATCTGAATACCAGAATCACACAAAACATAGGAGACGGCTGGGACGGACTTGCACATACTGTAGACGGACTACTACAGTGATGCGCTACATTGCTTTGCTTGAAAATCTTCAAGATGGATTTCTCTTGTCTTCTCTATCATCTCTCCCAATCTTCTCTCTCTACATATACTCTATCGCTTTTTTTCCTGCCTGCTAGATACTCCATTTCTAGGCTCTACTGTCAACAATAACATTGTCTCTGACTCCAAGTTTAACTGCCTCTCCATGCTACATACACCGCCCATACCTTTTATACCACTGGGCGGCACTGGCCCACCTACAGTTTCTCTTTCTTTCTCATCGCAGCAACACCACACCACATGATTATTTGCCTGCAGCTCATGTGACCCCCCCAACCCAACCTGCTGGTCTTTGGTCCACAGATGTGCCCCTACTGACAGCCAGACATAATTACAGTTAATCAAGCCAAAATAAATTTTAAAAAGCAGTAGCGCAAGTTAATAAACAAATGAGCTTCAGTTGAAAATTGCGCCCCCCCTGAGGGTTGCGCAGTGCCAGAGCACCACCCGCCACTCTACTTCTCCTGCTACAGGATCTGTCCCATAGATCATCGGGATGGGTACCCCAGGTCTCTTGTCCAGGCCTGTCTGTTTGTGGAGAATCCCCCTGCCAATCAAGGAGGGCCCTATATAAGCAGGAGATGATATGAGCAGACAATGCCCTGCCTTCTATTGCCATTTTGATTAAATCCACTATTTGTGGAGGGGGGTCATCTCCCAAATTGTTCAGGGAAAGAAATAGTATGTAATATCTTATTTGGAAGTATCGAAATCTATCTTGCCATCTAATTCCATACTTTTCCACCAGGTCCTCAAACCGGCTCAAACGACTCCAGATATGAGACAGGACAGGTAGACTCTGCATCTCCCAAATCTCCTATTGTCTAGTACCCCATACCAGGCTCGCAGTACAGCGACCATGTATGGGTTTCTCCCCAGTTGGGGGGCGTAAACATCTTTTTTTGTTAGAAGTAACTTGTTTAGGTTTACCAAACCTTCCTCTTTACATTCTAAAGATTTCCATTTAGCCAAATAATTTGTATTTAACCAATAAAAGGCTGTCCTCAGTTGTGCTGCCTGATGGTACAACTTCAGGTTAGGAAGAGACAGTCCTCCCCTCTGCTTAGGCATTTGAAGAACTGAGAGTCTAATTCTCGGCCTAGAAGAACCCCAAATAAACAGAGTTAGTTTTCTGTTAAGACCAGAGAAATAAGTTTCAGGTAACTGAATAGGGATGGTTTGGGAGAAATATAAGATCTTGGGGGCTAGTATCATCCTGATTGCCTCCACTCGCTGCAAGAGGGAGAGTGGAATCAAGGCCCATCTCTCCAGGTCTGTCCCTAATTTATCCAGGATGGGCAAGAAGTTGAGTGAGAACAGTTGTGAACTGTCCAGCCCCAAACATACTCCAAGATACCGTAAGCTTTTTACACTCCATTTGAAAGGAAAGGTTTTTTTTCATGTCTTCAGAGGGTTCATAGTGTATTAAGTAAGACCTCTGTTTTGTTTGTGTTTATTTTATAGCCAGCCAAGGAGCCAAACTCCACTAAACAGCTCCACAGTGGCCCCAATGATTGTTCCGGGTTGTGAAGGTATATTAAGAGGTTATCTGCATATAGTGCAAGCTTGTGTGTTTCCCCCCCCACCTCTATTCCCTCCACCTCCGCTTTCTGCCTCAATGCCTGTGCCAATGATTCTCAGTATAAAGCAAAGACGAGCGGGGACAAGGGGCATCCCTGTCTTGTGCCCCGATGCAGGAAGATAGGGGCCGATACACCTCCACTGACCTTAACGTAGGCCCTGGGCTTGGTATAGATATTACTTATTAAATTGCAGAAGGAATTGGAGAATCCAACCCCCCAGTGTAGCCCTAAGAAAGGACCACACCACCCAGTCGAAGGCCTTCTCCGTGTCCAGGCTCAGCAATAGAAAAGGGACCCTGCCAGGCGGTGTGGTATAGGATATGCAGGGTTCTCTTTGTTATCTTGGGCCTGTCTCCCTGGAACAAAGCACATCTGATCGTAGTCAATCAACCTCGACAGAATCGACTCCAACCTCCTAGCTATTATTGTTGTACATAGTTTGTAGCCAATGTTTAGGACTGACATGGGTCAGTAGGCTGTACAATGTGTGGCATCTTTCCCAGGTTTGGGAATGCTGGAGATAACAGCATAGTTCCAGGAGTCTGGGAATGTGTCACCTGATTGAGCCTCTCTGCAGACCTCCAACAGGGGTTGTTCGATCTCCTCCTTGAACATTTTAAAGAACTCAGATGTATACCCATCCGGCCCTGGAGCTTTGTGTGTTTGTAAGTACCTTATTGATGTTTCTATTTCAGTGGGGTTATGGGACTGTCCATGGCATGCTGCAGCTCCTGTGTGAGTTGAGGGAGTTTAATCTAACCAAAAAGTCTCAACCGGTGTTCATCTTGCAACTGGTCTGGGGTATATAAATCTTGGTAGAATTTCCTAAAGTGTCTAAAATTTGTTTGGGAGTTCTCATCATCTGCTCACTTCCTGGATCCCTAATTTGTGTTATGGAGGCCTGTGCAGTCCGTTGCCTCAGTCTGTGGGCTAGTAATTGAGTTGCCCTAGGCCCACTTTCATGGTATCTTTTTGAAGCGCTGGAGGCCTGCTCCGTCTTGATATCTGTAAGATTCTGTATTTGCTGCTTCATAGCCTGCAGCAGAGGGTACACTCATCTCCAGCTGCATGTTGTGATTGAGTGCATGGAGTTGCTACTGTAGCTTCTCCATTTGAAGGGTTTGCTGCTTTTCCAATGAACTGCATATTTAATGATATCCCCTCGAAGCACTGCTTTTACAGTGTCCCAAAGGGTGGCTCTGGAGATTTCTGGGTAGTTATTTTCAGATACTATTCGGGGTAGTCTGGCTTTAATCATGTCTATGAAATCCGGTATGTTTAGCAGATAGTTACTGAGCTTCCAGAGCGATTCATCTCTCTCCCTCTGACAATACAATTTTAGTGTTAGTTGGGAGTGGTCCGAGAGGATGCAGGGGGTGTGGTAGCATTCCCTGATCTGGTTTTGGTGCTCTTTAGAAATACATAAAAAATAGTCAATTCGGGCGTATGAGCCATGTGGGGGGGAAAATGACTATATTCCCGGTCTCCCGGGTGCATTACCCTCCAGATGTCTGCCCAGAAAGCCCCTTTGAGGTAGTTCCGAAGAGCCCTGAGTGCTGCTGATCCCGCTGTAGATCTAGTGTTGGTGGAGTCAATTCGCTCTAAAGCATGACTGAAGTCCCCTCTGACTATTAGTGTCCCTACCTGGTATTCTGTGATTTTTTGGAGTAGGGCCTTGATCACTGAGGCTGGAGAGCCTGGGGGGATATAGATCAAAGCGATCGTGATCGGGGACCCTTCCAGATGACCCTGTAAAATTGCTAGACGACCCTCAGGGTCCTCATATGTGGCGACCTTTGGAACTGGGTGCCCCTAGAAACTAAGACAGCAGTACCCTGTCTTTCCCCTTTCCCGTGTGATGATGTGGCCACCTGGGTGAAGCCAAACTCGTCAGCTTCAAATGCTCAGCTTTGTTTAAGTTTGTCTCTTGCAAACAAATAAAGTCTGGTCTCTGTTTCTTAAGTGCAGAGAGGACTTTGTATCTTTTGACAGGGCTGTTTAGCCCATTAACATTATGAGAAAGCACTACAAGGTTGTGTTTATTCATCTTTTAGTTATGTGGGTATAGCTGCACGTTAGAATATCATCAGAGTCTCTGTTCACCCTACTGTCCCAACCCATCCTATGTCTACTCACACGTCTGTATCCCCATCCTGCTCCCTCCGGCAAGTGGGTTCTATTGTTCCTTTCTTCTTCTGTCAAGTACTTATATATAAAGCTGATTAAATGGAGTGGCATTATACATACTTTTACAAGAAACAGAAAAAACATCCATTTAATTAATAACACATAACTTCGTGAACTATGCAGAAGGGGTCTGAGAACAATCACCCTCCTCTTCTAGAACTATTTACACTGTGATCTCCAAGGTAGGGGAACATGTTAAGGCGTTCCCTGAATGCCCAAGTGAAGTTGTGAACTCAGGTAGGAGAGGAAGGAGCCATGCTAGCTCGGTCCTCCTGGACCCAAGGAAGACCGGGTGTTGCGATCCAACTGTGTCATCGAACTTATTAGGGGAGCCCATGGGAGGGTGCTACAACACCTAAGTGCGGCGTCCTCTCCATGATCGTGGAGTAAGGATCCTCCTATATAACCCAGAACAAAACTGTGCTATTAGCTCAACCCATTTTCAAAGTACCTGCCAAAGAAGACAAGACTTACAGAGTTCAAGTCAACTCCCCATGCCAATTTTAAAATACAGATATAAGAAAGACATTTTCAATGCTTTGCTCCTTTAATATGCATACTCATAATGTCCCATTGTAGCGGTTGTGAATCAATTTTGCTGTTTCCCTTTTCTCTCAACCAGCGGTCTTCCCTCTTCCATTCCTTTCAGGCCTAGGCCTTCAGGATCAAATTACTGTGGCACTTCTGAACTGCTCCAAGTCTGAAGTAGGCCGCTGTTAACGCTGCGCAGGAGGAGACAATCCCATTCATAAACAGAGTGGGGTTTTGAGTTTCACGAGGTAGGATGACAGGCTTAAATGTACAGCCTAGTGTTCAGTTGTGGGCAACTCAGTGTTTTTAAGGGCAGAGATCTCAAAGGCTAGGAGGAGATTTAAGTGACAGAGAGTATGTAGCTCCCGTTTCAGGTCCTGGCTACTTGAGAGAGACCCCAGCTGCACATGGCTCGCAGTGTAAAAAGGAGAACAGTTACAGTACTCACATCTCTGTTAAGTTGCTCAAGTGCCCCGATTCCTGAAGCTGCTTGGAGTGCTGCACTTACTGGGCAAGTAAGTCTTGGAGTAGCTCTTTTATGTTTTGCAGGGTAGCTGGAGCTGCTCGTTGTCCCTTTTTCCTGGAGTTGTGTTGGGCTGCCATTTGCCAAACCGGACACGTGTTAGTGGGGTGGTTTCTCCAATTCTCGTCTGGTGGAAGAGAATGCCCTTTACTTTCGAAGGTCTTGGTTGCCTCCTCCATGGAGTGGTACAGCTCCGACCCCGTACGCCAGTGCATTCTAAGTAAAGATGGGTAGGGTGTTTGGAACTTCACCCCTAGGGCCCTCAAGGCCCATAGAAGAGGTGCGTAGGCTGTTCGCTGTTGCTGAATGGATGGGACGTAGTCCTGGTCAAAGAGAAGCCATGCCCCATTGTATTCTACCCTTTTTTTGTTGCCAGGCTGTACGTATAATCATCTCCTTGTCTTTGAAGCTTGAAAATTTTGCCACAACTGATTGCGGTCTGGCTGTTGCTGTGGTCGGTTTGGGGACGAGAGCTTTGTGAGCATGTTCAGTTTTAAAGAGGAATGATGGAGCAGGTCTAGGGCGTGTTTGAATAAGTCCATAGAAACTCCGTCATGTCCCCGGGTTTCTGCATCTTCTGGGAGACTATATATTTTTAGATTCTCCTGTGGGAGCATGCCTCGAGGTCTAAACATTTTGCGGCTAGTTGTTCCTGGTGATGTACGAGAGAGTCGATCACCTATGAGAGGTGGATGAGGGTGTCTTGGCCGTGAAATATTCTGCCCTCCATGAGATCTGACTCTTTTTCTAGACTGAGGAGATCTGTGTGAAGTTTAGCAAATTCTTGCTTGTTCTCAGACCGGAATTGTCTGATTTGGACAAGAGGGTCTCGAAATGGTAAGAGAGTGTTTCAAGTTCGACCTTGGTGTCTCTGTCTGCCATGCTAGCTGGAGAATCCCTACCACTTGCTGTTGAACTTGCAGGGCTCAATCCACTCTGATCCTTCCTTGATCTTGTCTGTCTGTCTGGATCTTCAACTGGATTTGCCCCACTGTTCACTGTAGTTATTTCTCCCAGCATTAAAGAGTTTTGGTTTGTGTGGAGCAGTTATTAGCACAATGGACAGGGAACTCTGTATTACACAGCCATTAAGTCGGTGATGTCACCAGAAGTCTGAGGTTATCATTCTGATGACCTTAAAGAATCAAGGCAGTGTGCAAAGGCTGCGGGGAGGGCCAGTGCATGCTAGGGTGCATGAGGCAGAGGTGTCACTAGCAGGAGGCGGACGTGGTGATACCATTGTATAAAACACTGGTAAGGCCACACCTGGGGTACTGAATGCAGTTTTGGAGGCCACACCTGCGTAAGAACATAAACAGGGTGGAGACAGTCCAGAGAAGGGCAACTAAGATGGTACATGGCTTGCACTACAAAACATATGAGGAGAGACTAAGGGACCTCAATATGTACTCGGTGGAGGAAAGAAGAGGGTGGGGGGACATGATAGAAATGTTCCAAGTACCTCAAAGGCATAAACAAGGTGTAGGGGAGACCTTCTCCAGTGTAGAAGTACTAGAGCGAGGGGGCATGATATGAAATTGGAGGGGGGGTAGATTAAGAGGAAATGTGAGGAAAAAGAGGATGGTGGATGCTTGGAATAGTCTGCCACAAGAGGTGGTGGGAGCAAACACGGTGGTGGGTTTTAAACATGCCTGGAACAAGCACAAGGGAACCTTGAGGAGGTAGGGAGTGATGAAAAACCATTGACCACATAGGGTCAGTGACCACATACAAGTATAGGGCTTATGGGCAGACTGTAAGAGCCTAGCGGTCCTTATCTGCTGACAGTTTCTATGTTTCTATGGTCTTTGCCGTATCAGATAGAATTCTGTGATTTAATTATGAAAATGTAGATTAACTATCTTCTAGCATATATATTTATAGCTGGGGACTTCAATAAAAGGATGCACAATTATGAGATTCAAAGTATGGAGGAATTAATATAGAATTCAGAATATTTTCAAATACAGAACATAACATCTAAAAGAATCTTGCTTCCTGCTGGTGCAGCAGTAGCACTACTGCTTGCGATGCCGGCGACCAGAGTTCGGGAATGGGCTCGGATTGTTGGAGGGTCGGCTGGGGGGAGGAGGCTTGAGCATCCCAGGACCGCTCATCTCCTCCAGAGGGTGGGAAACCATGGCTCGGTGCATGACTGGCCTCTAAGCGGTGGATGAAGGCTTGGCATGCTTGTGCTGCATGTAAGGGGGGGGTGGAACGTGATGGATGCCGGCTTTAACCTTGGTGTCAGCGCAAGTTAAGTTGGGGGGGCGTACACAAAAGAAAAATACCAGCCCAGTGCGACACACACACAGATCAGAAATGGCCTCCACCCACTGACCAAGGATGGACCCTGACGAGGACACGGGGTATGGGTGTGGAGGGGTCTGAGCCGAGGGAGGCCCATCCCACTCGTTCCCACCTGGGGTAAGCCAAGGGTCTGGGGGGTCCTCCTCTGGGCGTGGTTGATGAGTTCGGTCGGTGGCAGTGTGTGACGTGGGGGATTACAAAAAACTTAAGTCGACAGAAAGATTACCAATTTTGGGAAAATTCTGGTGACCTTAATGTTCACCACACGTATCTAAATCTTAATGGACATGCGTGAGCGGTTTGGTCCACAGTACAACAGGTTAGTGAGAGAATATGAGGGGAAAGCTAGGAGCAGTCACAACTGTGTTTGGCAAGTAGATGTTTCTGAAGTGCATGTTTGAAAAGACCCAGTTTTTCTAGAGATGAGACTTCAGTGGGCAGGCCATTTAACCACAGGGGGGCCCTATACATGAACACCCTCTGCCTCATGGATGTCTTACAGAAGGGTACTAAGAAGTTTGCTTTAGAGGAGCTTCTGGTAGCCCAGGGGATTGGGGCAAGTGTTAGGAGATGTATGGTTGCTGGAAGAGAAAGACCAGAGGATATATTTTTCGCCAACAAGCAAGTCTGGTAGGTACACCTTCCTTCTAAATTTAACCAGCTGGCTTGTTTGTAGAGGTCGCATGTGTGAATGTACCTGTCCCCACTGACAACTAAGTGACAGGCCCTTCAGTGTGACCTTAATGCAACTCAGTGCAGTATCTACTGCAAATCCATAGATGACTAAGCCACAGTCTGCTATGGAGAGGACCAAACTGATAACAGCCAGGCGGAGGGTGTCTGGTGTCATATATTTCCTGTGCCTGTAGAGTAAACCAGTCCTGGTGTCTACAGTCTTGCATACCAGGTTGATATGCTCATGATAGGAGAGTGTAGAATCAAGCTTGATGCTAAGGTATTTGAAACTGTACACTTGTTCCTGGGTTTGCTGCAGACTATTGAGAATGCAAAGTGGCCAACTTTTGTATTTGTTATGTCTACTGGCAAACATAACTTTTGTTTTTTTATCATTTAAAAGGAGTTTGTGCTGTGAAAACCAGGATTCAGACTCAGAAAAGATCCTTTGCAGATTGCATTCTAAGGGGAAGGGTTCAGGGTGGCTAGAAAAGATGACTGCATTGTCTGCGTAGAGTAACAACTGACCAGAGCAGGCAAGGGGGAGGGTATTGAGGAAGAGACTGAAAAGGAGAGGACCCAGAATTGAGCCTTGGGGAACACCAGAGTGAACTGGTAAACTATTGGAGAGAGTGTTATTTATTTGTACCCACTGTTGATCTCCCACTCGGGTAGTTTGAGAACCAGGAGGTGGCTTCTTGTGACAGGCCTATAGATTGGAGTGAGTCAATGAGGAGACCGTGGTTCACGGTGTCAAAGGTCTTAGGTCTATGTACACAGATCCAACTAAGTGACCACGGTCGAGGGCTTTGTGTATGAAATCTGTAAATTCAAGAAGGGCAATGGTGGTGCTGTGACCCTTCCGGAACCTATGCTGCTGACTACATTGGAGGCTCTGTTTTGCTAGATATTCTGAAAGTTGATCAGAAACAATCCTTTTTAGAGCTTTGGAGATGGGGGGAGGATGGAGATGGGACGGTAGTTGCTATGCAAGGTTCTATCTCCACTCTTAAGTATTGGTTGCCATCTTCCATTGAGAGGGGAACTGACCAAGACGGAGGGATAGATTAAAAATTTTGGTGAGGGGCTGGCTCAGTGGCGCTGAGGTTGAGGCGCTGGGCACCGCACCACGCTTCGGCAACCCGGTTGACGGAACGGACTGAGGTGCGGGTCGGCAGGGGAAGGAGGATTGAGCGTCCCCACGGATGCTCTCCTCCGGGAGGGATACCAGGGTGTGTTTAACACACCGGCGTCGAAAGAGTCAGGAAGCAATCACCCTGGCAACGGCGGCTTCCATTGGGAAAGCCGGGAGGGAGGATGCCATCAGGCACTTGGCAGGCATGCGACGCATCGCTCCGCCCGAGCCAGATGTCCTCAGTGGAGGGGAGAGGAGGGACAATAAAAGCGGAAAAAAACCCTCGGCGCTCCTGGGTGACAGCCACTCCAGTCTTCCAGTCTGCATCACGGGCAGACCCCGCTGTGCAGGTGCTCTGTGGAGGAAGAAGCAGGTAGGAGCCACCAAGAGGAACTCCAGGGGCAGACTCTGTGAGGGATGGGAGACATTGAGCGACCCGATTTGAGTGGAATGGCGAGGGTGAACAGGAGGGGGAAAAAAAATAAAAAAATTTTGGTGAAGAGAGAGGACGACATTCAGAGCCAGTTGCAGCAGTTTTAGGTCAGAGTCACCACTGAATCTGGACTTTCCCAGAACCAGGGTTAGATACTTTTTGCTTCGAGGGACAATCTTAAAATAGACAAGGGGTATACTGGAGGGGTGGGGCTCATGGTATTATTGAGAAAACCTGGGGGGAGAACACCAGATAGATGTGAGAATGCTGTATTAAAAGTATCAGCGATGATCTGTGGGTCCTGGATAATAGTACCACTGATATTGAGTAGAAAGGGGGGAGAAGCATTGGGATTGCCAGTAAGGTCTCCACTGTTGTGTCTTACCCTGCTTTGACAGTAGAATTTGCCAAATTGCATTGTTCTTTGTCCTTTCCTCCTAACTTCAGAGTCTTCTCCACTCTCGCTCCCCTAAGCTGCGTATGCGCAGATCACTCTCCCATCCCCCTCTCTAAACTCCAGCCATGTCTCCATTGTTAGTTCTCCCCTCCTAAGATATTCCTTGTGTTCTTGCCACAGGCTCCTTCATTTACACAGCTAACTCCCAATGGAGTCCCCACAACCCAGGAGCAGCCTGCAAGCACAGTGCACAGCAAGGTATTGGAAAATGGATTCTTCCCCTCAGCTGAAGCTAACTTTATAACTGTGTTAGCCTGTCGATACTGTGCGTCGACTGTCCCACCCTCACCCTGCTCAGCATTTTATTTATACATCACTGAGGTCAAGTGACTGATCACGTGACCAGTTGCTGGACAGAAACAGAGTCTCCTCTTCTCCATTAGTCTGTTATACTACATCGCCCCTAAGCTCACTGACACTACTCTTACCACTGATTTCTTCTATTCTCCATCTTCCTACCTATCACCATTTTGGCTAACCCAATTTTTGACAATATCCCTTGCTACTCCCACTTTCTGGCCTGCCTGGTCTCGAACCTATGACTTTCTGCACCAGGAGCCAGCACTCTGACCACTATGCTACACTGGGAGTACTACTGCTAGTTAGGTTCCCACACTCCTTGTTTTGGTGATACTGTTTATCTTATCACCTGCTGACACATACCTTCCCCCTTCGGTAAGGTTACCTTACTACCCTCTAGTTTATACCTTCCTTCCCCCCAGTAAGTCCTTTGTCAGGAACTTTCCGACTCATTAGCTCTCCGTAGTGCCCTGTAAACTATAACTTGGCCTCTCTTCAGACAACAATTCAATACCTACTTTAAGCTTGTTCCCTACTCCTTCAGCCCTCACAGCCTTTGGCACAATAACCTCTTTCCCTAACTTGGCAACCAAGCCTGCTAGGTTCTTGTCTCACACTCACTAACTGCCATCCCACCAGGCTTATTATCTATCACGCTATCTCCCCTCTATACTGACCCCCAAAATCTCCACAAAAGCCACCAATCTTCCACCCAAGCTAAAATGCACACTCCACAAATACTTCCTGGTCAGACAACTTCTATTACTTCTACTGTTGTCAGGTAATGTGCACCCCAACCCTGGGCCCTCCGCAGATGCCATCCAGCATAAACAGTAGCCACGGGGGTCTACAAATCTCTTCCATAAACACCTGTAGCCTTCTGCTAAAATTAGATCAGCTACAAGTCTGGGTGATACAGCACAGGCCTGATATCTTCTCCATAGTCAAAACTTGGCTCTCCCCCGCTGTACCAGACTCTGCAGTCTCCCTTAATGGTTACACAGTATACAGGTCAGATAGGGTTGGTAGACGTGGAGGTGGCTGCACCCTATACATCTCGGACTCGCTTCAATGCCAGGCTTTCTCAACACTGTCCCCTAATGATGGGGCTCAATCACTAGGGGTAAAAATTACCTTAGGCAATAAAGGGAAGTCAATTTACATTCTCTTAGTTTATATTCTACCCAAGGAAAATCACAAAGGCTTCCAAACATTCCTTGACTTTATTGCTAACCTCCCTAAGGGCTCTGAGGTCATTGCACTGGGTGATTTCAACTCCAACTGGCTGTCTCCTGACTTTAAACCCCTTAAAGATGCAGCAGCAGCTATCAACCTCCACTCACCTTGTGCCTCCCTACTGAATAAATTATAGGACCGTCTGGCACAACTACTCTCATTGACCTGTTATTCTATAACCACCCTGAGAGGATCACTGACACTACAGTGTTACTGAATGCCGTAGTGACCACTCCCCAATCACCTGCCACTGGACCAATAAGGCCCCTAGATGACCGTGCATTACATCCTATCAGTGGGTCCTCAGGAAAGGCATCTGGAATATCTCGAGAATATCTCCACAATTCTGACTGGTCCCCAGTATTCCTCAAAGATAGTATTGATGAGGCACTAAGCCACTTCATCTCTCGCTTCAATTTGGCCTGTGACATATTTGCCCCCTCAAGAAGTGCAAGGTGAAAGGGTCTCTAACCCTTGAATCACACTCTTTCTTCTGCACCTTATGGTCACTCAGGACCACCTGTGGAAGGTAGCACAAGCCACTGGCAAACTAAGTGACTGGCAATGCTAAGGACTGCCAGGAATAACTGCACCTGGGCTATCCAGCTTACGAGGCCTCATACTACCAGGGCATGTTTGCCAGCTCATGGGATACTAGTAAGAAATTATGGGACAGTATTAAAAATCTTACGGGGAAAACCCAGTCAATCCCCTCCCACCCTACTGCGCTACAAATGGGCACACTGTTCAAGACCCAAGTGAAATTGCTAACATTCTCAACACTTCATTCATTGACCTGAGTGGAGTCCTCCCCTCAAACTTTTTCGATGAACCATCCACTGCTGATACTGCGCACTACAGGACCTCCCCTCATAACACCCCTCAATTTTATTTCAGGTCAATATTCCCTTCTATCGCCATGAAACACTTCATGAAAGTGCTCGTTAAGTCCAGGTACAGCTCTGATACCCTTGACCTCGTACTAATTCTCCTCACCATTAATGCTGTCCTGGTCCCATTCACCTGAATCCTGAACTTGTCCCTATGCCTCGGTCAATTTCCATCTGTCCGGAAAGCTGCAGTTGTGACACCAATCCACAAGAGTGGTGCCAGAACCAACCTCGCCAACTACCGTCCCATTTCAATTTTACCACCTCTTTCGAAAGCCCTTGAATGCATTGTGGCCGAACAGCTAACAGCATATCTCTCTGCTCACGGCATCCAATGCTCACAGCAACACTGATTTAGGAAGGATCATAGTGCGGCCACTGCCCTGCTCACCTACATGGACTTTATCCATAAAGCCCGCGACCGTGGTCACCTTGTTGGGTCTATCTACACAGACCTCACAAAGGCCTTTGATACGGTCAACCACTCCTTACTACTCCTGACCCTACCCTCACTTAGACTCTCAAACGACGTTACCACCTGGTTATATAGAAACATAAAAACACAGACTTTGATGGCAGATAAGGACTGCTTGGCCCACCTAGTCTGCCCATTTCCCTACCTACAGGATAAGCTGCAGATCTTCGTTAACCAACAGCCTATTTCTTCTTACCTCTCACAAGAATTGCCTTATGACTGTCCCATGCATTATTGAATTCTCCGACAATTATAGACCCCACAACCTCCTCAGAAAGGCTGTTCCATGCATCCACCACCCTCTCTGTGAAAAAATATTTCCTCACATTGCCCCTGAGCCGTCCCCCCTCTATCTTCAAATTGTGTCCCCTTGTTCTTGCACATCTCTTTTTCTGAAAGATGCTACCCTCTCGGACTTTGTTGATTCCACTGAGGTACTTAAAAGTTTCTATCATGTCCCTCCTTTCCTCAAGGGTATACATATTAAGCTCCTTTAGTCTCTCCTCGTATGGCTTCTCTTACAGACCCTGCACCATTTTAGTTGCCCTCCTCTGGACTGCCTCCATCCTGTCTATGTCCTTACAGAGATGGGGTCTCCAGAACTGGATGCAGTACTCCAGATGTGGTCTCGCCAACTGTCTGTACAGAGGGATAACAACTTCCTGTTTTCTACTGGTGATGCCTCTCCCTTTACATCCCAGTATCCCCCAGCCCTCCCTACTGCCTTCACATTGTTTGCTAACCTAAGGTCATCCGATATGATTACCCCCAGGTCCCTTTCCATTTTGTTGTTGTTACTATCTCCCCCTTGTGTAATCTTCCCTGGGTTTTGTTTCCCAGGTGCATTATTTTGAATTCTTTGCACTGAATCCAAGCTGCCATACTTCTGGTTTAGTAGTTATCTAGGAGGCAGAACCCAGCATGTAAGAATCTCTGGCTCACTCTCTACTAACACTTCTCGTACAATTTGGTGTTCCACAGGGATCAATCCTGGGCCCCCTCCTATTTAGCCTGTACCTCAATACACTCCCCCTAGCCTGCCTAACAACCTTCTCCTGTATGCAGATGATGCTTGATTTACTCAAGCCAGCCTGATCCTGCACCTCTTACCTGTGACCTGCAATGCAGCTTTATCGCCATTGAAACATGGTTCACTAAACAGAGATTAATTATAAACTATAAAAAGACCAAATCAATGGTCTTTGCTAGTTCACATAATAAGTTTAAAACAGCCTGACTAGCCATTACTAACAATATTGGCTCACCCCTTGAACAGGTAAACAGCTTTAAATACCTGGGCATCACCCTGGACAGCACCCTCTCCTACCAAGAACACATTTCGAACATCTCCAAAACTGCTAATATCAGACTAGACCTCCACTATAGACACCGACACTGTATGACCCAAGAGGCATTACGCCTCACTGTGACCAGCTCCATACTGTCCATCACCGACTATGGCATTGTATGTTATGGCGCTACCTATGCCACTGCCCTTAGAAGGACTGGAATCACCCTTAACTCATTCTATCTGATGCCATCATTTTGGGTCAGGTTAAGCAATGGATGGTTCTGACACCATGTGGCGCTAATGGTTATAATGGGTTAATAAAGCTTGCAGGCTACTTACTAGTGCTAGCCGTGACACTACATGTGACCTCTATGTGCAATCCAGTTGGCTCAACCTCCAAAACAGAATCTCCTATCACACCTGCCTTGCGGCCAAAAAGATCTCCTTAGGGCTTGCCCCCCCCCCCATCCAGCTGCTTCTTAAGAAGGCCCTCGCAATCTCGCACTGCACAAGAGGCACGCCCCATCAAGCCTTTCAGGTTCAATTTTGCTGGACATCCCAAGGGCAAAGACATTTATGTTCAGAGCACCCAGTTGGTTTAACAATCTCCCAGAACCTATCAATCCACTCCCACAGTTGGTTCCTTCAAAAACTGTCTCCAGCAACTCCTAGCCAACCTCAGCAGATGTGAGTGTCTCACTTAACCTTAGTGACCTGCTGCCTCAATCCTACCAGCCTCCTGTCGACAGTGCCCCCTGGGCTGCTATTTCTGTGTGACCGCCAAGTCCATGGTCCCTCGCAATGCTAACTTTTTACATCTACCAACCTCTGACTTCTCTCTCACTACAAGCACTTAATCATTGCTTTTAACTTGTAAAATTGATTGTATGTCCAACATGCCTGTCTGATCTCACCTTGCCTATTAATGTGTTCGCAATGTACCTATGTCTGTTACTCTCTCCTCTGTATAATTCATTTGTTGACGTGGGACTTTTGTAAATGAGCCCCTGGCTTAAAGGTGTTAACTCCGAGATTCAATAAAATAAAAAAGTCCTTTATGTTCTCCCAGAACTTCCTTCTATTACCCCAGTTGAAAGAGAGGGGTTTGGAAATGGGCTGCCTTGGAATGACGTATTTCCGGGTACAATAATTTCTGGCAGCCATATACACGCTGCCTATCTGCCGGAGACCAGATGCCAGGGCCTTCGTCAGAGATTATCCTGGGAGGCCATGAGGTCTAGAAGTGCTGGGTTTATCAGTACCTTTGATAAAAAGCTTGATTAAAAGGGAATATGCATGGTGGAATTGAGCGTGGTAAAAAAAGCTAGAGCATCTGTCAGCACTGGAAGCAGTGTCGAGGAGGACCAGTTACAGTTAAGTAGGAAGTCTCTGAAATCGTCAGCTGACCTTTAAGGGAGCGCTGATAAGGGTTTTTGGAGGGGGTTTAGGGGTGCAGTGTGACCAGTTGCAAAGAACTAGAGAGTGGTCACTGACTGAGTCAGGCAATACTGTGACATTAGAGAGTCAATCGGGAGGATTGGTGAGTATGAGGTCTATCAGGGTGCTGGTCCCCATCCTAAATTGATCCTAGTGGGGGAGAACATAACCTGAGAGAGATCTAAGGCTGCAGCAGCATGCCTGTAGGGGGCAGCAGTAGGAGTCGACCAGTTGATATTAAAATCACCAAGGATGATGACCTCGGTCTTGCTAGGCAGCTGAGCTACGTAGTCTAGAACAGAGTTGAAGCCATGTTTTAAGTTACATGGGGGAATGTAGACAGACAGTACTGTGAGGGACTTACCCTTACTGACAACCGATATTTTGATGGTGAGGGTCTGTGCATGTTTTCTGAGACTGTGGACGGAAGAGCATGCCCTGAGAGAGTCTTGGCACATCCTCCTGCTCTTTTCCTAATTCTATCTTGTCTAACGAGCACGTACCCATTTAGGGTGATGGCAGAATCTGGAACATTAGGGGACAGCCAGGTTTCTACCATGGCCAGGATGTCATTAATTCTTATACTATCAAGTTTACTGAATTTATTTTCTCTATAAGAAAGATGCATTCATAGTGTAAGTTTCTGTAAAGATCTATGTTCCTAGATTGTTATGTTTATAGCATAGTAAACAGTGTGTACCTGCTTGCTACTGAGGTAAAGGCTCTTTTATATTTCTCTGTTTTCAACTCTCTTCCTCAGGTTCCTATAATATATATCTCATCATATTTTCCTTCTGCTTATCTTTCTAAGTTCAATACTCCATTTACTCTGCTATCTATATCTTTTGATTTTCAAGTGGTCAACGTTTGAAAATCATCTCTATCATTTTGTACTCTGTACCACAATAGCCAACGAGCATGGGTGGGAAACATATGACGTATCAAACGTCATGAGCTGAGATTCATCAGTGACCAAACAGTCACTCCATAACCCACTATTAACAGTGACAGCCTCTTTGGCAGGATTGTGTCTCAAGTAAAATAATCATGAAACACTGATTTGTTTCCATTCAATGTGCTACACTTATCACATTTAACCTTAGTTTCTAACTGGAAATCAGTCCTTACATCATTTTAGTCCCAGGATAGTTGAGGTCCCCAATATCTCTCGCTTCGATTTTTAAGTTGTTCTGGAGGGACTTAAAAATGAACTGTGACATAAAAGGCTGAACATTAAAGAGCGTTAGTTTATTAACTAGCATTTATCATCCATTTTCTCAATTATTTTGCATACATTTTTGAATCTTGACCAGCACTTATAGACATCTAGACCCTGCCATTCTGTGTCACCCTTCATCAAATCTCAAGTTTTCTCCACCTCTTTATTCCCTGTTCAGCACTGTGATATTAAAATAAACTGACCCAATCTATCTTTTGTTCAGTCCAAATTTTGATTTAAAGTTTTAATCTTAAAATCCATTTGCCACTTGCATTAATATCGCCTTTTCCCAGTTGTCCCTTCTTTTAGGTCTCAGGACTACTAAGTCCCCAGAACTTAAGTTGTGGCACTGTATGTGTAACATTGCTTTTTTCTCTTTGAGATAATTCCTGAAGAAAACCTGTGATCGAAATGTCGATTCTAACTCTATTTTCTATTTTCAGTGTGCATTTAATATTACCATTTTGTTTCAGACCACACACTGACACAGCACCTTGGTTCTTTGTTCTTACACTATGTGTCTGTGTAGTTTAAAATGTCTGGCCACTGGTGAGGAAGAATCCTCACACCTGTGTATATAAGATCACATGAACACTTCAAACAATATTTCTGTTTGACATGCAACACAATCTGTAATAATTTTTTTCATCCCTAGCTACATTTTGGAATTTTTTTAATCTCTGTGCATGCAAACACTGAGCACATTTTCCACAGGAGAATGACCTGCTGGAAAGCAAGCAGGTTAAAGGCAGTTCAGGAACCACGCCTGGTGCTGAATACAAAAGTACCAAAACAAAGCAGAAAAAAGGCTAACAGACTTTGGAACAAAACAGACCACAGCTTTGTTCATAGGATAAAAATATATATATATATATATATATATATATATATATATAGATGTAAAGGTAGTACCATTGTGGACCCCACTGCCAAACATTTTCACACACCACCTGTGTGCTTTATCCTGATGAAATGCACAGCACAGAGTACATGCTTATATAGTTTAGGTCAAGCAGGAAGTTGAAATGCATTATGCAATTACTGTATACAATTGACATCCACAGATGGCATCAATTTAAAAACTAAATAATAAAAGAAAATGCGGTGCTAATATAGGTTCTATGTTGAACCACGCTAAGCGATAACAAGGAAGACAAAGGTGGGGACCATAAAAGGATGAAAAACAAGTCACAGCTGCTAATAATATATAACAATGCAACGGAGAAATATACAACTAAATAAATAAGCCCCAGATAGGTCCGTCTCCTTAAGGTCCATAGTAATACACAAGGACTGAGAAAGCAACACATCTCTTTATATTAAGTATTACAAAGTACAACCAAAACCTAAAAGACAAAGCATCATGTTAAAATCTAGATATTTACTGAAACCTTTAACCCCAAATTTGGAATCTTGAATGAGATTCATGTTAATGATGAATTTCTTTCGTTACACTTGAAATCCAACCATTTTACACAAATATTACCATGAGGAAAGGATATTAACAATGACAGAGTCTCTATATGAGAATACATCTCTGTATGATAATACATCTTTGCTAACAAGAATGGTGGAATTATTGGTGTTTTGACAGAATTGGTGTTAACTAACAATGTTAGTTGGGGTAGATTGGTAAGAAAATTAAGGTTAAAACAGTATTTTAAAGTCTTGGAAGAAACAGGGGTCCAGAAACAGATCAACCTGCAGGTTATGAGGAAAATGAAATTAAGCAGAACATGGGAGTTAAGCCCCCTTTTGTACCTTCAGACACTATTCCCCACAACATTTTATCACTTCAGAGAAGTGTAGAGTTAGATTTGGAGAAATTAGAAAAAAAGAATCAGGCGATAGATCGGAAACGATAATATAATTTAACATCTAAGGAATTTAGAGACTGCTCACAATGTAACTATAAATCAAGCTGACAGGTGGGCACTGATAACCATGGGGTCAATGCCCAGCTCAGGGAGCAGAGGCAAACAGGAGCAGTTATAAAATTTGCAAGTAGCGTTTCATTATCAAAAATGGTAAAATTAAATTGCTCAGGATAACTCTTTACAATGGCAGTACAAACAAAGTCCTTTATCTGAGGGTTTTTCAATTTCAAATCTCAGCCTCTCTCTAACAAAAGATTGCTCTTTTTATAAGAAGTCTTTGCCTGGCAGTTAACTTTTGCATCCTGGTCTCATTAAGAGACATCCTGTTTCTCACAAAATATATCAGAGTTGTCAGTTTCTTTCCTGAGCAGGCTTGTAACTAAAACAATGTCCAAAGCTGGTCTCCTGCTGACAGTTTTGCAAACGAGTCCAAAACTCTCAAGCAGCTGTGTGCACAGCAGTAAAAGCACAGTGCTGGGGAAGGGGCAGCTAGCCCCTGCTACATAAGTACACAGTCCCAAACAAACCCAGCACTTGCCAGCTACTCACTTGGATATAACAAAGTACAGAGGCATCATCTGGCAAAAAAGCAGTGTTTTATTTATATTGCAACATCCAAGTTTGCAGTGTGGAGACCGTGATTCAAACACCACTCCTAACACCCCAGCGCTTCGACCAAAGTCTTTGTCAGAGGGTGGAGTCAGAGTAGTCATATCCTCTTTTATGTACTGTTTTAGCCACAGTAACATTTTATAGCCCATCGGTAACTTGGCTAATTACTATATGGTCAATGACTCAGGGAGAATTCGAACAAGTGAACACATATGCAAAATTCAAAAAACAGTAGACAGGAAATCTTCTATTCAACAATCCAGATTACCATACAAAATGTTAAACATTGAAAAGAACCATTCAATTTCTACAGCAGCTTACTTACTCATATTTTATACAAATAATTGGTTGTTGTTATATATCAAATTCCAATGCCAGTTACAGTTTTAAATAGCAACTCATAGAAGTGGTCCAGATGATTTAAGGATATACTGTAGTACACACAAAGTTAAGTGAAAAGTGAAACAAGCCACAGCTCTATGTGATGGCATGAGATCTTTGGACTGGTTGATTCCCTTACCAGAAGTTAGGATTAATAGTGTGAGGGGTGATCACTTTTCTAAACTATGGGACCACAATCTTATTCTCTCCTATTTTGTAACAATGAGTGAGGTCTCATTTTTTGTGTTCACTTGTTCAAATCCTCCCTGAGCCACTAACTATACAGTAATTAACCATGTTACCTGTAGGGGCTGTAAAATGTTACCATGGCTGAAATACTATATAAGGAGGATGTGGCGAAGCTGGGATGTTGGAGTGGTGTCTCAATCACAGTATCCACACTGCATACTTGGATGCTATGATATGAATAAAAAGGTATTTACCACTTAACCCAGTTTCATATAAAAGAGACACATACGGAACTGCACAAATACTGTCACACACATACCTGACAGGGTCGCACATAATGCTTGTACTGTGAGGTGTTATATTGTGTAACAACATTCATGTCGATTGCAGTGGGTTTGTACATCATGAAATATTTGTGAAGTGGTGCCATTGAAAGGAACTGTGCAGGGTATGTCATCAACCACTGATCACCATGTGTGCTGGTGGCAGACAATGCCCAAGTGCAGTACCATGCCCCTGCACAAATCTCTTCAGAGATGGTGTGACTGTACATCCACAATCATAATAGACAGAATGCCATCCACAAGAACTGTACAGTGAGAGTGTGAAATGAATGGAATTCACAGTCCACTGTGTTTGTATATGACAATAAGTCAAACAGTAACATGTGGAACACAATTGTTAGGGAACACATACTGTGGATGACCCCTGTTCAAGATCGACATACACAGTTACATCAGCTGATATGCAGAAGTCATTCAAGAATGTTGGTTTCAGCATTATTGTCCAGTGTGTGTGTGTTGTACATGGAGAGTGTGAGAAATCCACCGGTCATTTAAAATGTATTGCAGACATGGTGGAAGTGGACAACATTGGTATAGACAACAATCTCCTGGGGTGGGAGGTGCCAGGAATAAAGATAGTACTACAGCTACACATTGGACCCAAGGACTGTGGGCAATACACCTTGCCCATCATGGAGAAATGCCCGTCTATTTTAAATTTGGTGGAATTGGAGGAGGAGGATGGTGACAGAGCAACTCCCTTAGTGGTGTTCTGGTGCATTGGGAAACAAGGCACCAACATGGTGCTGCCACCACTTGTTGGCCCAGGAATTGCTGGCAATCCACACTGTCCATCAGCGGGCAGTGTCCTATATATCTCAACCCTGAGGGAAGAGGAGGAGGCCTTGGTTCTGAGCACCACGGGGGGCAAAACACCAAGATGGTGACACAGGCAATGGTTAGTCCTGGGAATTGTAGGAAATTCACATTGTCCATCAGCAAGCATTGACACATGTATTTCAGCTGCAGTGGTGGAAGAGTAAGGGGTTTGTCTCAGCACCACTACCCCAGTTGTTGGGGGTGGGGCAGACAGCAAGATATTGGCCACGGGGATAGTGGGCAAGCTTCCATATTCATTAGCAGGCAGTGTACTATGTATTGTAACCCTGGGTGAAGTGGAGGACGTTTCTATGAGAAGCACTCCACAAGTGTAAGTATGTGCGTGTGTGTCTGGGGGGGGGTGCACCCTAAATGGTGATGCAGGCACATGTTGGAAAAGGTGAGGGTGTGACATCCACCTTCTCCATCAATGAACATTGTACTGTGTATTGCAACACTAGGTGAAGTAGGGGATAATGGTCTCAGCAACACCGTCCTATGGCGGTGGAGGCCAGACACCATGATGCTGCTACAGCCACAAGTTAGACCATGGCATATGCCCAAAGCACTGTGTCCATCAGCAGGTACTGTGTCATCAATTACAGGACAAGTGGCATTACAGGATCTGTTAATAAGCACCACTCAGGCAGGGTGGTGGTGGTGGGGCAGTGACGTAATGCACGGAGACTACGTTGGGGTAGGGATTTGGGGTCATCATGGCTAACAACGTGCAGGCACAGTTACTTACAATCTATGATCATGTAACATAAATTAATTATGAGCAAGCCCCCCCCCCCACACCAAATGCTGTGGTGCTGTATTGTGTGAACGAGCAACGTAGCAGGACACAAATGATGTCATGGTATTGCTGTTAACCCAAGGTCTCAGTGAACAAGCAGTGCTCAACCACTAACATGCCTATGCACACCACACATTGCTGGAAGCAACAATAAGTAGCGGCTTGGAGAGGGCAAACACCTACCGGTAAGAGCAGGGGTGACTGCTGTGGACAGAAAAGTGTATGTCATGTCTGCCCAATATGCACACCTGTGAAACCATACAAGGGATGTGACATAGTGCAAGACAGCAGGGATTATGTATGCAGTATAAGCAAACTTCTGTTGCACTTTTTAGTACTTGATGTAACAGGTGCAGGCCACACTAACACCGTCTTCAAAATAAGATTACCACAGCAACATAAAATTGATATGCCACGGCAGACAACACAAACAGTATGTGCACTGATACACACTTCCCAGGGTAATGCATAGAAACTCCATTATGTGTCCACCAGTGGCGTTCAGTTTCCGTGCTCATCTTTACAAATGCCCATGTCCCTCACTCCTACTGCAGAAACAACCGACATTTCTGTGTGCTCTTGTGGAAAACACACAACCTGACATAGCAAGACAGGTTGTTTAGTCTTGCAGGATCCCCCTCAGTTGACGACTGTGATGCCACTGCCTGATCTGAGGTGCCATCACTTTCATCTGCCTTGGATTCAAATATATAGGGATGAATCCCCAAACAATTGAACATACAGCTTGGCTCATCGTCCTCTGACTCTGAGGAAGATGAAATTTGTGCTCTAGAGTGTCTGTAACATGCAGAAGATGTGCTAGGGACTGGAGACTTTTTTTTTTGTCTCCTAATTCTATTTTTGGCACCCTACCACACCACTGAACTCTCTCCAGTGACCTCCGGAGCCACCGTCTCTACCTCCCTACATGGCTCAGCTACCCATCCTCTCCTCTTTGGCACCGGGCATCCCCCGGGTCTTCCCTCCAGGGAAGGGTTGCCCCCGCCCAGGGCGCTCTTCTTAATGTTGAGACACCGGACTGGAGAGGGGAAACAGCAAAGGGGCTGAGTCTGCTTCTAGGAGGTGGACTGTGGAGGGAGGCGCCTTGCCCTATCAGCAGAGGAAGGGGTTTTCTTGCTTAAGTCCCTGTTGAGCCCGGCTTATCAAGGCAACGTGCTACGCGGCTCCACCCCCAGGTTGTATGCCACGCCACTGATTCGCAACCCCAGCCACCACCAGAGGTCGCTCCTCGAGCGAGCGTTGTGCCCTAACCCTCCTGGGGAAGAGAGAGCAGTTCTCTGGATGCTCAGTCTCTTCACTCCACTGCCGACCCCCAATGACCCAGGCTCGTTCTTGAACACGGGTCACAGGCATGGCGCGAGGAGTGGTGTCCAGTGCCTCAACCCTCAGCGCCACCGGGCCGCAGGGACCAGAGACTTCACACTTTTCCCATGGCTCTCCATTACAGCACATAGGGCTTCAGCAGTGAGGGACTTCCCAGCGCGGCCTACTCTGACATCACACTGCAGTGAGTCCTTCATCCGGAAGAGCGGGCGCGATCTCAAGCACAATCGGAATTACAGCAATATACAAAATGAAAATGCATCAAGGGAAAATCCATTAAATACAAAAGTACGTGCACAGCTTTCTTTTATGCAGCAAAAACGTCCATATGTATTAAAGGTGACAGGGCCAGGATTGATCCTCTTTAAAGGGTGGTACTGAACCATCTTCAGTGGGATGGACTACAAGGGGAACCCTGAAGTAGAACGTGATGATGCGATGTGATGTCTGGGATCATCAGCCTCCACCCACCCCCACCCCAACCTCTGATAGTCTGGCAGTTATCTCGTGTGCAAACAGTGGTCTATTACAGAAACTGGTTACCTGTATGTTACTTAATTTGTTTTCACAAAATTTGTATGTACACTGTACTCCATGTTTTTGCGCCTTGATTGTAATGCTATTTGTGGAAAACTTCAATCAAAACGTAAAAAAGAAAGAAATGTCGTCTGTCTCATGAGTGGCTTAGGAGGCGTTGAAGGAAGGGAGGGAGTGATGGCATCCTTAGCTTGCTCCCAGTCTCCACGGTCAGGATTGGGGGACTGAGACTTAACAAATGCAGCCACAGCCACAAAGCAAAGGGTGCAGAAAGTGCTGAGGAGTTCCCTGCAGCACAGTTCTCTCACTGCACCACACGTGCAGCTGAGCAAGAGTCATGCTGCAACAGTGCAGCAGCAGCTCGAGAGCCTTTGGGATGACGGCAGCTCAGGCAGTTCAGGTCAGCCCCCTACCGATGCGAGAGTTACATATGCTCATGAGCTTGGAGAATTGTACACATTTTGTTATTGTTCAGCACTGTTTGTTTGCTTACCCCTTTAATTTGCAGCCTTATACTGGCCCGAAGAGCATCCAAGCACAAGGGCAGTCACCCCATTCCTGGAAGGTCAAATAAGTGTCTTTTTCTTTTCATATACATTTTATTCCCCCATTCACCCCTGGCATGCCCCCTTCCATCCAGTCCCCCAGCCCTGCCACCCAGCTTCTCCGGGACTTACTTTCCCACCGATGTCCTGGCTTCTGGACTGTGGGGAGGTGCCCAGTCATCAGTGTGGGGCCTGCCAGGAACTGGACTTCATCCTGTGGCAAAGGTTTTTTTTCCACCTTGGTTTGTAGATTCCCCTGGGGCCCAGACAGAGCAATGCATGCATCCTAACATGTCTAGCCATGGCCCTGCCTCTTGCCACACCAAGTCCTGTACTGCCACCCGAACATCTCCAGGCAGCAGTGTTGTAGTGGACCGTGGCAACACCTCTCCCCCTAGGGATTAGAGCTGTCCCTCGGATGCTCAATCTTCCCTTCCCGGCTGACCCCCGAGTGACCTGCATCCATTCTC
Source organism: Neoceratodus forsteri (assembly GCA_016271365.2). Lineage (NCBI taxonomy): Eukaryota > Metazoa > Chordata > Ceratodontiformes > Ceratodontidae > Neoceratodus > Neoceratodus forsteri. Next base: position 45,019,106 of record CM057457.1, on the reverse strand, counting down.
AAACCTGGGTCACTGGTGTGGCAGGTGGTAAGGCGCCAGCACCTAAGCCCTCAATGCCACTGGGTTGGCTAAGTAGTTCTTTTGTATGTTCCCTTCCCCAGAGATTTCCACCTGTGTACCCCTAGACATGAGGGGGCTATACAACATTATCTTTTGTTGCAGTTGCATCAAATTATTGTAAAAAGGTACTACAGCTCTTTGACAATAAAGTACATAGTATAGTTACCTTCAGGGGAGCAGCCAGGCTGTAGCCCAAAGATCTAGGTCTTCATTTAGATTCAAACATTTTGATCAAATGCCTCAACTCAGCTGGCCATGGATATCAATGTGCCCTAAACAGTACATATCTACGTGTGGGCCTTCAGTTTTTGAAATCTCAGTTACTACCCTGACCTTCCTCTGTAAAGGGTGTCCACTCCCTTTGGCCTAAAAATGTCCCTAGTTTGAAAACGCACAAGCTATCATTGCTCACATTCTGTAGAGATGGCTGGGGCTAGATATTCAAAACTGCCCAGTGGGCAAAGTGATTGTGCTCTGTTTGCCTGGGGTTTGCTCATGCACAATATTGAAAGGAGGCCTTTGCCTATGCTAACAGGGTAAGTGCAAGCAAAAACCATAATGTATGTGGTGGGAAAAGGGATGTGCGGGGATGGGAATACCAGTGCAGTGTAACATTCAGCACATTAGCACTGCGCAAAGGGGTTAGTGCATGCCACGTTGCACAGCACGCATACCTCTGGTCAAAACCTTGACTTACTCCTGGCAACACTAGCAGCTACCAGAGCCACTGCAGCCAACAAGCAGACTGGTGTTTGGGGGAGCACACCCATCTCCTGGCTTCTAGTGGCACCCGTCCACTGATCACCATTTCAGCTAATGTCACTTGCTTTCCCTGGTGCCTAGTGGTCCCCCCATCCTCTGATCACTGTCCCATATATTTATTTTCAAAGTCCCTGGTGCCTAGTGATCCTCACACCCTCTCATCACTGTCCTATACTTTGATACATCTCTCCCTGGTGCCTACTGGTCCCCCCACCCTCTGATTGCCAGTCAATTACGTAAAAGTCATGTTCCTGGTGCCTAGTGGTTCCCCCTGCCCTCCAATCACTGGTCCATTAGTTATAAGTCATGTCCCTGGTATCTACTGGCCCTCTCACCTTCTGATCCCTGGTCCTTTAGTTATAAATGATGTCACTGATGCCTAGTGGTCCCCCCCAAACTCTCTGATCACTGGTCCATTAGTTATAAGTCATGTCCCTGATGCTTAGTGGTCTCCCCACCCTCTGATCATCGGTGTGTTACATAGAAGTCATATCCCTGCTGCCTAGTAGTCACCCCCGGTCTCTGATTGTTGTCCTGTTTATAGGATTAGGTATTCCTGGTGGTCTGTGGGCACCCTCATCTCCGATCTGTGTCTAGTATTTTGGATAAGATAAGATAAGATATCCTACTGGTCCCTCATCCCCCCCAGTGTCTGATCCCCAGCCCCATAATAATACGTATAATCTCTGGTGTCCAGTGGTCCCCCCACCCTCTGATTAGTTTGAAGTGTTATTGCTATGAAAGCCTCAGTGAAAGAGATAAGTTCAGAGTTTAAACACAACATTATAATGTTTGTATAGACTACGTATACGCTGTGGTGGAAGTTTAAAAAAAAATCACATGAGGGGAAAAAATAAGAACTCCCTGGTGTCTAGCAGCTACCCCCGCACCGCGAGCACCGACCACCCACCTTACCAACCCACCCATACCAGAACGGCCGGTGCTACCGGAGACTATATAGCATCCGGCACAGCCCTCCTCTCACCTCCTCAGCCAGCCGCTGTATCGAATGTCAGGGAGTGTGTGTCTTATATAAAATACAGGGTGCGTGTCAGTACTGTACAGGGAGTGTCCTTGTAGAGTACACAGTCTGTGCGCTCCCTGTACAGTACAGAGGATGTGTGCCCTGTATATTTATTTATTTATTTACCTTGTTCACGGCACGGGATCATCTCACCGCAAACAAAAAAACGTGCAGCAATGAATGCCGCAACCATAAGGGTGTGTGCTGAAATAACATTGGGTAAACACCAACACCACAGAAACAACGCATGCCCTTAAAACCATGGGCTAACTTGCTTTTGCAGGAGACATCACCCCAGCACCCCAGACATAGGGGCTTCACCCCCACACACACACGCGAATTTAGATAACAAACTCCGGGGCGGGGGACTTCAGGATGGGGAAGAAACTTGGGAGGGAAAACTTAGGTTAAAAAAGCAAAAAGTTGCAGCATGGGAAACCGAACCATGGTCCCTTGTCTCCCGTGTGCTAATGCCTTAGCCCCTCCACTATGGGAGCAGCTCGAAAAGGCACCCAGCACTCAGAAACTTGATGCCTCGAAGGAACAGTGTACAGCGACAGGGGTAGCAGTAATTCCCTTTGTAACAGGGCATTATTGGGAAGTCTAGGAGAGAGTCCCGCGATAGGCTCAACGCCGTCACGTGGTGCAGGACCAACACGGCATTGTGAGCCGATAATGCCGTGTTGCTGTCCTGGGAAGCGCGTTCACGAGTCCAACACGGCATTATTTCTCATAATGCCGTGTTGGGCTCGGGAGCGCGCAAGACCAACACGGCATTATGAGAAATAATGCCGTGTTGGAGTCGTGAACGCGCTTCCGAGCACAGCAACACGGCATTATTGGCTCACAATGCCGTGTTGCTCCTGCACCACGTGACGGCGTTGCGCCTATCGCGGGCGCCGTCATAGAGCCTTCAGTACAATAAAAGTAAACTGTATGGAGATTGCCTCCGTCTCCGCCGCCTTTTGCACTGTGATCGTCCTAGTAGACATCGCGCTTGTCCCTGTTACAAGAGCATTAATCACCGGCAGCCTCGGCGTCTACCGGTGATTAATGCCCGCTGGGGGGTTGAACCCTCGGGCTTCGCCCTCGTGCAACAACGCCCCCCCAGCGGGCATTAATCCCCGGTAGACGCCTCCTCTGCCGGTGATTAATGCTTACATAACTGTTATACCCCTGTTGCTGTAAACCCATATGCTCTCTCCACAGTGTAGTTAATACCGTGCTGTCTTTCTTGCGCGGTACTGACTTTGTTCACTGGGTGAGTATACTGAGCAAAAGCCCTTTTTTCAGTAACGACCCACAGCTGCAATAATAGTAGCTAACGATGGTACAATTAATAACACATAGATACAACATTCAAATAAAACATCACATAATATTACAAAATGTGAATTAGCAGCAGATTTACCTCCTCATATATTACATAGGATGTGCGCTCCCCAACTTTCTATATGGCGGCCGGCTGAGGAAGTGTGAGGAGGATTGTATTGGTCACTGTATGCTCTCCCACAGCACTTCTGGTAAGGGGGTTGGCAGGGTGGGTGACTGGTGACTGCATTGCGAAGGGGCCACTAGACATGAAGGAGTTCTATTTTTTCCATGTGAGTTTTTTAAGCTTCCCCCATAGTGCATATATATTTTATACAGACACTATAATGTTATGTTTAAACTCTGAACATACAATCACTTTCACTAAGGATTTCATAGCAATAACTCTTCAAACTGATCAGAGGATGGAGGTAACCACTGGACACCACAGACTAAATGTATTTGTGGGTCTGGAGATCGGAGACCGGGGGTGGGACCATGGATCACCAGGGATACCTTTTCCAATATATAAGATGGTGATTGAGATTGGGGGGCATGGACCACCAAGGGATACCTAAGAACTGGTAACTGGAGACCGGGGTGGACCACATACCATCATGGATGCCTTGTCTTTATCCAATATACAGGATGGTGATCGGCAACCAGCAGGCCCAGGGACCACCATGGATACCTTATCCAGTATAAGGAATGGCGATCGGAGATGAGGGGACGAGCAATCGGACTGGGGGCGTGGCTGGTTGCAGAGGTGCAAACCTGACGCCACATCCCATGCAAATGAGCCCATAATTGGAATGCATATGACTCCTTTGTGCCTTGCACGCCCAATGGACTAATTTGCATGTTGCCATTTGAATACTGCATCAGAAGCTACTGGCGCTATCAAGTCTTGGGGCGCTGTTCCCTGCAATGCAGGGATCCATGTCAGGGCAGCGCTATTCAGCTTAGCCCATGCTGACATGCCTGGGTTCAGTTGGATAGCACCGGTGCGCTGTCTGACCGAATATAACATCCTTGTCCTCAGGGTCATGGGCACTGGGCAAGTGCAGCACAAAGCTCTGCATTCTGCTTTGCCCATTTTTGAATATCAGATCCCTGATGTAGGGTGTTGTTTGACTTTTTTTGTTTTTCCTTTTAAGAAGTGAAAACCAGGCTGCCCACCTTACTGGTATTTCCACACAAAAACATGTTTGTTCACATTCCTTGATCACCTCTCATTGCACCTTTCGTGAACTTAGGAGCACCTCCAACACAGTCTAGCCACTCATTTTATGCAGTGGGAGTAGAGGAAACTATTGCATCATGAGTAACTGCTCCGTTTTGGGGGTGTCTAATTTTTTTTTTTTTTTTTAATTATTCTTTGTTAACCGGGTCAGGCCCATAAGGCACAAGTGCCTGTTTTCAGGGGAGACCCGGGAGTGCTGGGGAGGTTAAGTGATTTGCTCAGAGTCACACAATATGCAAGTAAAGGTTGGGGGAATCAACCCCAGGTCTGTCTGCTAGATGTACCCAACTCATTCACAGCCCGTCGTTACTCTAACCTCTAGGCTATACTGCCAGCTAATGTTCTAGAAAAATGCAAGAATGGACTTGAAACAAAACCGGGTTTGTCATCTATACATTGGAATAAATTTCAGTTCTGCAAAGTAAGGAGGCAGATGAAACAACCAGCAAAACCCATGAATTTTAGAGAAGGTAAGCAGTCATAAAATGTGGGTTTTAACTAGAAATAATATGATGCAATAAAGGCTGAGAATCACCCTGCCTGGCCCTCCTCCCTCCTTAGATAATACCTGTTCAGGCTACACCTGGAAAAACAATGCTGTGTTTGGTAGTGTTACCAGCCCGGGTTACCAGACATCCACTTTAACCTGGACATGTCCTCTTTTACAGCTGAGGATTTTCGTCTGGGCAGATTTTCCTTACAGTGCTCTTTTGTCTGGGTTTTCGGCTTCTTCGCAGCTCCACTTCTTGTCACGTTACTGACAGTCGAGTCTATTGTTTGTTGCCATGGCAACTGGGCAGGTCAAGCCCGTGAGTTAAAAAAAAAAAAAACCTGAATTCCTTCTGATCAGTTTCTGTCATGCTATGTGCACTCCTGCTTTTTGTGCATGACAGCCTCTCGCAAGTTTCACCTGCACGCAGGATTTGACAGCCTGTGCAGGACGCGGTATGTGGAGCAGCACAGACTAGTGGAATACTTTGTTTTAATTTTGCTGTCACCATTTCTTGTCCCAGCTGAATCCAATCCCAAACAAGGGGTGAGACCTCCACCTGCCCACCAGGACTGGAGGACTGGGGCAAACCGAGTTGATCCCCTGTGAGTAGCAGCTAAGTACAGATCGACTGTCCTGACTCCATCCTGAGTGAGTGACACCTCTAGACCTGACCATCCTAAACCGTCTTCTGTTCTGCCTTCTGCCCAGCCAGGAGGAGTATGACCTGTCACTGTGTGAGTGTGTGCTCACTGCTCTGCTGCCCAGCCCAATGACCCAAGAGACTGAGAGACAGACTACTGGTCCAGACTCCAGACTGGAGGAAGAGAGGATATTAGTGACTGCTGAGCAGTCGGAAGCTCGGGACAAAGTTGCCAGAGGCCGGCCACTGTACCTACCCAACTGAGAAGTGCCAACCCAGTAGTTCCAACTAGTGATTGCCACAACCACAAGTGAACTGCAACTGATGGAGGGCTACAAAGTGCAAGGTGCTGCTGATGCTGAGCCGCTGGCCGGCTGAGGTGAGGGCTGTCAGCTAAATTTGTTAAATAAAATAAAATACTACAGTGTGTGGTATGTACCATCCTATATAGGCTCATATTAACAATAACATAACACTGGAGGCAGTGCTGGGGGGGCAGAGGACGCGCGGTGATTTTGGGCTGCTGGTAGTAGTAGCGATCTTATGTTATTGTTATGTGATGTACTTCTTTATTGAATTTGTGCAGTGTTCAGTCATCGGTCCCCTTCCACCCATATATTGTGATGTGTCTGAGTCTGTCCCTTGCCGCCCCATCCTCTACCACAGGACACAGGCAGCAGTCTGATCTGAAGATTTTTTTTTGTTGTCGTCCTGCCGTGTGCCCTGATTCTGATTTCTGAGTGTGATCCTGGACCCGGATCCGACCCGATGAGACTGCCAGAAATGCTCCTCTGACCCTGCTGTCCCAGACTGATTCTGACCTGGTCCTGGGTGCAATCCATTCACTGACTGGACTGGTGCTGGTGGTAGTGGTCACTGTCTTTGCAGTGCAGCAGTTAAAGAAAACCCCATGATAGGAGGAGGATTCCTTCATCAGTGCTCAGTGGACTGGAGGGAACAGAGCCCCTGCCTTGGCACAGAGGAGGCAATTAGGTATGCCAATATGCTAAAGGCTGCTTAGGCTGTCTGACATCTCTGAAATATACAGAGTACATCAGCATTAGTGCGGGAAGGGGGGTGTCGGGAGATGATTATTATGAATTTTGAGTCTTCTGCCTGCCTTATTTATATTACTCCTGCATGCATTTTGAACCGTTATCTTTGTCAGTTGATTTTAATGTGTCTTTATTATTATGTCTCACACTTGCACTTTTTCACCGTGTGTGACCCGAATCAGGTTGCCCCAGGTTATATTTTGATAAATTGATCTTTTATATATACGTGTATTTTTTTGTTTGCTTATTTTTGACCAGGAGAGATGCATTATGTTTCGAGGTGCGACCTGGGAGCACAAGGAAGTTAAGTGACTTGCTCAGGGTCACACAGTATGTAAGTGGGGGCTGTGGGATTCAAACCCAGGTCTCTAGGTTTGCAGCTCAGAGCCTTAAACCACTGTGCTATATTGCCTCCTCTATTCTATAGACTGTATAGGAGGGCATTCACATGATGTCCAAGTATGTACTGCCCAAAGTAATAATCTAGTATATTTTTTGGTCAGTGGGTGGCACTAGCAACATTAACTTGGAGCTCTCACTGCCTCTTTCACTGCTGTTTTGCACATTGAATAAACTTTTACCAATGCCGTGCCAGCCAGCAGTAGGTTACGCTTGCGGTCCAGCGACAGGTTTGGGAACCGGCTCGGGCAGCTGGATGGCTGGCGAGGGAGAAGGATCGAGCCCACCGGCCACTTTCCTTCTCTGGGAGGGAGGTTGCCTGTCCACTACTCTACCACCACCTGGGTGACCACAGGTGGTGGTACAACTGAGACGACAGCCAGTGGGAGGAGAGGACATAGGCAGGGAGCCGGAGCATCTGCATGTCTCAACGTGCTCCACCCCTTGGCCCCCTTGTGTGCCTATGTCCTCAGGGGATTGCACCAGAAACATGGAAAAGGACCTCACAGATGCCGGCGTAGATGGGGATCCAAGCTCCCAGACACCATAACCCGGCTCTCAGGGACTGTCCAGACTGCCCGACACACACTAATGGACTGGAGGGGGACGTCCCGGGATCCCTCTCCTCCCTGCCAGGGCTGAGGCTGAGGCAGCATGGGGGCAGATCTGGCGGTACTCCAAGAGGTACCGGGGATGGGCATAGTGAACAGAGGATACCCCAGAAGACAGCGGCATCCATGGAGACGGGGCAAAAAAAAACCTTTTACCCTGCACTTCTTTACTCGTTGTAGTGATTGGCCATTTGGGGTGTATGTGTTGTTGTCCTTTTTAATTCCTTGTGCCTGTGTTTGTAGGCTCACATAATCTTTTTTTTTTTGTAGTGTTAGTGGGCATTTGGGGGGGATGTGTGCTGCTTTCCTTTGTAATTTCTTGTGCCTTTGTAATCACCTGACCCATCACTGTCACCCATGACCCGATGAGAGTCCCACCACGCCCCGCGCCTTAGTCCTTAGACAGTGTCCTCTATTTGGTGTCCCAAAATCTGGTAACCCTAGTGTTTGGAGACCTAGATGGGGTGTTGGCATCAGTCTGCAAGTTGCTTAAAAAATTTCAGCTTATGAAGTGTTAATGGTCATACTGACTGATTACGGCCAGCTGCGCATGAAAACCAAAAAGTTATACGGTACCTTGCTCAGACACAAGTCGCACTTCCGGTATGTTGTCTGACAAACATAAATAAAAAATTATAAGGGGACGTACATAGAAACACGTAGTAGCTTATTTAAGCCTACAACATTCAAACAACTTGAAGTCTTGCTGTATTCTGACAAATTGCAGTTAGCCCCAGCACTCAAACTGCCCCGGAGAGTAGAGGGTTAATTTCTTTGCAGAGCATAGAATGTTGAGCTTGAGCTCCGTTCAGACCTCTGTCTGCTGCACTTTGAAGCGCAACTGTCAGATTCTTCACTCTGCCTAACTGAACGGCCGCTCCGGAGATTTCTCCTTTGCTCGCGGTTCGAAAGTCAGTGAAAGTCCTCAATTTTACCGATTATTTTTCGCAAGTTTCGGTTCAGATCTCTGTCTGTGGTACAGTAAGTACTAGGTAGTGAACTAGACATAGTAAACTTGTGGAAATTGTAAAACAGATTTTTCGACTGGTTCAACTGAACCGGCCGTTTAGTGAATTATATATTCTGTCTTTGTTTCTAAACTTAGAGTGTGGTTACAGGTCCTTATCAGTTTAAAAAAAAAAAGCATTTTCTTGTGTATTTTTCCAATACCCGTGACATGGTTAGAAACCGATAAAGGGTGTCTTGCCTGGTTGTTTGTCATAAAAGGGTAAGTTTGTGGTTAGGATGGCTCGTCTGAGAAACCCAAAGAAAACCGGACCCACTGGGTTTCAACACTGCAGTGTGTGTGGGGAGGTCTCAACTGGGCTGATCCCCACACCACCTGTGTTTATTGTCTGGGGTTTGACCACCTCGATTCAGACTGCCAAATCTGTAAAATTTCCCTAAGTCTACCCTGGAAAAAGATTAGGTAGGCTTAGGGATAGAAGCCGAGAAGTCCACTGACCCGGATGGCCAGCGGTTCGGGTCGATCGAACCTGAGGGAGTGCCCGCTGACCAGGGCGATACTTCTTTGGGCAAGAGGAGAGCCAATCCTGAGGGATCAGTTCCTACAAAAAGAAAAGAAAAATCATCCGGTTCGGATCCAGAGACCCATTTTCCGACCACCGAAGAGATTGCCATAGTGATAAGGATTGTAGAATTACTTCGCCCAGCTTCGTCTGATCCGACGCCTTCTGGCAGGTGCTTGGTCCGGTCAGTTCCTCCAGTTCTAGATTATGCCCCTGAAGATTTCTATGAACCAGATTTGGAGGGGGATGAAGATTATGATGATGACGATGGTGTGGAAGGTCTGGTTGAGCCCATTGAACCGGACATCTCTCCAGACAGGCCTTCTGGTGTTTTCCCTCCTAGGCTTTCTAAGTCCCCTTCCCACTATATGTTTTACAGGAAAGTGGCAGAAACCCTCCAGCTCCCTGTGGAAGAAGCTGTAGAGGAAAAAGAGGAACCTGATTATGTGGAGATGATGGACATCCCAGAGTCCACGAGACTGTCTGTTCCCCTTCATAAGTCTTTTGGGAAACAGACACAAAAGATTTAAAAAACTCCAAATTCTGTACCTCCTGTCGACAGAAGGATGGACAAAAGGGACTTCCGGTTCCGGTATGCCTTCATGAATTCGTACTCTGGGGATCTCCTGCCTACAACATAAAAATAAACGAGCAAAAACAGCAAAATCTAATTCAAAAATTCAACAAAACAGCAGGTGCTCTATTCAGCAAGGCTCAATGGCAAAAATATCTTGAAATTGTTTTTTTACCGATCGCTGATATTACCGAAACCGAAGATCAACCGTCCGACGAAGGAGAACTTCATCCTAGGAGCACTCTGGGCCTAGAAAAGAAAAACCAGAAATTGAGACCCTCAAAAAAGATAACAGAAACAACTGCTGACATAATCCTGCAAGCAATATCGGAATTTCGGGGAGAGATTAGAGAATTGCTCAATAGTATCAGGGAAGAGATCACTCACCTCAAAACCTGAGCGACTGAAGCTGATCACCAGTTTACATTAAACACGTCCAGAATAGATGACCTCGAGGAGGTAGTTCGCATCATACTCTCGGAACAGCTCACCATGTCAGGAGGATGCAGAGAATGGGGGCCGAAGGCATAATATTAGAATATTTGGGCTTCCAGAAGGAGAAAGGGGAGCGACCAGCGTGCCTTCATGGATTATTTCCTCCAATAAGTGCTATCACTCGATCCGGAATTCCAGCTAGATATTGAGCGGGCGTATCAAGTGCTGGGCCCAAAACCCACGGGCCCTGAAGCCAGACCGTGCTCATTTCTCATTCGCCTCTCAACTTCCAAACTAAAAACTCTGTTTATCAAAGCATGGCAAAAGGCAAGGTAATGAGGCCAAACCAGCTACTATTTGACAACGACTACGCCCCACCTTACACAGAAGCAACAGAGAGAATATGGCTCGTTTCTCCCCATATTGCGATCTAAGAAAATTCGCTTCAAAACCCCTTATCCGGCCAAACTGGTGGTCCATCTCCCTTCAGGAACCCAGACCTACTCGTCTGCACAGGAAGCGGCAGCAGATCTTCAGTCAAAGGGGATTATCTCAGAAAAGACTAAGGATGCGATGACCCAGTGTCGGAAGCAATCGATCCAACAAGAAAAGACGCATGCATCCCATCCAGCGTTATCGATAGCTGAACTCCTGCAGTGCCTTCAACAATTTCGCAATTCATTTGCACCTGCCTGAGAATCCTAGAAATAAACTTGTCCGATGGGGTAAGTCAAGGGAGATGGGTTCAGCTCCTTGGGCCAGGGTGTTGCGTGGGGGGGGGAATGAGCCACCAAAGCCGTTTATCGAGAGCCATCACCTTGAGTCCAGGCAACTATCAATCCCCCTCTACACTGAATTTGGCCCCGGGTTGCCATTTGGACCAAATGCGGTTTCCTTGATGGTGGGGTTCTCCCCTTACTAGGGAATACTGCACATCCATTGCTGGGGCTCTCCGGCTTGTGGATTGGTTCTGCTCCCTCTGATCCTCCTCATGTCCCCACGTGCACTCGGTGTGTTTTTCCTGTCCCTTCAAGGCCCTGCAAGGGAAAATCTTGGGACTGTGACTCAACCATACAGGCAGGATGATTATACTTCTAAATCTTCAAATTGCTACAAGCAGGGACTCTCGATGCTGTGGTGAACTGAATATTGACTAGATCCCATCTTAACTAACTGTGCTTAGTGCTCCTGGTAGTGTCGCAGAGATGTCTGGGAGGCTTGGGGGGTGTCAACTACAGGAGTCCACGAGGCAAATTAAGTCAACTGAGGAATCAATCCCACGTCCTCCGGGGGGGGTGACATTCCCAAATTCTCCCCCTTAAATGAGGATCTTTTTTTTTTTTTTTTTTGGAAGGATTTTCCCTCCCTCCGTCCCTCTCCTCTTGTTGGACAAGTCACAGTTGTCCCAATGTCAAGATAAAATTAGCTCATCTAGCTTGTGGGCCCCCTTTACTCGACCACATTGGGCTCAGTATAATACTTTAGCAACATCACATACACCTGAAACCTTTATAGGAGGCTCTGGGCGTTACAAGGAGGGGGGCGGGCGAATGGCCAGGGGGGAGGAGTGGCCCTGTGCCCCTTCGGGTTGATCCCACAAATGCTGACATCCAGGTCTGCTAGATCCCTTTCCCATCCGCACTCAGTCGTCTTGATAAGTAGACTCGGGACTGAGTGGGGCCAGCTGGGGTTTCGCACCCACCTTCCAATAGATAAATGGTAGTCTGTGGGGCACCTTTCTGATACTGGAGCTCTTTCACTTCAGGTGATTTGAACTTACATGTCCCAAATGACAGATCACAACTGAACTAGGTGCCCCTGGCCATATAGGGGCCGAGCGGGGGTGGAAGCGTGGTGGGGAGGAGAGAATGCTGAAGAGGCAGAGAGGTCCCTCTCTTTTCCTCCACAGGGGGATTTCCTCGACTTTCCCCCTTGGTCCTCCCGTCCCATCCCACCTCTCCCACGAACCCTTAAAAGTTAATGTTCTGGATACAAGGGGAACAACTCATTGGGATCCCTTCCTCTTGAAAGGACCAAATGTGGGTTTGGCACCCCGGACATTGGGATGCTCAGATCTGGGGCTGAACATAAGTGCCAGCATATATATATATATATATATATATATATATATATATATATTTTGAGTAGGTGAGCGATAAAATGGAGTAGATTTATTTTCTGGTCTCCTTATACAAGACTCCCTTTATCTTCCAGCCTATTATCCTAGACCCACTGAGTCCTATATGAGAGGACAAGGCAGTGAATCTCCCAGGAGATCTTTTTAGTCTGACAAAATGGTAACACCGGACCTTTTTAGGAGTGATCAAGATATCGCTCCCTTAGGGGCTCTATTCCTGACCCTGAATGTATTTTTATTGGGGTCATGTCAGGAACCCCTCTCTCCTCTCTTGATCCATGCGGATCTAAGGACCGGAGGCCCCAGGAGAAGCTCCAATTGAGCTCCTCCCAATGGGAGGTCAGAGTGTATATAGGTTTACAGATAGATAATAGGGTGTGAAAAGGTTGCACACCAATAGTTTTTGTTTCAGTTTACTTTAAATATGTTATTCTGATAACTAGTCGGTTACGTTTAACCCTGTTTATAGACCAAGTTTATGGTCATGAGGTAAACTGTGTTCTTAGCTACCCAAAAGGTTGTCAATTGGGGGGCAGGGGGGTTAAAAAACCACACATACAATGGAACAGTATTCTATAAATATTCTTTATTAAAACAAAGTCATATCATTACTACATTGCTGGCTTTACTGCTACAGAAGTACTCCAATGGTTGGGGAGCATGGTCTGTACGATATTCCTCATCTTCACTCTGGTGGGGAAAAAAGAAACATAAAATTAATTTTTAAAGACCTCAGGAAATGGGCATGATAAATCTGATAAAAATAATATCCCATAATATCAACGGGATACATGGCCCGATTAAACGTGCAAGGCTCATGCAAAAGTTATCTAAAAATCCCACAGACCTGATTTTCCTTCAAGAGATCCACCTTTCTGAAACAGAGCATCTCAAGCTGAATTGGGGGGGGCAGATACAGAGTGGTGGCCTCGTCTCATCCCAGAGGCAGGAAGAGAGGCTCAGCAATTCTTATTCCACGGAATACCCCCTTTCAGACAGAGCAAACTCACACAGATGCACAAGGCCACTATGTAATAATTTGAGGATTACTGTATGGCAAACAAGTAACACTAGCTAGTGTATATTTCCCTCCCCAGTTTAATTTCCCAGTATATAGGGGATTCATATCTTCATTGCTTGATCTCCTCCAGGTTCAGCTGATCATGGGGGGGGACTTGAACCTGACACTATCCCCTCATATAGATTGTTCAAATCCCCAAAATTACAGAAACAATATGGCTGCCAGACAATTCAGGTCCACCATAGAGCACTTGGGTTTGGTGGACATCTGGCATCGGATATTTCCCTCAAGCCAAGGTTTTACTTATTACTCCCCAAGATTTAAAACCCACTCCAGACTTGATTATATCCAAGGCCCCTGGAATTCTGTGATTCTGTGGTTGCGGAATTTTCTGCAGAATTTGCATCACGTCACAGAATTTATATAGTGCAGCAGAATTCATTGTTTTTGGTGAATTTTCATTCAAATATACAGTTTTTCCATAGTGCAAGGCTCCCGTGCCCATCTTGTTTATCTCGAAGCCCCTCTTCTACGGATGGTAGGTGATGTCATCAGTGACATCACTTCATATTTTAACCAATGGTAGGGCTGCATTCTGCCACAGAAATGAATAAATCATGCCGCCTAGGAGCCCTGCCACAGAAATCAGAAAATTCTGCCGCACAGCACTAGGGGCCTTGATTATATCCTAACTACATGTGAACATCTATCTTTAATACAAGACATTAGCATCGGCTCCAAACTAGTATCAGATCATCACCCCTTGATCATTTCTCTGGATGTGGGAAGGGAGAAGAAAAACTCCCTCTGGAGACTTAACCCTACTATACTATCAGACAAGGAATACATGGAAAGCCTTTCCTCCAGACTTTCCCTCTTCTTTGCAGAAAACTCAGACTCAGAAATACCCCTAGCCATACAGTGGGACGCGATGAAGGCCACCATTCGGGAGAAATGATATCCTACTCATCCAGAAAACATAGGGAGAGAGAATTTGAATACCTCAAATTATCGACCCAACTAAAAAACTACCAGATGTTATATCAGGAGGGAGACGCTGATTTACAACTATTAATAAGAACTATGAAGGCAGCACTTCAACAAATTATTGACAATAAGGTTCAACAATCTCTTTACTATCTCCGCCAAACAGTTCAGGAGGGAAGGCCTAGGAGTATCAAACATTTGGCCAGCAAATTAAGAGAAAGAAAAGTACATCAACCATTCTTAGACTCAGAAATGCTACCTCTGGAAAGACCCATCATACCGAGGAACATATTCAACAGGCCTTCATTGAATATTACACCAATTTATACTTCCCCCAGAATGAATCAATACAGTTCTTAAAACAGGCAAATCTTCCAACTCTCTCTTCCCTCCAAATCAAGTCCTTAGAATCCCCTATCTCGATATTGGAGACTGAAGAATCCATCAAAAAATTAAATCTAGGGAGATACTCAGGACCAGATGGTTATAACGCAGAGTGGTATAGAAAATTCAAAAAAGAATTGATCCCAAAACTTCATGCTCTCTTCAACGAGATCTCCCAATGTGGTCTGTCCCCCCCATCCTGGGATTTTGCAACTACAGCCCCGATACTAAAACCTAACAAAGACCCCTGAGATCCAGGGTCTTATCATCCTATTTTGATTCTTAACATTGACTATAAAATCTACATGGCCATTCTGTCTACCAGACTTGAAACAATAGTTCCCCATATTATACACCCCAACCAAATCTGGCTTTATTAAAAATAGAAACACATCTGATAATATTCGTAGAGCCCTTCTACTACAGGAATATGTTTGCACCAGACAAATTCCCTTGGTATTTATAAGTTTAGACGGCGTTTGATCGTGTGTCATGGCCCTTCCTATGGGAAACCCTTAAAATGTTTCACTTCCCCCCACAATTTATATCATGCTTAACAAAAATATATAGTTCTCCTAAAGCTTACGTTCGAGTCAATGGCTCACTTTCCCTTCCTTTTTCTCTAGGGAGGGGGACTAGACAGGGTTGCCCATTGTCCCCTTATCTTTTTGCACTGTCTTTAGAACCCCTGGCAGCCCTACTTCGCAATACCCCCTCAGTAGAAGGGATACTGATAGGCCAACAAAAATACAAAATAGAAATGTTTGTAGATGATGTAATGTTGACCTTGTTGTCCCCCTCTCAATCCATCTCGTCAACTTGGAAGATCTTATCCCAATTTGAAAAACTATCTGACTTTAAATTAAACATAAACAAATCAGAATCTTATCGTTTAACTTCTCTCCATTTCCTCTGTTAAAAAAGACCTTCCCATTTAGGTGGCATGCCTCCAAAATAAAATACTTGGGCCTCCACCTTCTCACTGACCCAGGAGTATTAGAAGTGATTAATTATGAACCTCTTACAGTCCAGATTCAGGCTGACTTAGACAGGTGGGCCTCTGCATATACTCCACTATACTGGCAATTTCTATAATATGTATCAATGTCCTCCTCGAATTCTATACCTACTTCAGACCATCCCTTCTTCCTTCTAAATTCTACTTTACATCCTGGAACAGAATGTTACTGAATTTCATATAGGAAAGAACCGTCCCAAATTAAACTTTCCATCCTAAAACATTCCTTATCTCAGGTGGTTGAATCTTCCAGATTTTCTTATACACCCAGTCAGCATTCTTAAGAACACTGATCTTATGGTTGATTGACACCTATAACTCTCCTTGGAAAACTACAGAATTTCAATTAAATGAGCTACATGATATTAAGAGGATCCTCTTCTCATCAGATGATAGGCCACTTAGTCCCTCAGCATTAACAGGAATAACAGCACAGACTTACAAGATATGCAAACAGATCAGAAAATCCGGGCCAAACTTAAAAATATATGAATATTGTAAATTAATATCCCAAGATGAAAAGTTTACTCCTATTTATATGGGTCATACCTTCTCTTTGTGGCGAGATATTGGGTTATCTCATGTTTATCAGTTTCTCTCTTCAGAAGGAATTATCCCATTTGATAAACTCCAATCCCTATTTCCCCTAAAGAATACAGACTGGTTTCGATGCTTTCAAATCCGAAATCACATCCTCCAAAACACAACAATATCCCCTGCCCTACCCAATGCCAGATTTGTTAAAACTTTTCATAGAAGCAAATAAGGGAAACCTGGGATCTCACATAATACGTCTCATATATTGAGAGCTTAGAAATGGTCTCCCAACCTCCACAGCTTCTGTATTAGGCACGTGGAATAAAGATCTTCAAATTGAAATACCCACTGACGTTTGGTCCAGATCCTCTTTAATTGAGATAAAATCTGTCACTTCCCCCTACTGGAGAGAATTTTCATGGAAATGCTGCTCCCAATACTTTAGGGCCCCTGCGGACCTTATGAAATACCTTCCAGCGGAGTATGGGAAGTTTTGGAGGGAATGCGGATGCCTTGCCGCCACATTGGGTCATGTGTTTTGGTCATGTCCGTGCCTACTGCCCTTTTGGCTTACACTCCAAAATGAGCTAACTGCCTTGTTTGCGGAATCTATAGAACTTACAGCTGAACAGTTTCTTCTGGGAGTTTATTCGGACCATGCTTCCCATTGGGGACGCACTATATTACCTATATGTTATATTGCAGCCAAGAAAGCTATCACGAGGTGATGGATGAGGGCCCAGATTCCAACTGTTCAGGATCGGAGAAAAATAATGTCAGAAATATATATATCGAGAACTTTAATGCTGAGCAGAGGGGAGGGGTCACATCATTTACTTTGAAGTGGAGGTGCTGGATCCATCATGCATCTGCAGAGGAAGTAGACTTCTGTCCATAATGAATTACAGTTATGTAATAATTCAACTATAGACTGTCCCAGATTAGAGAATAACATGTGGACTGAGTCCTTATCGTAAGTCTAATTGTGCTTTAGCATAATACATATAAGGTGAGAATAGACCCTTAAGTCACCATTATTCAATGTGCTGCCCCATGTTAACTATTCTTATTAATTTTATAAAGGATACAATGACATTGAAGCCTATGTAAAATATTTCAATCACTGTAATTCCTATTGAAACAATGATATTTCCATTCTGTATGTATGTGGAAAACTTTTAATAAAAAGAAATAAAAAAAAAAAAAAAGAAGGATGGACAAAGGTACACCATATCAGGTTCAGGTACAGAGTACTTGTATCAACAATGCAGCCATGTTGGGGTTGTGCAGGCTGCAGCCTGTGATAAGGCTAATATACCCTTGGCTTCACACCCCCCAGATAAAGACTCTAGGAAGCTGGATGCCATGGCAAAGGAACAGTACATGGCATCCACCTTGGGATTCAGGCAGGCTAATTATATGGCCTATGCAGCCAGTTACCAGAAGTCCAGGTGGGACACTGTACTGGCACTGGCTAAGCAGGCCTCCCCCCAGCTAGCCTCGGAGCCAGAGGGGGTGGCTGCTGATGGGATTGAGGCATCTAAGGTACAGTTCCATGCTACTGTGGACTCCAATGATGTGTTATCTAGAGTCATGTCTACATCTGTGGCTCTTCGGAGAATGGCTTGGCTCAGATGTACTAGCCTCTCACAGGACACCCAGGCTAAGGCCATGGATTTCCTTGTGGTGGGTAATTCTCTGTTTGGGGAGCAGACAGAGAATTACATGAAAACGATGGATGAGTATAGGACCACCTATAGGAGTGCACAGGCCAAGGAAAGGCAGGCAACTCCTCAAAGGCAGCAGGCTAGGGGCAGGGGCAGGCATTTTCATAGGCCTTTCTACCAAGCACAGGCCTCATCTCCCTTTCCTCAGAGGGGGTTCTTCAAAGGGAGAGGCAGAAGGGGGATGAGCAGGGCTGCATCCATCCATCAACCTAAGGCTCCTGCCAAGCAGACACCCTAATGTGTCAGCCCGGGTCGACTCCCCCATTCCTGTAGGAGGCAGGCTAGCTTACTGCATCCAGGACTGGATGTCTGTTACCTCAGACAAGTGGTCCTGGAGGTGGTAAGCCAGGGGCTGGTTCTCAGCTTCAAGAAATTTCCAAAGCTGAGGGCCAGATCTTTTCCACCTGTAAGCATCTCCAAAACCATTGCCCTAGAGGCAGTGGTTTCATCTCTACTACGAACATACAAACATACGAAATTTGCCAGCAGATAAAGGCCTAGAGGTCTATCAAGTTTGCTCAGATGTGCAGCTAGCACCCCTTATTCTACAGCTGCCCCCTTCCACCCTTCCCTTCATTAACCCTCCCTTGTCCTGTCCCATCTCGTCTCAAGCAGTCCACTGCTCTACTGCATACCACTTCAGCAGGTAATGCATTCCACCCAGCCACCACCCTCTCTGTAAAAAGTGTCTCCTCATCTCCTCCTGAACCTTCCTCGCTCCAGTCTCATATCATGGCCCCTGGTGGCCCTCCGCCTCCTTACTTTGAACAGCCCCTCTGTACCGTCTTGTTTATTCCTTTCATGTATTTAAGGTTTCCAATCATGTCACCCCTGTCTCCTCTCCTCCAGTGAGTACATGTTCAACTCCTTCAACCTCCTCTCGTATGATAAGTCCCCCAGCCCCTTGATCATCTTTGTCGCTCTCGCCTGCACCCCTCAATGACAATGTCCCTCTTCGAATCACGGGCGCCAGTACTGCACGCAGTACTCAGGTGTGGTCTAACTAATGACCTATACAGTGGCAGAATCACCTCCTTCCTCCTCGAGGATATACCCTTGCAATACAACCCAGCATTTTGTTGGCCTTTGCAGCTGCCTTCCTACATTGTGCCGAGTTGTTCATTGACCTGTAATGAGCACACCCAGATCCTCTCTCCTCCTCTGTCTGGGCTAGCTGCACTCCCTAGCTGGTAACTCCTCCTTGGTTCTTCATCCCAAAATGCAGCACCTTGCACTTTTGGCATTAAAGCCCAGTTGCCAGGTGTCTGACCAGGTTTCAAGCTTTGCCAGATCATCCTGCAACCCCTGCCATCCCCAGGTCATCCACCACCGCACCTACCTTGGTATCATCAGCAAATAGACTGATCTTGCTCTTGATGTCCCATGATATGTCTACAATGAATATCCCAAACAACACTGGTCCCAACACTGAGCCCTGTGGAACACCGCCATCACTGCCCTTGGGTGGAGCTCCCCACCCACCACCACCCTCTGTTGCCTTCCCTGCAGCCAGTTTCCTACCCATCTCACCAGCTTTGCGCCCGCCCTGTGCCTACTAACTTCCTTCCCAGCTTCCATGTGGCACTGAGTTGAATGCCTTACTGAAGTCCAGATACAGGACATCCACTGCATGGCCCCTGTCCAGTTGCCTAGTTACCCAGTCATAGAACTCAATCAGGTTGGTTTGGCAGGATCTCCACGATGAAGCCATGCTGTCTGCTGTCTGGCTCTAAAGGCTATGGAGAGAGTTCCTACATTGCACAGGGCCAAAGGTCTGTACTCCAGGTACTTCTTTACCCCAAAAAAGACAGGGGAGTGGCAGTCCATCCTAGACTTAAGATACCTGAACAAACATCTTTTAAAACCAAAATTCTAAATGGTGACTCTGGGAATAATCATTTCCTCTCTAAGGCCAGGGGACTGGATAACCTCCCTGGATTTAAAAGATGCCTACTTTCACATTCTCATCAGGTACTCCCACAGAAAGTACCTCGGGTTCGAATTGCCTTCAGGCCATTATCAGTTTAAAGCTATGCCCTTCAGCCTGACATCAGCTCCAAGGGTATTCACAAAATGCCTAGCAGTAGTAGTGGCCTTTTTAAGAAGGAGAAATATTTCCATATTTCCATACCTGGATGACTGGCTCATTGTGGGTCAGTCCCCAGACCAAATCAAGTCAGACCTTCAAGTGACTCAGCAAGTGCTCACTTCCCTAGGATTCCTTCTCAATCTTCCCAAGTCAGTTCTCGAGCTTGTACAGCTCCTCACCTTCACTGGGGCAGAGTTGGATACAGTCAAAGCAAGAACTTTTCTTCCCCTGGAAAGGGCAAGGGCTATTGTAGAGCTGGCTTCTTCATTCCACCTTCTGGTCTCTCGGCCAGCAAGGCACTTCCTTCAGCTTCTGGGCCACATGGCAGCTTCTACAGCAGTAGTCCAAAGGGCCAGATTTCAGATGAGGGACATTCAGTTTCACCTGAGGACCTTTTGGTCTCAGAAGAAAGATATTCTAACCAAACTAGATCCAGTAACTCAGACTCTGATCCCAGCTCTCCAATGGTGGCAGGATCAGAGCAACCTCAGGCAAGGAGTCCCATTCATCAGTCAGTCTCACTCTGTGGTCCCAACCATAGATGCTTCTCTATTGGGGTGGGGAGCCCATCTGGGGGCTCTCACAGCCCAGGGACTGTGGTCCCCTCAGGAATACCTTCTTCATATCAATCTCTTGGAACTCAGGGTGGTCTTTCTGGCCCTGCAAGCTTTCTCTCAGTCAGTGCAGAACAAGGTGGTTCAGGTCAGGACAGACAACACCACCACCATGTGGTACATCAAAAAGCAGGGAGGCACTCAGTCCACGGCCTTGTGCACAGAAGCCATGAAATTGTGGTCCCTAGCTTATTCTCTGCAGACATCTCTGATAGCAGTCCACCTTCCAGGGAAGGACAATGTGCTAGCAGATGCACTGAGCAGGATCTCCCAGGGCCATCACAAATGGTCCCTGGACCCTCTGCTGTTGAAAGTGATTTTTCAAGGTGGGGCACTCCAGAGATAGATCTCTTTGCAGCCCCAGACAATCACCAACTTCCTCTGTTTTGTTGCAGACCCCAAGTCTTGGGCTCAGTCCCTCTGGATGCTCTGATTTTGAACTGGGAAGGAAATTTATATGCCTTCCCGCCTCTACTGTTCAAGGTTCTGGTCAAGGGGGTATGACTCGCCAACCTTGCAAAGTGATTCCTGATAGCTCCAGACTGGGCCAGGCAGCCTTGGTTCCCCCTGTTGCTGTCCCTAGCAGTCCATCTTCCCCTTTCTCTTCCCAAGAATTACAACCTGTTAACCACCTCTCAGGGAAGGATTTGGTACCCCAATCTTCAGTCTCTCAATCTCAAGGCATGGCTCTTGAAGAGTTAGAGTATGCAGATTTGCATCTGTCCCAAGGGGTTCTGGATATTCTCAAAGCCTCTTAAAAGCCTGCCATCAGAAAAACTTATAACTCCAAATGGAAAAGATTCAGCATTTGGTATTCCAAGAAGCATATATCCCCAGACACTGCTGAATTGTCTACAATTCTGGATTATAAGGTGCATCTTAATGGCCTAGGCCTCAGACCAACTACTTTCAAAGTACATTTGTCAGCTGTTTCTGCTTTTCTGTCAGTGGGAAAGCCTTCCTCACCGTCATCTCACCCTGTATTCTGTACATTTTTCAAGGGATTGCTTCATACCAATCCCCCCTTTAGAGATCCTACTCCTGCTTGGGATCTTAATGTTTGCATTGCTCAGCTTATGCAACCCCCTTTTGAGCCTTTGTCTTCAGCAGAGCTTAAGAACTTGACTTGGAAACCTGTTCCTGGTAGCTATTACCTCTGCCAGGTGTATCAGTGAATTGCAAGCTCTGTCAGTGGAGCCTGATTTTATCTCATTCCATAGAGATAAGTTGGTCCTTAGAACTAATAGGAAAGAGGTACAGGGTAATGCACCTGTGAAACAAAAACCAAGGGGAAGATTACACAATGGAGGGGGGAGGTAGTAAAACAACAAAATGGAAAGGCACCTGGGGTAATCATATCAGATGACCTTAAAGTTGGCAAGCAATGTGAGAAGGCGTGTAGGGAGGGCTGGGGGGATACTGGGATATATAGGAGAGGCATCACCAGCAGAAAATGGGAAGTTGTTATCCCCCCTGTACAGACAGTTGGTGAGACCCCATCTGGAGTACTGCGTTTAGTTCTGGAGACCCCATCTCTGCAAGGACATAGACAGGATGGAGGCAGTTCAGAGGAGGGCAACTAAAATGGTGCAGGGTCTGCAAGAGAAGCCATACAAGGAGATGCTAAAGGAGCTTAATATGTATACCCTTGAGGAAAGGAGGGGAGAGGGGGGACATGATAGAAACGTTTAAGTACCTCAGTGGAATCAACAAAGTCCAAGAGGGTAGCATCTTTCAGAAAAAAGAGATGTGCAAGAACAAGGGGACACAATTTGAAGACAGAGGGGGGACAGCTCAGGGGCAATGTGAGGAAGTATTTTTTTCACACAGAGGGTGGTGGACGCATGAACAGTCTTCCTGAGGAGGTTGTGGGGTCTAAAACTGTGGGAGAATTCAAGAATGCATGGGACAGACATAAGGAAATTTTTGTGGGGGGTAGGAAGAAATAGGCTGTTGGTTAAATAGGATCTGCAGCTTGTCCTCTCGGTAGGGAAATGGGCAGACTAGGTGGGGCCAAGCGGTCCTTATCTGCCGTCAAACTCTAAGTTTCTATGTAGGAGGTTTCTTCCTAAAGTGGTTTCAGATTTTCATCTGAACCAATCTATGTCTCTCCCTGTGTTCTTCACTGATCATTCTTCTTCAGGAGAAAGACGTTTACACAGTTTGGATGTTAAAAGAACCCTTAGTTACTACATTGAGCGTAGTAAGGCTCCCAGGTTTGACTCCCTCCAGTTGTTTCTCACTTATGGGAAAGTGGGGAAGGGCAAACCTGCCCCTAAGAGAACTATTGCCAGGTGGATTGTCTCTTGTATTCAATTCTATGAGAAGCTAGGCAAAATCAGTGATGAAAGTGAACAGGAACGCACAGGAACAGAGTTCCTGTACCTTTTTTGCAGCAGGAATGGAGTTCCTGTACTTCTTCCCACTGACACTGGAACTGAAATTCTTAAACCAGCAACATAATGACAGTTTCTGGCCCTGTGACCTGAAATTATGGTTTCAGTAACAACATTTGACTTGTATAACAGTGCTGTTTTGCTAGAAATACTTCAATATTGCTAACTGAATCTACTAGTGTCGAAACAGAAAGACGTGTCTTTGGACAGCCATCCTTCAGATTCAAGATCTTCATTCTGCATTTCACATTCACCAGTGCCTGAGTTCCTGTAGTTCTTGTCTACCACTGGGCAAAATACTCCCTCAGGCCTGAGGGCTCATTCAACTAGAGGTACAGCTGCTTCCTGGCTGCGCCAGGGATATTCCTTTGCTAGAGATATGTAAAGCAGCCACCTGAAAACAGTCCATACATTTACCAAGCATTACTCCTGGACATCCAGGCTAGGAGTGATGCTTGGTTTCAATACACAGTACTGCACAGCCTATTCCCAAGGTAGGTTCGATTCCCTCCTCCATGGAGGTACTGCTTGGTAGTCCACAACAGTCAGAATACAGCAAGATTTCATGTTGTTTGAAGAAAAAATTACTCACCTTAGTAATTATGTTTCTTCTAATGGAGTCCTGCTGTAGTCTGACCTCCTTCCTTGCTTTCCCTCTCAGAATCTGTTTTTGGGAAGTGGGCTGGCAAGTGCAGTGTTGCACCCCAAGGGTGCATTTGGGTACTCCCTCCTTTTAAAGAGGGGGAGTGGGTTGTATATAGGATAGTGCATGGGGAATGGTTGACAACAGGGCTATTCTTTCACCGAGTTGACACTATGATGACGGATTACTCGAGGCGCAGCTCGAGAGGTAATCCGTCTCATAGTGCCAACGTGAGAAAGATGCCTTGTTGTCAACTGTTCCCATGCAATTTTCTTTATAGTGTATGGTGGAACTCATTTTTGGGGAAAAAAACAGCTACTAGAAGGAAAAAGAATTTACATTGTGAACGTTTTCACTAACCATTAATACTGCCCCGATAGTTGCTGCTTTACGCCATGTGTCCTGTCTATGGAGTGAGCCTAACTGTCAAATGCTGCTGAGGACACAGTGTAACGTTAGCGTACAGTAGAAAACATCATTCTGTTGTACTGCGAACGTCACTAGTGTGTACTACAAGGTTCTTCAAAATCCATCAATTTCGTGGAGAAACGATGTTCCACCATACACTATATTATTAATTTAACAGTGTTAAGTTGTTCACTACCTGGTTTTGATTTTCTTGACTTGAGTC
Source organism: Neoceratodus forsteri (assembly GCA_016271365.2). NCBI lineage: Eukaryota > Metazoa > Chordata > Ceratodontiformes > Ceratodontidae > Neoceratodus > Neoceratodus forsteri. The sequence goes on along the minus strand of CM057457.1, from coordinate 44,994,786 downwards.
TTTTGGGGATCCAAAATATTTGGTTGCCATTTGGCTAGTAAAAATTTTACAATGTCCACATAGTAGCTAGTATTAGCTCATAAGAATCTGACAGTTGCATTTCAAAGGTCTGAACCAAGCTGGAGCTCAACCGTCTATGCTGCATAGAAATTAACCCTCTACTGTTCGGGGCAGTTTGAGTGCTGGGGCTAACTACAATAGTCAGAATACAGCAAGACTCCATTAGAAAAAACATAATTACTAAGGTGAGTATTTTCTGTATGCTCCCAGCTCTTAAACCTACCCCTGTCTGCCTCGTTCCCATTGTTGGGGTAATCCTTTGTACCAGAGTTACCTCATACTTTGGTATGTGCACCATATCTGACTATAAATATCTTTTCTTCACCTGCTTGGTCAGTGCGCTTATTTCTGCAGTGCTGGTGTGGGGCAAAGTCTACCGCTTTGGGACGAGATAAAGGAGTCGGACTGCGCGTCTCACTAACAGAAGCCACTCCTGTGGCTTTCCACACTAACAGCACAGTAAACGTCCAGCAGCAACATGGGACGTTTGATCGTTGTAGGGGTGATAGTTGCACTTTTGGGGATTTTGGGTGAACGACTAATAAACATCAGGTAAGCGCATTACGCCGTCTTGTTACAAAGTCAGTTAGTAGGCATCAACTCAAATTCTGTGGACTTCCCAATCGGCGTCACGTCATCAAATGTTCCCTCTGCTTTCACAGGAAAATATCACCTGCAAAGGAGGTAGAAGACTACCTCCTTTGCAGGTGACTGTGATGTTAACCAAGTAAGATACCACTTGAGTGCTTTTAACAGTGTTGGCAAGTATTGTTAACATTCGCAACTGCGTTGGACGCTGTCTGAGTCTTCCGTAGTTTGTTTGCACTGCAGAGTACCGTACCTCACCTGTGGCGCGCGCAGTTTTCTTGCCGTTCCAGCACATTCAGATCGTAAGTGGGGACGTTACCTCATTGTAATTTTTTTTTCTTCTTCATGTGGACTGAATGCAAGTATCAGTCGCTACTGCAATGTAAGGCAACTTCAGGGCAAAAAAAAAAACGCTGTCTCTGCGTACGTCCGCGGGTGCGTGGTCTGACAGCGACGATCGCAAAATAGTGACAGATGGGCCACTTTTTCTTTTTTCATTAATAGTTTTAACCAGGAGTAGCACACTAAGTTGAAAGCTTTTTAACAGGAGGGATTTGCTAGCACAGGGGAGTTAAGTGACTTGCTACACTGCCGCGACGGAGAATCCCATGAACCATGTCATTTACACTGACCACCACTCCGCACATACTTGTAGCGGCTGCCTGCCGCAACTGACAGTGGCATGAAATATGCTGTTTACACTGCTACCGGTTGGAGGGTCACATACATGCAGGGGATGTGCTTGGGGAACATTAGGGACCGGCCACATACCTGCAGCAGTCTATGGAGAGAACACTATCCCTCACTTAGCGAGATATTTAAATGGCTACCTATTAGGAATGCACTGGGCGAGGAATAACAAGTGTGGCGCTGCCTACTGGTCTACCAAGGGTGCCTGAGCACCACCAGAAACCCTGCCGATAAGTAAGTAACCCACTCAAGGGTGTGCAGTTATTTAAGCAATATACCCCGACAGGGTGTGGGTATATTTAAGCAATTTATCCCTCCAGGGTGTGGGTACACTGGAGGATTTACCAGGGCTCTTGAGATTCGGTCACGAGACGCAGGCGAGTGACCGAACCACACCAGTCGTGTTAAGTTCTCCAGTGTACCCACACCCTGGAGGGATAAATTTATATTATACAATGGCAAATGTTGTTTCTTTAATGTTTTTTAACTATTTTCTAACTCACTGAGGTCCCTACACTTGGAAAGAGGATGTCATTTGTAAACAATTTACGGGTGTTTTTAGCGAGGGGACAGGACAAATGCAGTTTCCTTTGAAGTGAAAGCGACCGGATTAGCACGATATAAGGTTGGCTGGCACTTTTTCCAGTGGGTACACTGGAGGATTTATCACGGTGGTAATTGTGCCAGCCAACCAATCAGGATGCAGGATTTGGGATATTGGATTTACCACATTGTATAATAGAGGATTTACCATGGCTGGTGTGGTTCAGTCCTGAGGCGCAGCCAAGGGACTTAACCACACCAGTTGTGGTAAATGTTCCAGTATACCCACTCCCTGGAGGGGTATACTGCGATTATACAAAGGCCTCACTTGCTTTTTTCTCACAAAAAAAAAATGTAAAATGTCCGTTTGTTTTAAAAGTTGCTGCTCCTTTGTTTTTCACTGCAGCAGTACTGCTCTGATTTTTTTGCAAGTTCTGCGCATGTGCCGGAGGATCAGAGATTTCAACCGCCACTGTTCTGATTTTTTTTCACCTTCTTTGCTTTGGAGAGAATGAACTGCATTTTCTTTCTTTTTTTCTTTCCGGTGCTTCGTTTTTTTCGGAATGGTGTGGCAGTTTTTCTGAACTTTTCAGGCTAGTGACAAGGTAATTCGCTGTCGTCTGTGTGTTTGGCAGTGGTGTGTTTGCAAGGAACGGAGGGATTTTCCAGGAGTTCCTGATGTGGCTGAGTGGTGGCTGGCACCTTTTCCAGTGGGTACTCTGGAGGATTTACAACGCTGGAAAGGTGCCAGCCAGCCAATCAAAATGCAGGATTCTCTCTCTCTTTTTTTTTTTTGCCTGTTGTATAATAGGGATTATACAATGGGTACAGAAATTAAGCACAAATCCTCTAATCTCATTGGCTACCTGGCACTCCTCTCCTGTTTGTAAAAGCTGCAATCACCCCATGGGAAGAGGTGCCAGGCAGCCGCATCTCTAAAACTCATCTGACCCCGGAATTTGCCAACCAAAGCCGCCATATTGAACCCCTCTAAGCAGCCGTGTACCGCAGCTGACCGCGAAATTCAAACAGACTTGAGTTTTAAAATTTCACTGCTCCACAAACTAAGATGCCAGGCAGCCTCTCAAGCCATCACTGGCCATAAATCACTGCGAGACCCATCTTGGTCCACACGTCCTGACATCTTTCTCACTCGCTTACACACCTGCTTCACAAAAAAAATAAAACCACCAGTCGTTAAAAAACAAAAAAAATGGATACCTCCTTCACCTTAATAGATGAAACCCTACAAACAGCACACTCAAAATCCAGCACAAGAGAATTCTGCCTGCAGTGTGCTCTCCATCACCTTTTGGCATTCAGCTGGCTCCGCCACAACCCGCCCCCAAACACACTGCAGCCGAGAACCATGAAGCAAAAGTACGCATCCTCAGTAGCAGGCAGCTCCAGCAATCGGGAGTATTTTTTCCATCGCTATAACCACAGTAAAAGTGGATAAAATAGGGAAAAACTTTATTATTTTCTGTGCCCAAAAAGAAGACGTTATATAATCACAATATGCCCTTTCGAGGATGTTGGTGATGCCAGGATTACCACGTCTGGGTGTTTTGGCCACTCGCCTACGCCTCGTGGCGAAACAGCACCCCAGGGCATGGGTAAATCCTGGCATCACCAACACCCTCTCATGGTATACTGCTTAATTGTAACATATACAATAATGTATGGGGGTCTGTGTATAACAAGAATTTAATGCCCACCCGAGGTGTGGGATGCTACATAAACCCTGAGGATGAAGCCTGAGAGGCTTATTAAAGCATCCCACACAGAGGGGTGGCATTAAATTCTTGTTTATGCACTCACCCCCATACATTGTTCTATGTAATTGCTGGGAGTGTTTTCTCTGCTGCATCTAATTTTAAATGTGAGTGATAGTTTGGCCAGTAGATGGGAATGGTGTTTTGCAGTTGTAGTTTCATCCCTACAAGTTCTTTTGACTTACTGCTTGGCAGGAGATTGGGGTGGGAAATCACACTGTAGTTTAGAGATTAGTCCCAGCAGATGTGATGACCTCGGATCAGTGTGAGAGACGGTGAGTCCGTGGCAGCAGTTGTAAGATCGACAACCGCTGCTCTTTGAACTGTGGGCATGAGTCTGAAGGCGTGGTGACTGAGATAGATCAACTGGGAAGGAACAGAAAATTGTTCCCCATTTGTCTGGTACTTGCTGGCAGTGTAGGTTGTGAGGGGCATTCTAGGAACCATCAGCGTGGAAGCAGAGTGCACCTGCACACCTGAGAGAAATCAGGCGCATGTTTGCTGCTATAACCGTGGGTTATAAAGGTGAATTATATAGAGAATAAAGTATGGGTCTGGGTGTGCCGAATTTGCACACACCGAGGGTTGATGCTACGTAAGCCCGAGGCTGGCTTCGAGGGGTTTATGTAGCATCAAACCCTAAGGTGTGTAAATTTGAGTTCTTACACACCCAGACCCATATTTTATTTTATATAATTGTTGGGTTTCTTTTCCCTCAGCAATTATATAAAATAAAATAGGCTGCTGTGCGCCCAATCCAATCACGTCATGGTGCAAGCAGTCGGCTTTCACTTTTATTTGTAACATTTGTCCGACTATTGTGAGGGAGGTCAAGCCAGTAAAACGAGGAACATCAAAAGTTTAGTTGAAATTTTACTTACTGCCGACAGTCCGTGGCAGTTTTTTATGTGTTGGGTCTGCGGTTGGGAAGGAGATGGCGATCGAGAATTGAGGAGCGCGAGGGGCGATGGCAAGAGTGGGGAACGTGTGTCGTTATAAACACTCCTTTATAACGCAAATTACACCACAGTTTCCCTATGGGGAAAAGAGGAAGCCATTATTATAACCCGTTTTTCATGGCAATAAAGGTTAGACATAAATAAGCACTTTCCATTGAAGCAATAGCAACAGCTGACCAAAAGCACTCGGGCATTAATTCCCAAGTAATGCCCTGTTGTATTGTGAACCAAGTAAATTCTTTGTTTAGTGCACTTCCATGGAACTCAACAGATGGCTATAAAACAGTGCTGCTGCAATTGTTTCACAGCCATCTGCTGGCCTCTAAGGAATCTAGCACTGATCCAGAAGTAATGGAGAAAAGTACCATAACAGTAAAAATTATAAAAGTATATTTGGCAGTGATAACACCATCACTTAAAATGTTGCAAAGTAACGTCTGCCTACACCCACAATATATGTATGTAAGACAGGCTACATTCAGCAGAATGTGTACTATCAATTCACTGTTTAAGATAAATATATTAACTGTGTGTCTTTTGGCATTACAAGTTAGCAGTACAAATCTGCTTATTTCTAAATGCTTCTTTGTTACAAGTGCATTAAGCCACCCCAAAGAGGGTTCTACTGGGGCATTAATGCCTTGTTGGGTGTTCAGAGACACTCAGCCTGCAGTCTCGTGCCACCCCAACCAGGCATTAATTCCCCAGTAGAACCCACCTTGTCGTGGGCTTAATGCTTACTTAATGAATACCTCATGTAATGGAATCTTGTTTCTTTATAAAATTATTGTAAAGGTTACAGGATACAGTATGTAAATTGTTGGGTTATATTTAAAATGTTTTAGTAAGACAGAAAAATGCTTTATAAATAGGGATGTGGAGGCATCCATTTTGTGGACGGAAGGGTGTTAGGTGTTGTCACTGCCTCACCAGTGTTAACAATGTGCAGTGCAGCAGGTGAGAACAGTTCAACTGTTCTGTCAGGGATTCTGCTATATTCTGAGAAACACCAGGATTTTATGTTTGGCAGAGTGCAAGAAAAGAATCTGGATCAGTTCCGTTTGGCAAATGGTGGCAGCATAGTCCTTTGAGCTCTGGACCTCGCTTAGCAATCCTAAGTAATCTTCACTGTTCACTTCACAATTTCTGACTCTTTCTCCCTCAGTAGCAAGCTGGAATAGCTACTAAAGCAGCAAAGCTAAGGGCAGAAATTGCCACCAACTAAATGGCTGAAGCAGCTTGTTTTTAGATGAGGACTTGGAGAGTCAGATGGCTTGACCGTGAATTACCCAGTCGAACTCCCGAATCATCACAGGATTTGGATGGTGAGGATTCACTTTTGTCCTGTAAATCGAGCAGAACCCTGAATAAGATACTTCACTCGGTTCAAAAAATCGAATAATCTTTGGCAGACCTGAGACAAGATGTATGGAATATAAGAAAGTCTACCACCAAACTATCTGAATTGACCGAAAGCCCAAAATTCAATCGATCACTTACTCTTATACCTGCTTAAGAGAGACAGAGAAATCCAGGGCTGCCTAGAAGATATAGAAAGCCGTGCCCGACGAAAATATTTCCGGATTCACGGCATCCCCGAGGAAGCAGAAACAGGGTTTGCCACCCCGATTGACTTTGTTCAGCAACTGCTTCATTCCATTATGGAGATCCCGTGGATCTCGATATAACGATGGACAGGGCCCACCGCTCTCTTGTACCCAAGCCCTCCAGTCCAACAGCTAGGCCTAGATCCTGGGTAATTCGAATGGCCTCTATCAGAGGGAAGCTCTTGCGTTCTGAAACCTTAAATATAAAATAACCCTATCTATTTTGAGCAGGACTTTCCACAGCCCTCCAGTCCAAGACACAGAAACAAGAACTATACTGAAAGAGATAAGGAAAGAAGAACATGCGCACAACTTCTCATCCTGCTTGGATCAAACTACTTTTGGATGAGGGCCCTAAAATCTTTAACGGCTTGCTGGATCTATTACCAACATTGAGAGAATGGCAAATTTCCCCACCTGATATGGAGATCGGTCAGTTGGAACATAACTTCGACCAGCACTTGGACTGTGATCACAGAGGATGCAGCTCGACCCACACCAGGGGCCATGCCGAAATCCCTTGTGCAGGACGTCTCGGATCATCTGGCGTGCAGACAAAAAGAAGAAGGCTGACAGGGGATTACCTTACCCAACCTCCCTGAAGCGTTGATGAACAAGGCCACATGTGTATTTTGCAGGATGGACTGCTAAATACGAGTTCAGATAACGTCTTGCCTTGTGCTGGGCGTTAGGAGATTCACCCTCCCTCTGCTTTATGGACAGTATCTTTCTTGCCTTTTTTTTTTTTGAACTTTGGATTTGTAAACAAGTATAACGAAGTGAGACAATAACAGGTAAAGGGGGCTTCGGTTAAATAAGAAAAACTCAAATAATCATACTTTACTGCACCACTGACTAAACTCTCATGCTTTCTTTACTAGGTTGCCTTACATAGACAGGCATTGAATAAGCTGATATAGGAATTGAGTATTGGGGTCACGGCTTTGGATATTTAAGCTGCATGTATTTCCATAGTAGGTGCACCCGTCCTCTATGGCGACTGTAGGCTTAAATAAAAAAATGCAAGGTGCTGAATCGGGGTTTAAACAACTAATTATTTTATTTTTACTGGGATATTTACTATGAAGTGAAAGGGGGGGAGCGGAGTATCTGTAGAATTGGGTACGATCAAAACTGTGCATCTGCTGCTATTATGGGTAGAGCTTTTCACTAATGTCACATCTCTTGTGCACAGCTCCCCACTCACACTGATGTTACACAGTCTGAACAACCGGCTGGGACTCGACTTCACTAGAGTCCAGGAGAACTGGGTCAAATACGTGGCTCCTTTTTCTCCTCTCAAGGTAGAGCGTCAAAAGCACTAGCTCACCTGGTTTCACAGGGTACCTCTCGAATAGTGCCCCTACCTTGGAGGTCACATTGTAAATAGTTTCCCCCCCCGAGGGTGTATCTAAAGTTTGGACTGCTGTTGCAGGGGGTTTCCAGTTACAAATTTGAATGACTGATGTCGTTGTTAAATGTTATTGTTTTTTGTTTAAGTGCCACAATGGTTGGGAGATTATTGAGGGTACAAGAAATCTTGAGGACCAAGAGACCTACTACCCCTTAAATTTGGAAGGGGTATGCGAAGACATTTTTTTTTTAATTTTTTTTTTGAGAGGGAAAGCATCAAAAAGGAAAATTTGATGGGGAATGGGATCCATTGTGCAGTCAATTTTTGCTCTATACAGGAAAATGGGTGACAGGCGAAGTATATTAATAGTATGTCAAAATGTAAATGGATTAAATAATCCGGTGAAAAGGCGGAGAGTTCTCTTGGTCCTCAAAAAAACAGACCCCCCCTTTGCCATACTCCTCCAGGAGACGCATCTTAGCAAATCGGAACATGCTTAACTGGAGAAATTTGTTTTTTCTCAAGTGGTGTCCTCATCCTATGGGAAAGGAGAGATGAGGAATAGCTATATTAATTACTCAGGGCTCTTGATTAAATGTTTTTTCCTCCTATACAGATCCAGAGGGGCATGGCAATTTGGTAGGTTCACTAGAGGGCCCCATTTACTCTTGTCTCGCTCTATATCCCCCAACCAGACTCCACAGTAGCTGTGGTAAGCTGCCATCCTGTTGAAAATTACTGAACTACAGGCGGAACTTTAGTAGCAGGTTGGGACTTAAACCAAATAATGGAACAGAGACTCCTCCAACCCTAGAGATCTCAGAAAATCCCAAGCTAGTAAATACATGCGGAGAACCATGTGGTTGGATGTCTGGAGATCTCTATACCCTGGGAGAAGAGAATATACACATTTTTCTCCCCCACATGGCTCATACACCAGACTTGACCATTTCTTAATATCGGGCAAACATTGGTCCATGGTAGTGGACTGCAAGCACACACCCTCAACCCGATCTGATCATTTCCTACTTTCTCTAAAACTAAAATGGGGTTCAGTCCGTAGACAGTCCCTATGGAAATTTAATAATTATTTGTTAAACCTAACAGACTTCACAAAGATGCAAATTTCCCAAATTATCCAGGAAAATGACTCTCCGCAGATTACGAGAGTCACACTTTGGGACACTATAAAAGTTGTATTAAGGGGGGACATGATTAAATATGCAGTACACCACAAAAAACAACAAAGTCTACATTTGGAGCACCTTCAACAATAGCTAAAAGATCTTCAGATCGGCACACACTGGAGATCAAGCTGCCTGGCCCGTACTACAAATCATCAAACAGGTCCAAAAATAATTGATATTAAAACTGAACAGGCTTTTGCTAACGCCTTTGCAAAAATATTATGAGACTGGACTGAGGGCAACCCGTTTACTGGCCCATCGCCTAAGATGGCAGACCTCCCAAACCACAATAGCCCAAATTAGAGATCCTAGAACAGGTCACTTAGGGAAACAACAAAAGGAGATTTTGGACTCCTTTAAGGAATACTATTATAACCTATACACCCTGGAACATACGGTGGATGATGCACAAATACAGAAGTACCTTTCTAAGCTGAGACTGCCGAAGCTTACCCCCAAACGTAGGTCGCAAATTGACAATCCCTTCTCCCTGGGAGAGCTCACCAGGGCAGTAAATTCCCTGAAAGCAAATAAAGCACCGGGCCCTGATGGCTACACACCAGAATTTTTTTTAAGTTGTTTAGAGAGGAGTTGGAGGTCCCTCTCCTGGCAGTTTGCGCAGCCTCTTGGGGGGGGTGTGGTGGGGGGGGGACCTGCCTTGGACCTGGAACTATGCGGTCATTACTAGTATCCCAAAACCAGCTAAGGATATAACTGAGTGTAAGTCATATAGACCTACATCTATATTGAACTTGGACTATAAAATATTTACAACTTTACTAGCAAAACGTCTAGTGGAGGTCCTACCTGTGCTTATAGATCATGATCAGATGGGCTTTATCCCGGGTCGACAGACCCAGGACAACATTAAGAGGACCCTTTTCCTCCTTCATCACGCCGCTCGGTCAGGATCTTCCTTCCTACTACTAAGTTTAGATGTGGAGAAGGGTCAGTCGCTCGGACGTTTGAATTCTCAGCAACTTTCATTAAAAATTTACAACATTTTCACAAACCCTAAAGCGTATATATAAAATAAATGGAAGGTTTCTACTCCCATACCTTTTACTCCGGTTACTAGACAGGAGTGTCCCTTTCCCCACTCCTATTTGCCTTATACTTGAGGCCACTTGCTCAAGACCTGCAGCAGAAGGAAGAAATAGAGGGTATACATCTGAGGAGGAGCTCATAAATTAGCCCTGTACAGACGACCTTCTAATCTACCTTAACATCCCGGAACAGGGTCTAATTCCACTATGGGATACTTAAAAGAAATTCAGATTATTAGCGGATATAAGGTGAATACCACTAAAACTGAGGTCCTAGTGTCTCCTACTCCCCTCAGAAAAGATTGGACACTTTCTCCTTTAATTGGAATAGGGAACATCTTAAATTTCTTGGGGTTCATTATCCCTAGACAGCACCAGATTTTCAAACTTAACTTTATCCCTATACTAGAAAAACTATGGATGGATCTGGAGAGATGGGCACTTATACCTATCCCCTAGTGCAAAAGTAGAAAGCGGTTAAGATGGTTCTGCTCCCTAAGTTTTGTACCTGTTGCAGACCCTACCAGTGCAAACCCTGAGCCCATACTTTAATAGAATGAATAGGAAATCTCCGATTCATGGGGCAAGCAATAGGCCTAGAATTTGCTTCTCAGTGCTCCAGATGCCAAAAAGAGGGAAGGAGGGCTTTCCTTCCTAATTTAAAGTGTTATCAGGCTGCCCAGATTTGCACAGTTTTTTATTGGTTAAGTAAGGGTAAGTTGCCAAATGGAAGCTCTTGGACACTGGAGAACTCCACAACTGGAACAGACTCCTTCTCGCTGGGGGAGGCATGCTTGAGCTATGTAATGGGACTCCATACATGGCCCATGCTTTATCCAATTGGTATGAGATCCTGGATGACAAATCCCTATGGATATGGGGACCCCTATTAAAACCCATCGCCTATGAGCAGACTTTTGTACCAGCAAAATGAGACTCTGGGTTTCGTAGATGGGAAGCGAGAGGCCTTTTCTTAATTTGTCCCTTCCTTGGAGAGGAGGGTGTGCTGTCATTCCAGGATGTAGTAACCCAATTTGGAATCCCATGGAGGGACAGATTCAGATATTTCCAGGCAAGGGATCATATCCACTCTCTCTACCTCCCTACATGGGAGGAGATTTCCCCTCCACACATTCTGTCTCATTAAATTAGCATTAGAGAGTTGGGCACCACAAGAAAAGATTGTCTCATATTTATATGGAGCCTCCGTGGAAGGGGGACACATCAAAAACAATCAGAAGGGCATGGACAAGAGATTTAGGTGAACCAATATCAGAAATAGTATGGTCCAGAGCTTTGGAAAGAATACACTGGGGACTGGCCGTGGTGAGTTGGAGTGAGTTCTCGTGGAAAGTGTTCTTTAAATACTTTCGAACCTCAGTAATCACAGGGAAATACAAAAGGGGAAGCACATCGGCTTGTTGGAGAGGCTGCGGCCAGTCTCCAGCAGCACTTGTGCATATATTGTGGAGCTGTCCCTCCCTGGCGCTCCACCCCCCCCTTTTTTTTTTTCCAGGAGTTGCAACAAGCCATATATTCCACTTTTGACCCAAACCTTGTTTTAACCCTCACTGTCTTTTTTCAGGACCTCTCACCTGATCACAGGAACATGGGTACAGTTAAATTACTAAGAATAATTCTTTTAACAGCTCAAAAAACAATTACTAAGAATTGGCTCACTAATAAGGTTATTTCTATAGGTCAATGGCAAGACCTAATGATTTCTGTCTACAGGATGGAGAGTCTTACAGCCTCCATCAACAAAAGACAACCACAATTTGAACTGCTGTGGAGAAGATGGGTCATATATATCACAACACAGAGATCTGACTTTGTGCCATGAAGGGAAGCTAGCAAAAAACTTGATACCCTTCCATTGATGGATTGATATAACATCCCCCACATTCCCATTTCCATTTCCAGCCCCAGTGGGTCCTATTTTCAGTAGATCCAGGATTCACATTTATACAGAATCTGGATACTTATAATGTGAAAACTATTTAAATAATTCCTTTAATTCTGCTGACTTTCATAGACTTAAGTGCCTGAAAGGTAATTAATCTATTCTTTATTATCCATAATTGACTCACTACGCTTGGACCTGTTTAAGAATTGCTGTAAATTACTGGGCATTGGTACATTTCTTTTCTCCATGTTTTCTATTCTGCAATCCCACCTATAGAAGTGGATTTTAATTTAACTATATAAATGGCACTAAGTGTATTTATGAATTTGTTGTATTGTCTGTGTATATGTTATATCTTATGTTTTGAAAATTCAATAAAATTCAAGTTTAAAAAAAAAAAAAGATCCAGTGCTTCATTTTGTGATAGAACGGATCCCTGTCTGTAGAAATAGTTTGTTTTAGCCTGCTTAATTGTATACTGTTAGAGCAGGTGAGGTAGTGACATCATCACAACACCCTTCCTGTCCACAAAATGGATGCCCCACATCACTTATTTATTTATTTATTTATTAATTTTTTCTTTTGGCTATACTTTTTTTCTGCTGGCTGATGTCCGGAGGACGCCTGACGTCCACCATCCAGCACTGACCCAGCCGCAGGGCTACCTCCGGTGGGGTTCCCCAACCCCTACCAGAACCGGACTAAGGGACCAGTGCTGTGGCTGGCCAACAGCGGAGCTTTCGAGGTGCCCTCCACCGTTCTACGGCGGCAGGGATTTTTGTTTTTTAAAAAAAATGTTTTATTTTTAATTTTTTTCTACTCCCCTGGAAATCGAAGTGTGCAATAATGCCTGTGGAGTGGCATGCGCATGCATCCGCACATGCTCCCTCCAAGCGTCTGCCCCAACTCCTCCCCTTCAGTGTGGCAGCCATGTCTCCCAGCCTCCGCTAGGGAGCAGACTGACACCAACAACTGCCCCCCCGCGAAGGAGAGCAGTCCGTCGGACGCTGAATCCTTCTCTGTCCCTGCCGACCTCCAGCCTTCATTCCCAAACACGGGTCACTGGCGTTGCGCAAGGTAAGGCGAACAGTGCTTCAGCCTTCAGTGCCACTGGGCCGGTCACATCACAATTTTAAATGTATTTTCTGTCTTACAGAAACATTTTTAAATATAACCTAGCAATTTACACACTGGACCCTCATAGTAACTCTTCACATAATAAATTGATATGGAACACAGATCCCCTTACTCCCCTTGATAGCCAACTGCCGCCCCTGTTGTGAGTTATTGCTTACTTAAAGTTGGGGTCTGATAGTTAATCTGACCCCTGTCCATTGTACAATCTTTTCACTTTCCAGATCCATAGGAACCGTGACACATTTTTGCAGGAAAGTTACACATTTGCAAACAGGGCAGTGTTGTGAATGTTGACATCAAGGAGGGGACGGGGGAGAGAAAGAGCAGCAAGTATCAAGGGAGAAATAGTAAATAAACACAATATCAGGGAACCCGAGAGAGACTGAATAGAACCAAGCGAAGGAATCAGATATTCTGAAAGCTAAAGTGGTGAAAACAAGAAATCTTGAAATGGTTCTTGGAGAAAAAGTAGCATATATATTTTTTTAATTTATTCATTGAAATGTTTCACCAGAAAGGCACACTGAATAACCAGTTGCTCATCTCCTGGTGCGACCTGGGTGGAAGGGAGCAGGGAGAATACGTACATCATACACATCGGAACAATCAGTACATGGGAATCGTATGGTACAAGTGGACAAGACGTGACATACAGCAATGGCAGGAATGTAGGATTAAAATATACAACATGGTGGGGCAGTTAACAAATTGACAAATAGAAGTGCAAGTACATTTTAGATAAGTGCTACTGAGTAAATTGCATTACAGTCCCAGCTAGGGGAGAGGGGTTGGAGTTGGAGAAGGGAAGGTTGTGGTGGTTGATATAAAGTGCAGTTGGGGCAAGGAAGTTATTTTTTTAATTTTTTATTTTATTGAAATCTAGGATTACAAATACCTTTGAGCAGGAACTGCTCATTTACAAAGATTCCATGTCGAAGGAATGGGGGTATACATACATACAAAGGCCAACATAATAATACATAGTTACACAATAAAAAGAAGTAAGAGACTGAGACTTAGGAAATTCCAGTAATTCAAAATGTGCCAAATGTTAGGTAGCATGACATACCATCCAAGGGCAATCTTAGAAATAAGCACTGCAGGTGAGAGGGAAGGGGGTATGTAGGCAGGAAGGCCATTGTCGGAGGGTAGAGGTGAGGTAAGAGCTCTAAGTGGAGAGGGGAGGGATAAAAGTCAGGAAATGCCCAGGGGAGGAGGAGAGGGGGCAAGGGGTAGGCAGGTAGAAGGGACAAGGCAGGGGAGAGGTAGCAGGGAGAGAAGTTATGAAGGGCAGAAGAGAGAGAGTGTCGGATTTGATGGGGGAAGGCCATGGGCATTCAGATTTTAAGGAAGGCGGTGAATAAACAGCAATGTGAGCGGAGGGGGAGGGGTTGTAAAGTACGGAGCCGAGAATCTTAAGAAGGGGGGGAGAGAGAGGGGGGGAGAAGGAGGGAGGGAGGGGAGGATAAGTACGGTGGTAGAGAGCCAAGCCAGAATGTGGAGATAAATTTGGCACAGTGGGAGAGGCAACTGTTAGTGAGAGAAGGGAAAGACAGTGAGTGATCAAGATCACAGTGGTGAGTACGTACAGGAGGGTCCAAGGCAAAGCAGCAGAAATAATTGAAAAAGGGGTTCCAATCTGCATAAGGTGGATTTGGGAGCAGCACTGTAGACTACATCACAGTAGTTGAAAATGGGAGAATCATCTTTTGGACAATCTTACACTGCCGCTGTAAGTGCATACGGTTCCTGTATAGGTGTCGCTTTGGAGCGCAGTTTTTTTTTTCTTCCAGGATAGCGCCGGTGTGACCAGAGAAGCTGAGGTGTTGGTCCAACCAAACCCCACAGTCTAAAAGAGGAGGTGTCCCTCAAGCAAATGTCCCATCCAGGGCGTGGAAGGTGGGCAGAATGGGGAGCCTAGCAAGTCTCTGCTTAGTGCCAGAGGTCATGGAGACTGTTTTTCTTGGCATTTAGAAAAAAAACTGATGTGTTGCAAGCAATCCAGTGCTGCTTCTGATTTAAAATCAAGCTGGAGTCTGGATTCCACATCACAGGTTGATTGGCTAGAGGTGAACAACACGGTATTGTCTGCATACATGTGTGTGGATGAGGAGGAGCACGCTTGAGAGTAAGTCATTTAAAAAGATGGAGAAGAGTAGGGGTCCCAGCACGAGCCCTGAGGAACTCCAGTGTGGATTTGTCAAGGAGGGGGCTGGCCTTGGATATTCTGATTGTGTTCGCGGTGACTTAGACTTAAACGTTAGTAGCAGAAGACGAGATCCTGGCTCTGGAGAGTGATTGAAGAAGTAGGGTGTGGGAAACCATGTCGAAAGCCTTAGCAAGGTCAACAAAGATGGCTTAGGTGATCAGGCAGTTGTCCATTCCAGTGAGGACTAAATCAGTGAGCCCGAGTAGGGAGGTAGTGTAGAATGATTTTTTTTCTGAAATCCAGACTGGAAAGGGTTGAAGAAATTAGTTTGAGAAAAAGGAGATTTCAGAGACAACTAGATGTTCTTGGAGTTTAGCGAGGGTGGGGAGCAAGGAAATAGGGCGATTGTTACCTGAGGAAGTGGAGTCAGAGCCCGCATTAGGGAGTGGGAGGGCAACAGCATGTGTCCAGGGCATGGGGACCCCACTGTCATAAAGGATAGGTTTAAGATTTCTGAAAGCATAGGCAATAGCTGAGGCAGTGAGATGTAGGAGCTTGGGGTCTAGTTCATCTGGAGAGTTGCCTTTAGATGGGTTGGTAGCTAGAAGGGCGGTAAAGGTGTTAGGAGGTGAGATCAAGGAGAATGAGAAGGGATGCATGTCCTGAGATTGGCAGGAATTACAATTGTCCAAGTTTTGGAAGGGGATTATGTAGTTGAACAGGTAGGGAGAGAGGCTAGTAGAGCTGACGCACATGAAGTGAAGTATGAATTGAATTCATGGACGACTGTAGCATGATCCACTGTAGGCTTGGTGGGACTGGCACAGGAATCTAGGTTCGAGGCAGAGTTGGAGTAATGGGTCCAGCTACAACTTCTGAACCTCTGAGATAAAGCTGCTGTCTAGAACCTAGAGTGGTTTGACTCTGCCCACAATTGTGACAATGAATGGCTAGACACGGGGTAGCAGTATGGGTCCAGAGTCTGGCTGTGGCACAGGTTTTTGGTGAGACCAGTCCCCGAAATGTCGGCCTGCACACAGAGGACACTATAGGTATGGTGAGAGGTTTATGGGACTCTCACCTCAAAGGATTCATCTTTACAGCTACATCGTTGCCATGATCATGATGATCTTAGATCCTCTGCTCTAGTTAGTTCCTGGGTACCCAGCAGAGTTTGAGGTATAGTTGCCTTCCCATTACACAAACACACATGTCAGAATGCGGATATAAATTAGAAGTGGGAACTGGAAACTGAGTGTCTATTGGATCCCTCACCGCTCATGCCTGTCTAGTCATGAAGGCATCACAGATTCTCCCCACCGGACTGGAAAAGCCAAATGCAATTGTATCAACCTTTGAGCCTTGAAAGCAAAGGGGACCTATAAGGGTGCTCTCTAACTTGAGCCCTCCTCCCCTGTCCCATTACAAGTCAATGGCAGTGATGTATGAGCTACCTGGGCTCATTTCAGAGACTGGGGGGTTACCCCCCCTTGTAATTCCAACATTGGCCGTAACATCTCTAGATATGCCCAGAATGGTCACCATGGGTGCTGGAACAACAGGTTGTTTGCATGGCATTGTCATTTTTCTGGTAACTTTTCGTTAATATATGCTGAAACTTTCAGACCCTACTGGGAGTATGAATTTAGGTTCTGCCGTTCATGCAAAGGATTTGCCTCTTTCATAGTTGCCAGGTTCAAAATTAGTTATTTTACTCATTATCCTTACCCTTTTTTGGTCACTTAGTCCTTGATGTGATTTATTGTTGTTTTGAGATTTGCTGGTATTTCTACCCAAGGAGGAATTTGACCTCTAGCCACTGAAGCCCTCAGTTCATCTCTTTCTGCTTACTGGGCGGAGATCAGGGGAGTTGGAGCTGAACCCTTGGACTGGCACCTAAAAAGCACATTAAGTGAAGGAAAAAAGAAATCTGTATTTGAAAGGAATGCTTACGGGGTGGAGGGCAGGCGAGTCGGAGCTGAGCCCTTGGATTGGCACTCAAAAAGCACACTAAGTGAAGGGGGGAAAAATCTGCATTTAGAAAGGAATGCTTGTTTGGTTTGGGGCTCTTGTGTGGCATTTTTAATTTTTCAGGTAACAATGTTGGTTTCATAAATTATGTAATTGTCAGAAGTCCACCTATAAAGGAAAGATGCATCCATGTAATTACATTGCACAGAAACACACAATGACCACAGAAAAAGACCAATAGTTCATTCAGTCTGCCCAAGTTACCTATCTAGCCTGGGACCCACTGTCTCCAGGGTCCTATCCCTTCAAATCTTTCCCTTATATTCCACCCTGATATTGCTGCCCCAAGCAACCACTATACCCTTCCATCGGTCCCAAGCTTGCTTGAAACCACTAACTGCTTTTTGAACCCACCACCTCTGCTGGCAAACTTTTCCATGACTCCACGACCCAAGAAGGACCTCCCACTAGTTATGAGCCCGGAGACCAGCTTAGGAGAGAGAAAGGTCTCTTTCATATTTCCCTTCCCCTCTCCCTTCTCTAGCTGGTACCAGAGTCTTGAGGTGCACCTCTTGAAACTTACCCTGTTGGCCCTGAATGATTTTTGCTGCCCTGTGCTGCAGTGTCTTCAGTCTATCCTTATCCTTCCTTAAGTGAGGACTCCAGAACCTCTAGGTGTGGCCTCAGCAATTGTCTATATAGTGGAAGTATTGCATCTGCTTTCCTGCTATCAGTGCCTGCCCTGACGCATCTCAACATCCCAGCATCCTATTTCCCCTGCTGTATGCCATATTGCACTGAATTTCTGTAGTAGTTCTTAGACTTTGTCACAGTGAGCCTCCCAAATCCATGGAAAAGATTTTGAGCCTCCCCAAAAACTGAAATAATCTTTGGGCCTCCCAAGAAAAATAACACACTATGCTTTGCACAGTATACTATGAATAAATTGAAACCCCTTGCGTACTTGGCTCACATTCAGTTCCTTCATTCAGTTCTTTGTTTTATACTGATGTGGAACCTTTGAAAAAGAGCTCCTGTGCTCAAAGGTGTTATCTGAATAACAAATAAACAAAATAAATATTATTATTCAGCTTATTGTACCCCCCCCGCCCCCACCACACACACAGGCCAGCCTACTTGCTCCGCTATTTTCATTCTTGAACCATTGTTACCCCTTGTTGCGTTACCTTCATGGGTCAGACTACTTTCTCTGTTTCCTCTCTATATGAAATAACCTCATACATACTTTGCCTCTCCCCCTCCTTCCCTACTCCTAAACATCTTCTCTGAGATTACTTTGCTCCTTCTTGCTATTGCTCTTCACACTTCTACACTCAATCCTTGTATTTGGGCTGCTCTGCCATCAGTCTACAAATTAATCAATTACCACCACTCATTATTAGTTTATTGTTCATATGTGGTTTGCACTATTGTTTATTGTGTATTTCTTGATTGTTTTGCAGTTACTTTTTGAAATGTATTCACTACCTACCCTTCCCTGGGTACACCTGACATGAGCCTTGGCTCATTCACCTTCCCTTGTCACCTATTAGTAAATAAATACATAAAATTCACCTACTATTATTTTCTTTCAGTTTGCTTCCTTTCTTCACACAAAATTCATAAAACTCAAAATTTTAAATACAGTACTTTTTCAGACTTGCTTGAGCCTCCCTTGGAACAGGTTGGGGCCTCCCAAGGGAGGCTGGCCTCACCATCTGAGAACCCCTTCTTTAGGGTGTCACTGATAACTCCAAGGTCTTGTTTCTCAGCTGTAGTATAAGTCTCACCACTCCCATTCAGTACTCTGACGTGAAGTTCCCATTCCTAGATGGATTACCTAGCACTTTTGGCATTGGAATTGCAACTTCCCGATCCTCTACTGCTCCTGTTTAATGCCTGGTAATGTATACAGGTTATCTCTCAAAGTTGAGTTTATGTATTAAAAAAACAAATAAATAAATAAAATAAACAATTAATGGCTAAGAGAGTTAGCTTTGGTGCAGTAGGATAGATTTTTCTTCACAACTTATGATTCCCCATTTAAGGACTGGTTAAGCTTTGGCGCTGTAGGCATATTTGGGGGCTTTAAGGGACTGTCCTTTGGGTAGATGGCTCAGGATTTGTAGTTGTAAACGTTCTTTTCAGTGGTGTGGTTCCTGCACCTGTGGTGACTGTATTCTGGGTGTATCTAAAGATGCTACGGCAGTGTTGGAATTACAGGAGGCTTGCCAGGGCTAGGCTCCCTGTCTCTGAAGTGAGTCCAGGTAGTTCCTGCATCACTGCTAATGACTTGTAACGGGATGAGGGGGGGCTAAAATTACAGATAGCACCCTTTTAGGCCCCCTCCTTGCTTTCAAAGCTCAAAAGGGGGTCTACTGGTGAGTGGATCCTGGTCGTGGTTCCTTTATTGCTGCTGTGAATATTTTCGGCTTGGGCCCCAGTACAAAGGTCTCCTTTTTGTGCCTGTTTGTGGTCGATCTTTGTTGGGCTTTCTGTGTGGACTTCGAATTGGAAGGAGTAAATTAGTGGATGGTTACCTGCTCCTTGCAAACATCAAACACGGTCAGACGTTTTATTTGATCTCTTCTGGTGACTTGGACCAGTGAGAGTGCTTGTGCTTTGTATGTTTTCCAAGCAGTGAGAGGCCTTGGAGGTCTTCAGACATTAATGATCTTATTCTTTCTCTGCATCTAAAGTTTGTTTTACTTAAAGAATTGCTGGCTCTTTTTGTGTGATCTGACTTTGAGTATATACTTTTTTTATTTCGTTCCCTGGGTAGTGAGAGGACCTTGGGATCTGAAGTTTTTTGTTTTCCAACTGATGTCTCTCAGTGAGATCTGGTTACTTAGAATATTGTTGGACTGAATAGCTCAAAGTTCAGAATTTGTTATAATTTTTAATTTAATTACATGTTGGGTTTGTATTATTAATTGTTTTATTATTAGTTTGTTATTGGGATGTTTGTATGAGGATTATTTTGTATGGGATTGTTTGTGATATTTATTTGATCATTAATTTTGTTGGGTTGTATGAATGCCTGGGATGCTAGCCTCCGCAGTCGAGCACTATTCACCCTCTGCTCTTTGCGTCCTTCGCTCCTTTTTTCCTCATCCTCTCCAGTTTGCTACCTACCAATGTTGCAGGACCTTGGGTATTGCACATAGGGGTTGGAGGAGTGTGGGGGGGGTGCGAACAGTGGAGGGTGAATGAGAGGGGCCACCACAATGGGGTAGTAAGATCCAGGAGACACCCTGGGGCAAAATGGAACCCAGAGCATGGGTTTCGTTGCAGGTTTCCATACCCAAGGGCACTCCCGACTATGGTAGGCAGATGGTTTGGGCGGCCCGAGAGGTTCGTCCAACTCGGCAGTAGAGTGCTATGATGCCAGGTCCATTAAAACAAGACTGCAGTTATTGTCTATCTTGTTGAAACAGTGGACCTGGCTTGCATCACCGAGACCTGGCTGGATGAAAATTCTGGCCACATTTTGGAGGCTTTGACTCCAGCTGGGTACTGATGATACACTGCCCGTGGTTGGATTATGGGTGGCGGTCTGTTTTAAGACCAAACTGAACTCACGAGTATACTAGTTGAGGAAGCAGTCGCTTGAGTGTACCATAGTAGCAGGTGTAGGTTGTCTGATTGCCTTCATCTACCGTCCCCACGTGATAAGAAGCATTCCTTCAGAAAGTGGCAGACTTTGTCATCGATGTAATATTTGATGCACCCAGACTGATGGTTCTGGGTGACTTCATCTCCAATTTGGACAGCACTTCCTCCTATTAATGACTTCTCTGGGCCTTACACAGGTGGTTACCACTGCTACTCATAAACACGAACACTCTCTTGACTTGGTTTTCTTCCTAGGGATTGACGCCTCCAATTTGGGGGTGAAACCAGTTGTGTGGTCTGATCACTACACCGTGGGGTTAGTTTTAGCACCCCCTCCATAGGCCTCCCCCTGTGGAGATGGTCAGGTACCTCCCTTTACGAGACATAAGTTCTCAGAGCCTATCGTCCCTCTCTCTGGCAAGCAATGATCCAGAGACCCTCGTGATGGCCTTATAATACGGCCGTCTCGAGGGCTCTGGATGTTATTACTCCAGTCCGAGTTCATCCTCTTTCCCTTCGCCCTCGATCCCCATGGTTCGACTGGGTTTTAAGGGAGATGTGGCAACTAGGATGAAGGCTAGAGTGTCGCTGGCGGAAATCAGCCCTTTATGCTGACCGCTTTAGATTGATGGACCATTATCAAGTCCATCAATCCACAATCACCTGTAAGAAGGCAGAGTTCCCGTCCAGGGAGATTGCGACAGCTCAGAATTGACCAGCTCAACTGTTCCAAACTGTGGACAAACTGTGCAACCCAACCTGTCTTCAAGTTCGGAAAGCGTTATCGCAATGCGATGATCTTGATCGATTCTTTGCTGCTAAGGTGGCCGACATTAGGGCAGTGCTCCAAC
Organism: Neoceratodus forsteri; assembly: GCA_016271365.2. Classification (NCBI taxonomy): domain Eukaryota; kingdom Metazoa; phylum Chordata; order Ceratodontiformes; family Ceratodontidae; genus Neoceratodus; species Neoceratodus forsteri. The sequence goes on along the minus strand of CM057457.1, from coordinate 44,973,348 downwards.
CAGCACGCACTCTGGGTGTTGCTTTTGATCAGCATGAGGTCATTGCTCCTCAGTTTCCTGAAGTACTTTCAGTCATCCCGACTTCATGGATGTCTTGCGGATCATCCAAGGTGTGCGCCCTACATGCTGTAGTTTGGACCCTGGACCAACTTCCCTGATTTTTGGGGTGTGTTGATGTTATCGGTCTGGTCCTAGCGCAGATAGTTTGGTGCTCCTTGGAATCTGGAGAGTTTCCTAACTCTCTGAAAGAGGCGATGGTGATACCACTTTTGAAGAAAGCTACTTTGGACCCAAACTGCCATGCTAACTACAAGCCAATCTCTAACCTCCCTTTTTAAGGGAAGGTGATTGAGAAAGTACTGGCAGCACAACTAGACAAACATTTGACCATCTATGAGCCCCTCAATGCTGGTATCCGAAACAGACATAGTACCGAGACAGTGCTGGTTCGGGTGCTCAATGATCTCTTGATGGCTAGAGATCGGAAGAGCCGCTCCATCTTGGTTCTTCTTGATCTCTCATCAATGTTTGACACCGTGGACCGTGGGGTGTTACTTAGCAGTGTGAGGTGCATCTGTGGACTGACGGGAACAGTCCTCAGATGGTTTACATTGTTCCTCACTGGAAGAACTCAGAGAGTGGTATCTGGGGTGTTTTCATCAGACCCAGTTTCTCTGTCTTGTGGGGTCCCTCAGGGTTCGGTTTTGTCGCCCATGTTGTTCGTGGTGTACATGCTGCCTCTCGGAGACATTGTAAGAAGGTATGGGCTGAAGTTTCATTGCTATGCCGATGATACCCAGCTCTGCCTTTCTTTCGCGCCCGACCAGGATAGAGCTCTCTCTGTCTTTAATAGATGTCTCAAAGAAATCCAGGAGTACGTGGATTCGAGCTAGCTGAAGTTGAACTCCGGTAAGACTGAGGTGTTGGTTGTAGAACCTGGTCATTGGATGGGGGTTTGGGAGGTGGGTCACCCTCTGGACTTGTTCTCGGGGATATGTCTCTCCCGACTTCTGACCAGGTGCGAAACCTGGGGTAATTTTTGACAAAGGGTTGACTCTGCATTCGCAGGTCTCGGCTGTCGTCAAATCTTCATTTTATCATCTAAGGAATATCTCCAGGGTTAAAAATCTGGTTCCGTCCAGTGACCTTCCTGTTTTGGTCTACGCCTTTGTGTCCTCTCGCTTAGATTACTGCAACTCCCTATACCTAGGGCTTTTGGGGTGGAAATCTGCTGTTTGCAACTGGTGCAGAACGCAGCAGCCCGGCTTCTGACAGGATCTCCTCGGTCCTGTCATATTACGCCGGTGCTGCGCAAACTGCACTGGCTGCCAGTACAGTGGTGGATCACCTTTAAAGTTGGCTTGCTGACTTTCAAAGCCCTACATGGACTGGGCCCAGACTACCTGAAAGAGCTCCTGGTACCTTATTGCCAGGGTGATCACTCCGCTCAGCCGGCGAGGGGTTGCTAGAGATCCCTAAGGTACGTTTGAAATCTTCGGGGGCCAGATCATTTATGTTCATGGCTACCACACTTTGGAATTCTCTACCTCATTGGTTATGGGAGTGCACAACTGTGGAGGGGTTTAAGCTGGCTGTAAAGACTTTTCTGTGGCACCAGGCATATGGCAAATAATTATTGAGAATTGTTGTTTTATGATGCTTATTTTTTATTTTATGACTGTTTCTATTCAGATTTGTTTCTTATTTTTAATTTGTACAGCGCCTTGGCACTTGAAAGATGCCTGAAAAATAAAAATTGTTATTATTATTATACAATTGCATCTGGCTTTTTCAGTCGGGGGTGTGTGGCTTGTGGGTGATCTGTTACTGCAGATGCCTTCATGACTAGACAGGCAAGGGCTGTGAGGAATCCAATAGACATTCAGTTTCCCCACTTCTAATTGATATCCGGATTGCAGTGTGTGCACACTGCGCGTGCGTGTTTTTCTGTAAAGGGAAGGCATCTGTACCTCAAACTTTGCTGGGTACCCAAAAACTAACTAGACCGTATGATCTAGGATCATCATGATCATGGCAACAATGTAACTGTAAAGGTGAATCCTGCAGGCTTCTCACCATCCCTCAAGTGTCCTCTTTGTGTGCAGGCTGACATTTTGGACTAGTCCCACTAAGAGCCTGGGCCACACCCAAGCTCTGAACCCATATTGTTACCCCATGTCTAGCCATTCACTGCCGTAACTGTGGGCAGAGTCAAACCACTCTGGGTTCTCGAGGGCAGCTTTGTCTCAGTGGTTCAGAAGTTGTAGCTGGACCTAGCACTCTGACTTACTTGGTTTACTTGGTTAGTGGGACAAAAGAAGGCAGTTGCCTATAATATTGTCCTCCACATAAGTGGATTATTGTAAAAGGCCCTGTTCGATCAGCCATTTATCAAGTTTGGTTTTGAAAATCGAAAAAGAGGGAGAAATTACTATGTCCTGGGAAGAGTGTTCCATAATCTCGGGGTCCTTATTGAAAAAAAATTTTGTCTAATACTGGTTTTACATTTGGCAATATTGAGTTGTTTATTATTAAGTCGAGGACCAATTTTCCTATTCGCAAATGAAGTACCGCATTGTTTCAATAAGGTAGGGTTTTGAATAATCTTGAAGAGTTGTAGTAGATCACCCGTGTTCTTCTTAATTTAGCGGTGCAGACCTGTTTTATGAAGCCTTGTTTCATAGTCTTCAGAACTAAGTGTGGAATAGTTTTAGTGACTTTTCTTTGAATCTTCTCCAGCCTATCAACATCACCACGAAGATGAGGGCTCCAAAATGGAGAACCATAATCCATATATGGTCTAATATGTGATCTATAAAGTGGGATGATACATTGCTCAGTTCTTGAAATGAAGGTATTTTTTATTCTACGAAAAAGTGAATTAGCCTGATTTGCAATTTTATTACAGCGAGAAACTTGAGTCAACTTGTTATTTACTAAAATCCCAAGTCTTTTCAAGACAAGAGGTTCTAATAATACAGTTATTCAATGAATATTCTTGTTGGGGATTATTTTACCAAAGTGTAAACTGCACATTTGGCTGTATTGAACTCCATTTTATTTGAGTCTTCCTGCTCAATATTTGAAAGGTCATTGGCTAGTGTTTGTCTGTTTATGACATTATTTACTGCTCCACCGAGTTTGGTATCATCAGCAAATTTAATCAGTAGGTTTGTAGAATGAATTACCATATCGCTAATAAAACATTAAACAAAATCGGACTAAAACTGATCCTGCGGCATCTCACTTGTCACAATAGCCACAATCAGACAAATAGCCATTTACCCAAGACCTCTCACATCTGCCAGTCAGCCAGTTTTTATCCATAACACAATATTTGTTGAAAACCTAGTTTAAGTAGTTTAGAAATAAGTGTGTTATGAGGCACTTTGTCAAAGGCCTTGCTAAAATCTAACAGAATAACATCAGAGGGGATGTTTGAGTCAAGGTTAAGACTAATAAAATTGTAGAAGGATAGTAGATTAGTAGTACATGAAAGTCCTGTTCTAAATCTGTGTTGTGTAACATCTGTGAGGTTAAGGGATACTATTTCATTCTCCAGTTGTGATTTGATTACTCTTTCAAGCAGTTTACAGGAAATAGAAGTTAGGCTTATAGGACGATAATTATTTACTAAGGAATAAGAACCTTGTTTGTGAATAGGAGTCACTATAGCCCTATGCCAATCAGCAGGAACTTCAGATACACATAGGGATTTATTGAAAATAATTGATAATGGGAAAGTAATTTTATCTATGGTACCTAAAAGGAATTTTGGGTGAATGCCATCAGGTCCCGGACTGGTAGTTTTCTGAAGGGATAACAATAGATTGTAGATGTCATTTTGTTGAACAATTTTCACATTACCAATTTTAGGTGAAGTAAATATAGAGGTTTCTAAGGGATCGTTGGTAAAGACTGAGGTAAAGTAAGTGTTTAGTGTAGAGGCTATGGCAGAATCAAAATTAATTATGTTGTTCTCAAAGATGAGGAGGCCAATTTTTTATGGCTCCTTTCTTACTATTTATAGGCATGGGTGATTTATGTATCCTTGTATGTGCTATACGAAATTCTAAGTTTTTTTTGCTGTTACTATTGATTTTTGAGTAATCTTACAGATTCTCTGTATTGTAGGAGTAACTCATTATTGTTGCTCGAAAGTAAGTTATTATTTTTCAGACGCAAAACAGTGTATGCTTACGCCTTATTTGTTTTTTATAGAGGAATTAAACCATAATGGTATTTTTCCTTTACAGTTGTAGGTACATTTATTAGGGACATATTTCTGCTCAGCTATGAATATCTGTGACTTAAAAAAGTCCCATGCCTCAGAAGTGTTGAGGGGTGCTAAGACATTTCCCCAATCAATACTATCTAAATGAGTATTTATTTTATCGAAATCAGCCCTATCATAGTGTTTGATTGTTTTGCCTATGGGTGTCATCTGACAAGAAACAGATAAGGAAAGGAATATAGATTTATGGTCACTATTGCCAAAGGGATCTGATAAATGTAAATTACTAACCGGAATGTCATGACTAGTTAGGACTAAGTCCAAAATATTGTTGCCCCTCGTGGGTTCTTTAACAAGTTGAAATAAACCCAGATCAATAATAGTAGTTAAAAAATTTTTTTCATTTGTATTAGAACCTACTAGTGTATCCCAGTTGATTTTAGGCAAGTTGAAGTCTCCTAATAGGAGAACTGACCCCTTACTAGTAAGATGTGTAATGACTTCTAATAGATTAATATTTTGCAAACCATCAAGTGAGGGGGCACGGTAACAAGTACCTACCAAAATTTGGGGGATGCCAATGGGTTGAATATAGACCCAGACACTCTCAGTGTTATGTTCGATAGGAGATTGGAAAGATGGGATATTGTCTCTGACATAAATACTAACTCCACCTCCAGACTTGGTGTCTGGTCTATTTTTAAAATAATGTTTTAACCCAGTTATCTCAGCAGAGCAATTTTTATAAGAATTTCCCCATGTTTCAGTAACTGCAATAATTGACAGATCCAAGAGATACACTTTGGATTCCAATTCAGCAATTTTAACTGCATTCAGGGATCGTGCATTTAAGGATAAGATGTTTAGATGAGATTTCGGAGGTGTAGACCCCTTATCAAGAGTTTGAGAGAATTTCCCAAACTCCCCCTTACCTAATAGTTTAAATGAGCGTTTATGTAAGAGACAGATTTTCTTCCCAAGTATGGTACTACCTCTTCTACTGAGGTGAAGACCATCCCAGCAGAAGAGAGAAAGGTTTTGATGGTACTCCTCCCAGTGAGTTAAACACGAAATACCTTGTCTTAGGCACCACTTCCTCAGCCATTCATTTATGGCTTTGATTTTGGAATTAACAGAGTCACTTGCTCTTGGGATAGGTAATATTTCGGAAAAACAAATATCGCAACCCCTATCTACCAATAGGTTGCAGAGGGAGACAAAGTCCTGTTTTATGTCTTGCTGAGATTTCTTGGTGATATCGTTTGTTCCCACATGGACTATGACCAAAGGGTTATCTCCTGCAGATTTTAAGATTGGTTTAAGCATGGAGGTGATGTCGGAGATTTTTGCACCCTTGACTTGACTTGGTCTCGAACCTAGATTCCTGTGCCATTCCCACCAAGGGTCCCTTACAGCTGATCATGCTACAGTGGCCCATGAATTCTATTCATTCTTCAGTTTCATGTGCATCAGCTCTACTAGCCTCTCTCCCTACCTGCTCAACTACATAATCCCTTTCCAAAACTGACAGTTGTAACCCCTGCCAATCTCAGGACGTGCATCCTTTCTCATTCTCCTTGATCTTGCCTGCTGACACCTTTTACCACCCTGCTAGCTATCAGCTCATCTCTATGCGCCGCGGAATAAACTACACTGGATCCACAATGCCTCATTGACAATTTCATGTCGACGTGACGTTACCCTAACACCACTAATCGGATCAAGAGTTATGGGTCGGGATGATACAACTTGTTTTGTGCAGGGCTGCAACCCCAGCATCTCCCATGCAGGGGTCTGTGCCGCCTGCACCCCCCTCTTTAGGATTCTCAACTCCGAGACAGAGTTGAGTTGGGGAAGGGGTGCAGGACCTCGGGGAAGGGTACCGGGGTCCCAGGCGGACTTTACAGCAATGTGGCAATGTTGTCTGTATCGACCATGTCACTGTAGCGATGGTATACCAGCTATACCAAGTCAGGGGCATCGCTGTGACTTGGAGAATTTGGACAACTCTCAGAAGGCTGCCGCTACCCCCAACACCCCCTTCTACTTCAGGATAGTTACTTCAAATGAAGCAAATAATCATCTACTGCGAGTGCTTCGGAAGTCTAGATACAGCAATGACTCTCTCAGTCTGAAATTACTTCACCTTTCCCTTGATGCTGTCTGGACACCCCTCACCAAGCTACTAAATCTGTAACCCATAGGTGGCACTATCCCAAGGGCTACTACCCCTGCCTGCTTGGCTAGTAGCAGGTTAAGGAGCCTAGGTTATGTAACGGGTGTCTCCACCTGGCAGGCAGGGTTGGTAGTGGTCAAGCTAACCTGGGCACAGCCCTCCGGGGACACTGTAACCCCCCTCTTTCCTTACCAGTGGCCAGAACAATACACAATAATCACTTTCACAATACCCCTGATACACCACACAAGTACCCACACTGTTTGCACTAACCACCAGGGCTTTCCTGTGGCTCGGCCCTGGGGACCCCCTGTAAAACAAGGTTATACACAGCAAATAACAGCAGTACAGTACTCTTGCACAAACTGGAACCACAGTCAGGATAAATGCAAAAAAGAGTTAGATCTGACTTATTTAAGTGACTTGAACAAGGATGGGGCGTAATCGGGTTAATTTGCTTAAAGGCTGTATCAATCAAACAGTTATGCATGCACTTCAGGGTCCATAAACAGTCACACACCCTGGGTACCCAGATGGAGAACAGTGGGCTAGCCAGGAACGTTGCAGCTGGTTGGGGCCCTGTGATGAAAGAAAACAACATGCACCACACACACTAATTGTAATCTGGAGCTGGAGGGCTCAGTTCGTGAAACAAAAACAAGAAGACAATCAGATGACACACTTTTTTAGATTAAGCTGTTGCAGGGAGCTACCCTGATGATTATTCATGCTACTCAAGACTGGACATAGGCTGGACGAAAATTGAGACTGCAGGTGGTTGATCTGGAGTGCCAGGAGAAGCAGAGCCCACACAATTCGCCGATGTGTTGTTCCTGTTCAAGCATGGAGCAGGAGGCTGATCAAGGCCCAGGCCAAATGGAGACAAATTAGGATACAGTCCGTTTTTGGCTGGATACAGCTTCCAGCAAGCAGAACACAGTTCACACAGTGGGGAACCAAATCATGACACACTAACAGCTTGCAGCACATTTACATGTAAGGAAATTCTATTGTACCAGGCAAACCGCTCTCCGGTCATGATCGCAAAGTCTCTGCACAAATCGGGGATTCAAAACCAGCTGGAAATCCTGACAGGCCAATCGCATTCAGCAAAATCTTCGGTCTTCAGGTTGATGCTGGTCACAACTCAGTGGCTTACTTGGTTCTCACAAACTCTGATTCAGTCCGAACTGATTCTCTTCTCCCTCTCAGGGAGCAGGCAGGCATGCAGGCCAAAACTCTGGCCTTTCCATGGAGACTGTCTGGAGCTGTTGTTTCTTCAGCTCCCATCTTAGATCTGACTCAAACTGCAGCAATCCTGGGAATTTCCCCAAGATCCAAAAGGTTCAGTTTGTTGATTCATCTGTCAGTCACAACAGGAGCTCTCCCTTCAGGTGCAAAAAGGTGCCAAAAGCCCAAAACTACAATTCCTACAGATTTTGACTCCAGACTGCTCCTGAAGTCCAGCTCCAATTTAGGTCCCACCAGTACTGATTTGGTCCAATTAGGCAGTCCAGGACCAAGATAGCAGAGATGAACAAAACAGTCCTTGCTGCAAAGAAGGCAGGTTAGACAAACTACATTATCACTCTGAATGGTTTTCAGCAACTAATTACATCTTTCAACAAAGCTCCCTCTCAGATTAATTATGACTGCAATCCAGGCAGCTATTAAAGAGACAGTACACAGAGGCTATACAGGCACTCTGTGGCAATCACATTTAAACTGCTAAAACGCAGGACACCAGCCTGGCAGTGAGCATTTAGGCAAGCTCGAGGAAGATTTTTCGGGAACCCCATTTTTGGGGGGGGGGGTGTTACATGTTCTTCTGCCTTGGTCATTTCCAGCAGTGGAAAGCAGCGGTGGTGACCTAAGGCAATAGTGGTGATTGGCTGTAGTTGAGGAGAGACCCTGTCTTCATCCTTCCACCTTCTCCAAAGCACTGGAGCGATATTGTATCCAAGAAGTTATCGAGTACTTGGCCAAATATGACATCCAGTGCCCGTAGCAACACTGATTTAGGAAGGGGCATAGTACCACTGCTGCCCTACTAGAGTATACTGACTTTAATCATAAAGCGCTTGACTGTGGTCACCTAGTGGGGTCCATCTACATTGATCTTACAAAGGCATTTGACACTGTTAATTATACCCTCCTGCTTGTGTTGCTTCCTGCCCTCAGACTCTCACATGAAGTCATGTCCTGGTTCAAAAACTACCTAGAAGTCAGAATGCAGCAGGTGAAAATCTGAGATACCCTCTGTCAGTCCTCCTGTGCAATCTAGAGGTCCCCCCAAGGCTCAATCCTTGGTCCCCCTTTATTTATTTATTTATTTTTTTGCCTCTTTCTTAACATCCTCTCCAAGTCTGTACCAGCAACCTACTCTGTGCTGACAATGCAGTACTTTTCACGAGTCGTACACACCCACTTCCCCTTGTTAGCTGCTGCTGAGTCCTGGTCTGCCCAACAAAAGCTTATAATGAATTACAAAAAAAAACAAGTTAATGCTGCTCGCCAGGCCACATAATGAGAATAAAATAGCACAGTTAACCATTTTTAATAGCCACTGTGTACCTCTTGAATAAGTACACAATTTTAAATAGCTAGGGATAACCCTCGACAGCACATTATCTTACTGTGAGCACGTCAGCACAGCTAGGAAAAGACGAATAGAGGATTTTAATGACTGGCTGAGGAAATGGTGCAGGGAGGAGAGGTTCATCTGTATTGGGGACTGGGAGAAGACCTGGTCAAACAAAGCACTCTTTTCACCAGACAGGTTACACCTCAGTAGGGAGGGCTCTAGTATACGCTGGACCAAGCTGGGGAATACATAACCACTACACTTAATTTAATCTACTGAGGCAGTGGGCAAGCAGGCCCACAGACTCCGAGAGGAGGTGGTCAGTAAACCTCCCCCACAGTGATGAAAGAAGTCTGAGGGAGGTGGAAGGGCAAATACACAGCAAAGGGTGGAGGAGGTGAAGAACACATTACAAGGGTATGTGGAGGGGGTGCACACAGAGGGGATGAATGTGAATAGAAGAAAAGAGGGAAGAGAAGGAAGGTCAGACTCTAGTTGGAGGGTGGTGTCTCTGAATGTGCAGAGTCTTGGAAACAAGATGGATGACCTGCAGGTACTATTCGCAGGCAGGAGGGTGGACTAGGGTTGCCTCCTGTTAGGTTTTTTACCTGGTGATCAGGTTTTCGGGGTCCCTATCAGGTAATCAGGTTTTGCTCAGTGCTGGTCAGGTTTTTGAGTCATTTTGAGTGCTCACATACTTTTCAAACAGATTTTGTCATATTCATTATTTCAGCTACATGTCCAGGTTGCTAACAAGTTATGTTGCCATTATAGGTATAGCCCTTTGTTTGTGAAAGAAGTCACCCTGGGAGGTGTAAAGTATGGCCATCAACACCACTGGCACTTATTTAACCTAATATTTTCCACTGCATCTTAAAGTAGTATAGTAGCAAAGCTGCCCCCACCTTTTGTAACAGTAACAGAACCAGTTGTCCTCCACTTTCCTTTGCTGGTAAACATTTTCATCTCTAACAGAATTTAGGCATTTTTAAATGTTTTAAATTATTTTTTTTTCCTCAAGAAAAAAAGTATGATCACTTCTTTGACTTTGAAATAGTACTGTGGACAAGAAAAAGAAATGGAGCCAGAAAAAGATAGAAAGTACACATTATAGGAAACAGTTTCTTTATTATGTATTATTATATACCATGTGTACTGCTGTATGCTATTTATAGTATTTCCTTTGTCTCCCCCCCGATCATATCTGTAAATCAGATTTTTTTTAATCTCTGTATGTTTATCTGGTAAACCAATGTCAATAAATAAATACATAAGTAAATAACTAAGAATAGCCTAGTAAAGTAACTAACAGTTACAGTGCAGTATTTTAACATTTTTGTTGAACTACTGCTTTAGGTGTTGTCTTTTATTGATGTAACAAATGGCTTCTAGGAGGAGCAAAGCATGATGAGTCATGAAAAAGGGTGGGGCTAGGGGGCAGGGCTTAGGATCCAGTTTTTGCCTCATCCAAAGGTGGCAACCCTAGGTGGACATAGCTGCAGTAACCCGAGACTTTGGCAACATCACACCATGAGTGGGACCTTGCTATCCCTGGATATAAGCTGTACAGGAGGGACAGAGTAGTTGGGGAAGGGGGGAGGAGTGGCAGTTTATATCAGGGAGGTAATAAGTTGCATGAGGGAGGAGTCGGAGGAAGGGGAGGTGGAGGCATTATGGGTTCAGGAAGGTCCAATCGAGGGAGAAAGGTGAGGTTGAGGGTGGTTTGCAGACCACCCAGTCAAGATGAGGAGAGAGACAGGGAACTGATCTCACAAATAATTGGAAGCTGCAGGGAAAGGAGAGGTGGTAATTGTGGGGGACTTAAACCTGCCCAAGGTGGACTGGAGTATACCATCGTCAACATATGCTAAGAGTCAGGTGATCCTGGAAGGACTGCAGAGTGGGTTCCTGACTCAGGGTGTCACTGAACAAACAAGAGCTGAGGCAATTCTTGATCTGGTGCTCACAAATGGGGAGCATGTACAGGAAATAATGGTCAAGGAGCCACTGGAGGGGAAGTGACCATTGCACAGTGAGGTTCCATTTGGATATGGGCAGAGAAAGCATCCCGGCTAAGACCAAAATCTTGGATTTCAGGAGGGCGGACTTCAGGAAAATGGGTGAGGTTCTAAGGAGCCATCTGTTGGGCGTCGGAGCAGATATGGGGGTGGACCTAAAGTGGTCCATCATTAAGGAAGGAATACTGGTTGCCACAGATGAGTGTGTCAGGCTCAGGGGAAGAACACAAGGGCCAGAGCGCCCAGCTGGTTCAGTTCCAGGGTTGCCAAGGCAGTAAGGGAAAAGAGGTTGGCCCGTAGAAAATTCAGGAAGACCAAGAGGGAGGTGGATAGGGAAAATTATCTAAGGTTGGCTAGTGAGGCAAGTAAGGAAGTCTGGCGAGCAAAGGCACAGAAGGAGCTTCAAACAGCTGAAGGAATTAAGAAGGGGAGAAGGCTTTCTTTCACTGTATAAGTGAGAAAAGGGACAAGAAGGAAGGGATTGCTAGGCTTAAGAAAGGTGTGGAGTGGGTGGAGGATAATGGAGGAAAAGCAGAGATACTAAATAAATACTTATGTTCTGTCTTCACCAGGGAGAAGGACGGACCAGTGCCTTCAGAAGGGAAAAGAGGAGCGGGGGGGGGGGTAACACAGACATAGTGATAGAGGAGGCTAGAGTGAGGAAGGGTCTGCTGGCATTGAAAGTGGACAGATAACCAGACCTGGACAGAGTACATCCAAGGGTACTAAAGGAACTGGCTGAGGAGCTGGCAGGGCCACTAGCAAACCTATTTAATAGTTCACTAGAGTCAGGCGTGGTACCACAGGACTGGAGAACAGCACATATAGTGCCCCTTCACAAAAGCGGTCCCGAGGATGATCCAGGGAATTACAGACCAGTCAGTCTGACCTCCATTGTGGGCAAGCTCATGGAGACCATACTAAAGGAAAGGTTGGTGGAATATCTAGAGGAACATGGTCTCCAGGATGAGAGGCAGCATGGGTTCATGGGGGACATCATGTCAAACAAATCTGATTGACTTCTTTGACTGTGTCACTAAGACAGTAGACAGGGGCCAAGCAGTAGACATCCTCTATCTTGATTTCAGCAAGGCCTTTGACTCTGTGCCCCACAAAAGGTTGATCCAGAAGTTGGTGGATCTTGGAGTTGGGGAAAAGATGGTCAGTTGGGTGAAAAACTGGCTGAGGGACAGAACCCAGAGAGTGGTGGTAGGAGAATTATCTGGCACCAGAGAGGTAACCAGTGGGGTCCCACAGGGCTCTGTACTGGGGCCGGTGTTGTTCAATGTTTTCATCAATGACATTGGGGATGGCATTAAAGGCAAAATATGCCTATTCGCAGATGACACCAGGCTCTGTGGGAGAGCAGACACAGCTGAAGGGATACAGGACCTTCCAGAAGATCTAGAAAAGCTGGGGAGGTGGTCCAGGATCTGGCAGCTTGGCTTCAATGCCAAGAAATGCAAAATTATGCATATTGGAACCAAGAATCCCAGGACAGAGTATTACCTGGGTGGAGTCTGAGTATCCTGCATCAGAGGAGAAGGACCTGGGAGTGACGATCACTAGTGCCTGAAGCACTCCACGCAGTGCAAGAAAGCATCAGCAAAGGCAAACAAGATGCTGGGATGCATAGCTAGGGGGATCAGTAGAAGGAGAGAGGAGGTTATACTGCCCTTGTACAGGTCACTGGTAAGGCCGCATCTAGAATATGGAGTTCAGTTCTGGTGCCCACACTTCAAAAAGGACATTAACCTGCTGGAGAAGGTACAGAGGAGGGCTACAAAGATGATAGCCGGTCAGCAGGACAAAGCATACGAGGAGAGGTTGAGGACACTGAAGATGTACTCCCTGGAAGAGAGAGAGAGACGGAGATGGGGGAGAGAGAGCGAGCATGATTGGGGCATAAGGTTGATAAGGACCGTCTCTTTAAGCTGAGTGGCAACCATTTCACAAAGGGGCACAGTCTTAAGCTGAAGGGTGGGAGGTTTAGGAGGGAGGTCAGGAAGCACTTCTTCACAGAGAGGGTGGTGGACACTTGGAATGCGCTGCCAGAAAAGGTCATCTCGTTGAAGACAGTGGGCAGCTTTAAGAGGGTCTGGGATAGGCATAGGGGGAAGGTAAGAATCATAGGTAGGGAGGATGGGAGGAGTGGGGAAGGAGGGCAGGGACATTAGCTCAAGCCAGACCCTGCAATATGAGCAGACTTGATAGACCAAATTGCCTTCTTCTGCTGGCTTCTTTGTATGTTCTTATGTCAACCTTATCTCCAGGGTTATTAATACAAGATCAAGGCTCCTGTACAAACATAGTCACAGCATGACCACTGAAGCAGTCTGGCTAGCCGTTACCAATTCAGTTCTTTCTATAATTGATTATGGACTTGTCATTTATGCTTCTGCTACAGACACGACCCTCAAAAGAATTAACATCACCCTTTAAAAAATCTTGCCCCTTGGTCTCTGGTACACACAGGTACACCCACACCTGTGACTTGTACACCCAAACCAACTGGCTGCACCTCAAGGGCAGGATCTCATACCAGACCTGCCTGCTGGCAAAAAAGATGAGCCTTGGGCTAACCCAGCCTACCGCACAACATCTTCTTACACATGCACCCAACCCTTGCTGTACGTGAAACTCATCCAAGCTCATCTACCTAGTACCATTCTGCCATACGTTGCAAGCGTAGCGGGCTTTTATATACAGAGCTCCCAGTTTGTTGAATGGCCTCCCCTCTGACATAGTGGATGAACCCAAGATGGGACTTTTCAAATCCAAACTCCTTCAACCCCTTATTATGCTTAGCAACTGTGACTGTCCCACCTAACTTATGCCCTCACAGTCCTAGCCTAACCTCCCTATTGCCACAACCCCCCCACCCCACCACCACCTCCGTTCTTCCCTACTACCTCCTTTCTCACCCTTTCTGGGATGTACTCCTCCTGTCTACTAAGTTTCCAGCCTCTCACCTACCTTCCAGTCACCTAGCATTTAGTTAACCCTGGCCTTTGCTGCCTCAGGTTTTGCCACCCCCATCCCGCCACTCACCTTTGTTGCCTCCGGTTTTGCCACCCCCAATCCCTCCACTCTAATACAGACCTGGTCTGTTTCTGACTGCATTGATATTGCATTATATCCTGTTACCTACCTGTAATCCTTTTTGTATTTTTTTTCTCACTCTTCTCTTAAAATGTTACTGTGTGCCCGTCTGGAGTTATTGCAACCTACTTCCTTGTTAATGACAGTCATCCTACTGACTGCACCTCCTTTTATTTTACCTTTTGATTGTACTAACTATGACCATTTCGTACTCTTAAATTTTATCTCAGTATCATTGCTGTACTTTGCAAATGTCCTAACTGTTCACTCCTGACGTGGAATCTTTGTAGAAGAGTCTATGGCTCAAATGTACTGTAATTCTGAGAAAGAAAATAAATTGTTGGATGCTACCAACAGAACAGCATGTGGTGGTATTTAGTTGTCCTTTGAAAGGAGTGTAGTTTTTTTTTTTTTACTAAAAATCCTTCCTTAGAAGTCTTTCAGCACCATAGCAAAGTAGCAGTACTGAGAAAAAAAAAAAACTGCGTTTTTTCATCAGTTTATTCCCTGTGCTCTGCTGATCATGTATCTGGTACTCTTTCCCGCCAGCACTGTACTATTTAATCCCCATCAGTTACTCAGTTATTCTTTGCTTTTGTTTACATTTCTGCCACCTGGCATGTTGCACTAGAACTCCCTCAGCTGCCAACTGCACGTATTTGACTGGCAATACTACACAGGGACATCGGGACAGTTCAGCACGGGGTCCCACTGCAGTAATAAAAAGGCAGGATGCCACTTGAAGGGGAAGCGCAGCTGAAAATTAGTCGGCTACCATATTTATTGTGGCGCCACAACAATTCAGATAAATTGCAAATATCTAAAAAAACTAAAGATGACCGGAAAAAAAAATATATATATATATATATATATATATATATTTACAGATATGGAAACTGAACAATGGCTGCATGCTTTCTGCCAAAAGGCAGAATTTTGATAAATCACTTCTGGA
Organism: Neoceratodus forsteri; assembly: GCA_016271365.2. Classification (NCBI taxonomy): domain Eukaryota; kingdom Metazoa; phylum Chordata; order Ceratodontiformes; family Ceratodontidae; genus Neoceratodus; species Neoceratodus forsteri. Next base: position 44,958,279 of record CM057457.1, on the reverse strand, counting down.
TTTGGTAGGTGAGAAAGGATTCTAAATTCCATCAGGTGTACGCCAGTTTTTCATGAGTAAGTATGAAAACATGCGGATGCAGACATGCACAAAATGTAACGGTGTTCCCTACCCATTCTGCTGCCTAGCTTATCCAGAGATTTCCCTGGTAAGCAGAAATTTTGTTCAGGATTACCATGAAGGCCTGTACCATCTTCATGTCCACTGGTTCTGCTGATTATCTGTTACATAGGTTCACAGTCCTCTGGGGAGAAGTACTGTACTTAATATTACCCCTGAATTTGCTACCTCTGGGCTTCAGAGCATTTTTCCATATCCTGCTGGAGGACCCCAGATCAAACACTGCTGCCTGTTTCATCAATACTTTTTGTATCTGCAGAAGATTGAGATAGTGTTCTCTCTAAGCTCTCCTTTTCTCCAAGGTGAACATGTAGGGCCAGAAGCCTCTTCTCATCTTTGTCTTCATACCCCATATCATTGGCCATGCATTTCATGTTCTTTTATCCCTCAGTGTCCTGTTACATTTAACTACACTGAATTTGAGACTCTGACCAATCACCGAGCTTGTTTAGGTCTTCCTGAAACTTGTTCCCTTCCTCAAGGGAGCTCACCAAGCTGGGTAGCGTTTTTTGTTTTTCTTTGTTTTGTAAATGTAATCTTTATTCAACATTTTCAGAGTCTGCAGATCCATACAAATATTAAATAAGCAGTTCATACCATACAGTGTGCATTCTATTATATATAAAATCTATCTCAATATATTATAGTGGCATAATCGCGCCACTGTAGTTAGGGTTCAGCGGTCAGTTACATACTAAAGTCAAAAGTTTGGGCATTAATAACTTTGGACCCGTTAAACGGATTTGCCTGAAAATTGGTACGTGCAGTGGGGCGTTGTAGATCTCTTTGATTTGCCAAATGGCGCTTTTGTTCGGATTTGTGGTCTTTGCGTATCAAAGTGCTGAACAATGCAAAATTATCTGTTTTGGAGGCAGCTTTTGGGATTTTGGATGTGCCTCTGCCTGACCGTTGTGTGTGCATGCCGGCTCTGCGAAGACAAGCTGGATTTGAAAGAGTTTTGGTGGCGAACATGCCGCTTTCATTTGGTGAAAAATATTAAGGCATTAAAATTATGTCACTTTAAGTTCCCATTATAAATCAATGGGAAAATTTATATGTATGTTTTGCGAACAAAGAATGGGGTTCTGGCCATCTGGTCCTGCCTGGCGGTCAAAGAATTTGTAGCCTCACGGTTCAAGAATCTTTTTACCCGATGATTTTTCAAATTCTTTGATTGCGAGGTCCGCCATCTTGTTTTCAGTTTTCCGATCGGAAAAACACAAATATCTCTGCTCAGGGGTCACTTCTGAAGTAAACCTCAGATCGGGGCCCCCTGAGTAAAACCCATCCATCGAGCCATGCCTTTGGTTCCATCCAAATAGGTCTATAAATAGAGTTAATAGCTTTTAAAATCTTTGTTCGTGGCTTGCTAACGATCTTTGATCCGCGAGCCTGCGATTCTTTAATCACGTCATGCATCGCGGCAGACGAGATGTGAATTTCAACATGGTTTATGTCGGATGCCCTACAAAGTTATAAGGGTGAGTTTTGCTCAGGGGTCCTGTTCTCACCATCTGAATAAAAAACATTACTTTTCATTATCCCCGTAGTCTAGCAGCCCTCCCCATCATAATGTACATAGTGATCCCTGGTAGTCTAGCCCCCCAAAATCATAATAAAATAAAATAAATTTGCATTTTCCATGTTCTGGTAGTCTAGTGCCCCCATCCACTCCCGGCTACTGGCACAGCCCACCTCTTACCTCCATGGCCAGCTGCCGACTGTGTGTGTATTAGCAGCGGTAATTCAAACAGGCGCTCTGAAATTAAGTTGGGGCTGACGACCCCAACGCACACCCCGATGCCTGTTGCTGGGGGTGGGGTGCAAGGGGTGGGAACCCAAACATTGAATTTCCTCCCTTTTTTCGTCGTAGAAGAACCCTAACTGATGCATTAACAAAGTATTTTGCACACACACACAGATTTATAGATAAATAGATTTATAGAGATTTATAGAGAGAGAGAGAGAGAGAGAGCGAGAGAGCAATATATAGATATAGATATATAGATACACAAACACACACATATATATATATAAACGTGCCTGGATAACAGGACAGTAAGAATGATCTAGTCCTTCACCCCCTCTGGGACAGTGTGGAGGGAAGGAGTGGAGACAGAGCAGTCTAAATCTGCCCATCACCAGACCTATCCAAGGAGGCATCATGGGTGCAGTGCAGGGATCTTGGGGGGGGAGGATGTAGCTATGTAGCTTCCAAAGTGAGCAATGATTAAAAAGGGATATTGGGACAACACTATATGTAGAATGAACTGTCATGCAGGTGGTGGTCTAGGGCTCCGCTTAAAAGAAGAAAGGGTACGACTCTGGGCAAGGTTCCCCTTAAGGGACAAGGTCTGGATGTTTGATCATAACGCAGGACCCACCCTTTCCTTAGCAGCGAACACAGGTCTGCCTTATCGCTTAGGGAGTGTGTAATCCTCTTCATTCTGTAGATCTGATTAACTGTGCTTCTCTAGTTTGCTAATAATGGAACCTGGGTAGTAAGCCAGACCCTGGTAATTTGCTTTCTTTGCCACAATGAGAAGGATACCTAAAAGGTATTGGGAGTGAGGATCATGCAGGCGAAGGGGTGCTTACATAATAACATCTCTGCTGTCAGAGGAATCTGTCTGCTGTATAGCTCCTCCCGGAATGACAGGAAGAAGGGGCACAAAATTGGGCATTCTTTACATTTTATGGTGGGCATTGATGTTCCCACTCTGCCTCCAGCAAGTGGCATCTCTAGTAATGTGATGTGCTGTAATCGCCGGTGTGTGGAAAAATCATATTTGATATTTCCAAGCATCTTCCTGCCATTACTACGAGCTGATGATTTTGGAAGCCATTTGACAGGCTCTGTGCCATTGTTCAGTGGTGAGTTGCTGGCCTAGTTCCTTATGCCACCTGTGTAACACACATTCTGTGGAGTCGCCTGTAGTTTCAGGGAGGGTTGTTAATTATGTATCTATTAACATCACACTGCCAGAAGCTAAATTCCTGTTGAACATTAGTAAAGGATTTAATAGTAGCCTCTTACACAAATTGAGCAATGTATGGGAGAGAAAGATGTTCCCACCTGTGAAAGGCCAGCTCCATCTGAGCCGGCTGGAAGTGCTCCAGTAGGGCTATCGGGCAGAGAGACTAAGAAAGGGAACTAAATGCAGTGCTTTACGAATGGCAGGCCATGCTGATAGTTGGTATTGAAGCAATGGAGTTAGGCCCATGGGGCGATCAGGCTGTATATCTAGGTGACGCATGATTTTAACAAAGTCTGTGAATGGAAATAATATTGCTTCAGTCCCCTGCCACAGAGTTGTTTTTATTTAAGTTCATAATTTACAGGATAAGTTCTATGAGAAACTAGTCTTGTTTACAGAATGTCTCAAGTCTTAAAATACAAACCTCGCGAAACAGACGTGTAAAAGTCAAGTACTCAAACAAATTTGAATATACTATGTAGACCGTAAATACAGTAATGGCAAATACAACAATTGATCTTAAGCAATCAGTTAAAACAGGTGCAGATGAGTTGTTCTTATAGAAGCAGCTTCTTCAAATTTTGTTTAAAAATATTCGGGAAATGAGAGTTCCGTAACATAGGAGGAAGTTTGTTCCAGGAGAGCGGGACACCACATGAGAAACTACAGTCTCTCTCCCAAAATGAATTTTAAACCTGGGCAAACACAAACCACAGTTGTGGACATCCCTAAGATTTTGACTATAAGTAGAAACTGAAAGTGTATGTCTAATGATCTACCAGTGAAGTGTGCGTCGGGATGAAGGGGATAGCCAGTTAAAATGGGTAAGTAGAGTACAACAGTGTTCCTTCCATTGATTTTCAGAATAAAGTGCAGAAGCTGGTAATAAACTGTGTCCACTGGAAATGTTGGCATTGTGATAAATTGTCACCGTAACCTAGGACAGGTAGGTTTACCTGAGTCACAGTTGATTTTTGATCCAAGGATGACGAGTAGTGCCTGGCCTATCTTGCATGGACCAGACATTGCTGGATAAAACTCATTCACGCCACAAGAGCTCTTTGAGACTTCCACCACTTGTGCCCTGTATACTCTTAGCACTACATTCTGGGCCTTTCTAAGCAAAATCGAGCCATATAACCAGCTTGCCACAAACATTGAACCATAAGTGTTACACACAAAGTACAAGTGGCAAAGTTGTTCAGCACAACATTACAATTGATTGCATAGTATCATTGGAAAGGTAATCAATTTAGTTTTAATTTTATTCTAGCTGAAATACCAAACAACTGATTTTTTTTTTCTGATGTTTTCAAGGTGCTTAGGTGAGGCGTGAGAGACGAATGTCAGCAATGCACACCATACCTTAAACAAATGTGAATAACTCCTATAGTATACATGATAGACTCAAAGTAACAGTAGCAGAATTGTTCAGTACAAAATTACCTTTCTAATGGTGCTGTGCAATCAATTGTAAGCAATTCGGTTTGTTTACTATTGAGGTAAAAACTGCTGACTTCCTCAGACATTTCTAGGCCTGAGTGAAAGTCAGCTGAGTACGTCTACAGGAGTTATTGTCCTGAGTGGCTATGTTTTCAGACGCCACCTACAGGCGTATCTAGGCCTGAATGAGTTAATCAGTATGAGATTTAAATGTTAAAGTGGAGTCAAAGGCAAGGCCAAGGTACTTGAATTCATGTACAAGCTGTAAAGAAGTATTATTTAGGGTATTGGAAAGGAAGAACGTGCTTGGTTCACAGTAGACGGGCCCAAACAACATTGTTTGGAGTCTATTGTTTAAGAGTAAAAGGTTAGTAGAAAACCAACAAACAACTTGCTGTCAAAGTCCACCTGAAGAGTGGTGGTTAGAAAAGAAAGTTTTTTTTGTGATTAAAAAAAAAAAAAAGTTAGCATAAAGTCAAACTGACCACCTGTTAACTACTGTAGGCAAAGGATAGGACCCAGAATAGACCCCTGTGGCTATAGGGAGAGGAGAAGACAGACACCCACTCCAAAGAACAGAGATCTGCCGTGTAAATGGGAAGAAAAACAGCTGACTACATTGTAGAGGAGAACCCCTGAGAGTGCAAATGTGCCAAAAGTACAGTAATTGGTGATTTAATAACATCAAAAGCTTTGGACAAGTTGATGAAAACTGTGCTAACACAGTGGCCCTTGTCCAAACCTTTAGAGATAGAATCATGGAAATCTGTTGGAGCAGCTTGAGTAGCATGGTGAGAGCTGAAGCCAGACTGGGAAAAGGAGAACCTGATTAAGTGTTTGGGTCATTAAAAATCTTGTCCATGGACAATCCTTTCCATAATTTTGGAAATGATAGGAAGCAAAGAAATTGGATGATGGTTTTTGGCCAGAGATGTATGCCCACCTTTATGCAGGGGGATAACCATATAGAGCATCTGCAAGTGGAAGGAAAAGTTTGGGAAGGAGGTTAGAGTAACGAGCTGTGACCGAGCTTGGTACATACAGCAGACCAGACCTTGGTTTGATTCTCACAGCCTCCACTTGCATACTGTGTGACTCTGAGCAAGTCACTTAACTGCCCAGTGCTCCCAGGTCGCTCCTGAAAATTGGCATTTGTGCCTAGTGGGCCTTACCCGGTTACCAAAGACTTAAAAAAAAAAAAAAAAAAACGATTATAAGCAGAAAATTATACAAGTTGTCTTGCCTTTGGGTGAGTTCCCTCTTAGAGCAGTCAAAAGATTAAAAACTTTCTGAAGATTAATATGCCTAAAATAAAATTTGGGTCTAGAAAGCGGGGATAGTAACTCATAGTCAGAGGGCAAGTTTACAATAGATAGCCCAGCTTTTTCCAGTAATAGGCCAGGAGCTTCTGAAAAGAAAGTGTTACAGAAGTCCACAGATATCTTAATTGGCGTGAACTGTAGACTTGTTATTATAAGTTGGAAACACTTGATGCAGACGGAACCTTCCAAATGGAATCAACCATTTGGTAATTACCTAAATGCTGATACGCAGTGAAGGATAGAGCATAGGTGGGAGTCCCAATAGTAGAGCTCAAGGTTTGGGATGGCAAGGCCTCCTTTCCCCATTCGAAGGAACAACTTAGAGAATTTAACCTGAGGGCGGAGTCCTGGCCAAAGGAATTTGGTTGTTATTTGGTTCCATTGCTGGAAAGTGCTAAGGGTTTTAGAGTAAGAGGGAGATTTTGAAAAAGATAGCTCTTGGCAAAATTACCATATGGATCACCTGCACCCTCCTAGAAAGATTAATGGGCAACAAAGTCAACCTGGTAAGATTTTGTGGCATGTTTTGAGAAAAGGGGTCGTAATTGTTGCATATAGTGGTAGACAGAATGCACATCGGGTATATAACCCTAGATACTTTATCTAGATCCCAACAAAATGGATAATGGATTTTAAACTATTGTGTGGGTTGCTAATGAAAAGTGAGGGATTACATGTTGGTGGTATTTAGTTTATAGTCGGAAACGTTGCCATTTTGTTGCAGAATATGGTACACAGCAAAGAAGGAGTCCATTGGGGTTATCTAGATACAGGAGTACGTCGTTTGCATAAATAGAGAGCCTGTGTTCTTTGCCCCCCATGATATTCCTGATACAAAATGGTGATTCCCGAATTGCCTGGGCTAAAGGTTCAGTGTAAATATAATATAAAGCTCCCAGGTTGCCCATGAAAGTGGGCAGCTGTGCCTAGTGGGCCTTACCCGGTTAACAAAGAATAATAAAAAAGACAAGTAAGAGTGGCAACATTGGACAATCTTGTCGGGTGCCCCGAAAGAGGGGGAAGTTCTTGGAATGGTGACCTGAAACCTTAACACATGCCTGGGGTACACTGTATAGGTTTCGTATGATTTCTATCAATGACTCCAGAAAGCCCATTTTCCTTGTGCAGTTTCGTCTCTGAAATATGCTCCCCTCGTGTACCCTGTTTATTCCTCTAAGGTATTTGAAAGTCTCTCATTCCCTCTCTCTTCAAGTGAATAGATGTTTAATTCCTTGAGTCTTTCCTCATAAGGCTTGTGGTGCAGTCCATGTATCATTTTTGTTGCTCTTCTCTGGACTGCTTCCATTCTGTATCTGTCCTTCCTGAGGTGCAGTCTTCAGAACTGTACACAGAATTCCTGATGAGGCCTCACCAGTGATCTATACAGTGGCATCATCACTTCACTCCTATTGGTTATGCTCTTTCCTGTACATCCCAGCATTCTGTTTGCCGTCCCCACTGCTTTTTTACATTGTTTGCCTGACTTCAGGTCATCGGATATGATAACCCGCTGGTCTCTCTCCTGACTTGTGGTGGCTAGAACCTGCCCCCATCCTATATTCCTCTCTTGGGTTTCTGTGCCCGAGGTGCATTATCTTGCACTTCTTAGCATTGAAACCCAACTGGCAAAACCTTGACCATTCTTCAAGTACTCTTAGGTTGTTTTTCTCATTTTATCTAGCCCCTCCTGGTTGTTGACTCTGTTACAGATATTGGTGTCATCTGCGAACAGACATACTTTCCTCTCCAGTCCCTCTGTAACGTCTCTTTTGAAAACATTGAATAGAACAGGACCTAGCACCGATCCCTGCTGGTCACCTCCCCCTCTTCTGATTTTATGCCATTTACTACCACCCTCTGGGTCCTACCTTTTAGACAGTTACCAACCCATTTTACCACTTTAGAGACCACACCCAGATTCCCCAATTTGTTAAGCAACATTCTATGAGGAACGATGTTGAAGGCCTTGCTGAAATCCAGGTAGGCCACATCCACCTCCCCTCCCTGATCCACCACCCTGGTCACCCAGTCAAAGAAGTCTATAAGATTAGGCCGACAGGACCTACCCTTAGCGAATCCATGCTGCCTTGGGTCTTTTGCACCGTTTTACTCCAGGAACTTCATTACTCCAGGAACTTCACTACCTCTCTTTAAGCAGGGACTTCATCAGCTTCCCCACCACTGAGGTCAGGCTTACAGGTCTGTAATTGTCTGCCTCCTCCCTACGATCAGTCTTGTGCAGAGGGACCACCTCTGCCTTCCTCCCGTCCTCGGGTACCTCCCCATGTCTAGTGATTGGTTGAAGAGGGTTGTCAGCAGACCTGCTAAGGACTTCCTGAGTTTCTTATTCACTCTAGGGTGAATCCCATCTGGCCTCCTTGCCTTGTCTGACTTTACTTTTCCTAGTTCCTCCAAAACTCTATCCACTGTGAATGGGCTGGTGTACACCTCTCCCCCTGTACATCTTTCTTCGTGAGTTTTGGCCCCTCCCCTGCCTCTTCCTTGGTAAATACTGAGCAAAAATATTTGTTCAGTATTTCAGCTTTTTCAAGGTCGTCCTCCACCCACCTACCCTCTCCCCTTCTTTAACCTAAATACCATTTCTGGTCATCTTCCTGTCGCTAATATAACAGAAGAAGGTCTTGTCCCCCTTCTTAATAGCCTGTGCTATTCTTCCTCCATTCTTGCCTTAGCCCCTCTGACAGCTTTTCTAGCTTCTCTCTGATGCTGCTGCAGATATTTCAGTCTGTCTTCTTCTTTCTGTGTCTTTGTATTTCCTGAATGCCTTACTTTTTTCTCACACTTTCTCGGCTACTGACATGGAGAACCACAGTGGATACTTCTTTCTTTTGCTTTTGTTAAGCAATCTGACACATTGACTTGTCACTCCTGCTATGGATCTCTTCAGCCTAAGCCACTGTTCTGCCCCCTCCCCCTGTATCTTTTGCTGCCAGGGCAGTTTTGAACTGTTCCCCCATCTCCGTGAAGTTGTCCTTCCGGAAATCTAGGATCTTAATCTTTGAATGGCTTTCTTCCGCCAATGTGAGTCTAAGCCACACAGTTCTGTGGTCACTGGTACCAAGGGGACTGCTGACATCAACATCCATGATTCTGTCCCTGTTAACCAGCTGCCTTAGGTTTGCCCCATACATGGCAGACATGAGGTCCCTGCTCCTTGATGTACTTGCAGTCTGGGTATTCCAGTCTGCACCTGGCATGTTGAAGTCCCCCATTAGTAGTACTTCCCCTTTGGCTGCCATATTATGAATGTCTTCCACTAATACTAGATATATATCCTCCCTCTGCATGGGAGACTTAAACTACTCCAGCACGGATGGTTATTTTTTTTCCCTGACTCCAGAGTGACCCACAATGCCTCTGCTTCTTCCTGGATCCCTGAGCCTTAAGCCTCTGTAGCTTTAATCCCTTCCTTTACATACATAGCAACCCCATCTCCCCTCCCTATCCTTTGTAAAAAGTGTATACCCTGGTATGGCTGCATCCCAGTCTTCTGATCTTCCCTTGTCAATCTTTACCATTCATTACTGCTTGGGTTGTGCCGGAGGCGCGCACCCGCTATGGGAGAATTTATTTATTTTTTTTAGGTCGGCACCAACAGCACCGCCCCCGACAGCAACGCACTGCGTCATGCACGAGGGGCAGCCGTTGGGTGCCACAGACTCCTCCACCGTCTCAGTTCTATTTCTCCCGCCGTCGAGGCTACACCTGCTACGCGTGAAGTTTTTCATCTGTGCCAGAGGCCTACTTTTCGCAACTCTCCTCTCTCTGAGTAGTTCTTCCGGATGCCGTTGATTTTGGTAAGAGTGTTCCTTTCTTTTTCACGGCGCTGGGAGCATTTCTGTGTTCTTATATTGTTTTCACATCATTTCCCGTTCGGGAGCAAAGCATAAGTCTAAAGCGGGCTGCGCCCCTATGCGTCGGTGCTCCTGTGGCCAGCATTTTTCCGTTATAGACCGGCATGATGTTTGCCTTCGCTGCCTGGGACCCAACTATGGATTTGTGTGACGCCTGTTTCTCGATGGACTGTCGCGTCCTAGAAGTCCGCACGTTCAAGATCGGCAATGCTCCGCCAACTCTCAGGGGGAATGGCATCGCTCCAGGGCTTCCCAGGTAAGATCTCTAGACCCTTCCTCTGGGTCCCCTCCCAGGCCTATATGGTCTGGAGAGGAGGAGGCCTTCTCATCTTCTACTCTTGCTGAGGAGGAGGAGGAGGCCTCTTTCACAGTGTCTGAGAGCGCCGTGGTCCCTCCCGGGGCCACGGTGGAGACATCGCCGGCAGTCACCTCTTCTGAGGTGCAGGCTCCCCCAGTGTCAAGGCCCAGGTCTGTTGGGCCCGGCATCGGTGGACCCTCGACGCCACCTTCTGGCACCACTCTGGATCCCGGCGCCGTTTGCAGCGCCGGGTGATCGGGCGGTGGCGTTAGGCACCATGTTGGCTCTCGGCACGCCTGGGACCTGGTCAACTTTTCTAGCAGTGCCGAAGTCAGGTCCTGCGCCAAGGGCGGTGCTGGGGGTCTGACCGGGTGCCGGCTGAGTCAGGCCTGACTTGGGTGTCTCTGGTGCATTGAAGCTGCCTGGCGCTGTAACTGGCACAGACATCGTTCGCAGCGCCATTTTTCTTGAGACCCCTGGGGTGGCCAGTATCGAGGTCCAGCTGGTCTCTCCCTCCTCGGAGGAGGATAATTCGGACCTGGACCCATCCTGGCACCCTAACTCTTCGGAGTCGAGGTCTCCAGTGAGACGAGGTGCTAGGCAGCCCAGCACGCCTATTCCTCTGTCTCCTCTGCTGTCCTCTCCTGAGGCCTCCCAGACTGGGGATGGTCTGGGGTCTCTGGAGGGGAATGGCATGGAGGCAGGGGAAGGGGCTCATCCTTCTGAGGGGGTTGCGGTAGCTGCCGATCCCGGTGCTGCTGCACCTGCTCGGGGTGGGTTGTTGCTGAGGTCAAGGAGGAGGGTGTTCTCAGAGTCCACGGGGTTGAGAGACCGGGATGAGGCGCCTTGGTCTTCACCACCTCCCCCCCCCTCGGGGTGTGGGTAGGAGCCATAGTGCTGGGCTCCGTCTTTCCCTCTCAGGCTCCAGGGACCCCTCTGGTGGCATTGCTGTGGGCTGCCCTTCTGGACCCATGCAGCCCCAGGTTTGTCACAGGGTAGGATCCCCTACTAGGCTCTTCCAGGCTTCACATCCCCAGGGTTCCGTTCTGTGACCTGGTTTGTTGTCCGGGACCCCGCCAGCTTGGGCTCCGTTTTCCGGATTTCAGAGCCTCAGCAGAGGACAGTTGCCTCGTTGTAGGTGTCCCTCTCCCGTTCCTCTACAGCCACCCTCGTTTCTCCCTGGCCATGTCGGTCCTAGGGGCCCGTTATCCTGGGAGACGTTCAGAGCAGGGTATGAAATTCATGGGAAAAAAGTACATGCCCACTTGGGCATGTAAGAAGAAAATGTACATGCCCAACAAACTATTTACATGCCGCCCCTTAGTTTACATAATTTTAGATGCCATCTTCACTGGACCAAGCACTTTCATTTTCATCACCACTAGTTGCTGGCAGAAGCAGCATGCAGTGACAGTGTTCTGAAGTCATAAGCTTTGGTAGTGGGCCTTCTTTTGCCATTTTTCCACCACAGTGATATGGCACGTTCAGGGTTATAGTCACTAAGCTGGGGTCCATTCAGAGATATAGACATTAGGTCGTGTAGGGTGTCTGGGCGTAATCCAACCCTCCAGTCATTTTTATTCTTCCCATCAGAGAGAAGCCTCGTTCTGCAGCAGCAGTGTGAACAGGAATCAGGAAAATGATTCTGACAGTGGCCAGCACATTTCGAAACTGTTGATCCTGCACATCCGCAAGAATCATTTTCTGCTACAATTTCAGAGACTTACAACTTTCAACAGACAGCAAGTGGAGTACGTGCTTTTTTTAAGTCTAGCCACTCCAGCAGCAACAAAGTAACATCAACTCCACGAGACTCTAGGACCACTTTATAGTGATCAACAATTGTTTGAATTGCTTGATCTTCATATGTTTCAAGTGCCTCTGTGGATGTTGGCCAGGACTGAAAAATTTAAAGCTCTTGCAGCTAGTAGCACTTTATTGGTCGAGAAGGACTGAAAGCAAGATTCAATGTGCTGTGATGTTTTCTGAAGAATTTTTTGATCTCTGAAATTGTGGCTTCTACAATGTCTGAAGGAGAACCTGATCTGTGCCTGCTAGTTTCATTAGTTAAATCAACACTGTTGTACTGAGTTATGTTCTCATTTACAGATGTAAGTGTTATGCAGTGAAGAGTTTCTTGATTCGAGAGACCATTTAGTTTCTGAATTGTGCTTTCTACTCTGCTGTGAACTTTTTCAACAGTGGCATCCTCTTGCTGAAAACACAGACTAAGAGCAGATAAGTAACCAAAAAAAAAACACTTTCAGAAAGTTCATGTATACAACACATTTTAAAGTCTTGAGCACTTGAAGTATTCCTAGTGCTTTTTGGCCATGATCCTGCTTGTTTGTCAGGGACACATGTTCGAGGTGAGGCACTAATGCAGCCCAGTTCCTTTCAAGAGCAGAAATGGCCCATTCTCTGTGTGCAAGCCACCTAGTGCCACCAGTGTTAACTGGTTTGACCACATTAATATTTAAAAGGGATCCCGTTTCCTATAGGCCTTTCCAACTTTTTGGTGACCTGTGGTAAAATGAGTAAATGTTCATACGAACATACGAACATACGAAATTTGCCAGCAGATAAAGGCCTAGAGGTCTATCAAGTCTGCTCAAATGTGCAGCTAGCACCCTTATCCTGCAGCTGCCCCTCCTTCCACCCTTCCCCTTCATTAACCCTCCCTTGTCCTGTCCCATCCTCGCTTGAAGCAGTCCACTGTTCTACTGCATACCACTTCTGCAGGTAACGATTCCACCCAGCCACCACCCTCTCTGTAAAAGTGTCTCCTCATCTCCCTCCTGAACCTTCCTCGCTCCAGTCTCATATCATGGCCCCTGGTGGCCTCCCTCCCTTACTTTGAACAGCCCTCTGTACCGGTCTTGTTTATTCCTTTCATGTATTTAAAGGTTTCAATCATGTCCCCCTGTCTCTCCTCTCCTCCAGTGAGTACATGTTCAACTCCTTCAACCTCCTCTCATATGATAAGTCCCCAGACCCTTGATCATCTTTGTCGCCCTCGCTGCACTCCTCCAGTAACTTAATGTCCTCTTTTCAGATACGGACGCCAGAACTGCACGCAGTACTCAGGTGTGGTCTAACTAATGACCTATACAGTGGCAGAATCACCTCCTCCTCCTTGAGGATATATACTCTCAATACAACCCAGCATTTTGTTGGCCTTGCAGCTGCCTTCCCACACTGTGCCGAGTTGTTCATTGACCCTGTGATGAGCACACCAGATCCTTCTCCTCCTCTGTCTGGGCTAGCTGCACTCCCCTAGCTGGTAAGTCCTCCTTGGGTTCTTCATCCCAAAATGCATCACCTTGCACTTTTGGCATTAAAGCCCAGTTGCCAGGTGTCTGACCAGGTTTCAAGCTTTGCCAGATCATCCTGCAACCCCTGCCATCCCCTAGGTCATCCACCACCGCGCCAACCTTGGTATCATCAGCAAACAGACTGATCTTGCTCTTGATGTCCCATGATATGTCTGCAATGAATATCCCAAACAACACTGGTCCCAACTTTTTGAGCCCTGTGGGACACCACTCGTCACTGCCCTTGGGTGTGAGCTCCCCACCCACCACCACCCTCTGTTGCCTTCCCTGCAGCCAGTTTCTACCCATCTCACCAGCATTGCACCTGCCCTGTGCCTACTAACTCCTTCCCAGCCTTCCATGTGGCACTGAGTCGAATGCCTTACTGAAGTCCAGATACAGGACATCCACTGCATGTCCCCCGTCCCAGTTGCCTAGTTACCCAGTCATAGAACCCCACCAGGTTGGTTTGGCAGGATCGGCCACGTGATGAAGCCATGCTGTCTGCTGTCCTGTAGTCCTTTGGCCTCTAAGAGGGCCACCAGCCTCTCCTTCAGGATAGTCTCCATTAGCTTACCCACGATGGATGTGAGGCTCACTGGTCTGTAGTTTCCGGTTCATCCTTGGGGCCACTCTTGTGGAGGGGCACCACATGAGCCATCCTCCAGTCCTGAGGCACACAATTTTAATGTAGTGAGGCATTAAATAGGTTCACAAAGGTCCTGTGCAAGGACCTCTGCCAGCTCCTTCAGTACCCTGGGGTGGATGCCATCTGGGCCTGGTGCCTGTCCACCCTCAGTGCCTTCAAACCCTCTCGAACTCTGTCCTCCATGATTTCCCCATCTGTCACCACTTCCCCCCCTGCGTCTGCCATTTCACCCATCTTGGGTGTCACCCCCCTCTTCTCTTTAGTAAATACTGAGCAGAAGTACTCATTTAGTGCTTCCGCCTTAAGGAGAAGTTGTTCTAATGACTTGTAAAAGGGACAGTCTCTGAAAGAATCCTTTACAGCAAACTCTAAACGATGTGTACAGCAGTGTATGTCAATGATGTGTGGGCACTGGAAATCTTGCCTTATTCGAGTAAGGATACCTGAAGTGCTCCCCAACATTACAGCAGCACCATCAGGTGCCGCACTTATCAGCTTATGTTTCCAACCACCATCCTTTAAACCACCTTCACCCTCTAAAGCATTAATCACAGTATTTAAAATGCTTTCTGAATTAGGGACACTGACTGGTTTCAGAGCAAGAAATCTTGTTACAGTTAGGCCATTTTCAAAAACACATACATAAATGCCCGCCTCCTCAGTCACACTTTTATCTGTGGAGGAATCAACAAGAAAAGAAAAGAAGTCATTGTTTTGTAGTAGACTAGCAGTAGTCCTTTGAATATCTTGGGCAATATAGTGAATGAAGACACGGCATTGCTTGTCACTACTGTAACTGTGACCCATAGCATCATCCCCATGATTTCTTCTTTTATCAACCCAGGAAAATCCCTGAAAGGCCTTTCGGTCCTTGCAACGTAATATGCAGTACAGAACAATTTACAAATTTGATCCATTTCTTTTTGTTCTATTAATTGTATGGTTTTCTCTATTGGTCTTTCTTCAACTTTTGTTTTATTTGCAATGTATGCTCTCTCAGCATTTTTGTGTGCTACGGACACTTCATGTGCTGAGATAATGTACTCTAAAAGTACTGCATCTGGCGGCCGGTGGCGCGGGGTTGAGTGCTGGGCGCCACCTCGCTATGCCGGCCCGGAGTTCGAGGAATGAGCCTGGGCGGCAGGGAGTCGGCAGGGGTGGAGAAGCATTGAGCGTCCGTTAGACTGCTCTCCTTCTCCTGGGGTGAGAGTAGGACTGCCTCGCTGGCCTGCCGGCTCCTAGCGGTGGCTGGGGGTTATGGCAAGTCAGGGCAGAACTTGAGGGCGTACTGGGCAGGCGGCTGGGGAGGCGCATGCGGTAGGCGTGCGCTCCGGTCCCTTAGCGTCGTTACCACAGGCGTGGGGAGGAAACGAGAAAAACTCTCATGGTTTCCTGATGGCTGAACGAGCAGCCTCCCGCCGCTTCTGCCTGGATGCTCCCCATACACTGGGATAACCCCTTCGGATCCCGTGGCGGTGGTTACGTGCCACCATGGCAAACAGATCGCTGTACTGGTTGGAAGGTAAGGGGTTGAGCTTGGGATGGGGGGCGGGATGGGGGGATGTTGGTCAGGCCGGACTGGGGGGAACTATCGGTAACACTCCCCCCCCCAGCCGCAGTGGAGACAAGAAAATATACAACAAAAAAAAAAGTACTGCATCCAGTTCTGAAATTATTTTTGCTTTGGCTTTTATCATAATTCTGACACCATGTACACAACATGGCACATTTATCTGTGTCATATGTAAGCCACTGCCTGCCCTTTTTCCACGATTCCTGACATTTTCTAACTTTCGGGGCCTTAACTTGGCTTTCAGTACAAGCAGTAGCACTTGAGGAAACTTCAGTGGTCACAACAGTTTCACTGTCTGGGCAAGGAGGTGGTGTGGTTATAGCTGTAGTAGTAGTGCTAGAACTAGTAGTAGTAGTAGTAGTAGTAGTGCTAGTAGTAGTGCTAGTACTAGTGCTTGGTGTTGGGGAATCCGAGTCGGCCCCCACAATCTCTTCAAGATGCTTTCTCTTAAATCCAAATTTAAAAAAACTCATTGTGTCTGCCTGAACTTGTGAATACTGACTTTGAGAATTTTTGTGTTACTCAGTATTAATAAATGCAACAAGGAAAAGTGTCTTGTCTTTTTTTTTTTTATTATAATAAACTTAACAAGAAAACCTGACTGTCTCGTCTGATTATTTTTATAACAGGTGACAAAGTAGACAGTATTCAGATTTTAGATAGTCCACAGACAGCGTAGCTTGTAAAAAGCTTAATAGTCAGATTATTTTTTATAGAGTATTCCGATTTTAGATAGTCCACACACATACAAAAGATTGTACATTTTTTTATAACTGTATTCAGAGTTTAGATAAGTCCACACAACATAGCTTGTAAAAAGCTTAACACTCAGATTATTTTTTAACAGTACCTCAGATTTTAGATGGCGAACAGCATAGCTTGTAAAAAGCTTAATAGATTTTTTTTGTAAAGTATTCCAATTTTAGAGTAGCTTGTAAAACCAAAAAAATATATATATATGTATTTTTTTTTTTGCAGATCCTTCTTAGATTTTAGTGAAGCAACACTCCACAGAGTAGATTGGTAGGTCAAAAAGTTACAAGTTGTAGTAGCTCATTGAACTGGCTTTTTAACTAGCTTTGAGCTACCTGGGCTAGCAGTAGCTGTTTAATTACTTTTCTGTGATTTAGTTCACACAGCAAGTATAGCAAGCTGTAGCAAGCACCCTTCACAGGAATAAATAAAAAAAAAATGTTTAAAATTGACTTCGGGTACCTCAGCTACAAGTAGTTTAACTGTTATAAGATCAGAGAGAGCTGTGGCTTGATAGCTTTAGCTTACTTAGCATGAATTAGTTAAAACAGCTCTTACTTAGATTTCTCTAGAGTTCCCAGACAGTAACTTGACTGAGTCTGTGAATATAATGATGAGACTACTAAACTTTTTTTTAGTCTTATCTTACTGCTTCAGGGTCAGCCTTCAAACTAAGAGAAAGGCAGTAAAGGCACCTTCACAGACGGTAGCACTTTCTCAACTTTTTAATGACTTTAACTTCCCAAAATAGAATGCTGCTTTCCTCAGCTCAAGTTATAAATAGCTTTTCAAACAACATGAAGTCTTGCTATATTATGACAATTGCAGTATGACCGCAGGTTAGAACTGCTCCGGAGGTGAAATAGTTAACTTTCCATGCAGGCATGGAACTTAGAGCGCGAGCTCGGTTGAAAACTCTGTCTGTTGTGCTTCAAAGGTAAACTGTCAGATTCTTTACTCCGCCTCACTGAACAGTCGCTCCGGAGATTTCTCCTTCTGCTCGGTTCATTTTGTCGGTTTAAAAGTATTATTTTTCGTTTCTACCCGAAATTAAACCGCAACCGATCGGTTCAAGCTCTCTCTCTGTGGTAATGTAAGTAATAGGTTTTACATTAGTTTTTCTGTGTGGAACTTGTAATTTGTTATCGGTTCGGTTTGAACCGATCAGGTTGTATTTAAATCTACTAGCCCTTTTTTAGAGTGCGGTTCCCGGTTCTTATCGGTTCTAAAAAAACAGGATTTCATTACATTTTTTTCCACGACCCATGACATGGTTGGGAACCGATAAGGGTGTCTTGCTTGGTGGATTGCCATAAACGGGCAAGTTGGTTAGGCTGGCATTATGTCTGAGAAACCCAAAAGAAAACCGACCCACTGGTTTCAACTCGTAGTGTTTGTGGGGAAGCTTTTGCTAAGGCTGACCCACACACCACATGTGTCTATTGTCTGGGGTTTGACCACCTCAGTTCAGACTGCAGATTTGTCACAATTTCCTGCTGCCACCATAGATAAGAGAGTTGGTAGGCTCAGGAAAGGGAGGCAAAGTCCGCTGACCGGATGGCCAGCCGGTTCGGTACCAACCAACCGAGGGATGCTCCTGACCAGGTTCCAGGCAACACGAGTTTGCCCGAGGAGCCGGTTCCATCAAAAGGGCTAGAAAGTCAGCTAGTTTAGAGCCAAAAGTTCTCCCAACTGCTGAGGAAATAGCTAAAGCAATTAAAATTGTCCAGTCTCTCTCTCGGTTCTGACCGAACGACACCTTCTGGTAACGTTGGTTCATTGTCTGTTCCACCGTTCAAGATTATGATTTTAAGGATTTTTATGAACTGCGGAGGGGAAGAGGAATAAGGAGGAGAGTGAATATGGTTTTGAAGATCTGGATGTGCCCATTGATCCGGACATCTCTCCAGATAGACCCCTAGGGGTTTCTCCTCCAAGCCTTTCTGAGTCCCCTTCTCATTTCATGTTTTATAAAAAAGTTGCTGAAACTCTCCAGCTCCCTGTTGAGGAAGCTGTTGATGACCAGGAGGAGCCAGACTGTGTAGAAATGATGGATATTCCAGAGTCTAGGAGACTGTCTATTCCTTTGCATAAATCTTTTCGGAAACAGACAGTAAAAGTTTTAAAAACTCCTCACACTATACCTCTTGTGGATAAAAGGATGGACAAGAGGTATACCTTATCAGGCTCCGACACTGATTTCCTCACACAGCAATGCAGCCATGTTGGGGTAGTGCAGGCTGCAGTCTGTGATAAGGCAAACATTCCCTTGGCTTCACACCCCCCCGGACAAGGACTCCAGGAGGATTGATGCCATGGCAAAAAAACAGTACATGGCAGCATCCTTGGGACTCAGACAGGCCAATTATATGGCCTATACTGCTAGGTATCAGAAATCCAGATGGGACACTGTTATGGCTGTAGCAAAACAGGTCCCTGGCCAGCTTGCCAAGGAGCTGGAGCAGGTGGCTGCTGATGGTATTGAGGCATCCAAGGTGCAATTCCATGCTGCAGTGGACTCCAATGATGTGTCATCTAGAGTCATGGCTACATCTGTGGCACTTCGAAGAATGGCTTGGCTCAGATGTACTAGCCTGTCACAGGATACCCAGACTAAGGCCATGGATTTTCCTGTTGTGGGTAATGCTCTGTTCGGGGAGCAAACAGAGAATTACATGAAGAAAATGGATGAGTATAGGACCACCTATAGGAGTGCACAGGCCAAGGAAAGGCAGACCACTCCTCAAAGGCAGCTTCCCAGGGGCAGGGGCAGGCCTTTTCATAGGCCTTTTTACCAAGCCCAGGCCTTCTCTTCTGCTTATGCCCAGAGGGGGAGAGGCAGACAGGGTACAAGCAGACCTGCTTCCACCCCTCAGCCCAAAGCCCCTGCCAAACAGGCACCCTGATGGGGTTGCCAGGGCTGATTCTTAGCTACCTGTAGGGGGCAGGCTGGCTTACTTTGTCCAGGACTGGGAGTCTCTGACATCAGACAAATGGGTCCTGGAAGTAGTAAGCCAGGGACTGGTTCTCAGCTTCAAAAAGTTTCCAAAGATGAGAACCAGATCCTTTCCACCTGCAAATCCATCAGAGGCACTTGCCCTAGAGGCAGAGGTCTCCTCCCGCCTAGCTCTCAGAGCTGTGGAAAGGGTTCCACCCCTACACCAGGGCAAAGGGTTGTACTCCAGGTACTTCCTTACCCCAAAAAAGACAGGAGAATGGCGGCCCATCCTGGATCTCAGATACTTAAACAAGCACCTTTTAAAACCAAAATTCAAAATGGTGACTCTGGGAATTATTCTACCCTCTCTAAGGCCAGGGGACTGGATAGTGTCCCTGGACCTCAAGGATGCCTACTTCCATATTCTCGTCAGAAGCTCCCATCAAAAGTACCTCAGGTTCAAGCTGCCCTCAGGCCATTATCAGTTCAGAGCAATGCCCTTTGGCCTCACTTCTGCTCCAAGGGTATTCACAAAATGCCTGGCAGTAGTAGTTCCTTTTCTAAGAAGGCAGAAAATTGCCATCTTCCCTTACCTGGACGACTGGCTCATAGTAGGCCAGTCCCCAGAGCAAGTCAAGTTACACTTACAGATAACTCAGCAACTGCTCACTTCTTTGGGTTTCCTTCTAAATCTTCCAAAGTCAGTTCTAGAGCCTGTCCAGCTCCTCACCTTCATAGGTGCAGAGCTAGACACAGTAAAGGCCAGAGCCTTTCTTCCCCTGGACAGGGCAAGGACCCTGGTCTCTCTCGCCTCCTCATTTATCCTGCAGGTGTCTCGACCAGCAAGGCATTTTCTACAGCTCCTGGGGCACATGGCTGCTTCTACAGCAGTAGTGCAGGGAGCAAAACTTCACATGAGGGACATTCAGTTCCATTTGAGAGCCTTTTGGTCTCAAAGGAAGGACCTTCTGACCAAATTGATCCCAGTAACTCGAACCCTGATCCAGACCCTACAGTGGTGGCAGGATCAGAACAATCTGAGACAAGGGGTCCCCTTTGTCACTCAGTCTCACTCTTTAATCCTTACTACAGATGCCTCCCTCTTGGGGTGGGGGGCTCACATGTGCGACCTCACCACCCAGGGGTTGTGGTCCCCTCAGGAATCTCTGCTCCATATCAATCTGTTGGAACTCAGAGCAGTATTTCTAGCACTTCAAGCTTTTTCCAGATCTATTCAGAACAAAGTTGTACAGGTCAGAACAGACAACACCACCACAATGTGGTACATCAACAAGCAAGGAGGCACTCGGTCTACGGCCTTGTGCACCGAAGCAATGAAGTTGTGGTCTCTGGCTTACTCCCTGAACACCTCCCTCACGGCAGTTCACCTCCCAGGCAAGGACAATGTCCTGGCAGATGCTCTCAGCAGGATTTCCCAGGGCCATCACGAATGGTCACTGGACCCCCTGGTCTTGGAGGTGATATTTTCCAGATGGGGCACCCCGCAGATAGATCTTTTTGCAGCCCCAGACAATCACCAACTCCCCCTTTTTTGCTGCAGGCCCCCAGTGTTGGGCTCAGTCCCCCTGGATGCCTTAGTTCTCAATTGGGAAGGGAAGTTTCTCTATGCTTTTCCCCCCTTCCCTCTCCTGTTCAAAGTGCTAGTCAAAATCAGATCTCAACCCTGCAAGATGATCCTGATTGCTCCAGACTGGGCCAGACAGCCCTGGTATCCACTCCTACTGTCCTTAGCAGTCCATCTTCCCTGTGTCATCCCAGGAATTACAACCTGTTAACCTGTGCTCAGGGGAGGGTTTGCAATCCGAACCTCAAATCTCTCAATCTCAAGACCTGGCTCTTGAAGAGTTAGAGTTTGCTAATTTACACCTCTCCCAAGGTGTAATGGATATCCTGAAGGCTTCTAGAAAACCTTCCACCAGGGCTACTTATAATTCAAAATAGAAAAGATTTTCCATATGGTGCTCTGGGAAGCATATTTCTCCAGAATCTGCTGATCTGCCCACAGTCCTTGATTATATGGTCCACTTAAATAGCTTGGGGCTGAGACCAGCTACACTGAAAGAGCATCTGGCAGCTGTGTCTGCTTTTATCTCAGCAGGTAAGCCCTCTTCTCTTTCAGCTCACCCTGTATTCTCCAAGTTTTTCAAGGGATTGCTTCACACCAACCCTCCATTCAGGGCCCCTGCCCCTGCCTGTGACCTCAATGTTTGCATTGCTCAGCTTATGCAACCCCCTTTTGAGCCTTTATCTTCAGCAGAGCTTAAGTACTTGACTTCGAAGACTGTGTTTCTGGTAGCCATCACTTCTGCCAGATGCATAAGTGAATTACAAGCTTTGTCAGTGGAGCCTGATTTTATCTCCTTTCATAGAGATAAGGTGGTCCTCAGGACTAACAGGAAGTACTTGCCTAAGGTGGTTTCAGATTTCCACCTTAATCAATCTGTGTCTCTTCCAGTGTACTTCACTGACCATTCCTCCTCTGGCAAGAGGAGGCTACACAGTTCAGATGTGAAAAGAGCCCTTAGTTACTACATAGAGCGTACCAAGGGTCACAGGTTTGACTCCCTCCAACTGTTCCTCACTTATGGTGAGGTTGGTAAAGGGAAACCCGCCACTAAAACATCCATTGCCAGGTGGATTGTCTCTTGTATCCAGTTTTGCTATGAAAAACTGGGTAAGGTTTCCTCCCCAGGCCCGAGGGCTCACTCTACCAGAGGTACAGCTGCTTCCCTGGCTGCTGCCAGGGACATCCCTATTCTAGAGATATGTCAAGCAGCTACCTGGAAAACAGTTCACACTTTTACCAAGCATTACTCCCTGGACATCCAGGCTAGGAGTGATGCTCGGTTTGGCACAGCTGTGCTTCAGAGCCTATTTCCTAAGTAGGTTCTGTCCCTCCTCCATGGAGGTACTGCTTTGTAGTCTGCATATGTCAGAATATAGCAAGACTTCATGTTGTTTGAAGAAAAAATTACTCACCTTAGTAATGTTGTTTCTTCTAATGGAGTCTTGGTATATTCTGACCCTCCCCACCTGCCCCTCTCAGAACCTCTGTTTTTTGGGATGTGGGTGGGCAGTGCAGTGTTGGCACTTAGTAGGTGCCCACCTTTTTGTTTTCACCCCTTCTTTTCTTGGGGTGAGTTGGTGTTGTGTTTTTCATTTTTGGGTCTCCTGACTTGAGTCTTTGTTTTGGGACCAAAAAATGTGTTTTATGTTTAGTAGCCAGTTGGCTAATGAGCTCGAGCTCAGCGTTCCATGCTTGGCATGGAAAGTTAACTCTTTCATCTCCGGGGCAGTTCGAAGGTTGGGACTCACTGCATATGTCAGAATATAGCAAGACTCCATTAGAAGAAACAACATTACTAAGGTGAGTAATTTTTTCTTATGTCCTATGGTATAAATGGGATTAATAACCCCATTAAAAGGAGACAGATCTTGCAGTTCCTTAACCGGCAGAGATGTTCGGTCTGCTTCCTCCAAGAGACCCACCTCTCTCCCGAGAAGGCTATGAAGCTTAAAACCAAAGCGTATTCAATCATACATCATGCCTCCTTGGAAAAGGGGAGGAAGAGGGGGGTGGCTAGCCTAATGGCGTTTGACCTACCCTTTGAGGAGGAGGAGACTATTTTGGACCCGTGGGCCCGGTATGTCTTGGTTTGGAGGGGAAGTGCAAGAGGCCTGGGTCACCTTTGTTAATGTATACGCCCCTTCGGCCTCTCCAATTCAATTTTACACAGATCTAATACACCTGATACTTGACAAGGCCAAGGGATTGCTTATTATGGAAGGGGATTGGAATTTAACCCTGAATAGGGACCTTGACACAACATCAAGGATACCTCTTAAACAGAACAGGATTGCAAAACAACTCAAGACATTGATGTCTGAGCTGGGGCTAGTGGACATTTGGAGGGAATTGTATCCAAATGCTATGGACTATACTTACAGACAATAGAAGCACTCTGGGTAGGGGGGTTGACACCAGTCTATTTACAGAAGAAAGAGTCCTAAAAGAACTCCTGAAACTCAAGGTGGACAAAGCAATGGGGCCTGACAGGATTCACCCCAGAATCCTAAAAGAACTAAAGGAGGACCTAGTGACACCACTGACCACACTTTTTAACAAATCATGGGAGGATGGGGTGGTACCTGAGGACTGGAGTAAGGCAGATGTGATTCCCCTTCACAAAAGTGGGAGCAAGACAGAAGCAGGAAACTACAGACCTGTAAGTTTGACCTCAGTGGTAGGAAAATGATGGAATCACTTCTGAAAGAAAGAATTGTTGAGTACCTAGAGGCCAGCAGGCACAGGACCAAAAGCAGCATGGATTTACAGCAGGAAGGTCATGTCAGACGAATCTAATAGATTTCTTTGACTGGGTGACCAAAGTAATAGACCAGGGAGGGGCTGTGGATATGGCCTACCTAGACTTTAGCAAGGCATTTGACACAGTCCCACACAAAAGATTGATAATCAAGTTAGCCAGCCTGGGAGTGGGTCTCAGGGTGGTAGCCTGGGTAGCAAACTGGCTGTACAGCAGGACACAGAAGGTAATAGTGAATGGAACACATTCCGAAGAAAGGGGGGTCACTAGTGGAGTACCTCAGGGCTCAGTACTGGGTCCAGTCCTCTTTAACATCTTCATAGGTGACATTGCGGAGGGTCTGGATGGAAAGGAATGCCTCTTTGCAGATGACGCAAAGATCTGTAACAGAGTTGATACACAAGGGGGGGTAAATAGGATGAGAAGGGACTTGGCAAGGTGGGAGGAATGGTCAGACATATGGCAACTTAGATTCAATGCAAAGAAGTGCAAAGTAATGCACCTGGGAAACAAAAACACAGGAGAAGAGTACACAATAGCAGGGAAGGTACTAACAACAACAAAAAATGGAAAGGGACCT
This sequence comes from Neoceratodus forsteri, assembly GCA_016271365.2. Classification (NCBI taxonomy): domain Eukaryota; kingdom Metazoa; phylum Chordata; order Ceratodontiformes; family Ceratodontidae; genus Neoceratodus; species Neoceratodus forsteri. The sequence continues at coordinate 44,934,090 of CM057457.1, read as the reverse complement.
GGGGGTAGCCATATCAGATGACCTAAAGGTAGGTAAGCAATGTGAGAAGTCATTAAGTAGAGCCAGGGGGATACTGGAATGCATGGGAAGGGGCATAACAATTAAAAAAAGGGAAGTGGTTATCTCTCTGTACAGACAGTTGGTGAGACCCCATCTGGGAGTACTGTGTGTAGTTTTGGAGACCTCATCTACGCAAGGACATAGACAGGATGAAAGCAGTCCAGAGGAGGGCAACTAAAATGGTGCAGGGTCTGCATCAGAAACCGTATGAAGAGAGACTGAGAGAGCTTAATATGTATACCCTTGATGAAAGGAGGGACAGGGGGACATGATAGAAACGTTCAAGTACCTCAAGGGAATCAACAAAGTCCAGGAGGGTAGCATCTTTCAGAAAAAGAGATGTGTAAGAACAAGGGGGCACAATTTAAAGATAGAGGGGGGACGGTTCAGGGGTAATGTGAGGAAATTTTTTTCATGGAGAGAGTGGTGGACGCATGTAACCGCCTTCCTGGAGAGGCTGTGGGGTCTAAAACAGTGGAGGAATTCAAACATGCATGGGACAAACATAAGGCAATTATAGTGGGGGGTGGCAGGAAGTAGGCTGTTGGTTAACTAAAATCTGCAGCTTATCCAGTTGGTAGGGAAATGGGCAGACTGGGTGGGCCAAGTGGTCCTTGTCTGCCGTCAAAGTCTATGTTTCTATGTTACTTTTCCCTCAGATTTAAAATACACTCTAGAATAGACTTGTTCTTCACCTCAAATAGGGATTTAGCTATGTTTAGGTCCATGTGGGTGGGGTCAGCCACTCACTCGGACCACCAACCGGTGTTTATAGAAACTGATTTTGAACTTCCCAAAAAAAACACATACTGGAGGCTTAATGCCTCCCTACTTAGTGATGAACGGGTAGTCTCGTAAATCCGAGATCTCATCAAACAGACAGTGGAGCTGAACATTGACCAGAATACCTCGCCGCAGATCTTATGGGACATGGTGAAGGTAGTGGTTAGGGGGAAGCTCATATCTATCGCCGTACATAAAAAAAAAAAAGGCAGTTAGACACCCTCTTGAACTAGCTCAGAAGGCTGGAGGACCAACAGAAATGGGAGGCACCAACTGGGGAGAGATTGAAGGAAGTAAAAGGTAAAATACAGACCCTGCTAAAGGTAGAAACGGAGAAGGCCCTGTGCTACCTCAAACAGAAATATTATGAGGGAGGACCGAGGGTGACTAAGTATCTAGCCTATCGGCTTAGACAACAGGCAGCTAGGTCCCATATCTCAAAGATAAGACATCCCCAGATGGGTAAAATAACTCACCATGGGGACCTGATTATGGATGCGCTGGTCTCCTACTATAAAAAACTGTACACACCCCATCAAGGGTCCTCGAGAGCAGAGAGGAGTGACTTTCTTCAGAGCCTCGGTTTGCCTGCCTTAGGGGTTGACCAAAGGGAGACTTTGATGACAGCTATATCTTTACTGGAGATCACTAGAGCTATCCAAAACACAAAATCTGGAAAATGTCTGGGACCAGATGGGTATTGGGGGGGAGTTTTAGAAGACTTTTCTTGGGGATATAGCCCCGCTCCTTGAGGAGATATACCAAGCAATATGGAAGGGGGGGAAGAGTATGTTCCTCCATCGTGGAATCAGGGCCCTAATCTCATTGATCCCAAAGGAGGGGAAGGACCCCATGGAATGTGGGTCCTATTGACCAATTTCTCTTCTTAATACAGACTATAAGCTGTATACAGCTATTATAGCGGAAGACTTAAAACCCTTATCCCACAAATAGTAGATCTTGACCAGACTGGGTTCGTGGCCGGTAGGCAGGCCTTGGATAACGTTGGGTGGACAATTAATATCATTAATCGGAATCTGGTCTGGTTCCCCCCCCTCACCCCTTTTTCTTTCTCTCCCGATTGAGTGGGTCCTGACGAATAATTAGCCTGGAGGTATGAGTCTGCGAGTCTCGACTAGAAGGGATTGGAGCAAAGTAAACAGTTCGATGTCCTGATATTTGGCATGTTTGACCTACTGCTAAGACTAAAATAATTAACCTGCGGTTTCTTAAGTCAAGATTAGACACAGCTAGATAATTACCCCTATGGGAGCAGGAAAGTAACTGAAACTAGTACTGTACTTACTGTTGATGAATTAGATGACCTCAAAAACTGTATGTATTAATTGACCAGATGTAAAGATACTATGTACAATTGAATACTGATGACCTATGTGTACATAAGTTAAAATCTGAATAATAAAAAGAAGATTTAAAAAAATATATCATTAATCGGGCAACTTGTACATGCACGCCTACGTGTCTAATGAGCCTAGACACGGAAAAAGCCTTTGACAATGTAGCCTGGGACTACCTTTTCCAGGTTTTAGAACAACTTGAGTTTCCATAACAGTTTGTTGCAGGAATAAGATCCCTGTATAGGAGTCAGCAGGCGTGCATCAGGTTAATGGCGGGGAGGGGGAGGGGGAATCTCGGCCAGATTTAACCTGGGAAGGGAAACACGACAGGGGTGCCTGTACTGTTTGCCCTGTACATTGAGCCACTAGCCAGGCTAGTTAGGGAGAACCAAGAAATACACGGGTTTGAGATGGGAAACGTAGAACATAAAATTTCGCTATCCGCGGATGATGATCTTCTGTATATAACGAGTCCAGAGACCTCTATACCACAGGTGTGGAGGAGGCTAATGGAATTTGGAAGACATGTGGGACACACCCTAAATAAGCATAAAACTGAGGCCCTATGTCTTCATTACAGCCCTTCAGAGGACATTAGGACAACCACACCGTTAAACTGGTTCGCCTCTAAAATAAAATACCTGGGGATCTACATAATTAAGAACTTAGTTAAATTGTTCGAGACAAACTATGGCCCTCTAGTACATCAAATTAGACAAGACATTGAGAGATGGTCCCTACTCAGATTTCCCATGTATTCACGTATACAGTCGATCACTATGAATATTCTCCCCAGGTTTTTATACCTGTTTGTGTCTGCCGGTATGGATCCTGAAGACCTAGTTTAAGCAGTGGCAGGGAATTGTCTCTATGTATGGTCTCTGGGTAGACCACGCATCAAAATTTCGATTATCCACGCGGATAAGCACCCGGGAGGGAGGGCCCTTCCCAATTTAGAAGACTACTATATGGCAGCAGAGCTGCAATCGGCCATTCTCTGCACAGCAGATGGATATGGGGCAACACTGGTAGAAGATGGAGATGACCTCGATGGTGGGAGCCCCTTTGGGGGCAAGAATCTCAGATGGATCACACTGGCAAAACATCGAGGAGCTGCCCCTTTTGACAACTAGAAATACCCTGCGAGTGGTTTATAGAATATGGTCCAAATTTAAGATATCCGAAGCAATCTGGCCTTTACAATGGTTCACCTGGAGTGAAACATTCTTACTTTCTAAGCTAGACCACACATTCCAGTACTGGTCGAATTTGGGATTTTACACCCTCGGACAAATGATGGAGCAAGGTGTGATGCTCTCATTTGAACAAATAAAGAAGTACCAAGTACCAAATAAAGATTTTTTCCGATACCTTCAATTAAAACACTATATTGATAAAATACAAAGAGAGGGTTGGGAGGGCCACAGGCCCAAAACTTACTGGTGGTTCTCCGGGCAGTACAAACACAAACATTGTTGAGGGGCTGCATATCTGGAATATACAAAGCTTTGAGAAGACTATACCAAACTTCTACACAAACTCTTAGATCCAGATGGGAAATGGAAGCAAACCTCCAGCTAACTGAGGGGGAATGGGGGAAAATATTTAGTTCCTCAGGGAAAACAACATATTCACCCATGTGGCAAGAATTTGCCTGGAAAATTAAGATGAGATTCTTCTACACCCCAGCGATGTAGGAAAGATGGAGCAGAATGGGATCCAAGAAGTGCTGGAGGGGGTGTGGGGAACAAACTGCCCACCACACGCACATTTTTTGGCAGTGCCCGTTCTACAAAACTTCTGGGGTCAAATTAAAAGGGCACTGATCGAGATGTTCGGGCTAGACTCTGATATGTCCCTCCCACACCTAGTCTTAGGCCTACCGCCCTTGGGGGTCAAAGGCAGAGATGCACTATATCTCTGGAATATATTAATAACAGCGGCAAATAAAGCTATCACTAAACGCTGGCTCTCTGCAGATCCCCCGGGAATGGAGCAATGGCTAGAGGTGGTCCAGGACATACAGGAAATGGAAGAACTAACCCATAAAATAAATCAGCGGATCCCAATGTTTGTTCATAGATGGACAAAGTGGGAACTGTGGTATCAAGAAGTGAGAGGTGAGGCCGGATAGGCTGGGGGGTGGAGGGGGCCCATGAATTCAAGGTGTAGCCTGGTAAACTTGAATGACAGTATATAACCAGATAATGGAGGAATGGATAAGATGTTGAAGAACAAAGATAATCTGTGTCAGCTAGGAGGTGAAAGTAGCAAACTAGAAGAAATGTATCGTAAAGATTAAACTATCTTTGGTGGTGGTATATGATCAATTAATGCTGAAGATGTCTATAAATAAGTACCGTGGATTGTCAATAAACTTGAATAAAAAAAAAAGTAAATTGTGCCAATATGCATTGCGTACAGTACAAAGTAGAGAGCATTTTTACAAGCACTAATAGGCGTCAAGAAATTACAATTTGTATGTATGTTCCATTACAACATGGTAACAGAAGGTCGGTAAGTGCAATCCTAGGATAACTAGTCATAGTCTTAATGGTGCAACAAGGTTGCTCAGTTGCAGATACAGTTCATGGATAGGTAATTGTGTAAGATAGAGGAGACAGAGGGAAGGGATGGGGAGTGGCGTATCTGGGAGGGAGGAGGGAATCCCATAACTTAGGGAAGCGAAGTTGCCTGGCTGACTGTAGTAGTGCATGTGGGACACACAAAGTGCGGAAACTGGAGGACCTGAGAGAATGGGTGGGTGGAGGAGGGATTGTTGGGGAAGGGTTGAGATATGTAGGAGAGATCCAAACCAGAATTCGGAGATTAATTCAGCATAGTGGAGGAGACGCGCCTTATCAAGAGAAGGAAAAGCCAGAGTGACAGTTATGAGTGAGGGTAGGGGCATCCAAAGTGAAGTGGCAGAAGGAGTTAAATAGGGAGTCCAATCTAGCTAGGGAGGTCTTGGGTGCGGCACTGTAGACTTAAGTCGCAGTAGTCAAAGATGGGGAGGATCATCTTCTGGATAAGTTCATGCCTAACTGGGAGAGGGATGCAGTCCTGGTTCCTACATAGTGCACCTAGCTTGGGGTGCAGCTTCATTTAGGATGGCGTCCACATGACCAGAGAAAATGAGGTGTTGGTCAAGCCAAACTCCTAGATATCTGAAAGAAGAGATGTCTTCAAGGACTGTCCCATTGAGGCTGTGGAAGGTGGGTAAGGAGTTGAACCTAGAGTCTCTGCCTAATGCCAAAGGTCATGGAGTCCAGGTAAGAGTATGGATTGCCAAACCAAGTAGGGAAATCGGCAGACTAGGTGGGCTGTACAGTCCTTTTCTGCTGACAGATTCCATGTTTCTATGGAGACAGTCTTCTTGGCATTTAGAAAAAGCTGATGTGAGCAAAACTGGCTCTGAACATTGTTGAAATCGTTTTGGAGTCTGTTTGCTACATCGGAGTGGGAGTGGCCAGAGGTGTAAAGGACTGCATACTCGTGTATGATGCATGTGTGCATCGTCTGCATACATATGGATAGAGGTAGATGTACAGACAGACAGCAAATCATTGAGGAAGATGGAGAAGAGAATGGGGCCCAGCACTAATCCCTGAGGGACCCCTGTGTTGATGGGGAGGGGGGAGGATATGGAGTCCACTATTTTAACAGACTGGGTTCGACCTGCAAGGTAGGCATGGAACCAGTTTGTGGAAGTGGCAGATAGGCCTGCAGCAGAGAGGCCTGGAGCTGGATAGAGCGGGAGACCATGTCAAAAGTCTTGGCCAGGTAGACAAAGATGGTGAACGTGATTTGACCACTGCCCATCCCAGAGAGGATGGCGTCAGTGAGCCTAAGCAGAGAGGTGCTGGTGGAGTGGTTTTTACTAAGGCCAGATTGGTGGTTGGGGGGGGGGTGAAGAAGTTGGCGTGAAAGAGATAGAGAGTTGAAAGAACTAGGTCTTGCAGCTTAGCAAGGGTAGGAAGAAGCGATAGTTTCCAGGGTAGGATGGGTCACCACCCTTAGGGAGGGGGAGAACAATGGCATGCTTCCAGCCAGAGGGGCTGGCTTCCAGACTAAATGAGAGGTTGAGTAGCTTAGTCAGTGGGGCAGAGATAGCACATAGCAGAAAGGTAGAAAGCTTGGGGTCCAACCAGTCAGGCAAGCAGCCTTTGGAAGGGTTTAGGGTGAGCAAAGTGTCAGAGGGGTTTATGTTAGTGAAAGAAAAGCGAGAGGGCTGGGAAAGGGTGTGGGGTGAGTTGGGGGAGGAACAGGCTGCGGTAGATAAGGAGGATGGGAGGGCAGAGGCACAAGAGGTGAAATAAGAATTAAATTCAGAGGAGACACTCAAGTGGTCAGTGATCAAGGAGGAGTTTTATAGAGAGGAGAGGTGTAGGAAGAGAAGAAGGGGGAAGAAGAGGGAGTAGATGACTTTTCAAAATTTAGAGGGGTTGTTAATGTTTAATTGAAAGGTTGAGGTAAAGTAGTCTGCTTTGGCCAAGTAAGTGGCTTTGATGCAGTTATTGCGAAGTTGACAATAGTAGTCGTAATCTTTGGGGAGCTTGGAGATTTTGATGTTGCTTCCAGGCCTGGTCTGTTGCTCTTAGGCATGCAGTTAGTTCGAGTGAGACCCAAGGAAGATGATTTCCATGGAGACTCTAACTTTGCGTAGAGGGGTGTATTGGTTCCAAACTTCGAGGAATTTGCCTTTAAAATATTGTGCGGCTTCATTGATCATGTTTGCTGATATTATAGGGGATCAGTTAGTGCATGACAGGTCAAGTAGGAGTGGCCCAAGGTGCAAGGATTTGTATGAGCGAGTCACAAGGGTTTTGTGGGGGACTTCAGTGCGGTGGATTCTGCATACTAAGAAGGTCACGCGATGGTTGCTCAGAGCGTTGGATAATACTCCAGATTTGATGACTCTGTGTGGGTAGGAAGTGAGAGCCCAGTCAAGTAAGGAGTGGTTGCTTGTTTTTTGGGTTGATTCTAGTAGGCTCAAGGATGAGTTGGGTTAGGTTGTGGGCAACAATGTTGTTTTTGACCTTTAGCAGGGAGGGGGATAACCAGTTTAGGTTAAAATCACCCATGATATAGACTTCACCCGAGGAGGTGTGGGAAAGGATGGTGGAGGCAAGGTCAGTAACCAGAGAGGGGTTGAGGCCTGGGTGGCAGTAGACTCCTGCAGTAATAATAGGGATTGAGTATCGGAGGGAGAGTTGTAAGACAAGTACTTTGTATGCTTTGGGAATGGAGGTGAAGTAAATGGTAGTATATCAGGCACCCGAGGAGACTTGTATTGCCACTCCTCTGTCTCTCCCGGCCCAGTCTTGGCGGGATATAGAAAAGCCCGGGATGGCTAGTGGGGAGTCGCTTATTTTATGGTTTTAGCCATGTTTCTGTCTGAATGAATAATTATGTCTGGGCCTAGTGAAGCAGCGAGGGGCTGGAGTAGGTCAATGTTTAGGAAGAGGCTGCTCGCTCCCCCATGTCAGTGTAGGTATACCGAGCATGAAAATCTGGGCATGGAATAATGAGCTAAGAAGTAAAATAGTGTGTGCACCACGCCGGCCCAGACAAGTACATTATGGCCACGTGTACAGAGTTTAAGATGATTATTAGGCAAACTATTGCTGCAGACTCTGGGAAAACCTCCTTGGGCTAATACAAACTGCAGCTAATCCCCAGACGCTGGAGTCCACAAAGCCACAGTCTCCACGGCTGCTCCACATGGTGGCCAAATGGCTTCAAGGGAGGCAGAGTACCCCACAAAATTTCAAATAAACAAGGACAGCTTTGGGGTTTTTTCCTTAGGACCTGCCATGCAGAGCCTGTAACCACCATAAACATAATACCGGCACGATACAACAGGACCTGGGTAAGCAGATCTGACAGTTGGTAGATGTGATGGTGTCATCCTGGGAGAGAGCAGGGGTCCTGCCACACACAACAGCAAGGGGGGTTGGGGAGGAGGGGTCATGGAGGCAGCCTAGCCACTGTAAACTGGGAAGTCAGAAGGCCAAACTTCGACTGCCCATTTAGGGTGCTTAGGACTTAACATACGTACGTGGAAAGCAGCAAAGTTGGCCCTCCAAGTGACTGGTCTGGGAATGCTAAAAGCCAGGAGTGAGTTCTTCTGGAGGTCCACAGCTCCCCGCGATGATATTGCTATTTCAGTGTGGCCAGTTGCCATTGCTTCAGGGCCTGCTTGGTGGCTATGGATGGTGTCACAGAGAATCTTGGCATTTGGGAGGAATGTCAAGGAATGTACATGAAAGCACCTTGCAAATGTTTTCTCACCACTAACCCACTAATTCCTAACTCCCCTTTCCATCCTGATGCTCGCCATGTTTCTACGCCTGGCTCGCTTTCCTTATTAATCTTCTCTGTTAAATTTACTCTTCCTGTCCGTTCCAGCCTGGCTAAAGTCCCACCCCATCCATAGTAGTGTCCCAATTATCTACCCCATCTCCGCTATTATCATAATAAACAAGTATACAACAGCCATCGCCATCTGTGGTTTTAGCTCAATTTTTCCCCAGTCATCAGTAATATATCCCTCCTTTTCTTTACCTCTCTAACCTGCCACCCCATACACGGCCTCTTTCCCTATATGTGTAGTTGCTGGCTGCCTCACTCAAAAGATCTCTGCTTATAACCCCTGTATGCCTATGGTTGATTGTACATCTGCTGACTTCTTCAATTGTAAATTAATGCTGTTTTTTAATTTTTTTATTTATTTCAACCTTGTACTGTATACACTGTATATACTTTTCTTCCTTGTATATTATTGCTTTTTGTATACCTGCTTCTGTATTGTACTTTGATGTATTCATGACCCCTGGAGAGGGCCCAGAGGAGGACAACGAAAATGATTTGGGGCTTGGGGGACAGGACCTATGGGAAGAGTCTTGAAGAGCTAAATATGTACACATTGGAAGAGAGAAGGGACCAGGGGGACATGATAGAGGTCTTCAGGTACATGAAGGGGGTAAATAGGGGAGGAGCAGTCAGGGTGCTTCGAAGGAAGGAGGAGACGGCAAGTAGAGGGCATGGGTGGAAGCTGGAAGGGGGAAGATTCAGGGGAGAAAGGAGGAGGTGCTACTTCACTGAGAGGGTGGTGGAGCTGTGGAATGCACTGCCCAGGGGTCTGGTGGAGGCAGAGACGGTGGAGTGGTTCAAGAGGGGGTGGGACAGGTACAGGGGAAGGGTTCTGGAAGCAAAATCCAGTGCAGCGAATATCCGGAACTGGGAAGGAGAAGCCAGAGAAGGCGAGGGCAAGGTCAGCTCCCAGGGTGGGGCTGACCAAACGAGCAGACACGAAAGACTGTTAGGGCTTATTCTGCTGGCATTTTAGTATGTTAGTATGACCAGGTCCACCTTGCAAATGAGCCTTGCTCAGTGGTGCCCGCCTGGATAAATAAAGATTTTGATTGATTGATTGTCAATTTCCTGTTGATTAGTTCAGCTGTAATGTCTTCCACGGAATTATCCAGAAGAAAACTCATCTTAGAAGGGTAAGGAGTTCTGAATTTTAGTTGATGTTCACAAGAAACTTTTCATCAAAGCAGCATAGGTCCTTTGGCATGTTGAGATGGATGGTGTATAATCAAGCTGGGTAGCTTAATGGCATCAGCTAACATGAGCAACCTGCTGGAGATCCTAGCTTGCAGAGCAGCAGTGACTCGGCAGTGATCCTGGGGAACCCTGTTGAGTACCCTTCTCCACTTGAATATTGCTTGTCCACCCCAGCCCTCTGCTTCCTGCCCTTAAGCAAGTTAGCAGTCCCCTGTGTATGCCTCATGTACATGGCACTGGTGTTGTTTTTTGTAGTTAATCTTTTATTAAGGTTATCATAAATGTACCAATAATCCTCTTACAATGCAATACACTATGAGATTTTATAGAAATTTTTTTTTTTTAAAGCAGCATATAGCTGGAAACAAGACTCAATAATAGCAGACATAACTTATAGACATGGTTATACCCATGAGCTTGCCATGGACCTCTAAAACAAGGTGATTGTTGGTTTGAATTATCTGCCCCACATCAAGCTATGTTGAAATGGGAGAAGAATCTGATCATAACCAAGTGATACATTATTTTGTTCATGATGACTGCTTCCAGGTTCTTGCCTATCCCTAATGTCAGCTAATTACCTATAGTTGCCTAAATCTGACCATTTATTTACTTATTTTTTTTCTATTTACAAATTTTTTTATTTTTCCCCTTTTTCTCCCCTTCCCGGGGATCACGGCATACACATGCGTATGCGCTCATGGAGGCGCACATGTCAGGATCTGGTGACCCCTTTCACCCCACCCCAGACTTACGTCGCCACTCCTGCTGCCTGCGCACCCATCAGACCTCCACCTGATGGTTGCGGGACTACGGAGGAATGGGTATTCCCCCCTGGAGGGGAAATCCCACTCCAGCCCTACCCTGCCGGCAACTCAAGGTTGTTCCTGAACCTGGGTCTCCAGCGTGGCGCAAGGTGTGGCGTCCAGTGCCTCAACCCTCAGCATCACCAGGCCGGCTGTATGACCTTTTATTTTTAAAGATAGGAACCACATTGTCCACTTTCTAATTCTTTTTCGCACCACATCTGTGGACAAATTCATGAAAGGTTACAAGTCAAGCAGCCCTATCAGTTGTTCCCTTCCCGCAACTGTGATTCTGGGGTGTACCCTGTCCATGTGGGATCGAGTGGCGCACTGGAAGTACCTTGGCATTACAAGCAAAGGGTCAGAAGTTTGTTTTCAACTAAGTACAGATTTCTCTCTTCACATCTGCATGCACCCCTCTGTCCTGAATTAGGAGGTTGCTAGACTCCAGGTTAAGTTGGCTAGGATTTGGGGGGACCTCTTCCCCCTTCCAGGAGCCATCAGGTCTACCATTGTTGCCTCAGGATGCTGAGGGAGGAGGGTTGCCTAGATTGCTGGGCTCTGAGAGGGCAGAGGTGGCAGGTTGGGGGGCACATTCCTTAGCCAGTGCCACTGTGAAACCCATTCGCCGCTCATGCGGGACAGGACTGCTAGGAGTAGGCACCCAGGGAGGATGTGGGGGTCCTCCATAGGGGAGGCCCCATGGTGGGAGGCAGAGGACTTCAGTAGAGGAGGAAGCAACTTTCTGGTAGGAGACTACTCTTGGGGGAATAGATTGGGGGACAGGAATGGAGGGAGGGAAAGAAGGTGGTGTGAGGTGCCTACCTGGCGTCTCTGTTCTGAGGGGTGGAAAGTGGATCATATGGATCGCTAGAGTGGTGAGGCAGCAGGGGGAGCTGGATGTCATTGTCCACCTATGAAGTAATGAGACCTGGCCAGGGACAGGGCTAGGATTGTGCAGTGAGGTTTTTAGGGAGTTTGGGAGGGGCGTTAGGCAGGTAGCCCACTCGGTGGCTTTTGCTGAGTTGCTGCCTGTCTGGGGGATGGGTTTCTTTGCACCAGGAGCTTCACCTCATGGTTGAAGGGATGTTGTAGACAGGAGGGATTTGGCTGCGCTTGGGACTGAGAAGCAGCCTGGAAGGGATACAGGCTTGTATGGGGTGATGGCCTGCATCAATCTGGGAAGGAATCACAGTCCTCAATGGATGGTTTAAATGTTACTCTGCTAGCTGGGGAGGTGGGAGGGGTGACCATAGAATTCAGGGAAGCATAAACGCCCAGATGTATACAATGTCCGGAGTCTGGGAAACAAAACCCAGACCTAGCAGCCTTGATGGCAGAAGTGGACCAGGACACAGTGGCAATTAGAGACATAGTACACTGGAAACCATTACTGGGGGTAAAATATTCAAGTGCGTTCTGCACTGGAGGGATAGGAAGGGTAAGGAGGAGGTCAGTGGCCCTCTGTCAGAGAATGTATAAAGCAGCGGTAGTGCATGAGTAGACGGGCAGGGCACATGTGGGCCCCACTTGAATCAGCAAGTCATGCAGGAGTGATCTACAGACCTCCAGCACAGAGGAAGAGGTGGATGGAGCAATAGTGGGGAATGCATGAGATGGCAAAAAGGGAAGTACTGTTTTTTTTTTTTAAACATGCCACACGTGGACTGGACCATCCCAGCAGCTGCCTCAGCGAGGAGCCGAGACCTCATAAAATCCTTGCAGGGGGCAGGCCTCAGGCAGTTTATGGAGCACACTGGGGACAAGGCGATCTTGGATCTTGTGCTGATCACTGGGGACAGTCTGGGTGGATGGGCACCTAGGGTCCAGTGACCACCATACATTGTGGTTCAGCATCGGTACAGTGTCGCAGGAGAGCAACACAAAGACGAGGGTCCTGGATTTCAGAAGGCTGGGATTTGCTAAGATAGGGAGAGGGATCAAAGAAGCTCTGGAAAGAAGGGAGCCGGGGGAGGGGTTGAGGAGCAGTGGGCACACCTATAAGAAGCCATAGTGGATGTGACAAATTAGTGCATTAGGCTGACCAACAAGGAAAAAAGAAGGAACCAAACCAAACCACTATGGTTCACAAAGGAGGTGGCACAGAAAGTGAGGAACAAAAAGGGGCCTTTCGGGAAATACAAAGGGACTTGGAAGGAGAAGGATAGGGCGGTATACCTAAGAGAGACAGAAGGAGGCAGGGAAAGCAGTTAGAAGTGCAGAGGTACAAACAGAGGAGAGACTAGCTCAGATGGTAAAGAGGGGGACAAGATGTTTTATAGATATATTAGCAATAGAAAGAAGGCCAGGGGAGGGATTGTAAGGCTCAAAGGGGAGGAAGGAGGTGTGGGTAGAGGGTGACATAGAAAAAGCATAGATACTGAATTAATACTTCTGTTCAGTATTCATGGTAGAAAGGGGGACGGGTAACACATCAAATGAGCATGGTAGTTTTGTCAAGGCAAATGGCGACTACATGTGAGCAACTCCGAATGGGCGACTGCACCAGTACAGTGATTGAAACATTCTTATGGACCGTCATTGCAGCAGATATTGAAATAGCTTACCCCCTGTGTTGAGGTGCGGGGTGGTGTTGGAATCTTAGAGATAGTGGGGTTTCGGGGTAAGGCTGGAACATCATATGCAGTGTCTGGAGCATTGTTTGATGTACATTTGCTGTGGAGGACTGTTCAGAGAATCCGGCAGGCAGAGAGTGTGTGTCGTGAGCATATAATATACATTTGCAGTACAGTGTAATAGTCGCTAAATTGCATTCGCAGTACTGCATATAGTTGCTGTAATTACGTCTCACTCATTACAAATCGCTCAAATTGAAGTCGCCCATTAATCCTCGCTCAGATGACATGGAACCAAGGGACAGGGACCACAACTAGGCAGCAAGAACAATGGGGGAGAGGTAAACACTGGTCTTTTTTACAGAAGAGCGAGTCCTGGAGGAACCTGCAAAACTGAGGGTGGACAAAGTGATGGGATCTGATGATACAAACCCCCAGGATAATAAATTATTTCTGAACAGTGCTAGCAGCGCCGCTGGTGGTCTGTTACTGAGTCAAGCTCAGAACAGGGTGGTTCAGAGAGGAGGACTATAGGGGGCAAATGTCTTCCCTCTTCACAAGAGTGGTAGAAAGGAGGAGGCAGGAAACTACAGGCCAGTCAGCCTCACCTCAGTAGTGGGTAAGATTATGGAGGCACTGCTTAAGGAAAGGATTGTGGAACACTTGGAAATCATGGGTGCACAGGATCCAAGGCAGCATGGATTCACAGCAGGAAGGTCATGTCAAAGAGATCTGATTGACTTTTTTGACTGGGTGACAAAGGAGGATCAGAGGAGATCATTTATCTCGAGGCCTTCTACAGCGTACCCCACAGAAGGCTGGTGAACAAGCTAGGTAGTCTGGGGGTGGGCCACAAAGTGGAAAACTAGGTTAGAAACTGGTTGAGGGACAGAAATCTGAGGGTGATAGTAAATGGGATCAAGTCGGAGGAAAGAAGGGTGACCAGTGGGGTGCCTCAAGGATCAGTCCTGGGGCCAGTCTTTTTTAATGTCTTCATCAGTGACATTGCTGAAGGGCTGGAGTGGAATGTTTGCCTATTTGCCGATTTTATACCAAGATCTGCAGCAGAGTAGACACTCCAGAGGGAGTCCAAAGAATGAGGAGGGATCTAGGAAAGCTGGAAAAAAAATGGTCACAGGTGTGGCAATTAAAATTTAATGCAAAGAAGTGCAAAATCATGCACCTGGGAAGAAAACCTGTGGAGGACTATAGGATTGGGGGAGGGGATTGCTGACAGTCAACGAGGGAAGAGAGGAATTTAGGGATAATCATCTCAGATGACCTAAAGGTGGCCAAACAGTGTAACAAGGCTGTTGGGAGGGCCAGTGGGATGTTGGGGTGCATAGGAAGGGGTATCACTAGCAGAAGAAGGGAGGCAGTGATGCCATTGTACAAAACTCTGGTCAAGCCTCATCTAGAATATGGTGCTCAGTTTTGGAGGCTGCATCTTCGCAAGGACTTAGGGTGGAGGCGGTCCAGAGAAGAGCAACCAAGATGGTGCAAGGCTTGCATCAGAAAACATGAGGACAGATTAAAAGGTCTCAATATCTATACACTTGAAGAGAGGAGGGAACAAGGGGATTTGATGGTGTCTTTCAAGTATCTTACAGGTTTGAACAAAGTGCAGGTGGGTGATATATTTCAGTATAGGAGTTGTACAGGGACAGGGGCAATATGAGATTGGAGGAGGGAGGATAAGGGAAATGTGAGGAAGTTTTTCTTCATGGAAAGGGTGGTAAGTGCTTGGAATAGTCTACCCAGGATGTGGTGGGTGCTACCACAGTGGGAGGATTCAAACATGCGTGGGATAGACATAAAGGAACCCTAGATGTGGGAAAGGGGCAAAAGCCAGAGACCAAGTAGGTTCAGAGGCTGCTGATGTAGGCAAGGAATACGGGTAGACTAGGTGGGCCTAGCGGTCCTTATCTGCCGTCAACTACTATGTTACTATAACTCTCCCCCCAAAAGACTGAAGCAGAGAGAAGGGAGGACCCGAGCAGAGGTAAATCCCCAAGGATGCAAAATGAAGAAAGAAGCAGAGTGGCAGAAATGAAAGGGGATGGGTTCATGAGCTTCAGAAAGGGAAACAAAAGTGGGTAGCAGGCAGAATGGTAACAGAATGTGGAAGGCCATGTGTTCAAATGCAAGGGAAATAAAATTGTGGACCTAGAGGCCATCATGGTAGAGGAATAAAGGTAGACTGAATATTGTGGCAGTTACTAAGTTGTGATACCTGGGAAACCTGACTGGGACATGGCCACACCAGGCTATACTCGGTTCAGGAAAGATAGGCTGAGAGGGAAGGGAAAAGGGGTAGTGCAGTGTGTAAGGGAAGCTGTCAAAGTGATGGGAGACGCAGAGAATCCTGGTGGGGGAGAGGAGGGGTTTGAGATACAGGTCACTCTAGGTGTAACCCCCCTGCAAATGGGGGTTCCCAAAAGACTTCCAGGAGCTTGCTTGAATGCTCCAAGCCTGAATGGTGTTTGGCGCTTTAAGCCATTTATCAGTGAGTGTTTTAGAACCTCTGGTACTGTCTCTTTAAGAGCTGTCTGCTTGCAGACATAATTAGTTGTATGGGGACTGTGTGTTTCTTTGAGTACCACTCGAGCTGCTGCCAATTCACTCCATTTTGCAGTCACTAGGAGTGCAAAGGAACCTCTGAAAGATGTAACTGTTTGCCAGAAATCATTTAGAGTAATAATGAAATTACAGTTTGTCTAACCTGCTTACTTTGCAGTCAGAACTGTGTCTGCCTAGTTCCCCATTCTGGTTTTGAACTGCTGAACTGGACCAATCAGTGTGGGGTAAGCTAGCTCTAAAATGGTGCCTTGGACGAATCAGAACTTGGACTCATAATCTGAACCAGCCACAAGAGGATTGTATGGGCAGTGACTCTGGGAGATGTAGTTTAGACTTCAGCGCCTTTTTGGACCAACAGCAGCAGTCTATTGTGAGTGACAGCCAATCCAGTCAAGAACTGGGAGGAACTCAAAGGAAGTGCCCGGTTTTGTCTGTTGGAGTTTCAGTTTAGCTTTGACAGTGAAGAAGGAAGGAGCCCTGTGCTTTTTCAGTGTGCAGTTTTAGTCGGGAAACGTGTGTAAGGCCCAGAGTTCCGGTCTGCAGCTTGTGTAACTGCTTGTTAGGACTGAATCCGGCCCTGTGAAGAGAATCAAAGGATATCTGAAGAGTAGAAACCAGGCTCACCCTGTAGAAGACTGGAGAAATAGCTGAATTGCACTCGGTCTGTCAGGAACTGAATCTGCTGTGTGTTCTCCCGGTATTGTGCAGTAATTACGATCGGGATAGAGAAGCAGCCTGCCTGGTATAGTACTTTCTGTTTTACCATATAAATGTGTGAAGAGGTTTGTGTACCTCAAGTGAATCCTGCTGCCATTAAAGGACTTTGCCTGTGCAGTTTGCCATATAAATGTGTGAGGAGTCTCGTGGAGCTCAGGAGTGGCCCTGCTGACATTGAAGGACCCTGTCTTGTTTGGAGGTCGTGGGTACTAATTGGTCGCCCCTGTTGAATTGCCACATTAAATCCAAATGGAATTACTGTACTGCTGACTGTTTAACTAATTTTTCTTTTCTCAGGTGAAAGGGCCCTACCAGCTGCCACGGTTTGGACTAGCCACTAGGGCTTGGGTACCCAGGGACAGTAACTGATAGGGATAGGCCTGTGCACAGAGCCATAGGTAGATGAGTAGAGTGATAAGCTAATTAACCTGATTTCCCTGTCCTTGTTATATCCCCTAAATAAATCAGAGCTGCTTGTTTCAGCAAAGTTATACTGCCTGAGGTATTTGTCTATGTTAAAGTACTGTACTGTGATTGTTGCACTGTATCTTATTTCACAGGAGGTCCCAGTGCCGGAACCAGTCCTGGGGTAAGTGTATACTGTGAAGGTAATTTGATATATTGTGGGGCCACTAGTGGGAAGAAAGGGGGGTTGCAGTGTCCCAGAGGGCTGTGACCAAGTTAGTTTAACTATTGCAAACCCTGACCTCTGGGTGGAGGCACCCGCCATTGGATCCAGGCCCCTCAACCTGTTAGTGGCAAATCAGGCAGGGGTAGTAGCCCCTGGGATAGCGCCATCTAGGGGTTACATAGAGATGGGACATGGAGCCACTGTTCACACTGGCATGATCTATAGAGCTCCAACATGGGGGAAATTATATAAGACACTAGTGGAAGCCACTGGCACAGTGGCAGAAAAAGGGGAGGTGCTGCTGGTGGGGGACTAGTCTACTGGATGTAGCCTCCCAACTGCAGCTTCAGCTAGCGGGGACATCCTGGACACCCTACAGGGGCATTCGAGACAACTAGTCAGGGAGCTCTCACAGTGCAGGCAGTATAGCGCAGTGGTTTAAGGCTCTGAGCTGCAAACCTGGAGACCTGGGTTTGAATCCCACAGCCCCCGCTTGCATACTGTGTGACCCTGAGCAAGTCATTTAACTTCCTTGTGCTCCTAGGTCACACTGGTAAACAAGCTTTCAGCTTAGTGTCTCTCCGACAAAACAAAACAAACAAAAACAAAATGAGGCAGTACTGGACCCGATGCTCACTAACCAGGACCATATTGCAGGCGTCAAGGTGGCAAGACTAGAGACCAGTGATGTGGAAGCAAACCACACAAGCACATGGGTCTTGGACTTCATGAAGGTAGATTAAAAAGGGTGGGGGGTGAGTGTCAGACTACTTAGGTGGGGTGACCTTGGTAGGGTAGAGGAACTGTGGGCTAAGCTGAGGGAAAGCATAGTGAAAGTGACAAACTTCTGTGCAAAGGAAGTGAGGAGGAAAAAGCGACCAACCGCTAATGTCCTAAAAGGAAGTTGCTGAACAGGTGAATGCTAAAAGGATAGCATTCAGAAGGTATAAAGAGACAGAGGGAAGACTACAGAGGTGTGTACCAGGAAAAGCAAAGGGAGGCAGTGAAAGTGGTGAAGAGCGTAAAGGCACCAACTAAGGAAAGAATAGCCTGGAGGAAGTGAAAGGGGACAAGACCATTTTAAGTACAGTACATGACTGAAAAAAGTAAGACTAGAGAAGGGATTGTAGGTTAAGAAGGGAGGTGGGGACTGTGCAGAGGAGTGCAAACCCTTCCCCCCCCCCGACGTCTAGGGGTATCCAGATGGCAAATGTTGAGAGGGGGTGCTACATAAGCCAGAAACACAGTCCATGGAAAATGAAAAAATGCTCTTTACCTGGTTGGCTTCACTAGTTGAGGAGCAGGATCTCTTCTTGAATACCAAGGGAGAACTGCAGGGGCACTGTTGGTTGCTTGAGCACATGCACAGTTTCAAATTGATTACATTCACTGTCCACTCCAGAATTAACAGTGCAAAATGGATTTAATGAACAAGAAAGTTTAATGAACCACTTGGAGCATTGGGGTAAACGATTAACGTGGGGACACTTCACAGGCTGAAACCTGCCATTCCTCCTGCAGCAATCTTTTGGTCAGCAAATTGAGTCATTGCATGCAGACACTGTGACTTCCTCAAGCTGAAAAGGCTACATTCCTGACAGCAGCAATACAGTGAACCGAACCAGGGCACCCGTAGAGGTATTTCATACTTAGCAGCACTCTCATTTCATATTCCTTCTTTTCACTCAAATCTTTACACAGGCACTTGCTTACTTTATAGTTTCTGAGTCGCAACTAATACTTTAACTGAGGTAGGATTATGACCACACGAGATGTTTCTACTGTCTCAGTCCCATTTACACTTGGCCTTTTGTTAAACTTTCTCCACCGGGTGAGGAATGTTATAATACAGGGAGCATTTTCTTTACTTCAAGGTCTTACACAGTCAAAATGGTGTTCTTTAGCAAGAACTGAACCACTGAAGACCTTTCGTATACCCAGTCACTGATGCCACACACCAGCTGTTCTTCTCTGCAGAGTGCTACAGACCCAGAGCCACTTTCCGTTCATGCAGCGATTCCATTTTCTGGACTGCCTTCACCCAGGGAATTGCTGCTTGTGCCGCACGGAGCACCCAGACAGTCTGCCACAACGCGTCCCAATCAACCATTCTCCACATGGACCTTCCTCTGCTTCCACAGGCTGCATCCCTGGGAGCCCAACCACTGTAGCGGCCACTGGCCGGGGAAAAGGAGTAGAGCTGCCACCAGAACACCCTTAACAGTCCAGGCTGCCACCTCTGAACTGTGCCTCAGGCCCAATTTGCCAAAGCAGGCCCACCCACAGAAAACAGACTCCCAGGCTGCACTTGCCCACAGGCGAGACTACTTAAAATACAGGGCCCCCATTGGTGCTTACACTACCATGGTGCCAGAGAACATGGCGGGCCGCCATTTTGCTTGCTCCTGGGTTCCAGGTCCCAATGCAGCACTGACCATCCCCAAACCTGTGCTGCACTGCTCCCCTCTCTATTGTCCAAACTGCCGCTTCTCCATACACAGGTCTTTGAGGGAGGAGGAGGGCTGGGGTTGCAAGTGCCCCGCCATGGCCTTCAGGCTGAACTTGTGGGCTGAATCCTCTGCCTCTCTTCAGCTCCCCTGGATCTCAGTCCCCAACATGGCACCAAAACCTCTCTTTTATACTCCTAGGGATGGGCCCCCTGCTGGCAGAAAGCAGGCCCATCCTACTGGCACCATTGCTGTCTCTCTCTATGCCTAACTATACATAGCAACCACAATTTAACTAGTAAGCTCCCAGAGAGTGCTTACAGGAGGATCAGGGAAAAGCAGACATTCGTAAAAAAAAAAGTACTTTTTCTTCAGTATTCACAGGGGAGGAGGATGAGCCACATAAAAGCAACAGGAGCACTGGAGGGAGGAGGTAGATGCAAGTCCTTTTAGAGGACAGTGTCCTGCAGGGACTCTCAAATCTGGAAGTGGACAAAGCTAAGGGGCCAGATGGGGTGCACCCAAGGGTATTGCGAGAAATACAGGTATGGGAGTACTAATGGGGGGAGGGCAGAGGTAGGCTCAAAGAGGAAGTGGCAATGATGTTAAACAGGGAGGAGGTAGTTGACAAGAACATACAGTGTACAGCTGCAATGGATGCCAGGGTGTTAATATCAGGGGATTCCATAGTCGGGAGAATCAAATGGGGGGGTTAGCGGTGCTGGGAGAAAGAGTGGAATTAGGGTGGAGTGCATGCGGGTATGGCGGTGCACAAAGTAGCATGCCATGTGCACTCAGTAAGAAGCATGAGGGGGTGCCAGATATTGTGGTGCACTTAGGTACAAATGGTCTGGTAGATAATGGTGTGAAGGAGGTACAAGCCAGATTCATGGAGATGGTGAGAATTTGTGCTGCAGAGAGGAACCACTGTCTCCTTCTCAGAGGTCCTGCCAGTACCTATGGGGACTTTAGAAAGGAAACAGAAAATTTGTGAGTTTAATTGGTTAAGAAACTGGTGTCCAGCAGTGGGGTGTGGTTTAGTAGGAAATGGGTGATACGTGGGACAACAAAGAATTCTTTGCTAGGGATAGATTTCACCCAAGCAAAGCAGGAAAGGATGTCCTGAGGAATACTTTGCGGGGGTGTATAAGCACCAGGTGGAATTTAAACTGGTGGTGGCGGGGGCAAAACAGGAGGCAGACAACAGACCACACCAGGGAGGCCAGAGGTCTTCTTCCCCACCCCCATTACATGTGAAAGAGGAGATGGAGGGGTCAACTCAGAGAAAGGAAAAGGAGTTTGGAAGATGGAAAGGGAGTTGGGAAGATGAGTAGGGATGGGGGGCAGGTTGGAAGTTGGTCTTTTTAAATGCAAGAAGTTTTGGGAATAAGATGCCTGTTGGCAGAAGGGGCCGGGGTGGATGTAGCAGCTGTAACGGAAACCTGGGCTACACAGCACCATGATTGGGACCTGAAGGTCCCAGGGTATACAACTTGAAGGATAGGAGGGTTGTCAAAGGTTGGGGGAGGTAGCTTTGTACATTAGAGAGGGGACTGAGTATTGCATCGACGAGGACACAGGAATGTGAAAGCAGGCCAATCTACGGGATAGTAAGGAGGCGGTCAACCTGAGTGTTGTATACAGGCCTCCAAAGCAGTCTGATGAAACCGACCAGGAGCTGATGGACAGTATTAGCATGAGATCTCCAGGTAGAAGGTCACCTGGGGGCCAGTGACCATCACATGGTATGGTTCAATTTGGCTACTACATCTAAATCATCCCATTCCAAGGCAAAATATGGGACTTCAGAGGAGCTGACTTTGATAAGATGTACAACAGAGTTAAGCTAGCCTGGCAAAAGAAACACAGGTGAGGAGGTACAGGCAAAGTGGGCAAGCATTAAGGATGCAATACTTGAAGCAACATCCCATTGTGTTAGACAGAAAAGGAAGTGCAAAAGAAGAAGGAAACCACTTTGGTTCTCAAATACAGCAGCAGAAAAGGTCAGAACCAAAAGGCTGGCCTTCAGGAAATATAAGGGAACACAGCGGGATGAAGATAGGGAGGCATACCAAACTGCCCTAAGGGAAGCAGGGAAGGCAGTAAGGCAGGCAAAGTCCCAAACTGAGGAAACACTAGCACGAATGGTAAAAGAAGGTGACAAGACTTTCTATAGATACATTAGTGAAAGGAGAAAGTCCAGAGGGGGTATTGCTAAGCTTAATGGAGAAAAGGGAGCATGTGAGGAGGAGGACCCTGTAAAGGCATCTATCCTAAATAGATACTTTTGCTGCAGATTTACTGAAGAGAAGGTAGGCAGGGCCCACAGCTCAGCATCATGGACACAGGAGGGAGGGAGGTGAGCACTACTCCCTTCACAAAAGAAAGGGTCCTACAAGAGCTTGCTAAGCTCAGGGTGGATAAGGCAATGGGACCTGATGGCATACATCCCAGGGTACTTAAGGAGCTAAAGGAGGAACTAGCAGAGCCATTAGCAGAATTGTTTAGTGAGTCTCTGAGCACAGGAGAGGTCCCAGAAGACTGGAGAAGGGCTCATGTGATCCCGCCTCACAAGAGGGGTAGCAGGAGGAAGCGGGAACTACAGACCAGTCAGTCTTACCTCAGTAGTGGGCAAGATTATGGAGGCACTCTAAGGAAAGGATAGTGCAACACCTGGAACCATAGGGGCACAGGATCCAAGACAGCATGGGTTTACAAAGGAAGGTCCTGTCAAACTAATCTCATAGAGTTCTTTGACTGGGTAACCAGAGTGGTGGACCAAGGGGAGCAGTTGATGTCGCACCTTGACTTCAGCAAAGCTTTTGACACTGTTCCACATAGAAGATTGATAAATAAGCTAGGTAGGCTCGGGGTGGGTCAGAAGTTGGTCAACTGGGTGGCAAACTGTTGACTGGCAGAAAACAGAGAGTGGTGGTAAATGGTATACAGTCAGAAGAGATGCAAGTCACAAGGGGTACTCAGGGATCAGTCCTGGGGCCAGTCCTATTCAACATCTTCATTAGTGACCTCGAGATGGACTAGAGGGTAAGGTTTGTCTGTTTGCAGATGACACCAAGATCTGCAACAGAGTAGATGATCCAGATGGGGTGGGCAGAATGAGAAGAGATCTGGATAAACTAGCAAAATGGTCAGAAGAGTGGCAACTGGGATTTAATGCAAAGAAGTGCAAAATCATGCACATAGGGAAGAGAAACCCTGAAACCACTTATAGGCTGGGAGGGAGTTGCTAGCAGTCACAAAGGAAGAAAGAGACTTGGGCATCATCATCACTGATGACCTAAAATCATCCAAGCAGACCCTCAAAGCAGTAGGTAAGGCTAGGGAGTGTTAGGGTGTATTAGTAGGGGTATCACAAGTCGTAAAAGGGAGGTAATAATCCCTCTGTACAAGACATTGGTTAGGCCCCATCTGGAGTACTGCGTGCAGTATTGGAGGCCACACCTTCCCAAGGACATTAACCAAATTGAGGCAGTTCAGAGAAGGGCAACCAAAATGGTGCAGGGACTGCATCAGAAGACATATGAGGACAGATTAACGGAGCTCAATATGTATACCCTTGAGCAAAGGAGGAGAGAGGTGATATGATCGAGACATTTAAACACCTTAAGGGCATAAACAAGGTGAAAGAGTCTAACATGTTTAAATATAAGAAAATAGCAGGACAAGAGGACACAGCATGAGATTAGAGGAGGCCGATTAAGGGGAATGTGAGGAAATTCTTTTCACAGAAAGGGTGGTAGATGCATGGAATGGCTTACCACAAGAAGTGGTGGCTGAATACAGTGCAGGGCTTCAAACAGGCATGGGATAGGCATAAGGGGCAATACAAATGACTATGAATAGATAGGTCACTGACAGAGCAAGGCCTATGGCACATTTATAAGGTGAAAAGAAATGGGCAGGTTGGATGGGCCTTTATGTCCTTATCTGCCGCCAACTTCTATGTTTCTATGTTTCTATGCATTGCAGAAGTGGTAGGGGAAGACAGTGGCTGGGGATTTCAACATGCTAGGGCAGATTGGAGTACTATCAGTGAGTGCCCTCCCAGAAGTCAATGGACGCCTTTCAGGATGAATTTCTAAATTAACTGGTGGGGAGTCAACCAGGAGGGTAGCATCCTGGACACGATTCTGATGGATGGGGACCAGCTGGAAACATTTGTAGTGGGGACCCATTGGCAGGGGTGATCACTCAAGCATCGCCATTTTATGTAAGCTCCCCTCCCTGCCTTTTGCAAACGACAGGTGGTATGTTGTTTAAATCTGACAGCAGTACCAGGTGGGACTGGGTTCAGGAGGAATAGGTCACTCGGCACAAAGGCTAGGTTTGGCTACTCTGCACAGGGGCACCTAAGTAACTACGAACACAGGAAGCAATAACTGTAATGTCCAATACCAGGAATGGGATTGTAAAGTGTGACTTTTATTCACATCCAAACAGAATAAACAAAGCATAGATGGACCCTCATGGGGCTACATTCCTGGTAATGCAGATTAAAAGAATCAAGAACACTTCAACACTTCAGCCCTCAGGCTCTGAACCCACCGGGCACACTGCCCGGACTTGCACGCTGCTTTGGGTACACAGCCTGAACTTGTACACTGATCTGGGTTTTCCTGGCTTGGCTCCCTTGTCAGCCATTCGACACCTTCCATATGTCATGGAAACATTTGCTGGTGGCTCCCTAAACCACCTAAGAGCACCTCAGCTCTATCAGGGGAAACTTTCTTTAATCCCACGCCTGGGTACTTTCCTCAGGCACTGGCCAAGTACTTGAGAGAAAGTGAAGGTGCCACAGAGCAAACCAGAGGTGAATTTGGTTACTACTGATGGGATGACTCCTACCCTCTTCGCTTCCGCCACCATACCTCGCCATTTCTCTGGACATTAAACATCTCATTCTGTAAAGCTTGGCAATTTCTCTCTCAGACCTTCTGGTGCTGCAGCACAACTTGAAATAGGCAGCTTCTTCCCTTAGCCAGAACCAGGAGGGTTGCCCTGGAAGACAGGCAAACCTTTTCCCCATCCCCTCAGGAGGGGCACTTGGACCAGTGACAGCAGTCTCCACCACTTCAGCAATAAGTTTCTGTGTCCCTCTTATGGTGGAAACACACCTTCTTAACAGTAGCTCTAAAACAGAGCTTAAAGCTCTGAGAGCCTGCACACAGACTGCTTGTCTCTCCAAGACTGCCCACAGACTCTCTTCAAAAATCCCCAACATTCTATCCTAACTTCAACTGCAGCATTCCAGTGTGGCTCATGCAGCCTGAGAGTTCTATGGTCATGTCATCCCTCAGTCTCAGCTGAGACTGAGAACAGAGTGAGACAAGTGCGAAATCCATTTAACTGGAGATCTTACTTTGAGAGGGCTCTTGCAGTAGGTAATTATAGGACTGATGCAGCAGGCGGCAGGACCCCACGGAAAAATTTCTAGCTAGCAGTCCCTGGCGAGGACTGCTGACATGGTGACCGGCATCAGGAGACATTGGTATGGTGGTCTAGCGCCCGCCTTCAGTTCTTTCCTGCCGCTAGGAAGGCCTCGTGGCAGCGCCCTCGCTGGAAAGTTCGTGCTTCACAGCCCTTCTACCTTCATCGTTTTTTACCGAAAATAATTGCTTTTTCGATCAACGCCAGTATAATCTGCCGGTGTATGTCGCCCCTACACCTCTGAACACAAGCATAAGTGCGATTCATGCGGCGCACCAACTAATGACAAGGATTGCCACTCCTGTGCCTGTTCTGTCTAGGCCCCAATCACCCGGGTCGAAAGTGCCAGCACTGCCTCAGTTTCCAGTGTGGCTACCCGGAAAAGGCGGCAGCAATCCCTGGAAGCCCATATTCTGAAGAAGAAAATGAGTTCAATGGAGAAGGAGCTCAAAAAACTGAGGCAGGCGTTCACTTCCCCCGAAGGCCATCGGAAGAAGAAGGAGAGGCACCGGGACAAGGGCTCCTCCACCGTGTCTCCCTTGGGAGTCGCTGGGATGCAGGTAACATTCCCTCTGGGGGACCGCTCCTTGACGGCCGCCTCGGAAGTTTCCAAGGGGGCGTCGGCCCGCCCATCTGGCTCTCTCTGCGGGCCTTGCGGGTGCCTCCAGGCAGTTGGAGGCCTCCGCCCTGGTTTGGCCACAGGCTTGCGGCCTACCACTGTGGCGACTCCGTAAGCCGGGCGCCAGCTCCTCCGATATCCGGCTTTGAGAGGGCCGGTAAGATGTCCGGACCTTTTTGGGCAGCGCGCCTCCACTCCACTGGACCAGGCCAATCACTTACTCGACCTGCCTCCGTGATGGCTCTCATAAGTCGGACGCCTGGCTCGCCCTAAGCCACACGACCGTCTGCCGACGTCCGACTGGCGAAGGAACTGACGACGGACCCCCTCCCCCATGTCCGTCGTACCCGGTTCCCCGCGCCCTTCGCTGCCGTCTGGGGAACCAGAGTCTCCTCAACTCGACCCCGGTGATTTTTCCTCTCCATCCCCGGGCGAAGCTGGGGATCTTCCTCCTCCATCAGTCCTTCTGCCTCCTGGTGCGCCGGACCGGACGTCGGCTCCCCGGACACCGGCTCCGATGCCGGCACCTCCGACACCAGGGCCTCCGACGTCGGCCCTGACGCCGGCCTTACTGACTCCGGGAGACATCCCGCTCCCATCGGGCCCTCCAGGCCCTCAACTATGAACCCGACTGTGAGGCCACCGACCGGGCCGTCTGCTGTGGCAGCCCCCCTGGCTCCCAGGTACCCTCCGTCCTATCCGACGCCGGCGTACTCGGGACCGCAGTATCCGGCGCCACAGTCCCGATCCGGGCTTGCCACAACGCAGTACCAGACGCCACAATACCAGACACCAGGCTACCCGCAGCCGAGTTTTGGATAAGCTCCATACGGTTAAAGCCCGTGTCCTTATCCCAGCCTCCTCCTCCTCCTCCACCACCCTCGCAGCCGCCAGTGGACCTGCAGGAGACTCTGGTCTCCTGGTGGGCTGAGACCAATGCTCAGCTCACCAAAGAGGTTGAGAGCCACCTTCCGGCGACAGTGCCGTCCCAGGTTCCCGCACGTCCGAGGTGGCACACTCCTTCACCACCTCCGGATTCCAGGGTTCTTCCATCTGGATCTAGTGAAGGGCAAGACATGCTTCCCTGGGGACTTCCCAAGGGGTCCATTCCTCCCCCGGGTTGGGAAAGGGAGTCTTTTTCCTCTTCATCCTCCTCTTCACTCTTGGACTCCTCGGATTCTTCAGACGGTTGCTCTGAGAGAGACGACAAGCCACACTCTCCGTCGAAGCCCAGGCCAAGGACTCCTCCAAAGTATCCTCCGGAGGATCCTCCTTTTAAGGAGTTGCTTAGAAAAATCCAGGAGGTTAATCAGTGGCACTCCCTGGAACCAGATCCTCAGCGCCTGAAACGCTGAACATCTGGATCTGCCTGTGACAGCTCCTACCTTGGTGCAGACCTTGTTACCACAATATGGAAGCAGCCATCAGCTCTAGCCCCACTTCCTGGGAAGTCAGACAGGCTATATCAGGCTCCGGAGGGTGTTGATTTTCTGGATTCTCACCCTCATGCCGACTGGTCGTGATTAGCGTCGCTCACAGCCGGTTGGCAAACCCCAAACATCTTAGCTCGTCACCACCTGATAAGGAATCGCGCCTTCTGGACCAGTATGGGAGAAAGATTTATGCTTCCTCCATGCTGGGTATCAGGGCCCTGAACTATGTTGGCCATATGGGGACTACCAGAAAGCCATTCTGACTCAGGCGGAATTCAAACTGGACTCCTTGCCTGACTCCCAAGTCAAGCAGGAGTTGGCTGATCTTGTCTGCTGTGCTCATTCAGACAGTTGCCACATGCTAGTGTGACATACGATGCAGTGGACACTGCTGGGTGAGCTCAGCTTCGCTATGAGCCTCGGCATCATGCTTTGCTCTGCATGTCAGGGTTGGTCCTGGAGGTGCAATCTGCTATCCAGGAAGCACCCTTCCGGGGGTCGGTGTTTTTTGGGGGTAATGTCGACATCATCACCGATTTGCAAGAGAAAGGGACGGCACTGAAGTCAGTTGATTCCATGTACTGTCCCCATCAGCAGCAGCGCCGTCCCTTTCGCTGACTGAATTGGCCAAAGGCGAAACCACAGGGAAGGCGGGCCACAAAACGCCGGGCCCCCACAGCTGCTAAGCCCCCCCACCCAAAGCAGCGGGTGCTTCAGCTGCGGCGCTGCCCCACACCACCTGACTCCTTTCCTCTCCCACTGCTCCGGACTCCCTGCAGGAACCGGTAGGAGGGAGGTTTCCCTCCACCTTCGGGATGAGAGGATAACCACAGATTCTTGGGTGCTCCAGCTCATAGCAGAGGGGCACTCAATAGAGTTTCTTCAGAAACCACCCGCCACCCCCCTCTGAAGTCGTCGTATTCACGGGAACATCTTCTTTTGGTCCAGGAGGAAATTTCGGCTCTTCTGCTGAAGCAAGCTATAGAGCCCGTCCCCCTTCATCTGCGAGGGACGGGTTACTATTCCCATTTCTTCTTGGTCCCAAAGAAGACTGGAGATCTCAGACCAATTTTGGATCTCAGTTCCCTGAATCTTTTCGTAGAATACAAAATGTTCAGGATGCTCTCTCTGCAGAGCCTTCTGCCCCTCCTTCGGCCGTGTCAATGGCTTTGTGCTCTGGATATGCAGAATGCTTATCTGCACATTCCTATTTGCCCTTCTCATCGCAAATAACTTCGTTTTGCGTTCCAGGGGGACCACTACCAGTTCAAGGCGCTCCCGTTTGGTCTATCCTTGGCCCCCCAAGTGTTTACCAAATGCCTGGCAGTGGTGGCGGCCCACCTGTGTACCAGGGGAGTGCAGGTTTTCCCGTACCTGGACAATTGGCTCCTGGCGGCCTCGTCCAGGGAGGAGCTCCTGCGTTGCTTCTCCCTTACCCAGCAGGTTTTTGCCTGCCTGGGTATTACCAACAACCATTCCAAGTCTCATCTGGCCCCATCCCAGAGACTACAATTTATTGGGGCGATTCTCGATACGACCATGGGCAAGGCCTTCTTGCCTCCGGACAGGGTGTCCACCCTCCAGACCCAAATAAGTCTGCTGTCCGACCGCAGGATGGTCTCTGTGAGGTCGGTCCTTCGCCTTCTCGGGCTCATGGCAGCTGCTATCCCAACGGTTCCTCGCGCTCGCCTCCACATGAGAATTTCTCAGTGGACTCTACGCTCTCAATGGGATCAGCTACTGGATGATCTAGATCACCCACTTATGGTCTCCTCACCGATGCTTCGAGACTTGCAATGGTGGATGGTTCGAGAGAACCTGTTTCGGGGAGTTCCTTTCTTTCGTCCTCCCCCCTCCCAGACTCTGACCACAGAAGCCTCAGGCGAAGGTTGGGGAGCCTATCTAGGACTTCATCGGACTCGGGGCTCCTGGTCCAAGCTAGAACAAGCTCTCCACATCAATGTGCTTGAGCTTCAGGCAGTGTTGTACGCTCTCCAAGCCCTTCACCAGTACATCTTTCTCGGCCACCTTGCTGTCCAGACGGACAACATGTGTGTGGTGTGGTACATCAACAAACAGGGAGGGACTCTGTCCTACCCTCTTTGCAGGGAGGCAATGAGGGTTTGGGATTGGGCAACACGACACGACCTTCACCTCACGGCAGTTCACGTACCAGGAGTCGACAATACCCTGGCAGACAAGCTAAGTCGCTCTGCTGCACTGACTCACAGTGGGAACTGGACCAAGGGGTCCTAGACAATATCTTCCGACTTTGGGGAACACCACAGGTCGACCTGTTCGCATCCCCTCTAAACGCAAAACTTCCTGTCTTGTGCTCGCTCGTTCCAGAGCAAGGCGCTTTTTGTGGCAACGCTCTGTCTCTAGACTGGAAGGACAGATTCGTCTATGCCTTTCCTCCAATTCCACTTATCCCACGAGTCTTGCAGAAACTAGCTTCAGAAGGAGCACGAATGATTCTGATCGCTCCTTTCTGGCCCAGGCAAGTTTGGTTCTCTCTTCTACAACAATATTCAGAGGATCCTCCTCTTCCTCTTCCTCTCTCTCGAGGTTTACTGACCCAGGATCAGGGGACCGTGGTCCATCCAGGCCTCAAATCCCTTCAACTGCATGCATGGCTCCTGCAGACTTAGCCCAGTCCCGTTTTGGAGTGTCTCCCAAAGTGGGGAGATTTTGGTGGAGGCCAGAAAACCCTCCACCAGATCTACCTATGCCATGAAGTGTAAAAGATACACTATCTGGGCTGCTTCCAAGAACATGGAACCCTTCTCCTGTTCAGCGGGGCTTCTGCTGGAGTATCTACATCATCTGTTTGACCTGGGTCTCAGTTATTCTTCTCTGAAGGTACACATGGCAGCCATCTCGGCCTATCATGTTCCCTTCGCAGACAAAGCTTTCGCTCAATTGGAGGTCTCTAAGACCTTTCTCTGAGGGGTCCTCCATCTGAGGCCCCCCATCCGTACTCCTGACCCCCCTTGGGACTTGAACTTTGTTCTCGAGAAACTTACTCTCCCTCCTTCGAACCTGCAGCGTCTGCGGATTTGAAATTCCTTTCGTGGAAGACTAGCTTCCTGGTGGCCATTACTTCAGCTCCGAGAATTTCCGAGCTCCAGGCCCTGATGTGCAAAATCCCATACTTGATTTTTCAGAAGGAACGAGTTGCTTTTCGCACGAATCCTAAGTTTCTCCCTAAAGTAGTAGCTGAGTCTACTTTGAATCAGTCCATAGATTTGCCTGCCTTTTTTATGCAGTACTCTAATCAAGGGGAGTATTTACTCCATACTATGGATGTCCACCGGATTCTGAGATACTACACCAACAGGACAAAGGATCTCAGAAAGACTGACCAATTGTTCGTTTCTTTTGCTCATAAAAGGGAAGGCAATGCTGTTTCCAAGCAATGCCTGTCTAAATGGTTGGCTCATTGCATCACTTTTTGTTATGACAAATATAACAAGACCATACCGGGTCAAGTAAGAGGCCACTTCACCAGAGCAGTAGGTGCCTCAGCGGCTTGTTTCAAAAATGTGTCTGTGGCAGACATCTGTGCTGCCACCACCTGGACTTCCGTCCATACCTTTACTAAACACTACAGTTTGGATGTTGCCTCTCCCGTAGAGCAGGCTTCGGGCTGGCTGTTCTGCAAGGCCTATTGTCTTGAGGCTTGCACAGCTAGAACTTCTTTTTGGAGTAGTTTTCCTCCTCCCGGTGCCTCTCTTTGTTCCAGACTGCTTGGGATTCAGTCCTATATGTAATTACCTACTGCAAGAGCCCTCTCGAAGTAAGATAGTACAGTTACGTAAGAACTTACTGTAACAGTGGATCTTCGAGAGAGGCTCTTGCAGTAAATAACTCTCTCCGCCCTCCATCCCCCTAGACTTTTTCAGCTCCTTTTCCATTGAGGGAAATATCCGCTCCTCTCTCGTCCGGCCTTTTCTGCCCCGTGGCGGGAAAGAACTGGAAGGCGGGCGTCAGGGACCGCCCCTTTATACTGACGTCTCCTGATGCCGGTCACCTGATGTGGGAGCGGCCCCTCGCCAGGGACTGCTAGCTAGAAATTTTTCCATGGGGTCCTGCCGCCTGCCATCATCAGTCCTATATGTAATTACCTACTGCAAGAGCCTCTCTCGAAGATCTACTGTTACGATAAGTTCTTACGTAACTGTGTATTTCTCAAGCTGCCTTCCCTGCATACCACTAGGTCTTTCTGGGATTCTAGTAACCCTGGGTAACAAGGGGGTTACACTTAGACTTGAGGAGGGAGTGGAATCGAATAAAAGACCACAGTAGCGGGCTTTAGAAGGGCACACTTCAGCAAAATGGCCAATATTCTCAGGGAAAAATGGACCAGGGATGGGCACGGAGAGACAGTGGGGAAATTCTGAAGCTGGGCATCCTGGAGGCCACAAAAACCTTCATGATATCCCACCATTAGATGGCTAAGGCTAGGAAACCTTGCTGGTGGACAAGGGAGGTGCAGGAGGGTGTGAGAAACAAAAGGATAGCCTATAGAATGTACAAGTGCTCTCGTACTAAGGCAGACAGGAGTAACACAGGATCTCTAGGGGTTAAGAGCTGCTAAAGCTGAAAAAGGAGCTTAGGTTAGCGCCAGGAATCTGGGAGGGGAAAAGGAATTCTATAGGTATATTAGGGAGTGAAAGAAAGGGGGCAGATGAGCAACCGGGGATGGGTGGAGCAGGCTGAACTGCCAAATGATTTTCAGCTCCGTCTTTACTAAGGAAAGGGATGGACCACTGCTTGGGGGCAGGATACGGGCATGGGGAAGTCACTCACTGATGGTGAGATCCAGGTGGAGGCTAGGATAGGGGTCATGGGGAGGGGGCAGACACTCACTGATGGTGAGCTCCAGGTGGGGAGGCTGAGGGAAGTCCTTGAGGATAAAGCCCCAGGCCCAGACGGCATCTACCCCAGGGATTTGAAGGAATTGGCAGACGTCTAGCAGCTCCAATGACTGATCTGTTCAATTCCTCCCTCCAATTGGGATGTGTTCCTCTGGACTGGAGCATGGCACACATAGTGCCTCTCCAGAAGTGCGGACCATTTGATGATCTGGGGAACTACAGACTGGATAGCCTGACATCCATTTTGGGGAAAATGATGGAGGCCATCTTAAAAGAAATGATGGTGGAGTACCTGAAGGCAAATGGTTTTTGGCACATTTACAGTTTATGCTGCAGTTGTCATGGCAGACAGGAAACCGTAATGGCCGAGTGCCATAACTGTCTGCCTGTGGCAAACCTTTACCAACATTGTCAGACTTTTTTTTTTGGTGTGGGACTGTGCTCCCTGCACCCCCATAAATGAATGTAATCCACTCAACTCCGAGGTCACACCATATTGAAGAAAAAAATAGACTGCTTCAGTTTTGTAGGTGCAACCTCGGGAATTTCACTTGTTGAGCTGCAGTGAGATGTGAACCCTGTCCCTAGCCTACCTGCCTATCACAGTTCACTACCCTAACCTCTACACGAAGTTAGCTGCTGGACCACATTCTGCTTGTAACCCTTACAGTTTCAGACGGTAAGTGGTGTTCAGTGCGAGACTCTCGTCAGCCGTAGCACTTCCACTGCAAGGTGTCTGCCATGACAACTGCAGCAAAAAGTGCAAGCAAGCCGGGTTTTCAAGATGAAAACCAACATGGTTTTGTCCATCAGAGATCATGTCAAACTAGCCTAGTCGAATTCTTCAATTGGGTGACAAGATCCCTAGATTGGGGGGGCCTGTTGATGTTTTGTACCTGGACTTCAGCAAGGCTTTCATCTGGTCCCACATGGGAGGCTGATTTAGAAATTGAGGAAACTGGGGGTGGGAGAGAAATTAGTGGGGTGGATTGCTAACTGACTTAACGGCATTAGAAGGTGGTAGTAGGGGGTGAAGCCCCCATCTCCTAGAAGGGTCATCAGTGGGGTACCCCAGAGTCCCATATCGGGCTCTATCCTTTTCAATGTGTACATCGTGGACAAAGGGGAGGGAGTTGGGAGTAAAATGAATCTGTTCATGGATGACTCTAAATTGGGGGCTGTGGAGAATAGAGAGGAGGGAAGAAGGGCACTCCAGGAAGACTTGGAAGAGGCTGGAAAATGGGCACACACATGGCAGTTGGGGTTATAACAAGTCTAGTGTTCTGCATCTTTTTTTTTTTTTCCAATTGTTTAACCAGGTGAGATGCACTAAGCTGAAAGCTTTTTACAGGTGCAACCTGGGAGCACAGGGAAGTTAAGTGACTTGCTCAGGGTCACACAGTATACACAAGTGCGGGCTGTGGGATTCAAACCCAGGTCTCCAGATTTGTAGCTCAGAGCCTTAAACCACTGCGCTATACTGCCTCTAAATGTGGGTAGTAGGAACCCTGGGCATAGCTGCCAGTTGGGAGGCATAATGCTGATTGTATCCATAATGGAAAAAGACCTGGTGGTGGTGACTGATTCCAAATTAAACAACTCTGTGCAGTGCAGGAGAGCAGCTGCTAGAGCTAATAAAATGCTCATTTGTATAGCTAGGGGATAACATCTGAAGCAGGAAGTAATACTTCCTGTACAATTCACTGGTGAGGCTGCATCTGGAATATTGTGTGCAGTTCTGGTGTCACCCGCTAAAAAAACGACATTGCACTGCTAGAGAAAGTCCAGAGAAGAGTGACTAGGATGATTGGCTAACTGGAGGAAATGTCATATGGGGACAGACTTTGTAAGCTCAATATGTACTCCCTGGAGGACTGAAGGGATAGGGAGAATATAGAGACCTTCAGATATCTGAAGGGAATTAACAGGAGTAAAATGGAGGGATTGTTCAATTGAAGGGGAGGGGAATCGACAGGCCATAGTCTGAAACTGGAAGGGGGAAAGTACAGAGGGAAGGGGTCATTATTTCACAGAGAGGGTGGTGGCACCCTGGAGCAGATTTCCAGATGAGCTGATACAAAAGGAAACTGGGAGGTTTCAAGAGGGGTTTTGGACAGGTACAGGGGCATGGTATGGGTTGGGGAAAGGAGAACAGCAAGGGGTATTGGGGAAGGGGAGTGAGGGGTTATGAAAGGAAGATAAAGCAGCTACTGTACCTTATCAGTGAGCGGTGTTCAAGCAGACAAGATAGACTGTTAGGCCTAATCTGCTGGCAACTGTATGTATGTAGAGAGAACAAATTGCACATACCCCAATAATGCAAAGCATCGAGGGAAGCATATGCAAATACCCGTGAATTAATTTGGACTGACTCTACTTTAAGCAAAATTGCATTGTGCCAGAAGGCCTCGCAGTACAATCGGCAAAGGCTGAGAACAGCAGACATAGACATGTTTTGTCCTCATTTGGACTCCTCAGTGTGCCATATCTGTATCTTAGCCCAGGGAGAGGGAGCCAGCCTATAGGGGATCTTATTTGTTTGGGTTATTGGCAGCCCAAAGTAGAGAGAGAAGTGAACTACAAAAGAACCCCAGAGCAAAAGCATGTACTGCATGTATGTCCTAGCTGCACCTCTGATAGTGGAAACTGGAGTGCTTCCTGAGGAGGGCAGATTTAGTCCTGCTTTCATACAAGCGAGCGGTAGCAGGGAGGATGCTGGCAACTATAGGCTAGTCAGTCTGACAAATGAGAGTATCTTGAATCCAGCAGGTTACAAGACCCAAGGTAGAATGGATCCATGGGGGGAGGCTCATGTCACAGACCTGATGGCTTTTTTGTCTGGGTGACCAGGGAAATAGATGAGGGTGGGGCAGTGGACATGGCCTGCTTGGTTTTCAGTAAGGCTTTAAACTGACTTGTCACGTCTTGTCCCCATGGATTTGACTTGTTTATTGTCCTTTGCATTTTGTATGCTTTGTAATTTTTACTATTCTGTGACTACTCCATTTCCCACTCCCCTGGGTCACACCTGGAAAAGAGCCTAGTCTCAGTGTGCCTCTCCCGGTTACCAATTTTAAAACTAAATAAATAAGGAAACTGGGCAGCTTAGGGATGGGTCTTAAGGTGGTGAATTGGCTAAGATGTTGGTTAGGGGCTAGGCAACAGAGGGTGGTGATAATCCGAGTTCACTTGGGGGAAGAGAGGGTGGCCAGTGGGGTGCCTCAGGGATCAATGCTGGGACAAGTCCTCTTTAAAGAGGACCTCCCCCGATGTTCCAAAAGTTAAATTCTTTCAGTCGTACAGTAATGAACCTCAAATGTTGTGTGCATGTTAGTTTTATCAAAGGTTTGCTTTTTTTTTTTTTTTTTCCGTGTTTTGAATTGTTTGTTAGCCCTGCTGCACTTGGCTTTGCTGTTCAGCTGCTGGCTCCTGCTGATGTAACTGTATGGAGGATGAATGAATCCCACTGTGCTGTACAATGACGTGGCAGCAGTTTCACTAGAGAAAACTTCAATAACTTGGTGCACATGCTACAGTAGTAGTGCCAAATTAGTCAATGGGTTTTTAACGCAATGGATTGACGTGCAACCTCTGTAAAAGAGCCTTTTGCTCAAAGGTCTTTCCGATTTGTTAAATAAAAAAAAGCCCTGTTGAGAATTGTGAAAGCTTTTGTTAGGGGTGGGTGGTGGTGGTTGTTGTGTGTGTTCACTACTATCAGGAGAGGCAGGGGACGATTTTAAAATTATTTGAGTAGCCCAAGACCTAGTGCAAATTGACCAGGGCTAGTTCTGCTTGTCCATCTTGAATAGTGCAGGTTTTCCTTCCATGGCTGTTATTAAAGTTAAAATGTTCCTTTTTTTTTTTTTTAGCAGGGTCTAGTCCTTATGACTCTGTCTGTCTGTCTCTGTCCCCGATGACCTGGTGTGATTGACAGCTCATTAAGAGCTGCAGCTATCTGGCAGTTCAAGGGGGAGGGGGTAATGACAATGAATCAGTGTGAGTCATTATCACTCCACTGTTAAGGAAAGCTGCCCAAATACCAGTCTCCTGCCACAATACAAATGTATTGAAGTGAGCGATGCATCGCCGCACCTTTACAGTTAATGGAGCCCCCAACCCGCGTCCACCGTATTTCTGGGTAGCGGACTTTTCACAATTAAAATAAAATGCCCTGTGGTGCAAGAAAAATGCTGCTTCTACTTCACAAAGCTAAACTGGAGGGTAAACCTTGTCTGGGCAGGAGACTGGTATTTGGACAGGTTTCCTTTAGGACTTTCAGCTGTTGTCCTGGGTGTGATCAAGGGACATAACTAGTAGCTTCCAGTTTTCTGAATGTGCCTCTATTTGTCCCACATTATTAAGACCAATGCCCCTAATTTCCCTACATTTTGAGTGTTTATAACCAACATTTTGGTAATAAAATGCAATGAGGTATACGGGAAGGCATTACTAAGTACAGATTACAAAGGCATTAACACGGATGAAAACACTGACAGTGAGCTGTCTCCTCTTACAACAACTCTAATTCACTGTGCTTTGCTACTGAGACACAAAATAAATTCACTTTATAAAATGATGTATACACAAGGCATTCTTTAACTGCGGAGTTGCCATATTGCATTGATTAACAGGGAGTCTTGGGGAGGGGAATAATGCTGAACATAGCATGTACACCAAGTTATGGAAGTTTCCTTAGTGAAAGCACTGCATCTTCATTGTAAAGCACAGTGTGCTTCACTCCTCCTCCTTATAGCGATGTCACCAGCACAGCCCCTAGTCTACAGCAACATCAGACTTGATGCAGAAGCTCTGGTGCACCACACGGTTTTTAGCAGCTCAGAATGCAAAACTAATTGGAGAGAACATTAGGGAAAGGGGAAATTGTTGGGAGAGGCACACTAAGCTGAAGCTTGATTCCTGGTGTGACCTGGGAGCACATGGAAGGTAAGTGACTTGCTCAGGGTCACACAGTATGAAAGTGGGGCCTGTGGGATTCAGATCCAGGTCTCCAGGTTTCCAACTCTGAGCCTTAAACCACTGCGCCAATACTGCCTACAGAAATACAAAACAAGAATCTGTGCAGGAAGGGGAAATTTATGCATGAATGTTAAAAGGACCAGGACAGGTCCTCTTTAATGTCTTTATAAGTGACACTACAGAAGAGCTGGAAGGGAAGGTCTGCCTCTGCAGATGACACCAAAATCTGCAATAGGTTGGACGCTCTGGGTGGGGGTGATGGAAAGGATGGGCAAAGATCTGAGAGAACTCTAGGAGGGCAAGGGTATGGTAGCTGGTTTCAACAAAAAAAATTGCAAATGCAGTTGGGGTACAGAAACCCAGGGCAGAGTACAGAATGGGAGGAATGGTACTGACTACCATGCAGCAAGAAAGGGACCTGGGGGTGATCATATCGGATAACCTAAATGTGGTCAGGCAGTGCGACAGGGCAGTTGGGAGGGTTCATGGAATACTTGCATAGGGAGGGGTATCACCAGCAGAAAGAGGGAGGTGGTATTGCCCCCTGTGTAGATCGCTAGTAAGACACCACCTAGATTACTGTGTCCAGTTCTGGAGATCACATCTCTGGAAGGACATAGACAAAGTGGAGGTGATCCAGAGGAGGGCAACTAAAGAGGTACAGGGTCTGCATCAGAAGCCCTACAAGGAGAGATTAAAGGACCTAAATATGTACACCCTGGAAGAGAGGAGAGTGAGGGAGGATATGATGGAGACCTTTAAATACCTCACAGTGGTAAAGAAGGTCCAGGAGGGAAATTTTTGTCAGAAGAAAAGGTGCTCAAGAACAAGGGGCATGCTGTGAAGCTGGAAGGGGGTAGAATCCAGAGAGATCTGAGAAAGCACTTCACAGAAAGTGTAGTGGATTCCTGGAACAGCCTTCGAGCAGAGATGGTGGGATAAACAGTGGTGGGGTTCAAGAATGCATGGGTTAGGCATAAGGGACTCTTAGGGAAAGGGGTGTGCGGAATGGGCCAGAGATCAGGTAGGCTCTAAGGCAGTACTGTAAGCAGGACAAAATGGGCAGACAAGTGGGCCAAGTGGGCCTTACCTGCTGACAAATTCTGTTTCTTTGTTTCACTGTTTCCCAATCCTATTTGGTGCCACTGCTATTTTATTTATTTGTTTTGTTAGTTAATGTCTGTTACATCTGTGTCGGTGGTTCAGTGGGTTGCACACTTGCCTCTTGAGGGAGGAAGATCTTAAGGTTGTGAGTTCTATCCGAGTTGGAACCTAGAGGTTCAGGGTAGGCCACTGTTTTCCTTGTAAGCCTTTCACACCCTCTGTGTGGCTTTTAAGAAAACTGGTCCGCTAAAACACTTTTCCCTGGCCCTTTTAGTTCTGGTGGAGGGGTCCATGGGGAACAAAACAAAGGTGGACAGCACTGCTGCATGAGGAAGGAAGGAAGGAAGGAGAGGGAAAAACGAGCAAGACTTTTTTTGCCCAGAAACAGTTGAACCAATCAGCAGGGAGCCTGGGAAGACTACAAACAGCCCCAGGAGCCGCCAAAATCTGAGTCCCCAGGAGAAGAGACCAGGAGAGATTGCACCCAGGGCTGAAGCCCTAGTTGTGTTGGCTGATCGAGACTCCTGCAGGCACTGAGTCACAGTGCTGGGACTGAAAAATCAAAAGAGAAACTGGAAGTGTTTGCAAAGAGCCCAAGTGGATTGCTGCTAGGTCAGGCTATGTTTTTCCAAACTGTTTGCTACAGAAGCTAAACTGTTGGCTACAAAAGCTGCCCAAGTCTACCAAAGGTGAAAATTCGAATAGGGACATTTGATGGTCTGGAGCCTGTCTTTAGCTCAGAGGACCTCACTTTTGGATTTACAAAAGACTCTTGCCTAATTGCTGTTTGAAGATATTGCACCCAGGGTATGTTGCCTGAGACCCCAGTAGGATGGGGGTCTTCACTGAGCTGTCCCTGCCAGAGTGATGGAGCTGTGGTTCATTTTAGTCGAAAGCTCCTTCCTAGCTGCCGTCTGTCAAGTGCTCCAGAGGGTTCCACTGGAGTGGAAAGAAGCCAAGGAGCTCTTTCTCACCTGGATGGTGTTGGATACGTACAGTTTCACCACCAGGGGTTTCAGATGGTTGCTGTTGTTCCAAGTTGCTTTGCCTTGTGTTAATCTTCATCTAAGGCCCCAATGTTGACCAACCTGCGGCATCGCAGGCCTGCCACCATAGTGGGGTACCCCAAAAGACATTGGGTCAGATTTGGTACCAGACGGTTGGGAGCATTGGGGGAAGTTGTATTTGGTGTTACTAATGATATTACGAGTATAATCTCTGAGATGGAGAGTATTGTATAAGTGCCTAACCTAACCTCAATTTTTTTTTTTTTTTTTACATTTGTATTTTATAGGTTTTTTTCTCCTGTTCCCCATCGTGTCCCTGGCACGAGCATGCATATGTGGAGGCGCGCACTATGCAACGCCCACCCTACCAATCGCCTTACCCACCTGCGCTGCAACTCGAACCGCCACCTGGTGACAGCAGGACTACAGGAGGGCGCTCTCCTCCTGGCGGGACTATGGGAGTGTGATCTCTCATCCTGGAGAGGAGAGCTGCTAGGCTTGATCCCCCGCGCCACCCTCTCTCCCAGCCCCTGACACCCGAGGTCATTCCTGAACCCGGGTTGCCAGTGTAGAGACAAATTGTGGCATCCGGCACCTCAACCCTCCGCACCACCAGGCTGGCTCTAACCTCATTTGCAGCCAAAGTTGCCAGTCCTACTCCCTCCAGTAATACGTGCTTGCAGTACTTATGGTAATTACTGTCTCCACGACTGTTTTTGGGTACTGTGTATTGCTGGAAATTGTCTGGAGGGACTCTGGAGGTGGAAACATTGTTCCTGAGGAAGGTCATTGTTTATTTTGCCAGAGTCCCCAGGTGGAGGCACCACACTACTGAAAGTTTAGTAGTTACGTCCTGTCGCACAAGGACCCAGGCCAACTTCCTCAAGCTATCGCTAGGGGACCCTGGAGTCTGCATTCAGGACTGGCCGACAACATGCCATACACATGGGTACTAATGTTTTTTTTTGTTTTATTTTTCCTTTTCTCTTTTTTTCTTCTCCCCTATCCTGGTTGTGTACCAGCTGTTCCTGTTGTGTTTTCCTGTATTGTGAAGAAGGTAAAAGCTCACAGGGACTCTGGTAACATTTGCATATGGTGGTGGTGTGTTTTTGGTAAATCCTTGATCTAGAGGGAAAGTAAACGATGCTGCTTAGCCTGTATGATATCGTAAGCTATAGAAGTCTGATGCTTTTATACGGACAAGTTAAGAGCAATCTGTTAGGATGGTTCTGTAATGTGTTTTGTTACATTATCTGGAAGCCATATTAAGTATGGGTCAGTTAGGACACTGTGTTAGGTACTAAGGCAAAGCATATATTACAAAACAGTACAACTTTAGAAGCATATGGGTCCTATGTTTACTTGATCCTTACCATCTGTCTTGATGTATGCAAAAAACAAAACATACTTGCCATCAGAGTATCAATCTGAAGTGGCCACTGTGGTTACTGAAACACCTGCAGAGATGAAACGATAACAGAATTGGAACCAGATTAGAAAAAAAATGCTTCAGCTAGGGAAATTACTTGTAGGTTCAGCAAAGTTTTCCTTTAAGCACGTTTTACACCTTGAAATGCTATTGTTTTCATTCAGTTGCAATGTGCTAACTTTAATACATTTAAAAAAAAAAGGTCTATGGGCGTGAAGCAACCAATGCTTTTTTTTTTTTAAGAGGGTAAAAATATTTTTCAGTATGCATCTGTTATTCATACGTTTTAGAACCCTTATTCCTGCTATCAGTTTACTAATTGTGGTTTTGTTTCTGTCAAATGTAAAGAGCTGGTAGGATTTGGATACAGTTATTGCACTGGAAATGGACAAATGGGATAAGAATGGACATTGAGACGCTGTAGGTAAACACTAATGGTAAAATCAAATTGTGACACGTGACGGCATGGAATATGGACTTATGGATAAAATAAGGAAGTATGTGTACCATAAGCTGTATGTTCAGTACAGCTGGGACATTTGAAACATTGGTTAAATGATCAGTTACAATGTAGTAATTATCGTTGTACCGGTACCAGTTTGTCTGCCAACTCGATATTGGTAGTTTGTTTTCTTTTCATGATAATGAACATGAATTAAAAAATAAAAAATGGAAATGGAATCTGAATAGAGAAAGTCCTATAGGCAAGAGAAATGAGAAGGAAAGGAAGCCTTTGAGGAAAAATAGAAGAAAAAAAGGGAAATGGCCAAAGTAGAGAGAAATAGATTAAGTGGAAATGGAGAGAGAAAAGTTAATAAGTAACAAAACGTAAAAGTTAAGTATAAACTTTATGTAAATGCAAGCACATATGTACATGTGACAGCTGTACAGGATGTGTTTGTGGTAGAAATATGGCGTTCTCCACATACTAGGTGGCGAGAAAGCATATGTGGCTGTGTGTGTGTGTGTGTGTGTGTGTGTGTGCGCACGGTGTGGGCTGTGTGTGGCTGTGTGTGTGTGTGTGTGTGTGTGTGTGTGTGTGTGTGTGGCGCTGTGGGGTGTGTGTGGGGTGTTGCTGCAGCTTTATCATCTTGGAGCCTGATCCTGTCAGATCTCAGAGGAAACCAGTTTTGGCCCGGTCTGTAGTAAGATATGACACTGCCATTAAACACCAGGTGCTACAGGGAATGGTGTTGGTAACTGCAGGACATGCTTTCCCTTTGTTATAAGAAACCATACCCATGGTGCAAGGTGGTGTCAGGGGTGTACCGCCTTTCATTCAATATATTTAACTGAGGCTCCAGCTGCCACTTCTTGTGGTTATTTCCTGCAACACTTAACAAGAGTAGGTAATGTCTCCTATCTAGACACTAAGCACTAGCAGGGTAACCTGGTTAATTTGGGGCAGTTTGTATCTGGATGCAGAGAGTAGGAGAGCTATTGTGTAGTGCAGTGTGCGGAATGGCTCCTGTGTCCTACCTCAGATGTGGCTACGCTTGGGGGGAACCTGGTTAAAATTGTGATGAAGCTGGAAATAGTATGCTTCCAGAACTGGAACAGTACAAACTGAATACACCTATTCCAGTTCTATTCCATTT
The DNA here is from genome assembly GCA_016271365.2 of Neoceratodus forsteri. Lineage (NCBI taxonomy): Eukaryota > Metazoa > Chordata > Ceratodontiformes > Ceratodontidae > Neoceratodus > Neoceratodus forsteri. Next base: position 44,892,065 of record CM057457.1, on the reverse strand, counting down.
TTGTTTACCTCTTCCAGTTCTGGAACAGGGAGAGCTCCCTACAGCTGAAATACTGAAGAAGGGAATAGTGCTGGAACCAGCCATGTTCAGGTTCTGGATGCATTCCGGTTCCAATTTTATTTTGCTTTTTACCCGTACAGTTTGTTCAACAATTGTGTGTTGATTTTAAAGCACTTTGGGAAGCTCACGTGAGAGGTGCTATATAACAGCAAGTGGGGTGGTATGGTAGGCGAATCTGTGTTATAGAGTAAGCAATAACCAACGACAGGGCATGGGGTTATAGTGAATTAATGCGTCCCCTAGATGCATTTTGAGATACACGGCCGAAGTGGGTTTTAATTTAAAACCAAATGAGTATGCATGTCGGGGCATTGGCTGTGCTGGTTTTACCACACGTCCAGGGGCGTAATCAATCAAAGATCAATCAAAACTTTATTTATAAAGCACCCCTTCCCAGAGACTTGGAGTACTGTAAGGTATTCACACATTTAACATATATAACACCAAACGCATATACAGTCATGGCCAAAAATGTTGGCGCCCTTGCACTTTTTCAAATAACTCACAATTCCTCTAAACATAAGTTGAAATTAACAACAGTACAGTATTTGGTCTCCACAATTCTTTATTTCTCTGTTAATATTACAGAACCTTTGTTTTTGATTCAGAATTTAATATATCCTTTTAAATCAGAAAATGAAAAGAAATCGCATTGACAAAATTGACACCCTAGACTTAATATTTGGTAGCACAGCCTGTGGTCAAAATAACTGCAATCAACCACTTCCTATAGCCATGGATGAGCTTCCTGCACCTCTCTACTGGCAGTTTGGCCCACTCTTCTTGTGTAAACTGCTCCAGTTCTCCCAGATTTGAAGGGTGCCTTCTCTCAACTGCTGTTTTCAGATCTCTCCACAGGTTTTCAATGGGATTTAGATCTGGACTCATTGCTGGCCACTTCAGAACAGTCCAGCGTCTTGTCTTGAACCATTCCTGGGTGCTTTTTGAAGTGTGTTTGGGGTTTTGTCCTGCTGGAAGACCCATGACCTTCAACGGAGACCCAGCTTTCTGACACTGGGTTCAACATTGCGCTCCAAAATGGCCTGGTAATCTCCAGATTTCATGATGCCATGCACACGTTCAAGGCACCCAGTGCCAGAGGCAGCACAGCAACCCCAAAACATCACTGAACCTCCTCCATGTTTGACTGTAGGGAAGGTGTTCTTTTCTTTGAAGGCTTCATTTTGTTTTCTGTAAACATAGAGATGATGTGCTTTACCAAAAGGTCTAATTTGGTCTCATCTGTCCACAGGACATTCTCCCAGAAGGATTTTGGCTTGTTCAGGTGTGTTTTGGCAAACCCCAGTCGGGCTTTCTTATGTCTCTCTCTGCAGTGGGGTCCTCCTGGGCCTCCTACCATATAACCCCTTTCATTGAGTTGGGACAGATGGTGCGAGTTGAAACTGTCATATCTTGTGTCTGAAGGTCAGCTTGAATCTGTTTGGCAGTTGATCGAGATGCTTTCTCCACCATTCGAACAATCCTGCGCTGCAATCTTCGATCAAGTTTTCTCTGTGCCATGTCCAGGGAGGTTGGCTACAGTGCCATGGGCCTTAAACATCCTGATAACATTACGTGACGGTGGAAACAGGAACATCAAGGTCTCTGGAGATTGATTTGTAGCCCTGAGATTGTCCATGCTTGGCTACAATCTTCTGTCTGACCTCCTCAGACAATTCTCTGGCTGTCTTTCTTTTCTCCATGCTCATTGCGGCACACAGTGACACAAAACAGGAGAATGAGTCCTTTTCTATTCAAACTGGTTGAATGAGTGATTGTTATATTGCAGGCACCTGCAACTCACCACAGGTGAGTTCAATTCCAAAGTGAAGAAGAATCACCTGCTTGAAATCTAATTATCTCTAACTACTTCTAAAAGGTGCCAATAATTTTGTCCGGGCCATATAAGGATTTCTGTGTGGAATAAGCTAAGACTTAGTAAATGTTTCTGCTTTTTGTGTTTTATTCCACTGCAAACCAAAGAAATACATAAGTGGATACCAAAATATTTTTTAATTTCAATAATTTTCTGGAAGGAATGGTGCATTAGAAAAAACTGCAAGGGCGCTAATATTTTTGGCCATGACTGTAAAATCAACTATAAAACCTATTTCAGAGCTTGAACATGTATCAACTGTAAATGATAATTCTAAAATCAAGAACAATCACTTACCTTAAAATCTCTGATTATATCACGCTAAATGCTTGTTCAACAGAAGCGCCTTGAGCCCCTCTTAAAGATTTCCACCGGGTCATCTAAGATGGATCAGTAGCACATTCCACAGCACAAGTGTGGCTACAGAAAAGCCTAGTCTTCCCAACAGCCGCAGCCTCGTCCAGGGAACCATCGGGCCACCCTCTGAGGAACTGAAGAGTGTGAGCCAGACAGCGAGGAACCAGGAGGTCTTGCAGGTAGTCAGGTCCCTGACTGTGTTGGGCTTTATAGATCAGCAACCCAGCCGTGAATGCAATCCTCCACCAGCCGCAGCCTCGTCCTGGGAACCGTCAGGAGGCCACCCTCCGAGGAAAGAAAGGTACGAGCCAAACAGCATGGAACCAGGAGGTCTTGCAGGTAGTTGGGTCCCTGGCTGTGTAGGGTATAGGTCAGCAACCCGACTTGAAGGCAGTCCTTCACCTTATCTGCAGTCTGTGCAGCCCACGGAGAACTGGCATGATACGTTCAAATCTAGACACCTATCAGTAGCCTGGCCTCTGTGGTCTGCACCAGCTGCAGATGGCGGAGATTGCCTCCTGAAAGCCCCAGGTATGAGGCATTGCAGTAGTCCAACCTCGATGTGACAAAGGCTCATATTAGTAAGGCTGCAAGCGGAGTGTCTTCAGCCCCTGAATCAATGCAACACACACTCCAAAGTTTCTTATTGTAATTATAAAATGGGTACATGGGCAACTTTTAAAAACTAAAAAAAAAAAAAAAAACACTCCCAAAGTTTTAAAAGACAGATAGTTCATAGTGTATGGTAGAACGCTGTTGAGCATGGAAATCCATGCTTCCAACAGCGTTGTTGTGCTGCACTAGCTATGTCATCGTAGCTGTTGTGCTGCACTAGCTACCTAGAAGGTGTGTGCGCATCCGTGAAAGCCAGGTGCGCATGCGCGATTGGGCGACTGGCGATGCACTATGAACGGCCATGGTGGTGAAACAGGCTGGAGGAACCGAAAACCACACAAGAATCTGAACGAAAGTAAGGGCAGTCTTGTTATGAGTGACCATACACTATAAAAGACAGTGTAAGATCGCTCATACACAGCAAGGGTATTTTTCAACTGTCGAGGTTTCCGTGGTAACGAGACCTCTCAAGCTACGCTCTCGAGGTCTCCAGTTACCATGGAAACCTCTAGAGGGAAAAATACCCTTGTTGTGTATGAGCGATCATACACAATCCTCTATTTCCCACATGGTTTCCATGTGACAGTCATCTGTTTTTCTACACGTTTGTTTGCCATGGAATATAAGAATTCAAATGCTGTAGTATTCCACTAGTAGAATGCTCCCTCCTCCTCACAGAATGGTAACATGGAATGGTAAAATGGAATACATCCATTAAAAACTCTACAGAATTCCACTGGCACGTCACACCAACGTGAGGCAGAACCTCAATTTCATCTGCAGGTAAGGAGTAGGGAGTTCTTTGGCAAACTGGTAAGGATAGGAGGATTCTTAATGGTTTCTTCATGGTTATCAAAAATAAAAACACAAGAAATTTTATATTTTATTTATTTATTCAATCTAGGATTACAGGTACCTTTGAGTGCCAGGCAGCTCATTTACAGAGGTTCCACATCAACAGGGTGGGGTAACAAGCAGATATGGGGTAAACAGGCGAGTTACAAAAATACTTAAACAACTAATTATTTTATAATTACTGACGAACAATTTTTTCTGTGGGCTCTGCCAGTTGATATTCGTCATAACAACCTGCGGGTTATTACTGTGAGCACACGCTATGTCCTTCAAAACTGAGCGCTTCCTTCATTGGCTGTTTTACTGTGTGTGGGCAGGCTGAACACTTTGTTAAACATGGCAGCTTCCAATCTCCGCTAGCGAGGAGCCGCCACAACAATAGTCCTCACCTTCTAATTTTTTATGCCGTCCTCATCATTTTTATATGCCTGGTTGCTCCTACCTGTAAAATATTTAAAAAGAGCAATATCTGGTTGATCCTGATGTTCGCCAGCCTAAGGGGATGCAGAGTCCGAACGGGAAGGGGTCCGTGGCTGATGGGCTGCTGTCCAAGGTAAGCGCGATCACAAGTTCAAAATGCAGCAGAAAAAATTAAAAATTCTAACTCTGGAAACTGAGGGAGGGAAAGTGTGTGTGTCTGTGTGTGTTTGACAAACTGAGTGAGACACTCTGCCTATAGCTCTCTTCCTGACTGTCTGGGTGACACAGACAGACATGAGTGAGGCTGGAAAAAATTGCTCACCAGCAATTATATAAAATAAAAGATGGAGAAGTATCTAAACTCAAATTTAATGCACCCTTCAGTGTGGGATGCTACATAAACCCGGAGGGCTTTGCCCTCGGGGTTTATCAAAGCATCCCACACCTCGGGGTGCATGAAATTCTCGTATCACACACTTCTCCATCCATTATACTCTATAAATACATCTTGAATCAACAGCAGTATTACTTTAGAGAAGTAGAAGAGAGATTAAGTGAGGAAAGAGGGAGTTTTTGTCCAAAGAAGAGAAGGTAGCAGCCAAAGGTATTGTCAAGGTTGCAATTGGGTATGTATGGGGTGGGGCAGGGAGAAGAGGGATGAATGCAAGGGAAGGTGTAGGGGCTAAGCAGGAGGGGTTGAAAGGATGTGAGGAGTACATGAGGGAAGGGAGATAAAAGGAATTGGGAACCTGGGAGTTAGGGGATGCAATCACAGAAGTATTCAGTTAGGAGGTGATTTTGAACTGGCAGAGTTTAGGGAGGTTAGCCAGTTCAGTGCACAGTCCATTGAACCAGAGAGGTGCTCTAGCAAAAAAAGGAGTGTTGACATTGGGTAGTCTGGCACCTCAGGACTAGGAGGAGTTCAGTAGATGAGGTCCATGTGTGTTGGGTCTTGAGAGACTTGTGAAGTAGGCATCCCACTCCCGGTGGCATAAGCCCAAGGAGCACCTTTTTGGTAAGAAGGCAAGTTTGGTATTTAATTCTCCCATTTAAATTGAGCCACCCAGCCTGAGCATAGAGCTCACAAGTGTGGCTGAAATGGGGGGGGGCACCAATTTGGAGTCTATAGACTTTGTTCAGGGCAACAGTGAGCCTTCTGAGTGCAGTAGTGGAAGCTGCTCTGCATATAACTAGGCCATAATCGATGATAGATAGCACCATGCTGCGAATTGCCAGTTTGAGAGCTTCAGGAGTTAGACTCTTTTTGTGTCAATAGAGTAGCCCAGTCCTAATGTTGACTCTGGCTACATTCTCGATGTGGGGTGCATAGGTGAGGTGACTATCAAGAGTAACCCCGAGGTACTTGAAGTGCTGTATTTTTTTGAGGGGAGTTCCTTGGTTATTTCTGATAGTAAGAGCATGTGCTTTGTGTTTACTACGGGTGGATGAAAACAGAACTTTTGTCTTCTTGAAGTTTAGTACCAGTTTATGTTGACTAAGTCAGTGCTCAGCTTCCATGAAACCATTTTGAAGATTGCTTTTGAGTATATTTGAGTCTGGGTGGCTTGAAAAGATGACAACATCATCCGCAGGGTTTGTAGGTGGCATGCAGATGGCAGTTTGTTAAGGAAGATGCTGAAGAGGAGTGGGCCTAAAATTGAACCCCGAGGTACACCAGATCATACTGGCTTCTGCTCTGAGACGATATTGGATATCTTCAAACGCTGAGATCTGTCACCAAGATAACTTCTAAGCCAGGGTAGCGTGTCAGGGAGAGACCAGTTTCAGAGAGTTGTTCAAGGAGGAGATGGTGATTTACTGTGTCGAAAGCCTTCGTTAAATCGATAAAGGCTGCACCTATAAGATTGCCTTGGTCAATTGACTGGTGGATGAAGCTGGTACATTCTGAAAGTCCTGTGGTGGTGCTCGCCTTTTCCTGAAGCCATGTTGTGGTTGACAAGGGAGGGAGTATTTATCTAGGTAATCCATAAATTGGTTGGCAACATGCGCTCAAGTACTTTGGAAAGGGTGGTAGGCTTGCTATAGGCCTATAGTTGCTATGTAGGCACGGTCCTCAGATTTATGAACTGGTGTCACAAGGGCTGTTTTCCATATCTGTGGGAACTGCAGTAGGGTAAGAGAGGAGTAAGATCTTAGTAATGGGTAGGAGTACTTCCTCTGCGGTGAGTGCAATTAGCTTGGTTGGGGTCTAGAGAATCACCATTATGTCGAGACTTACCCAGCACCTTATTCAGTAGTTTCTTAACCTGGGCTACTGAGACCTTCCTAAAATAGAAGGGAGGATGGTCATTTGTCAAATGGAAATTATGAACAGTATTTAATTTTTTAAATGTTTGTGCTTAAAGTGTTCCTGAGAGAAAGGAGTATTCAATAATTTTTTATTTTGTTTAATTGGAGTTTTATTTTCAGGCGTAGCTGAAGGTTTTTATGAGTAAAGGTGGCAGCCATGTTTGTGATGGAAGTCTGGAATGAGTGCAGTGACTCATGAACAGGGGTCAACCTTAACTTTTCTTTGCACTAGCCAGCCGGACAAGTTGATTAAAAATTGCACTAGCCCGCAGATGGTTACACTAGCCCACAATAATAATGGTAACTTTGATTGGTTATACAGGAAAGATGCTCACCAAGAAATACTCTAATTATTGCATATTTATCCTGTTCCCACATTGCTTCCTACCACAGCAAAAAAAGACTGCAAAACAATCACATGAAGTGTGTTCCCCCACTGTTTTTTTTACCATGTGCCTCTTGCTTCCTCTTCCTTCACCCCCTCCTCACCAAACCAGAGAATACCATAATAGCAAATGTTCAATCAAGCAGTTCTAGCTCTGCACACACAATAGCCAACATCATCATCATCTTGCACCTCACCACAGTCCCAACTTGACCTGCAGGGCAATGTACAGAGTCAGGCAGAGAAATACACTCTCACCCTACACTCTGTGATTAACCAGGCCTGCACTTCTGGAAGTTTTCTTACACTGCAAAGTGAGCCTGGGGCCATTCTAGGATTTCTTTGGAGAGAGTTAAACATGGGGCTTGGGATGTAAGAAACTTTGACATATCTGTTTATATATACCAGGCACAAAAGTATTGCTTTAACATGCTCTGCCCTAACAACAGATTTTTCATAACAGTGTCCTTTCATCAGTCAAAGGGGGAGCAGTATATAGACATGATGCTGTACTACCTCTCTTTCTATATAGGATGATCTATGCATACCAGGAATACCTTTTTTAACCTTTCAAATTATATATTTTACTAAGGTTTTGCTTTGTACCACACATGCTCCAAAGCATTGTTTTTAGGATGAAATGACATGCTAAGTGGTATAAGGGTGGTACTGCATGGATGGCATTGACTGGTGTGAACCATTAAGAGGAGCTGTGGACCCCTACATCAGTCAGTAATGGCAGCTACTGTATGGGTCTATGGATGGCCATTTCAAAATCTACCTAGTCTGCAGTGGTGTCCAGAGAAAGTATAGAGTGGGCAGACCACCTGGCTGGCAGACTGTGTATACATCATAGCATTCTGTCACTGCAGTGTTGGATACAGACACTCAAAAGGTTTGGAAATGAGGCACACTGGTCTTAATATTGTGGGACAAATCAAAGACAAGTTCAGCAAACTGGAAGCTAGTGACTTGACCACTCTACCTTTGATCACAGCCAAGGCCCCTGGAATTCTACGGTTCTGTGGTTGCGGAATTTGCCACAGAATTTGCATCATGCCTCAGAATATATATAGTGCCACAGAATTCATTGTTTTTGGTGAATTTTCATATAAATATACTGTTTTTCCATAATGTCAGGCTTTCTTTCCCACCGCTTATCCTGAAGCCCTCCTCTATAAGCTCAGCATATGATGTCATCGATGACATCACATCATATTTAGCCAATGACAGGACTGCATTCTTCCAGAGAAATGAATAAATCATGCTGCAGAAATCAGAAAATGCTGCCACAGAACACCAGGGGCCCTGACCACAGCCTGCACACTAGCTGAATGTCCTAATAACTGAGTGATAATGACTCACACTGAGTCTTTTGTTGGATCCCCCTCTTGAACTGCCAGATAATTGCAGTTCTTAATGAGCTGCTAATCACACCAGGACATCTGGAACACTGAGGGAGTTTAGCAAAAGGACTACAGCCTGCTAAAGCAGGGACTTTTTAACTTCATTAACAGTCATGAAAAACCTGCACTAGTCAAGACGGACAAGTAGAGGGTTAGTTGCACTAGCCCTGGCCAATTTGCACTAGGGTTCAGGGCTAGTAAAACAATGTTAAGGTCGAACCTTGCTCATGAATTCTGTATGCTAGGTGCTCAAATTTAAATCCCACTGCCTGAACTTGTTCAAACTCTGCACAGTTGTGGAGAATCAAGATAATGGATCTCACAACTTGTTTTGCCAATTGAAGAAGGAAATATTCAACCCATTTTATATTTTTTATTTATGCTGTATGCTTTGTCTGTTCTACTGTTTCCTCCATTCCATACACATGCTGGGACTTTGATATATATATATATATTATATTTTCATTTTTAAACTTGCTCTGGACGCTGCGGCATCCTGGTCTCTGGGGAAATTAGTTGGTGTCTAGGAAAGTAGGTCTGGAGTGTGAGGTGGGAAAACAGCAGCTCACAAATGAGCAGTTAACAGTTGAGAGTGAAAAGGTATGCAAGCGAGAGGGACTTTCTGCAGCTGGGATTGAGCTGAGCAGCTGTATAGTACACAGCCAAGGGTGGGATAAAGGGAATGTCCACAGCTGGGAGAGAGGTGAGCCAGGCACGAGATCATTCACAACAGGAACCAAGGGATTGCTAGCTGGTGGGGAGAAGACGGACAACATGCTATCTTGTACACCCTGCACTGATCTCTGATGCAACACTCATTGCACACATCCAAGTCACTAAACAATTAATTCACAACTTCCACTAATTTGCTGTTTCTGTTCTCTGTACTTTCGTGACTGATGAAGAAAAAAAAATGGCTGTCCAAATGTTTTGAAAGCAAGAGATTTGCTGTGTATAAATTTTTTTTTGGGTAAATGGGTTATAAACCTGATGGGAATATAATTTAGTTAAGGAACTGTGGAATAATGGCCGTCCCGGTGGCACTGAGGGTTGAGGCGCTGGACTTCACACCTCATGCCACGCTGGCGACCCAGGTTCAGGAATGGACTTGGGTCAGCCAGAGCGAGGAAGGATCAGCGTCCACCGACAGCTGTCCTTCCTCAGGGATGGGGGTCAGTGCAATGCTATAGACTGACATCCAGCGATGGCTGGGAGTCGACACAGGTGTACTACTCAGAAGGGGGAGGGTCCACATCCAGGGTATTAGACTGCCTCTATGGAGACAGTTAACCCTATTGCATGTTAGTGGGCCCTGTGGTGTAACAGAAGGAAAATGGAGCTGGCAGGCTCCATGATGACAGAGCTGCTCCCGTGCACTGACCTCGGCAGAAAGCTTTAGTGGTGGGGAAGGCTGGCGCCCTCACCGCTGGCTCTGTCATGGGGGAGATGGCTATGTGTGATGGGCGTGGGAAGCTTGGCTGGAGAGACGGGTCCCCTCTGAGGGAGGGGTGAGAGCCACCTACTTGAGGAGGAGCGGAGAAAATGTAAATGGGTGGGGGTAGGAACTGTGGAATAACTACGAAAATTAATCAGTGGTCATGTAATGTGACCACTTTTGACCAATTTAAGTTAGAGATTAGGTGAGTCCGAAGCTGTAATCATGTACAGGGCTTACAGGCAGACTGGATGGGCCTGGTGGTCCTTATCTGCCGACAGTTTCTATGAGATTTTAGTATCCATTTTGAGTGTTGCTGTATGTGGTCAAGAAAGTGCAGCTAGAGTGTGACAAAGAGCATGTGTAGTATGCCATTCCAGGTACTGCACTGTTTTTCATTCATCTTGGATCTCACACAGTCATTTAAACATTAACGGTCCGGAAATGAATGGGAACCTCTGTCCTTATCCAACAGCAAGAATGCTGATTATTTGGGGAAAAATACTAGGTTGTTTACCCACCCCCATTGTTACACAGCTGTTAGTTTTTTCCTGCATGCACCACTACGACTGCTAACATGGCACTGCAGATTTAAACACTTAGTGCAACTTAGTCATACAAGATTTATTTTGTTAAACTGATGAATTTTATTTGTACAAACTATGATGGGCACATTCTGTTTGTTTAGGTCAAAACTGTTTGCTGACAGAGTTATGGAACCAGTAGAACTAGCAAATTGTCATCTTATCAAGGGCCTTGGTATGTATGAGTTTACATTTCCTATGCAGTCTTTCATCAGCCTAGACTTGCTCCAATTGACTGACAGTTTTTTGTTTTTGAATAGTCCTTTTTAAGTGTAACCCCTACAAATGGGGGTTCCCAAAAGTCTTCCTTGAGCTTGCTCTAAATGCTCACTGCCAGGCTGGTGTCCTGCGTTTTAGCAGTTTAAATGTGATTACCAGAGCTTGTATAGCCTCTGTGTACTGGTCTCTTTAAGAGCTGCCTAATTGCAGCATGAGTAGTCTGAGAGGCAGCTCTGTTGAAAGATTTAACTATTTGCTGAAAATCATTTACAGTGATACTGATAATGTAGTTTATCTAACCTGCTTTCTTTGTAGCAAGGACTGTTTTGTTTGTCTCCACTGTCTTGTTCCTGGACTGCAAATTGGACCAAACAGTACTGGTGGGACCTAAAATGTAGCCGGACTACAGGAGCTGTCTGAATTCAAAATCTGTAGGAACTTTAGTTTGGAGCTTTTTTGCGCCTTTTTTGCAACTGAATGGGGAGCTCTTGCTTTGACTGACAGCCAAATCAACCAACCAAATCTTTCGGATCTTGGGGAAGTGCCGGGCTGCTTGCAGTTTTTCAGTTGGAACTAAGCTGGAAGCTGAGCAAGAAGGAGCTGAAGTGTTTCTGAGCAGCTATCCTGAGTGGATTCGCATGGGACAACTCTGAAAAGGCTAAGTTTTTGGCCTGCATGCCGGTGTGCTGCTCCTGAGAGGGAGAGAAGAGAATTATTTTGGACTAAATCCAAGTTTATGCGACTAAAGTAAGCTACTGAAGTGGGCCAGGCTCAACCTGAAGAAGACCAAATATTTTTGCTGAGTGCGATCGGCCTGTCAGGAGTTCCAGCTACCACTAAGCTCCTGGTGTGTGCAGAGACTTTGTGACTGTGCCCGGGGAGCGCTTTGCCTGGTACAGTAGAATTCCCGTACATGTAAATGTGCTATGAGCTGCTAGTCGGTTGTGAGTTGGTTCCCCACTGTGTGAACGGTGTTCTGCTTGCTGGAAGCTGTATCCAACCCAAAACGGACTGCTTCTGAACTTGTCTCTGTGCGGTCTGGGCTTTGCCAAACTGGCCCAGGCAGACTACCCACTGCACAGAGAAGCCATCGACGAGAGACCTGCCTGGGGATCAGCCCCCTGCTCCACGCTTGAACAGGAATGACACCTCTGCGACTTGTGTGGGCCCTGCTTCTCCTGGCATTCCAGATCAACCACCTGCAGTCTTGATTTTCGTCCAGCCTGTGTCCAGTCTTGGGTATCGTGAGTAAATACCAGGGTAGCTCCCTACAACAACAGCTTAATCTGAATGTGTCATCTGATTGTCTTGTTGTTTCGTTTCCTTTACGAACTGAGCCCTCTGGCTCTGGATTACAAATATTGTGTACTGTGCGTGTTGTGTTTTCAATCACAGGGCCCCAACCAGCTGCAACCCCAGGCAACTGTCCTGGCTAGCCCATCTCTTCTCCACCTGGGTACCCAGAGGTGGACTGTGTGGGGGGACTCAAAGCGTATGCATAATTGCTTGACTGATATAACCTTTAAGCTAATTAACCTGATTTTGCCCCCTCCTTGTTCAAGTCCCTGAATAAATCAGATCTAACTTTTCTGCATGTAATCTGACTGTGGTTCCAGTTTGTGCTCAAAGTACTGTACTGTTGCTATTTGCTGTGCTTAACCTTGTTTTACAGGGGGTCTCAGGGTTGAGCCAGAGGAACCAGCCCTGATGGTAAGTGCAAACAGTGTGGGTACTTGTGTGATGTACCAGGGATATTGTGAAAGTGATTATTGTACAGTGTTCAGCCCACTAGAGGGGAAGAGGGGCTACAGTGTCCCGGAGGGCTGTGCCCAGGTTAGCTTGACCACTACCACACCTGACCTCCGGGTGGGGCACCTGCTTGAACTCAGGCCCCTTAACCTGTTACTAGCCAAGCAGGCAGGGGTAGTAGCCCTTGAGATAGCGCCACGTAGGTGTTATATAAGATTAACTCTGTAAAAGTGAGGCACTGGAAACTTGAGGTACATTATATGTCCACAGGTCGGGTGTGTGTCAGATTGGAACATTCTAAGGATCGTACTAAGGAAATTGAGAAGCGAGAAGGCATGAATGCCCATAATTGGTCCTAAGATCTCCACCTGAGAGCAGGGGTTCAGTAAATTTATTTTTAGTGGAAGTCTAAAACTTCATGAGTCAAAGTCTGGAAGTCATTCCAACTTTTTGGAAGTCAAATATTTCCGGAACCCGCTTGGAGGTCAATATTCTAGTAAGGATCAATTTATGGATATTAATACAATAAAGTAGTGGTAAAATACAATTTCTTTCAGAAAAAACATTAGTTCTGACTGCCATGCCTACAATTTTGGAAGCCATCTCATTTTTTTTGTTTTACATCTAGAAGGAGTGACTTCTCCACCTTTATTTTGTAAGTTTTTGCCTTATTTTGGAAGTCAGATATTCCAGAAATGGAGTTAACTGAACCCCTGCCTGAGAGAATTTGCTTGTCCAATCACCTTTAAATCCTCCTTAGTTTTACTTGCGACTACATTAATTGGCAGGTTAAGGTTATTCAGGGCTAATGACCTAAGAGTAAAAAAAAAAAAAATTATTTTCATGATATTTAATGACCTACTCAACTATGTGTTGCAATGTAGTGCAACAGTGCAGGCTTCTCCTAGTACTTTGCCACTGCACCTTGAAGCGAGCTGGAGAGAGATTTGTTCGGTCATTCAAGCAGAGTCAAGGAAGACATTGACATAATAAAGATTTCTTATGGAGAAGCAATGATTTTTTCTTTTTTAATATAAGGGCCCGATTGAGGGTATTGGCGGGTTACCCTTGGTCTCCAGAGGAGGGACAGTGGGTTAGAAGGTAGAATCCCCTGACTCCAGGGAGAACCCTTCTGGGGCCCAAGGGAAGAAGGAGCCAAAGGGCAGGGGGGAGGGGAGACCCTGGGCAGACAGTGAGACGGAGGTCCCCCAACAGGTGATCCTGGTGAGTCTTCAGCGCCCCTGTGGTATGACTTTCCTCCCTGGATGAGGAAAGGGCCCCAGAGGCCAGACAGAGAAGAGGCCCAGAAGTGGGATGGCACCACGGGTGGGGCTGGTTCCCCAGGCCTGACAAAACCGTCTGAGGCCTGTCCCACCCCTGGGCTAAGAGGCCCAGAAAGAGGTCCGAGTCTTTGTCAGATGAGGACGGGGGGGCAGGGGCCCTTGAGAAGGGAAGAGACCCAGATACAGTGTCCTCGCCATGCCACCCCGAGGTTCAGGAGGCTCTGGCTGTTGCCGGTATCGAGCAGTGAATCAGAAGGGGAACCAGAGGGCGGGCATGGCCAGCAGCCTAGGCGGCTGGTCCTAATTTCAGAATCTGAAGAAGAAGGGGAGAGGTAGGGGGAATGGGAAGGTGGGGAACAAGATGGAAGAAGTTTTAGGGGCATTGAAGAACCTGGCCACTATCTTGGCGGGGTCTGGGAAAGGGGGTAGCATTGGGGAGAGGGGCATAAAGGGGATGCCGAAACAGCCATATTCAAGTGTAGAGTAGGAGGTGGGGGCCCACCTTTCAGACAAGACATGGACGGCAATACGCAAGTGGGAATTTGTAATATTTTACCCTACTGTATAGGGAGAGGAGAGATGAGAAAGAAGGATAAAAAGTCAGGAATAAAGAGAATAAACCATAGATGGAAAAGAACTTTGAGAACTGGTCGGCGAGGTACTTGATTATATGTATGTCCTGTGCCCAGAGAAGCCAGAGCTCTGCTGTGGACTTTCAGTCATTGGTCTAGGGTCATGGAAGTTCATGCAGCTCAGTGGGGTGGGGGGGGGGCGCATGGCTTCATTATGATGAGGTCTTCTGGCTTTGCCTACATAGGAATCCGGGAAGGGAATGGGATCAGGTTGATATGTCATTGTGAGTCGATGTAATCACAGATAGGGCCTGTGTTTATCATACAGATTGTGGTCTCCTGGTGAAGGGGGATCGGGGAGGGGGAGGAAATAAGGAAACAGGGAGGCCAACCAAAGCGGGCAACCAGTGTTACCACTTTAACCGGGGAACATGCACACAGTCAAAGTGTAAATTTACCCACAAGTGCCTGGCATGTGGGAGGTCCCACCATTTACACAATGCCCTAGGGGAAATGGGGAGAATTTCACACACCCAAAAGAGATCCCTGGAGCAGAGGGTAACTCCGATAAAGGTAAGTGAAATGAAAGGGTGCTTGGAGAGATAGCTCAACAGGGCGGATGCACTTGGGTTTTGGATGGATTTACAGAGGGGTTCAGGATTCCATATATGGGGCCACAGGCAATCTTTGAGGCTCCGAATTTGAAATCAGCAAGGGAGAACATGGGAATTGTACGGGAAAAGATAGCTAAAGAGAGAGAGGTGACTGGGGAAGATTGCAGGACCATTCGGTGAGCCCCAGCTGGAAGACTTTAGGGTATCACCAGTGGGTGTGGTGCCAAAAAGTACTCCAGGGGAATTTAGGATGATTACTCACTCGTCTTTCCCAGAGGGAGAGTCTGTGAAAGATTGAGTCGATCCAGCACTAACTTCGGTTTATTACGCTACATTTGACAGGGCAGTGAGGGAGGTGTCAAGGTATGGCCTGGGGACACAGATGGCTAAGGCAGACATAGAATCTGCTTTCCGGTTGCTCCCTGTCCACCCGGGAGACTACTGTCTGCTGAGATTGAAGGTAGATGGGGAATACTATTTGGATAAATGCATGTCAATGGGGTGTTCCAGTATATGTGCATACTTCGAAAAATGTAGTACATTCTAACAGTGGGTAGCGGAGCAGACAACCTCAGGAGGAGGAATCTTGCATTACTTGGATGATTTTTTGGTGGTGGGTCCATGGTGGGGGGTGAGGCCTGTGGGAGGATGTTAAAGGGGCTGCAAGAGGTTTACCAGTCCTTTGGTGTCCCCTTGGCTGTGGAAAAGATGGTGGGCCCAACCTCAGTATTGTTTATTTTGGGGATAGAGATCGATACAGAGAGAATGGAATGCAGGTTGCCTTTGTGAGAAGACTGGCCAAGGTCACTGCTGGGGTCCGCCGCCACCACCACTGGATTAGGATCCCCTGGGCGGTGAAGGAGGATGTGGCCACTTGGTCTGCCTTTTTAGCAGACTTTAATGGGGTGACAGCATGGCTGGAGGAGGAAATGTCCAATACAGACTTGGAGCTGTTCACATACACGGCCGGGGGTCTGGGGGTTTGGGGCTTATTTGAATGGGGCATGGTTTTCAAGGGCATGGCTGGAATTGTGGGAAGAGCAGGGATTGACCAAGAATGTGACATTCTTGGAATTCTTCCCGATCGTGGTAGCACTGGTTGTGTGGGTGCTAAGTTGAAAGAAAGGTAGTATTTAGGTCAGACAGTGCAGGGGTTATACACGTAATTAAGCAACAACGGGGGGCAGCCGGGCCTGTAGGGGATTTGTTACGGATTTTTGTGCTGAGGTGTTTGGTTAACAACAAACACTTTAGGGACCAACATGTTCCTGGGGAATGCAACGGTATAGCTGATGCTTTATCTTGTTTGCAGTAGGACCGGTTCAGAACCCTGGCACCAGGAGCAGACGACAGTCTGGCGGAGATCTTGGAGTTCCTGTGGAACCTGGGGACCTCGAAGACTGGTCATTGATGTGCCAATCTTTGGCTCCCAGCACCCGAAAAGCATATACAAGAGGAGTGGAGGAATTCTTAAGGATTCTGTTCTCTCACAGTTGTGAGGAGGCTTGGCCGATACCGGAGAGGCAGCTGCACTGGTTCATGGTGGCACTGAAAAAGGAAAGGAGCTCAGCAGCGGTGGCAAGCTGCCACCTAGCAGGGTTGGGGTGGTTCAGCAGGGCGATGGGCTTGGAGGACCACACTCGGTCTTTCAGGGTCAGGAAACTCCTGGAGGGTGGGACAGGTTTCAGCCTAGGACCTTGGACAAAAGGAGATCAGTGACCCCAATTGTTGGAACAACTGGTAAAGGTCTTGCCATCCCTCTGTACAGGCTGTCAGGAGGCCCTGTTGTTCAGGGCAGCAATCATGTTGACTTACTGCGGGGCTTTTTGGGGTTTTGGAGGTCACGGCAGCCAGTAGGCATGATCCCTTGAGGAGGGGCTTGGAAATGGGGGATGTGGTGCTAGCGGGAGAGTGGGTGTTGGTCCACATGCGGAGGTCAAAGACTGACCAACAGGGCTCAGGGCACATGTGCAGTGCTTTGGGATTGGGGCGGTGGGAATGGGGATTAGGAAGGAGTTAGCAAAGTATGAGGCAGGGACATGGGATAGGGAGTGGGCATACTTCAGACACAGGGATGGGACACCAGTGACACAGTTCCAATTTATAAGAATCTTTAAGAAGGCAATAGCAGCAGTGGGGAAAGAGCTCAGGGATTATGGAACCCATTCACTTTTGATAGGGGCGGCCAGGGGTATGACCCAGGCAGAGGTTGAGGGGCTGGGGAGATGGAAGTCGAAGGCATTCGAAAGATATGACCGGCCTCACATGCTCCAACTTGTTTTTATGCATTAAACAGATTGGGAACTGGGAAATGGCATGGATATGTGGGCACTCCTTCATCCATTGGGTGGTCACCCGAGAACGGTCCCGACCTGGGGGTCCAGTGCTCAGCTTCAGTGATACTCCTGTGGAGGTGCGATGGCTGGGTCACAGGGGTATGCGCTGGGATCAGTTGATCCCCAGGTAGTGAGAGGAGTGTTGAGAGGGAACACCACCAGAAATTTTGGTCATCCACCTGGGAGGGAATGATGTGGGAGAAAGGAAGTCTGTGGCATTGATGTGCGCCACAAAGGAAGATATTGCCACCATTGAGCGCAGCATGGCGGGCACCAAAATTATGTGGTTGCATATTGTACAGAGGCAACAGTGGCGAAAAGGGACTAAGGACAAGGGCCTGGTGGACAGAACCCGGATGAAGATCAACGGAGAAATGAGGATATCAATCAATCAGTCATACTTTATTTAAATAGGCAGTTAGATCATTGCGCAAGCTCATTTTCAAGATGGTCCTGGACACAGAGGACACTTTTGCTTACAGTACACAACACTTCCTACAAACGTAGACATTAGTACAGGCAGTTACAATATACAAACTAAGTACTTGGACGAATCAGACATGTAAAGCAAGTGCAAATATAGGCATTCAAAGTGCAGTGTATACAGGTTGTAGCTTATAGAGTACAAGTGAGGGGAGGGAGGAGGGACATAGAGAAGGGCAGTGGGAAGAAATTGTATCAGGCACATAGTAGAGAGGGAAAATTAGGGCAGCCTAATAGAGTGAGGCCCCCTCAAGGCTAATTGATTGGGGGAGGTGGGGAGATGGTTGCCCTAAAGGGATGCTGGCCGACACGGGAAATAGGCGGCCCAGGATTACAGAGGTTAAGGGATTCAGTTGAGTGGGGTAAGGCTTTACCTGAAGCAATCAAATGCTGTTTTCAGGCCTTTATATAGCAGCCCCCTAAATATTAAATGGCTGGGCAGCCAGGAGATTTTAAGTAATTTTTGCATGTTACTCCAAAGCGCTGGTAAAAAGGAGCTAATGACAGTTGAGCCAAGACATGTCCTTGTTCGTGATAGCTTAAGGAGGACAAAGGAGGAGTTCCTTAGTCCGTAGGCACCCTTTGAATGTTCAGACAGGTCACAGATATAGGGTGGTAGTTTGTTGGATAAAGCCCGGAATAGCTACATGAGGGCGTTTATTTGCCTCCTCATGGAGAGGGACGGCCAGTCTAATGCTTGGTACTATGAGCAGTGCTGAGTCTGCAAGGGAAAGTCAAGAAGAAGAATCAGCATTTATATAGCGCTTTTCATACATCCAAAGTGCTTTACAAGCAATGCTAGACTGGTAGTGAAGTGACTGAATGTGTGGTGGCGGCCATATCGCACATCATCACCCACACACAGCCTGGATAATTGCATGAACCAGTTTATGGGAAGGGGAATGTTGGCCAGGACACCGGGAATGTTCCCTACTCTTTTGCGAAGAGTGCCCTGGGTTCTTTTACTTTCACCTGGACACCCACCAGGACAACACCAGGATGGGCAGAAACAAATCGCAATGTGCAATGATAGAGTGTCTCCAGCTTTTGGAGCACATACTGGGGGCAGTGGCTGTATAGGAAGTCGGCGTAGCCAGTCGGGAAGAAACGCTGTTTGAACTAGCCGCTTTCTAGCTTCCAGGGTGAGTAGGCGTCTTATGCGGTAGAAAATACTGAGGCGCTGCCTTAGCTTTTTTGTTAACTCGCTTAGATGGACACCGAAGGTGAGTTTGTTATCCAGCCAGGCTCCCAGATATTTAAATTTATCCACTAGCTCTAGTGGTTCATTAAGGAGGGTAATCATTTGTGGGGTCCCAGGCATCCCCGTATTGTGGGATGGAGACATAATCATAGCTTTTGTTTTTTGCATTTAACAAGAGCTTTAGATTCAACAGGTTGTGCTGGAGGATGATAAAATCCTGCAGTAGCTCCTTGTATGCAATGTCAAAGGAGGGGTTGGTCGTGTAGAGGACTGTGTCATCTGCGAAGAGGTGAACATTTCCAGCAACCAGGCCAGAGTCGATACAGTTGATGTAAAGGGCGAAGAGGATAGGTCCCAAAATGGAACCTTGTGGAATGCCTCGGGGCAGTAGTTTTAGTGGGTAGAATTCCCCTTGGGCTTTAATTTGCTGTTTACGATTTGTAAGGTAGCAGCGGAACCACTTTACTGCAGCAGAGGTTAGATCGATGCTACTTACGGAATCAAGAAGTATGGAATGATCAGCCATATCAAATGCCTTGCTGAGGTCAAGGAAGAGTGCATAGATGTGCTGTTTACTGTCCAGAGCTTTTAGCCAGTCATTTGACACTTTGGCAATGGCAGACACGGTACTGTACTTGGGTCTGAAGCCTGATTGGACTGGATTGAGGATTTTCTCACGATTCAAAACTCCCTTAATTGAGAGTTAACAATTTTTTCAAGTAGCTTGGATCAGACAGGAAGCAATGAATTAGGCCTATAGTTGTTAAAGTCAGTGGGGTCTCCTGACTTGAACAGGGGGATAGTGTGCACGGTTTTCCAACTAGGCGGCAGTTCCCTTAGGATAATGAGCTGTTAAAGAGATGAGCAACTGGAGCTGCCATATAATAAGAATCTGCTTTTAAGAAGAAGGGTTCAAGTGAATCGACACCAGCGCTCTTTTTGGTGTCCAGCGAGAGGAGCAGGTTCTCCACCTGTTGGTAAGAGACTGGCTGGAACTTGAAGAGGGGGCAGTCGGTAGGGGGTGCTATGGTTGGTCTAGTAGCTATACTGGCAGTGCTTGTGCTCAGTTTACTAACAGGTGACATGTCGAATGCAAGGCCTGCAGTGACGGAGTGATTATTGAGCTGATCGAGGATCTTGGACCTATCTGTGTAGGAGGTGTTATTCGCCACAATTTTAGCTGGTAGCGGGGTGGCAGGGGAATGTCCCACAACCTCTCTCAGTATCTGCCAAAAATTGGTGGAACAGTTTTTGTTTGCCTCCAGTGCTGACTAGAAGAACCGTTGTTTTTCCAGCCTTACCAGTTTGGTGCAGGCATTTCTGGCTACCTGGAAAGAGAGCCAGTCTGAGTCAGACTGTGACTTCCTAGCCCTTTTCAAGGGTGTCCTATGCCGTAAGGCTCTCTTTAAGTAGTGGGCTAAACCACTCAGGTGTGCATTTCCTGGATTTGATTTTCCTTAAGGGTGGTGTTGGTTGATAACGTTTTAGCAGATCCTGGAAGATACAGAATGCTTCAGACACAGAGGGTGTAAGGTAGAAATCCTGCCACTTTATGTTCCAAAGACCTGTCAGGAAGGCCGGGAGACTGAAGTATTTTAGGTTGTGCTTAAGCTTGAAAGTAGAGGTGGAGGGGAGGTGTGGGGAGCACCTAACGCAAGCGACTGCACAGTGATCACTCATCATTGTGGAAGACCCCTGCGTAAGAGATATTATGTGGCTTGTTGACAAGTATAAGGTCCAGAAATTAACTTCGGTCAGGATTTTTCTTGTTAGGTTGTATAACGTCAGAGATAATCTAAGTGAGCCCGTGCTCGTTGCAGAAGTCCTTGATCTTGTTTGCGCTGGCATCGTTCCAATTAAGGTTAAGGTCACCAATGATAATGCATTATGTTGCTTTTTCCAGGAGGGAATGAATATGGGGCAGTGTACACAGGCCCACTGCAGGGGGTCTGTGGCATGCAGCTACCAATAAGGCTATACCAGGCGAGAAGGTAATTTTGAAAGCAAGACATTCAAATTCTTAGGGCGTTGATATGTGGACAATATTGGTGGTTAGGAATTTATCTATAATAAATATGGCAACACCACCACCTCTGGTCAACCTGTCACACCTGATCAAGTTGTATCCCGGTATGTTAAACATTTTGTCAGGTAAAGTATTTTTCAGTCAGGTTTCCGAGAACATTGCTACATCAGGCTTGGCATGTAGTACCCAACCGTGGACCTGGTCAAGTTTGTTGGCAAGGCTGCATACGTTCATATGGAGGAAGCTCAGACCCTTTATCTGTGGGAGTTCCCTGGGGCAGTTAGCCATGGAGGCAGGTTTAGTTCCACACTGCCTGAAAAGTAGCAGTAGTACTAATAATTTCCTGAGGCATCTTACCAGGAATCTTAGGGAGGCTTTGTTTGGTTGTTTGCCTTGAACACTATCAAGGGCAGTGGAGGCGGAAGTTTGGTGGGCAGCAGAAGTTGATCAGAGCATATAATACTACCTAACAGAGAGGTAGGGGGGTCTGCTTAGAGAATGTTGGGCAGTAGGAGGTGTGAAGGTTGGAAATGTGTAAGGATTACTGTCTTTGGAGGAAGTTAACTGGTTGGCAGACACCATTGGGCTTATTTCCAGTCCTATAGGAGTATTCGGACAGGATGAGTCTTTCCTGGGTTCCAAAATTGGCCCCACTGTCAGAAGGAGGATGTAGCCAATGAGGAGAAGGGGCGCTGCGGAAGCCATCTAACATACTAAAATGCCAGCAGTATAGGCCTAATGGTCTTTCGTGTCTGCTCGTGTGGTCAGCCCCCACCCTGGGAGCTGAACTTGCTGCCCGCTCTCCCTCTCTGGCTTCTCCCTTCCCAGTCCCGGATATACTCGCTGCACTGGTTTTTGCTTCCAGAACCCTTCCCCGGTACCTGTCCCACCCCCTCTTGAACCCCTCCACTGTTTCTGCCTCCACCAGCCCCCTGGGCAGCGCATTCCATTGCTCCACCACCCTCTCAGTGAAGTAGTACCTCCTCCTTTCTCCCTTGAATCTCCCCCCCTCCAGCTTCCACCCATGCCTCTAGTTGCCCCCTCCTTGAATGCCCTGACTGGTCCTCCCCTATTTACCCCTTCATGTACCTGAAGACCTCTATCATGCCCCCCGTCCTTTCTCTCTTCCAATGTGTACATATTTAGCTCTTCGAGCCTCTCCCCATAGGTCCTATCCCCCAAGCCCCAAATCATTTTGGTTGCCTTCCTCTGCACCTTCTCCAGGAGTTCAATGTCCCTCTTTAAATGTGGCCTCCAAAACTGCACGCAGTACTCGAGGTGTGGCCTCACCAAGCAGTTATACAGTGGGAGTATCACTTCCCTCCTTCTGGAGGTGAGCCCCCTAGCGATGCATCCTGTTGGCCTTTGCCGCTGCCCTACTACAAATCTCCGAGTTGTTCATCTTGACATCCACCACCACCCAAAGGTCCCTCTCAGCCATCGAGACTTGTAGCATCCCCCCCGGGTGTACACTTGGCCCGGGTTTCTGGCTCCCAGGTGCGGTACCTTGCATTTCTCTGCATTGAACCTCAGCTTCTGCTTTCTAGACCACCTTTCCAGAGCCTCCAGGTCCCCCTGTGGGGCCACCCTCCCCTCCTCCCCATCCATCACTGCTCCCAATTTGAGTCATCCACAAAGAGACTCATCTCACTCCTGATACCCTTCCTTATGTCAGAGACGAGGCGTTGAACAGGAGGGCCCAAGGACCAATCCTGATGGACTCTACTAATGACCTCCTTGGGGATGAGACTACCCCACCAACCACGACCCTCTGGGTCCAGTTCAGGAGCCATTTTCCTATCCATCTAATCATCTGGTTCCCAACCCCCATTTCTCCCAGATTATCCAACAGGCCCCCATGAGGAACAGAGTCAAATGCCTTGCTGAAGTCAAGAAAGAGGACGTCCACTGGTCTACCCAGGGCCAAGGCACTCTTCACCCAGTCATAGAACTCCACAAGGTTTCTCTGACACGATTTCCTGGGACAAATCCATGCTGTCTATCGTCCAGGCACCCCAACTTTTCCAGGTCCTCCCCCCCCCCAGTCTCTCCTTGACAATGCGCTTCATCACCTTGCCCACCACCGATGTCAGGCTGATGGGCCTGTAGTTCCCTGCCACCTCCCTTGATCCCCCTTGTGGATAGGCACTATATGCACCACCTTCCAGTCCTGGGGCACCCACCCTGTCCTGAGAGAGATGCTGAAGAGCTCCGCCAGGGTTTCGCCAGGACATCTGCCAGTTCCTTCAGCACTCTGGGATGTAATTTATCCGGCCCTGGTGCTTTCTCCATCTTAAGGAACCTGAGGACTTCCTCATTCTCTCTGCTGTGATTTCCACCTCCGCTACCTCGTCCCCTGCTTTGCTTTCCCACCTGCCAGTGATGCCCCTCCCAGACCGCCGATCGGTATGGTCCCCCCTCCCTCAGTTTCACCGCCTCCTCCCATGTATGATAGCCTCCCATTTTCCTTGGTGAAAACTGAGGCAAAGTACTCATTTAGTACCTCAGCCTGCTCCCTGGGTCTTGTGCCCATCCCTCCCCTGTTTTAATCCTGCTAATCTGCCCCTTCACCTTCGTTTTTTCCCAATGTATCTAAAGAACCCTTGTTCCTCTCCTAATTCCCTGGCCAGGTTCTGCTCCTTCCTTGCCTTAGCCGCCTCACCACCCTAGTGGCCCTTCTGGCCATCAGCTCATACCCTCGGTCCCTTTCACTCCTTGAGCACTTGAATTGCCTATAGGCGCTTCTTTCCCTCACCACGTCCTGAACCTCCCTGGTCCACCAGCAGGGTTTCGCCCCATCGTATTGTTTTTCTTTCTTGGCGAGGTGCTGGTAGCATCCTGCACCCCTCTCTTGATGATTTCCCACCTACTGTCAGTGTCCATGTCTGGCCCAATCCCATCCAAGTGCTCCCTAGGATCCTTCCCATTTCCTTGAAATCCACCCCTGAAGTCAGTTACATCCATCTTTGTGCAGCCTTCACCCTCCTAGGTTCAGGCAGAACCAGACCGTGGCATAGTCGCTCCCTGCCAATGGGTCCCTTACCTCCAGGCCCCCAATCTGGTCACTGTCTGCCAGGACCACATCCAGTACCCGCGCCTCCCTGGTCGGTTCCCCCACCTGCTGAGTTAGGAACGCGTCGTGAAAGACATCCAACAACCTCTGTTCCCTGGCCACCGAGGTTGTCATAGTCTCCCAGTCTGTTCCTGGCATGTTTAAGTCCCCCAACACCACCACCCTTCCCCTTCCTAATCTGCAGTGTCTCCCAACATCTGCCACCAGACTCTCCTCCAGCTCCTCCACCAGCGCAGGGGGTCTATACACCACTCCTATTTTCACTCTCTTGCTCCCCCTTGTTATCAAGGTGACCCAAATCGCCTCCACAGTTCCCTCCGCCTCCTCCACTCCTCCTATGGCAATGCAGTTTTTGACTATTATTGCTGCCCCTCCTCCCCTTCCCTCCCCCCTGTCCTTCCTGAACATGGTGTAACCCTCCAGGTTCAGGTCCCAGTCGTGCCCTGCGGTGGCCCAGGTTTCAGTGACCGCTGCCACATCCACCTCTCCCTCAGTTAGCATTGCCTGGAGCTCAGGCATTTTATTGCCCAAGCTCTTGGCATTTAGCAGGACTACCTTCTACCCTTTCCCTATACTTCCATTTCCCCTGCTCGTGTTCCCGTGAGGATTCTGTCTTCCCCTGGTCCACACCTTACCAGTCTGCCTTTTCCTGCATTCCTCCAGCTCCCCAGGGGGGTGGAGACAGTTTCTCCTTTATGAGACCCCCCCCTTGACAGCCTTTTCTCCCATCCTTCCCCCCTTCACAAGTTTAAACCCCACCTTTCACCAATGAACCCCCTCTATTTTCAACTTAAGGATTTCCTTCCCCTCTGAATTGAGATGGAGCCTATCTCTAGCATATAGCCCCTTATCCCCCCAGGTCTCCCCCCAATCCCCCATCAACCCATACCCTCTGGTCCCACACCACTCCCTGAGCCACTGGTTTATCACCCTAATCTTCCTCTTGTGTTCCCCACTAGCTGTTGGCACCGGCAGGATTTCCGGGAAGGAAATTGTGCATCCTATATTATGACAGACCCTGGCAAGCTCCCTGAACCTTGCCTGTATCTCTAGCTCACTATTTCCCTCAATGTCATTGGTACCCAGGTGGACCAGTACGTCCGGGGAACCTCCACAATCCTTTGCCAGCTGATGTACCTCATGCTTGGCCCTGTGCACCGTTAGTCCAGGGAAGCATTTTGTTCTAACCGGGCAGGCTTCTCCGTCCCTATCCCATTTGATCCCCCTGATCATGGAATCACCCAACAGGAGCACTCTGGCCACCACTTTTCCTCCATTCCCCCTTCCATGTCCCTCATCCGTTCTACTGGCCCCTCCCCCAGCCAGCTCCTTGCTCCTCCTCCCCCTATCTGGGTGCAACCTGCCATCCTCTCCTTATTTACTCCTGGCCACCCCTCCCTCCGATCCTATGCCTCTCGTCCTCCTGAGTATCCTTTTGTACCTTGCTACCCCCACCATTACTGCTCGCGACTGGTCCCGCCCCTCCATCTGCTAAACTAGCCTGGCTCGTCCTCCCTTCCTGTCTCTGTTCTGCCCCTCCTTGCTTGTTGTGCTCCCCTAGCCTAGACCTTCAGCTCCCTTTACTGTATCTTCCTTGTACTTCTGGTCCTTCTCCTTGCCCTTTCCTCCCAACTGGTCCTTTTCCTTGCACTTTCCTCCCTCTACCCCCTCATCCTCCTGCTCTGATCCCCTGCTCCCCCCATTTTCCAGCATTCCAAGTTCCCCCCTGTTTCTCCTATCCAGCCCCCGCCTCCTGCCCCTACTCCCTTTCCATCTCTAACCGCCCTGTCATGGCTACATCACCCCCTCATCCTCATGCAGAAGAAGAGCATTGAGCGGTTACTGAGCTTAAGGTCGATCCACCTCCCCATTCTTTCTCTTGGATTTATTACAATAGCTAATGAAACAGTACTATCTAGAGCTGTAAAACCACAGCCAGGGAAACAGAGAGCAGGGCTTTAAGGAGAAAGTGTCTTATAGTGAAGATGCCTTTAAGAGGAGGGCAGGATCAACAAAATCAACAAGGGGTGGGAGACAGAAAGCTTTAAGCTCAGAGCACTAGTACTAGGAGCCAGTGGGTCAGGATGGGGTGGGGAGGGAGGAGCTATGTTATTGGGTGGCCTAGGAGGGGAGGGGGTGGGCAGAGACAGCGTGGCTGGGGCTGTGTATAGGCTGTACCTGATGCTTGATCTCCAGGGGCTGGTGGCAGCAGGCTCTTGGCACTGAGAGAGGCACAGAGTGGTGTCCAGGCATGCAGGAGGGCGAACCACAGGGTGGTAGGTAGCCCAGTGGGCTACAAGGATGCCTGTTGGAAAAGGGACAGAACAGGGATTTATAGCCCTCCAAAGGGTGGGGTGAAACAAGATTAGCACAGAGACAAAAGCTGCAATTTATTAAAAGAGGGACAAGTAATGGATCAGACAACAGACAGATAGGCACCAGCTTTGTAACTGAGATTTGAAAAACGGGGGAACTAAGGGACATATTAAAATGGTAGCTGCACTGGATTAAAATACAACAATTCAGAATGCTATTCAGACTTTCAGCAAAGAAATTTTAAACTCTGAATCCTGACTCTAAATTCTGTACATTAATAATCATAGACACAGCAACTGAGGTGACAGGCAATGACTGCAGGTAGAAGCACAGGGAAAAATCAGTGGAGGGGAAGCTGTAAAGGATAGCTTGGTGCACTGAAATTGAAGACTGCACTTGCAGGTATACAGGAACCCTGTTGAGTGCAGGGCTTCAGCTGCAGGAGGGAGAGAACAACAAATCTATTTCTTTACTAGTTCCAGAGTGTTTGAACTGAGGGAGCCCAAATGAATTCACTGGCTTAATATCTAAGAGCTGAGTCCGGTGCCAGGAGAGCAAAAAGCCAGTCTGTTGGGCAGACAGAATGCTCCTGCTCAAGAGCAGCCAATGAGAACTTTTCCAGGGAACGGTGGTGGTTTTCGAAAAAATTTGGCAGCAGGAGCAGCAGGCAGCGAGGCTGGGGCTGTGTATAGGCCGTACGTGATGCTTGATTCCAGGGGGCTGGTGGCAACAGGCTTCTTGGCTCTGAGAGAGGCACAGAGTAGCGGACATTCATGGCCCGACTGCCGGGTGGAGTGGTCAAGCATGACCAGATAACAGTGAAAGCAAAGGAACTTTATCGGGAGGATGGAATACAGCTGTCTGACCTTGGACTTGACTTATTTTGCATAGACATTTACCTAGCCCTAACTCCATTCCTTAGAAATGGGGGGAGTTAAGAGAGGGGGTGACATGCTGTGGGGTACCTGATAAGGATCAGGTTTGTGGCAGATAGGGAGCGTCTCCAGAGTTCCCGAAGGGCGAGTCGGGTAGCCTGGCTCGGAAGTAGGGGAGAAAGGGAGGGCCTCCAGCACCCAGCATGGAATGGGGGTTCCTGTGATGGTGGCCTCGGGGGGGGCCGACCTGTGCTCAGCATGGACAGGCCGAGGTCACTGGAATCCCCAGGGGGACGTGCCACCTGCAGGGGGGCCCACTGTGACGGGCCCCAGATGGCAGGTTCCTGTGATGGAGGTCCGCAGTCTCCAGGGTCAGACAAAAGGGGAGGAAGACGAGGGCCCCACCCACCATGGAGGACGCTGGGCCTCCGACCCGGTTGGTCTGACCCCCTCAAGAGCCCCAAAAGCACACAGCTTGGCTGGGGGGGGGTCCCCACCCTCCTGTGGAGAGGGGATGGGGAAATTAACCTTGGAGAGGCTCCCTTCGGCACACGTCTAGTCTGTATTAGGATTTGGTTTAATAAACATGACTGTGGCCATTTAAATCCCAACCTGGTGTGTTTATTGTCTCCGGGGGAAGACTGGAGGGGAGGGGGAAAGGGTGAGAACTGGACAACCAATTGGCAGGTTATTCCAGGGGCTAGTTACCCTAAGAGGTAAATGTTTTTCATGGTATTGAATGACCTACCAACTATGTGTTGCAATGTAGTGCAACGATGCAGGCTTCTCCTAGTGCTTTGCCACTGCACCTTGGTGCCGAGCTGGAGAGAGGTTTGTTCAGTCATTCAAGCAGAGTCCATGAAGACATTGACATAATAAAGATTTCTAATGGAGAAGCACTGATATATATATTTTTTATTCTTCAGTATCCAGAAATAGCCAGTTCATTTTTAAAAATCTGGAAAAAGTGATTTTACCTCCGATTTTCTTGGAATTGGCAGCACTTGGTAGCCAGTTGAGTTTTAAGTTATTTATAAAATTACAGATGTATAATTATTTTAAAATTGCTAAGCAGGAAAGGCTCACTGAGTTAGAAGTCCTTTCCAGGTGTGAGCTTAGAGTTTAAATGAGGTGTTACAAAGATTAAACCAGTCTCATGGTGCTTTAATGCTGACATAAATAAAACAAAGATTGCAAGTGTACAAAATACAAACGGCTGTGTATAATCTGATAAGTAAACTTTAAAATGAAATCTGTGTTGCTGTGTAGACTTGAGCTACTGCATATGTGAATCCACTTCAGATCTTGAGTTAAAGAGGTTTATACTGTCCCTAATATTGAGAGAACTGCAATGCGGGGGCTTCTCCTGCAGCACATCAACAAGTTGAAATTTGTTACCAGAGCACATAAAATAATCAGACCAATACAGCAGTTCTTTTCAGCTGCCTTCTCAAACCATGCTCCTGTTTCTAATAAGCCATCACTGTTTCAACCTTGTTTTGCTTAGATTTTTCTTGATATACGATAGTAATATAGTTACAGTAATGTAGTACAGTGATAGACTCTTTAGAGTTGGCACACCTAAGATGGACACCATGGTCTTGTGAAGTGCATCTTTAAAATGGCAGCAGTTCTCCTTGGCTCACAGGTACAGGTGGGAAGTTACATGTACTAGAAAGTGCTTCAGCTTTAACTTACAATGGCTTTGATACGAGATCCTCAGCACATTATAAATCGCATCATTTGATGCTACCTATGCTCGATATGGTGGCCACAAATCTCGAGTGGTTAACCCAGATTTACTGGGTCATGCTAGTAACTAGAAACCAGAAAGCTTAATCCAAATATTCAGAGCTTTCAGCTTAGGCTAGTGGTAATTCCCCAAATAATAGTTGCTTCAGCAGATGCCAGGGTTTACCAGGTTAAAGCTCTATGCCCAGGGCTCCAGATAAGGTGTGTATCAGCCTATTTTACTCACCTCATTTTAGGAAAAACTCTTCAGAAATTTTTTTTTTAATGAGTACCAGTACTCGCCCAACATTTATAAATACTCCACACGCCAAAGAATAGTGCTTCATAACATAACTGGTGATGCAAAAGAAACAGTTTTTTGCCAGATTTACAGCACTTGTACGCATCCCACTTTTGTTTTGCTCACTATGATTTAAAACTGGTGAGTAAATTCCTACTTGCCAACATTATTTGGAGCATTGTTGGCACCTGAGATTTTAACTAGAAAAAAAAGTTTTTAATAAATATACCTCAGTCCACTCTAGCAAGACATTTGTACACATCTGAATTTCATTACTCACCTCACTTTCAAAATGAGGAGTACAGGTACTCATCCCCAAAAAATCTTATCTAGAGCCCTTGTTATGCCCATTACTTTTCTACAGTCTGGAATTGCTGAATTGAAATAAACTAGTGTTGCACTGTTATGGTTATGTTTTTGCTTGCTCTTCCAAGTCTTGTAACCCCTCCCCCCAGGGCGCTTCTGGAAATGAGCCGTTTACAGCTCATGTTGTTTTTCCTGGTTAAACACTTTCAAATGAATAAAATAAATAAGTGGTTATCAGCATAGGTGATCAGTTGCTTCATACTGCATTATAGCTTAGCTTTCTGTAAATTAATTTACATTTGTTTGTGTGTTGTGCTAGAAATTACATTTGTTTTACTCCGAGTATAATGAAGCATGTCCCACCATTAAAATTATTTCATCTAGTCTTTCAGAATTGACCTAGCATGCTGATAAATTTTAATTCACAATTTTATTGAGTTTTAGATAGCAAGTAAAATTCAGATACATTGATATTAAAAATGACTGACTAACCAAACAGTAACCCCATTACCAGATGATTGTACAGTAAATTCAGTTTTCAGGAGGGATGCAGGATCAACCAGATATAAAGTAAGCTGTCTAACCTGGCACATACTTAAATTATTTTGTCATATTATTTGCTTCATCGGGACTTCTAGGTCCCACAGTATTAAGGCTGGAGAGCTGAAGATTCCCCTTGAAAGCAATTGGAGGGGCTGAGTGCAAGGGATTCGCAGGAGCACTTAACAATAGAATGTGCACAGTAAGCCTTTCAGAACGTGCACAATAATTTTAGTGTGCACAGTAAGGGCTTTAGAATGTGTTCAATAAGGTTTTTCAGTCGTTTGAGTTCAGTGCACAACAACTCCAAACCACACCTCTCCTCCCAGCCCTTTATGAATATCTATATACAAAAAAAAATGATTATAACTGTGAAAATAAATAACAGCAGTTTTTATTGATGATAAACAAAACCTATTTAAAAACCATGTTATTTTATTAATTTTTTTGTTTTGTTTTTGCTATATCGCAGTTGATTTTTTGAAGGTTGGGTACATCACAGTTGAAAACTTGACCAGTAAGTGAGACGTTTTCACAATGCTTCTGACCTCACATGTGGCCTGTTCAGAACTCGGGCCAGCAGCTAAATGAGGAAGAAGGTTGAGGGCCAGATATTAAAAACTTTGCGCTGGGCGCAAACCATTTGCGCAGGTTTAATGCGGGATTAGCGCGGGTCCGCTATATTCAAAAGGCCAAATAGCGCGCACAAAGTGCATTAATGTGGGCAAAATCATAATGTGTGCAGGGGGCAAACTGAGGGGGCATGTCAGCGCAATCCTACATTCAGTGAATAGCGCTGCACAAAGTGATTTTGCGCGACTTAGCGCAGCACATTGCGCGGTACAAATTATCGTTCAGGAAAAGTTGGTCTTAACCTTGGGCAAACCAGCTTTGCGCGACATTGTGGCTTTGCGCGACCCTAAGTAATAAGTATGACACATAGAAAAAAACATACATAGAGGAAACATGCTGCCCACTGATGGCATCACAATGATGCCATCAGCTGCCACCAGTCCCAGCCATGCCAGGCAGTAAGTGGTGACCGGCTCCCAGTGGACACCATGGCAGTGCAGCCATTCAGCACACAGCCGCAGCCCACCCTTCAGTGGACACCAACTGATGCCAACACACACATGCAGCACTGTGGGCATGGAGGATGTTGAGGGGAGGGTGTACAAGTGGCCTGGCTGCATCACAGACTGGGTGCGGCCATAAGGCCTCTCCACGCCTCGCAACTATCTGGAAATAGTTCCAGCTCAAAAGTATTCTTCTAGCACTTGCCCTTGACCACTAGTCCAAAATGTCCTCCATGGGTATACTAAAAGAAGTCTGTAGTAGCTGCTCCATCTACTGTCCTTTGCCCTTTAGTCTTCCATTTCCTAGTCTCTCTTACTCCCACCTACCCCCCTCCTGCTACCCCCTTCCCTAACTTTTTTATCTTGTTACCCCATACCCCTGACTCCATTTCTACTTTTCCTTTCCCTTCCTTTTGAATATAGCGGCCTATTGGGTCTGGGCTAATCTGTCACGCTGGGCAGTGCTAATTTAGCCCCGGGGCAAAGTTTTGAATATCTGGCCCTGAATCTTCAAAATGATCAGCCAATTTAAAAGTTATAGCTTGTTTTTAAATTATTCTTGTGGGTGTGGTAGTAACCAAATGCTAAATGCCCTCACTCATTACTACATTAATCACCACTTGTGGGGAAGCAGTCTTTGAGAAGAAAACCATTTTAGAATCATGCCTGCACAGTGGCTGTTGTGTATCACCACTCTTGGAGAGATCACCCCCTAGATCTGGTGATATCCCATAACTCCTGTTAAATATAAGAGAGATTGAACCCCAAGGGGGTTGAATGACTGCAGGGTGAATAAACCAGTCATTTTATAAAGAATTGCTTTGACACAGGAAAGAGGACATTTTTATTTTATTGTTCAATGAGCTCAGAGTCAATGAGAAAGAACATTGTAACAATTCTATATGATGTTGACTGTAAAACATGTTGCTGTCACCTCTAATAAAAAGAAAAAAAAATATATATATACAGTATAAATATATATATATATATATATATATATATATGTATGTATATGAGAGATCACCCCTTAGATCTGGTGATATCCCATAACCTTCTGCCCCTTGACTCCTATTAAATATACATTTTTGTCAGTTGACATTGGCCAGTGACTACTGTTTTTCTTTCTCTGTTGAGCAGAATATGGATCTGAAGATATTCTCATTCTCCCCAATGGCTTGGCTTTCATTAGCTCTGTAAGTATGTTATCATTATTCCATTTTTGTGTTTGCTTTCCAGCGGCTAAAGTAAACCTGTTGTCACTGTGCAATAAAGCTTTGGTGGGGCTTGTCTCTCTCTACCAATCAACGGTGCGTAGACTTGGCATTCTGCTAGCATACAGTCCACTTTCTGCCTACTCTCTGTGGTCACTTTCTCTGCTTAGCCAATGATGGAGCTGAAAAGGGCAAAGTGGAAGTTGCTGTGACGGTGTGTACTGCTGTGAATGTTCCTACTAGGAACATTTGTTATGTCTTTTGTACTGCACAGCTGTCTCCTGCAGCCACTCTGTAGGCTCTATACACCACGTAGGCCCACAAGCAAGCAGGCAAGCAAACATAATTGGCTTTGGCCAGTGCTCACTGTTATTTATTTTTTTTTTTTCAGTTGGCGATATACCTCAGGAGGAAATGGGGCACAGACTGAATTTAGATCTGTCTCGTTCTTGAAGTAGCTAAAGGTTAAGGCTGTTACAGATCATTGGAAAGGGCTTTTGGGGTTATTTCTTTGAAATGATTTATTCGACTTATTTTTCTGCACTTGGTAGTTCCTGGACTTTTGACTCTCTTGCAACAGCAGCACTCTACTTGAGAGAACCAACTGTCCTGGATTTGAAGTGCTAGCTAGTTTTTGCCACATATGGAATATACTGTATAGAACAATGTACAGGGTCATGCTTTTGAGAGTGAAGCTCAGGTGGTCTGTATGATGTCATCTTACCCCCCCCCCCCCCGAGATGGCAACATCAGCCTTGTTGTGTATGGTTGCCCATACATCATGTACTGTATCTTCTTTCTAACTCTGTCTTGGAATCTGGTCAAATAAACAGAAAAGAGGATAAGACTAAAAATCTTTAATGTGAATAGCTACATGAATTGGCAACATTTTTGGCAACATTTCTAGTAGTTCATCTTTAAACAGTTCATTTGGGGTGTTTTCAGTCTTGCTGCTTCCTTATAGGGAATCTGCTGCGCAGGCATGCATGAAGAAAATAAATGAAGTGAAATCTTGTACCAAATTTAAATGGACATTGTGTTTTAATAGGCATTAACGTTTAGATCATTTGTCTCTAGTGGTACTATGTAAGCAGTAATACCCAACAGGGTGGGCAGTATTGGGGAAAAACCGGACTGCCTTGGGCGTAATGAAGCCAGCCGCCACAGGCGGTGGGCCTTATAGCACCTGGAAGGTCTGGTATTCTCCAATACTGCTCACCTTGGAGGGTATTATTGCACTTAGAAAATGGCCCATAGGTGACATTTTTAATAAAATATTAAAAAGAGCTTTAACCCTTGCATAGCTGTGAACTGATATCAGTCCAGAATTCCTATAATTCTAATTCTGTTGGCAGCCTAAGGGTTAATAAATGTTTAAAAAAGAATAAAGATTCATATTTGTTTAAAAGTAGTCCCTCTACTGCGCTATTCTTGTCAGGAGATGGCACTCCTATTTAGAAAATTATGTATACTGATCTTATAGCTGCCCTACAGTTTCATGGGACTTGTAGTCCTCTCTGATGATGGAGAAGGTGACAGAGAAAGCAGATGGTGCATTTACAGTGGGACAATGTTGAAATGGGTCACGGAGATGGAGTAGCACTGCCAGTAGACATGTGTGTGACTGCGGATGGGGAATCTAACATCGAGTGGTGGTAGCCATGGAGTTGGGCTGGTTTGGGGGAAAAAAAAAGATAAGACGAGTCCAGCAACTGAGCAGAGGATGGAGAAGGTAATGAGTCTTATGTGACAGGGTGGGCTGGGCGTCAGTAGGACATATCTTGAAATAATGATACGATTGGGACAATGGGAGTGAGAAGCGCAGGTGGCAGTTTAGTAACTTTGGCTGCCCTGCGTGGCGAGTCGTTGTCAACTTGCTCTGAGTACAGCGACAGCCAGCTTTTGGAGAGCGGGAGCCATGAGTGAGTCTGACTTACTAGCAAGTGTGCTGTGTTTTAATACTACTTACTTTATTTTATGAATATATGTTTTTGTTGGTTTCGCTATATGGAGTGTGAGGAGATGACTTCTCTCAGGTGGGGCTGCATCTCTCGGTCACCGCTAGCAAGAGGAAAGCATGGCAGCTGCTTGCTTTGAAAATTCGGGTGCCCAAGAATATCCGAAATAATGGGGCACCCTGAATGGGAACTTCTTTACGTGGGCTCTATTGAAAAATACCCGCCGCTAAGATCTTTGTCCTAGCCAATCCGAAATAAAGATTATCTTAGTCATTTCTAAACCCTGTATCCATATAATGGATAAACCACTCTGAGGTGTGCTGATCACGCTCTGATATCGCATGCTTTGGTGTGCATTGTATGCACAAGGCCGCAGGCAGAGTTCGTCAACCACCCAAGGCGTACGTATATCAGAGCGCGACCACATACCTCAGAGTGGTTTATCGATCTTATAAAATGTCAGAATTGTTTTGGAGGGGTGTAAAAGTGCAGATGTGCGGTTGCGCTCTGATATATGCATAGTCATCCTTATCCATATGTATCCCAAGCAATTTCTCTACCCATTTTATAAATAAATATATGGTTCATTGTTGTGTACAGTGTAAGCCGCTTACCATGGACAGTTTGGGCAGCTTCATTTTGTCTGTCTAAAGCAGTGTTCATAGTTGCCAGCAGGGGTAGCATTTCCTAACAAAATGCTGCTCACTGTATTCTGAGCAAAGCACTGTACCAAAACCGTATAGAAAACGCTGTTAACTAAACTACCACGAAGATTCAGCATGGAACAGTATAGTATTCACTAAAGTATGAACTGTATTGTGTCTTGGCAGGGTACTATACTGTGCTGTACCATGAGGAGAAACTTCTACAGTGCCATAGCGTAGGATGTTTTATTTAGTTGTGTAATGAGATTATTTGTAATAGATTTTTTTTGTTTTGTTTATCTTGCTGATCAACTTCATTATGCTTGTACTTTGTAAAGTTTGTGGAGGGTGGTGGTTAAGCAAATTCAACTTTTATTTGAGATGTGAGCAGGAGGGGTTAGTGGTTAATAAATCGCTTTCAGACAGCTTTGAATAAATTGGTTAAATAAGTTATCATCTGCTTTCCAGTTCCAGATGTGTATGGGAAAGTTCCTCTTGATGTTATCAATCACCTCCTGTCCACCTGCACATTGATACACTGCTCCATAGTTCTTCAAAGTGTTAGAAGAGCAGAACAAACTTTGGCAGTGGTTACAGGGATTGTTTCTGGTTTTTCAGGATCTTCTTCTTCGCCTCACACTCCAACTGGCTGCTGCTTGGGTGGAGGACGTCTGTAACATGAGCAATGTCATCTCGCTGGTCTGTTTCCTGTTCATTGACACCTAAATGGCATAGTGAGCAATTTGTGCTCAGCCCTAGTGGTGGGGATGGTGGTGGTGGTGAGATGCTCAACAGGTGTAGGCTCGAGCGGTTTGGTTAGATTGGACAAGTGCTTAAAATCTGACTTTTGCAAAGCAGTTGCAGATGGGCTCAGCAGTCACAGTGCCCCAAGGTGTTTTTTTATTTGTTTTTTTAGCATGTGTACAGCATCAGGCAATCCATGGCTGTGATGTCCCCCCCAAATCTATCTCAAGAACCGTTGCTCTAGTCTACCTTACATGATGTTTTTCAGGAATAAATGATACCTTGGTCTAGAGGTTGGATAATTGAGGTTGTGTTAAGGAGTAAAATAAGCTTTATGTTGCAGAGGTTTGACTCAGCATGGTGGCCAGTGAAATTGTCCAGAAGGACAGTTTCTGACCACAAAGCTTGTCCCATGCCTTAACCAGTCTGTAAAAAAAAAAAAAAATTCATTGATCATCCATGTTTTCTGTAGCTTTGGTGTGCCACGGGCAGGTGAGCAACACCACGAACATCTTGATATGGCAGATTTACCGACAACAAGATGCTCCAATTTTCAGACCCTGTCATATTACAGCATGCTAAAACAGACACCTCTTCTTAGCTTTTTTCTTTTTGTCCCTGTGGAGATTCAGTTTAAATATTAGAGTACCTTAGCCAATGCAATGAAAAAAACAAACTGGTTTCATCACAGTTGAATGTTTTCTGCAGCATAGCCTGCCAAAATGCCTGGTAGTACATCCCTAACACAATCTGTTGCACCAGACCCATCTGCATTTTGTTTCTCCCACAGTGCATGGTGGTAACTGATGTTACGCTCCTTCATCTCTGCAGCCACCCATCTGTTGGTTTAATCTTCTTTTCCAAGGTATCTGCAATCTGTTTTGCTTTCTGTGATAGCAAGGGACACTCATTAGCTTCCCACTCCCAAATACTTGTGAACCACAGAAAGAGAGCCTCCTTCACCTCATCATCTTTCTTCTCTTTCTGTGGGGGTTCTGGTTGGAGTGTCACTCAGACCACAGCTGCTCTTTGCTGTTCAGGAAGTCAGAAACCGTTGATTTTGGCACAGAAAGATGGGCTGCTAGGTCGCAAACACTCATCTTGGGGAGTGCATCAGTTTGTTTCAAAAGCTTAATTTTGTGCACTAGCAGGATTCCGGCCCTTTTGGACATGCAAAGAGCACCAGAAGCACAGACAGAACAGACGCCAGCAGGTGAGCTAAGTGTTTAAGTGCTGTTTGTTTAAATAGCTGGCATTAGCACCTTGTCAGCTTGTTAACTCAATCACTTATAGCCACTGGTTGCTGAATGCAGAACTTTGAATGGCTCACCTAAGCGTTAATCACTCCCATTGGCTGTCTGCAATGCGGCAGGTAAAACTAATATTAGTGCCTATGGAATGATTTGGGTTTTCCATTTTTGTCAGTGTTTCCCAGTTGTCCTTGGTATTGGTGCCGGTCGTATGTGGAGTCGACCTTATAGAAATCCATACACAGTCAGAAGCTGTTAGTGATGTCAGAATGCCTTTTTTTTTAAGTTTTTTTAAATGTTTTATTTCAATCAATCAAAGTCTTTATTTAACCAGGCGATCACCGTTGAGCAAGCTCATTTCGAGGTGGACCTGGGTTTGTTAACAAGGAACAAGGGACAATATACATGGATGCAACACAGAAGAAAATAGTAATAATACAAATAAAGTGAGATACAATAATACAGTATACACAAAGTATCAGCAGGTAGCATTGACAGTAGTATATGTTTGGAACAGAAGATACAGCCAGTTTTGGGTAGGACACAATTTTTCATAAAAGTAAAGAAACATACATATCAGGTGCATTGAACACAAATACAACCTAATATAAAAAGATATATAGTGATACGGCATGGAGAATTTAGGGCTGGAACCAGGGTCAAAGGAATGTGGAAGGGACAGATATGGGGTAGAAAAAGGGGAGAGGGAAGAGCATACCTCTCAACCTCCTGCCTCACAAATCAGGGACAAGGCTTAAAAAAATCAGGGACAAAGGACCAAAATCGGGGACCCATCTTCAAAATTAGAGATATCCTCCCAGAAAGCTGGTAGAATATGTGGCTTAGTGCAGAATGCATTTTCTAAAGAAGAAGAAGTCTGTAACTTTAATGCTTGATATTATTTTGTGCTTATAAGTTCCACTGTTTAGCCACAAAAACACATATTTTAGGAGGGACAGAGTAAAATTTGAGGCAAAATCAGGGACAGTTGAGAGGTATGGGGAAGAGTCGATTTATAGATGTGATCAGTCTTTTAACAGTAGTAATTAGAGTGTGCTTGGACTTATAGGAGTCACTATTTAGGGTAGATAGGCACAGGACTCGTTATTATGATGTAGATATAGAGATTTAAAAGCTGCTAGACTGATGGGGTGAGTTAATTTCAAAGTTTTTTGCTGCTTGTTCCACAGCTGAGGGAGCACAAAGCTGATAGCTGCTCTGCCAATGCGAGATTTTGCTTTGTAAACATAAAGGTAGATATATGAGGTGCTTCTCAGGGCATACTTCCCCAGAGTGCACAAAGGTAAACGGACAGAGGTATACTGGGGCAGTTTATTTGAGATAGCTTTGTATGTCCAAACCGCAGCATTTTTTTGCCATCTGTAAGCAAGGGATGACCATCCCACTGCCGTGTACAATGCACAGTGGTGGGTTAAGTATGGAAGACCCGTGATAAATCTTATGGCTCTGTGATAAAGCGTATCGAGTTTGGCTAGGGTACCTGCAGGTCCCTGACTGTATATAGAAAGTCTGCGTAATCCAATAGGGAAAGAAAGGTAGTTTGAACCAGTTTCAGTTTAGTGTCTCTTGTGAGGAAATTATTAATCCTAAAGAACAGGCCAAGTCTTTGTCTAAGTTTCTTTGCCAGTTCTTCTAAGTGATCTGTGAAAGTAAGTCTATGGTCTAACCAGACCCCCAGGTATAAACTTTGGTCGTAGTCCAACAGCTCCGTAGAATGGTAGTGATCTGCGGGAGTGTCCAAGCAATTGCAGGATTTATTGCATTTGAAGGGTGAGAGGAACATTGCTTTGGGTTTTTGCATTTAAGAGCAGTTTATGGTTTATAAGCTGATGTTGCAGCAGATTAAATTCATTTTGAAGGGCTTTACAGGCTGCTTCAGGTGTGGGGCTACTAGCATAGAGTACCGTATCATCACGAATAGTTGTATTTGTACTTCTTTGATGGGGGCATCTATGTTGTTAATATAAATGGTGAAGAGCAAGGGACCAAGAATGGAACCTTGCAGTACACCCCTCAATAGGGGTTTTGGTGGAGAAACTTCCCCTTGTGCCTTTACTTGTTGAAGTCGTCCTGAGAGGTAGTTGGAGAACCATTTAAGGGATAGGTAATCCAAACCAATGTTCAGAGGGACATCAGAAGCAGTCTGTGATCAACGGTATCGAACGCCTTGGTTAGGTCCAAGAAAACTGCTCAAAGTTTTTTTGTCTAATTCAAGCTGCCAGTCTTATGTCATCTTGGCTAGAGCAGAGATTGTACTGTGCTGTGCTCTAAAACCGGATTGTAACGGGTTGAGCAATTTTTCTGATTCCAGGTACTTCCGAAGCTGGGAGTTCACTATTTTCTCCAGCATATTTAATGTGCTTTATGATCCAAACTGAACAGGCCTCCTTCAACCCAACCACTGCCTCCAACGTCATCCATCCACTGGGATATACCTCACTGGTGTTCCTTCCCAGTTTACCTCTCAGTGCGGAGCCATTGGGGAGGAACCCCAATTCCCTCCCCCTCATCAGATTTTGAGCTTGGTGTCCAAGGAGCACCACGAAGCAACGGTGGGGACCTGCAGAGAGAGGCGAGTGTCATGCTATGCACGGTTCCGCATTTTCCTTTTCTGTCCCCAGGAGGTGTGGCATGCAATGATACCAGTGGCACTCATGCCAATGTCTGCCCTGCCTCCCAATCTAGAGTGCATCTGCTGTTGGACCCATGGCTTCCACCAGGAATCTGTTGAGTGCAGGCAGCTTGACACCCCCCCCCGAGGAGGAGAGCGGTCCTTAGGATTCTCAATCCACCTCCCCTCAATCAGTCCTTGGATCCATGGGCTTGTTCCCAAAGCCACGTCACCATGTCTCAATCTGTAGCTCTACTGCGCTGGTGGGCCGACTATGATGTAAGAATGGGTAGCTGTGTCACTACAGTGGGACAACAGCAAAATATTTTGCTGTGCAAGTAACTAAAACATACCAGTTAATTAAACAGTAGTAGTAGATTTTATTTATGATGCCCTGGGCTGGAGGCTTGGGGCACCAGCACAATAAAACAAGAGATATGCAACATCATAAAATACTTTCTAAAAATAATTATAGTGGCAAGGTAGAATCACTATAGTTAGGGTTGATAGGCTGTTTAATGTTAAACCCTAAATTTGCACTTCAGTAGCTTCGTCACCATTCAGTAGATTTGTGCGAATGTTTGCATGCATGGTTTTGGGGCCAAGGTCTCATGGCTTGCAAAGTTTTGTTGTGGTCAGATGTGCAGATTCTGAGAATTTGATGCTGAAAATAGTGGAAAAAATATTTTTTTCTGTCGTCGTATGCTGCCCGGATGGTTTGTAAGTTGGCTCTGAAATTTTCAGAGTAGAAAGGGCTTGGGCTATAGTGGTGGCTTTCACTAATTTGGTGAAAAAATATTGATCTGTTTCAGAGTTATAAAGATTTGAAATTTGGTTCGAGCATGCACAATCTGGTCTTTTGGATAGCTATTTTCATGCAAAAAAGAAGCCAACACAAAAAGATTATGTTCGTATGGGGTAATCCTTTTGTGTGTGTATATGTGTCTGTGTGTGTGTGTATATATATATATATATATATATATATATATATAAACTAAAATTTGTGTCTGTATATAATATATTTCTTAACGCACATAAATATATTCTGCAGAGACACCAACACTACAAGTCTATCTTGCTAATTGGGTACTCCCTTAGGTGGCTTCTGCAGTTTGGAAAAATCACCCAGAAGTGTGTTTAACACATTATAAAATCTTTTATCGTGATGCACATTTCTGTTTTATGATCATATGAAAAATAGGATCATACAAAAAGATTCCTTCATACAAAAAAATTAATTTCGGCATAGTTTTGTTTTACATTCATTTTTCTTATGGAGGAATCTTTTTTTTCTTTATATGAGCGACACACCCTCCCGAAAAAAAGATCCCATCACAGGAAAAACAATTGTCACCGCCTCCCTCCAACACACATTTCATCTTTTAGCAAGTCATAACTTCATCAATATATGTAGTTATAATCTGTATATCAAAATAAATGAGTCACGTGATGCCCTACTGCTGGTGAGTCTAAAACTCAACCGCTTGACTGTCTCGACATATTACCTTACCTCGTTCGGTTCGACTGCTTTTTGTAAGTTGCTCCACTCTTCCTGAGTATCAGGTTCCTGGTTTTAAGCCGTAATTAGAGGTGTAAATGAAAAACTTGCCACCACGCCATACTGTGCTGCCAACCCCGGGCCACGACAGAGTTTCCAAGAGGACCGATCTAGTGTCTCCAAACTCGAGCCATGTTACTCTGCAGGCTGAAGCCCTTACTGTAGAGCATTTCATCGAAGAACTCTGTCCCATTAAAGAGGCTATATTGAACATCAATGGGGATATCAAGACTATCCGCCTCGCCACTGAAGATCTTAGGAGTGCAGGCGATGCTGAACCTTGAATGAGCTCATTAGAGGACCAGCAAACTTGCTTGGAACCCGAACTAGTGAGCCTCTGACCGCTCCCTTGGAAGCCCGGGTTGAAAATATTGAGGGCTGCAGTCGGCAGAACAACGTGGTAGTCACTGGACTACCAGCAAAAGATAAGTACCAATCCAAATTTTTGCTCAAAAGCTTTGTGAGAAAGTGGCAGGACCCTCTCCAAATGGACTCATATTATTGAAAGGGCCCATAGAGTCTTGCCACCAATACCTACCAAAGGATCTGGACCCAGACCTTTTCTCTTTAAATTTCTCAATTCCCTCGACAAACAGCACTTATTAGCAAAGGTGAAAAATCTCTAGGCAGTCGCATGGGAAGGAATGAGGATTTGTATTTTTCAGAATCTTCCCCAGTCTGTCAGAGAGCGAGATCAGCTTACTGCCTGCTTATTTCTAAGCTTATTGCTGCACCTATTAGTTTTGGATGCCGTATCCTGCCAAATTGCAGATCTACCATGATGGGACTATAAAATCTTTTGAGTTCCTCTGAATACTTCCTGGTCTCTTTCCAGATCTGTTCAAATCTACGTGAGTTGTGATTGAGACCTTTATATAACTGGAAATACTTGTATTTTCTTTACAGTAAATTAAGACAGCTTTTTAAGATTTCATGTTTCAGTTTGAACATTTCTGTCTTTTTTTTTGCTTCTGCTTTCTCACACTGGCTGCTGGGTGGTTGTATATCCCGACCATCCTCCTGGCTCACACCCCTATATCGGCCTCTTCCTCTTATTCCCCACGGCTTACCCTCCAGGGTAGGGTGGTGAGGAGCTCCCCAAACTCAACTCACCTGAAAGGATCCAGACTGGAGAAGCACCATTCGGGGTCAGTGCCGCGGAGGATGGAAGCTCATGCTGCCCGACCAGGAGCCCATTTTCCTTGTTCCAGGTCGTAGTCCCCAGAGGTGGAGCATGCAGGGATGTCGGTGGCTGCGCGTCACGTCGATACCCTCATTCTTAAGCAAAAACAGATGTTTCTGTTGCAAGAAATTGCTACACTTTCAGAGGTTGGACCCCTGTTGAAATTTCTATGCTTATTTTGTATCTAGTTAATTCCTACGAAGATACTTGTTCTATTATTGTGATTATGTAGTTCATTCTAATTCTGCCAGGCTGTATGAGGATAGATCTATATACTTGTATTTTCCCTAATGTTACCTGTATTGGGTGAATATCCACAGTAGCTCATTGGATGAGTTAAGTGCAGTCTAAATATAGATAATGCCATATCATTTTTTTTGGCAATTCATTCAAGGTGCTTCTTTTGTTTGGACTACCTCAAATTGTTCATATTACATTATTACATGGCTATTCTCCCTGTGCTTTCTGTGGTTCTCAGTGTTTGAAGTGTTGTATTATATGATATAGATACTACTTTTTGGCTTCATGCTAATGTCAATGTTTAATTATTTAACACCTAGTTTTTGCAGTTAGTCTGGTAGCTGGTGTTCCTTTTTTTAATACTGACACTTATTTTTCCATTTCTGGAATTATTTGTTTTATTTGCTGTTAGTGGGGTCTCTTTTCTTGTCTACTTTCATTCCATTCTGGTGCCTGTGTATCTGGTGGTCTTAGATTTTCTTGGTTCTTTTTCATATTTCCAATTAAAATACTTTTCTTTCATTTTATGTTTTGTTTCTTTGTAGTATTTCTCCATTTGATTTAACTGTGATGCTTCACCCTTTCCCTTTTAATTCTTTCTCACTACTTTCTTTTCTTTTTAACCAGGTTTCTTTATGAAGGTAATTTTCCCAATTCTGTTAAACTTTTTACTATTTAAGGTTTCATTTCTTTGGGTGGAGCTCTTTCCCAGTAATGGACAACAAAGTTGAGATGTGTTAACTAGTATGTTTTAATTTCTTTTTATATAGTCAAATGGTTCAGGCTGCGAGCTTGGTAGGTCGACGGGGACTTCATCATGAACCTAGCAAATTGGTAGCTGTGGTCTATAGGGCCAGGGGAGGTCTTACTTCTGGTTAGTGTTTGGTTTTATGGGGTATATCTGGGTTACATAATGTTCTTATTATGTCAGTTTGTTTATATGTTATGCTTTGAGCTGATGAATATTAAAAGGGGAAGGGGTTGATGTTGTTTTTTGCTTTGAGGGGAGCATACAAGGGAATATGGAGTTCAGTCATTGTAGTTTATTATTTCATTTAGGGCATTTAGATGATTTCTATTGGTATGGGTTGACAGTTAATGGCCAGTAGGATTAAATATGCTACTTGGAATGTGAAGGAGCCTGATCCAAGACCAGGAGATACGGATTCTTAAACATTTGAAAGCGCTTGGACTGTAGAGCAATTTACAATTTTTTCAAGAAACCCACCCGTTGGTTTCTGAATCTATCTTTATGTAAAACAGGCATTGACCACGTGTATGCAGCTGGTAATTCTTCAAGACAGTGGGGTGGGGGGTGTAGAGTCCTGATTGGGAAAGGTATTATTACAACTATCTTAAATCATTGAAGTACCAGAAGGCGTTTTATATTTTTATTTCTGGCCAACTCGATCCACGAATACTCATTTGGGGAGTGTATGGGCCTAACGCTGATAGCCTTGTTTTTTTTTTTTTTTTTTTTTGTCAATTTAATTAACATAATTGCACCTTTTATATTCCATTTACGGACTTGGACAAGTAAAAAGAAACTCATGGCCCTGTCTCCTGAAAACACCAGGTCTATGTCTTCTGTTGACACCCTGGGACAATGTGATCCTTGGCTTATTTTTAATCTGATTGTTAAAGACTATACAAATTATTCTCCTGTTCACCAGTCCTTTTCTAGGACTGATTACTTTTGGTAAGTGGCAGCATTCTTGGGGGAACTCATTTTGTGGGTATTGGCTCATGTTAGGGTCCTGTCGGATCACTCCTTAGTTTGGTTATACTATTCTCCACATGTGGGCCAGGAAATGGACACTGTTTGGAAAGTTAACCACCAGTTCAAGGATGAGTCTGTTATTGACTGGATCAAACATTGTGC
Organism: Neoceratodus forsteri; assembly: GCA_016271365.2. Taxonomy (NCBI): domain Eukaryota; kingdom Metazoa; phylum Chordata; order Ceratodontiformes; family Ceratodontidae; genus Neoceratodus; species Neoceratodus forsteri. The sequence goes on along the minus strand of CM057457.1, from coordinate 44,847,759 downwards.
ATCTCTCTGTGCTAGAACCATCTTTGTCTCCGTGGATCGTGTTGACCAGGAATGGGCATCCTTGAAGTGTTTTATCAGGCGAGCTTCTTACGTGTTGCAGCACACAGAAAAAGATGAGGAATGCCCATGCTTCCTGACTTACTTGATATTAGATCCTAGAACGTAACCCCTTCTACCCCAAAGTCAGTTAGATTGGAATTAACATCCCTTAGAGACAAATATGAAGACTTACTCCGGGAACAAGCGGAATATGCCACCCTTAAAACTCACTCCACCTGTTTAGATCAAGGTGAAAAGGTGGGTCAGCTAATGGTGTTGCGTCTTAAAAAATTGGAAAACTCGCGCCTTCTTCCCGCTTATCATTTCTGAGTCAGACAATAGTGTTAAACTAATCCTAGAGATATTATTAAAGAATTTGAAAACTTTATGGCAAACTCTATGGCCCTATTCCTCCTTCAGATTTAGAAATGAAGGCCATCCTGCCAACACAGTCATAGCACTACATGCGATACCAACAACCGGGATCAGGAGTGATCTCGTTCTGGTCGGGAGGAGGAGGATGGAGTGCCCAAGGGCTGCTCTCTCCTCCTTTGGGAGGGTGGGCTTCAAGTCCTACTGCTTTACTGCCACCTGATGAGTGACCACAGGTGAGGTGCAGCGGGACCGCAGAAACTTGGGAGGGAAGGACATCGGCTGGGATCGGAGTAGCGGCACATCTCAACCTGCCCTGCATCCTTGGATCCCTTGAGTGCCGATGTCCTTGAGGAGGACGGAAAGAAGAACCCCCACACCAGTCGCTGGGAGACTGGACTCTGCTGCCTCTAGACTCTAATCAGGCCCCCCCCCCTTTGAGGGGTGGCCCAGCTGCGCCACCGATGCACACTTGCGGACTGTGGAGGGGATGGCTTGGAACTCCTCCCTCCTCACCTGGGGAGGGAACAATCTGAGGCAGGACGGGGTGGGGTACACCGGTTCCAAGGAGCTAGAAGGGCATACAGTATAGAGCTCCCTACTGAGTGGTGACTACTGGGGAGAGAAGAGGGCATAAAGAGCAAAAAAAAAAAAAAATTTTGAAAATAAATCCTTCTTAAAAGGACTTCATCTTCCCAAGCTCTCTAAAGACCAACAAAATAACTTGGCTAAACCTATTTCTTGTGCAGAGATTTTTGATGCCATTAAGCCTCTATCTCAGATAAAACATCTGGTCCAGATGGCCTGTCTGCAAACTTTAAAAAGTTTTTACAGATGTTTTAACCCTTTTTTGTTTGTTTGTATTCTCTACATATATTTATGATCACGGCATTTCAGATCCTTCCCTACAGTAGGCTTTAATCATTTTGTTACCCAAGCCTATGAAAAATGTAGATAGTTGGTAATTTATAGACTGATTTCAGTAATGAACTATATTAAAATACTTACCAGAATTCTAGCCAACAGAATTAACCAGGCCTGGGCCTCTTTAATGTCTAATGGACGGGTAGGTTTTATGTCCACCATGCTCTCCTCTGACCATTTTTGAAAGTTGGTCCATATTTGCTCAGAGTCTGGAGACTCTCCTTGCAGGGCAGCGATCGGGGGGGTGCAACAGCTGTGGTTGCAGTAGGGCCCACACTGTTAGGGGGTCCACTGACTCAGAGATCAGCATTAAAACCTTTTCTCACAGAGGAACTTGCAAGTTTCACCTTGGAAATTGCTAATCCGTTTAAACGGGTCTGCCATCAGGGTGTCACAAGATTCTAACTCCAGTTTAATGGTTGGGGGTACAGAACAAAGAAGCAATAAGGCCCATTACTCAAAAATCTAATCTTGGTGCTGGTGTCCCCAGGAGGTACAAGGGCAAATTATATTGTTCAGTTCTCTGATCATGGTGCCAGCAAAAGGGGGGGGGGGGCAGCATGGACAAACTATGTATGTTCAGCAGGACTGATACAAAAAAAACTCACGCTATAAAAAAAAAGTCATATGCTCTAATGGTTATTTTACATTTATTGGTGGGGAGGTGGGTCCCACAAAATATTTTGCAGGGGGGCCCTTACAGTCGTTGGCACAGCCCTGTCTCCTTGGTGCCTTTGGCATTGGTGTTTCTAGATGCAGAGAAAGCTTTTGACAATCGATTGGTCTTTTTCTTTTACTTACATTAACAATTTTGGATTTCCAGATGCTTTTATTGCTTGGTTAAAAGTTTTATATTCAGCATCGAGTGCATAAATTTATGGTAACTGGGTACTTTCCACCTCATTTAAACTGCACTGTGGTACTTACAAACATACGAAGAAGCCAGCAGAAGAAGGCCATTTGGTCTATCTAGTCTGCTCATGTTGCAGGGTTCACAGCTTGAGCTACTGTCCCTGCCCATGTTCAGTGCCCTCAGCCTCTCCTCGTATGCCTGGCCTCGAGCATCCACACCGGACAGTGAGGTCAATATCCCCAATTACCTACTTTTCAGAGCAGATAGAAGGACTGTGGGGGGGGAGTAGCATTTATGTTAAAAACATATTCACAGTATCTGTACTAGATGCTACTTCCATTGCTGGAGGATTCGAATGCCTGTCCCTCAAAGTTGAACCATCTCACTCTGTGGCTTTTCGCGTAATAGGCTGCTATAGACCACCTGCAGCAGGACCACAGCTCCTGACTCATCTGTCAGCACTAATGGATGCAACACCTATGGAGACAATTTTACTAGGTGACCTAAACTATGACTGGCTAACTAGCGGATCACTACCCTTAAAACAATTCTGTGATTCACTGGATTCACCCAACTTATATCTGAACCAACTCGCATCAACAATAAGAATCCAATGAGAAGCAGCCTCCTGGATTATGCTCTTGCCATGAACCCACTACTTTTCACATGCCAGTATCCTCCCAGCTGATGTTAGTGACCACTGCCTCATAGCTGGCATCAGAACCATCCCCAAACCGTTATCCACATCAAAGTTCTCTGCTAAAAGATCCAGACGGAACTTTGACCCTCTGGCCTATTTCAATGATCTTAAAAACTCTATGCATTGGCAGAGTTTCTACCTAGCTAAATCAGTAAGTGATGCCTATGATGTTTTGTATGAAATCATAGCCAGTGCCCTAAATACCCATGCTCCTATGATCAAAGCTCGAATAAAAACCAGGACCTGCCGCTGGTTTTCACCAGACCCGAAGAAAGCTTTACTCAAAAGAGACCAGCTGTGGAAAAAGGCCCGAAGTCACATGCCGATTCTGACTGGTGTCTGTTTAGGTCAGCTAGAAATGCCTGTACAAAAATGACCAGGAGGCTAAGGCTACTTTTATCAAAATGAATTGTTCTCTGCATCCAATAACCTACCAAGTTCTGGTCCACTATAAAGGAAGTGTCTGGCTACTCACCAGGTAGTGTGCTCCAATCCAAAATTACCATCGACAATGTCTCTGTCTCTGATAAATCTGAGATTCTCCAAGCCTTCAATAACCACTTTGCCACCGCAGGCTTGGTATCTGGATAAAGCACCAGTAAGTAGTCTTCGCCACTGCTCAAAGCCCAGCCACCAAACAAAAACAAAAGTATGACCTTCTCCTTTCCTCAATCACCATAAAAGAAGTTGAAGACCTTCTGCTACAGCTAGACATTAGAAAAAGCGCAGGAGCCGATTCATTCAACCCATACTTTCTGAAAATAGCATATCACATACTAGCAGCACCTATAACACACTTATTCAACCTGTCTCTAACCCAAGGCTCTCTCCCCGCGGAATGGAAAACTGTTCATGTTATTCCGCTATTTAAAGCTGGGGACCCAAGTGACCTGAATAATTATAGGCCAGTCTCTCTACTACCTATACTTTCGAAAATGCTGGAAAAAATTGTGGATACACAGTTGAGATCTTTCCTAGACAGCTCTGAATTGCTTAACCCCATGCAGTCTGGATTTAGAACTAAGCACAGCACTATTACGGCACTGGCCAAAGTCACTGATGACTGGCAACGGGACCTGGACAATCAAAAATTTGTTTGTGCGGTGTTTTTAGATCTTAGCAAGGCTTTTGACACCGTCGACCATTGTCTACTTCTCTCCACTCTAAATACCATAGGCATGGACTCAGTCTCACTGGATTGGTTCCAGAACTACCTCACTGATAGGCAGCAACAAATCAAGGCCGAAGGAGAGCTTTCTCCCTCAAACCAATAAAAGAGGAGTCCCACAGAATCCATATTGGGCCACTACTGTTCACCATCTATATTAACAACTTGGACTTAGGAATCAAAGGAAGCCAGTATCCACTTATTAGCCGATGATACAGTGCTTTACCTAATCGAGACTCGCTATGGAGCCGCATGCTCTGCATTGCAAGCCGAATTCAATAAGCTGCAAAACCAGCTCATCAACAAAAAGTTATTGCTAAATGCAAAAAAAACAAGGCTATGCTGTTTGCACCATCCAGCTCTGGGGCCAACACTGCAGCCGTTGATACAGCTCCTCCTATAACCACCCTACTTGGTGAAAAACTTGAGTTCGTGCCGAAATTCAAATACCTGGGTATATGGCTGGATAACAAACTCTCCTTTAAGGAGCACACTGAAGAACTGTTGAAAAAGCTTAGGCAGAGGCTTGGCCTCTTTTACAGAATTAAACATCTCCTGACTGAGACCGCAAAAAGACAGCTTGTTCATTCTACATTCCTCTCATTAATTGATTACACTGACATTATCTATGGCCAATGCTCTGTCTCACAACTTGCAAAACTGGATGTACTGTACCACAGAGCCTTAAGATTCTTAACTGGCCTTCCATCTTCCACACACCACTGCTCGTTATACGTTGCAGTAGGGTGCCTTCTCTGCAATACAGATGGCATAGAAATGCAGCTATTTGGACATTTCGAGCACTTACCAACAAACTCCCGGATTACATTGCTGCCTGCCTCCCCTAAGTCCACCAAGTAGCTATGCCACAAAGCCACTCACTAATTTCCTAAAATTCCCAGGATCAGTAACCACTTTGGTAGGGCAGCCATAAGCCACGCTTTGCCCTCACTTTGGAAAAGGATTCAAAGCTCACTGAAACTTAGCTCTCCTGTCAGTATGATGTTTAGGACTCTTTATGACAAAACATTTGCGAAATCTGTAAATGTTTCCATAGTTCCTACTGGTCCTGTTATTAGCTCCTTTCTAGCCCTACCACATGCAGCCATGAACATAACCCCTCTCTTCCCTACCTAACTTGTTCAATAGTCAGCTGCCATGTTGGCCTTGGAACCCTTGGCACTTTTTCCTTTACTTCTCCCTCATGCCACTCTAATAGTTGTTACAGTTGTTAACATGGGCCCTATTGAAGCCTTGGTCACCTCCAAGCTAAAAATTAGTTTCTGAGGGATGAAATGATCATAATTTGTACCCTTCTATAGAGGCCTGGATAAATGTGTTACTTTAACTTCCATGTATATGAAGGTTGAATATGCCACAATAATGTCATGTGTTGCTTGTATGTTCCCACATGTGTACTTGGAATGTATATATTGTACCTTTTATTTGTAAGTCTGTTTTTTTACTTAAAACATTTTGCGTATTGCACCGCTAATCTATGTATGTATAACTATCCTTGACAACAGCAGGTCCACCTTGTAAATGAGCTTGCTCAACGGTGATCGCCTGGATAAATAAAGATTTGATTGATTGATTGATTGATTGATTGATGCCTTACCCTGCTGACCAGCTATCATTTTTGTAGCCCTCCTCTGGACCTTCTCCAGCAGGTTAATGTCCCTTTTTGAGGTATTAGCACCAGTACTGAACTCCATAGACAAGGTTATCCCCCATTTCCTTTTTTTATTCAGTTTTGTATCTAGAGCCTTTACTTTAGAAGCTAAACAGTAATCCCCTTATCACCGGTATACCCGTTAATAATAGGCCACCTGTTTTGTCAGCATATGCGGATGATATCCTTTTACTTATTACTTATCCATCAAAATCCCTATTAGCATCCTATTAAAAATGTTTGGGGCAGACTAAATGGATCTTATGGTCCCCTTCTGCTGTCACTTTCTATGTTTTATCCCTACTGGCTACCCTGGAAACAATACAGCAGTATGGCAACTTGGCTAATTACACATTAAATGTTGAGAATTCCATTATAATGCCTTTAAATGCGGCAGTCTTTAAGGCAGATATTCTTAAATGGGGGTTGACCTGGTCCCCAATCAAATTAAGTATCTAGGCTTAGATATTACTAGAAATCCTATCCAACTTAAATTAAACCTTTATGTGCTTTTAATGAAAATGAAACAGGACTTTGTTGGAAACCGCTCCCTGTAACTCTCTGGGGTAGAATAAATGTAATTTAAAATGAATATACTACCCCGACTTTTATATCCCGTAAATATGTTAAATATGTATTTACCTATGTTCTAGTATAAGGAAGTCCATAATTTGGTTTCTGATTTCATTTGGTTAGGTAATGTCCCCATTGAGCCTATAATAAATTGTCTATGTGTGGATGGCGCTCTTAAGTTACGTTACTTTGCAACCTTACTATTTTGCTAGCCATGCCACTAAATACTTGAGATGGCTCACATCCAATATCAAAAGTGCCACCTATAGATATATACCTATTTGGTTAGATTTAGAACTAGGTACAGCAAAGCGAGAATTTCTCATTCTGCAGTGCCCTTTGCCTGTATCAAAACACTCCCTAAAGAGATTAGAGACTGTCATTGGTCTTTCACTTAAGGTTTATGCCCAGCTAGGAAACTACTACATTTCGTTTTGCCCAGGATATTTCCCAGCCACTTTATATGGTAATCCTAATTTTAAGGTAAATCGTAAATGCCTTCCCAAGGATTAGCCTACCCAATTACCAGTTGATAGGTTGACTGCTTTTTCCATAATGGCTATTCTAGGTCTCTTTCTGCATTTCTAATGGACATCCAGTCTTCTTACAAATTATTTCAATGTAAGCATTTGTTTGACACATTTAGCTGAGTCCTCTATATACAGATTATCAAGATTTTTTAAATTTAGCGCGTCAATAAGGCATCCCAACCTCATTCTTTGTCCGTTGTATACTTTGTTTTTATGAAAGTGTTTCCCACTTTATCCAGAGTTTGTCATTGGGATTCAGTTTTCCCTTCTGGACACTTTAGTTGGGGGTTAGGCGTGATATGTATACTTAGGAAAGGCTTCGCCTTACTCAAATTTAGTGTTTACCATAATTTGTACTATACTCCCTAGCGTCTATTTAAAATAGATGTCACTCAATCAAATGGGTACATAAGATTATAATTCTGTGAGTTCTTTACTGCACTTTTTTCTGAGAATGCTCCAGAGTTCGACCTTTATGGCTCACCATACAGTCTAAAGCGGATCCTCTTCTGGATCTTGACCACTTTTTTACTCCTGAAATCGTATAATAGGAAATTATGATAAAATACAAGATAAAACTCGTAAATATTATATAGCTATGATCTCTGGTTCTGTTAAGTTGATTTTTCTGAGATACTGGAAAGATCAAGACAATTGAGAATGGCTAAACAAATTCCTCTCAAACTTACGACTGGAGAAAATAATAGCCAGTGTCTATAACAAGCTTCATATTTACAATGAGAAATGGAGTAGGCTTTATACGCTGTTTTCTCCTTAATGGTCTTGGGGAGGACTCCCTTATCTTTTATTGTTAACATTATTTGTAAGACTTTTGAAGCATGTTTTCTTTATTGTGTTATACTGGGTCCCCTATCTTTCGGTCTGTTCCTTTGTTGAGGGTGGAGTTTGGTGGGGTTAAGTTGGGAGTTTGATTAATATGTGTTATGTTTATTCTTTAGTTGTTTTTTTTTAACCAGGAAAGTCACCCAGAGCTGAAAGCTTGTTTACAGGTGCGACCTGAGATCACAAGGAAGTTAAGTGACTTGCTCAGGGTCATACAGTATGCAAGTGGGGGCTGTGGGAGTCAAACCAAGTCTCCAGATTTGCAGTTCAGAGCCTTAAACCACTAGGCTGTACTGCCTCCATTTTATTACTGTAATTTTTCATAAGTTTTGGTTATTGTTTTTCAGTATAAAATGATTAGATTGAGTACTACAGCGTAACCTATACCCCCAAAAAAATTTAGGGGCCATATAAAAATCATAAAATTACAGTTCCCATTAGATAACACTGCAGCTTAAATAACATGCTGTAACTATGTCAGTCTTTGGAGTTAACAGACAATGTATATATCATTGGAAAGGTTTTAATGACTAGTACAGCACTAAGCTCCTAAGAACTGAAAATGGTCCACCATTACAAGAAAAACAATTACAAGGGGACACATAACTTGCTCTGTTATGAATGGAAGTGCAGAGCTCAGAGGGCCCTGTGCTTCGCATCCCCACATACACATGTGGATAAATGGAGGCACAGAAGCACTGGGCTCAGAGGGCCCTGCGCTTCTGTAATCACATGGATATGTTTGAAAGTGACCTGCATGAAAGACGATACATAGAAACATGATTCTGTTGCCTCAGTAAGTAAGGAAAATTTTATTGCAAAAAATTTCTTTAATGCACCACTTAGGGTTAAACTGACAAATGTAGGGAAATGTGGTGTTAGGGTTTCCAACCAACACCCCACGCTGTAAATGGCAAAAAGATAAAATGTTATGGTTTACGCTGTCCTGAGTCTTGATAAATCAAGCATAGGGATCTGCCTTGGGGTTATCAACGATAAGGCTTGTTTCATTCTCTTAGTCTGCACATCTGAGCTGATTTGTTGAAGGAATGTGGGGAGTGTTAGGATTGATAACCCCAAAGAAGACCCCATGCTTGATTTGCCAAGACTCATGACAATCTAAACCATAACATATTTTCTTTGCTGCTTCAAGGTGTGGGTGAGGGTTTTGGGTTGAAACCCTACCACCACATTCCCTACTTGTCTGTTTAACTAACTAATGCATTAATAGTTTTGCAATGAATACAAAATATAAATAATAGCCTCTAATACAACAATATAAACAGTGACTGAATTGCACTACTGTATATTTTGTTCATATTGTAAAATGATGGGGAATATCATTCCTATAAGCCTGAGTAAATAAGTATATTTTAAAACCCTTTTAAAAAGCCTATGAGGAGTCCTCCCTCAGGGCCCATGGGAGCAAATTCCCAGGAACTGGACCTGCTACCTCAAAGGACCTGTCCCCGGCGTTCTAAACCTAGCCCTAGAAACAACAGGAGACCTTCCTCTGTGAAACAGGGGTGTGCGCTGTTAGTAATGATGCAAGCGATCATATAGGTAACCTGGGCCTAGGCCTTGTAGGTTATTAACCAAACCTTATAGAAACATAGACTTTAATGACAGATAAGGACTGCTTGGCCCATCCAGTCTACCCATTTCCCTACCTGTTGGATAAGCTGCAGATCCTAGTTAACCAACAGCCTACATCCTCCTATCCCCCACTATAATTGCCTTATGTCTGTCCCATGCATTCTTGAATTTCCCATTGTTTGTGACCCCACGACCTCCTCTGGAAGGCCATTCCATGTGTCCACCACCCTCTATGTGAAAAAAAACTTCCATAACATTGTCCCTGATCTATCCCCCTCTATCTTCAAACTATGCCCCCTTGTTCTTGCACATCTTTTTCTGAAAAATACTACCCTCTTGGACTTTGTTGATTCTCTTGAGATGCCCCCCCCCCTTCTTCGAAGGTATACATATTAAGCTTCTTTAGTCTCTCTTCGTATGGTTTCTGGTGCAGACCCTGCACCATTTTAGTGCCCTCCTCTGGACTGCCTCCATCCTGTCTATGTCCTTGTGGAGCGCCATAACTTGCAGCATGTGCAGTTCCCATAGTGCTGCCTCTGCCTCGGAAGACCGGTCAACAGCCTAGCAGCTGGTTTCTGTACCAGCTGCAGGCACTGCTAGTAACTCCACTGAACCTGAGGTATTGTGGGTTATAGTAGTATAACCGTGAAGTATCTACAAAGTGGGCAAGTCCTGGGAGTGGGGTGGGGTGGGGGATAAAGGGATCAAATCTGGCTGTGTTGTTCTTCAGATGGTAAAGCCAGTCTGGATTACTGCAGACACCTGAGCCTCATATGTCTGCCCTTGTCCAGAATAACACCAATACTCTACACTTTCATAGCAGCCAAAAGCCTAGGGATGCCGAGACACATCCCTGCTTCCCTCACAGCTGCTGCCCCTGTCTGGACCCAGCACAGTCGCCGGTATTTCAGATTTGTCTAGATTGAGTATTAGCCAGCTAAATGACATTCAGTCCTAGATCTCAGCCAAGCACTGATATAGCACATCCACTACACCATGTGTCAGGGGTGCAAAGGACATACAGAGATGAGTATCATGTACATAGCAATAAAACCCAACTCCATGTTGTCTAATGGGCCTGATCAGAGGTAGTATATACACCCCAAGCATGGGTGAAAGGACCGACCCTGAGGTTCACAAGAGTACAGGTCCATGGGGAGTGAGGAAAAACTTCTCATCACTGCTTTTGATGTTCTGTCCATTAGGTAGGAATCAAACCAGCTGATGACTTTGCCTGTGAGTCCTACAAACTCCCTGAGTTGATCCAGTAAGAACCCATAGTCCACGGTGTCAAATGCTGATGAGAGATTGAGGAGGACATGAATTGGCCACTCTCCTCTATCCCTTGTCCTCAGCAGGTTTTTATACACCCTGACCAATGCCGTTTCATTGCTGTGCCTTGACGTGAACCTTGACTGGAGGCTCATAAATGTCAAAATGTTAACAGTTGCGGGTGTGCCACTAGTTGCAATGCAACCACCTTCTCAATAACCTTGCCTAAAAAGGCAAGTTAGAGAAAGGTCGGTGATTTGTCAAGACATCTGGGTCAAATGATGGCTTTTCAAGAGGACTTCACCAGTGCATTTTCAGTGCAGGTGGGAAGATCCCTCCAATGTAAGAACTCCATATAGCTGTGGCAACACTGGGCCCAGCTGCCCTACATGGCTCACTAGAAGCTGGGTCAAACCACAATCCAGTTTAAATATGTTTGTTGCAACTCGAGATTACCTTCCCAACTAATCTACCGTCACTAGCGAAAACTCTTCCCAGGACAACTGACAGCTAGTGCTTCTCAATGGCTCAACACTGTTGGGCGTAACTGCCATTTGGTGAGATCCCTGCCCTGATAGAGGACACTCTGTCTGAAAAGAACTGAGCAAACTCCTAGCACATGGCGAATGAAACATCCTTCACAGGCCGGATGCAGAAGCCTGACCACCACCTGAAAAAGCTGAGCTGGTTGATTCCCTCCAGCCACAATCTCCCTGGGCAGGAATTCTGCCTTCTTATAGGGAGTTGACCTTTCACATTTATTGTAATGAATATTCAAAGTCAGTTTGTTGTCTCAGGCCCCTAATCACCTCCAGCAATGCTCCAACTTCCACAGTGCTCCAAGTTCTACCCCTTCCATTCATCTCCTCAACTTGTCAAACTGCATCAGACCAAGTCCCAAAACCAATGGTGTCACAGACTGGCTCTATGAGGTCAGAGGCCACACCGATTTACCCTATTATAAGTCACTACAGCTTTCTCCGAACCCCCAGTGCATGCTGCCACCAAACCGGAGATATCCAGCACCGCCATAAGTCCGTCCGGCCTCAACTATCATAAAGGGTGGTATTGGACCATCACCACTGGGTGTGGACTGCAGAGGGGTGCCCAGAAATTAAAGCTAATGGTGCAATGATCCTACCAACTAATCCGATTAATCCTGAAGTTTTCCACTTCAAGCCCCAGGTGGAACACCAAGTCAAGGTGTGCCCATGCTGGTGAGTTGCAGTGGCAACTGTTTGTGCCAGGCTCATGGATTTAATTTTCTGGAGGACATGTTCGTCATCAACACAGGCATTGAAATGGCCCAGAATAATCCGTCTCGGCCAGTTCTGACACGGTCAGTGACTAAGGCCACTATTTCCTGCAGAAAATCTCTCATATTCCAGAGGCCGGTAAACAAGGGGGATTCTGCAGCCAGCACCTGGACCTCTGTGCACAACTGCACATTCAAATGAAGTGTCCCCCACTGGGTGAACCACCAGGTTCAAATCGGATTTTAAGCAGGTAGCCACCCCTCCACCCCTGTGATCTTTCCCCAGGCAGTGCACACAGAGAAACCGGCAGGGGCGCTGCCTCCAAAACTGGACCAGCATCATCACCCAGCCAGGTTTCTGTAAAGCAAGCCAGATTGACCATGAAATTTATGTATTTATTTTTTTTTAACTTTGTTTATTGCATTTAAAGTAAAATTGCAATTACATATAGTAGATCATTCTGTCAGGCATCACATGTTTGTTGTACATACATCCAATGTATCAGGTTACAAATAGACTAAACAGTCTGGCTTAAGGCAGTGGGGGGAATAATTAAATATTCCCAAGATAATGAATAGTACACAAAATCGCATCCTACAAAGGTATTGGTGGTTAAGTCCAAAATGGAAAACAAGAATGTTAGATTATACTCAACCTATAAAGTTGATCGACCCCATTCCTAGTATTTTGCATAACATTTTCAGTACTTCTAGAAACAAAACCATGCTCAGCTTCAGTGGCTTAGGAAAAGCCATAATTAATTATCTATTTTATGGTATGAGAGACTTTCACAACTTGTTCTCAAATCTAAACCACTTCAATAAGAAGAGGCAAAATAATGTACATTACTGGCCCAATATGTTCATAATTCAAGTCTCATTTTCTGACTCCGAGCTGATCAGGGCCTCCGTCGAGTGGAATTCCTTCGCTAATGCTTCCACCTTTTCCCTGCATCCACTGGATCAGAGAACTGATAAGTGCATCCCCGTAGTGGATTCTAAGGTGGGCAGGCATTAATAAGAGTGGTGATCCCAGGCTTCTAAGACGAGCCCTGACAGCATCGAATTTCTTTCGACGATTCCTGGTGGCAAATGAAAGATCTGGGAATAAATGCACTGAAGTCCCATCAAAGTTTCGATTTCCCTTGGATCTGGCTGCATAGAGAACAGTATCCCTCATCAAGGAGCTAGTCATAACCACCAGAACAGTTCAAAGAACTTCTGCCCCCAGCCCTGCTGCACGTGCTGTAATGCAGTGAGCTTTGATCAATTGACCTGCAGTTGTAGAATGGGGTAAATTTAGTGCTGCATGGAGCCAACCTTGCAGGAATCCCAGAAGATCTCCTCCTCACTTCCTTCTGGCAAGCCTACAATCCAGCGTATGAGTCGATTGGCATTCTCCAAGTTTCAAGTCGGTATCTCAATTGGTTGTTCTCCTGCACAATTTGGCTGATATAACTAGCGCTTTTAGTGCCCGTTTTTCAGCGGATTAGGCAGTTAGAGATGCCACTTCTATCTTGACATCCTGGTCCACAAACTTTTGCAGGAGCGACTCTACTTTTAAATCTATGGCCTGCCTTGAGGCCTGAAGGGCTCTCACGGAGGCTCCAGTCCGACCTCGTCGACATGGAGATCGCAGCCTGTGTTGCTGATGGTGGTGGAACTTTGGAACTAGTTCCACTTGGCTTCTGCATGCGACCATCTTTCTTTTTAGCACCAATCGATGTCGGAAAAGTAGGCTGCTAAGATACTATTTTATTTTATTCTAAATTTTAATTTAGCTAGTATTTTTTAATTAAATTGTCTGAAGCACAGAGCTGATCTTAGGTGTGCCTGCCTAGTAGGAATGCTCAACAGCACCTCCTTCATGTATTATTTATTTATTTATCGGGAAGGTGCTCTGATCCTAGGGACTATTTTCATGCACACCAGGCCACTCAGATGGCAAATCAAGTACAATACACAGTTACTTTACAGGTACGGTGTAGAGAAGAACAGAAAATCACCAGGTACAGTTACAGTACAAATTATGAAGATAGAGTAGCAATATAGCAAACCTGCAACAATCGATTGATCACTGTTTCCAGGACATTTGCTGTACAGGAATCCAGCTTATAGCAATAATTGCATCTGTGTTACTGGACTTGCCATACACTGCAAATGGGGTGTCCAGCAGCCTTTACCATCACTTAGTATGGCATGTGCATAAGGATCTATCTAACAAAAGTTCCTGAGGTCTCATTTAATTGTGTAGGGTGAAACCAGAGCCTGCAGTTCATTAGGGAGGAGTTCCATAGCGTGGGTGCTGCATGAAACTCTCCTTCCTAGCTCAGTATTGTATTCCAGCAGCTGGCGCCAGAGGACCTCAGTTCGTGTCAGTTACTTTTTAGTGTTAGCAGCCCTGCCAGAGGTGATCCTGCCTACTTGCAAGATTTTAGATATGAGCGCTCTGGCGTGAGGCCTCTCCGCTTGGAGGGTGGAAGACATCCCAGAGATTGGTAAAGGTGACAGTGGTGAGTACAGTATGGGGTTTGGGTGGCCAGATCTGCATAGGTTGTTATAGGCTATGTTCATGCGATTGAACAGAGAAAGGGGTGCAAGGGCTATTACTGGAGAGCAGTTATTCAAGTATGGGGAGGAGGTGACCCTCCCAATCGCTACTCTTGCCTCGGGCACAGGAGATGCCTAATTGTATAATGCATTCGATATGCTGGTTTACCTTCTTTATTACTGAGCTGATGTGGTACTCAAACGTAAGGGCTAGATCAAGTGAGACCGCCAGGTATTTGAAGTCTCTTAGCTGCTTGAGGTTTGAACCATCAGGGGATAGTATGTTGAGGGCTTTAGTGTTGTCAAGGGTGCACTTTGAGAGCTTTGGTTTGGAGCCACACAGCGTACACTTTGTTTTCTTGGTGTTTACGAGAAGCCTGTGCTGTGTGAACCAGTGTACTGTTGCATTAAAGACTGCATTTAGGTTGAGGTTTAACCCAGGGAGGTTGTTTCTGCTTTTGAAGAGACTGAGGTAATACGTGTACATTATTCTGTTTAGTTTAAGGGTTCAGCGAGTAAGAGTTAACAAAAGAGAAACAGTAGGGACCTAATATGGAACCCTATGGAACACCAGTCCGCACTTGGAGTGGAGTTGATGGGACATGCCCCAGTATCACCAGCTGGGTCCTTCCGGCTAAGTAGCTAGGTACCCAGTTTATGACGACGTTGGGGAAGGCCAGGGAAGATGGTGTTTAGTAGCATCGCATGGTCAATCATATCAAAGGCTTTTGATAGGTCAGCAAATATAGCCCCTGTGAGGGTACCTTTGTCTGTTTCACTGAGCATATGATCTGTGAATTTGGTAAGTACAGTGATAGTGCTGAAGCCTCTACAGAAACCATGCTGGTCCATGGATAGCAGGCTGTTTTTATCAGTGTGCTTCGATAGCTGACGGTGGACCACTTTTTCAAGCACCTTGGCGGTGATCAAAGAAAGGTTAATTATGTCCGAGAGTGGTTTTGATACAGCTGCCGATGCTAGCTTGAGGAATTGTGGTGTGACCTCATCACTTCCTGTGCTGCCCGTGTTGGGTAGAGACTTAAAGAGGCAATGTGTATCTGACTGAGATGTTACTTTAAAATAGAACGGTGGCGTGACGGTTGTTTTACCCTGCTTGACAGTGCTCTGAGACCCAGTGGGAAGCTGGGTTAGGTGGAGTATAGGTTCGAGAATTTGGTGTTCCTTAGGTTCACCACAGTCTCAGGATCCGTTTGTAGGCCTACGTCACTCGCTAGTCCTCTATTTTTCAGTAGGCTGACTGCCTAGCTTCAGGAGACAAAAGAATGCTATTCTATGCCCATATAAGGCAATTACTCATAAATTACCTCAGTACTCACAAGCTGCCTAACTCCTGCATCCCTAGTGCCTATTCTCTCAGAAGTCTTACCATCTTATTTCTTGCTATTCCTAAAGTTAAAACGCGCTTTGGTACAGCCTCAATAAGCTTCACTCTTCCTACGCTCTGGAATAAGATCCAGAAAATCTTAAGGCTCGCTAACCCTGTCATGTTTTGTCCCTCTTCAAATCCTTGTTCCTGAGGACCTTCTCCGAGGTCTGTCATTGTTTCAAGTCAAGGTCTTAACATCACGATTTGTTACTGCTTTAAATTCTGGACTTAAACCTCAACCATTGCCTGAGGCATCATTTGAGTCCTCCTTCTGTCATTGTCCAAATCGAGGTCCCAACATCATGATCTGTCTTTGCTTCAAATATTGGACTTAAACCCCAACCATTGCCTGTGGCATCTGTTGTGTTCTCCTTTCAGAACAGTCCTTCCTCCTAGGCCATCATGTTCAACCCTCTCCTATCTGGCTGACCTCCCTCCTCCTCCCCCCTTCCCACCCCACTTGCCAGGCCATGCCTACAGTACTTATCAGAGGACTCTTACATCTCAATCTTCTTCGCACTTTGACACTAGGAGCTGCTACTCCTGCTCACTTTGATTTCTCAATGATGTTTACTGTATAAACTTTAGCTCATTACCTTACGTCTATTTACCTGTATCCATGCAATTGTATTTAAATGACACTACCTCCTGTTGAACCTATGTTCTGGGGCAAGTATCTTGTCACATGCGATGGTTATATGTTATGTTATTACTATATAATTGTTATACGTTCCTCAACCTGTGATGTCTTAACCCTGTTGTAGTTGTTTTGCCCCAGGTCCATCTTGTAAATGAGCTTGTCTCAATGATGTTCCACCTGGCAAAATAAAGATTTTGATTGATTAATTTGCTAGGGAGATATCTCCTAGTTGTTTGTTGGTTTAAGGACAGAGTTCCTGCCGCCTAGAAACTATACGGATGACTAAAGGTCAGAGATTGTAGGGCCTTGAAATATGAGGCTTTTAAGGATTTGGTGTCATGCCTGCAGCGGTTTCTGATTGCCTGTGCACAACCCAATTCCTGGGGTAGGTGGAACTTTGTGAGTTACCCATGCCGTTTCCGCTCTTTCATCAGGGCGAGTAGTTCCTAGTAACCCATCTAGTGTTTCCTCCTTGCATGCTGAGTAGTCGTAGGGCAGTCTTTGTCTTGTATCAAGGTAAGGCAGCACTGAGGAATCCAGTGCTTTGTTCACATCCTTGGTGTGTAGAAGGTGGACCAGTCTCTGCCACCCAGATCTCTATTCGGCACATCCGTGTCTACCTTAGCAAAATTCCTGAAGGAGATGATTTTGAGAGGGGCTTGTTTCTTCAGCATGACCATGTACAGAAAGTGGGGAGTGGTCACTGATGGAGTCTGACATGACTCCAGCGGTACTGAATCCTGTCTGCACGGTTTGTCGGATCTAATCAAGTAGCATGTGATTGCCTCTTCTAGAGTTGTGCGTAGGCAATTCAGTGATCTGTGTTAGGCTCATTTCTTTGAGCAGTTCAGCATAACTGTGTTGCTTGTTGTCTAGCCAGTTTAGATTGACATCACCTAAGATGATGGTATCCCTTGCTGTTGAGAGACTGGCGACTTCAGTAATAATTTTTCTAGGTCCTCGATCCCTCGAGCGGAGGGCTATATGCACAGAAAATGTAGCTTTGAGTGCTTTGCCAATGGTAATTTCCATTAGCAGCTATTCCGAGGTCGCTCTTGGGCTAAGCTGGAGGCAGTGATGGAACCGGTTATGTGATCCTTCAGATGGGTCATAACCCCACCCCACTCTTAGGGCCTGGTCTGTCATTTCTAAAAATATTATAGCCCTGTATGTGGCATAGAGTGTCAGGGATGTAGGTTTCAGCCAAATTTAGTTGATAACAAGAATGTCGGGTTTGTGTAGCAGCACCCAGGCTTCCAGTTCCTGAATCTTTGATATAATGCTTCTGACATTAATATGAGCTATTCTGATGCCGTGTGTGAAGGACCATTGTAAGAAAGAGTGCAGGGGGCCAGGGTTCGTCTCCAAACCTTAGCAGCAGGAGGCCATGGAGTAACAGATAGAAACTGTCCCCACCGGGCACGCCCAGTGCTGTTGCTGGTGGGGCGATCAATCGAGCACCCTAGTGTGAGTTGCCTTACCTTTGAGGCATACTAATGCTGCAGTAGGTGTTTTGAAACAGTGGCTGAGCCCCAGGGGTTCCACTACTAGCCTTTGAGAGAGTGATTGTTATATGGGAGCAGTCTTTAACAAAAGACAGCTGATCACATCACGTAGGATTAATAGGGATAACAGTGTAGTAGCCATAAGGCAAACGGTGTTATTTCCTAAAATATTTTGACACCATGGTGCTTTTTAATTCCAAGGTACCACAACCAGACTACCGCTTGTGCTGTAATGTGGCCTCCTGTTTCCAATTACTTGCTAGGTCCTTGCTTCCAGTTTTTAATGGCGATGAAGAAGAAAATGCCACTGGCTGAACAAAGGTGCTTCTGTGTGAGAAACAGGCGCCCTCTATTGGTGTCTTGTTATAAGCTGCAGTTGGGAAAGTGGGGAGTTAGTCACATAACTTCCACCCACTATAAATCTATAGCCAGAAAAGGGTGGGTGTGGTGGGGGGAGGGTGGGGAGCAGTTACGCTACGGGAAGAGCAGATTGCCCTATTTGAGCCTAGCAGCAGTGTGACTTGGGCAGCACTGATAAATGAATTTAGTTCTAAAAAATGAAGTTAAACTTCAGGCACAGCAAGTTAAAATTAAAGCTGTTGCTCTTGTCCCTTGCTAGCTCAAAGGTTCTGAGGCTGGTCCCAGTTTGCAGCAGACTGTTCCGATGGAGAAGAAATAAGGCACCAAATTTGAAATTCAGCAGAGCAGTCTCAGCCTAAACTACTGCAATCTCTGTTACCTTTCTGTTCAATGGCAGGGGCTTCCGGGAGCTCGATCCAAGGAAGGGTAGGTAAGCTGCTCCGGGTGAGAAGTGAGAGAGAAGGGTGAGAGAACAATAATTATAAAACAATGGTAACTGAAATAAACAGTTATTACAATTTCAGCCGATGGCTTGACATTTCAGCGATGTTACTGCTGCCGTTCAGCCTTACAACTAAACTCGCCCTAAACAGACCTCTTCTAACCCTTTTAGCCCTATTAGAATGAGAACTTAACGTTCATACATATTAGGGATTTCACTTGGTACAGCCTGTTAAACTGTATGGGTATTTCTGCAGTATATCAAAATTCTCACAGACAGACTTGCAATTTAAAATACATATCAGCATGTATTACCTGGGAATATCTCTGTTGCCTAACAATCCTCCCAGTGGTCCTATTTACAGGTTGCTGTTTGTATTTAAGGTCTACTTGTGCCATACAAGCAAAAAGTCTGGTTTCCTTGGCGCTGCCATTGAACTGAAATCCACTGTGGGGAACAATGACCTCTTGTGGCCCAGTTTTATAGTAAGCTTGCAGTCAATCATCCACTGAGATAGTAGTGTGGTTAGTAAAAAGCCCCAAAGGGATTATTATTAACTGGAATTTCTATTGGTTCTATTAACATCTGCAATATGTCTATCCAGTCTAAACCTATATTTTAGGGTTTAGATACTGTTTTAAAGTTGTGATGATGCTAGGTCACCTGACTCGAGTAGGTGGGTAATTATAGCACTAACTGAGCAGGTAACAAAGAAGATAGGGTCAGTTCCGTCTGACCAGCAGTAAGAGAGGTTCTATCCTTACTGAATGATTTTATTTTGCTGTTTTTGCGAAAGTTTTTATTTTGTGTGTTTGTATTGATTGATGGTGCCAGATATGTTTGATGACAATAAACATCCTGCTAAAAAATAGTAGGTTGCCCCTTATTCTGTGACTCTGGGTCCATCTGTAGAACCCACACAGTTACATGCTTCTAGGAGACTTCAGTGTTAACTGGATGGCATCCAGCTCTCTACAGAGATGCAGCCACTGCGGTAAACCTGACCCAGGTAGTGACCTCTCCCACCAGACGGAATCACAGGGTTGGTACCTCCACCCTGCTCGACCTAATTTTTATTAACAGACCTGACAAAATAAATGATGTGGAGGTTCTCTGACTCTCTTAGTGACCACTCCCCCGTCACTTGCCTATGGTCCACTAAATCTTCCAAGCTTCAAGCAAAAATGTCCTTTCACCGTGCTCTCAAGAGGGGCCAACTAAACCAGTTTATAGCCCATCTTAACAGCCAGGACTGGTCTATGCTGGACTCTGTGCCCAGTGTTGACCACGCCCTGAACCACTTTTATAACCAAGTTCAACGCTGCCTGTGATGTTTATGCCCACTAGGAAAAAACTGAGGAAAAAATAAACTAATAACCCATGGATCACTCCCTCCCCTTCACCCTGATGGCCGACAGGAACCACTTATGGTAACTAGCACAGGCCACAGGCAACCCTATGCATTGGCAAAATTACATGAAAGTCAGGAACTCCTGTACCTTGGTTATTAGGCAAACCAAAAGACACTGTTACAAGAAATACCTCCAACTCCTGGGGTGACAGTAGAAATTTGGACAACTTAAAAGAACTCAGTAGAAAACCCAGTAAATCCCCACCCTCCATGCTGTATGTATAGTAGATGATACTATCACCCAGGATACCCTGATCATAGCTAACACCTTCAATGATGCTTTTACTGATCTAACTGGAGTACTTCCTCCTGACTTCTTTAACTCCCCACCCCAAAAAAACTGGCCTCCCCAAGCATAGCTCACCCCCATTCTGTCTTAAAATAATATCCCTCAGGGCTGCCAGGAAATACCTGTCCAAGGTCCTAGGTAAATGTGCTACAGCAGTGACTCGATTGATATGAAGCTGCTAGCATGACATTGGATGGGTTCTCCTGACCCTCACCATAATATTTAACAAATCGCTCTGCATCAGGAAATTCCTCTCTTTGGAAAGCATAATAGTGACACTGGTTTGTAAGAGGTGACCAAGCTCAACATTGTAATTACTGCTCTATCTCCATCCTCCTCCTCTCTCTCAAAAGTGCTGAAAAGGATAGTGGCTGAACAGCTAACAGAGTTCCTAGCAAAGTACAATATTCAATGCCCTGACAACACGAGTTCAGGAAAAATCATAGTTCACATCTGCTCTCCTTCAGTATACCTCATTTATCCACAATGCCCTCTTCGAAAGCACTTAGTGGGGTCAGTGTACATTGACCTCACTAAGGCTTTGATCATAAACCACCCCTTCTACTTGACTCCCTCATTACCATTGGTGCCTCTCCTGGGGCTTTGAGCTAGATCAAAAGTTACCTTGAAGGTCGATTCCAGCAGGTAAAATCGGTGATAAATTGTTCTCCAGTAAACCAGTCTGGTCAGGGGTTCCACAATGGTCTATTCTGGGTCCTTTATTGTTTGGTCTCTTCCTCAACTCTCTATCTCTTGGCTGCCCAGGCAACCTTCTGCTTTATGCAGACGATGTGTGGTGTTTGCCAGTCACCCAGACTCCCAGGTATTAACCCTCATTCTCCAAGATAACGTCTCAACTGGTTCATGTGACATAAACTGATCATGAACTATAAAAAGATGAAGTCCATACTCTTCGCAAACCCTCATAACCAATATAAAGTAGCTTCACTCAACATTAGGAACAGTCTCCACACCCCTCTAGAGCAAGTTCAAACTTTTAAGTACCTTGGGATCATCCTCGACAGTGCTCTGTCTTTTTCGGAGCACATTAATATGGTCTCCAAAACTATCAGCAGTAGGCTGGGGGTCCTTTATAGGCATCAAACTGTATGCGCATGAAGAGACCTCAAAGTGGCAGTCACAAGTTCCATTCTCTCAGTTGTTGATTACAGTCTCATCATCTATGGTGCTGCCACAGAAAGCGTTGTTAAATAAATTAGTCTAGCCCTAAATAAAGCCTGCCATCTGGTCTTGGGTGCTTACAACAGGGCCTGTCACGTGACCTCTACTCCATGACAAATTGGCTCAACCTTAGTGACAGAACTAGGTACCACACCTTCTTATGGTGAGAAAATCAGCCTAGGCCTTACTCCCCCAACAACTCCCAGCTCTTTTTTTACCTGTGCCCCTAACCCTCATACCACCAAGAATGTATCAAGTCATGCCTTCCAAGTCCCCTTTTGTCGAACAACTCCGGCACGATGGTCTTTCACTTACAGGGCTCCTAGTTGGCTAAATGGGCTTCCAACCAGTACCTTTGGCACACCAATGCTGGGTCTCTTTAATCACCTCCTGAGATCGCTCCTTGTTGCGTACAGCTAATGTGACTGTCCCCCCCAGTCCCCATATAACCTCCCACTCTCCACCCCCTCCTCACTAGACCTTACTCTTACACCCACACCCCTTCGCGGACTAAGTCTGTCTTAGGCTGACTATCACACTAACTGACAGTCATCTTCTGGCTGCTTCCTGACTATAATTCTTGTTATAATTCCCATCACGATAGCCAGCTGATGTGGGTTAATGTTTACTGTTTTACTTTTACCTGTTTGATTGTGTTCCATTTAACAGTCTTTGAAACTTCAGTGCATCCTTTGTTTACAGATTGTTTGTACATTTAAGGTGTTCATATTATATTTTCTGGTTGATTTGATGTGGAACCTATGTAAAGTCTTTGAGACTCATAGGTACTTGTATTCGAGACTTAATAAATAAATAAAAAATTAAACAAGTTAGCCAGCCTGTGAGTGGGTCCCAGGGCGTTAAGCTATGAAAAATTATCTGGACAACAGGGCGCAGAGGGTAATAGTAAACTGAGTCCACTCTGAAGAAAGGAGTTACAAGCTGGGTGTCCCAGGGTTCAGTACTGGGACCGGTCCTCTTTGATGTTTTTATCGGTGACATTACAGAGGGGCTCTGGAGACCCCATCTCCGCAAGGACATAGATAGGATGGAGGCAATCCAGAGGAGGGCAACTGAAATGATGCAGAGTCTGCACCAGAAGCCATACAAAGAGAGACTAAAAGAGCTTAATGCAATACCCTTGAGGAAAGGATGGAAATGGGGGACGTGATGGAAACTTTCAAGTACGTCAAGGGAATCGACAAAGTTGAACAGGGTAGCATTTTCCAGAAAAAGAGATGTGCACGAACAAGGGGGTACAATTTGAAGATAGAGGCGGGATGACTCGGGGGCGACGTGAGAAAGTACTTTTTCCACAAAGACCGGTGGTGGACGCATGGAATGGCATTCCCGAGGAGGTTGTGGGGTCAAAAACTGTGGGGGAAATTTAAGAATGTATGGGACAGACATAAGGCAATTCTAGTGGGAGGTAGGAGGAAGTAGGCTGTTGGTAAAACTAGGATCTGCAGCTTATCCGATAGGTAGGGAAATGGGCAGACTGGGTGGGCCAAGCAGTCCTTATCTACTGTCAAAGTCTGTTTCTATAAATGAACATACTGGAACAATTCAAAGTTCTACTCAGTATATTATTTATTGTGCCAATGCCAGAAGTCTTGTCACCAATGTTTTTAAGACCTCTGCTGGCTGTAAATGTATTTAAAAAATAATTACAATTCTTGTTCATACAAATATTAATTTAAAATTTTTGTTCGTACAAATTACAAGTATTACCAGACCATCCACTCTTCTCAGTTCTTGTTCAGATTACTAAATATACTGTAAATAAAGAACACGTTCATACAGTATTTGATACCATAGTCTAAATATGAACATGTTCTTTATGTTTAGTAATGTGAGCAAGAATTGAGAAGAGTGTGTGGTCTGGTTAAACTCAGTGGAAGAATAATGGGTAAAATGGGTTTGTCAACTCCATTTTAAACTATATATGAAAAATATAAAAAGAAAAAGGCATTAATATTCACAGATTCATACAAACATACAAAGCCAGCTGAAAAAGACCATTTGGTCTATCTAGTCTGCTGGTATTGCAGGGTCCACAACTTGAGCTACTGTCCCTGCCCCCAAATCCTCCTTACCATGATCCATACCTTCCCCCTTTGCCTGTCCTAGCCTCTCTTGAAGCTGCCTACTGTCTTCAACGAGATCACCTCTTCTGGCAGCTCGTTTCAAGTGTCTACCACCCTGTCTGTGAAGAAGTGCTTCCTGACCTCCCTTTTAAGCCTCCCCCCTCAAGCTTAAAACTGTGCCTCCTCATGTTATGGTTGATTCTCTGATTAAAAATACCCTCATCTACCTTATTTATCCCTTTCAAGTATTTCAAGGTCCCAGTCATGTTCCCCCTCTCTCTCTCTCTCTTTCTCCGTTCCTCCAGGGAGTACATGTTCAGTAGCGCCCACAACCTCTCCTCATATGCCTTATCCTACTGACCGCTGTCATCTTTGTAGCCCTCCTCTTTACCTTCTCCAGAAGATTAATGTTCCTTTTTTGAGGTGTGGGCACCAGTACTGAACTCCATACTCTAGATATGGCCTCAGCAGTGACCTGTACAAAGGTCATACTTGTCGATGCATGCATGCATGCATACTTGTAATTTGTATGAACAAAATTCTAATTATTATTTAAATATGTTTACAGCCAGTTCCCTCAAGAAGAGATCCACTAGAGGTCTTGAACCATTGTGACAAGATTTCTGGCATGGCTCAATAAGTAATACACTGAGAAGAACTTTGAATTAGTCCAGTATATTAATTTGTGAGATTCTATATAATCCTCATGGCAGACAGAGAGATGCACATTTATGTGCTCAAAGATAAGCCAAGTCAACTAGCACCGATTAGTTGAATTTCAGGATCTTACTTCAAGGAAGGCTCTTGCAGCAGGTCATCACTGATAATAAGCCATCAAGTGCCAGGACCACACGGGAAACTTCTAGCTGGCAGTCTACCTCGGGGAACACCCCACCGACATCAGCTCACCGATGTCAGTCTGTCTTTTAAAGGAGGGCAGGCCCCCACACCTACCTCAGCTCTTTTTCTGCCATCAACCCATGCACATCGGACCTTAGCGGATGCTGCAGCTACAGTTGACTGCCGTTTCCTGCACTTACTGTGCTTTTTCTTCTAGAGTGTTTAATCGAGTTTGTCTTCTTTACCAGCCTAGCCTTCTGATCGTTCCTCGAAGTGTGCCTGCGGCAAACAGATTCCAGAAAAGGACGGCCACTCTGCATGTCTTGATCTGCCTAGGCCCCAAGCCACTTGGAGACATTGTCTTAAAACTCTGGAGAGCCACCTTTTGAAGCAGAAATTGGGCGCGATGGAAAGAGCTGCATGCTATGAGTTCTTAAGCCTCGCGCCACAGTCCTCCCGGCACAGTCCTCAGAGGCATCCTCTTCTTCCAAAAGAAGAAATCTGGTGGGAAGCACAAACACCAGGACTGGTCAGCTTCCTGCTCGCTGCACAAACCGGTGGCCACCTCTGGGTCATCCTCCTGTGGGGGATCGGCCTCTTCAGCCCAGTCAGCCCCTTCTTCCTCCAGGCTCTTGGTGGCTTCGCCACCTGCCCTCATTGCTAGCTTGAGCAGAGGCTCCTCTGGGCAGGTGACTTTGTCTCTTGCTCCCCAGCCCCTGATGCTCAGGCCCATATCTTCCATGAGCACTCAGCCAGGCAGCTGGCTGGTGTGGGTTCACAAGCAGCAGTTGTTTCACCACTGCAGCCCTGGCCACAGCATTGTCTTTGTCGGTTCCGCCTACAGGGACCAACGTCAGTCCTTCTAGGCAATGCCTGCATCAGGTGCTCACCTCTTTTTTTCCGGTGTCGCCTCTGCCTTTGAGTCGGGTCTCCTTCCCTCAGGCACCTACCTTTCAAGCTGGGCCTGTGCGGGGTTCCCTCCCTGGTTGCTCAGCCCATCACCTGCAGTGCTGTAGCCAGTGCTGCTGTTGCTAACAAGCGGACCCACCACAGTCGTCTCCTTTGCGCAACCTATGCGCATCTGGCGCGGATCCTCAGCTGGTGCGGGCGGTCCACTGCCTGAGTGCCCTCGCTAGCTATACTGCAGTCTTACCCTTACCCTCTGCCCTCCTGTCCTTTCCCACTGGGATATAATCTGCCACCAGCAGTGGCCTGTAACACTTGTTTTGGGATGGTGGTCCTTAATCCAGAACAAGCAGACCCTTCTCCTCAAAGGCTAGTTCTGGTCTCCCCACCATCCTTCCTGGGACGCTCCGCCTCAGGACACAAATTGGGCTGGACCTAGTGAACCCTGTGCGTCTGCTTCTCTGGGACTTGACCCGATGTTGGCTTAGGCTCTCGGGGACAAATGCCAGCCCAGATAGCGAACCCTCTGGGATGACTCGCCTTTTTAGTGTTTATTGTCCAGGGCATCTTTGGATGGGAAGACCCACCCAATGGCCTGACATTCATGGATCATGCATTATATCCAGTCTCTTATGGACCAGGAGATGGAGTAGCTGGATCCCGAGACACCGCCTTGCCTCTATTTACAGTACCAGTATGCCCTCCCATAGTGGTGCCCCTCTGACTCCTATGAGGATGTCACCAAGGCTGCATGGAGCCATCCCTCTACCACCCTTTCTTTATTAAGAAGGTAGATCACCTGTACCATGCTTTCGTGGGCAAGCCCTTAGAGGCCCAACCTAAGGGGGGCTCTGTCATTAGTACGGTGCAGGACCACTCCAGGAAGCCCAATTACCTTAGTACCTTCCCCCCGGACCGAGAGTCCAGGCAGCTGGATGATTTGGGCAAGCATGTGTGTGTGTGTGTGTGTGTGTGTCTGCCACTCTGGCTATTTGGGCCATTGGTTATTTGGCTTACATGGTCCAGTATCAAAATGTTCTTTGGGACTAGGCCAGGGACTTGGTGCTGACCTTGCCAGAGGACTCCCTCAAGACTCTGTTAGCCCAGCTTCTTAGATCTGGCTTGGATGTCAGCAGTCATGTCCTACATGTGGCTTATGATGCCGTTAATGCCTTCGGGTGTGGGGCAGTGGCAGGGGTCTGCCTCCATTGCCATTCTTGTGTCAGAGTATCCGGCTTTGCCTCACACTTCAAGCTAGGATTTTGGACATTCCCTTCCGGTGCTCGGTACTTTTCGGAGGAGATGTCTAGGACATCATTACCACCCTGTAGGAGTTCGGGCAGGCCCTTACATCAGTCCATTTGCTCTATCACACGCAGTCAAGAGGGACCAGCATCAGTCCTTTCATCTGTCCTCAAGCAGGCACTCCTGGAGTCAGCCTGCCAAAGGCCAGCATAAGCGCAAGGCCACAGCCTCCCCAGCAGTGACTGCTTCCAGAGCCCCTCAGGCCCATATGGCCGACCTGCCAGCGCCATCCCCATTTCCTGACTCCTTACCTGACCCCCGTCGAGGTCTCCAGGGAAGCAGTTGGGGTCGGTTCTCCCTCCACCTGGTTAGGTGGTGAGCAGTGACTACAGATCAGTGGGTACTTCAGACCATAGAGCAGAGGCACACATTGGAATTTCTAGAGTGCCCTCTGGAATGCCCTCCTATATCCTCTCATTACCCTCCTGCCCTCATTCGGAAGGAAATTCAGGCTTTACCCCAAAAGAACCATAGAACCCATCCCTCTGGCTCAGTGGGAAGGGGTTCTACTTCCACTTCTTCCATGTCCCCAAGAAGCTGGGGATCTTTGGCCCATCTTGGATCTCTGTCATCTGAATCTGTACATCGAGTGCAAACTGTTCCATATGGTCACTCTCCAGGGGATCTTGTTCCTTTTGCACCAAGGATTGGCTCTGCTCTCTGATATGCAGGATGCCTACCACATCCAGATTTTCCCTGCCCACTAAGCGCATCCCGGGTTCCAATTTGAAGGGCCCATTTCCAATTCAGGCTCTCCCTTTGGCTTTTCTTTGACTTTCAGGTCTTTCCAAGTGCCTGTCAGTAGTATTCATGGCTCTGTGGAGGCAGGGCTTCTCATTATTCCCTACCTGGATGACTGGCTGCCAGCAACCTCTCCAGGGGCCATCTGGTCAGGCTCTGGAATGTACCTTTTACATGTCCCAGGCTTTGGGGTTATGGTCAGTCTGCTGAAGTCCTGTCTCTCTCCCTGCCAGCGCCTTCAATACATAGGTGCCATCCTGGACACCTGCCAGGACAGGGCCTTTCTGCCCATGGACAGGGCATAGCATCTGATGAAGCAAGCGTGCCTGGTTTCCTCCTGCCATCAAGTCCCCACCAGGGTTTCCTTTTGCCTCCTAGGCCACATGGTGGTAGCCATTGCTACGGTTGCCCTGGCTTATCTGCATATGCGGGTTCCTCAGTTGGCTTTTTATGATTTCAGACCCAGTGAGGGAGAGTCTTGTTGTGTTGGCAAGATCCAGCCAACCTCCCGGGGGTCCTATTCAAGTTCTCACCACGGATGCATCAGGTCTGGACTGGGGTGCTCATCTGGCCAACCACGGACACAGGGTAACCTGGCCAGTCTTGGAACAGGGTCTCCACATAAACATGCTGGAGATGTGAGCAGTTATTTTTATACTCTTCTTTCCTTCCAGACTCCTCTACTACCTGGTCCGCTGCTGGTGCAGATGTACAATGTGTGGTGTATTGCATTAATAAGTGAATGGGGGACTCAATTATACCTCCTGTTCCGGGAAGCGATGAGGGGTCTGGTACTGGGCCATCAAGCACGGTCTTGAGCTCTTGGCCATACACGTGCCAGGTGTCCAAAATGTCTTGGCCGATAGTTGCAGCTGCTGCAGGTCGAGGGCTCGTAAGTGGGAGCTTCTTTCTCCAGTGGCTGAAGACCTCTTCGGCAGGTGGGCTTGTCCAGAGCCGGACCATTTTGCATCTCCCCTTAAACTGCTGCTTTTCTGCTCGCTCCTGGGCCTGGTGTTTTCTGGTGAGATGCTTGCCTCTCTCCTGGAAAGGAGGTTTCTGTCGCCTTCCCTTCATTCCTTCTCCTGTAGAGGTTCGCTCAAGCTCAAGTTGGAAGGGCGTAGATAATTCTTGCAGCCCCTTTTAGCCATGTCATATTTTTCCCTTACTGCAGCAGCGGCGGTGGAACCTGCAGTGCCCTTGCCTCTGTGCCGGCTTGCTCTCCCAGGACCAGGGCACCCTGGTCCATCTGGACCTCAAGTCCCTGCATCTCCATGCATGGCTCCTGCTGGTCCTATCTATTGCCCACTTGGGGTCTTTGTGTTAGGTCGAGATTTCCGATGTCTGTTGGGAAACCCTCCACCAGGGCTACTCATGCTATGAAGTGGAAGCACTTCCCCATTTGTGCTGCTGCTCGCCACTTGGATTTGTTCAGCTACCTGGTGGATTAGGTCTTGGAGTACCTCCTCTTCCTTTTGGACTCTGGCTTGGGGTACTCCTCACTTAAGGTGCATCTTTCTGCCATCTCTGTGTATCCTGCACCTATCAAAAGCAAGGCTGTTGCCCAGCTTGAGGTGTCCCACACCTTTCTGCAATGCATTTTGCATTTGAAGTCTCCCATTTGGGACCTTGTCCCTATATGGGATCTTAACTTTATGTTGGAAAAACTCACTTTACCTCCCTTTGAACTGGTTGCGAGCTGCGCTTTCTGTGGTGGAAAGTGCTTTTTTTATTTAGTTGCTGTTACTTCTGTTTGAAGGACTTCTGAGCTCCAGGCTCTGATGTGTAAAGAGGTTTATTTGTTTTTTTTTACAAAGACAGGGTGTCTTTGTGTACTAATCCTACGTTTCTTCCTAAGGTGTTGTCAAAGTTTACATTGAACTAATCCATCCACCTACCAGTTTATTATCCTGAGTAGTCTAATCAGGGTGAGGCTTTGCCCATTCTTTGGATGTTCATAGGATTTAGCGGTACTATATACACACACCTCCTCCTGTCAGAAAATCTTACCAGCTGTGTGTTTCTTAGCCCCTAAGAGAGGGCACCTCTGTTTCAAATATGTTTGTCTAAGTGGTTAGCGAATGCATTGTTTACTGCTACCACAAATATAACAAGGACCTTCTGGGAGTGGTCAAAGGCCACTCTACCAGAGGTATGGCTGCCTCCATGGCTTGCTGCAGAAATGTGTGTGTTGCGGACATCTGTGCAGCTGCCATCTGGAGTTCACGCTACACTTTCACCAAGCAATACAACCTGGACATAGCCTCTTAGCGCCAGGCCAATTTTGGCCTTGCAGTTCTTCAGGGCCTTCTCTCATAAGCTCTTGGCTGCTGATTTGTCATCCTTCTCCTGGTATGCTTTCCTGGTCAGGTCTGGAACTGCTTGGTACTTGGTCCTACCAGTGATAGCCTGCTGCAAGAGCCTTCCTCGAAGTAAGATAGTACAGTTACGCAAGAACTTACCGTAACAGTAGATCTTTGAGAGAATCTCTTGCAGCAGGCTCGCTTTCCCTCCCTCCTTCCACCTGCTGCTGTTATTCTCTCGCACTCCTCTGCTCTTCTTATGGCTCTCGGGAACCTCCTAGTTTCTCCTTTCACTGCCCGTATGAGGGTCTCTGGTGGGAAAACTGATGTGTAAGGTACCACTCCATTATAGGACAGGTTTTAGGACAGGCTGACATGGGGAGGCAGATCTCCTGTAGTAGACTGCTAGCAGAAGCTTTCGGTGTGGTCCTAGCATCTGTGCTTAGTCCTACCGGTGACGGCCTGTTGTAAGAGCTTCTCTGAAAGATCTACTGTTACGGTAAGTTCTTGCGTAACTGCACTATACCAACACTGTGATCTCTTATATTGGTTCTTGTAGAGAAGTCTTCATTGTGGATATCTCTCCATTGGGCCACACCTTTGGAAATATTGGGCATGATTAGTTTAAGACAAAGTCTAATTAAGTTTTCTTAGGCTTCTCTGTAGTCCTGGTCTACTAGTAGAAATAAGGCCACATCATCAGCATATTCAAATGTAGATGCATACTGTTGTGGAATCTTGTATGATATTCTGATTTTGTTTAGTTAAAATAAAATGAGTTGCAGCATGGACACATTCTTGTTGCAGTCCCATATTGGTTTCAGTCTTTACAGTTAAATCTGTGCTTGGTATGGTTAAGCAATATACCACGGTGTCTGTAAGCGATGGCAGGATTTACCCTCGCTTGGTGTGGTGGTTTGCTCACGAGGGCCGCTGGTCAGTGGAGGAACCACACCAGGCGTGGCAACCTGCCATCGCCCACAGCCATCATGGTATATTATGATTATACAGTGTAGAAAAGTAGGGAGAGTTTTATTTTCTGTTTTGTTTTACGGCGTTCTGGTTACCTTGAGAAAACAAAATGGTGGCTAGTGGCTTTGAAGTCTGGTACTGTACCGTGATTAGCTGGCACTTCTTCCCATGGGGTGATGACAGGATTTACACGTGTAAATCGTGCTGACTAGCCAATTAGGAACCAGTATTTTCTTGCCCATTGTATAATTGATTTAAATCCATGTATTGGAATAAAGCCAACTTATCAGAACCAGTAATCCCCTGTGTTTAAAGAACTCAGCGCATCCACTAGTACTTTACTGACCTGTTTTGGAATAAATTCCCCTGTGTGTTCAGTACTCAGCATGTGCTCTCATGCTTTACTTATCTAGTTTGGAATTCATTTTCCAGCGTATTCAGTAGTCTACGCACCCTATCGTGCTTCACTGACCTTATTTGGGCATCAATTTCCATGCGTTTTGAAACTTGATGCTCATTGGTGCTTTACTGACCTGTTTGGGAATGCTCTGGTTGTCAGGAATGTGTGTCTGTCGTCCCACTGCGTTTTACAGCATGTCTGTACACCAAAACTTTGCAAACGACTACTTAGTACTGCATGTACTTTCCCAAACATGCAAAATACTTCTCTGATTTTTAGTCAAGTAGAACCAGATAGAACTTGGGTAATATACGAACATACAAATGTGCCAGCAGAAACAGACCACCCAGTCTATTTAAGTCTGCTCGAGTGTGCAGCTAGCACCCCTAGTTGGCAGCTGCCCAACCCTCCCCCATTTGTCATCCCACTGCCACCCCCCACCTCACTCTCCCCTGTTCCCTGTCCCATGCCCTTTTGAAACTGTTCACAGATTTACATGATACCACCCATTCTGGTAGGGCGTTCAATTTTGCTACCACCCTCTCTGTGAAATAGTGTCTCTTCATTTCTTCCTAAATCTTCCCCCTCTATTCTTAGCGCGTGCCCCTGGTGATCCTCCCCTCCTTAACTAAGACACCATCTGCCCCATCCTTATTGATTCCCCTCAGATACTGGAATGTCTCTATCATACCCCCGTCCCTTCTGTCCTCCAGGGTGTACATATTCAGGTCTCTCAGCCTGCTGTCATAGTCTGTCCCTTCCATTCCACATATCATCTTTGTTGCCCTTCTCTGCACTCCCTCCAGTAGCCTGATATCACGCTTTAGGTATGGCCTCCAAAACTGCACACAATACTCTTCCACACCAGTGACCTGTAGAGGGGCAAGATCACCTCTCTTTGCCTGGACGAAAAAACCCTCGCTGTGCACCCAAGCATTTTGTTCGTTTTTGCAGCCGCTCTCCTGCACTGGGCAGTGTTGTCCATGGTCCCTGTTATCCTTACTCCTAGGTCCTTCTCGTCCTCCTCAGTGATCCCCAGCTTAACCCCTCCCAGCCAGTATTCTCTCCTTGGGTGCGTCACCCCAAAGTGCATAACTTACACTTCTTTGCATTGAATCCCAGCTGCCACCTCTCGCCACTCCTCTAGCTTGCTTAGGTCCCCTGCAGCTGCTTCCATCCCTCCTCTCCATGCACCACTGCTCCGATTTTGGTGTCATCAGCGAACAGACTTATCTTGCTCACCCCCATGTGCAATGTCTGATATGAAGAGCCCAAACAGTACTGGCCAAACACAGAGCCCTGTGGCACCCACTTGTCACACGGCCTTGGGTTGAGAGCTCCCTCTCATCACCACCGTTGCAGCCTACCACTCAGCCAGCTTGTAATCCAGTTCATCATTTTTGCCCTACCCTACACCAGTTAGCTTCCCCAAACAGCCCATGAGGCACCAGAATCGAAGGCCTTGCTGAGTCCAAGTAAAGAACATCCACTGCATGACCATTATTCAGCTTACCTGTCACCCAGTCATAATATTGTATCAGGTTGGTTTGACAAGACTTCCCTGAAACAAACCCATGCTGCCTCACATCCTGGAGGCCATTGTCCTCCAGGTACGACACCAGTCTTTCCTTTAGTATTGTCTCCATAAGTTTGCACACTATGGAGGTGAGACTTATGGGGCGATAATTACCCGGTTCATGCCTTGATCCATTCTTGTGTAATGGTACTACATGTGCCATCCTCCAGTCCAGTGACACACATCCCGACTCCAGTGAGGTGCTGTACAGATCTGCCAGTGGCTCCGCCAACACCTCTGCCATCTCCCTCAGCACCCTGGGTGGATACCATCCGCCCTGGTGCCTGTCTATCTTCAGTGCCTTCCACCCTCTAGGACTCTCTTGCTCTCAGTTCTTCCATCTGTTGCCTCCTCTTACCCACCCTCCCAGCCCATGGTGGTAGCGGTCCCCCCTTTTCTTCCGTGAACACCGAGCAAAAGTATTCATTCAGTGCTTCTGCCTGCTCCTCACCCTTTTCCGTCCACTCCCCACCCTTTTTATCCTCACTATTGTCTCTTTGCACTTCCTTTTCTCCCTGATGTATCTGAAAAAACCCCCGTTAATTCTCTGTGCTAATCTCACCTCCCTCTGGGCCTTAACTTCTCTCACTTTTCTGGTCACCTCCCTGGACCGTCTTGCAAACTCCTCCCTGTCCACTTCCTTCCCTGTCCTTCTATACTCTGGTACCCTCTTGTTTTGCTCTTACCACCTCCACTACCTCGCTGTTCAACCAGCATGGTTTTCTTGCTCTGCTCCTCTTACTCTATGTCTTGGTGCAAGCTTCTATTGCCTCTGTAATCCCCCTTTTAATAATATCCCATTTCTGCTCTGTATCCATCTCCTGCCTTATGCCCTCTAGTTTCATTTTCAGTACTTCCTGCATCCTCTCAAAGTCCGCCCCCCTGAAGTTTATTACCTGAGTAACTGATTTCTCTGGCTCCCCGCACATCGTAATATTAAACCACACCATTTGGTGATCGCTGTCAGCTAGTGGGTCCTCCACCTTTATTTCCCTTACTGCCTTCCCATTCATCAACACCAGATCTAAAGTGTTCTTTAGCCTAGTAGGTACACTAACCGATTGCGTCCAGGAGCACTTGCTCCCTAGCACTGGAGGTGGCTGGAATGCTCCAGTCAACCTCCGGCAAGTTGAAATCCCCCACGATGACCACCTTCCCTTTTCTACATACATTTCTGATGTGTCCTGCTAATTCCCTGTCAAGCTCCTCAGACTGGGACAGTGGCCTGAATACCACCCCAAACCTCAGTTTCCTACCCCTTGAGTCTAGGAGCTGCAGCCAGATTGTCTCTGTTCTCCTTTCTTCTCCCTCGTCCCTTGTGCATTTGATTCCGTCCCTCACATAAACTGCCACCCCACCGCCCCTCCCTTTCCTTACAGTCCTTCCTGTATAATTTGTATCCTGGGATTGCCAGATCCCAGTCCCGGTGCTCAGTTGCCCACGTTTCTGTGACAGCTGCAATATCCACCCTCCACACTGATAAGAATGCCTGTAGCTCAGCAGATTTGTTGCCTAAGCTTCTTGCATTCAGCAAAACCACCCTCCATCCTGCCCCCTTCCCTTCATTGGCCTCCATTTCCTTCATTCTACTCCCTCTTTTTTCGGCCGCCCTGAGTCCTTTTCTGCTAGCCCGGGGGGATAGGCTGTGACTCAACTCTTATCAGATCCTCGCCTACCTGCTGTCCACTTGTCACCCCCATCTAGTTTGAATTCACCTTTGTGCAATATATCTCCAGTCTTTGCTTAATACCTCCTTCCCTTCCCCACTCAGGTGCAGCCTATCCCTTGCAAACAGATTGTTATTATCCCAGGTACTTCCCCAGCCACCCACAACCCCATATCATTTAGTTTGACACCATTCTACCAAACATGTGTTCAACTCCCTAGTCCTCTCCTTTATCACTGTGCTTGCGCAGGGTACTGGGAGCACTTCGGAGAATGCCACAGACTCCCCAGTCTCCTCGCACAACCTTCCCACTTCCTCAGTCCTCTCCTTTGTTACCTCCACCATTTCCCTCGCTAGGTCATTTGTCCCCACATGTACCACAATGTGTGGTTTCCTCCTATCCCTCCCTACGCACCTTAGGATTGCCTGTCCTGCCTTGTCTGCCTTTAATCCTGGTATGGACTCCACCCATATCTGACTGTGCCTCTCCCCCTTGCTGCCTCATCTGATCCCCTTGAGTATGGAGTCCCCCAACACTAGTACACCTCCCTCCTCTTTCCTTGTGCCCGTCGCTGCCTCCCCCCCACCCAGGTTCTCATTTCTGGGGCCACTCTAGACGGTGCTTTTACAGTGTGTCCCAGAGTCTTCCCCCCTGCCCTTCTCAATTGAGACTCCTCCCCTCCTCCTGCTTGACTGCCAACCTTCCGCTCCCTCCTCACTTCTCCGAGTATTATCCTTCCCCCTGCCATGCCATACTCAGTCTCTCCACTAGTAATGCCCCTCTCACTTCTCTTTGTGAGTACTATCTCTTGTGCAGTTTGCTCCTGCGTCCTCTTTCTCATGTGTTGCTAGTACAGCAAACATGTTCCTCCTCCCTTTGCTTTATTGTGTTTCCTCCTTCCTCCTGCCTACTGCTGGTTCTCATTTTCTAGGTCCTGCTAGAGTCTACCCTTCATCAACTGGCTTCCTGTCTACTGTGCCTCCTCCCCCTGACCTCTCCCTTGCCCCACTGTTCCTTCTCTGTGGTGCCCCACAATACTCTCAGATGTCTAAGCGGCCAGGACTTCTCACCCTTGCCAGCAGGCATGCCCGGACCCTCAGGCCCCTCTCAGGAATCAGCCCAGTAACAGCCCAGTAATCCCAGCATGGTGGTCCTGTGTCCAGGAGACCGCCCGCCCTCAAATCTAAACGGCAAGATAATTCGAATCGCCAGCACGGCTCTTTGTTGGAGCACATATCCAGCCGAGGAATTTGAACCTTGTTTTGGCACCTTTTTTCTCAGCATAATCTCTGGGACAGGATACTGCTGCTTTCAGCCCCCTTGGATGCCGTAGAGGTCACTGCTGTACTAAACTTTTAATTAATTTGTACAGAAGCTCACTAAAGTTTTAATGAATTTGTGCAGGAGCAGTCTATCTTTAAATTGTACCACTTGCATTTGGCAGGACTTCTCCAGCTAGTAATACAGTCTGTGATACTCTAACCAAAGCCCTGCTGCGCTCCACGCCGCTCACGCACCCCTGCCTATCTGGGCATTTACTTATATAGCTCACTTTTGTTAGTTTCATGTAGTAACTAACAGCCCATTTTGCCATTTGCTCTTTATAAAAGTGTGACCGCTAGGAGCGTCTGAGTATCGCTGTTGCTCACTGCTTACTCAAAGGAACTGTTCTCTGCTTAACAGCGCAGACTTTCTCCTCACATTGATAATAATTTCCTGATGCTACACATCATAGATACATACATAGACAGTGTCGGCAGATAAGGGCCTATGGCCCACCCAGTCTGCCCATTTGAGCTTGTAAATTCAGTTTATGTTTTCCAAGAAGTCTGTTGCCCCCTACCCCTGACCTCCAGAATTCCTTTATGTCTGTCCAATGCATTCTTAAATCCCGTGATTGTTTCAGCCCCCACCACTTCCTCTGGCAGGGTGTTCCACTTGTCCACCACCCGTTCTGTGAAGAAATTCTTCCTCACGTTTCCTCTGAATTGTCCTCCCTCCAACTTCATCCCATGCCCTCTAGTCCTGGAACATCTTTTTCGCTTAAAAATAGTGTATTCCTGCACCTGTTCTCTCTGTAAGATACTTGTATGTCTCTATCATATCCCCTCTCCTCCTCTCCTCCAGGGAGTACATGTTCAGTTCCTTCCAACCTGTCCTCATAGGACTTGTGATGCAATCCATGCACCATCTTTGTTTCCTCCTCTGAACCTTCTCTACCCTGTCTATGTCCTCACGTGAGGTAAGGTCTCCAGAACTGCACAGTGTACTCCAGGTGGGGCCTCTACTAGTGTCTTGTATAGTGAATTATGACCTCCCTTTTCCTGCTGGTGATGCCACTGCCTATGCATCCCAGCATCCTATTTGCTTTACCTGCTGCCTTGTCACACTGTTTCTCTCCTGAGGACATCAGAGATGATAACCCAAGATCCCTTTCCTCTTGGTGCATGCTATATCCTTACTCCCTCAACTGATATATTGGGCCAGGGTTTTTGTGCCCCATATGCATTTATCTTGCACTTTCTTGCATTGAATTTCAACTGCCAAACCCCGACCATTCTTCAAGTTTCTGCTGGTCCCTTCTCATTCTGTCTACACCTTCTGGTATGTCTACTCTGTTACAGAGTTTTGTGTCATCAGCAAACAGTGAAATTCTGCCTTCTAGGTCCGCGAATGTCACTGATGAAGATATTGAATAGGACCGTCCCAGCACTGATCCCTGTGGTACCCCACTGGTCACTCTTCCTCTGTGGAGTGACAGCCATTTACCACCACCCTCTGTGTCCTGTCACCATCCAGTTACCTACCCACCACACTACTGTCCTGCCCACACCCATATTCCCAGTTTGTGCAATAGTCTCTATGTGGCACAGTGTCAAAGCCTTGCTGAAGTCCAGATAGGCCATGTCCACTGCCCTCCCTGATCCACCTCTAGTCACCCAGTCAAAAATTCAATGACGTTGGTCTGACATGACCTCCCCAGGTGAAACCATGCTGCCTTGGGTCCTGTAGTCCATTGACAGCCAGATGTTCCACCAAGCTCCTCCTTCAGTAGTGCTTCCATGATCTTCTCACTACCGAGGTGCGGCTGACTGGTCTGTAGTTCCCCGCCTCTTTGTTCCCACTTTTGTATAAGGGACCACTGCTATCCTCCAGTCTTCGGGTACTCCTCTTCCAGTGATTGGCTAAACAGGATAGCAAGAGGTTCAGCCACCACCTCTTTAGTTCTTAAGGACCCTGGGGTGCACCCCATCTGGCCCCATTGTTTATCAACTCTTATTACCCAGTTCCTTCAGGACCCTTTGTCGGTAAAGGGACGTGTGTCCATTTCTGCACCATTCTTACCCTTGTACCTATTCAGACCCATTACCTCCTCTTCCTCAGTAAAGACTGAACAAAAATACCTGTTCAATATGTCAGCTTTACTGTTGTCGTCCTCCACAGCCCCCATCCTCCTCCTTCAGTCTCACTATCCTCCCTTTGTCTTTCTCTTTTCCTTATGTACCTGTAAAAGGTTTTGTCCCTCTACCCACTGATTTTTGCATGTGTTCTTCTGTCTGAGCTTTGGCTTCCCTTACTGACCTCCTGCCTCCTTTGCGTCTCCTGGTACTTCTCCTAACCCCTTTCTGCCTGTGTCTTTTTTGTATTGCCTGAATGCAATCTTTTTGACTTTCACTTTCTTTACTACCCTTTGGAAAACCGAATGGTCTCCTCTTCCTTTTCCTCTTGCTAACCTGTTTAATACATAATTCTGTTGCTCTTGTAATCCCCATTTTAAATACTGCCCACTGTTCCTCAACCCCTGATTCCTGTCCCATCTCTTAATGCCTCTTTCAAGTATCTCCCATTTTCCCAAAGTCTGCCCCTAAAATCCAGGATACATGTTTGTGTGGTTTGGTTCTGCTCTTTCAGATTTCAAACCACAGTGACTGGTGGTCACTGTTCCCAGGTGCTTCCCCACTGTTACCCCATCACACTGTCCCTGTTTGTGAGCACAAGGTCCAGTATTGCCTTCTGTCAAGTTGGTTCCATGACCAGTTGCTTGAGGAAGGCACCCTGAAGGAGTCCAGGATAAATCTAGCTCTAGTTGATGCTGCTGCTTGATGCTCCAGTCCACGTCCTGGAATATTGACGTCTCCAACCAGTACCACTTCACCCTTGTTTGCCATCCTCTGGATGGCTAGCATCAGCTCCCTATCTGTTTCTTCCTCCGGGCTGGTGGTCTATAGACCACACCCTGCGGATGGCTCAGCCCCATTTTCCTTCCAGCTTAACCCACAGTATCCTTCCCATTTTGTTCCTCCTGGATCTCTGTGGCCCTTACTTCATTTTTCACATACAGTGCCACTCCTCCTCACTTCCTGCCTGCCCTGTCTCTTCTGAATATGTTGTAGCCAGGTATGGCCAACTCCCAGTCGTGGTTATCATTACACCAGGTTTCATTGATGGCCACAATGTCCAGGTCTGACTGCACCATGACAGCCTCCAGATCTTCCATCTTGTTGCTAAGGCTCCTGGCATTTGCACACATGGCTTTCCATGATTTGACCTCCCTAGACTGTTTGCTGTTCCCACACCAGCCCCTTCCTTGGTTGTCCAGGTCCCTGGTTCTCTCCTTGCTGTCTGCCCTTCTGCTGAATTTTGCCTCTTTCTGCCTATTCCACCTCCCAGGCTTAATTCCATCTTTTGCACACTGCTTTAGAGACAGCAACTCCTCTGGTTCACTGGTTCCACTGCTAGCTGTGGGGTGAGCAAGTAGGCACCCTCCTTGCTGGCCTGCCACCCTTTGCTAGTTTAAATGCTTGTCAATGTAGCATTTAAACTTATCATTGAGTGCTTGATTCCTTCCAGGATGGATGCAGGTCGACAGGCTTGAACAAACCTCCATCCTTCCAGGTGGGTCCCCAGTCACCAATGAATCAAACACTCCTCACAGCACCAGTTCTTCAACCATGAGTCAAAGTTCCTGGTGCATATCCCCTATGTTCTCCTTGCCTCTCACAGGTAGTACTTGAGAAAGTGACAGAAGTAGCTACTTGCTTGAGACCCCTCCCCCAATTTCCAAACCTTCCTGAACTTCCTTGGCTCCCCATTTGCCAGGTCATTAGTACCTAGGTGGATAATGACATCCAGCTCACCCTCCCGCCTTGCCTTCCCAGTGATCCCCAGGATCTTCCTTCCATCCCTCCATGCCGTGGCACCTGGTGGGCACCTCACCGCTGTCCTCCCTCCTGTGTTCCTAGCTGGATCCTCTATGATGGAGTCCCCACCAGGATTTGCTTCCTCTCCTCTGGGGTCCACTGCTTTTCCCGCCTGAGGTCACCTCCTTGGCTAACCTCCATATCCTTTCCTTCCATTTCTCTGGGCACCTCTATTTGTTGTCCCTGCTTTGCCAGTGTGGCATATGAGTTCTGAGTGGAATAGGATCAGGATGTGCCTCTGCCTGACCACTTAACCCTCCCTGAGCCCACTGTCATCCAAGTGCCCCTCGTCTCGGCATCCTTGAGGCAGTTGCATTGGACTGGTGGTCTCTGGATAGGGTGATGGTACTCCTGACCCAGTTTACTCCCGCTCTGAGTCTGGCTACTCTATCCCCAGTCCAGAGAGATGCATGCAGATAGGGCAGCACCTCAGTGTCCAGAATTTCTGCCTGAATATGGCTGCCCCACAGCCACTACATTGCACCACTCCCCACATTATACTGCAATTATACTGCTATTCCACTACTTGTCTGCTACTGAAGCTCTCCTAGTTCCCTTTTTATTAATTTACTGTCCTAAAAATCCTGCCACTGTTCCTCAGATACTTTTCTTTTAAAAAAAAGAAAATAAACCAAGAAATAAATAAATGAATCAAAACACTTGTTGTACTGAGGGTGGGCTTTTCACCCTTATGCCCTCCTACTCCACACCCTTACTATATTACCCTGGTGTTTAGCTCCCGTCAATCAGATTCAACAGGGCATATAATTAAGAGTTGGGGAAGGGGGATAGAAAATTTGCAGTAATTAAAGACAGCAAAGAAATACACTACCACTACGTTTTAAATTTTCAACAGCCCAAAAACAATTCTAAGTAAAGACAACAAAGAAAGTACAGTGTCACTAAAAGACCACAATCTAAGTTTAAAAGAAAAATAGCAATTACCAGTTACTGTAAAGCATTGAATTGAATATGCGTCCTTCCCCTTCTGGCTTCTATAACATTCAAAAATACATACATTTCTGACTCATCGTATATCATGACTCAGATATTGCTGTTCTCGCTTGTGACTAGCCTATTGCTCCACTCACTTGCAAGTCTCTCTCTGGTCCCATGCTCCCATAGATATTCCTGGCAGCAACACCCTAATGAAGATTTCCACTTTTCTAACTTGCTGGTCAGACCTATTGACTGCTTTGATCTCACTCCATTGTTAATCCCCAGATACCTCAGTTATCTGGTAGCAGCCTACTTAAACTATACACTCAGCCCAAAAATCACACTTATCTCCCCGTTTGTCCTTCGCAAGCTCTGGTATCTTATGCTGCTTAGTATCGTGTTGGCAGGCAATGTGGAATTGAACCCTGGTCCCTCACATCATCAGATATGCAATGATGTCTCTTGGGCTACTACTTCAGGGCTCCGCATAGCCCATCTAAATATTAGGAGCCTAATGTGTAATTTCTCTGATCTAGAGGCATGGGTCTCCATACATAACCTGGACATACTGTATTGTGCCTATCTGAGACGTGGCTCAAACCCTCTACCCCGATTCTGTCTGCTCGTTAAGAGATTATAGTCTCCTCAGGCATGACAGGTTGTCACCAAAGCGGGGCGGGGGTGTTGTGTTGTTTTATAAAGTGCATCTAAATATTTCACTGACTAATATCCCACAATCCTCCATATGTGAATCCCTCCATGCACTCCTCCACTTGGGTCCTAAGAAACTACACTTAATTGTTGCCTACAACCCGGCTGTCTGCCTTCTCAAATTTGCTGAAGGAAGTAGTAAAAATAGCAGGGAACAGTGAACTACTTAATCTTGGGGATATGAATCTAAACTGTCTTGGGCAAACTCATAGCTCACTTCTATCTATAATCTAGCGCTATCACCTGCACCAAGTCATTTCTGTGCCCACAAGGTTCTCCCCTAAAGCAACGTCCAGCACGCTATTGGACTGGGTAGTAACTAATAGGGTCAACAGAATTGTGAATGCAGGCATCCTGCCGGACTTTATATCTGATCACTCCCTCATTTTTTGTATATGGCAACACTCTAGCTCCCTATGTCTGCCACCACGTTATTTCGCCTTCAGGAAATATGCCAATC
Organism: Neoceratodus forsteri; assembly: GCA_016271365.2. Lineage (NCBI taxonomy): Eukaryota > Metazoa > Chordata > Ceratodontiformes > Ceratodontidae > Neoceratodus > Neoceratodus forsteri. The sequence continues at coordinate 44,806,091 of CM057457.1, read as the reverse complement.
TAGATCAGGCAAAGTTCCTATATGAAGTTTTGTCTATTGACTGGTCTTATTTTTCTCAGTCCCTGGATGCCCAAACAGCTCTGAACTATTTTCTCGACCAATTTCGAGCAGTTCAGAATAGACTTGCACCCCTTGTGACCCAACATGTTCGTGTGAAACCCATAAGGTGGTTACACAAAAATCTCCTAGCTGCACTGCATGCCAGGGATAAGAGCTGGAGGCGTTTCAGGAAGTCAGGCCTCAATACCGACTTCCAGACATATAGGGCCCAGCGAAGTGATTGTAAAAAGCGGATCAGACTAGCAAAAAGCTCTTATTGTAAGGGGCTTCTGTTGGAAGCATCTGGCACCGTGAGGGAAATTCTGGGCACATGTGAAAACATTCCTGGGGCAAAGAAACTCACCTGGAAGATGATATGGTCATAATGGAGTCCACTGCAATGACCCCAGGACCATTGCCAAGCTGCTTAATACGCAATTCTCAGACCTGTCCAGCCTCACATCTGCATTCCTCCCCACACATCCCTCATCCAAATCCACTCTACCCACCCCTTCTGCATTTCCCCCTCCTTTTTACTTTAAGTCAGTATCTAAATCAGAAGTCCTCGGCTTATTGAACTCCATTTCTGATAATACTAGTGTAGGCTCTGATGGCATCGAGCCCAAACTTTTAAAACTGACTGCACCATTCATTGACCAACCTTTGGCTAGGATTTTCTCTCTCTTGCTTTGTAATGGATATGTCCCTGAGATCTGGAAAGTGGCCAAAGTCACTCCGGTCCCTAAGAAAGGAGATAAAAGGGACATGACTAACTATCGCCCGATAGCTGTACTATCAGTCTTACGCAAAATAATGGAAAAATTAGTATCCATCCAAGTTACTGAATTCCTGAATTACCAAATATAACCCCCTCTCACCGATCTAGTATGGCTTTTGTAAAGGTCATAGCACCTCTACTGCCTTGCTTCACCTTACTAATGACACTCTTGCTGCAGTGGACAATGGCCACCTTACGGGGGCAGTTTGTATTGACCTCACTAAGGCATTTGACCTTGTTGATCATCCTCTTCTACTAGATAGCCTCCTGGCCATTGGTTTCTCTCTTAACTTGGTGGTCTGGTTTAATAGCTATCTATCAAACAGAACCCAGCTTGTCAGATTCAATTGTACTGTGTCCAGCCCCATGGCAATTAACCTAAGTGTTCCTCAGGGATCAATATTAGGCCCCCTTCTTTTCTCTATTTTTATTAACAGCATCTCGTCAGTTGTCCCCGATTGCTCTGCGATCCTATATGCGGATGACCTGGTCCTGTACTGCAGGGATAAGAATGTATGCCACATAAACCAGACACTCTCTTCTGCTTTCATGTCTGTTCAGTCTTGGCTCTTCCACAATAAGTTAATCCTCAATGCTAATAAAATGCAAACACTGTTGTTTGGCACTGCAGTCAAATTAAAACACAATTGGGACTCATTTAAGGTATCTGGTCAGGGTGGGCTGGTCCTTGAATCGGTACGCTCTTTCAAGTATCTTGGAGTCCTCCTTGACAAAAACCTCAATTTGTAAGCACATAACGTCTACCTGCAAATCAGTTAATGCTAAAATTGGAGTAGCCTACAAAACAAGCTATGTCCTTACACAGTCAGCTAGATTTGCCATTGCCCATGGGATATTGCTCCCATCGCTATCCTACGGGGTAGTCACTTATCTCTATGCATCCCTGTCTCTCCATAGGAAGTAGGATACCACCTACAACAACATCTGCAGGTAAGTCTCTGCCTCCCCCTGATCAAAACACCACCGTCAGCTCTATGCTGATCTAAATTGGCTAACCCCCCCCCCCCCCAACTTCTGTTCATGCTCTGGTCCTTGGCTCCCTGACTGACAATATTCTTACAGCAGGTATCCCTGCCTCGCTTGCCTCCTTGTTATCTCCGCTGCCATCCTTGCATGGTCTTGATCATCTGATAAATCCTGCTGCTTATAACTAGATTTAAATCTAACAAAGAAACCCTAGCTTTCTCACACACATGGCCAAACTCTGAACTCCCTCCTCTTGAGGTCCGCCTAGCTCCCAGTCATGGCCAGTTCAAAAACAAATGTCGCTCCTTCCTCTTTAGCCAGGTCTCATGTACCTGCTTCAACCCCCCCTGAACATGACTCCCAGTTTCTGCTGCTCTGCTGTCTCACTTCCCCCTTGCTGTAAACTGATCTCTACCTTCCTGCCCGTCTGGTTTCACTGTCAGGCACTTACGTCTCAACTGACTATGCTTCTTATGCTCTGAAACCAAATTGTTGTTTGCTAAATATGTTGTTCTTTGGACTTTGGATTGCTTATGTACTCTTAACTGTCCTGTAATTACCTATGTACCCGTATACTCTGGTTTATCTCTGTATTGTTTTCTCCCAGCACACAAAATGTATTTCCTGTTTTACACACCCCCCAATTGTAACCTCCGGGTCATACCTGAAAATAGTCATGTCTTGGCTATGGTACTTACCCGGTAAACAAAAACTAACTAAATAAAGGTCAGCCCTCCTATCAACGCAATCCTCCCCCCCTCCTTCAACCTCCCCAGCTCCCTGCCAAGCCACTAAACCTCTTCATCAAGCAGAACCTGGTTATATATGGTAGAACCTAGCTGTACCTGGTATAACTTGGTTGTGTCCAGTGGAACCAGATAAAAGCTGGTTCTGCCTGGTAGAACCAGCTAGAACCTTGAACTTTTTTCGGTTCTATTGAGAAAGTTTGTATAGTAGAACTTTAGAGGTTTGCACAGCCCTAGAGGTGACAGCATTGTTCCTGAAAAACAATCCCAAGCTTGGACAGTTCAGCTACCTACAGGACTGTCAGTCTTGGGCTAGCTCTAGCTAAGGAGTTTCAAGAAAACAGAAAGCATTTCACAGGTTGCTGCTTGAGTGCTGACAGCATGTACTAGCTTAACATAGTCTGTGTTGCTGCGCATCATAGTATGGTGCAAGTTTCACACTGCATTTCTAATGGAGAAAACTGTGGTAACTATTTTCTGCATTGGACCTGCATACAAAGTGTCACGGGGGAGGTTATGTCAGACCAACCTCGTTGAATTTTTTTGACTGGGTGACTAGGGAGGTGGATCAGGGAGGGCAGTGGACATATTGCATTTATGTTGAGAATGTTTGTTATTAATTGAATAAGTTATTTTTCCATTATTTACTATGGATATTTGCTTTAAAATGTTGACTTTGAATGTGGAACAAGTCCTCACAATGTGGAACAGGGACCTTTTCTGAAGTAAAATGAGGAACGTTCCTCGTAATGTGGTACAGTTGAGAGGTATGGTGGTAACTATTTTCTGCATTGGACCTGCATACAAAGTGTCACGGGGGGGGTTATGTCAGACCAACCTCGTTGAATTTTTTTTGACTGGGTGACTAGGGAGGTGGATCAGGGGAGGGCAGTGGACATGGCCTATCTGGACTTCAGCAAGGCCTTTGACACTGTGCCACATAGAAGACTATTACACAAACTAGGGAATATGGGTGTGGGCAGGACAGTAGTGCAGTGGGTAGGTAACTGGCTGGGCGGCAGGACACAAAGGGTGGTGGTAAATGGCTGTCACTCCACAGAGGGAAGAGTGACCAGTGGGGTACCACAGGGATCAGTGCTGGGACTGGTCCTATTCAACATCTTCATCAGTGACATTATGCAAGACCTAGAAGGCAGAATTTTCCTGTTTGCTGATGACACAAAGCTCTGTAACAGAGTAGACACACCAGAGGGTGTAGACAGAATGAGAAGGAACCTGCAGAAACTTGAAGAATGGTCAGGGGTTTGGCAGCTGAAATTCAGTGCAAAGAAGTGCAATATAATGCATTTGGGGCACAAAAACCCTGGCACAATATATCATTTGGGGGGTGAGGATATAGCATGCACCAAGCAGGAAAGGGATCTTGGGGTTATCATCTCTGATGATCTCAAGGTAGGGAAACAGTGTGACAAGGCAGCAGGTAAAGCAAATAGGATGCTGGGACGCATAGGCAGGGGCATCACCAGCAGGAAAAGGGAGGTCATAATTCCACTATACAAGACACTAGTGAGGCCCCACCTGGAGTACAGTGTAAAGTTCTGGAGACCTTACTTACGTAAGGACATAGAGAGGATAGAGAAGGTCCAGAGGAGCGCAACAAAGATGGTACATGGATTGCATCACAAGTCCTATGAGGACAGGTTGAAGGAATTGAATATGTACTCCCTGGAGGAGAGGAGGGAGAGAGGGGATATGATAGAGACATACAAGTATCTTACAGGGAGGAACAGCAATACACTATTTTTAAGTGAAAAAGATGTTCCAGGACTAGAGGGAATGGGATGAAGTTGGAGGGAGGACAATTCAGAGAAGAAGAAGAATCTGCATTTATATAGCGCTTTTCTTACATCCAAAGCACTTTACAAGCAATGCTAGACTGGTAGTGAAGTGACTGAGAGGAAACGTGAGGAAGAATTTCTTCACAGAACGGATGGTGGACAAGTGGAACACCCCACCAGAGGAAGTGGTGGGGGCTGAAACAATCACAGGATTGAAGAATGCATGGGACAGACATAAAGGAATTCTGGAGGTCAGTGTTAAGGGGCAACAGACTTCTAGGAAAACATAAAGTAAACTTACAAGCTCAAATGGGCAGACTGGGTGGGCCGTAGGCCCTTCTCTGCCGACACTGTCTATGTATCTATGTAGGTATATCCTTCCTTTGTTTTAAGTTGCATTGTTTACGTTCATTGTTGGGAGTGGGTCCAGTTTTATTGTAGCCAATCCTGTGGCCACACCTCCTTCCATAGAGCTGAACCGGAGCATGGAGTGCTGAGTCAGTGTATGGCTATTTGGGGTTCAGTGTTAGAAGCACAGCATTGCTTATGTCACCTGACGTGTTTGTAGAACGTTGTCTGGCAACAATTCTGGCTCTGAGTTTAAATGGCTATTTGCCGCCTCCCACTTTAGCACTTACTGCACATGCTACTCCACATCCTTTGAAAAATATGGGGCATTTTATGTAACCAAAAATAAATACAAATTAAAGCATATTTGGGCTAACAAGTAGGCTATAAGGGGACAGAATTGCTTCTGACAGCTGTTTCTCAAATTTGTGGGCCATAAATTCTACTACAAAAAAAGACTATTAATATTACAAACAGTTTTATTTACTGGCTCCTACTGTAGCGCTGACAGCTTGCAGGCAGCGTGCCAGTCATCAGTGAAGTCGCAGCTCGAGCAGGAGTTTTTAAATAGACGGGAGCTACTGTTACAAATAAGAAAAAGCGATTCAATACATTTATTTTAAATACATGATGGCTGCATCCCTGTTGGAACATCTTTTAATTAAAAGCTAGGACTTGTAAATTAGTAACTATTCTCCATTACAGAGTCTGGTGCTTCAGGCGAAATGTTGAAGCCCCTTAGAAGAGTTGTCTGTTTCCCATGTTGTTACAGCACACTTTTTAATTCCTGTATCACAGGATGTGATGGCAGATAATGACCAAGGCTCCATCCAGTCTGCTCATTTTGTACGACCTATACCCATGTCCTGCCATCCATTAGAGTCTGTGTCTGAGATGTTTTGCCCTGTCCCATCTGTGCCTGAACTTACTCAGTCTCTGCCCCCACCATATCTGTCAGCAAGCTGTTTCAAGGCTCAGCCACCCACCTGCCCAGTGGTGTTGAGGGTTGAGGCGCTGGACACCACACCTCGCGCTACACTGGCGACCCAGGTATGGAAACTGACTCAGGGTTGCCATGGGTTGGCGGGGGCATGGAGGATTGAGCATCCCAATGGATGCTCTCCTCCCCCTGGGGTAGGTTACGGGGTGCCTCGTGCACTCGGCGCTCCTGGGGCTGGTGGAAGCATGGGCTTAGGGCAACGCGGCTCTCTGGAGCCGGGAGGAGCATTGTGGGCGCTTAGCAACAAAGGCAGCCAGCACTAGGCTGTATGTTCTTCGGGCAAGACATCCTCTGGGGGTGCTGGAGAAAATGGGAAAATAGTATACACCCTGGCCCCTGAGCAACAAAGAAACTGGGGAAGGGTAGTCTTGAATAGCCCAGGCAGACAGAGTAGGAGGGGCACGAGGCCTCCTCCGAGCCGTAGGAGCTGGGCAAGTGCAAAAAAAAAAAAAGGCTCAGCCACCCATTCCATAAAGAAATATTTCCTCACATCGCGCCTGGATTTTCCTCCTACCAGTTTTTGGTCATGTCTTCTAGTCATGGAGTTGAGGTTCCTAGTTAATAGCACCTCGCAATTTATCAGGCTAATTCCTTGCAGGAATTTGAATGTCTCAGTCGTATCCCTGTGCTCCCTTCTAGTCTTCAGGGAATACATGTTCAGGGCCCTGAGTCACTTCTCTTTGCTTTGCTGACCCTGAATCATTTTACTCTCCTTTGGACTGGCTGCCATCTCTTTTTATCCTTACTCGGTTGGGGGTTTCAGAACAGGGCACAGTACTCCCACTCCAGTAAGGAGGCAGTAGAGCGCTGTGGTTTAGAGCACTGAGCTACAAATCTGGAGACCTGGATTGGAATCCCACAGCCCCTACTTGTATACTGTGTGACCCTGAGCAAGTCACAACTTCCTTGTGCTTCCAGGTCGCACCTAGAAACAGGCTTCACCTTAGTGTGCCTTTCCTGGTTAAACAATTTCCCCTTTCCTTTCTCCAGGTGTGGTCTTGCAGAGGACCTGTATAAAGGCAGTGTCACCTCCTTCCTCCTTGTTGTCAGCATCTCTTCCTATACATCCCAGCATCCTAGCCACCTTACTGTAGGCCTTGTTTCTGGAAAGAGACCACGGCTTTCCCTGTATTTTTACCAGTGTCACAAATGAACATGTTGAAGAAGACCGGTCTGAGGACTGATCCATGTGGCACTCCACTCATGACATTCCTGTCTTCTGACTTGAGCCATTTGATTACTACTCTCTGTTTATGGTCTTCCAGACAGTTTCCCACCCATCTGGTTGGTTCCCCTTCTGCTCCCAGATCCTCTAGTTTTTTAGCAGCCTCCTGTGTGACACAGAATAATCGAAAGCTTTACTGAAATCAAAAGTGAAGTATGCCCTTGTCTATAGCTTAAGTAACCCAGTTCAAGAAAACAACTACTTTGGTCTGACAGGACCTCCCCACCACAAATCTCTGTTTGCTATCCTGAAGACCACAGCTTTCAAGGTAGGCTGCCAGATTCACCTCATCTTGAGACTTCCTCAGCTTGCCCACAATGGAGGTGAGACTGATGGGTCTGTAGTTACGTGACTCCTTCCTATCCCTTCCTTATGCAGTGGGGACCACCTCAGCCATCCTCAGTCAGTGGCTTTAGTACTGGATTGCCCAAAGCAATTATCTTTCTCTTTGATTTTGCATGATACTGTTGGGTTTACTTTGTGTGGCACTGTATGTGCGTCTGATTCTAAATCTGTCCTCTGTGGGTTGAATTAGACTTTCACTGGTATTCGTGTTTCTCTTCTTTGTTTGCTTTCTTCCCTTGATTGGCTTGCATGTAGATCACTTCCATAAGTGTTTAGTACTCATTTCAATTGTTTTCCTTTCCTTCACCTCTTGTTGTATGTCTGCTGTCACTCCCGTGTGTGTGTGAATTTATTGAAATGATTCACCAGGAAGGCACACTGAGCAACAGGTTGCTGATTTCCCAGTGGGACGGGGGGGGAGGCATGAGGATAAAATACATAGATTTGGAGCACTAACACATACTGACATGTAGATTACATTCAAAATAACAGTGAATAAACCATAATGATGTAATGTGACAACTGTGATGTAGACAGCCAGTTCTGAGTGCTGTATCATTTTTTTTAATATAAAATGTATTACTGACTGTCTCTGCTGAAAATCTGATGCTCTAGGAGTGACCTCACCCCGGTTTCAGCTGAAAGATGCAAGCCAGGAGAAAATGCTGACAACATGTGAGTTCACACACACTCAGTTTTTAGAGACAATGTGTTACATGGAAGGCTTTACTCAAGGATCCTGTTTGTCTGAGTTTATTACAGCTGTACATAGATACATAGACAGTGTCGGCAGATAAGGGCCTATGGCCCACCCAGTCTGCCCATTTGAGCTTGTAAGTTCAGTTTGTTTTCCTAGAAGTCTGTTGCCCCTTACTCCTGACCTCCAGAATTCCTTTATGTCTATCCCATGCATTCTTAAATCCCGTGATTGTTTCAGCCCCCACCACTTCCTCTGGCAGGGTGTTCCACTTGTCCACCACCCGTTCTGTGAAGAAATTCTTTCTCATATTTCCTCTGAATCGTCCTCCCTCCAACTTCATCCCATGCCCTCTAGTCCTGGAACATCTTTTTCGCTTAAAAATAGTGTTTTCCTGCACCCTGTTCCTCCCTGTAAGATACTTGTATGTCTCTATCATATCCCCTCTCTCCCTCCTCTCCTCCAGGGAGTACATGTTCAGTTCCTTCAACCTGTCTTCATAGGACTTGTGATGCAATCCATGCACCATCTTTGTTGTCCTCCTCTGAACCTTGTCTACCCTGTCTATGTCCTTACGTAGGTATGGTCTCCAGAACTGTACACTGTACTCCAGGTGGGGCCTCACTAGTGTCTTGTATAGCGGAATTATGACCTCCCTTTTCCTGCTGGTGATGCCCCTGCCTATACATCCCAGCATCCTATTTGCTTTACCTGCTGCCTTGTCCACTGTTTCCCTACCTTGAGGTCATCAGAGATGATAACCCCAAGATCCTTTCCTGCTTGGTGCATGCTATATCCCCTCACCCCCAACTGATATATTGTGCCAGGTTTTGTGCCCCATATGCATTATCTTGCACTTCTTTGCATTGAATTTCAACTGCCAAACCCCTGACCATTCTTCAAGTTTCTGCAGGTCGCTTCTCATTCTGTCTACACCCTCTGGTGTGTCTACTCTGTTACAGAGCTTTGTGTCATCAGCAAACAGTGAAATTCTGCCTTCTAGATCCTTCGCCATGTCACTGATGAAGATGTTGAATAGGACCAGTCCCAGCACTGATCCCTGTGGTACCCCACTGGTCACTCTTCCCTCTGTGGAGTGACAGCCATTTACCACCACCCTCTGCGTCCTGCCACCCTGCCAGTTACCTACCCACCACACTACTGTCCTGCCCACACCCATATTCCCCAGTTTGTGTAATAGTCTTCTATGGCACAGTGTCACAGGCCTTGCTGAAGTCCAGCTAGGGCCATGTCCACTGCCCTCCCTGATCCACCTCCCTAGTCACCCAGTCAAAAATTTACGAGGTTGGTCTGACATGACCTCCCTGATGAAGCCATGCTGCCTTGGGTCCTGTAGTCCATTGACAACCAGATGTTCCACCAACTCTCCTTCAGTAGTGCTTCCATGATCTTCCCACTACCGAGGTGAGGCTGACTGGTCTGTAGTTCCCTGCTCCTCTTTGTTCCCACTTTTGTATAAGGGGACTACATCTGCTGTCCTCCAGTCTTTGGTACCTCCCTGTTTCCAGTGATCGGTGAAACAGGATAGCCAGAGGTTCAGCCACCACTCTCTTAGTTCTTTAAGGACCCTGGGGTGCACACCATCTGGCCCCATTGCTTTGTCAACTCTTATTACTTCCAGTTCCTTCAGGACCCTTTCTCGTATAAGGACTTGTGTCCATTTCTGCACCATTCTCACCCTTGTACCCCTTCAGATCCATTACCTCTTCTTCCTCAGTAAAGACTGAGCAGAAATACCTGTTCAATATGTCAGCTTTACTGTTGTCATCCTCCACGTGATTCCATCCTCCCCCTTCAGTCTCACTATCCCTCCCTTTGTCTTTCTTTTTTCACTTATGTACCTGCAAAAGGTTTTGTCCCCTCTACCCACTGATTTTGCAATGTGTTCTTCTGTCTGAGCTTTGGCTTCCCTTACTGACCTCCATGCCTTCCTTTGCTTATCCTGGTACTTCTCCCTATCCCCTTCTGCCTGTGTCTTTTTGTATTGCCTGAATGCAATCTTTTTGGCTTTCACTTTCTTTGCTACCTCTTTGGAAAACCATAATGGTCTCCTCTTCCTTTTCCTCTTGCTAACCTGCTTAATACATAATTCTGTTTTCTTGTAATCCCCATTTTAAATACTGCCCACTGTTCCTCAACCCCTGATTCCTGTCCCATTCCCTTAATGCCTCTTTCAAGTATCTCCCATTTTCCCAAAGTCTGCCCCCTAAAATCCAGGATCGTGTTTTGTGTGGTTTGGTTCTGCTCTTTCTGTGATTTCAAACCACAATGACTGGTGGTCACTGTTTCCCAGGTGCTCCCCACTGTTACCCCCATCACACTGTCCCTGTTTGTGAGCACAAGGTCCAGTATTGCCTTCTCCCGAGTTGGTTCCATGACCAGTTGCTTGAGAAGGCACCCTGAAGGAGTCCAGGATAAATCTGCTCCTAGTTGATGCTGCTGCTGGGATGCTCCAGTCCACGTCTGTAGTTGCTATATCATATCCATTTTATGACAGAGAGGAACCTAGGTTGTTACACAGAGGTGCAAGGTTGTAAATGCTCCTGTGGAGCCTGTGTGATGGAGGATGCAGCATGGATCAAAAGAGATGTCATTTAAAACATGAGTCATGCTGAGGATTGCTAAATTAATACTGAAAAGACATCCTGTTTTTTGTACAAGATATATATTTTATATATAATCTGACAGAGGAGGAGCTAGCTGACCTCACACAAAGAGGGGTTGGCCAATACAGTGTACTTAAGAATATTCTGTTTTACTACACTTAGACACATTTTACCTAGACTCTGACTAAGAAAACATCTTTGGAGCACTTGTAAACAGGTAGTTAGAAAGAGAGTCAAATCTAAGTACCGTAGTAGGGATTTGCACTGTTTAAACCTTGTTCTTTTAAAAGATTTGTATGTCTTGGGATATAACAGTTCTGTATTTTGTGTCTTACATATTTTTAACTATTTTAGTAAAATTCTTTTAGAACTTACTTGGTCTGTCTTTGACTTCTTTTAGTAGTAAGAAAAGTATATGGTTATTGCAGATACTAAACATAGCTTGAATGGTGATATCAAACTGGAAAGAAGCGTTTAAAATCTGAGGTCTTTATTAAAGTTTTAAAGGGTTCATCTCTGTATACCTGGTTAGGTGCCCGTAGGCAAAGATATCTGGCCACCCCGAAGACAGATATATCTGAGCCTGTGCATTGGGTATGCTAGCAAGAGGTTCAGTTTGAATCCCTCCAAGACTTGAGACCAAAGGTTGATCCGAACTCACAAAACAGACAAGAGGGTTACCCTGTTCTGTTAAACTGTTCACAAGACTGCGCTCGGAGGTTGGCACTTTGGGAGTAGAGGGCCTGACCTGCTGAGTGGGTTTGTGACAACAGCAGGGTGCTAAAAGTTTAGGACTAGTTTGGGACAGTGATAACCGTGAAGAACTTGGTAAATACAATAGCACAACATGACATTAATGGTATACTCTACGTGACCAATAAATGGGAAGCTTGATTATGGCTGAGTGGAGTTCTAGTAGTTGAAACTAGGGGAGTCTAGTAGGGAGTCACACAGACAGTACAAGTTAGCTAAGGTAAGACAGAAGTGCAAATTTGTCAAGAAATGCAAAAAGAATAAAAAGATTAGGGTTAGACATAACTGTAGGGGGGAGAAAGTGGGGGCTGAATTGGGGAGGGGAAAGGGGGGTGGGAGGCAATTGAGATTCATGATGTACAAGAAAGAAGGACCTCGTCAGAGGTCTATTAAAGCAAGGGTAGGGGAGTTAGGACTCTAGGGGAGCTAAGTACCCCATTCAGGGAACAGGCAATAGAGGAGTGGGGGGGGAGGAAGAGGGAGGAGGAGAGAGGTCTGCCAGGGGCAGGCCCCTCCAGGGTGCTGAGAACCCAGCCTACACAAGGCAGAGGAGGAGCACGTAAGGAGAGAGAGTAGGCTATTAGGCAGTGAGGGTGAGACAGAGATATAACCATTCTGGCCAGTTCCAGCTTTTGAGAACCGTGCCAGGGGATGGTGCAAGGCAAGCGTTAGGCGAATATATGGGGGAAGTGGCGGGGGTGGTGGTAAGTAGAGGGAGGCGGGAAGAGAGGTAGGGGTTTATCAAGAGCAAGGACCCTAGGGTAGCAGATAAATTCCTTTAGGTGACAGACAATGGGGGAGGAGGGAGAAGGAGAGAGGACTGCCGGGGCCTGACCACTTCAGTATGCTGAGCACCCTGCCTGCACAAGGCAGAGGTGGAGCACGATAGGAGGGAAGCAGGCTGAAGGCAGCAGGAGAGTATGCCACAGGATGCTGTGATCCCATGGGGTTTTATAAGGCCAGAGAGAGGTTTGATAAGAGAGGACTTGGGGCCAAGTCGCAGAAGGAGCCCTTCAAGATGAAATGGCAGTGGGGTAGGACTTAGAGGAGGGAATTAGGGAGGGTCATGGCAGGTACAGCTAGGATCAAGGTAGTTGAGGGCTGTGGAGATGGAGTAGGAAGAGGATGAATGACTGATTTGAGGGGGAGGGAATCCCAGATTTTTGGGAGTTTGTGAGAGTACCCAGTTTGTATGATAAGGGTGGATCTGCAGGGGACAGTCAGGGTGCGGGAGTCTGTTGATCTGAGGGAGTGGGGGGTGGGGAGTTATAAAAGAGAAGGTGAGGTAGGAAGGGAGTTCACCCAACCTGTGTGTGTGTGTACTTTCTTTTCTGTTAGTACTGTCTTCTTCCTTATCTTGCCTAGGAATCATATGTAGCTTATTCTTCTGTTTGGTTTGTTTGTTGGCTAGTTTAATTAACCAGGAGTTGCATGTGAGATTCTGATTCCATTCTTCTGTGTGTCAGATAGAGGACAGTAGTGTGCTTTGTCCATTATGTGTCTGAATGCTTCTTGGGTAGTCTTGATTACTGCATGATTTCTTTTCCCTTCATGCTGTGTTGTACCATACGTTAATTACAAACTCACAGAAAGGAACATAGACCGCATCTGCAATTGCTTCCCTTCCTTTTATTGAAAGGGGATGTAAACCTAGAAAAGCAAGAGAAAGACCATGGTACACATACAGTAGTTTGACCATCACTTCCTACCTGTAAACCACTTGCTAGAGCTCTTGTGCAATGTGGTCACCCTAGTCCTTTATGTACTGTATGTCCCATGCTCTCCTGAAGGCTCCTTTGATTGAGGTGTTTAAGTGGAGGCTAAAGGCCCACCTCTTCAGCCTGGCCCTTCACTGCTGATACCACCTTTAGCTTTGGCCTGTCCCTTGATGGTCGACTTCTGGAATCCTCTAGTTTGTTGCATTTTAATCCTGTTACGTTTTAATGAGGTTTTATGTTTTTATTACTGCTGTATATCCTCATTTCTGTTCGGCACCCAGAGCCTCTGGGATTGGGTGCCTTGTAAATAAAATTGCCTTGCTTGTCACTATTCTGGCCTTCACCATCTCTCCTGGAAGGCAGTTCCAGCTGTCCACCAATTTCTTCACGTCCTCCCTGAAACTACCACCACCAATTCATACATGGAAACCTAGAATAAATGCTGCTTCTAATTGACACACTGAGACAAGGAGTTCTGAAATCTACTAAATGATCAGCATGTTGCCACAAAACCATACTAAAGTACTTCACTGGCTGATCTGTTTAAAGCAGGTCGCCATCTCCTTTGTAATTGTTTGGAATTCTGTCCCAGAAGCCCCCAGAGATGTGATCAACCTTAGCTATAGGGAGCTTCACTGAGGGTGGACCGTAAGCCATGACTGTCTCTTCTGGCAGCCATGTGTACAGTAGTAGTTTGTTTTTTTTTCCCCAGATCCATTCTGCCAAATCAACAGTCTTTATCCCAGGCTACTATAATTACATTCTTTTTGATATCTGAAGAAAAACCTGCTCTGCATGAGAGAAGGAGGGAGATGACAAATTCCAGAGGTTATACTGACTAAGTAATTACCTGTAGTAGGCAAACAGGCTTTCAAGTACGTTATTTAGACACTGATGTGGTGTAGTCTTTTCTGAAATCACAGTTAAATTGTTTATAGAAGCCTCAGACAAAGACTGATTCAGCAGACCAGATTTGGGAGAGAAAAATATTGCTCCTGTAGACAGGGCTAAAAACTTAATTTAAAAAATACTGTACAAGCTTGGAGTCATGTTCAAGATTGGTTGCACCAGAATAGTTTAGAATTATTGATATTTCTACATATCGTTAATACATTTATTAACATATTTAATGTTATTTATAGCATTGGTGAATATCAGTAAGTAAAAATGGTATCGATATGACTTATGTATGTTGTCCCGACTCCAAAATATGACTTGCGTGTGCTGCCCTGACTGTGAAAGTTTTCTTTAAAATTAAGAATTGTTTCTAGCCCCAACACATTCAGTTAATCCATTCTAAGGATAATTTCTTTGAAAAAAGCCTAACCTTTGGTCTTTTAGGACAAGAAAGTTAATTTATTTTAAAACTAATGCTTTGTGTCATTGCACATGGCTATGTCCTGTCGATACAGTTTCTATGTGTCAATTAATTTTGATACATGTCGGTATACATCAGTTTGCTTTAAAACAGCAGCGTAAACAAATTGGGAGGAATTTGACCCTGCCTTCTTTCACTGTAAAAGATTCCAGACATCTTGCAGTTATGTTTGGTGGTACAATTTGTTAGTTTCATCAAAAGGTTAGTTTAATTCAGTATTTTATAAATGTTTTAGTTTCATTTTTTCTCACAAAAGACATGGCGTCACATTTGGCATAGAAATGCATTGTAGACATGGCAAGGTTTGGGACTGAGAAAATAAATTATGGTGTGAAGCACAGGAGGTACCTAGAAAAGTAGATTTGACCGGTATGCTAATATTTTTATTTACTGTAGCTGTGACTAATTTTTATTTTTTATTTTTATATTTTTCATTGCACTGCTACTTTAACCATATCATTATGGTTACAAGTGTGTATTTATTAAAAGCGTGTTTTACCAGGTAAGCTCACAAAGCCCAGGGCTTGTTTCCAGTTGTGGCAGGGAGGGTGGGGTGGGAATGGGAGGGTACATTTGCACAGTGCAGAGCAATATTAGACATGCAATTTCCATTGCAGAAGCAAATGATTCTAGGTAGAGATTAGAGCGAAAGCAACAAAAGGTGCAATACATTGTACACACAGTTTGAAGGTACTACAGCTATTACTTAGATATTCACTCTTGCAGCAGGTTTAGGACTGAAGCTGGCAGGTGCCAGGACCCCACAGAAACTTTCTAGCTAGCAATACCCAATGGAGGCCCGCTCCCGATGTCATGTATGATATAAAGAGCAGTCCCCCATCCCCAATTCTTTTCCTCATCAGACCATGCAAGTCGGGACCTCCGGAAGCCTTCAGCTAGTTGACCGCCATCTTTAACGCATTTTCAGCGCCTTTATTTTCTTTTTCAATAGTATTTTGACGAATTTGTGCAAGTCGTCTTTTCCAACATCGTTGATCAAGAGGTGCCCTTAAATTGCACATGCGGCAAGCAGACCCTGCATAAAGATGGCCATTTGGCTTGCCTGTTCTGCCTGGGCCAGACTACAACATCGTGGTCTGCCATCACTGCTGTGATTTCAACTAGTGCACGTGGCTGTGGTGCCAGAAACAATGCAAAGCCTTTCTGCTTAAACAGATATCTGCCATGGAGAGGGAACTTCACTGCAAGTGCTCTTTGTCATCTCCCTCTTTGACTTCTCATAAAGAGAAGAAATCGAGTGGCAAACACAAGTGCTGAGACAAGGAGAAATCCCCCGGCAGAAGACCACTCTGTCTCTGATGAAGTCAGCGACCCCCTCTTCCTCCGGGCTTGCCTCTGGGTTTCTGGTCTCAAAGCCTCCCTTCCTAATCTCCATTATGGGAGAAGGCTCTTCAGGGTGTGGGAAGTCCTCCCATATCTCCCAGACGCTCAAGCTTAAGCCCATTATCCCTAGGGGCTCAAAGCATAGTGACTCTGCCGGTGGTCCTTCGAGAGGCAGGCCGTTGCCTGTCTACCTCCCCAACAGGGTGTCCACAGAGTCCACCCTGGTGTCCGGGGCCAACACTAGTAATTTGCATCTGGGACGGTCTCCCTCTTCTTCTGGGAACAATGGGCGTATATCCCATCAGGAGGGACGCCTCCTCCACAGGCTACTCCACCTAGGCATCTGCCGGCTAGTTCCCCAGCCCGGCCTCCACCTACACCAGTCACATCTATGCAGGCCTTCCTGGCACCCCCTTGGGCAAAACCCGGCACCTCTGCAGATGTTGATAGTCTCCACCCCCAGTAGGCCTCCGCCCGAGGACCTGATGCCCAACGGTCAGATGTCTGATTTGACACCTCCGACGCATGAGGTATTCCTTTGGTCCTGACGCCAGATGACCAGGACCAGACTATCCCAACTCTGGAGTTACCCAGCTGGACGACCTGATGCTGAGGCCATCCGTGTCCACCCCCAGAAACCCCCGCAGGGTCTTAATGAGCTTTGTGCTGCTTGGTGGGCCTTCTTCAAAGATAGAGGCCCCCTCGACTCCTGATAAGCCGGCTCCCTAAGGGCTTTCTCCAGTTGAGCCCTAGGCCTGCCCTTCTACTCTGCCTCCTAGGAGGCAGACGCCTGATAAGGACCTTCCTTCTCCAAATTAACGACCATGCATGTCCCCAAAGTTGCCCCCCTCCGGATTCGGAGGACTCTGCAGTGGATTCCTAGTCTTCCTCCAGCCATGGGGACACTGACCCTCCGTCAGACCCTGACACAGGCAAGGACGCCCCATGCTTCTCGCCTGGTGACCCTTCGTTTTGTGGATGTGATGCCTCACATCCAGCAATTGAACGGATGGGATTCTGAAGACCTCGACCCAGAATGGAAGAGGTTGGCTGCCTTCCTTCAGAAGAAGGATGTCCTCCCCATGGTAGTTCTCCCAGTGGTCGATTCATACAAGGATGCCAACAAGCTGGCATGGATGCATCCTTTCTCAACACTGGCAGTGTCCAAATAGTCGGACTGGTTGTATACCGTTCCCTGGGATTATCCCCCTCTATGCAAAACAACTGGAGCCAGATTCAGTGGTGCTGAATGCCGCCCATGACATGTCCAGACATCCACAGCAAGTCAGTACGCAACCACCAGATAAGGACTTTAATAAGTTCTATCATCTAGCCAGGAATGATTTTCCTGTTTTACTTGTGCCATCTGGCCACAGATTTCCTTGCCCACATGGTCCAGTACCAGAATCCCCTATGGAACAAAGCACTGGAAACTGTTCAGACCATGCTAGACTTGGCCAAATGGACGGAGATCATGGCCATCATGAAATCCGCTCACACGTTGGTAACCACATCCTCGCGGGCTTCATACGATACTGTGGATTCAGCCTGGCAGAGCTGTGGCTTCTCAGTCTGTATCAGGCGATACTTTTGTTGAGAGTCTCCAGGTTTGCCCAGGACGTCCAGTCCAAGACTATGGAATCCTTTCAAAGAGTCTGTTCTATTTGGGAAGATACTCAAAGTATAATTATCTGTTTGCAGGAGGCAGGGAAAGCAATTAGGATAGTGCAGACTATGTACAGACCAAGCAACAACCTAAACAGTCCTTTCGTAAGACTGGGTGACAGCAATTTCGAGGTCAACAGCAGCAGCGGGCTTGCATAAACTGTAAAGCCACTACCCCTACGGTAGGGCGCTAGATAAGATTTTTTGGGATGAATACCTGTACTCCTCATTTTGAAAGTGAGGTGAGTAAAACAAAATTTAAATGCGTACAAATGTCTTGCTAGAGTGGACTGAGGAGTACATTTATTAAAAAAATTTAGTTTTTTTCCTAGATAAAATTTCAGGTGCCAACAATGCTCCAAATAATGTTGGCAGGTAGGAATTTACTCACCAGTTTTAAAACATAGTGAGTAAAACAAAAGTGGGATGCATACAAGTGCTATAAATCTGGCAAAAAAACCTGTTCCTTTTGAATCACCAGTTATGTTATGAAGCACTATTCTTTGGCATGTGGAGTATTTACAAATGTTGGGTGAGTACTGGTACTCATTAAAAAATTTGTGAAGAGTATTTCCTAAAATGAGGTGAGTAAAATAGGCCGGTACACACCTTATCTGGAGCCCTGCCCTATCACCAGGGGTTCTGCCCCATGGGCCCTCAGAACCTCTCAGTCAGTGCTTCCTTTCCCTGGCTCTTCCGCCTGACTCGCCCGACCCTCCTCCTTCAGCAGAGTCTGTGGGGGAAGCTGTGGGGGTCAGTTTTCCTAGCACACCAAAGAGTTGCATCAGATAACGTCAGACCGCTGGGTCCTGCAGCTCATCGAGAAAGGATACACTCTAGAATTCTTGGAGGTTGCTCCAGACAGTCCTCCAGTGTACTATCTCAATACTCTCAGGCCAACAGTGCTCTCATAGCAGAGGAAATCTAGGCTGTTCTTCGAAAGAAGGCCATTGGGCCGGTGCCCCTGGAGCAACAAGGGGCAGAGTTTTACTCCCCACTTTTTCTTCATGCTGAAGACTGGGTTTGTTCATCTCATCTTTGATTTAAGCCACCTGAACCAGTACTTCGAGTGCAAAAAGTTCAGGATGGTCACCCTGATTGGTCTCCTTCTTCTACTACACCAAGGGGACTGACAGTGCTCCCTGGATATGCGGGATGCATACCTACACATTCTGATTTTCCAGCCATAAAGGAGGTTCCTGTGCTTCCACTTTTAGGGCCACCATTACCAGTGCAGGGCCTTGCCCTTCGTTCTGTCTTTGGTATTGAGGGTGTTTACCAAGTGCTTTGCCATGGTAGCCACAAGCCTCAGGAGGCAGGAGCATTATGTCGTTCTCGGCCTCGATGATTGGCTTCGGACTGCTCTCTCTTGGGATTAGCTTGTAGAAATCCTTTGAGACACATTTTCCCTCTTTCAGGACCTGGGGGTTACTCTAAATCTCCCCAAGTTCTACATCTGGATGAGTCGGTGACTACAATACATATGGCCAGTGCTGAACACGGTGCAGGGCAGAGCCTTCCTCTCCAAAGGGTGGTGCAGAATGCCTTAAATCCTATGCTTGGCAGCTGTTTTCAGCTCGCCAAATTCTGGCCTGGACAGTACTCTGGCTATTGAGACATGGCAGTGGCTATCGCCATGGTCTCCTTGGCCCGACTTTACATGAGGGTGATCTAGTGGAACCTCTGGGTTTGGTGGGTGTAGAGGTCAGATGACCTGGACCAGCCAGTCCTGGTTTCCAGCCCAGTCAAGCAGGCTCTGGCCTGGTGGCAAATTACTCCCAACCTTTCTTTCCAGAGGGGTTTCCTTCTGGAAAGAATCTCCCATCCAGATCTTAACCACCGATGCATCCGCCAGAGTTGGGGAGCTCATCTGGGCAGTTGCTAGACTCGAGGATCCTGGACTTAGCAAGATCTTTATCTCCATATCAGTGTCTTGGAGAAGAGGGCAGTTCTTTATGCCCTCCAAGCCTTCTAGACTGTCCATTTCACTGGTCCCCTGCTGATACAAACAGACAACATATCAGTGGTAATTTATATCAACAAGTGGGGGCACACTCGTAAAAAGCCATGCAAGTGTGGACTTGGGCAGTAGATCAACTGGAACTCTCGGCAGTCCACGTTCCAGGCATTCACAACTCTCTTGCTGACGGCCTCAGTATTGCTCGGTCGAGGGCCCATGAGTAGGAGCTAGGTGGCAGAATTCCTCTTTTCCAGATGGGGTTACACAGAAGTCTATTTATTTGCCTCCTCATCCAATGCAAAACTGCCCAATTTTTGCTCGATAGATCCAGGGCACTTTCTGGCAAGATGTGTTGTCCCTCTCCTGGGTGAGGTTTCTTGAGTACTCATCAAGTTGCAGTTGGATGGGGGCACAAATGATCTGGTAGCTCCATTCTGGCCTCATCAGATCTGGTTCCCACCTTTACGGCAACTGGCGGTGGCACCTCGGGTGCCTCTGCCTCTCCAGTCTGACTTAATCTCCCATGAGCAGGACTTCCTGGTCCATCCGGATCTCGGATCTCTGCATCTACATGTGTGGCTCCTGCAGACTTGGCCATCTCCAGATTTGGGGTCTCCCCAAGGGTAGCAGATGTTGTAGTGACAGCCAGGAAACCCTCCACTAGGGCGACCTACATTATGAAGTGGAAACGGTTCTGCGTTTGGACCACCGCTAGGAGCTTAGATCCATTCACTTCCCAGTGAACTGGCTACTGGAGTATCTCCTCTCTCAGATGCAGGACTGTGTTACTCTTCGTTAAAAGTACACGTGTCTGCCGTTTCTGCATCACATGTGCCTATTGAGGGCAAGTACATTGCCCAGCTGGACCTTTCCCACACTTTCCAGGACCCTGTCCTGCCTTGGGACCTGTTTGTTTGTTTTAGAGAAACTCACGCTGCCTCCCTTTTGAGCTTGCTGTGAGCTGCGCTTTCTATTATGGAAAGTGTTATTTTTATTCTGCTCTAAGAATTTCTGAGCTTCAGGCCCCGAGGTACAAGGAGCCTCAATTCATTTTGTCACAAGAACAGGGTGTCCTTGAGAACTAATCCTAAGTTCCTGCCAAAGGTGGTTTGAGTTTACCTTGAATCAAGATATCCACCCGCTGGTATGCTGTTCAGAGTACTGAAACCGAGGGGAAGCTCTGCTGCATACTCTGGATGTCTGTAGGGTGCTCGGATACTATTAGGAGTGCACTCGTCCTGCTTGTTAGACTGATCAATTGTTTGTGATTTTTTCCCCTGAATGGCAGGGGCTCGGGTTCAGTTTACTGTATTGTATTTTGTTATAAGTATGACAAACCCTTACCGGGCTCAGTAAAGGGTCATTCTGCCAGTGGCATGGCTGCGTCGTTAAAAAAAATGTCTGCCACTGTCATGTGTGGCTGCCACAGAGTTCTGTCCACACCTTTCTGTGAAGCATCGTAGTGTGGACATTGCTTCTCGCTGCAAGGCTGGCTTTAGACTCGCTGTCCTTCAGGGCTGGCTTTGGACTCGCTGTCCATCAGAGCCTCCTGTCCTAATTTCCTCTGAGGAGACTTTTTATCTCCACCCTTCTGACTGGGATTTCTCCTCTACTGCTTGGGACTCTGTCCTAAAGGTGTTACCTTTTGCAAGAGCAAATCTTGAAGCAAGATGGTACAGTTACGCAAGAACTTACCATAACAGTAGATCTTGGGGAGGAGCTCTTGCAACAGGTACTATTTTTCACACTCTCCATCCCCCTGGTGATTTCTCCTCTATCTCAGATACTTTCATTCCTCAGTTCTTTTCTGTGTTTTTTTTTTCACTAGCCAGTCTCCTGCGGTAGAACTAGGGATGGGCTAGGTGACCACCCCTTTATACCATATGTGATGTTCGGGGCGCTCCCCCGCTGGGTATTAATAGCTAGAAAGTTTCTGTGTTGTCCTGGCACCTGCCAGCTTAAATCCTAAAGGTGTTACCAGCTTAAAGAGCTCCTCTCGAAGATCTGCTGTTACAGTAAGTTCTTGCGTAACTGTACTTTACTGTGGCAGATACGAGTGTGTCTCCTGGCCCTCTCCACGAGTGGCCTTCTAGGAGTTTCAGGGAGGAGAAGCCCTAGGCACAAAAGAGGTGGAAGCCTAACAGCGCGAGAGCAGGATGAGGGGGATTTGAAGTAGTTCTTGACCAGGACCTTGCCTGATTTGAGGGTGTGGAATAGTAACTTTGGAAGATGGATTGTTCCAGATATGGGGAAGCCTGTAGCTAATAGAGGCTTGGCCTAAGTTGCGTTTATATAAAAGGACGTGGAGATGGCTATAAAGTGCCTAATTTTGTATTCCTGACCTGTGACTGGCTGTGTAAAAACAGTGCCCACTTTTAAAGGTGACACGCAAAGAACTGCTGCAGCCTGCTCCTGTCCCCAGATAACTTTCAGTGCTGCCATGAGAGTTGAGGCTGCTGTGGTCAGCATTTTCAGAACAATGTTCATATTCCAAACTCTGCCCAAACTTTGCATCAAATGCAGAAGCACTGCGTGGGTCCCGACTAAGCACATGCAAATTATCAAGGATGTTCCACCCATTTAGTGATGTGGATAACATCACTGCTCTGAATGTAGCAGCAGTGGTGGGAGCTTAGTATACTTATTTGATTGCTTTCATGGGAGCCTTGATGCCTAAAATGTTACTTGTAGCAGCGGTCTGTCCAGCTGTGTGCTCTGTGCAATAAATGAGTGTTTGCCACTAGACCAAAGTGTGGAGCCTGTGCTCGGCCTCCGATGGTGGAGCGGTGAAGCATACTGGAGAATAATCACCTGGTGAAGGTGACTCCAAAACAACCCTCGGAAGGAACCTCAGGTGAGGCAGAGGACAACTTTGTCCCAGTGTAAAGTCAAATATGGAGACTCCACAGAGAGTGCCTGGAGCTCCCTGATCCTCCTGGCAGAGACAGTAGCCACCAAGAAGGCTGTCTTCCATGACAGGTGGACAGCTGACACCCACACGGGTTTGAATGGCTTGCCCATGAGCATTGTCAAGTCTAGCAACAAGTCCCATGGTGGTGGTTCATGCACAGGTGAGGACAGGTGGTCATGGCCCTTAAAGATGCACCTGACCACCTTTTCCTGTGCCGCCATCAGCCTTCTAGCCCCCGCACAGTTTGCCTAGATGGCTGCCAGGTGCAACTTAAGGGTCGTCAACTGTAGGTCTGACAGAGGGACCATAAGACATCGAGGATGCTAGCCACAGGCCAGGACAGGGATCTAGCTCCCTGTTCAGACACCAAGGGAAGAAATGCATCCCCTGGAAGGCATAGCACTGGTGAGTTGATGCCTTCTGATTGGCTGCTACAACTGGAAGGACCTCGTCTGAGAGATTCAAAGCCTGGAACCTCACTGCTCAGGAGCCAGGCTGTCGGTTGCAGGGACTGAAGTTTGCGTGCAAGACCCCCCCCCCCGATAGCGAGAGGACAGGTCTGGGTGCAAAGGCAAGTGCCACAGAGGTCTGCTGTTGAGGCTGAGGAGATTGGGGTACTACAGCTGGTGTGGCCAGTCCGTGCCCACCAAGATCACCACCCTGTCCTCCCTATCTTGACCAACACCTTGTGGATCATGGAAAGGAGGAAGGGATTAGTCAGCAGAGTGACCGGTGAGTCTAGGTGGACAAATGGGACTCCGTCTTGCAGGCGTTCTGGAATGAGCCACCACTGTATGGCATCCCACATCTGCTTCACCATGACTGGCTAGTCTGGGTGATCGAGTCACTGAGAGCCTCGTGGGCTGTCCCCCACTGCAGGGACTGCATCCACCAGCGGACACACTGGACCATGCTGTTGCAGGAGGCCATGTGCCACAGCAGATGCAGAAATTCCCAGCAGGCATGAGTGCCAAACCTGAAATAAATGGGCAAAGGAGGTAAGATCTTCCACCTGGTCCGCTGGGAGTTGGGCCTTGGTCTGAATGGAGTCTAGCTCTGTCCTGATGATATGAGTGGGAGGAGTACTGACTTGACTGGGTTGACTATAAAGCCCAAGACCAAACAAGTCTGGAGGGCCAGATCCCTGGACCGCTTCAATCCCTCCTGAGAGGATTCGGCGACCAGCCAGTCGTCGAGGTAGGGGTACAGCCAGACTTCTCTGCACCACAGGAATGCTGCTAACACTGCCATGCACCTGGTAAAGACCACTAGGGCTAAGGAGAGGTCGAATGTCATCACTTGGAACTTGTAAAGCACAACTTCTGCGTGGAATCAAAGGACCTGCCAGTAGGATGGGCAGGCTGGGATGTGGAAGAATGCATCGTTGGAGGTCCAGAGAGCAGAACCACATGCCCTGTTCCAGAGATGGATGAATCTGAGTAACTATTTGGAACTTACCTAAGGAATGGATTAAGAATGTTAAGATCCAGTATGGGCTACCGACCCCACCCCCCGTCCATTTGGGAGCTAGAAATAGCTGGATGCAACGCCTTGATGGGCCGGGGTGTCTGGAACACGGGATATTGCACCTTTCTGAAGGAGCTGAGCAATGTCCTCCGGAAGGGTGGACAGCATGGTTGGAGACATCATGGCCTCCCAAGGGGGGTGTGCTCGGTAGGGTGGGAAAGTCTCGAAACCTAGAGGAACACCGTGACCCATCACATTGAGCCTTCATTTGTCTGATGTGATGAAGGACCAGGCATGCCAGAAATGGCTGAACTGACCCCTGTGGGAACCCAAGGCTGATGCAAGATGGACTGGAGGGAGACACCTCCGTGACCCATCAGTGAGCAGGCTTGGCAGAGGCTCTGTCATCAGTTGTCAGAGGAGTGCCTCTTGACCCCTGGGCTTCTTGGAGGCCGAGACCGAGGCAGTGGGCTTGAAGCTTAGGTTGCTAGACCTGGGACTGCCCAGATTGGGGCTTGATGACTTGGACTGTGGGGACAAATGCTTCTGAAACCGAAAGGGCTTCTTGCTCCATTTCAGGCTCATAGGGTTCGTCTGAGAGGACATTTTATTTATTTATTTATGTATGTATGTGTGTATTATTACGGTTTCAGATTACAACCTTTGAGCCGAACAGGCTCTTTTCCGAAGGTTCCAAGTCAAAATTAGATACATAGTACATATAATACAGTAGATTTACAGGGTAAAAAAATTATCAAAAAGACAAGGTAAAAAAAAATCTCAAGTTACATTTTAAAGTTCTGCAATTTGTATAATAGTGTCACTAGAGTAGTGCAGTTTATTGAATAAGCAGGATAGAAATGTGCATTTAGCTGAAGAGGCTAGAGCTGATTACTTGGGTGGAGCAGAGGGGTATTCGCAGCCATAGTAGGCATTGTCAGGGTTGCAGTAGTGGTGCACACCAGAGTAGGGAGCGGTAAAGAAGGGGGATGGGCCATCAGGGGGATTGAAGAGGAGGTGAAATCCTTACGTAGGGGAGATGCATCAGGCAGGAGTGACCAGCAGGGTTTGGAGGGAGGGGTTATAAGAGGGGATTAGAGTGGGGGGAGATCAGGCTGGAGTAAAAACTAAAGTGTAACTTGGTGATCAGTAGGAGCAGACACAGTTGTTTTCAAGGGTAAGACAGGAGCAAAGAGCTTTTTTAAACGTGCCCAACTTGCCAAATTCATGGAATGGCGACTGGAGGTCATTGAGCCAATTAGGACCACAGAGCTAGTGATCTTTGAACAAACGTGGTGCACTTAAGAGGCACTTGTAATCCCTTAGCTGCACCTTTAGTGTTCTTGTTGGTTGCTGCAGGTTCAAAAGGTTGATGGTGGATTCGGTGTTTGGCCAAGGAGAGATTTTATACCTAGCAGACAAGCCTGGCATTTTAGTCTTTACTCAAGTGGGAGCCGCCCAGTTTCCTTCTACAGTGAGCATGTATGGGTCAGATAGTCTGTCCCAAGAGCCAGTCTACAGGCCTTGTTTAGTAAGGTTTTGATCCTCTTCATAGATGTATCTGTGCTTGCCCCATATATCACCAGCCCATAATCTGTAATGGATAGTATTGAGCTGCAGGTGACAAGTTTCAAAGCATCTGGTGTCATTGCCCTTCTGTGGCGGTAGAGTACTCCTAGTTTGGTGTTGGCAGATTTAATGACTTGCTCAATATGTGAGGAGAAATGTGTTTCATTGATATGAATACCCAGATATTTGAAAGTGGGTACCTGTTTAATTGTTTCACCTTTGTAGCTTTTGATTATCAGTGGTCCGAAAGTTTTCTTATTGTGGGACAGTGTGAATAGCATGTCCTTTGTTTTTTTTTTTTTTTGTAGTTAAGCAGGAGCCTATTCTGCCCGAACCACGATTCTAGTCTTGGACATAAGAGTCCAAGGTGGCATGGGACAACTCTGTGCTAATGAGGTGACTACCCACCCCTGGCTGAACAAGTCAGGACCCAAGAGAGGACCTCTGCCAACATATGCAGGGAATCCACTGGAAAGGTGGCACTCCCCACACCGCAGTGTAGTCACAGCAGTCACAGATGGGGCACCACAACTGCTGATGTCCAAGGCCAGCTGGAGCTCGGCAACCTATGGCTTCGGTCCTGGACCAACTGAACCTCCAATTGCAACTCCACGGGGGAGGTGGGTAAGACCTGGCCAAGATGCCTATGAGGGCATGGATAACAGAGCCATCAGGATGGCAGATCTCACCTGCCAAAGACCATGGGAGGGGGTGGCATATATCAGAGACATCACCTGGCCCTGCTGCTCTGTTTTCAGAGGGTATGATGACACCCCTGACATTGCCAGGTACCTGGAGACATGAACCTGTCACCAGTCCTTCAGCAGAAGGACGACTGGTAAAGTCAGGGAAGGGTCCTGGTGGGCACTGCATACTTGGCAGACCATATGGCCTGAAGGCATCAGGCAAGAGGTTGGACTGTGCCAAAGCTCCAGAGCGAGACCAAGAATGGCTCCTACCACTGAGAAGGCCAGCCCTGGGAACTCTGCCCTGTTGGAGTTTCGAGTGGGGGGACCTTGTGGTGGACACTGGAGAAGCCTGGAGCCCCAGTGGAAAGCATGGAGGAATTCACAGAATCTGGGGACTCCTCTAATACTGCCCTCAACCGAGGCTCCCCATGGACCACTCTGGACTCTACTGAATGAGAAATCTCAATGGACAGCCATCCAGGGAAGCTGGAAGTGCATCCGCAACCTGGGATAGGGCTTGAGCAAAGGCTGTGGTAGTGGGGGGGGGGGGCTTTACCCAGATGGAAGGAAAAGCCAGCGTTGGCTCAGCTGGGAAAACCATAATGACTGCTGTGGCACTGACTGGAGGAGTGCCAGGGCCAGCGAGGTGGCACGACTATGGCCGAGGAGCATTTGGGGACACATTACCACCTCCTAACTACACTGCAATCTGTGACTGAGCCTGCCTGTGCCCAAAGATGAGGAGAAGCGTAGACAGTACGTCTGACTGAATGGCCAACAGCAGGAACATTGATACCTGAGCTCTCAAACCCAAATGGGACTGTGGCCTCGACTGATGATTACCAGGTAGTCTGGGAGGATGCACGGGAAGGGAACCGTGTACGTAGCATGGACCCAGAACCTGTGGAGGCCCCAAGAGGTCAAGCTCTCAGAGAGACTGCTGGGTCTGTAGGTGTATCCGGCCCTTCAACAGGAGGACCAAGAAGACCAGAGTCCAAAAGAACAAGGTAACTTCAACCTTCAACAATGGGCCAACTGGGCTGAGAAAAATCTTGGCCCGGTGGTTGACCCGTGTCTCAGCCGGTAAGTCAAATGGGGACACAGAGGAGGCAGCTGCCTGGGCAAGAACTCTAGGAAGGTCTGCCGAAACTGACGGCTCAACAGTTGCTCAGCCAGTGCAGAATTGTGGGGGTAGGAGGAGCAAGTCCACTCTCAGTCCCATGACCTGCAATAGGGCCTCCTAGAAAGGGAGGATTTGGATGATATAGACCGTTGGGAAGGGCCCTACCTGTGTGTTGGAGGGACTGAAGCATGAAACAGGTCCTGAGATACTTTGGTAAATGAAGCTCCCAATCCCACCTGGAGCAACACAAGTACTGAAGCAATGCCCGCCATGACTTAGGCACCACCTCTTCGAGCGCAGCAACTCTGAGCTCGCTGCCACCAAGACAGCCTTGTGGGTGTCCATGGACCGGACTGGTGGGTCTCATGCAACTGGGTGGCCCAAAAAAAATGTCGGGGGGGGGCTGCCCTCTAAAGGCGAGGGCTGCATGGAAAGGCACAGGCCTCAAGCATGCTGATCGTGCTGAGACCATAGGCAAAAAATGCACAAGGCATGAGGTTCAGCGCACACTTCTGGTCATCGTACTCCATTCAGTAAGTTTTATTTATTTTTATTTATTTATTGCATATTCGGAAAATACCTTTGAGTCCAAGACTCATTTACAAAGGCTCCACGTCACATAAAGTAGAACATTACAGCAGTGATCACAAATTCAAGAGCAGGATTCATATAGGCTAATTACAGGGAGTACAATAAAAGGCTAGCAGTCGGATCCTAAGGCATATTAGGATAGGTCTAAGTAGCTTAGCTTAAAGGCTCTAGATTTAGAGTTGGACAGGTAACTCTGGCAGGTGCAGAAAGAAAAGGGGGGGAGGGAGAGAGAGGGAAGCCAGCAAGAGGCCCTTGTCAGGGGAGGGAGGAGACAAGGGCGAGGTCCGAGACAGTCGCAGGGGTTGGAGGACTGGAGATGGTCTTTGAGAAGGGTTTTGAAGGGGCCAATTCTGTTTCATTAGTGAGTGCACTGGGCAGGCTGTTCACCCAGGAGGGGGCCCAGTAGCTGAAGGACCTTTGGAATTGGGAGGTTCAGCACCTGGGGACTGATTGGAGCTGCTTGCTCGAGCTATGGGTGTTTCTAGGAGTCGGGGCCGGTTGGATTGTAGAGGTGAGGCCAGATGGGGAGAGTCCCAGGGCAATCTTTTTGGCCATGAGGGATGTGTGGAACCGGATTCTGTTGTCTAGGTTCAACCAGTTGGTGGAATTATATAGAGTATGTATGGGTGAGACAATCACAGCCGAGGACGAGGCAGCGTGCTTTGCTCAAGGAGAGACGGAGTCTGCCTAGGGCCGAGGTATTTGCAGCTCCATAGATAAGAATACCATAGTCAAGGAGAGAGAGGATAGAGGAGGAGACAGCGAGCCGAAGAGCTTCAGGAGTCGCACAGTATTTGAGGCGATAGAGAATTCTGAGTCTGACATTTAGGGCGGTGGACAGATTATGGATGAGCTGGTGGAAGTTAAGGGATGGGTCAAGGTTGAGGCCCAGATATTTAGAGGTTTCCACTTGCTCAAGGGGGGTCCAATTGGCAGTTAGAATTTGGGAACAAAGCACCTTCTGGGAGTTCAGAGGGTGTGAGAAGTACATGACTTTTGTCTTCTTGTAGTTTAGAATAAGACGCTGCGTGTAGAACCATTTTTCAGCATCAGAGAAGGAGAACTGAAGGGAATTGTGGAGTTGAGTGAGGTCTGGATTGGAGGAACATAAGACCGCATTGTCTGCATACATTAATAGATTGCCAGAGCAGGACGAAGGTAGGGAGTTAAGGAAGAAGACTGAACAGGAGAGGGCCAAGGATGGACCCCTGCGGAGCACCAGCGTGGACAGGCAGTCTGCTAGATAAGGTGGTGCCAATTTTGACCTGTTGGAACCGGTCCGATAGGTAGTCAGTGAACCAGCCGAGGGCGTCCTGAGTGAAGCCAGTGTTGGAGAGTGTGTTTTTAGTAGGAGGGAGTGGTTGACCGTGTCAAATGCCTTGGGGAGGTCTACAAAGATGGCACCCGTGATGTGTCCTCTGTCCTCTGTCTAGGGCGGAGTGGATGTGTGTGGTGAACTCCAGGAGGGCTCTTGTGGTACTGTGCCCTTGGATGTGTGGGCAGATTATAGGCGCTTTTACACACAGGTTTATGTAACGGAATAAATGTTACAGAAACAGTATTCCATTACGTCCCTTGTGTGTAAAGTGCATCTGTTTCGTTCCCTAGGTGAACATTTGTCCAAACCGCACTCTGCATTTTGCGGTTTGCACCGCTGTATCTGCTTCATCGGTTGTGTAAAACAGCCATTCCGCACAATGGCAGAAAACGGCATTATAAAGCAGCAAACTCTGGGGCAGCCGAAACAAATGGAGGTGGGGGTTGCCGGAATACCCGCAGCGTGTAGAAAGGAACCAGAATGCAACAGAGTACAACGGCACCACACAGATAACACTAATTCCATTTTAAAAACCTGTGTGTAAAAGCACCTTGCAGCTTGAAGATGTTCCAGCGAACTAAAATGGAACGGAAGACTACCAAAGTGTGGATAGTGCACCATATTCACGTCCCTAGAAACACTATTTTTTAGGAGAGACCTTTCCAGTTTGCCCCCAACCCTGGAAAGTCAAAAATTTGTCGCTTACAATCATCATGTCTGTCCCTGTCAAATTTTCTTTCTTTAACTCTGTGAATTTTGATATAATAATTTTGAATCGCATCATCACTTTGTTAAATGCATTTAATTCTGTTGCAAATGTATTAACTTGGGCCTCTTTAACTTATATCTCTTGTTTGACCATGCCCTCAATTTTATCCACATCTTTTAAAATGTATTTCATTAAACCTGTTGAAGCAAAGCTTGCCATCTCTCCACAAACTCGCTTCTGCCATTTCCAAGGGCTGGATACTTAAACACAGGCCTCTGGGAACGCTTAAACATCCAAGTAAGCAGATAAGTGACTCACTGAAAATAGAGTGTCCTTGCTTTTCACACGACTCCTTCAAGTTGTGTGAAAGCAGTCCTAATATCCAGAGGGATATCTTGATAAGTAGCACCAACAACTGGGGTAGAGTTATTAGCACAGTGGTGCGACTTATTCAGCAAAGAGCTAATTCCTCCCTCTTGGAAAAGAAGCAGCTCAGCAAACAAACTGGCAACAACAGTTAGGGGTAGGAGCATCTCTGCTGTTAATCTGGCTATGAAAAGGCTGCGGTATAGACACTCTATGCACAAATAAGTCTGGTTGAACAGGCGCTTCAAAACGAGAAATCCGACAAACACAATTGAGGCGGCTAAGCTCAAAATACTGGCACTCTAGCAAAACCAGAAAGTGTGTACTCACAGTAGGCTGTCTCGTGGTCCTGACTCGCAGAATACTAGCGCTGTGCCACAGGATAAAAATCCAAAGATCATTTTATATGTAACCCCTAGATGGCGCTATCCCAGGGGCTACTACCCCTGCCTGATTTGCCACTAACAGGTTGAGGGGCCTGGATCCAATGGCGGGTGCCTCCACCCAGAGGTCAGGGTTTGCAATAGTTAAACTTACTTGGTCACAGCCCTCTGGGACACTGCAACCCCCCTTTCTTCCCACTAGTGGCCCACACAGTATATCAGAATTACCTTCACAGTATACACTTACCCCCAGAACTGGTTCAGGCACTGGGACCCCTGTAAAACAAGATACAGTGCAACAATCACAGTACAATATTTTAACATAGACAAATACCTCAGGCAGTATAACTTTGCTGAAACAAGCAGCTCTGATTTATTTAGGGGATATAATAAGGACAGGGGAAATCAGGTTAATTAGCTTATCACTCTACTCATCTCATCTATGGCTCTGTGCACAGGCCTATCCCTATCAGTTACTGTCCCTGGGTACCCAAGCCCTAGTGGCTAGTCCAAACCGTGGCAGCTGGTAGGGCCCTTTCACACAGAGAAAAGGAAAATTAAACAGTCAGCAGTACAGTAATTCCATTTGGATTTAATGTAGCAATTCAACAGGAGCGACCCTGAATTAGTACTCACGACCTCCAAACAAGATAGGGTCCTTCAATGTCAGCAGGGCTACTCTTGAGCTCTAAGAGACTCCTCACACATTTATATGGTAAAAAAGCACTATACCAGGCAGGCTGCATCTGTATCGATCGCAATTACTGCACAATACCGGGAGAACACACAGCAGATTCAGTTCCTGACAGACCGAGTGCAATTCCACAATTCCTCCAGTCTTCTACAGGGTGAGCCTGGTTTCTACTCTTCAGATATCCTTTGATTCTCTTCACAGGACAGTTCAGTCTAACAAGCAGTTACACAAGCTGCAGACCAGAACTCTGGGCCTTACACACGTTTTTGACTAAAACTGCACACTGAAAAAGCACAGGGCTCCTTCCTTCTTCACTGCCAAAGCTCAACTGAAACTCCAACTGACAAAACCGGCACTTCCTTTGAGTTCCTCCCAGTTCTTGACTGGATTGGCTGTCACTCACAATAGACTGCTGCTGTTGGTCCAAAAGGCGCTGAAGTCTAAACTACATCTCCCAGAGTCACTGCCCATACAATCCTCTTGTGGCTGGCTCAGATTATGAGTCCAAGTTCTGATTCGTCCAAGGCACCATTTTAGAGCTAGCTTACCCCACACTGATTGGTCCAGTTCAGCAGTTCAAAACCAGAATGGGGAACTAGGCAGACACTGTTCTGACTGCAAAAGAAAGCAGGTTAGACAAACTGTAATTTCATTATCACTCTAAATGGTTTCTGGCAAACAGTTACATCTTTCAGATAGGTTCCCTTTGCACTCCTAGTGACTGCAAAATGGAGTGAATTGCAGCAGCTTGAGTGGTACTCAATCAAAGAAACACACAGTCCCCCATACAAACTAATTATGTCTGCAAGCAGACAGCTCTTAAAGAGACAGTACCAGAGGTTCTAAAACACTCACTGATAAATGGCTTAACGCCAAACACCATTCAGGCTTGGAGCATTCAAGCAAGCTCCTGAAGTCTTTGGGAACCCCCATTTGCAGGGGTTTACACCCTTCCTGGCCTGGGAAAGCTTGGCGTCCGCGTCAGGCAAGTACCCCATAAGTTTCAACTGCAACCATATACATTTGCATTAGGCTCGCACATGTAATCATCAGTCAATATATCATTTTACCAAGAACACATTTCTGAAACATTGCAGTACGTCACTCTTTACACAGTATTACATACACATTGTACCATAACTCAAGTTATTACCTCTTGTACATGAAACCTGAAGAGAGGGGGCCCTTCCCTATCAGTTACCTTGGGGCTGGACGGGGCAAGGGCACCATACTTAGAGGGCAACACAAGTAACTTGGAGTTAGCACTGATGCTCAGTTTGGGCAATGAGCTCAGGGACACATACACTCCTTTATGGACAACATTGAGAGGCAAATCTACAGGCCTCCCAAGGGCATCATAACTGAGGTGCACCACAGGCTTTACAGCTCGACCAGTCTTTCTAGGGGGAACTGTTACAGTCTCTGCACTCTGAGCCTCATTTTCAGCATTGTCCTCACTTGTCAGGGGAGTCTCCATGGGGGTAGAGAGGCTAGAACTTGGGGCACTTTCAGCTCCAGGAGTTACAGTTTCTGAGTCCACAACATTTGGCTCGCAGGGAGAGCTTTCGGACACTGGCAGTGGACTGTCAGGGCACTCAAAATACTCTTCTTGTTCTGGTGTATCACCAGTCTGACCCAATCCATCATTTTCCTCCCCTGAAAGCTCAAACAGTTCAACCATGCACAATGATTCCATTTCATCTGATCTGATGCTTTGCACTTCACTTTCTGGAGCATCGGCTCCAGGGACGAAGCTGGGGCTTGGACAGTCCAGAAGGGCCAGCTTCATCTCCAGTATTGACAAGGGATTGCCCCAAACAATTGAC
This sequence comes from Neoceratodus forsteri, assembly GCA_016271365.2. Classification (NCBI taxonomy): domain Eukaryota; kingdom Metazoa; phylum Chordata; order Ceratodontiformes; family Ceratodontidae; genus Neoceratodus; species Neoceratodus forsteri. Next base: position 44,773,036 of record CM057457.1, on the reverse strand, counting down.
TCAGTTCGTAAGAAGGATAGTATTCAAAGTCACTCACTTTCTTCCGATATGGACTGACAGTCATGCCTCAACTGGGACTTGTGGAGGGAACACTTTAACTTTGCTTCTGTAGGTGCAGACTTTCTTGATCTTTCCTTAGTAGCAGCTCTAGTCACTGGTCCAGAGGGGCATCTTCTAGGGGCTCAGACTCAATTAAGATTTGTCCAATGGGCAGTAAATGATTTCTATGCATTGTTTTACATCTTTTGAATTATTCTCAGGCCTTACTTTGTACACTGGCAGATCATCTAGTTTGCCCACTACAATGTGAGGGAGATGGTGCATCTGTCAGCAATCTTGTGCTTGCCATGCAGTCCCAGATTTCTTAGCAATACCGATCTCCCTCCTGGAGTTCCTGTGCTTTCACCTTTTATCATACCTTTCTTTGTTGGCCAGATTTCTTTTGGCAGCCATGGTTTGAGCCAGTTGGTACGCATGAGTTAGCTGGGCCTTTAACTTTGCACATACTGTAAATAGTTGTCAGCTTGAACCCCATCAGAGAGACCCCAAAACACACATCTACTGGTAGTCGAGCTTCTCTTCCAAACATCAGGTGGTAGGGGAGAATCCAGTGGCATCACTTTGGTGCAGTTATAAGCATGTACCAGGGTGCTAATTTGTTGGCTCCATCTAGGCTTGTCCTTTGGGTGCAGGGTGCCTAGCATATCTAGCAAAGTGCGGTTGAAACGTTCAGGCTGTGGGTCCCCCTGGGGTGGTAAGGAGTGGTTCTGGACTTTCGCACTCCCCACAGAAAGCATCTCTTTGATCAGACGACTCTCAAAGTCTCTCCTTGATCAGAATGGATTCTTTGTGGAGCCCCATAGTGAACAAAAAGTTTTCTACAAGTACTTTGGCCACAGTGGATGCTTTCTGGTCTTTGGTGGGAAAGCTTGGGCATATCTCGTGAAATGGTCAGTGACCACCAGCACATTACTGATATTTCTTTGATCTGACTCCAAACTCAGAAAATCAATACAGACCAGCTCCATGGGTGCACTGGTGGTGATGTTAACAAGGGGGGCTGCCCTCTGGGGCAAAGCTTTCCTCTGTAAGCAGCGACTACAAGTTCGAATGTGTTGCTCCACATCAGCCCCCATCTTAGGCCAATAGAACCTGGATCTCACCAAGTCAAGTGTTCTGTCTATACCAAGGTGCCCCATGTGGTTGTGCAAGGACCTCAGTACTGAGTCTTGAAAGGCAGTGGGCAGCACTAGTTGTTGTTTGTCTACTTGTCCCCTCTGTCTACTGTTTCTCTGTATAACAGTTTATTGATCAGTTTCAACTTAGGACCTTCTTTGTATAACAGTGCAGTTCTCAAATCAGTGGAGCGTAATTTGGACACATCTTTTCCTGCATAGAGGGCTTCTAAAGCTGCTTTGATCATGGGATCGCGGGATTGAGCCCGAATACTGTCATTGTCCAGCTGAGGCAGTGCACCAATGTCTATTGCAGAAAGTGGCAATAAGCAGCAGGTATGCAATTCTCAGAGGGTCCCAAGGCAATCCACCATGCAGTCCACTCAGTCTGTGGACATTTGTTCCTCCCTGTCAACTTCCGGCAGAGTGCCCGAATGTCAGGTTCTGCCAATCGGACCCAATCATTCTGGGAAACAGGCCTCCGGAGAGAGCATCAGCATCTATGTGGTTCAGACCTGCTCGGTATTCGAGAGCATAGTCATATGTAGATAATGCAGAAAGCCACCTATGGCCAGTGGCATCCAACTTAGCTGAGGTCTGCACATAGGTCAAAGGATTATTGTCAGTTTTACTAGTATTTAGCCCCATACAAGTACTCATGGAATTGGTCAACAATAGCCCACTTCAAAGCTAGGAACTCTAACTTATGTACAGGATAGTTCTTTTCGGATGGGGTCAGGCTTCTACTGGCAAAGGCCACTGGTCTCGGCCATTCTCGTGCTCTTGGTACAACACAGCCCCCAACCCTTGCAAGCTAGCATCAGTGTGCAGGATGTAAGGTTTTCTTGGATCGGCATAGGCCAGCACTGGAGCATGGGTAAGTTGATATATGATCTCATGAAAAGCAGTCTCACAATCAGGAGTCCAGCGGCCCCAAATACTTCACTCGGATGAAAATACACTCTTTCAGTCTTGAGGACGCTGACTTTTGGTATTTTTGTGGGTTGGGGATACCCTTGAGTAAGGTTAAGTAAAGGCGGATCACTCTTGAATAGTCCTTGATGAAGCTACGATAATAACCACAGAATCCCAGGAATCTTTGCAGTTCTTTTAGATTTTGGGCTGTGGCCAGGTGGTCAAGGCCTCAACTTTACTTGGGTCGGTCTCTATTCCCTCGGTGGATACTATGTGTCCCACATACTTTACTGATGTTTGAAAGAATTGACACTTATCAATGGACAGTTTAAGGCCAAAGTCCTCCAGTCGGTCCAATACCTTAAATAATCTGCTCTCATGTTCCTCCAGTGAGCTGCCAAACACAATAACATCATCTAGGTATACCAGGCACTCTAGTAAGTTCATGTCCCCCACTGCACGCTCCATCAATCGTTGAAAGTGGCTGGGGCACCTGAAATCCCTTGAGGCATCCTCATGAATTCATAGAAATAGCGGACAGATAAGGCCGTCTTCTCCACGGTCCTCTGGGGCCATCGGGATCTGGTAGTACCCACTGCGGAGATCCAGCACAGAGAACCACTTGCTCCCGTTTAGGCAGTCCAAAGCATCCTGAATGCGGGGCATTGTGTACTGATCAGGGATAGTCCGCCGGTTTAAGGTGCGATAATCCACACACATCCTTACTGTTCCATTCTTTTTCCTCACTACCACAATGGGGGAAGCATAAGGGCTTCTGGATTCTTGTAGTACACCAGCAGCTAACATCTCTTGCAGATGCCGTCTCACATCATCTATGTCAGCAGGTGCCAGGCGTCGAGACCTCTCACGAAATGGTCTTTCGTCATGCAGCCGGATATTGTGCTCAGCTCCTTGCACGCATCCTACATCCCATTCCTTTAAAGAAAACACCTGGTCTCTCTGGGCAAGCTTCTCACTGATCACTTTCCATTCAGCTGGCAGCGGGAGTCCGAAATCAAACAAGTCAGGCGTTACTCTGTCATTCTTCCTTGAACTCTTGCTGCTGGTAGCACTGCAGTGTCTGCACAATGCAATTAGCCAGGATGCAACCTCTGTTTACTCGAATGTCTCTTTCAGACACATTATGAACTTGGACCATTACCCTTCTGGCATAAGCATGGGCTCTAGCGGGCAAAATACTAAGCTTGACCAGCAGTCCCTCTGGCAATTTTCCATCGCCTGGTGCATCCAACATTAATATTTTATTCTTAACATCCTTTCTGATATGGACCTCTCCTGTAAGGTACACTGGGCATTTGGCGCCAGGATCAGAGATTCAGGATCCTTCTTCCATACAATTCCGACCGGTTCCTCTGGTTCTGTTTTCAGCATCTCTCTGTGCCTCATAGGCCTTCTTAATTAAAGCCGAACTCTTAAAGCTCTACTAGTCTTTGACCCCTGTTTTCATAACACAACTGTGCCAGCCTTCCGAACATATGAGCATTTGTTCCAATCAACAAAGGGACACCATCATACAGTCCAGTGGGGGACACACTAAGGCTAGGGTCTCTACTTGTTCGCCACTCCAGCCACGGAGGTGGGGAAAGACAGCCAAATTCGGATATACCCGGAATAGGGGTAGGCCTTCTCACTTAACCCCCATACATGCAGTCCTTCTAATGGTTGTAAGGGTACGTCTGACAAATGCTTCTGATACCAATCCTGGAACATAATTGTCACTTGGGAGCCACTGTCTAATACAGCTCTTGTAGACACTCCATTCACCTTTACAGTGGTCTCCATGGGGACCCACTATTCTGGACCAGTCTGAGAGGCGATAGTGGGGGCCTGGGCAACTGACCTTGCCACAAAAGGACGTGAGTTAGCATTTTGGTGCCCTCACTGGGATCATTCGTGCACCTCTTAACCACTGATTTGTTCTCTGAAGCTCTTCTTGTAGCCTATATGCAACTTTGTCAGTGTCTTTTGGGGACCGCATTCCCTTTTCATGTGCCCATCTTTCCACAATTATAGCAAAACATACTTTCTGGAGTTTGAGCTGGCCGAGGCGCCACACTGGGAGCCAGGGCGGAGGTATTACTAACTGGAAACCTTGGTGCCATCTCTGTCTGCGGCGTGATAAGCATTTGGAGACATCTCATCAGTTTCTCCACTTCCATGGTCAAGGAATCGAGTTCAGAGCTGTTATCAGCAGGAGATACATGGGTGGGTACCCCCACCCCCATAGCAGATGCAGTCGGATATAGGTCAGGGCCCATACTTGCAGGCGTGGCCTTCATAAAGGGACTGTTTTTGAATTCCCGGATCTCTCTCAACAGTTCGCCCCATTGTGACATATCTTTTTCCTTGTCAGAGCACTCATTGACTGTCAACTGCTGCCCCTGAACTTCACTTGATGGGTCACCCTCAGTCACTCGGGTCGTAGCCACAGCTGTTGGTGCAGGTCCCTCCGAGGTCGCCTTTTCTCAACTCCTCAATTTCTCTCATTAACTCATCATAGGAGGGTGGGGATTCCAGTCGATTTGCCAGGCGTAACTGAAGCAACAGCAGTTCTGAGAAGGGGCAGACTTAAGGATTCTGTCCAGTCTGGTTCGGTCCAGTTCAATCGCTGGCAAACTACCCTTTCTGAGGCATTCTTGCAACAATTTTTCCAGCCGAGAGACATACACAGACAACAACTCCCCTTGGTACTGTTGCATTTCTTACTCTCCCATAGGTCCTCATCAGAATCTGGGCTCCCATACACATTCTCCAAGGCCTCAAGATAGGCCTGTGCAGTCGCTTCAGGGTTACTGGCCCGTTTAGCTACGGATGGTAGCCAGGGCAGGACCTCGGAGGGCTCTCACTAACCCTCTTTCAAGCTTTCACCTTCCGAGCATTGCCATTTCTAGCACTTGGGGGCAAACATAGTCTATCCAGGTCTCCCAGTCATCCTCCCTTGGGGGTGGGGAGGGTGCCAGAGAGATCCTCAACCTTCGGTAGGTAGTGACTAATGGCAGGTGCAGAAATAGGAGTCTGCATTGGTTCAGCCACCATTACGGGCACTGGAGCAGGAGAGGGTGTTGGGGGAGGAACACCCCCAGGTGGCAAGAATAGTTTCTTCAAGTCCTCCACAGTTTTCCCTTCTCCCAGCAACCATTTAGCAAATTTCTCCTCAAAAGTTTCAGATAGTGGTGGGGGCTGATTCCCCCCCGGGTCTTTACTGTCCTTAGTTATCACTCTCCACGCAGTGAGGGCTCCCTCTGGGGTAATGGTCTGTGGCACTTTGGAGCTATCTATGGGATCCTTAAACTCTACTAGGGCCAGGAAAGTGTGGGTGAGCAGATTAGCATGCCGACCCACCACCACAGGGTTTTGTAAACCTTCCACCTTGGAAAGTACTCCCTGCACATTGTCCGTATTGATACAGAGCGATGTCCAGGATAAGCATAACATTTGGGGTCGATCTCCTCCCCAGTACACCACTCCACCAGCCGGTGCACAGCCACTTCTGTCAGGGTACCCATTTTTCTTAACAGTGGTTCAGAATATGGCCACTAGAGGACACACAATCCCAGCGGTGAGCCTCCAAGATGTAACCCCTAGATGGCGCCATCCCAGGGGCTACTACCCCTGCCTGATTTGCCACTAACAGGTTGAGGGGCCTGGATCCAATGGCGGGTGCCTCCACCCAGAGGTCAGGGTTTGCAATAGTTAAACTTACTTGGTCACAGCCCTCTGGGACACTGCAACCCCCTTTCTTCCCACTAGTGGCCCACACAGTATATCAGAATTACCTTCACAGTATACACTTACCCCAGAACTGGTTCAGGCACTGGGACCCCTGTAAAACAAGATACAGTGCAACAATCACAGTACAATATTTTAACATAGACAAATACCTCAGGCAGTATAACTTTGCTGAAACAAGCAGCTCTGATTTATTGGGGGATATAACAAGGACGGGAAATCAGGTTAATTAGCTTATCACTCTACTCATCTACCTATGGCTCTGTGCACAGGCCTATCCCTATCAGTTACTGTCCCTGGGTACCCAAGCCCTAGTGGCTAGTCCAAACCGTGGCAGCTGGTAGGGGCCCTTTCCACAGAGAAAAGGAAAATTAAACAGTCAGCAGTACAGTAATTCCATTTGGATTTAATGTAGCAATATCAACAGGGCGACCCTGAATTAGTACTCACGACCTCCAAACAAGATAGGGTCCTTCAATGTCAGCAGGGCTACTCTGAGCTCTAAGAGACTCTCACATTTATATGGTAAAAGAAAGCACTATACCAGGCAGGCTGCATCTGTATCCCGATCGCAATTACTGCACAATACCCGGGAGAACACACAGCAGATTCAGTTCCTGACAGACCAAGTGCAATCCATAATTCCTCCAGTCTTCTACAGGGTGAGCCTGGTTTCTACTCTTCAGATATCCTTTGATCCTCTTCACAGGACAGTTCAGTCCTAACAAGCAGTTACACAAGCTGCAGACCGAACTCTGGGCCTTACACCGTTTTTGACTAAAACTGCACACTGAAAAAAGCTCCTTCCTTCTTCACTGCCAAAGCTCAACTGAAACTCCAACTGACAAAACTGGGCACTTCCTTTGAGTTCCTCCCAGTTCTTGACTGGATTGGCTGTCACTCACAATAGACTGCTGCTGTTGGTCCAAAAAGTGGCTGAAGTCTAAACTACATCTCCCAGAGTCACTGCCCATACAATCCTCTTGTGGCTGGCTCAGATTATGAGTCCAAGTTCTGATTCGTCCAAGGCACCATTTTAGAGCTAGCTTACCCACACTGATTGGTCCAGTTCAGCAGTTCAAAACCAGAATGAGAACTAGGCAGACACTGTTCTGACTGCAAAAGAAAGCAGGTTAGACAAACTGTAATTTCATTATCACTCTAAATGGTCTCTGGCAAACAGTTACACCTTTCAGATAGGTTCCTTTGCACTCCTAGTGACTGCAAAAATGGAGTGAATTGGCAGCAGCTTGAGTGGTACTCAATCAAAGAAACACACAGTCCCCCATACAAACTAATTATGTCTGCAAGCAGACAGCTCTTAAAGAGACAGTACCAGAGGTTCTAAAAACACTCACTGATAAATGGCTTAAACGCCAAACACCATTCAGGCTTGGAGCATTCAAGCAAGCTCCTGGAAGTCTTTTGGGAACCCCCATTTGCAGGGGGGTTACATATATAAATGGCAGTTGATGCATACAGTTCTCCCACCAGTAACTGTTGGAGCAGTTTTGCATCACTCACGTGACACTTTCTCAAGACCTGCATCACTTGGAGGTACATGCTATTTAAAACCCCTCATTTGAAATAAATTGTATCCCATTTCAGACAGAACAACATAAAGGGTAATAAAAAGCCAGAAAAACTGATAAGCAATACAAAGTTAATGCCTAATAATGACTAATATAAAAACGGCTGTAGGAAATGAAAAGGGGGAAATGGGGGAGGGAGAAGGAGGGAAAGGAAAAAATGGGGTATAAAATGTACGTCAGACACATCAAATATACTTATCAAACAAAATCAAGTTCACAATTAAAAACATAAGTGTATTTGGTTAATTACATTCAAGCCCAATAAGATTGTGATTTCCAAGGAACAATAATAATAATAATAATAATAAAAAAAAAAAGTGGGGTATACCTGTGGAAATTGTAACTGGCACAAATGCTTGGAAGTGGGGAATGTTTCTAATAGTCTGTCACAGGTCAGGAATACAAAATTAGGCTCTTTATCACATGTAGTGCTACTAATGATGTTTTAGTTTGCTGCATGTAATAAGGGTTCAGAATTGTGTGTAGGAAAACCTAAACAAAAACTGAAGGAACGTATGGGGAAATATTTCTGCAGCATCTCCAGAGGTGATGGAATTAGAGTATTAGCCACCCATGTGGAGAGATGTGGAAGGGACCACAGCTTTTCAGTTTCAGTGGATTAAAATGGTATTGCATAAAATTAGAGGAGGTAATATGGATAGGCACCTTCCACCAGCGTGAGTCTCTCAACCCCACCCCCGGATTAAATGAACATTTCCGAGGGATTAAGAAGGTGTTGCATAACATTAGAAGAGGTAATATGGATGGACATTTTCCACAATGTGAGTGCCCCCCCCCCCAAGTTAAATGAACATGTTCCAATCGGCTCCATTTTTGTGAAATGGATATTTAAATATTGATATTATTATTTTTGTTCCTTGGAAATCACTATCTTATTCAGCTGGAATGTAATTAACCAAAGCATATGCTTGTATATTTGTTTAGTTGCAACTTGATTTTTGTTTGCTTAATGTGTCTGATCGACATTTTATAACGTGACACGTCAAATAATTCCGTCATCTTGCTGCGCAACACGTCGCCCTGGATTCCTAGCTCTGGCATGAATTACCAGCCTGCATAATTTGTCCTTAGATGTTTGTTTTATAATATTTAGCTGGGGACGAATTGTGCAGGGTGCTGATCCATGCTGGGTCTAAGAGTCCGGGGCGAGTTGTTGTGCAGCGACATGATTGGTATGACTTGTCATGTAGCCATTTTAGACAGTTTTTCCCTTCCCTCCTTCTCCTTCCCCCCTTCCCCTTTCTTCCCCTTTTCCTTTCCTACAGCTGTTTTTATACAATCTGTTCGGTATTAACTTTGCATTTATTATCAGCATTCTGGCATTTTGTCACCTTTTATGTTGTACTGTTTGAAACGGGATGCTGTCTCTTTAAATGTGGAGTTCTAAACAGCACATACCCCCAAATGCTGCAGGTCTTGAGAAAGCGCCATATGAGTGGCGCAAAAACACTCAACTGTGTGACTGGTGGAGGAGTTGTATTAGCTGCTGTGTAAATACCTGTCTTTGGAGTTTGTCCTGTGGCACAGCATGTGTCTTCTGTGAGTCTGAACTGTGAGGCCAAGCCTACTGTGAATATACTTCCTGGTTTTGTTTGAGTGCCGGTATTCTGAGCTTCGCTGCCTCAGTTGAGTTTGTTGGATTCATTATATTTAGTTGGAGACAATTCTTTACTCTGTAAAGGGCACCAAGCTCTGTGAAATGTGGCTGCGATTTGTGAGATGTGCTTGGAGTAACGAGTGTTGGTCTGAGAGGAGGCCAAGGTACTCGTAGGTGGCAACAAGTCCAGACTGGACCTATCCACGTAGTCTATGGTCGGGGGAGGTGAGTTGATCCATTCCCAGGAGCCAAACTGTATGGGTAGTCTTCTTTTGGTCTATGACAAGACAGTTGTCTAGGAATCCTTTTTGAATGGCAGAGAAGTGCTGTTGGAGGACTTCAGTGTCCTCAATGGAGGAGGCAGCAGTACCTGATGCATACATTATGGTATCATCTGCATACGTGTTTATGCTGCTGGCTGAAATGGACAAGGGAGGTCGTTGATGGATATGGTGAAAAGCGGGGATCACAGGACCGAACTTTGGCAGACCCTGAGGGAGACTGATAGGGTTGGAGAGTTGTTAAGGCCTAGCTTGATGGATTGGGAGCGGTTGACCAGGTAGGAATGGAATCATGCCAAGTCTGTTGGGTAGACACCAGACTCTGCTAGTCTGAATAGGAGCCTAGGATGGTTCAGTGTCAAAGGCCTTTACATGGTCTATAAATGTGACCTGTGTTACCAGTCCCTTGTCTGAACTGTACTGTATGAGGCCAGGGACCCTGAATAGAGAGGTAGAGGTTGAGTGGTTGGCATGGAAACCTGATTGGTACTGTGTTAGAAAATTGGATTCCACATAGAAGTTGGATATCTGCCTGCTGACTAACCTCTTGAGGATTTTGGAGAGGAAAGGTAAGAGTGAAATTGGGTGGTAGTTGGAGGGAGAGTCGACTGGTCACCTTTACGGATCAGTACTGCCAGTGCATGCTTCTTTCAGCTTTGTGGGAAACACCTGGTGCAGAGGGACAGAGTTGAACATGTGAGTAGCAGGGACAGCTATTAATAGAGCACCAATTTTGAGGAATTCAGGCAAGATGCTCTGAGTCACAGCTGGATGCAGCATTTAGTGCCAGTGGTTCTTTGCAGACAGTGTCATCTGACATTGCCAGCAGGTGGAAGTTTCCACCTGTATTAGGGTTTGCGCTATGGGAGTGGATTGCTGGGGAGAAGAGCTAGACCTTTGGTGGAGCATCTGTTGAGGGCATCGGCAGTGCAGGAAGCGCTGAGGATGGACTGCACACCACAATGTGGCCTGCAGCCGAAGCCACCCTTTGACCAGGGCTCACAGCTCTGCCAGTTCCCCAGACTCAGCTTCCCTGGACGGATGGCATCCCTGGAGCCACCACCCGAGACCACAAGCCCGGCCAACAGACCTGACTAGGCGGCCGCCTTTGACCTAGGGCTCACAGCTCTGCCAGTTCCCCAGACTCAGCTTCCCTGGACGGATGGCATCCCTGGAGCCACCACCCGAGACCACAAGCCCGGCCAACAGACCTGACTAGCCGAAGCCGCCCTTTGACCAGGGCTCACAGCTCTTCCGGTTCCCTGGACTCTGCCCCCTGGATGGACGGCATCCCTGGAGCCGCAGCCCGAGACTGCAAGCCCAGCCAACAGACCTGACTAGCGGAAGCTGCCCTTTGACCAAGGCTCACAGCTCTGCCGGTTTCCCTGACTCTGCCTCCTGGATGGACGGCATCCCTGGAGCTGCCGCCCAAGACTGCAAGCCCGGCCAACAGACCTGACTAGGCCGGTCAGCTTTGACCAGGGCTCGCAGCTGTGCTGGTTCCCTGGACTCGGGGCGGACGGATGGCATCCTGGAGTCGCCGTCCGAGAACCGCATGCCCGCCACAACAGACCTGACTAGGAACTGCTGCTGTTTCCACCAATCAGAACGTACGCGTTCTCCGGTCATTTTCTGCTGTCTGCCTGCTTGCCGCTTGGCGCTGAATTAACTGCTGCTGATTAATGTAATACTGCCTAAAAGACCTGTAATTACCCTGGAACTTAGAGAATTGTTTAATCTGTTTGTATTTAAGAAGCCTACTTACAGTTATTAAGTGATTCCAGCCCTTTCCTGAATATTTACTCTCGCTCAGCCCCTTTGGCGCCTAAAAGCCTTTGTCTTGCTAATCCTCCCTTGCTGCGACTGTCTACTACACAGCTCTCACCCTGCTCATAAATCAACCTCTCTCTCTCTCTGCTCTCTCTCTCCCCGCAGCGCCTTTGACCAGGGCTCACAGTTCTGCCGTTCCTGGACTCTGCCCCCTGGTTGGACCAGCATCTCTGGAGTCTGCCTCGAGACCGGGCAGCTCGCCAGCAAACCTGACTAGGCACTGCTGCTTCCCCACCGGTGCTGTACGCCAGCTCTACACCCACCCTCACCCTCCTGCCCTGTCTCAACTTTTTGATTAATAGCTGAACCGTGTCGCATTTTTGCTGTGTTTCACTAACAGTCTACTTTGCCATTGGCTCCTTATTTTCGCTCACCACTAGAGGGTCCTAGATAATCAAGCACTAAGGCTACCGTTATCTCTGCATTCCCTGCATTGCTACCTAACTCTACCTCTTGCCAATATGCTGCCCCCTAACAGGTACCTGCAATACCCACATCACCTTGTCTGTGATATTTATTAGTATCCTTCGTGGTCCATCAGTCTCGCCTGTATCCCCGGTTAAACATCCTGTGACCCAACTTGATCCCGCTACCGTAAGCTACGCAGGCACGCTGCCTTACACCCTGACCCTGTGCCACTCTAACTACCCACATTACCTGTCGAAACTGTGTGCCTCACTTACTGACCTGCATGATCTACTGGTCACATTGCTCGAAATCTCCTCATATGCCCCCTATTGTGTACAACTATCTGGACACTTCACTAGGTGCTACTCATTAACCCATAAATATTGTAAAGCTAGATTTTTTGCTTTACTGCTCCTCCTCCTGCTTGCTGGCGATGTCCAGCCTAACCCTGGTCCACCCTCCATGAACTCCCCTACCTCCCAGCTCACCCCCTCTACTCTCCCAGCCCTCTCAAGCGACCTAAATATTATCCACCTAAATGCCCGCAGCCTTACCAACAAACTTCCTATGCTGCAAATAATGGTCCTTGAGTATAAACCTGATGTTATCATTATCTCAGAAATGTGGCTCTCTAAGGATATCACGGACCAAGAAGTTTCAATTCCTGGGTTCATTATAACTTGGATGGACAGACTCGGACGAGGAGGCGGAGTTGCGATCTATGTCTGTACCTCCCTCCAGCACTCAATTGTGCTGAAAGTCACTTCTCCTTCCTCTCACGAGGCTATCCTTCTTAACATGAAGCTACCTTACTCTGCCCCACTGTTTATTCCAGGTGTTTATTGTCGTCCTGGCCAACCCCCTTCCCAAGTCACAGAACTGTTAAAGAAACTGACGGCCCTTGCCCACACAGGTGAGCTGCACATACTCGGTGATCCTAACATCAACTGTCTCTCAAACAAGCTAGCCAAAACTCGCTCCTATATCGAATAACTAAATATAGGTACATTAGGGATCATAGAAAGGTTAAGGGAGGGATAGTGAAGATTAATAAAGGAAAGGGGAGATGGGCAGAGGGGGACAGTGAAAAGGCAGAGATTCTGAATGAATACTTTTGCTCAGTATTCACAAAAGAAGATGAGGAGGAGTTACCTAAACCAGACAATAGAAGCAGTCTGGGTGGGGAGGTTGACACCAGTCCATTCACAGAAGAAAGAGTCCTGAAAGAACTCCTAAAACTCAAGGTGGACAAAGCAATGGGGCCTGACAGGATTCACCCAAGAATCCTAAAAGAACTAAGGAGGACCTAGTGACACCACTGACCACGCTTTTAACAGATCATGGCAGGATGGGGGTGGTACCTGAGGACTGGAGGAGGCAGATGTGATTCCTTCACAAAAGTGGGAGCAAGGCAGAGCGGAAACTACAGACTGTAAGTTTGACCTCAGTGGTAGGAAAATGATGGAATCACTTTGAAAGAAAGAATTGTTGAGTACCTAGAGGCCAGCGGGCACAGGACCCAAAGCAGCATGGATTTACAGCAGGAAGGCCATGTCAGACGAATCTAATTGACTTCTTCGACTGGGTGACCAAAGTAATAGACCAGGGAGGGGCTGTGGATATGGCCTACCTAGACTTTTAGTAAGGCATTGACACAGTCCCGCACAAAGATTAATAATCAAGTTAGCCAGCCTTGGGAGTGGGTCCCAGGGTGGTAGCCTGGGTAGTCAACTGTTTACCAACAGACACAGAAGGTGATAGTGGACTGAACATTCAAGAAAGGGGTTACTAGTGGAGTACCCTCGGCCCAGTACTGGGTCCAGTCCTCTTTAACATCTTTATAGGTGACATTGCAGAGGATCTGAGGGAAAGGTATGCCTCTTTGCAGATGACACAAAGATCTGTAACTTGAGTTGATACCCAGGGGGTAGAAAGATGAGAAGGGACTTGTGCGTATGGAGGAATGGCAGACATATGGCAACTTAGATTCAATACAAAGAAGTGCAAGTAATGCACCTGGGAAACAAAAACCCAGGAGAAGAGTACACAATAGCAGGGAGGTACTAACAACAACAAAAATGGAAAGGGACCTGGAGTAGTCATATCAGATGACCTAAAGGTGGGTAAGCAGTGTGAAAGTCGGTAAGGAGAGCCAGGGGATACTGGGATGCATAGGAAGGGCATCACAAGTAGAAAAGGAAGTTGTTATCCTCTGTACAGACAGTTGGTGAGACCCCATCTGAGTACTCGTGCAGTTTTGAGACCCCATCTACGTGGAAGGGATAGACAGATGGAAGCAGTCCAGAGGGGGCAACTAAATGATGCAGGGTCTGCAGCAGAAGCTATGAAGAGAGACTGAGAGAGCTTAATATGTATACTCTGATGAAAGGAGGGACGGGGGACATGATAGAAATGTTCAGTACCTCAAGGGAATCAACAAAGTCCAGGAGGTAGCATCTTTCAGAAAAGAGATGTGTAAGAACAAGGGGCTGAATTTAAAGATAGAGGGGACGGCTCAGGGTAATGTGAGGAATTTTTTTCACGGGAGAGTGGTATACATGGAACAGCCTTCCTGAGGAGGTCGTTGTCTGAAACAGTGGGGAATTCAAACATGCATGGGACAGGCACAAGGCAATTATAGTTGGGGGTTGTAGGAAGTAGGCTGTTGGTTAACTAGAATCTGCAGCTTAACCAGTAGGTAGGGAAATGGGCAGACTGGCTGGGCCAAGTGGTCCTTATCTGCCGTCAAAGTCTATGTTTCTATATAACACAGCTAATACAGGAACCTACTCGCCTGAACAACAAAACTAAAAAACACTCCCTTCTGGACCTAGTCCTCACGTTGCATCCCCACAGGGTCAAGGCCGTCGGCCTCCTGCCTGATGCACTAAGTGACCACCATTCTGTGTACATGGTGCGCAAAATACACAGGCAAAAAATATCACACAGAATCCTCCTAATTCGTACCTACCCCTCTCTTGACACTCAACCTCTTCATTGTGATCTCGCCAACACTGACTGGTCCCCGCTTGCATCTTGCTCCTCCACTGACGCTGCTCTCCAGCTGTTCAGTGACAAGTTCCTTCGTGTTTGGAATCTACACGCCCCCTTGCGTAAAACCAGAGTCCGTGGAAACCACCTACCCTGGGTATCTCCTGAGCTTCTGTCCTGTCAAAGAGCCCGTGACACTGCTTGGCGTAAACACAAGGCAACCAACTGCCCCAGGGATCTCCAACGATACAGGAATCTACAAAATAAGTGCTCCAAAGCTATTCAGGTGGCCAAAGTTGAACACTAACAGGCTACCTTCCAAGCAAACACAAACAATCCTTATAAATTTTGAAAAGTTGTTCAGTCCCTCTTTTCCCCTTCCACCAAACCCCCGACTCCTGCCCTTAGGCTAAATCTCTCAGTCATCTTGGAACCCTTGGCAGTCACTGAATGCTTTAATTCCCATTTTATGTCTTGTGCCTCAGTGCTCCAAGCGGCCCCCCTGTTGCCCATGCAGATTTCTGGCTGCCTTCCCTTTCTCGGTGGTCACCTGCCCGCTTGCTCTCTTCTCTCTCTCCTTCCAGCCCCTCCCCATCACCAAGCCCTCTCCCTGACACCCCCGCTCACCCTCTTCATCATTCCTGGCTCACTCTTCCTTCCACTCACTTTAATGTCTCACCCACACCCCTCTTTACCTCGCCTCTGCCCCACACCTACTCACTCACTTGCTTCCTCCTCTTCTTCCCCTGCCCACTCTTCATCTACCCTCTTCTTCTTCACATCTCCCTGCTGCTGCCTTAAAGCCCTTTTGTCCATCGACCCTGCCAAAGGCTCCTCTTCGGATGGCCTGGACCTTAAGCTCCTCTCTCTGTCTGCTCCTGCTATTGCCTATCCTCTCTCCCTCTTATTAAACCTCTCCTCCTTTGTCTCTTCCACTGTCCCCTCAGCTTGGAAACACGCTACAGTTCTACCTCTCCCTAAAGGAAGTGATCCCTCCTCCTCTTGCAACTACCACCCTGTCTCTCTCCTTCCTGCCCTGGCTAAGCTCCAGGAACTCACAGTACTTGAACAATTCTCCTCCTATCTTACTGACTCTACCTTTCTCACTCCATTCCAATACGGCTTTAGAAAGCACCACTCCACCGCCATATCCTTGCTACGGCTGACTGACGCTATCTCTATGGGCATGGACATTGGCCTCATAACCTCTGCTATTTTTATTGACCTAGCCAAGGCCTTTGATACGGTCTCACACCCTTTACTACTGTCCTGTCTCAGGTCTGCTGGTCTTTCCCCAAATACCACTGATTGGTTCAAGTCTCATCTGTCAGGCAGATCCCAATCTGTCCATATGGCTGATGCCATCTCCCCACCTCTCCCCATTACCACGGGAGTCCCTCAGGGTTCTGTACTTGGGCCTCTCTTTTTTTCAATCTTCTTTAATGATCTCCCTCTGGCTTGCACATCGACAAACATACTGTACACATGTATGCTGATGACATGGTACTGTATACAATAGGCAAATCAGTCCCTGATGTCACCTCCAGGCTCCAAATGGATTTCAGCAATGTACAGTGCTGGTTTAGAGAGCATCACCTCACCCTAAATTCAAAGAAAACAGTCTCTATGACTTTTGGTACTAGGCAGAGGATAGGCAGGCTCTCCTCCTTACCCACCTTCCACACCTTCGATGGGACTGTATTAGAAGACACCTCCTCCTCCTCCTTCCGATACCTCAGAGTTTGGCTGGACAGGACCTTCAACTTCGGTCCACATCGATGCCATTCTGAAGAAACTCTGGCCTAAGCTGGGGCCCTATGCTGCAACAGTAAATGTATTCCTTTTCCGGCCATGTGAATTAATTTTTATAAAATGGTTAATGCAATTTTGAGCTACTGTGACTTAGTATATGGAAAGGCTGCCCCAATCCTCCTTATCTAGGTTGGACCCCCTCTTTAATTCCTTCTGCCGGTTTGCCTTATATGCCCCTGCCCTACCACTGCACACTCTACCGTTCTCTGAATTTTCCCACCCTTGCCGACAGGAGAACCATGTATGCGTCTAAATTCACCTCAAAATTCTGGTTGGGTTCTCTCCCTGCCTACCTCTCCACCTCCTTATCTGCCCCGCTCCCCTCCAGATACTCCCTCAGATCTGATGTCTCGCGTTCCCTGAATATACCCTACAGAAGCACTACGTCAGGCCAAATGGCTTTCTCCCATCATCTGCCTAAACTTTGGAATCAACTACCGACCCAAATCTGACACTCCTTCTCAGTCAATTCTCTCTCTCTACATCCCTAACAAACTATCTACTGACAAACTGCAATTGCACGTAGTCCCTCTGAGCTTGTCTCTGCTGATGGTCTATTTCTCCTCCTTCCTCCAGTAGGGCCAATTAATGTCTCCACTATCCTAAACCCTCCTGCATCCTAGCTCTTGTACCTCTCCTGTACCAGCCCCCTTTGCTGAGTATGTGAATACTCTTGAGCTTGTTATCTCGTTTGTTTGACTATGTACAGTTAAGCTATTTTTACCTGATTTATGTATACTGTTGTATCATGTATTGTTCCCTCTCCCCTTCCTCCAGGACGTACCGTGAGACGAGCATCTTGTTGCTCAGTGTAATTTTCCTGGTGAAACTTTTCAATAAATAAATAAATGCAAGTTGATTAGGGTATTAACTGCCTTCCAGAATTCAGAAGGATCAAGGGTGTTGGAAGCTAACTCATACCGGAAGTAGTTGGCCTTAGCTAAATGTATGCTTCTCGTGCAGTGATTCTGGAGGACAGCATAGACTTGCCTGTCCTTGAGCAGCTCACTGGATTTTTGTCTGGTCCAGGCCACGTGTGTTCACTGGAAGAGTTCAGTTAGGTCAGAGGTTATCCAGAGGAGGTGGAGACCTTGGACTCCGGAATGCTAGAACACTAGACTGGGGCGTGTTATTGCAGGAATTCCTAGGAAGGTTGAGCAAAGAATGTGCCAGAGTGCCTTTTTGGATCGAGGCCGGCTAGCACTGGGACAGTTGGTTGCAAGGAGATCTTGGCAAGGTCTATCAGGCAGAGGGTTTTGGAGGGTTTGGCGAAGGTTATTTTGGTGGGGCTTTAGGTGTAATTTTCTGCACACAGTAAGTCCTGCAGTGATCACTGAAGGTATCGGTCAGGGTGCCTGAGGCCAGGATTGTCTGTGGATGAGTTACCAACACCCAGTCTTACCTACTGGGATAAGGAGGATTTAGGATTGAAACTCGTGGATGACGAGATCAATTGGTGCAGGTTCAGCACTTTGATTTTGGAGTGATTGGGGGGAGATAGTAGGTTTTGGTAGACCAGCTGGTATTAAAGTCACCAAGCACAATGTGTTTGCCTTCGGATGGGGAACCAGCACTTTATGGAGTTTGTCCAGCACCACATCTGAAGGTTTCCCTGGGGCACAGTAGAGACTCTGTATCTACAAGCTGTTATATGTATTGAGACATTGACGCACGTTAACTGTACCCGTAGAAATTATCATATGAATTTGATCCAGTAGTTGTGCCACCTCAAATGTTTCATAACTCTCTTTGTTTAAAATGAAAAATGTGAAAATACCTGAAGTACTATACCATTATGTGGGGTGGACCACAGTGGTTGGTTATAGCACTGCCCGTTTTGAGGGTGTTCTGGTATCCACTGCTTATACAGTATTAAATGGACATTGTGTAGCATTTTACTGGTTTTGCTGAGTATTTATTTCAAACAACATGAAGTCTTGCTATATTATGACTGATGCAGTTTGTCCCACCATTAGAACTGCTCCGGAGGTGAAAGAGTTAACTTCCATGCAGTGCATGGAACTTAAATGCTGAAATGTTAGGAAAGCTCTGTCAGGGTAATTTCAAACTAAAACTGTCAGATTCTTTACTCCGCTCACTGAACAGTCGCTCCGAGATTCCTCCTGCTGTCGGTTCATTTTCTCGGTTTAAAGTGTTTTTTTCTGTTAAATTCAACTTCACGGTTATTCATTATTTTAACCGCAAACCAATGGGTTCAAGCTCTGTCTATGGTATTGTAAGTAATAGATAGGTTTTCTGTGTGGAACTTGTAAATGTTTATCGGTTCGGTTTGAACCGATCGATTCATTTAAATTTCATTCTGAAGCGTTTAAAGCTTGTTAGAGTGCGGTTCCTGGTGTCTCATCGGTTCTAAAAACGATTTCATTACGGTTGTTTACCACCGTGACACGGTTGGGAACCGATAAGGGTGTCTTGCCTGGCACTGCCAACAAAAGGGCAAGTTTTTGGTTAGGCTGGCATTATGTCTAGAAACCCAAAAGAAAAACTGGGCCCACTGGGTTTCAACACTGTAGTGTCTGTGGGGAAGCCTTTGCCAAGGCTGACCCACACACCAGATGTGTTTATTGTCTGGGGTTTGACCACTCTCAATGCAGGCTGCCAGATTTGAGGAATTTCCCTGCAGCTACCCTAGATAAGAGTTGGTAGGCTCAGGGAACAGAGGCTAAAAGTCTGCTGACCCGATGGATGCCAGCCCGGTTCGGTGCCAACCGAACGGAGGGAGTGCCTCTGACCAGGGCCAGACTTCCTCAAGCTATAAAGCTGACTCTGAGGAGCCAGTTCCAGCAAAGAGAACTAGAAAGTCAGCAGGTGTGGAGTCCAAATCCTTCTCCAACTGCTGCAGAGATAAGTCAGGCAATACAGATTGTCCAGTCATTTTACCCGGTTCCCTCCGAACCGCCACTGTCTGGCAAAAGGTCGGTTCCACCGGTTCAAGAATATGATATAGAGGAGTTTTATGAAACAGAGGAGGTGGAGGATGATTATGATCAGTGTGAATGTGACTTTGAAAGTCTGGATGTGCCCATGTGCCCATCTCCCCAGACAGACCTTTAGGTGAATCTTCCCCTAGGCTTGCTGAGTCCCCTTCTCATTTTCTGTTTTATGAAAAAGTTGCTGAAACACTCCAGCTTCCTTTAGAGGAGGCTTTGGATGAGCAAGAGGAGCCTGACTTTGTAGAGATGATGGATATCCCAGAGTCCAGGAGATTGTCTATTCTTTTACATAAATCATTTAGGAAACAAACAATAAAAATTTTAAAAGCTCCTAATTCTGTGCCTCCTGTGGATAAAAAGATGGACAGGAGGTACACTTTGTCAGGTCCTGATACAGAATTTCTTTCACAGCAATGCAGTCATGTTGGGGTAGTTCAGGCTGCAGCCTGTGATAAAGCTAATATTCCCCTGGCTTCACATCCTCCTGACAAGGACTCCAGGAAGATTGATGCCATGGCCAAAAAACAATACATGGCAGCGTCTTTGGGACTCAGACAAGCAAACTATATGGCGTATGTTGCGAGACACCAAAAATCTAGATGGGACACTGTCATGGCCTTAGCCAAACAGGCCCCTGGCCAGCTTGCAAAGGAGCTGGGGCAGGTGGCTGCTGATGGTATTGAGGCATCTAAGGTGCAATTCCATGCTGCAGTGGATTCTAATGATGTATCCTCTAGAGTCATGGCTACATCTGTGGCTTTTCGTAGATTGGCTTGGCTCAGGTGTACTACTTTGTCACAGGATACCCAGTCTAAGGCTATGGATTTTCCTGTGGTGGGAAATTCTCTGTTTGGGGAGCAGACAGAGAATTATATGAAGAAAATGGATGAATATAGAACCACTTATAGGAGTGCACAAACCAAGGAACAGCAAGCCACTCCTCAGAGGCGGCCCCCCAGGGGTAGGGGCAGGCCTTTTCACAGGCCTTTTTACCAGACCCAGGCCTCCTCTTCAGCCTATGTTCAGAGGGGGTTCTTCAGAGGGAGAGGCAGACGGGGTACAAGCAGGCCTGCTCCCACCCCTCAGCCTAAAGCCCCTGCCAAACAGGCACCCTGATGGGATGCCCAGGGTCGGCTCTCCATTACCTGTAGGGGGCAGGCTGGCTTACTTCGTCCAGGACTGGGAGTCTTTAACATCAGACAAGTGGGTCCTGGAAGTAGTGAGCCAGGGTCTGGTTCTCAGCTTCAAAAAATTTCCAAAGATGAGAATCAGATCCTTTCCACCTGCAAACCCTTTAGAGACTCTTGCTTTGGAAACAGAAGTCTCAACCTCCTGGCTCAGAGCTGTAGAAAGGGTTTCTCCCTCACACCAGGGCAAGGGTCTGTACTCCAGGTACTTCCTTACCCCAAAAAGGACAGGAGAGTGCGTGCCCATCCTGGACCTAAGATATCTGAACAAGCACCTTTAAAACCAAAATTCAAAATGGTGACTCTGGGAATGATTTTACCCTCCCTAAGGCCAGGGGACTGGCTAGCTTCCCTGGACCTCAAGGATGCCTACTTCCATGTTCTTATCAGAAGCTCCCATCGAAAGTACCTCAGATTCGAACTGCCCTCAGGCCATTATCAGTTCAGAGCAATGCCCTTCGGCCTTACCTCTGCCCCAAGGGTATTCACAAAATGTCTGGCAGTAGCAGTTGCTCATCTAAGAAGGCAAAAGATTGCCATCTTTCCCTACCTGGACGACTGGCTCATTGTGGGTCAGTCTCCAGAACAGGTCAAATCACACCTGCAAGTTACCCAGCAGCTGCTTGCCTCTCTGGGCTTTCTTCTCAATCTTCCAAAGTCAGTTCTGGAACCTGTCCAGGTACTCACCTTTATAGGTGCAGAACTGGACACAAAGCAGGCCAGAGCCTTCCCTTCCCTAGAAAGGGTAAAGGCCCTTGGTGGCTGGCCTCTCCTTCACTCTGCAGGTCTCTCGACCAGCAAGGCATTTCCTGCAGCTCCCTAGGACACATGGCTGCTTCCACAGCTGTAGTGCAAGGAGCAAGATTTCAGATGAGGGACATTCAGTTCCATTTGAGAGCCTTCTGGTCTCAAAGAAGAGATTCCCTATCCAAGTTAATCCCAGTTACTCGAACCCTGATCCAGGCCCTCCAGTGGTGGCAGGATCAGAGCAATCTGAGACAAGGGGTGCCCTTCATACCTCTATCCCACTCCTTGACCCTTACTACAGATGCGTCCCTCTTGGGATGGGGAGCTCACATGGGCGACCTCTCCACCCAGGGGTTATGGTCCCCTCAGGAATCTGTGCTCCACATCAATCTGTTGGAACTCAGAGCTGTTTTTCTAGCACTTCAGGTTTTTCTGCATCTGTTCAGAACAAGGTGGTACAGGTCAGAACAGACAACACCACTACAATGTGGTACATCAACAAACAAGGGGCACTCGGTCTTGGCCTTGTGCACCGAGCGATAAGTTGTGGTCTCTGGCTTATTCCTGAACACTTCCCTCATAGCAGTTCACCTCCCAGGCAAGGACAATGTCCTGGCAGATGCTCTCAGCAGGATTTCCCAGGGCCATCACGGAATGGTCACTGGATCCCCTAGTACTGGGGATAGTTTTTGCCAGATGGGGCACCCTCAGATAGATCTTTTGCAGCCCCAGACAATCATCAACTTCCACTTTTTGTTGCAGGCCCCAGTGTTGGGCTCAGTCCCCCTGGATGCCTTTCTCCTCGATTGGGAAGGGAAGTTTCTCATGCCTTCCCCTTCCCTCTCCTGTTCAAGGTGCTAGTCAAAATCAGGTCTCAGCCCTGCAAGATGATCCTGATTGCTCCAGACTGGGCCAGGCAGCCCTGGTACCCACTCCTTCTGTCTTTAGCAGTCCATCTTCCCCTGTGTCTCCCCAGGAACCACAATCTGTTAACCTGTGCTCAGGGAGAGTCTGGTATCCGATCTCAAATCCCTCAACCTCAAGGCCTGGCTCTTGAGGAGTTAGAGTTGCTGATCTACAACTTTCTCAGGGTGTTCTCGAAATCTTGAAAGCTTCTAGGAAGCCTTCCACCAGGGCTACCTATAACTCCAAGTGGAAAAGGTTTTCCATATGGTGTTCTGGGAAGCATATTTCCCGGAATCTGCTGATTTGCCCACTGTTTTGGACTATATGGTCCGTCTTAATTTTTGGGACTGAGACCAGCTACCCTGAAAGTGCATTTGGCAGCTGTCTCTGCTTTCATTTCAGCAGGAAGCCCTCTTCTCTTTCTGCTCACCCTGTATTTTCAAGTTTTTAAGGGATTGCTTCATACAATCCTCCATTCAGGGACCCTGCCCCTGCCTGGGATCTTAATGTTTGCATTGCTCAGCTGATGCAACCTCTGTGAACCTCTGTCTTCGCAGAGCTTAACTATTTGACTTGGAAAACTGTATTTTAGTAGCCATCACTTCTGCCAGGCGATAAGTGAGTTACAGGCTTTATCAGTGGAGACTGACTTTATTTCCTTTCAAAGGGATAAGGTAGTCCTCAGGACTAACAGGAAGTTTTTGCCTAAGGTGGTTTCGATTTCACCTTAACCAATCTATTTCACTTCCAGTGTTCTTCACTGACCATTCCTCCTCTGGTGAGAGGAGGCTGCACAGCTTAGATGTTAAGAGGGCCCTAAGTTACTACATAGAGCGTACCAAGGGTCACAGGTTTGACTCCCTCCAACTATTTCTCACGTATGGTGAGGTTGGGAAAGGGAGACCTGCCACTAAGAGATCCATTGCCAGGTGGATTGTCTCTTGTATCCAATTTTGCTATCAAAAACTGGGTAAGGTTCCCCCTTCAGGCCTGAGGGCTCACTCTACCAGAGGTACAGCTGCATCTCTAGCTGCTGCCAGAGACATCCCTATCTTAGAGATATGTCAAGCAGCTACTTGGAAAACAGTACACACTTTCACCAAACATTACTCCCTGGATATCCAGGCCAGGAGGGATGCTCGGTTTGGCACAGCCGTGCTTCAGAGCCTATTCCCTAAGTAGGTTCTGTCCCTCCTCCATGGAGGTACTGCTGTAGTCTGTATCAGTCATAATATAGCAAGACTTTCATGTTGTTTGAAGAAAAATTACTCACCTCAGTAATGTTGTTTCTTCTAATGGAGTCTTCCTATATTATGACCTCCCCCAGCCTGCCCCTCTCAGAACTTCTACTTTGGGTATGGGGTGGTCAGTCCACTGTTGGCACTTATTGATGCCCCTTTTATGTTTTCCACCCCTCCTTGTTGGGGTGTTTGGGTGTTGTGTTTTATTTATTTTATCTTATTTTTTCTGGTCCCCTGACTTGAGTCTTGGTGTTGGGACCAGGAAAATGTGTGAATATTTTAGTAGCCAGTTGGCTAGTGTAGGTTACAGCTTCCACACAGAGCCTTAGTGAGTTTTGCTCGTAAAGATCTGACGGTTTCGGTTTGAAATTACCCTGACAGAGCTTTCCTAACCGAGCTCGCGCTCTAAGTTCCATGCACTGCATGGAAGTTAACTCTTTCACCTCCGGAGCAGTTCTAATGGTGGGACAAACTGCATCAGTCATAATATAGCACGACTCGATTAGAAGAAACAACATTACTAAGGTGAGTAATTTTTCTTCTATCCTCTGGTTCACCTTTGAGTGCGGACACTGCGGTGGTTGTCCTGAGGATTGGGGCTGCTTCCCCAGTGTCTGCATCCCCAAGACCCTGCACCGTGCAGCACAAGCTTTCTCAGTACTTCTATACCAAAGTCCTAGATTGTGTTAAATGTAACAAAGCCGTGTAACAGTTCATTTAAATAAGCTAGAATCTTTTCTTTTAGATGTATTGAACCCCGAAAGATGGCCATGGTTTTAATTGTATCTCTCTCTCTCTCTTTTTTTATTTTTTTAAGGGTTTAAAATTTCCAGGGATACAAAGTTTTGCTCCAGACAGGCCGGCAGAAATCTTTTTGTTGGATCTCAGTGAAGAAAACCCAATGCCAGTTGTACTGCAGCTCAGTCATGGATTTGATTTGGCTTCATTCAATCCACATGGAATGAGCGTACACATTGATGAAACCGGTAAGGGAGGCACTCTACTATAATTGGCATTTGTGCTTTTGGCTGTTAATGCAGATTAGAAGCACTAGTGACACCATGAAGAAATAAGTTTACTGATGACTTGAGAACCTTTTGGGTGGGCTTATTTATCCCTTGAAAATAACTGGGTAGTCAATGGGAATGAAATGCACAAAAGCAGCTTTTCCATAGTATATTGTTACATTTGTGTAGAAAATGCCTGGATACATTCATCTTTTAGTGCTGACCATCATTTTCCTCTTCAGATTTTTATTTTTTTGAAATTTTATGTACAGGTAAATCATAAAGAAGATGACGGTCTTGTTTACAGATGTGACCTGGTGGGAGGGATGAGGAGTACATGTTTTCAATAAAGAGATTGCAGAGGCAAAAATGTACAACAGTTAATACGTCAGACTGTGTGCAAGTTTAGCATACAGATTTACCAGTTTGCACCTTTTAAAATATGTATAATATTCCTTTGTTTAATACTTGCAGAATTCCATATAGTATGCTTCAATTTACTACTCAGAATACACGTAGTATACCTTAGAGTAGCTGCAATACTGTACATTATTATTTATAAAATGGGTGGGGAACATTGTGCTTCCTAATTGGTGGAGAATGTTCCAAAGCTGTGTGGCTCAAGAATACAGTCCTCACTGCTTTGCACTTCAATTTTTTGTCCCACAGTGGATCCATTTTATAAGCACAATAATAAGCGGACCAAGAATAGTAACCCACACCATGTTGTGGCCTATTACTTATTAAGTTGCTTAATCCAGGAGAAGCATACAGATAAATAGGGACATGTCATTAGCAGACGTTTCTTGGGGAAAGGGATTAGGATAACATGGTACAAAATTATAGAAATAGTAACAACTTGAGTGTACAGTGTAACGGCAGTACAGAACAGTCATGGGGAATATGTCCTCAGGAGCAGCAGTGTACAGCCAAAAAGGCCCCTGAGGGTTCAGCTGAAGGGAATTACAAATGGCAGCATTCAAGTTGGTGTGTGTGTGTGTGTGTGTGAATGTATGTATGTGTGTGTGTGTGTGTGTGTGTGTATATATATGTATATATATATAATCTATAATATACATTTTTTTATTGCAAAAAAAACTCTGTTACTGCATCAGAGTTTGTATTACAGCAACAGAAGTCAGGAAATTCAGTGTTGGGGTTCCCAACCCTATCCACCCCACTGTACCCTCCACATACCAACAGGTGTCTAGGTGTGCCTTGGGGTCGTCGGGCCTAACTTTCTCCCCATTCTACTGTACTGCACCATCTGAGCTTCCTTACACACCCAGACGCCTGTTGGTATGTGGGGGGTGGGTCCTAACACTGAATTTCCTGACTTTTGTTGCTGTAATATAAACCCTAACTCAGGGGAGTAATTATAGGAGGGACGGGGGCACAAGTCCCTCCCAACAATTTAGGTGATCAGATTTGTCACCCCCAACATTCAGACCCTTACCTTGCTGCTGCTGCCTGCTGTGGGCTAGGAGGTACTACGGAGACTGCTGTGGTGGGGGCAGGGGGGTCAGGTTTCACTGGTGAGAGTCGTGACTGACAGGCGGGTGAGGATGACAGAGAGCGCAGTGGGGGGGGGAACGTTGTTTCACAAACTGGCCTGACCGGAACTGGGAGGAGCAGGACTGAGTTGTGGCAGGAAGGGAGAAAGTGACAGACTACAGTCACCGCACCTGGAAGTAGTGTAAACATGTACTGCTGCCAATAGTGAGCAAGGAGTCAGGATGAGCTGGCATCAAGATCATGGTGCTGTCATGTCTGGTGCACACCTTCCCTCCTTTCTGCCTTTCTGAATGCTGCCACATCTGCCTGCCTCATTCAGGAGCAGCCTACACCACTTTGCTTGCCCACTGCCTCAAGTTGTCTGCTTCATGTGGGACTCTGGAGTTAGTCAGGCAGTGGTGCAGCAGGGTGGGGCCCGCCTGCTTTAAGTGACTGAATTTCGGTTGGTCGGTCAGAGTGTTGGATTGCACTAAGTGAGCCTGTGAAACTGTCTGCCTGGACACAGAGGCTGGAAAAGTTTGGAACAGAGAGGAGAGGACAGCGGACTGATTATGAGGCAGTGGCTGCAAGCAGCAACTAGCTGGTAGGACTGAGTCTAGTTACTGGTGGTGCTGTAGTGGTGGGTCATAGGTGGGGTGAGTAGTGATTGGGAGGCAGCAACAGCAGTACTCATGCCACGGCGGTGGGGGGGCGACGTGATGCACAAAACTGCTGCAATAAACAGAGGAGGTGGTGGAAGGGAATTCCAGTCTGCACAGTCAGGGCACTTCTGAGCTGGCAGGGACCACACACTCGTAGGAGCCGACTCCATGGGTGCTTGGGTGGTCAAGCGCCCACAAAGTTGACTTAAGCACCCTCAATTTTTCGAGGGCAGCCTGCAAATACAGGTTACTCACCTGTAACAGGAGTTCTAGGAGTGGTATATGTTGTTCATCCACATTTATTGGCAGGTTCCTTGCCGCTTTAAATCTTGCCGGAAGGTTTTCAAGCTGGCTCCTCCCACCCACCCGGGTGGTAAAACTCTCGGCTCCGCCCTATGACGCCAGATCTAGCCCGCTGGAAGCCAGATTGTGTGTCGAAGCCAGGGAGGTCGGGTGGGTTGTGTGGATGAACAACATATACCACTCCTAGAACTCCTGTTACAGGTGAATAACCTGTATTTCTAGGGACGTGGATATATTGTTCAATCCACACTTATTGGCAGACTTCTAGCAGTTCTCCGGGAGAAGGGAGGCAAGGCGCACACACCCTACTTAGGGAATAAGGACTGGAGAACCGAGGTCCCAAAACCAGCATCCCGGCATGACTCTAGGTTGATGTGGTAATGGGTAATGAAGGTGTGTGCTGACTTCCAGGTAGCAGCCCTGCAGATTTCCTGGATAGGGACGTCCCTAGAAGCAGCCACTGAAGCAGTGGTATAGCAGGTAGAATGAGCTCTTATCCCTCTGGGAGGCTTCATGCCCGCCAACCTGTAGCAGAGATCTATGCAGGAGGTGACCCACCTGTCTATCGTCTGCTTGGCTGCAGGTCTGCCAGGTGCGGCTTCAGCGTAGGTGACAAACAGCTGGCGAACCTCTCCCTGAACTTCAGCCGTCCGCTCCTTATAATAAGAGAGCGCTCTTCTAGGGTCCAGAGTATGGAGCCTATATTCGGCCTCCAAGGTGTGATTGGGGTAGAACACTGGCAGAGTCAACACCTGGTTAAGGTGAAACTCCGACAACACCTTCGGAAGGAATTTTGGGTGGGGGCACAGGACAACCTTGTCCCTATGGAAGACCAGATAAGGAGACTTGATGGAAAGCACCTGGAGCTCTCCCATCCTTCTGGCTGATGTAATAGCCACAAAGAAGGCGGTCTTCCACGACAGGTGAGAGATGTCACACCTGTGCATCGGTTCGAATGGCTTGCCCATGAGCTTAACCAATACGAGCAGTAGTTCCCACGGAGGTGGAGGTTCTCGCACCGGAGGGGATATTTGATCAAGGGCTTTGAAAAAGCACCTGACCACCTTCTCCTGCACCACCGACTGCTTGCCGGCCCGCGCCCGGTAAGCAGAGATGGCTGCCAGGTACACCTTGAGGGTCGTCGACCGAAGCCCTAGCTGAGAAAGGGACCACAGGTAGTCCAGAATGCTGGCCAACGAACAGGAGGAAGGGTCCAACCCCTTGCCCTGACACCAAATGGAGAAGCTCTTCCATTTGAAGGCATAGCATTTTCTGGTCGACTCCTTAGGGGATGCCTCAACAACGTTGAGGACCTCGTCGGAAAGACCCAAGGCCTGGAACTCTAGCCGCTCAGGAACCAGTCCATCGAGTGCAGGGATTGAAGGTCCGAATGGAGTACCTTACCCTTGTTGACTGAGATCAGGTCCGGTTGGGCTGGAAGCCGCCTCGGGAGCCTGGAGCTGAGGCTGAGGAGATCCGGATACCAGAACTGGCGGGGCCAGTCTGGAGCTACCAGAATCACCTGCATCTGGTCCCTCTTCACCTTGAGAAGCACCTTGTGGATCAAAGGGAATGGAGGGAAGGCGTAGAAAAGGCCTGGGGTCCACGACCTCGAGAAGGCATCCCCCTGCATCAAGCCCTGCTGAGGGGGGTGGGCGTGAAACAGCCTCAGCTTTGCATTCTCCTTGGAGGCGAGCAGGTCCACTTGAGGGGTGCCCCAGTGGGAGAACAGATCTTGTACTACGTCCGGCAGGAGAGACCTCTCGTGAGATGCAGCACCTATTCGACTGAGGGCATCGGCCAGACTGTTTGAGGCTTCTTCCACATGGATGGCTAGGAGATCCGCCTCCAGGCTGATCACGAAAGACCAAGTGCTGAGAGCCTCCTTGCACAGGGGCAAGCAGTGCATCCCGCCTTGTCGGTTGAGGTAGTACATGGTCGTGGTGTTGTCCATCTGGACCTGGACCACTTGACCCCGTACAAACGGAGCGAAGGTGGTGAGGGTTAGTCAGACCGCTCGAAGCTCCAGCAGGTTGATGTGGCATCGAGACTCCTGAGGGGACCAGAGGCCGTGGGCTCTGAGCTCCCCCAGATGGGCACCCCAATCTATCAGAGAGGCGTCGGTCATCAGAGTGATCGTCGGCTCGGGCGGACAAATGGGATACACTCCTGCAGATGAACTGGAACGAGCCACCACTGGAGGCCATTCCACATCTCCTGGGTCACTGTCACTGGCTGATCCAGAGGACTGGAGCGCTGTGACCATTGGCGGGCCAGCCCCCATTGCAGGGGACGCATATGCCAGCGGGCCCAATGGACCACGCTGGTGCAGGCCACTAGAGGCCCAGAAGGTGCAGGAAGTCCCGGGGCAGGGAGCAGTTGCCCAACCAGAAATGATTGGGCAAAGGAGGAAAGGACCTCGGCCCTGTCCGCCAGGAGCCGTGCTCTGGCTCGAAGAGAGTCGAGCTCTGCCCTGATGAACTGAATCACCTGCGATGGCACGAGTTCCGACTTGGTCTCGTTGATGAGGAGGCCAATCTGAGAGCAGACCTGGAGGGCCCGATCCCTGGACCACTCCACCTCCAACCTGGAGGGGGTTGCAGTCAGCCAGTCGTCCAGGTAAGAGTACAGCCGGACCCCTCGGTGCCGCAGGAATGCTGTCACCACTGCCATGCATTTAGTGAAGACCCTAGGAGCTGGAGAGAGGCCGAAGGGCATGGCCCGGAACTCAAAAAATGATCCCTCTGCTCTGAAGTGGAGGAATCGCTGGTGAGACGGACGGATTGGGACGTGAAAGAACGCGTCCTGAAGGTCCAGACAACAGAACCACACGCCTCATTCCAAGGATGGAATGATCTGAGCCAGAGTGACCATCCTGAAGGTGCGAGACCTTAGGAACTTGTTCAGGTCGTGTGGGTCAAGAATGGGGTGCCAGCCCCCCATCCGTTTTGGGACCAGGAAGTACCTGGACACAAACCCTGGGTCTGGAGTGGGGTACACCACTTTCCTGATCACCTCCTTCTGGAGGAGCAAGGTAATGTCGGCTTGACAAGCCGACAGAGAGGCTGCAGAACTCGTAGCCCCCCGTGGGGCGATGGCTCGATGGGGGAGGACTGCTCGAATTCCAGAGGCAGACCCCTGCCTGCCACTTCCAACACCCAGCGGTCCGTGGTGATAGCAGACCAGGCGGAAAGGAAGGGGTGGGAACCCGGGGAGGAGTGACAAGGTTGGGGGTGACACCCCTCAACCCGTCACTGGGCAGACTTGGAGGAAGGGCCAGCCGAGGAGCTGCCTGGGCCTTTTCCTCCAGGCTTCCTGCTGGAGGAAGCAGCAGGCTTGGCTTTGGGATGCCAAGCACGAGCCTGCTGGCCCTGATGCTGGTGTTGCTGGGCCGGACGTGCCGCAGGGGCTGAAGGACGAAAGGGCTTACGCTGCTGCTGGTGGCCTTTGTCCTTCTGGGCAGATATGACAGAGTCCAAGGTGGCATTGGACTACTCGATCAGTTGGAGATTCCACCCCGGGCCTGAACAAGTCGGTACCCAGGAAGGGGACGTCTGCCAGCTTGTGCTGGGTATTAGCCATAAAGGTGGAGATCCGCAGCCAAGCTCTGCGGCGCATGGCCACTACGGCCGCTATTGACCGGGCACATGAATCAGCAATGTCCAACGAAGTTTGGAGCTGCTGTTTTGCTACCGCCCTTCCCTGATCCCGCACCTGCTTGACTGTCATCTGAAGGTCAGCCGGGAGATGAGGAATCACCTCATCCGGGGAGCCCAAAAGGGCGTGTGAAAAGTGTGCCATCAGAACGGCCGAGCTAGCCTGACGAAGGCCTAGGGAGGAAGCAGCGTATACCTTCCGCCTTGAGTAATCCAACTTCTTGGATTCCTTATCGGGTGGTTTGTCCACATCCCTAGCGTTACCGTAATGCCGGAAAACGCTATCAGTCACTAACCCTTCCGCAGAGCGGTGTTTCGAGAAACCGGAGAGTGAGCCAGTAGGGACCACATACTTTCGAGCCATCCTGGCTGAAGGTGCGGGGCAAGATGCTGGCCGCTGCCACAACTCCAGGGCCGGGCCAACAATGGCTTTGGCCACCGGAAAGGCCTCCGTAGGGGAATCCCCTCGGTCCAGTATCTCCGTAAGGGGATACGTGGCCTGTTTCTGAACTGGTTTAAGCTGCATCCAGGTGGACTCTGAGATGAGTCGAAGCATTCCTGAAAACGAGGATGGGCTCTCATCCACCAACTGACCCCCTGCAGACTCCAGGTCAAGCGGCCTGGAGAACAAGGAGGAGTCGTTGTCAGACTCCAAGGAGTCTGCGAACAGCTGCCGAGCGCCTGAGACACCCTCCATGTGCTGAGGTCAATCGGGAATGAGGGTGACAGACAACCTATGGGGCAAGCCCTGACCCGACCGAGAATCCTTGTTCGGAGCCCCAGTCTTCGGTTGTGGAGGCGGAGGTTCCACCACAATGGGTGGAGCGGCTGGTTTTGGCCTAACAACCGGTGCCGGTTTCGGCTCCTCGACTACGAGGGGTTGTTTCGGCCGCTCAGGTGACAGCCACTTAATGGCCGGAGAAGACGACGGAGTCAGCTTATTCCCGGTCAATAAGAGTTGCTGCCACATTAAATCCTCGTAGTGCCGACGCAACTTGCGCTGGAGCCTATCCTCCGAAGAGGACGACAAGGATGAGCGGCAACGCCGCTTTCCATGGTGCCGAGACCGCCGACATCGGTGGAACCAGCTGGACCTGGAAGAGGTCAGAGACTGAGACCTTCGGGGATTCTGAGGGTGGGTCAGAGAAGGGACGGGGGAAACTCGGTCCTCCCTCGGTACAGGGACCTTAACCGGGAACTTCGTGGACTTGCCTGTGCCTCTTGTGCCAGTTTCCACCGGAGGAAGCGGTGAAGTAGGGTTGTCGGCATCACCAGTTGACAAACCGTCCGGGTCGAGAAAAATCTCGACTGAGTTGACGGGCGTCTCAGCCGGCTGACCTGACGGGGACACCGTGAAGCCAGCGACCTTAGCCGCAACCTCGACCGAAGTCAAAAGTTGACCATCTGGTGAAGGGGATCTCTCCCGCTCCCACGAACATCGACAGTGGGACCTACCTTTTGAGTTCTTCTTCTTGGGCCGACTGGAATGTCCCGATGGTCCTTCTCCCTTGGTGGAGAGGGATTGGCAAAGCTCCTTAAAAGAAGCTGTATATAAAGAGCCCAAGGAGAGTGGAATAAATGCCTCGACCAAGGAGGAAAAAGACGTGGCCTGGGCCACCTCCTCCTCGAGGGCGATCATCTACTCCAACTGTTCCATGGAGCCGGCCGCCGCGGACACCACCCAATGGGCCTCTTTTGACTTGACCGGCGGATACCGTTTTTCAGGGCGCCCCAGAAGAAGTCGAGCAGCGCGGTCCTCCAAGACCGAAGCCGAAAAGGATTTGCACAGCTCGCAAGCCTGTGAATCGTGGCCAAGCCCCAGACAGTAGACGCACGTGGAGTGCGGGTCCGTCGGGGACATCTTCTGCCCACAGGGGCACCGACAAAAGCTGGGAGTTGATTTGTCCATCACAGTCAGCGAGGGAAAGAAGACCGAAATCTTGTAATTTTAGAATTAGTTTGGGTTAACCAAGAGTGGATTCAGGCCTAACGCAGAGCGCTAAGGTGGGAACCTGAGCTTCCAAGCGGTAAGGAAGATCTGGCGTCATGGGGCGGAGCCGAGAGTTTTACCACCCGGGTGGGTGGGAGGAGCCAGCTTGAAGACCTTCCGGCAAGATTTAAAGCGGCAAGGAACCTGCCAATAAGTGTGGATTGAACAACATATCCATGTCCCTAGAAAAAAAGATTAAAGAAGAAGAAGAATCAGCATTTATATAGCACTTTTCATACATCCAAAGCGCTTTACAAGCAATGCTAGACTGGTAGTGAAGTGACTGAATGTGTGGTGGTGGCCATATCGCACATCATCACCCACACACAGCCTGGATAATTGCAAGAACCAGTTTGTGGGAAGGGGAATGTTGTCCAGGACACCAGGAATGTTCCCTGCTCTTTGCTAAGAGTGCCCTGGGTTCTTTTACTTCCACCTGGACACCCACCGGACAACACCAGGATGGACAGAAGGGACCTCAGTTTAACGTCTCATCCGAAGGACGGCACACCCCAGCAGTATAGTACCCCCCAATACTGCACTCAGATGCCAGCGATTTTTAGGTGCAAGTCCAATCCCAGAGTGGGATGAGAACCCACGACCTTCTGGTCCAGAGGCAGATGTGCTACCAACTGAGCCATGCTGACACCTGATTACTGGGGAACCTGGTCACAGGAAAATTACTACCTACTGGCAGTGGGCACCTGCAAAGATTCCTAAAAGTTGGTATTCCTGCACACACTACTGGCCATTTAATTTGGTGCCGGTCAAGGTCAGGGAGTACCTGGGAAAAGAAGCCTGATGCAGCCTGCAAAGTATTCTCTCTTCCTGTAGTGTGTAGTGTGTCTAGACAGGAGTGGGACACTGGCTCTACGCCTCTACCAGTGGCCACCAGCACAGAAAAACATCCCGATTAGCTTCTCAACTTGAGCTAAGATAGCTCTACTGTGCAAGAAGGCAAGGGTAGGTGGTGTTTAATTTTAATTATTATGTTTGTTGGTGGTCTTCTCTGTTGTGCTGTGTTGGTCCTGTCTACTGTCTGTAGTCAGTCAGTACTATGCTGTCTAGTATCTCTCCTGTGTGCTGCCTGACTCTGACTGAGCCAGTGTACCGTTGTAACAGCAATGCAGTTTCAACAAACCCCTCACAGCGACACGACCCATTCGACAACCACATTGTTGAATGGATTGTCTCAATGAATGTCAGACGCAGACTGTCAGTGTTCGCCATTCTCCCCTGACATCTGCTCCCTCCGGAGTTAAGAATCCATAATTCAAGGGGGCACGGTGGCAGAGTCCTCCGCAAACACTCATAGGTCACATAGGTAGATACAAGACCAAGGAGACCGAAGTCCATAATGGCCTGCCGTATATTAATAGCCTGTAATACCCTGTTCAATCAAATAATCATCCAAACTTTTCTTAAATTCTGTCATAGTCCTGCTTGCTACCACCTCCACTGGTAGACTGTTCCATATTCTGGTAACCCTAGTAGTAAACCAGTATTTCCTACTATTTGTACAAGAAGTGTGGATCTTTCTTTGAAGTGGATGTGCCCTAGTATCATATACCTGGGTCCTTAACTCAAAACCCAATTGGACCTATAAATCATCATCCAGGAGTGCTCTGTATACCATGCACATATCGCCCCAGAGTCTGCAGAACTCCAGTGAATAGAGGCCTAGTTCCTGCAGTCTCCGCTGGCAACATAGCCCCTCTAGGCCTGCCACTAGCTTAGTTGCCCTTGTTTGTACTCGTTCAAGAGCATTTATGGCTGTTTTTCCCCCTGGTAACCAAAACTGGGCATAGTATTCCACATGAGGACGGACCAACGCCTTATACAGGGGCATCACCACTCATCTATCCTTACTTTTAATATGTTTATTTATGCAGTATACCCGCTGGCTTTCCTAATAGCCTGATTACAGTGGGTCTTAAAACTAAGATCACTAGTAATATGAATACCTAGATCCTTTTCCTCTGCTGTTGCTTGTAGCTCCACTCCATTTAGGCTGTATTTATAATGGCTGTTATTTTTCACCAAATGCAGAACCCTACATTTATCGATATTAAAAGTGGATTGTTTCATTATTGCCCATTGTTCGAGTTCCTTTAAGGCCGGTTGTAAAATGTCCGCATCCTCTTTAGAGTTTATTATAAAACCAATCCTAGTGTTATCAGCAAACTTAAAGAGCCGTACTAGTGTTGAAGTTTGCATAGATGAAATCTACAAATTAAAAAGGCAAGGGCCTAACACCAAGCCCTGAGGGACCCCACTAGTCACCTGCGCTTATCCTGACAAAGACCCCCTTACAGAAACCCTCTGTCTTCTATCTGTCAGCCAATTTTCAATCCAGAGAGAAATATTTGCATGTATACCATGCAAAATTAAGGCCTCAATTAGAAGGCCATGGGGGACCTTATCAAAGGCCTTCGAGTAATCCAGAAAAATAATATCCACAGCATTATGAGAGTTGAGTGCCTGATTAACCCTGCCATAGAATTCCAGCAGGTCTGTCTGGCATGACTTGCCCTTTCTAAAACCATGTTGATGATGGTTGACATCTCCTGACTGGGTCAATTTATCAGTAATATGAGTTTAAATAATACCCTCCAAAATTTTCTCCAATATCGATGTCAGACTGATTGGTCTGTAGTTGGAAGCCTCCTGTCTAGACCCCTTCTTATAAGGGAATGACTTCCGCCTGCCTCTCCATTCCTCCAAGACTTCTGCCTTATCTATGGAGTATTGGAATAAATAGGCCACAGGGGCTGTCAATACATCGGCCAGCTCCTTTAACACCGTAGGGTGGAGGCCATCAGGTCCCTGGGCTTTATTTTGATCCAACGCCTTTAGTCTGTCTCTCACTTCATTAACCCCAGTTTTGAGTGATAGGCCTGCATCTTGAACCTGATGTTTCATGGTATTATAAGTTTTTTGGTTGTAAACTGAGGCAAAATAAGTGTTGTAATGGCAAGCCATATCCTTATCCTCTATTATTAATCCACCATTTGGTTGCTTTAAAGGACCGATTGTTTTATTACTACCTTTTTTATTATTTATACAAGAGAAAAAGGATTTATAATTATCCTGAACTTTTGCTGCTAATTTATATTCATAATCTGCTTTTGCCTTACGAATACTTAATCTGCATTTTTAAATTCGACTTTATATTTTGCCCAGCTTGCCTGCTGCCCACATTTCTTAGCCTTACTGTATTCCTTATTTTTGCATTTAATATTTTTCTTGACAGTAGAAGTAAACCAAGGTGGGGTTTTTTTGGACTTTGTAGACTTCCTAGAACTAGGGATAAACCCCTGATGTCTCACTGTTGCGGTCCTCGAAACATTACTGCGGCGATGTGATCACGGTCAGCAAACTGTTGTCGCTGTCAAGTCCTTCGACAACTTTGTTGTCGAAGTGGCTTGGTACAGCCGACTGAACCTGATTATGTCTGCTTTAGTAGGGGCTGCTGTGCTGGCTGGGTGGGTGTGGGGAAGGGGGCTGGGCAGTTATATGGTTAGCCTATCATGCAACGTCAGTGTTTTCTTCTGTGTTATGTTACCAGAGTTAAAGTAATTAAAATCAAATCAAACCCTGCAGGTGAGTAGGGTGTGGACACTGTTGGAGGGCTTGAAAGGTGGGGGTGTTTCGTTTTTTGTTTTGCAAACAGAAAAAAAAACTGCCCAGTGTAGGTGAAACTTAGAAACATAGACTTTGACACTCAGGTAAGGACTGCTTGGCCCACCTAGTCTGTCCATTTCCCTACCTATTGGATAGGCTGCAGATTCCAGTTAACCAACAGCCTACTTCCTCCTACCTCCCCCCCCACTATAATTGTCTTATGTCAGTCGTATGCATTCTTGAATTCCCCCATTGTTTTTGACCCCATGACCTCCTCAGGACGGCAGTTCCATGCATCCACCACCCTCTCCATGAAAAAATAATTCCTCACGTTGCCCCTGAGCTGTTCCCCCTCTATCTCCAAATTGTGCCACCTTGTTCTTGCACATCTTTTTCTGAAAGATGCTCCCCTCTTGGACTTTGTTTATTGCCTTGAGGTACTGGAAAGTTTCTATATGTAGCTGTTTCTACTTCCAGAATATATTTAAAGCAGCAGTAACTGCAGCTTTAAACACAATGAAGAGGAGCAAGCAGCCAGTGACAACACTAGGGGGTTTAAAACATGGGTTGAATTGGCGACCAACCCACCCTTACCTAATGGGTTGGTGTGGCGGGAGACTATACAGCAACCAGCACAGCCCACCTCTCACCTCCTCAGTTGGCCACCGAATGGGAACACATGGAGCACATGTCCAATATAAATTACATGGCACGCATGCATCTCCAGTATTGTACAGGGAGTGCAGATGGATCATGTACTGTACAGAGAGAGTGCGGTCTGCGTACTATACAGGGACCATGCACCTTGTATAGTACACAGTCTGCCCTCCCTGTACAATACAGGAGATGGACATGCAGCCTGTACTGTACATTGGATGCATGCTCCATGTCTTCCCATTTGGCGGCTGGCCAAGGAGGTGAGAGTTGGGCTGTGCCAGTCAGCATATGGTCTCCCGCAGTGTCTTCAGTGTTTTCCCTGTATGTATTAGCTTTCAAACGTATGTTGATAGGTATTTTTCCATAGATGATTTACTTTTTGGTGGGTAGCACAGCACTCCCAATCCAAGGCTGGCTGAGAGTTACATTGTCCCCCCCCCAATCTTGACACTAAAATTACTCCTCTGCCCTAACTGATGCATTAACAGAATTTTTTTGCAATTAATTTTCTTACTTTTTGAGATACTAATGTAACCCCCCTGCAAATGGGGGTTCCCAAAAGACTTCCAGGAGCTTGCTTGAATGCTCCAAGCCTGAATGGTGTTTGGCATTTAAGCCATTTATCGGTGAGTGTTTTTAGAACCTCTGGTACTGTCTCTTTAAGAGCTGTCTGCTTGCAGACATAATTAGTTTGTATGGGGGACTGTGTGTTTCTTTGATTGAGTACCACTCAAGCTGCTGCCAATTCACTTCATTTTTGCAGTCACTAGGAGTGCAAAGGAACCTATCTGAAAGATGTAACTGTTTGCCAGAAATTATTTAGAGTAATAATGAAATTACAGTTTGTCTAACCTGCTTTCTTTGCAGTCAGAACTGTGTCTGCTAGTTCCCATTCTAGTTTTGAACTGCTGAACTGGACCAATCAGTGTGGGGTAAGCTAGCTCTAAAATGGTGCCTTGGACGAATCAGAACTTGGACTCATAATCTGAGCCAGCCACAAGAGGATTGTATGGGCAGTGACTCTGGGAGATGTAGTTTAGACTTCAGTGCCTTTTTGGACCAACAGCAGCAGTCTATTGTGAGTGACAGCCAATCCAGTCAAGAACTGGGAGGAACTCAAAGGAAGTGCCCGTTTTGTCGGTTGGAGTTTGAGTTGAGCTTTGGCAGTGAAGAAGGAAGGAGCCCTGTGCCTTTTCAGTGTGCAGTTTTAGTCAAAAACGTGTGTAAGGCCCAGAGTTCCGGTCTGCAGCTTGTGTAACAGCTTGTTAGGACTGAATCCGTCCTGGAAAAGAATCAAAGGATCTCTGAAGAGTAGAAACCAGGCTCACCCTGTAGAAGACTGGAGGAATTGCTGAAAATTGCATTCGGTCTGTCAGGAACTGAATCTGCTGTGTGTTCTCCCGGGTATTGTGCAGTAATGCGATCGGGATACAGATGCAGCCTGCCTGGTATAGTGCTTTCTTTATATGGATGTGTGAAGAGGTTTGTGTACCTCAAGTGAGCCCTGCTGACATTGAAGGACCCTATCTTATTTGGAGGTCGTGAGTACTAATTCAGGGTCACTCCCTGTTGAATTGCCACATTAAATCCAAATGGAATTACTGTACTGCTGACTGTTTAATTCTCCTTTTCTCTGTGTGAAAGGGCCCCTACCAGCTGCCACGGTTTGGACTAGCCACTAGGGCTTGGGTACCCAGGGACAGTAACTGATAGGATGGGCCTGTGCACAGAGCCATAGGTAGATTATTAGAGTGATAAGCTAATTAACCTGATTTCCCTGTCCTTGTTATATCCCCTAAATAAATCAGAGCTGCTTGTTTCAGCAAAGTTATACTGCCTGAGGTATTTGTCTATGTTAAAGTACTGTACTGTGATTGTTGCACTGTATCTCATTTCACAGGAGGTCCCAGTGCGGAACCAGACCTGGGGGTAAGTGTATACTGTGAAGGTAATTCTGATATATTGTGTGGGCCACTAGTGGGAAGAAAGGGGTTGCAGTGTCCCAGAGGGCTGTGACCAAGTTAGTTTAACTATTGCAACCCTGACCTCTGGGTGGAGGCACCCGCCATTGGATCCAGGCCCCTCAACCTGTTAGTGGCAAATCAGGCAGGGGTAGTAGCCCCTGGGATAGCGCCATCTAGGGGTTACACTAACATAGTAAAATTCCAGCAGAATAGGCCTAATGGTCTCTCGAGTCTGCTCAATTTTCCGTGCCTGCACTGAGGGTCGATTTTGGTGTTCCCCCCCCTTGTGTTATACTGTCCCCAGTCCCAGACGTTCCACCTGTACTGGGCCTGGTCAGATTTACTCTCCCCCATACCTGTCCCCATCCCCTCTTAAACCCGTCCACAGTCTCCACCTCTACCATCTCCCTGGGTAGTGCGTTCCATGGCTCCACCACCCTTTCAGTAAAATAACCTCTCCTCCTCTCCTCTGAGCCTGCCCCTTCCAGCTTACATCCGTGACCTCTCGTTGCCCCACCCTCCTTCCTCTGGAGCACCCTTACTGGGCCTCCTTTATTGATCCCTTTCATGTACTTAGACCTCTATCATGTCCCCCTTGTCCCTCCTCTCTTCCGGGGTGTACATGTCGAGCTCTCTGAGCCTCTCCTCATAGGTCCTCTCCCCCAGGCCCCAGATCATTTTGGTTGCCCTTCTTTGGACCCTCTCTAGAATTGCAATGTCCTTTTTTAAATGTGGTCTTCAAAACTGCACACAATACTCGAGGTGTGGCCTAACCAAGCAGTTGTATAATGGAAGGATCACTTCTGCCTTTCTGGAGGCAATCCCCCCCTGGTGATGCATCCCAGCATCCTGTTTGCCCTTGCCGCTGCCCTCCTACAGGTCTCTGAGTTGTTCATTTTGACATCTACCACTACTCCCAGGTCCCTCTCACCCTCCGTGACTTGAATCATGTCTCCTCCCAGGTATACCCCTGGCCTGGATTTCTGACTCTCCCAGGTGCAGAACCTTGCACTTCCCCACATTGAATTTTAGTTTCCATTTTTCCGACCACCTTTCCAGAGCCGCCAGGTCCTCCTGCAAGGCCGCCCTGCCCTCCTCCTCATCCACCACTGCACCCAGTTTTGAGTCATCTGCAAAGAGACTCATCTCACTCCTGATCCCCCTCCTGATGTCAGAGACCTAGGCATTGAACAGGAGTCGCCCCAGCACTGACCCCTTGGGAACCCCACAAGTAACCCACCTTGGGGAAGAGGTTAACCCTCCAACCACCACCTTCTGAGTATGCTCAGAGAGCCAATTTCCTATCCATCTTATCAACTGTCTCCCTTCCCCCATTTTCTTCAGCTTAGCCAGCAGGCCACTGTGGGGTACTGAATCAAATGCCTTGCTAAAGTCCAGAAAGAGGATGTCCACTGGCCTACCCTGGTCCAGGGCCCTCGTCACCCAGTCATAGAACTCAACAAGGTTTGTCTGGCAGGATCTTCCCATGACAAAGCCATGCTGCCTATCGTCCAAGTTCCCAGTTTGCTCCAGTAGCCCCCCTAGCCTTTCCTTGACAATACCCTCCATCACCTTGCTGACCACCGATGTCAGGCTAACGAGCCTGTAATTTCCTGCCTCCTCTCTTGATCCCCCCATTGTGGATCGGCACAACATGGGCCACCCTCCAGTCTTGGGGCACCCACCCAGTCCTCAGAAAGATGTTGAAGAGCTCTGCTAGAGGGACTACCAGGACATCCGCCAGTTCCCTCAGCACCCTGGGATGCATCTTATCTGGCCCAGGTGCTTTCTCCATCCGAAGGGACCTGAGGGATTCCTTAACTCTCTCTACTGGGATTTCAGCCTCCGCGTCTTCCCCCTTTTCACCCTGCACTGCTGGCCCCCCACCTGTTCGTGGTGGCCACTCCCTTTCCCCAGGCCCATCAGGGCCTCGGTCTCTACTGGTCCCACCCCTTCCTCCGGTTTGCCCCCACTCCCCTCGCAAGAGATAGTATAATAGTATCCTTAGTTTACTGTGGGAATGCAGGGTCCTTTGGACCCTGCGCTCCAATCCCTCTGTAGATGCGCATATGTATGTAGGTGTGGCAAACCGTGACCAAATTGTCAGCATAACCATCTTATTACCTCACCTCCTGTACCCTGGTACAGATAAATTGTGAAATGGAAGGCAAATCTTAATTATCCGCAACTGCAATGCCATTCTGCGTCATAGGTGCGAAAACACATTTTGAGAAGGATATGAAAAATGACAGCTGTAATGTTCATGAGGTGGTGTGGAAAAATAGCTATGTTGAAAATTTGGTGGCAAAATATTAAGTACCAAAGCTTTGGTACTTAATATTTTTCCACCAAATTTTCAACATAGCTAGAATAGTGTAGAATAAATTTATTGGGCGCACGTAACTCTGGTAGGATTTTTTTCACCAAATTTTCAACATGGCCATTTGGGGACCCCACCTCATGAACACTGGCACTGTCATTTCATCAATCGGTCCTCAAAGGTAATTTCATGTAGTGAGCGTGCCACAGGTACAAAAATCGTTTGGACAGGATGTGAAAAATGACAGCTGTACTGTTAATGAGGTGGTGTGAAAAAACCTCAGTGTTGAAAATTTTTAACATGGGATTTTTGGGACCCCACCTTATGAATACTGGCACTGTCATTTCGTTACTCTGTTCCAAAGGGTGAATCAGCACAGCGTCCGTGAAATCTCCTTTCGGGACAGAGTAACAAAATGACAGTGTCAGTGTTCATGAGGTGGGGTCCCAAAATGCCCATATTGAAAATTTGGTGAGAAAAGACCAGATAATGGCTGAAATATCTACATTTAAATTCTTTGTTTGTACGGAGTCATACAAGTAGGACCTTGGTTCGTATGATTAGATATGAGCTCCGATCCTATTTCGTGTGACTCACAAAGTACGATTCTAATTCATATCTCATCATATGAAAGAAGATCCTACTTCGTATGATGCCCATACGAACAAAGAATTTAAATGTTAACGCACATTTCAAGGGCAAGCTAGTTCTATGCACATTTCAAGGGCAAGCTAGTTCTACTTTTATTGGCACAGGATTTGACTGACAACAGGAACTTACTGTTTGGGAGCAGGAAGTGAGTGAGCACAGAGCCACCAAAGACGCACTATCCTAGAAGGGCAAGAGTAGCTCTCCGGCCCCCTCTAGCTGCTGGAGGTCTGCCTCTGAGCAAGTAAGGGGTCTACAGAGAAATATAGGATATTCTTGTCTCAGAACAGGACAATCAGGAGCTTAAAGGGCACAGAGGCAGAAAGTAAGTAGAGAGAGAAGGGGGGAAAAAAAAACAGAGGAAAGAGTAAGGATTCCAAACAACACTTAAGGGGCCAGAAATAAGACATGATGGGAGTGGTGCAGTGCAGTGGCTGTGGAGCAGCAGTCTTCCGGGAGACGCTCTGGAGGATGCGGTGTTGTCTCATCTGCATGCACCTCTCTGGGCTGAGGGAGGAGGTTGCTCATCTCTAGGCTGAGTTGGCCAGGATTTGTGGGACCTCCTTTTCCATTTAGGGACCACCAGTGCCACTGCCGTTGCCTCAGAGGTTGCCAAGAAGAGGCGGTTGGACCACAGTGGGCTCAGGAGGTGAGGTGGTGGAACAGAGGCCATCCTCCAGTTGTACCTCTCCACAGTTCCTATGCCATTCTGGCAAAGTGTGGTTCTTCTATGGAGGCACCCGGAGACCAAGGAGGATGCTGGGAACCTCCCAAAGGAGACCCACAGGAGGGTGGCATGGTACCCCACAGGGAAGGAAACAACTCCTGGTGGGGACTCCATTGTTAGGAAGGTAGAACTGGGGAGGAAGGAGAGGGAGGTAAGGTGCCTGCCTGGCTTAATGGCTTTAGGGACACGGAGTTTACTCAGGATTGCCAGAGCAGCTGCACAAGGGAGGGAGCTGGATGTCATTGTCCACCTAGGGACAAATGACCTGGCTAAGAAAGGGATTAGAGCAGTGCAGGAAGAGTTTGTGGAATTGGGAAGGGGCCTTAGA
This sequence comes from Neoceratodus forsteri, assembly GCA_016271365.2. Classification (NCBI taxonomy): domain Eukaryota; kingdom Metazoa; phylum Chordata; order Ceratodontiformes; family Ceratodontidae; genus Neoceratodus; species Neoceratodus forsteri. The sequence goes on along the minus strand of CM057457.1, from coordinate 44,730,249 downwards.
CAAGTAGCACGCACGGTAACCTTCTCGGAGGTGCTGCCCATCTATGGCGTAGGAGAGGCTAGGGTGTTCCACACCATGGGATTCAATCAGTAATTGAAAAACTGGTGCAGAGCTCAGGGATTTGGCTTCATTGGGGACTGGGGGTCCACCTGGAGTGATGCGAGCCTATACTGGCATGATGGGCTGCATCTGTCCAGGAGGGGAACCAGGATCCTAGGTGATAGGTTTAAATGCTTCATTGGCAAGCATTTAAACTAGCCAAGGGGAGGCACTGGAAAGGAGCAGGGAAATCCTAGCCCCCCAAAATAATCACGGTAGTAAGTGCAGTAAACACCAACATAAAGGTGTCGATAGGGAGAAGGGCTGGGGTAAATGGGGAAAGTGACAAAGGCAAGAAGGACAGGGATGGGGCAAAAAGGAGTAAGGCCATCAGGAAATGGAGAGTAATGAGTACCAATGCCCGTAGTCTGGGCAACAAGCTCTGTAAGCTGGTGGCCTTGATGGAAGAGGGATGCCTGGATATCGTAGCAGTCACGGAAACATGGTACACAGAGAACCATGACTGGGATGTTAACATACCAGGGTATATAACCTACAGGAGAGACAGGCAGGGGAGAAGAGGGGGAGGAGTAGCTCTCTATGTAAAGGAAGGGATAAAAGCAACTGAAAAAAAGAGTAAACCAGGAGGAGAGGAGGCACTGTGATGTCACCTTGGAGGCTGGACAGGGCACCACAGTCCGCACAGGGGTTGTGTACAGACTCCCATGTCGGGGAGGGAATGGACAAGGATATACTAACATACTAAAATGCCAACAGAATAGGCCTAACAGTCTTTCGTGTCTGCTCGTTTGGTGAGCCTCCACCCTGGGTGCTGACCTTGCTGCCCCCCTCGCCTTCTCTGGCTTCTCCCTTCCCAGTACTGGATATTCTCGCTGCATTGGATTTTGCTTCCAGAAACCTTCCCTGTACCTGTCCCACCCTCTTGAACCCCTCCACCATCTCTGCCTCCACCAGCCCCCTAGGCAGCGCATTCCATGGCTCCACCACCTTCTCAGTGAAGTAGCACCTCCTCCTTTCTCCCAGAATCTTCCCTCCAGCTTCCACCCATGCCCTCTAGTGGCCCCTTCCTCCTTCCTTCAAGCACCCCGACTGTTCCTCCCCTATTTACCCTCTTCATGTACCTGAAGACCTCTATCATGTCTCCCCGGTCCCTTCTCTCTTCCAATGTGTACATATTTAGCTCTTCGAGCCTCTCCTCATAGGTCCTGTCTCCCAAGCTCCAAATCATTTTGGTTGCCCTCCTCTGGACCCTCTCCAGGAGTTTAATGTCCCTCTTTAAGTGTGGCCTCCAAAACTGCATGCAGTACTCGAGGTGCGGCCTCACCAAGCAGTTATACAGAGGGAGTAACACTTCCCGCCTTCTGGAAGTAATCCCCCTAGCGATGCATCCCAGCATCCTGTTGGCCTTGGCTGCTGCCCTCCTACAAGTCTCTGAGTTGTTCATCTTGACATCCACCACCACCCCAGGTCCCTCTCAGCCATCGAGACTTGTAGCATCCCCGGGTGTACACTTGGCCCTGGTTTCTGGCCCCAGGTGGAGTATCTTGCATTTCCTGCATTGAACCCTCAGCTTCCACTTTCTAGACCATCTTTCCAGAGCCTCCAGGTCCCCTGTAGGCCACCTCCCTCCTCCCCATCCACCACCGCCCCCAGTTTTGAGTCATCCGCAAAGAGACTCATCTCACTCCTGATTCCTGTCCATGTCAGAGACGAGGCGTGAACAGGAGGGCCCAAGGACTGATCCCTGGGACCCCACTATGACCCTCCTTGGGGATGAGACTATCCTGCCAACTATGACCCTCTGGGTCCGGTCCTGGAGCCAATTGCCTATCCATCTGATCATCTGGTTCCCCACCCCCATTTCCCCCAGCTTATCCAACAGGCCTACGTGAGGAACAGAGTCAAATGCCTTGCTGAAGTCTAGAAAGAGGACGTCCACTGGTCTACCCAGGTCCAAGGCACTCGTCACCCAGTCATAGAACTGCACAAGATTTGTCTGACACGATTTCCCCAGGACGAATCCATGCTGTCTATCGTCCAGGCACCCTGACTTTTCCAGGTCTCCCCCAGCCTCTCCTTGACAATGCCCTCCATCACCTTGCCCACCACTGATGTCAGGCTGTGAGGCCTGTAGTTCCCTGCCACCTCCCTTGACCCCCCTTGTGGATAGGCACTATATGTGCCACCTTCCAGTCCTGGGGCACCCACCCCGGTCCTTAGAGAGATGGTGAAAAGCTCCGCAAGGGGTTTCGCCAGGACATCCGCAAGTTCCTTCAGCACTCTGGGATGTAATTTATCCGGCCCTGGTGCTTTCTCCATCTTAAGGGACCTGAGGGCTTCCTCACCTCTCTGCTGTGATTTCCACTTCTGCTACCTCTTCTCCCTGCTTAGCCTTCCCCTCCTGCCAGTAATGCCTCCCCTCTCCCCAGACCTGCCGATCGGTAAGGGTCCCCCCTCCTCAGTATCTCTGTCTCCTCCCATGTATGATGCAGCACCCCAATTTTTCTTGGTGAAAACTGAGGTGAAGTACTCATTTAGTACCTCAGCCTGCTCCCCCAGGTCTTGTTCCCATCTCTCCCCTGGTTTAATCCTGCTAATCTGCCCCTTCACCCTTCGTTTTTCCCCAATGTATCTAAAGAACCCCTTATTCCCTCTCCTAATTTCCCTGGCCAGGTTCTGCTCCTTCCCTACCTTAGCCACCCTCACCACCCTAGTGGCCCTTCTAGCCATCAGCTCATACCCCCCTCGATCCCTTTCACTCCTTGAGCACTTGAATTGCCTATAGGCTGCCTTCTTTCCCCGCACCACCTCCTGGACCTCCCTGGTCCACCAGCAGGGTTTTCACGCCCTACCGCATTTTCGTCTTACTCTTGCACAGGTGCTGGTAGCATCCTGCACCCCTCTCCTGATGATTTCCCACGTATTATCAGTGTCCATGTCTGATCCAATCACATCCAAATGCTCCTTAAGGATCCTTCCCATTTCCTTAAAATCTGCCCACCTGAAGTCAGTTACCTCCGTCTTTGTGCAGCCTTCTACCCCTCCTAGGTCCAGGCAGAACCAGACCATGGCATGGTCACTCCCCGCCAACAGGTCCCTTACCTCCAGGCCCCCAATCTGGTCACTGTCTGCCAGGACCACATCCAGTACCCACGCCTCCCTGGTCCGTTCCCCCACCTGCTGAGTTAGGAACGCGTCTTGAAAGACATCCAACAACCTCTGTTCCCTGGTCACCGAGGATGTCATAGTCTCCCAGTCTGTTCCTGGCATGTTTAAGTCCCCCAACACCACCACTCTTCCTCTGCCCAGTCTGCAGTGTCTCCCAACATCTGCCACCAGACTCTCCTCCAGCTCCTCCGCCAGTGCAGGGGGTCTATACACCACTCCTATTTTTACTCTCTTGCCCCCCTTTGTTATCAAGGTGACCCAAATTGCCTCCACGGTTCCCTCCACCTCCTCTACTCCCCTATGCCAATGCAGTTTTGACTATCATTGCTACCCTCCTCTCCTTCCCCCCCCTGTCCTTCCTGAACATAGTGTAACCCTCCAGGTTCAGGTCCCAGTCGTGTCCTGCAGTGGCCCAGGTCTCAGTGACCGCCGCCACATCCACTGCCCTCAGTTAGCACGCCTGGAGCTCTGGCATTTTATTGCCCAAGCTCCTGGCATTTAGCAGACCACCTTCCACCCTTTCCTATACTTCCATTTCCCTGCTAGTGTTCCCATGGGGATTCTGTTTTCCTTGTCTGCACTTTACCAGTCGGCCTTTTCCCCAATCCTCCAGCTCCCAGGGGTGGAGACAGAGTCCCTCCTTTATCAGCACCCCTTGACAGCCTTTTCTCCCATCCCTCCCCTTCACAAGTTTAAACCCCACTTTTCACCAATGAACCCTCTATTTTCAACTTAAAGATTCCCTCCTCCAAATTGAGATGGAGCCTATCTCTAGCATACAGCTCCTTATCCTCCCAGTTCTCCTCCAATCCCCATCAACCCATACCCTCTGGCCTCACACCACTCCCTGAGCCACTGGTTTATCTCCCTAATCTTCCTTTGTGTTCCCCACTAGCCCTTGGCACCGGCAGGATTTCTGAGAAGGAACTGTGCATCCTATGTCATGACAGACCCTGGCAAGCTCCCTGAATCTTGCCTGTATCTCTAGCTCGCTATTTCCCTCAATGTCATTTGTACCCAGGTGGACCAGTATGTCCAGGGAACCCCCGCAATCCTTTGCCAGCTGATATACCTCGTGCTTGGCCCTGTGCACCGTCAGTCCAGGGAAGCATTTTGTTCTAACTGGCCAGGCTTCTCCCTCCCTATCCCATTTGATACCCATGATCATAGACTCCCCCAACAGGAGCACTCTGACCACTCCTTTTCCTCCATTTCCCCCTCTTCCATGTCCCTCATCCTTTCTACCAGCCCCTCCACCCAGCCAGCTCCTTGCTTCTCCCACTATCTGGGTGCCACATGCCACCCCCTCCTTATTTACCCTGGCCACCCCCTCCTCTCCAATCCTATGCCTCTCCTCCTCCTCCTGAGTATCCTTCTGTACCTTGCTAACTCCCCCCTCACTGCTCGCGACTGGTCCTTCTCCCCATCCGCTAAACTAGCCTGGCTCGTCCTCCCTTCCTTCCTGTCTCCATTTAGTCCCTCCTTGCTTGTCATGCTCCCCTGGCCTAAACCCTCAGCTCCCTTTACTGTATCCTCCTTGTACTTCTGGTCCTTCTCCTTTACCTTTCCTCCCAACTGGTCCTTCTTCTTGCGCTTTCCTCCCTCTTCCCCCTGCCCTCCTGCTCTGATTCACTGCTCCCCATTTTCCTGCTTTCCAGGTTCCCCTTCCTCCTGCCCCCGCTCCCTTCCGTCTCTAACCACCCCTGTCGTGCTACATCACCCTCATCCTCTAGCAGAAGAAGATAATTGAAGCGGTTACTGAGTGTGAGGTCCAATCCACCTCCCCGCCTTGCTTCCTTCTGTCCAGCCCCGGCCATCTGCCTACTTCCCTGAGAATGTTGTCCCTCTGGCCCCCCTTTGTGAGGGTTCCCAGTTACCTGCCCGCTTCCTTGGTAGTGTCCTTTTGGGCCCCCTCTGCCAGGGTACCTATGTGACCCCTGAGTATTCTCCTGCGCTCCTTTCCCTATGCCCCTGCCCCTGCCCCCAGTGCTTGGTGCAACCCCGTGGGAGATCCCCTGCCCTCTTCCCCAACCATACCTCCCCCCTTCCCCCAGCTGTCTCCTAATCCCGGCAACCTCCTCCCTAAGCTGTGCCAGCTGGTAGCACACTGGGCAACCACTGAACTTCCAAGCCCAGTCCAGTATCATGACTGCTCCACACCCTGTGCACCCCACCACACTCCCAAAGATGCCGGTCCTAATGACGTGCGGTTCCATCCCCTTCCAAGTAGGTTTCCTTGGGTGAGCCATCAGGTTCCCCCCAGTCCAAGATACACCCCTACTGCCTAATAAGGTCACCCACTAATCCTAGATACAGTCCCACAGTACTCCGGTAACCCTGTTACTAGGTGCAGTACAACACAGTAAACTTATAAGGGGAATGAACAACTCCCTAAGCTCCTCTCTCCCAGCCTTTAAATCCAACCCCCAGTGGCTAGAACTACATGAGCCGCACCTGCAGCCTTTTCCTCCAATTGCAGGGCAGGTGTTCCCCTATAAATTAGCAGAACTCTGGGGAGGGAGGGAGGGGTGGTCTTGAGCCTACACCCGAATCGAGAGAGAGGTGTATCAGCCCTGTGTCTCCCCTCCAAGCCCAGCAGCCAAAGAACCAGCCCCAAGCAAATCCCACCAAATAGGTTTTAAATCAGAAGAAATAGGCCTCCACCAGCACAGCCTGTTACACAGTGAAACATCCAAATAATGAGCCCACTTACAGCCACCAAATCAGTTTTCAAACTTTCAACAGCCCCCAAAACAGTACCCTGCTAGCCCCTTAGAAGTAAGAAAGAAAAGAAATACCCTTCTACCAAGTAAAATCCACAAGAAAGCCTGTGAAAACAACAAGAAGCAGCTACTGTCCTGGAACACAACTGATCCTGTCCCCTTCCAGTTCCTTCTGATATGATAGAAGGCATTCCTAGGATGGCAGAGAAAGGGGAGATGCCATTGATGGGAGACCTGAATATGCCAGATGTTAACTGGAGCACATTTGCTGCAGCCACATCCAAGAGCAGGGCCATTCTCGATGCCCTACAGGAGGCAGGCCTCAGACAGCTAGTTCAGGAACCCACTTGTGAGGGAGCAGTCTTAGACGTCATACTCTCAAATGGGGGCAGTGAGAGGATCTCAGGTCTAGAAATGGGTTGCCATCTGGGAACAAGTGACCATCAAACAGTGTGGTTCACGATAAACTCAGCTACAGAGTCAAGCCATACAAAAGTGAGGGTACTGGACTTCAGGAGGGCTGACTTTGGCAAGATGGGAGGGTGCCTCAGAAAAGCACTAGCAAACAGGCTAGAAGGAGGGGTGGAGCAACAATGGGGAATCATCAAACTGCCATCACAGAGGCAACAAGCCTTGTGTGAAGCAAATAAATAAATCAAAATGAAAGAAAGCTACTATGGTTCTCAAAGAGGTGGCTGGGAAAGTCGGGGAGAAAAAGATAGCATTCAGGAAGTATAAGGAAACACAGAAGGAGCAGGACAGAGAGCTATACCAGTTAAGGCAGAAGGAAGCAGGAGAGAAGTCAGAATAGCAAAGGCCCAAACTGAGGAAAAGATAGCCAACTTGGTTAAGAAGGGATAAAACCTTTATAGGTACATCAGAGGCGTGAAAGACAAAGGGAGGGATAGTGAGGCTGAATAGAATGAACAGTGGGCAGAGGGGACAGTGAAAAGCAGGGATACTGAACGAATATTTCTGCTCAGTATTCACAATAGAGGAGGGGAAGTGCTCTAATCCAGTTAACAGAAGCACTCTTGATAGGGGGTCGATCCCAGTCCTTTCATATGGAAGAAAGAGTTCTGCAAGAACTCCTAAAACTGAAGGTGGACAAAGCAATGGGGCTCTGATGGAATTCACCCCAGAATTCTAAAAGAATTAAGGGGGAACTAGTGAAACCACTGACTATTCTTTTACGTAACATACTAAATTTGCCAGCAGATAAAGGCTCAGAAGTTCATCAAGTCTGCTCGAATGTGCAGCTAGCACCTTTATCCTGCAGCTGCCCCTCCCTCCCACCCTTCCCTCATTAACCCTCCCCTTGTCCTGTCCCATCCTCGTTTGAAGCAGTCCACTGTTCTACTGCATACCACTTCAGCAGGTAACACATTCCACCCAGCCACCACCCTCTCTGTAAAAAGTGTCTCCTCATCTCCTCCTGAACCTTCCTCGCTCCAGTCTCATATCATGGCCCTGGTGCCCTCCCTCCCTTACTTTGAACAGCCCTCTGTACCCGCCTTGTTTATTCCTTTCATGTATTTAAAGGTTTCAATCATGTCACCCCTGCTCTCCTCTCCTCCAGTGAGTACATGTTCAACTCCTTCAACCTCCTCTCGTATGATAAGTCCCCAGCCCTTGATCATCTTTGTTGCTCTCGCGCTGCACCCTCCAGTAACTTAATGTCCCTCTTCAGATATGGACGCCAGTACTGCACGCAGTACTCCAGGTGTGGTCTAACTAATGACCCATACAGTGGCAGAATCACCTCCTCCTCGAGGATACCCTTGCAATACAACCCAGCATTTTGTTGGCCTTTCTGCGCCTTCCTACATTATGCCGAGTTGTTCATTGACCCTGTAATGAGCACACCCAGATCCTTCTCCTCCTCTGTCTGGGCTAGCTGCACTCCCTAGCTGGTAACTCCTCCTTGGGTTCTTCATCCCAAAATGCAGCACCTTGCACTTTTGGCATTAAAGCCCAGTTGCCAGGTGTCTGACCAGGTTTCAAGCTTTGCCAGATCATCCTGCAACCCCTGCCATCCCCTCTAGGTCATCCACCACCGCGCCTACCTTGGTATCATCAGCAAACAGACTGATCTTTGCTCTTGATGTCCCATGATATGTCTGCAATGAATATCCCAAACAACACTGGTCCCAACACTGAGCCCTGTGGAACACCTCGCCACTGCCCTTGGGTGAGAGCTCCCCACCCACCACCACCACCCTCTGTTGCCTTCCCTGCAGCCAGTTTCCTACCCATCTCACCCAGCTTTGCACCCCCTGTGCCTACTTAACTTCCTTCCCAGCTCTCCATGTGGCACTGAGTCAATGCCTTACTGGAAGTCCAGACACAGGACATCCACTGCATGGCCCCTGTCCAGTTGCCTAGTTACCCAGTCATAGAACTCGACCAGGTTGGTTTGGCAGGATCTGCCACGTATGAAGCCATGCTGTCTGCTGTCCTGTAGTCCTTTGGCCTCTAGTAGGGCCACCAGCCTCTCCTTCAGGATAGTCTCCATTAGCTTACCCACGATGGATGTGAGGCTCACTGGTCTGTAGTTTCCCAGTTCATCCTTGGGGCCACTCTTGTGGAGGGGCACCACATGAGCCATCCTCCAGTCCTGAGGTACACACCCGAATGTAGTGAGGCATTAAATGGGTCTGCCAAAGGTCCTGCAAGTACCTCTGCCAGTCCTTCAGTATCCTGGGTGGATGCCATCTGGGCCTGGCGCCTTGTCCACCCTCAGTGCCTTCAAACCCTCTCGAACTCTGCTCTCCATGATTTCCCATCTGTCACCACTCCCCTGCTTCTGCTATTTCTCCCACCTTGGTGTCACCCCTCTTCTCTTTAGTAAATACTGAGCAGAAGTACTCATTTAGTGCTTCCGCCTTATCGTACTCCTGCTTCCACCCAACCCCCTCCTTTCTAATCCTTACTATGTGGTCCTTACAGCTCCTTTTCTCCTGATGTACTTAAATAAGTCCTTCTCCTCCTTCTAATGCCTTGTGCCAGCCTGAGTTCCGAGATGCTTTGGCTCCCTTACTGCCCTTGTCACCTCCTTCGATTCTGTCAAGTACCCTCCTGTCCTCCCCCTCCTGTTTTCTTGTACTCCTAAAGGCAGCTCTTTCCTCCTTACCTTTCCATGACCTCCTTGTTCAACCAGACCAGTTTCTTAGCCCTAGCCTTCTTGCTCTGGGCTTTGCAGCAGGTTTGGTTGCCTCCACTATCCCCAGCTTTATGAGCTCCCACCTCTGGTTAGTGTCCATACTAGATTGAATTCTGTCCAGGTACCCTTTTACCACTTCCCCCATCCTCCCAAAGTCGGCCCTCCTGAAGTCCAGCACTATTGTGCCAGATTCCACTCCTTCCTTGCCCATATCCAATGTGAGCCATACTGAGCGGTGGTCACTCCCTGACGGCGGTTCCTCCACTGTAAGTTCTCTCACAAAGTCCCCATTTGCCAGCACAAGGTCAAGGGTATTTTCTAACCTGGTTGGTTCACTGACCATTTGCAGCAGGAAGCTGTCCTGGAAGGCATCTAGCAGTACCTGCTCCCTTCTGTTCCTGGTTGTTGGGGTGCTCCAGTCCACTCCTGGCATGTTGAAGTCCCCCACAATCACCACACTACCCTTCTCGCAGGTCCTCCTGATCTGTCCCGCTAGTTCCCTGTCTAACTCCTCCGTCTGAGATGGTGGCCCATACACCACTCCCATTCTAAGAATCCTATTCTTGAATCCTGGATTGCATCCAAAGTGACTCCGACTACCCTCCTCCCTTACTCCCTTACTCACTTCAGTCCTTCCTTCACATATAGTGCCACCCCTCCTTTCCCAATCACTCTGTCCCTACAAAATAATCTGTACCCTGGTACAGACAGGTCCCAGTCATTGTATTGGTGGCCCATGTTTCTGTGATGACTGCAATGTCCACCTCTCCCTCTGCCATGAGAACCTGTAACTCTGCAGTTTTCCTCCCAAGGCTCCTAGCATTAAGGGTAACCACCTTCCACCCTCCCCCCATCCTGCCCTCCTTTCCTAGCATCACCAATAGTACTTGCCATTTGTCCTTTGTCACTGTTATGGGGTAAGCTCATATGGTTTCCCAACCTGTGGTCTCTGCATATCTCTTCCCCACTTGCCACCCCCCACTCCTAGTTTAAATTCCCAACTTCCTCTATGTACTCCTCCATCCTCTGTTTCAACACTTTCTTTCCCTCCTCACTCAAGTGTAGTCTGTCCTTGGCATAGAGACTACTGTCCTCCCAGGTCCCTCCCCACCCAACAGCCCATCCCCTTTGGCACAACACCAGGTTCTTACCCATCCGTTAAATTCCTCTGTTCTCAGCTTTCTTGTTGTGCTTGCCTTTGGCACAGGAAGTATCTCTGAAAAAGTTACTGATCTTCCTGCCCCTCACATAATTGTGCTAGTTCCTCAAACCTCCTCTGGACTGTATCTACTGTCTTGTCAGCCAGGTCGTTTGTCCCAAGATGTATAATTAAATGAGGCTTGTTCCTACCCCTTCTAGCATATTTTAATAAATCATGGGAGGATGGTGTGGTACCCAAGGACTGGAGGAGGGCGGATGTGATTCCCCTTCACAAAAGTGGGACCAAGACAGAGGCAGGAAACTACAGACCTGTCAGTTTGACCTCTGTGGTAGGGAAAGTGATGGAGTTACTTCTGAAGGAAAGAATTGTTGAGTACCTAGAGGCCAGTGGGGCACAGGACCCAAGGCAGCATGGGTTCACAGCAGGAAGTTCATGTCAGACGAATCTAACAGATTTCTTTGACTGGGTGACCAAAGTAGTAGACCAGGAAGGGGCTATGGACATGGCCTACCTAAACTTTAGCAAGGCATTTGACACTGTCCCACACACAAGATTAATAGTCAAATTAACCAGCCTGGGAGTGGGTCCCAGGGTGGTAGCCTTGGTAAAACATTGGCTCGACAACATGACACAGAAGGTAATTGTAAATGGAGTCTACTCTGAAGAAGGAGGGGTTACTAGTAGGGTACCGCAGGGTTCAGTACTGGGTCCAGTCCTTTTTAATGTCTTTATAAGTGACATTGCAGAGGGACTGGAAGGAAAAGTATGCCTCTTTGCAGATGACACGATGATCTGCAACAGGTTGATACACAAGGAGGCGTGGAAAGGATGAGAAGGGACTTGGCAAGGTTGGAGGAATGGTCAGAAGTATGGCAGCTAGGATTCAATGCAAAGAAGTGCAAAATAATGTACCTGGGAAACAAGAACCCAGGGAAGAGTACAATGGGGGGGTAAGTAACAACAACAAAAAGGAAAGGACCTGGGACAATCATATCAGATGACCTTAAGGTTGGCAAGCAATGTGAGAAGGCAGTAGGGAGGGCTGGGGGTATACTGGGATGCAGAGGGAGAGGCATCACCAGCAGAAAACAGGAAGTTGTCATCCCTCTGTACAGACAGTTGGTGAAACCCCATCTGGAGTACTGTGTCTAGTTCTGGAGACCCATCTCCACAAGGACATAGACAGGATAGAGGCAGTCCAGAGGAGGGCAACTAAAATAGTGCAGGGTCTGCAAGAGAAGCCGTACGAGGAGAGACTAAAGGAGCTTAATATGTATACCCTTGAGGAAAGAAGGGAGAGGGGGGACATGATAGAAACTTTTAAGTACCTCAGTGGAATCAACAAAGTCCAAGAGGATAGCATCTTTCAGAAAAAGAGACGTGCAAGAACAAGGGACACAATTGAAAGATGGGGGGCGGGCAGTTCTAGGGCAATGTGGAGGAAGTATTTTTTCACAGAGAGGGTAGTGGATGCATGGAACAGCCTTCCTGAGGAGGTTGTGGGTCTAAAACTGTGGGAGAATTCAAGAATGCATGGGACAGACATAAGGCAATTCTTGTAGGGGGTAGGAAGAAATAGGCTGTTGGTTAACTAGGATCTGCAGCCTATCCTGTAGGTAGGGAAATGGGCAGACTAGGTGGGCCAAGCGGTCCTTATCTGCCGTCAAAGTCTATGTTTCTATTTTCTGAGCAGTGAAGTGCAGAATGCACCTAGGAGGTCCCTATCAGCAAGATACATGTGTTGGTTCCTCCCCAGAATATCATTTTGGGAGGTTTCCAAATTTGCATTTTTCAGGTAAAACTGAAAACAAGATGGTGGCCATATGAAGTAGGAATTTTCCCATATGAAGCAGGATTCCTTTTTCGTTTCATACAGCTATATTGTAGTGCTTACTGAGCATGCTCAGAAACTATATTTTTTTTAAATTGCAATAACTTTGCTGACTCTTTTTTCACCAGACCAACAAAAGGCACATCTGTGGGGTAGTCCTTTTCTGCCCTGAAATTTCAGACCAAAAAAAAAAAAAAACTGTCTGGGCTGTAGGCAACTACAAAGAAGAAAATCAGCAAAATCAATGAGCAAAAACATTTTTTTTTCACCTCTCCGTAACTCTGAGACCACACATCCAACTGGAACATAACTTGCCCCATCAGATCTACCCCACAGGACAGAGCATATCAATCTTTTTGCAAATCCGTTGAACAGTTGCAGAGTTATTAAAGTTCAAAACTTTGAGTTTAACATTGACATGCCTACTAACAATAGTGGCGTGACTATGCCCCTGTAAAATAATATAAATTATATATAGGTGCATGAGAGAGAGAGAGAGCGAGAGAGAGAGAGAGAGAGAGGAGGGGGAGATGGAGATGTATATCTATTTTTCCTCCTTTCCCTCTGAATTGCCTGAGAAAGACCTCCTTCCCTCCACTATGCCCTTCCCTGCTGCCCATCCTGGTCACTGGTGTCTTTCCTCCGATTCTGACCAGTAGTCTCTCTGCAGCCTGTTCACTGTGAAAGAGTCTGACCAGGTGACTGGATGCTGACCAGAGAACAGAATACAACCTGGATCACAGTTGGGGAGGAGCCAGAGGAATGATCCATTTTGATTTCCGGATGCAGAGACCATCTGCCCAACCAGGACCCAATACTGTTTCTGCCTGTATCCCCTACCTGCCCCCGTGGAGTGACACCATCATTATCTAACCTTATAGTAGCTCCAACAATTCTAAGGCCTCCAGAGGGCAGTAAGTCAGACTGCTAAACCATCATTCCATAGAGGAGTGACTGATCACACCCTTGCTAGTCCACTCTTGGTGTCCGGTGTAAAACCTTGGGTCACCAGCATACGAGGCAGGCACCCTACAACCTAGAGCCACAGAGCTGATGATTTATGCAACATATTTTAAAATGTAAATGGGACATTTAAAATCCGAGCAGTTTCCTGGTGTTTATGTTTTAAAAACATCAAGATTTAGCTGGCCCGGTGGCACCGAGTGAGGTGCTGGACACCACGCCATGCCGGCTAACCGGGTTCGGGAGCAGACCTGGGATGTGGGGGTTGATGGGGAGGGAGAGAACGAGCGGCCAGAGGACTGCTCTCTCTCTCCTGGGTGGGTTTTGGGAATCCTTGCTTTGTACTGGCTCCTGGTGGAGACCGGTGCACTACATCCTTGCAGGGATTTGAACAGGGGAGAGAAGGCTGCAGATGTCTGTGGGAGGGGTCAGGTTTGCGCCCGCCGGACGCTGACATCATTGCACGTCCATGCCTCGGGGGCGGGCAAAGGTGGAAAACCCCAGCTTCCTGGGGGTGACTATGGTCCCGCGGGGACGACACATGTCCATCGCCGGTCCCGACCTGACCAACTCTCCCGAGTCCTCTCTTCTAGGTTGTCTGTTGGCGAGGACCCTGTCCCTGATTGCTTGGCTGGAATGGGATTCGGGCAGGGCGGTAGTGCCGCTTGGGGGGTCTCAATTGAGAGTGTTCCTGGGAGCTAGTGATGGGTGCAAAGAAAGTTGGGGAGAAATCGAATTGAGATTATTGAAGTGGAGAAATTACTCCATCCTTTGAGGAAGGACTCTGCCAGAGGCATTAACAATCTAGATAAGTTTTATTTTATATTAGTGCTGACATTTTGGCTCCTACCCATACCTCTGAATTTATCTTTGTCCACGCAAAATGTTCCCCGCAATTTGGAGGAAGCATTTCATGATTATTACACTTACACAATGGAGACAAAACTGTAGCTGATAAATATCTCTTAGTTCTCTCCTGCCTATAGGTCTTCGAGGATATCTCTTATTAGGCCACATCTTTGGAACTCTACCTGTGTCAGCGGAGGACCACACACAAACATTTGCAGGCCAGAGGTCCCCCGTGATGATGTCATGTGTCAGCATCTACATAACTGTGGGTGGCCCCATCTCTTCTCAGTTCTTATCCTGCTGTCGATCATACTCGTCGGACCTATCATGGAAATATTGACTGTTGGCCTTCATCATTTATTTTTCACAACTTTCTTTGTTTTTCCCAGCTAGTAAAAATTATTTCAGTGATTTTTCGAGACTCCTGTTGCCACTGAAGGAACAACTCATTTTTTTCTGATATTGCGAATGTGGAGAGATTTACTGGGATGACACACATGAAGTGTGTGTGTGTGTCCACGCGCACACTGTTTGGGCCTAACTATAACAGATCTAAGATGCTGGTTCGACAATATCTACCCGACATTACAGTGACAGCAGTATGTCGACCGCAATTGCTGTCAGCATTGGGCCATCAGAAATCAAATGTGTTGCACCCCCCCCGCCCCCCATAATTTATCATCAGCTCAAGAGTTGGAGCTGATTTGGGGAGGGGGTGCAAGACCGGGGAAAGCAGTGCTGGAGTCCCGAGCAGACTTTACAGCGATCTGTCGATCTTGTTGGTATCGACGAGCTTGCTGTAAAGTTGTCGCTGCAGTGTCTGCATACGCTGTCATAATATTCAAATGTGTGAGATTTGTGGACTCTTCAACTCTGCTACCAGGCAGTGCAGAAAATCTGGAGCACTGAAAAAGATCTTTTTAAAGAAGATTTTGGCAATGATGGAAAAACGAATGCAGGAAATATCCATGTCGCCTGCCCCATTGACCGTATCTTGGTCATCGATATCTAAAAAAAAGTCAAAGATGGAAAGCTGCATGCATTAACATCAGGACAAGGCCTCAGAGTTGCACTCTAAGTCACTCCTGCAGCCAGCAGGTACCTCTTCCATGTCACTGTCATCCACTCAGGCAGTGACTACAGCAACCCCCCCAACCAGACACCAAGGTCGGGGCTTGGCTTAGGCGCTACTGGGCCTATTACGGGCAGTATGACTGTCGCTGAGTCTACACCCGCTGTCAACAGTCACAATTACGACCCCTTATACAGGCATCATCCACACACAGACAGTGCTAGTATCATTCTCAGAAATGATATGCTGACTACTGCCAGGCTTGCATGACCAGTCTGTGTTGATGTCGATGGGACTTCCCACCCCCGAACCCATTGAAGCAGCCACCTAACACTACACAAAAAAGACCTCCTCAGCTGCCATCAGGGTCACCGGTAGGGTCTTCTGTTCCGGTCGTAGAAGGGGATGATGACAAGGTGGAATATCGCCCAGACCTCCTAATGGATGAAGATTAGGAGGAGCGAGCGTTATCCTGAGGACCAGTATTTACGTGGTACTAGCTCCACTTTATCCTCCTATAGTGGGGAATCTGTGATCAGTACCCTAAGGTCACCACCAGAAGATCCTTCTTTCCAGGTGATGATGCAGAAAATGCAGGCTGCTGTAGGCTTCACTCTGAAAGAGGAAGACTCCGTAAAGAAAAACTTGTTGATGTTCTTGGAGATGCCAGAAACGCCATCTGTAGTCATTCCTCTACTACACCAAGCTCTGCAGAATGCCACTTATGCACATTGGTATAGACCTAATCCTATACAAGCTGTACCTCAGAAAGCTGACAGGCTGTATGTACTCTTCACCATCTAACAAGCCTTACTATGCCAACCAGTCAAAAGTAGATTCAGTGGTGATTACAACTGCCCATGACAGATCCAGGGTCCCTAAATACATGAGCCCCCTCTCTCCTGACAAGGAATCTAGGAGGTTAGATGCCATGGGGAAACGTACGTATGCCTCTGCCTTATTAGGCCTGTATATTGCATATTACTAGGCCCACATGATTAAATGCCAGAACACCCTCTGGATAAATGTGAAGGCTGCAGCACAGGCCTTACCCGAAGGTAATGCCAAAACATGAGTTAATGAAAACTAACTGTAGGGGCTGAGGTTGGCAAGCATTTAATCCACTCGGCCTACGACGTTTCAGATGCCTCTTCTAGGGCAGCTGCTGCTGGCATTTGCATAAGAGATACACCTGGCTTAGAGTAACTGGGTTTGCCAGTGATGTGCAAGAAGCAGTTTTAGGTTGGCTTGGTGGTGCTGAGGGTTGAGGTGCGTGATGCTGCACCGCACCTCACGCCACGCAGGTGTCCCGGGTTCAGGAACGAGCCTGGGCCATTGGGGGGGGGGGGTCAGTAGGGAAGGGAGAGGATCAAGCATTCGATGGACTGCTCTCCTCTCCCGGGGTGCGATCTGGGGCTTGCTCTGTGCTGTAGGGATCTCTGGTGGAGATCAGAGGTACCACTAGTGCTGGGCCGTACAGAAGGGCTGGAGTAGTGGGGTATGTCAGCGACCAAAATCGCGCGGACATCATTGCATATCCACACTCCGCGGGAAACTACATAAGAAAATCCCCGTCCTCAGGGATAGGCGAAGGCACCTTCGCCCCACTGGGCCACATTCCCGATACCAGGCATTCTACTCTCCTGGGCCGATCGCCCAGTCCGGCTCACTAGATTAGAGTGCCCTTGGCAGATAGGGCGACCCCACCTCAGGTGGGGGGGGGGGGTGCATCGGGCTGGTGCGAGGGGAAGAGGTGTCTCAGGTGAGAGGTAGAGCCCAGAGGTGGTGGAGGCTGCCGGAGAGAGTTCCCCAAAGGATGGTGCACAAATTGAATGAGAAAAAAAAGCAGACACAAAAAACTGTGGTACGTTGATGAAGAGGCATTAAGTTAAGAGACCTTCAGTCATCTAGGATGATGCTGAGGTCAGTCAAATTCCTGTACCCCATACCAGGAAGGCGTAATGGTAGAAGTCAGTTTTATCTACTAGCTGCCAGAAGTGATAGATACCTATAGGCAACAAGGAAGAGGTAAGGGCGCTGGAGCCTTGCTAGTTACCCTTCGGTGCCCATTCCAAAGCACCTAGTGGAGGTGAAGCTGGTGGCATTGCCCTCACTGGTTCTGCATGAGTTGTAGCCCCACACTCCCCAACCACCATTGCCCCCAGGGTGATTTGTAGGGGGTGGTCTCTCCCTTCATTTCAGTGGAGGGAGATCACTACAAATGAATGGGTACTGGATATTATTGTGAAAGTCCATGCTCTGGAGTTTCTGGCTACCCCTCCAGATCTGACACTGGCCTGAACTTATCCCTCAGGACATATATTGCTTTTGAGGGAGGACATGCAGGCCTTACTCCAAGAACATGCCATAGAACTGGTTCCTGTCAGGCCGAGGAACAGAGGCTTTTCTTCAAGATACTTCCTAGTCCCCAAGTGGACAGGAGATCTGAGCCATGGTCTAGACCTGAGAGACATCTTTACACAAAGATCTGCAACAGGGTTGATGAACAAGGGGGGTTGGAAAGAATAAGAAGGGATTTGGCAAGGTTGAAGGAATGGTCAAAGTATGGCAGCTTAGATTCAGTGCAAAGAAGTACAAAGTAATGCACCAGGGAAACAAAAATCCAGGGGAAGAGTACACAGTGGGGGGTACTAACAACAAAAATTGAAAGGGACCTGGGGATAGTCGTATCAGATGACCTGAAGTTAGGCAAGCAATGTGAGAAGGCAGTAAGGTGGACTGGGGGATACTGGGATGCATAGGGAGAGGCATTACCAGTAGAAAACAGGATGTTATGCCTCTCTTCAGAGGGTGAGATCGCATCTGGAGTACTGCGTGCAGTTTTGGAGGCTCCATCTCCGCAAGGACCTAGACAGGATTGAGACAGTCCAGAGGAAGGCAACTAAAATGGTGCAAAGTGATTTAGTGGTGGAACCAGTCAGTTGGTCTGATCACTACTCAGTTGGGTTCAATTTTGAGGCCCCCCCTGAGTAGGTTGGCCCCTGTGGAGTTGGTCAGGTACCGCCCTTTGCGGGACGTGGTCCCTGAAGACCTGATGGCAGTTATTGACCTCTCGTTGTTGGACGAGTCTTGCACTGATCCCGAGCAGTTGGTAGTGGCCTATAATGGGGCAATATCTTAAGCTCTCGATCAGATTGCCCCTGTCCATGTTCGCCACCTTCCACGTCGCCTTGGAGCCCCGTGGTTTGACGGGGCTCTGAGAGAGTTGCGGAAATTGGGGGGTAGATTGAAGCGCCGTTGGAGGAAGACCACCTCTAATGCTGACCACCTTATTTTGATAGAGCATTATAAACTCTACCAAACAGAAATTTCCCATAAGAAGGCAGAATTCCTGTCCAGGGAAATTTCTGTCACACGGAATTGACCGGCTCAACTCTTCAGAACTGTTGACAGGCTGTGCAACCCAACCTATCAGCAGCTCTGTCGAGTTTTTACACAAACTGATTGTGATGAGATCGCACGCTACTTTGCGAATAAGGTCGACGACATCAGGAGGGGGTGCCACCAGCTTCACTGTAAGGGGATTGCTGTTGATCGGTGCTCTGTCGCAGAGCCCGGAGTTTCCTGGAGTACCTTTGACCTGCCGGATTTTGTAGAAATTCTGAGGATTGTCCAGGAGATGCGTCCTACATGCTGTAGTTTAGACCCTGGCCCTACTTCCCTGATTTTGGGTTGTAGTGAGATCATTGGCCCGGTCTTAGCTCAGATTGTCCGGTGCTCTTTAGATATGGGTGAGTTCCCTAGCTCCCTGAAGAAGGGGGTGGTGATCCCCCTTCTGAAAAAAGCTTCTTCAGACCCGGAGAACCTAGCAAACTACAGGCCTATCTCTAACCTCCCTTTTGTGGAGAAGGTTATTGAGAAAATTGTGGCTGCTCAATTGGATAACCATCTAACCATCCAAAATTTATACGAACCTCTCCAATCTGGTTTTTGCAAGAGGCATAGTACTGAGACTGCTCTGGTTCGGGTGCTCAATGATCTCCTGATGGCGAGAGATCGGAGACACCGCTCTTTCTTGGTTCTCCTAGATCTATCATCAGCTTTTGATATTGTGGATCATGGGGTTCTGCTCGAATGCCTGAGGTTCATCTGTGGGCTGTCGGGTACAGTCCTCAGATGGTTTTAATCTTTCCTCGCTGGGAGAATGCAGAGGGTGGTCTCGGGTTTGTTTTCATCCGGGGATTTCTCTCTGCCTTGCGGGGTACCTCAGGGTTTGGTGCTGTCTCCCATGTTATTTGCAGTATATATGCTACCCCTCAGAGACATTGTAAGATGGTATGAGCTGAGGTTTCACTGCTATGCTGATGATACCCAGCTCTACCTGTCTTTTTCACCCGACCAGGTTGGTGCTATCTCGGTACTGAACTGCCTCGCAGAAATCCAAGATTGGATGAATTCCAGCGGTCTAAAGTTGAACCCTGGAAAGACTGAGGTTTTGGTCGTGGACCTGGGTCGTAGGGTAGAGGGATTGAGGACTGGGCTCCCTTCCGGCTTAGTTCTGGGGGAGGCACAGATTCTCACCTCTGAATGGGTGCGTAACCTGGGAGTGGAGCTTGATGTTGGTCTGACTCTTCGTCATCAGGTGTCGGCAATCGTTAAGCTAGCCTTTTTCCATCTTAGGAACATTGCCAGGATTAGGCACCTTGTTCCACCCAGTGACCTGCCTGTTCTGGTCCAAGCCTTTGTGACATCGCACCTTGATATCTGCAACTCCCTTTATCTAGGGATTCCTGGGGTTGATATTCGCCGCTTGCAGCTAGTGCAGAACGCGGCAGCACGTTTGTTGACTAGGGCATCGAGGAGATCCCATATCACCCCTGTGCTGCACGCTTTGCTCTGGCTGCCAATACAGTGGCGGATCACCTTTAAAGTAGGTCTATTGACTTGTAAAGCCCTACACGGACAGGGTCCCGATTACTTGAAAGAACTCCTGGTTCCTTACACTCCTGTGCGACAGCTCCGCTCGGCTGACGAGGGCTTGCTGGAGATTCCAAGGGTTAATTTGAAGTAATCCGGTGCACGTGCCTTTGGATTTGCAGCACCTACCCTCTGGAACTCTCTGCCCGTCAGCTCCAGGATTGCAGAACGCTGGGGAGTTTTAAGCAGGCACTAAAAACTTTTCTGTGGGGAAAGGCATTGCCAGTTTTATTGTGATTTTATACGATATGTATTTGTGTATGTTTTATCTGAATTAATTCTGTACAGCGCCTTGGAATTTTGAAAGCACTTTATTAAATAAATTTTATTATTATTAAGTTTACACCAGAAGCCATCTGAAGAGAAACTAAAGGAGCTTAGTATGTATACCCTCGGGGGGGGGGCATGATAGAAACTTTCAAGTTCCTCAAGGGAATCCACAAAATCCAAGAGGGACAGCCAGCCCAGTGGCATGGAGGGCTGAGGCATCACTGCCTTACCTCTTGCCACGTCGGCGACCCATGTTCACGGTGCAAGCACGTCACTGGGGGTCGGCCGGGAAGGGAGAAGATAGTATTCAGAGGACAGCTCTACTCTACCATGGAGGGGTGGGACTAGAGCTGGTGCTTGCCTGGCCCCTAGCAGTGGCTGTAGGCTGGCATACCAGCTCTACAGAGAATGGGGGCGGAGGTGGAGCAGATGCCCAGCGTGCCACATGCGGAAACGTGCTTGGCTGGACCATTGGTGTCATTGCATGCTGTACCTCCGCCCTCTGCACACCGGCCAGGTGGCACCTCTAAAGCCAAGAGGTAAGAGTCAGTGGACACAGGGGTGACTGGGTTGGGGGCGGGGAAGTGGGGGCTGGTCAGTGGGCGGGATAAAGAAGGCAGCAAAAAAAAGGTCTCAGGGTAGCATCTTTCAGAGAAAGAGAAGTGCAAGAACAAGGGGGCACAATTTGAAGATAGAGGGGGGACAGCTTGGGGCAATGTGAGGAAGTATTAAGTGAATATTTTGCCTCAGTCTTCATGAGATGATGGAAGGCAAACACCACATGTGGGGGGGAGTGGGCGAGCTGGGAATGAGGAGTAGGGAGCTCTCTCTTGTAATTCCTGTTGATAGTGTGAGAGGCCCCTAAGTCCCAGAGAACGGATAAGGCACCAGGTCTGGATGGCCTCCATCCCAGGGTGCTAAAGGCGATGGCAGATGTCCCCGCTGCACATTTGGATCTTTTTAACTTCTCACTTCAGGCAGGTCGCGTGTCTCAGGATTGGAGAATAGCTCATGTCGTGTCTATCTACAACAGTGGCTCACGGGGAGAGCCGGGTAACTACAAGCCCATCAGCCTAACATTGCTGGTGGGCAAATGATGGAGTCCATCTTGAAAGAGAGACTGGAGGTGTTCTTGGAGACATGGGGCCATCTGGATGACCACCAACAAAGCTTTGGTCAGGGCAGATTGTGTCAGACTAACCTTATGGAGTTCTACGATTGGGTAACAAAGGTGTTGGACCAGGGAAGGCCAGTGGATGTCCTCCCTCTGGACTTCAGCAAGGCGTTTGACTCGGTGCCATACTCGTGTTTTCTGGACAGACTGGGGGGAATGGGATTGGGGGGGTAAATGGTGGTGCGGTGGATAGGGAACTGACTAACTGGGAGGTTTCAGAGGGTGGTGGTTGGGGGAGGGATGTATCCTCTCCTAGGAGGGTCATTAGCGGGCCCCACAAGAGTCTGTATTGGGCCCACTCCTGTTCAGTGCATATATCTTGGACATCAGAGAAGGTATGTGGAGTGAGATGCGCCTCTTTGCTGATGACTCAAAGCTGGGGTTGGTAGTGGACGGGAAGGAGGGTAGAAGAGCCCTACAGGGGGACCTGGAAACTGGAGAGGTGGTCAAGCACTTGGAAACTGAGGTTTAATGCCAGGAAGTGCAGTATTCTCCACTTGGGGCTTAGAAACCCTGACCGTGAGTACTTTTTGGGTGGGGAGAAACTGCAGGCTTCGTGGGGGGGGGGTGGTTCTTGGGGTGGTCGTGGATGCCAAAATGAAAACTGAGCAGTGGAGGAGGGCTGTGGCTAAAGCAAATAAAATGCTTGGGTGCATTACCAGGGGGATATCTTCGAAGAGTAGGGAGGTACTTCTCCTTCTGTATAACTGCCTGATTAGATCGCACCTTGAGTATTGCATGCAGTTTTGGTGCCCGTACTTGAAGGACATTGCTCTGCTGGAAAGGGTCTAGAGGAAGGCGGCCAGTATGATACAGCTCCTGGGGGAGAGATCCTGTGATGAGAGGCTTGATTAGCTGTACATGTACTCCCTGGAGGAGAGGAAGGATGCGGGATATACTAACATACTGATTGCCAACAGATTAGGCCTTCTGGTCTATCGAGTCTGCTCGAACATCAGATCCCCTGTTGGGAACTGAGGCCTCCCCTTGTGTTCCATTACCCCTTTCTGTATCTGTTCCACCCTCTCTTGAAGCCCTCTACAGTGGAAATCTGGACCAGCTTGCCAGGCAGCGCGTTCCAAGGATCCACCACCCTCTCCGTGAAAAAACTCCTCCTCTTCCCCCCCCCATCCTTCCTCCTTCCAATTTCAAACCATGCCGTCTGGTGTTACCTCCCTCCTTTAGTCTAAAGATCCCCTCCATGTTTACCCTATTTATTCCCTTGAAGTACTTGAAGACCTCGATCATGTCCCCCTGTCTCTCCTCTCCTCCAATGTAAACAGGCCAAGCTCCTCAAGTCTGTCCTCATACGTCAACCCCCCAGTCCTCGAATCATCCTGGTAACCCTCCTCTGTACCCTCTCCAGGAGCTGTATGTCCCTCTTCAAGTGTGGTTTCTAGTACTGTACACAGTACTTGAGGTGTGGCCTCACCAGTCCATTGTACAGTGGCAGAATCACTTCCCTGTTCCTAGAGGTGATCCCCTTACAATGCATCCCAACATCCTGTTTGCTTTGCTAGCTGCTGTCCTGCACTGCTCAGAGTTATTCATACACGTATCCACCATGACCCCTAGGCCTTTTTCCCCAGACGAGGCCTCCGGCACCACCCCTCCCAGGGTGTACCTGTGTTTGGGGTTTCCCCACCCAAGATGCAACACCTTGCACTTGGCTGTATATAAATTTATCTTCCATGTGAGAGCCCACCTTTCCAGTGTGTCCAGGTCCCCTTGCAGGGTCAACCTCCCCTCTTCCCCCTCAACTACTGCTCCCCTCTTGGAATTGTTGGCGAACAGACTCATCTCACACCCTATACCCACCGTGATGGTCAGATATGTATGCATTAAACAGGATCAGCCCCAGGACCGAGCCCTGCGGTACCCCACTACCGAACTCTCTAGGGTTAGAGAGCTCCCCACTGACCACCACTCTCTGTGTGCATCCAGCTAGCCAGTTTCGTATCCATCTGACCATTAATGGGCTCACTTCCAACCCTGTCAGTTTCTCCACCAGTCCTTAGTGGGGAACCGAGTCAAACGCCTTGCTGAAGTCCAAGAATATTACATCCACAGGCTTTCCCCTGTCCAGTTCTGATGTTACCCATTCGTAGAATTCTACAAGGTTGGTTTGATACGATCTACCTGGCACAAACCCATGTTGTCTACTATCCAGCCCTCCCTTCTCTTCCAAGAATACCCCCAATCGTTCCTTCAGTATACTCTCCATTAATTTTCCCACTACTGAGGTCAGACTGATGGGTCTATAGTTACCTGGTACTTCCCTCGCCCCCCCCCCACCATGGACTGGCCCCATATGCACCTCACGCCAATCCCGAAGTACCGTCCCTGTCTCAAGTGACCTGTTGAAGAGCTTCGCCAGGGGTGTGGCCAGTATGTCCTCCAACTCCTATAGTACCCTCGGATGAATGCCATCCAGCCCAGGAGATTTATCTTTCTTCAGGGCTTGCCACACCCTTTCGGTGGAGATAGCCTCATCCGTCCCACCCACCTTGCTGGCCTTTCTGTCCTTGTCCTGGTGTGAAACCCCAGGGGTGCCTCTCCCTCCCTTATGTTCCCTTTCTGTTACTCCCCCGATCCCACACAATTTTGTTTCTATCCACCTCGTGCCTTGCTTAGCAAATATCCCATCCCTCTCCTTAGTGAACACCGAGGCAAAGTACTTGTTTAATGCCTCTGCCTGCTCCCTCGCCTCTTCCACCCACCCACCCACCATCTGTTCTCAGTCTGCTAAGCTGGCTCTTAGTTTTTCTCTGCTCCCCAGTGTACCGGAAAAAAACCTTTTCCCCTTCCCCGAATCCCCTGTGCCAGCTGCTGCTCTTTACTGGACTTTGCCCCCCGCACCATCTGGGTGACTTTTCTAGATGCAAGACAGTACATTTCCATTTCCCTTTCCCCTCATGATGTTTTGTATTTTTTGTAGGCAGCCTTCTTCTTCTTCTCCTCCCTGACCGCTCCCTGAACTTCACTGGTCCACCAGCACGGTTTATGTGACCTTGCGCTCCACCTTAGCATAGGTCCTGACTGCTTTATGGAGTCCCTGTTTTATGACCTCCCATCTCTTTTCCACGTCCCTCATTGTAATCCCTTTCATGTGATCCTTGAATATTTCCCATGCCCATAAAGTCTGCTCCCCTGAAATCCACTGCCAG
Organism: Neoceratodus forsteri; assembly: GCA_016271365.2. NCBI lineage: Eukaryota > Metazoa > Chordata > Ceratodontiformes > Ceratodontidae > Neoceratodus > Neoceratodus forsteri. The sequence continues at coordinate 44,705,709 of CM057457.1, read as the reverse complement.
TGTCCTAGATCTCTCCCCTTCCCCCCATGTTGATATGAAACCAGACAGTGTTGTGGTCGCTCCCAGTCAGGGGATCCTCTACAACCAGGTCCCTTACCAGATCCCCATCCGCCAAAACCATGTCCAGAAGATGACCCTCTCTCGTGGGCTCCCTCACATGCTGTGTTAAGAACACATCTGGAAACTGTCTAGCAGCCTCTGCTCCTTGTCCACCTTAGAGGACACAGTTCCCCAGTTTGTACATGGCATATTGAGATCCCCCATCAACACCACTCTCTCCCCTTTTGTTCTGCACTGGGCAATAATGTTGTCCGGCAAACCATCCTCCAGAACATCACCCATCCCAGGGGACCTATATACTACACCCAGCATGACACTGCCTCCTGTTGGGGTTCGTAAGGTGACACATAAGGCCTCCACATTTCCCTCTGCCTCTTCTACCCTAGCAAGTTCTATGCCCTCTCTAATGTACATAGCCACTCCTCCCCCTCTGCCCTCCTTTCTATCCTTCCTAAGCAAGAAGTATCCCTTCATGTTTAGGTCCCAGTCATGGTTGTTGTTGGACCACGTTTCCGTGACTGCTGCCACATTCACCCCGTCGAACAGCATGGCCTGGAACTCTGGTAACTTGTTACCCAAGCTCCTGGCATTTACTAACACCCCCCCACCCCTTATCCCTGATCCCCGATCCCCTTTGTCAAACCACACCTGGGTTCCATGTGCCTCCAGCCACCCTCTGCTCCTCCTGGAACCTCCTCCCCCTGACTGTTTTCCCCCTCCTCCCCTTGGGTTTGACGGCTACTCCCCTCATCAGGAGGAGGGGCTTCAGGCTAGCCCCTCCTATGTCCCCCTCAAGTTTAAACCCCACCTTTCTTGAATGTAGTCTGCCACCCCTATTTAAGGATTTCCTTCCCCAACGGGTAAGGTGGAAGCCTGTCCTGGCATGCAGCCCATCCTCCCAAACCCCTCCTAGTTACCTAACACTCCCGACCCCCTTTCTTCCCCCCACTTCCTGAGCCAGTCATTTACCTCTGTGATCTTCCTTTTGTTCTCCACTGAGGCCCTAGGTACCGGCAATATTTCCGAAAAGGAAATGTTGCATCCGTTATCCCGACAGACTCTAGTAAGTTCTCTGAACCTTACTTGAATTTCCAAGACACTGTGCCCCTCTATATTGTTAGTCCCCAAGTGCACCAGGAAATCTGGTTTTCCTCCACAATCCCTTACCAGCTCATACACCATGAACTTCGCTCTGTGCACTGTCAGCCCAGAGATACTCACTACCTTCACCAGCTTCTGGCATCCTACCCTGTTCCTCCCATTGGATACCCTTAATCATTGAGTCACCCAGTAACAGAACCTTAACACCTCCATCATCCTTATGGTTACTTCCACTACCTCTATGCGCTCTCAACCCCCCTCCCCCCTTTATCCATGATACCAATTTCATGGGAGTCTTCCTGCCTTATTATGAGAGACCCCCTTGCCACCCTCCCCTTTTTACCTCCCTTAACATTTTGCCTGCTTAGCTCAGACCCTCCCTATATAGGTGTCCCCTTAATCCCACTCATTTCCGGGCTTTTTATCCTGGCCCTGATCATATCCCCTTCCCCCACACTGTCATCCTCACCCCTTATAATGATACCCCTACCTCTAGAGGCCCCCTGCGGGTCCCGTTCACCTAGGTCCCCATCCTTGGGACGGACCCCCCTCCTGAGGGGGGAGGGGTCCCTCTCTCACCTCCTTGTCTTCTAGCTTCTCTCCAGTCATGCTTTCCTCTCTCATTTCTGCTATATATTGCATCTCCCCTCTCTGCTTCACATTGACGTTTCCCCTTCTCCCCCTGGGACTATTTCTACCCTTTCCTTTTCCTACCTGTGATGCCCTATGGGAATCTGACTCCCTCCTCATGGCCTCTGTCCCAGTTTCTTCATTTCCGCTAACCCCTTCCTCCCCCACTAGCTTACTAAGCAGCTCAAATTTATTATGACACTCTATGCCAGCCTCCATTACGTGACCTGAGTATCCCCCAAATGGCCCTCTAAGCCTCCCCTCTTTCTCCCCTCTTGCCCTATCCACCTTTGGAGCTCCCTTCCCGCTGTCTGCTCTTCTAGTCTTCCCCCAACAGCCTCTCCTGACTCTTCCCCCTTCACTCTATTTTCGGAGTGTTCACCCCATAAGTTTTCCCCTTCGTGTCAACATCCCTATCCATTTGTCCTCTATCCCTAATATCCCCCCCTTACTTGCTATACGTGACCTCCTCTAGATTCTGGACATTGCCCCACCTCCCCTCATCCCCACCCCTCTGCCGCCAATACCCCAACCCCTTATCCCTGGTCACCCCCTGCCCTCAAGTCTCCCAGCTTACTCCTTAACCAACAAACTTCACTCCTAATCCAAGATAGCTGTCTACAGAGTGGGCAGCCTCCCTCTCTCCAGGCCCACTTTAGAATTATTGCCGCCCCACAGCCTGTGCATCCTACAACCCTTCCGAAGATGCCTGCCGTGGTGGAAAGTGGCCACCCTGTTTGTCCTTTTCTATTCCTTATAGGCACTTCCTCCTTTTCCCAATCCATTCCCCATGGATTACTACCCCTCCTTCCCCTCCAGGTGGCCATACTGGGGTGTCCTAGGTCAGCCATATTCATTTCAATATACAGCCCAGCTCAGAGTTGTCATTTATACTCTATCTGATGATACAGGATAAACAGGCTTTTAAGAGACACTTAATCACTAACTGAAGATACAGACTAAACACTGCTAACTTTGATGTAGCTAACAGCTCAACCAGATTTCATTACAATGTTCCAAGTCAAAGTTATCACAGTGAGAATCCATTCAGAGCAGCAGACACAAGGACAAAAGTATCGGATTCTGTTTGCAGTCACAATAGGATAGGTCCATAAGGATTTGTGGGAGGGGATTTAGCGCATTTAAGAGGAGGAGGGAACGGGGTGGGTGGGAAATTTAAAGTTTTGCAGTTCCTTTTGGCATTGGGGGAGGTCTGCTTGGCCCGTTACCAGCGCCTCTACCCCGAGGAAAATCCCTTCAGTTGTGCCCGATGCAGGGGGAGGGGACCCCGTGGCTCTGGTCTCCCTCACAGACCCCCGATGTAGCAGGTAGCAGTCCAGAAATAGAGCTGATCTCGGCGTGGCTCAGAACGTCTTTATGTCCAAGCTGCTCAAGCGTCACTAGTATCAGCACCAATGACCACCAAGAGTCTTTTTTGAATTTGGCACTCTCAGTGAGATCAACAAAGGCCCCAGCTGTGGTTTAAACTTGGTGTGGAGCTCTCGAACAAAGGCTCCCGCTGTTGTTGGAGATCTCCCGTTTTCTAAATTAAAGTTTAAAGTTTTGCAGCTCCTTTCAGCATTGGGAGGTCCACCTGGCCCGTTACTAGCACCTCTGCCCCGAGGAGAATCCCTTCAGTTGCGCCCGATGCAAGGGAAGGGGACCCGTGGCTCTGGTCTCCTTCACAGACCCCCAATGTAGCAGGTGGCAGTCCAGAAATGATTGAGGTCTTTAAATATCTAAAGGGAATAAACAGGGTCAGCCCAAAAGAGGTGTTCCAGCTGAGGGAGGGAGGAAGGGGCCACAAGAGGGCATTCCATGAGGCTGGTTGGCAGGAAGCTTGGGCGGGGGAGACTAGGAGGCACTATTTTACTGAGAAAGTGGTGGACCCATGGAATGCACTGCCTGCGGAACTGGTGGCTGATACAGTGGAGGGATTCAAGAGGGGCTGGGACAGGTATATGGGTAAGGTAACGCTGATGAAGGCCTCCAGATCTGAGGGTGTAATTCTGATGGGGTAAGGGGTTGAGAGGAGACCGGGGGGGGGGGGCAGCAACGGTGTCTTAACCGGGTGCTGATTTTTGAGCAGACTCTGTAGACCTTTAGGCCTACTCTGCTGGCATCTTAATATGTTAGTATGCGAATGCTTGGCAGTAGTCGTGGTAGCCCTCTGCAGGGATGGCCTGTATGTTTTTCCCTACCTGGATGATTGGCTATTAAAGCTCACTCTAGGAAACTGCTACTGCACACCCTGGCTCAAACCAGGAAATTGTTTGACCTAGTGGTGACTGTTAATCTGCCAAAGTCCATACTGACCACCTGTCTGATTGCAGTACATAGTGGCAGTCAGTTCAGTGCTGTGTGTTTCTTGCTTTTGGACAGAGCCATGGCGCCTTCTAGCTCGGGGCACAACTGGTGAACCACAGTCGGTATGCCCCAGCCAAGACCCTGCTATGCTTTCATGGCCTTATGGCGGCAGCCATTGTTATGAGTGCCACTGGTTCACTTGCATGTGCAGATCCACAGTGGTCCCTACAAGTACAGTGGGACCAAGCAACCAATGACCTAGACAAATGAGTGTTAGTCATGTCTCCTTTGAAGAATGCACGGATGTGGTGACTGGACCATACCAACTTGCTAGAGGACTTTACAGATTCTTACCTTGGATGCCTTGGGAACCAGGTGGAAAGTACACCTGGCCAGTTACCAAACACAGCATATTTGGACCCAGGTGGAGAGGAAATTGCACATAAATGTCCTGGAGATGCACGCCATCCTAAACAGTCTCCAGCCATCTGACATCAGGTCCATTGTTTATACCAACGTTGTCCATCTGTATTGTGTGTTACATCAACAAACAAGGTGGTGACTCGTTCCTATCCACTATGCCAAGAAGCAATGAGAGTGTGGCATTGGGCTTTAGAACACCGCCTAGAACATTAAGCCATGTATCTTCCAGGTGCCCCAAATTCCTTGGCAGACAAGCAGGTCACAATCCAGAGTACACGAATGAGAGCTGTTGACCTCAGTAGTGGAAGACCTGTTCGAAAGGTGAAATCATCCAGAGTTGGACCTGTTTGTATCCCCATACTATGCAAAACTGCCACGTTTTTGTTCGCTTGCTTCAGGCCTCGAGTCTTCCGGCAAAATGTAGTGCCCCTCTCTTGGAAAGGGAGGTTTCTGTGTGCCTTCCATCCCTTTCCTCTAATACAGAGAGTATTACCCAAATTGAAGATGGAGATGGCAGCTATCATCCTCATTGTTCTGTTATGACCTTGGCAGATTTGGTATCCACTCCTACAGCAGTTAGTAGTGGAACTCCCAGTACCTCTACCGCTGTGCAGGGGGCTGTTGCCACAGGACAGGGGGTCTCTGGTCCACCCCAACCTCCGATCCCTACATCTGCATGCCTGGCTCCTGAAGGCTTAGCCTTGGCAAGATTTGGAGCATCACCTACAGTCGCTGATGTTTTGATGGGTGCCAGGATGCACTCTACCAGGCATACCTGTTCTTTGAAATGGAAGCAGTTTACGTTGTGGGCCTCTTCCAAGCAGTTGGATCTGTTCACCTGTCTGGTCAGTGCTGTGATGAAATACTTACTGTCAGACTCCAATCCTCAGTATTCCTTACTCAAGGTGAATTTGGCTAGTACAGCTTTTCATGCACCTGTGGATGGCCGTACAGTTGCCCAACTAGAGGTAGCCTGTACATTTTTGAGTCAGGTGAAACCTCCAATTAGGAATCCAGTCCTGGCTTGGGACCAGAATTTTGTGTTAAGATAAGCTTACTTTTGCACCATCTATGAGCTGTGGCTTATGCTTCCTTCCATGGGAAGCATTATTTTTAATTGCAGTCACTTTTGCTCGAAGGATTTCACAGCTATATGCTTTAAAGTAAAAGTGCATGCAAAAATAATACAAACACATGTTGTGCATTGGGTTTTGTTTCTCTGATCCCTAGCATTCTGTTACCTGTGTCTGCAGCAAGGTCTTTTTTTTTTTTTTAGCCATTCAGGCTTCTTTATTGCTTTTGATCTATTGGAATTTTCCCAGAATGCCTCTGAGAATTGTCAATTATACCTTGCATCAGAACTAAGAGCTCAGGATCCTAGTTATAATCTAGTTACACCATCGAACTGTAACTGCTTGTGAAAGTTAACTGCTTTGAAAAAGTGTTTACCCTCTCTCCCTAGCTGAAGTCAGATTTTTCTAAGTGTCAGCTGCTGCTGTTCTGGATGTATGGCACTTTTTTGTAAAGTACTGTCACTTGGTGACAAAGCCAATACACCTTTGAAGCATACCTCTCAACTGTCCCGGATTTTTGCGGTAAATCATGATTTCCCAACGTTTGTCCCGCTGTCCCGAACTGACTGGCTGCTTGCATGATTTCCCTGACTCCCTGATGTCTTTCCACACTGCCATGCTGTCCATGCTACACTCTCGGCAGCTTGCCATTTTTATTTCCCCAAATCCCATGTCGTGGTTGCACATGCCAGGCGTCTTACGTAAGAGGCACTGACATAGTGCCTCTTTAGCCATTGGCAGGACTCTAGTGCTGTCTGTTCCTCTTTAGCACCCTCGCCCACACGCAGACCTGATTTTTTTTTTTTTTTTGGTTTCCCCTCAGATCCGACCATGGAGCATTAAACAGGCTCTCCGGTGCTCTTGGAACTCACACAGCCGAGGAGAGTTCCGGAGCACCGGAGAAGAATTTGCCTTAGCACTGGCAAGCTACTACTGTAGCGAGAGAGAGAGACTTGGAGAGGATCGTCCAGCGCTGCGCTGATTTGAATCACCACTGGCCCATTTTCTTCACCACTAGCATCGGACTCGTCTGCATCTGCTGCCACTGCCAGCTCGCTGCTGCTATTGTAATTTACTATTTTAAATAAAATAAAAGGGTAAGCAGCATTGTCGCGGCAGCAGCCGTTCTATTTGGAGCCTTGCAGAGAGAAAGCTCGAAGGGGAACCGCAGACTCTATCGATCCTGAAGTTGAAGATCCAGAAGGACCTGACCTGACCTGCCCAGTGCCACTGTCCACACAGTTTTCAGCCAGCAATTGCCACCAGTGCCTTTAGAAGATCACTATTTTTTGGAGGTATATGGAAATTGGAAAAATCTTTATGCCATTATGCCATGATTGCTGAATTTTTTTATTTTTTTTTTTGGGGGGGGGGGACATTTTTGTGTCTGATAGGGATTGTCACTGACTGTGTAATTTTGTAAATATTAGGGGATAGGATGGGATGGGAATGGATTATTGGCTACTTGGCCAGAGAGGTAGTCCTGATTAAAAGGGAGATGGCATGGAGGGCCTTTTTTTTAGGGAGTGATGATCCTGCTGTCCTGGCCATGTTTTAAAAAGACTACTAATACAGAAAGATTTTTGTATGTAGGTTCTGTGTCCTATCCCCACTCTGGGATAGTCAGTCTTATTAGTCATTTATATGTTGGTTCTGGGAAAGTTATTTTTTTGTTAATTCATTTATATGTAGATTTTGTCCTACAACACCCTGTGAAGTGAATTGTTTGTTCAAATTTAAAATACAGTTCACTTAAATATGGGGGGGAGGGGGGTAGGACATAATCTACATATAATTGACTAAGAAAACCTAAGGGAGACTATTCTGTATTAGTATTTTCCAAAATATGACGTAAATTTCCGGCTACCCTTCATTTGCAACAGCAGGGTTGCTTTCTACAATTAAATGCTAGACTTCCCTATCTCAATATAAGTTAAGTAAGAGCACTGAGCTGCAAACCTAGATACCTGGGTTTGAATCCCATCAGCTCCTACTTGCATACTGTGACCCTGAGCAAGTCACTTGACTTACTTGTGCTCCCAGGTAAACAAGCTGACTTGGAGTGCCTTTCCCCATTCAAGGGAGGGGCTGACTAGAAGCCCTCTCCTCCAGATGAGGGGAGTAGCCTTCAAACCCAAGGGGGGGGGGAAACAGACTGGGGTGGAGGTTTCAGGAGGAGCAGAGGGAGGATGGAAGTATAAGAACCTGGGTGGGGTTCGACAAAGGGATCAGGGATAAGGGGTGGGGTTGGTGTTAGTAAATGCCAGGAGCTTGGGAAACAAGTTACCAGAGTTCCAGGCCATGCTGTTCGGGGTGGGGTGGATGTGGTGCGGTCACAGAGACGTGGAACAACAAAACCATGACTGGGACCTAAACTATGGGGTACACTATGCTTAGGAAGGATGGAAAGGAGGGCAGAGGGGGTGGAGTGGCTATGTTCATTAGAGATGACATAGAAATTGCTAGGGTAGAAGAGGCAGAGGGAAACGTGGAGGCCTTATGGGTCACCTTACGATCCCCAGCAGGAGATAAGGTCAAGCTGGGTGTAGTATATAGGCCCCCTGGGATGGGTGATGTTCTAGAGGATGGTTTGCTGGACAACATCATTGCCCAGTGTGGACCAAAAGGGGAAGGAGTGGTGTTGATGGGGGACCTTAATATGCCAGGTACAAACTGGGGAACCATGTCCTCCAAGGTGGCCAAGGAGCAGAGGCTGCTGGACGGCTTCCAGGATGTGTTCTTAACACAGCATGTGATGGAGCCCACAAGGGAGGGCCATGTCCTGGACGTGGTTCTGGCAGATGGAGATCTGGTAAGGGACCTGGTTGTAGAGGACCCCCTGACTGGGAGCGACCACAATACTGTCTGGTTTCAAATAAGCATGGGGGAGGGGTGAGATCTAGGACACTGGCAGTGGACTTCAGGGGGCAGACTTTGTGGGCATGGGAAATATTCTCAAGGATCACTTGAAGGGGATTACATCAATGACAAGTGTGGAAAGGAGATGGGAGGTCATAAAATGGGGACTTCATGAGGCAGTCAGGATCTCGCTAAGTTGAAGCGTAGGGAGCAAGGTCACATAAACCATGCTGGTGGTCCAGTGAGGTACAGGTAGCGGTCAGAGAAAAGAAGGCGGCCTACAAAAATATAAAACAACAAGAGGGGATAGGGATAAGGAAATGTACCATCTTGCATCTAGAAAAGTCACCCGGATGGTGAGGGGAGCAAAGTCCAGTAAAGAGCAGCGGCTGGCACAGGGGATACATGGAGGGGAAAAGGGGTTCTTCTGATACATTGTGGAGTGGAGAAAAACTAAGGGCCATCTCAGCAGATTGAGATCAGAAAGAGGGTGGGTGGAAGAGGCGAGGGACCAGGCAGAGGTATTTAACAAGTACTTTGCCTCTGTGTTCACTAGGGAGGGGGATGGGATATCTACAAAGCAAGGCACGATGGGGATTGAAGCGGCAGTGAGTGGGATCAGGGGAGCAACAGAAATGGAGCAAGAGGGAGGCAGAGGTACCCCAGGGGTGTCACATCTGGATAAAGATAAAAAGGCCAGTAAGGTGGAAGGGATGGATGATGCCATCTCCGCCAAAAGGGTGTGGTTAGCCCTCAAGGCCCTAAAGAAAGACAAATCTCCTGGGCCAGATGGCATTCATCCGAGAGTACTATGGGAATTGGCGGACATACTGGCTGCACCCCTTGCGGAGCTCTTCAACAGGTCACTTGAGACAGGGAGGGTACCTAGGGATTGGCGAGAGGCACATGTGGTGCCAATCCATAAAGGGGGGTCGAGGGAAGTACCAGGTAACTATAGACCCATCAGTTTGACCTCGGTGGTGGGAAAAGTAATGGAGAGTATACTAAAGGAACGATTGGGGGTGTACTTGGAGGAGGTGGGAGGTCTGGATAGTCGGCAACATGGGTTTGTGCCAGGTAGATCATGTCAAACCAATCTTGTGGAGTTCTATGAATGGGTAACATCAGAACTGGACAGAGGAAAGCCTGTGGATGTATTATTCTTGGACTTCAGCAAGGCATTTGACTCTGTCCCCCACAATGGTCTGGTGGAGAAACTGATGGGGTTAGGAGTAGGCCCTTTGATGGTCAGATGGATTGAAAACTGGCTAGCTGGGCGCACCCAGAGAGTAGTGGTCTGTGGGGGCTCTCAACCCTAGAGAGGTTGGTAGTGGGGTACCGTGAGGGTTCGTATCCAGGGTCCATCCTGTTTAATACATACATATCGGACATCAGGAGGGTATAGGGTGTGAAATGAGTCTCTTCGCTGATGACTCAAGATGGGAGCAGTAGTTGAGGGAGAAGAGGGAGGTTGGCCTGCAAGGACCTGACACCCTGAAAGCTGGGCTCACACATGGAAATTACATTTCAATATCACCAAGTGCAAGGTGTTGCATCTTGGGCGGAAACCCTAAACACAGGTACACTCCTGGGAGGAGGCGCTGGAGGCCTCAATAGGGGAAAAAGACCTAGGGGTCATGGTGGATGCATGTATGAATAACTCTGAGCAGTGCAGGAGAGCGGCTAGCAAGGCAAACAGGATGTTGGAATGCATTGTAAGGGGGATCACCTCTAGGAGCAAGGAAGTGATTCTGCCGCTGTACAATGGACTGGTTAGACCACACCTTGAGTACTGTGTACAGTACTGGAGACCACACTTGAAGAAGGAGATACAGCTCCTGGAGAGGGTACAGAGGAGGGCAACTGAGACGATACGAGGGCTAGGGGATTTGAAGTATGAGGACAGACTTGAGGAGCTCTGCCTGTTTTCATTGGAGGAGAGGAGAGACAGGGGGGACATGATTGAGGTCTTCAAGTACCTCAAGGGAATAAATAGGGTAAACATGGAGGGGATCTTTAGACTAAAGCAGGGAGGTATCACCAGAGGGCATGGTTTGAAGTTGGAAGGTGGAAGGGTGAGGGAAAAGGAGGAGGTTTTTCACTGAGAGGGTGATGGACCCTTGGAATGCACTGCCTGGCAAGCTGGTTCAGAGATCCACAGTGGAGGGCTTCAAGAGAGGGTGGGACAGACGTGGAAAGTGGATGTATCAGATTATGGCCTGTCCCAGGGGGGTGGGGATGGACGATAGGGGTTTCTGGAACACAAGGGAGGGAAGGGCCTCGGCACCCAACTAGGGATCTGAGGTTCGAGCAGACTCGATAGACCGTAAGGCCTAATCTGCTGGCAAATAGTATGTTAGTATGTAAGTTCATATACATAGGCTGCTTGGTGTCGGTGCTGCTGGTGGGGACGCCGCAACAGTATTTAAATCTGCACTAAGTATCTAAATAAAACTGCAGGAGAACAACATAGCATAGGCAAGGTAGTAGAAAAGAAATTTGATTTGGAATAGACCAGCACTGTCCCAGACAAATATGCTTTTGAGGCTGCCTGTATTAAGTAGCATGCAAACAAAAAGAAGCACACAGAACATCACTTCAAGAATTGCTTTCTCTCCCCCCTGCCCTGACAGGCAGTATTTACTAACATTAGTAAATAATACTGTCTGTCATCAGGGTGACGCAGTTTTTGGAGTGATGTTCTGTATTTTATTTTGATTGCATACTATATAACACAAGCAAGGCAAGGCAGCTGGCCCTCAACTCCCAAGTGCATATTTTTGTCTGGAACTGCAGTTGTAAGAGTCATAATCAGTGGCAGTGCGGTTCCAAATCCAGTTTCTTTTCTACTGCCTCCCTTGCCTGTGTTCTTGTGCAGTGCTCAGGCTTCAGCTTCACATGCTCATTATGAACATATTAGATTCATTTAGAAATACATATTGTTTGGGACAGCACAGCAGAGAGAGCACTGAGTCAGTGCAGTTTCACGTCCTTTTTTCCTATTGCCTTGTCTGTAAATCTGTTCTGTGATCTTCTGTTTTTTTTTCTGCAGCAGTGTGTGTGAGTGAGAGTAAATGCTGCCTTGCCTATAAATAAATCTGTGTGATAACAAAGCTTTAAGTGTATATTTTTGTCTAATCCGCAGCAATGAGTGTCGGTGGCAGTGCTGTTCTAATTTCTACTGCCTTGCTTATAAATTATTGCTGTGAAGAAAACCTACAGCTCTTTGAGGGTATAGAAACATAGAATTTGATGGCAGATAAAGACCGCTTGGCCCACCTAGTCTGCCCATTTCCCTACCTAACGGATAAGCTGCAGATCCTAGTTAACGAACAGCCTATTTCCTCCTGCCCCCCACTAGAATTGCCTTATGTCTGTCCCATGTATTCTTGAATTCCCCCACTGTTTTTGACTCTACGACCTCCTCAGGAAGGCCGTTCCATGCATCCACAACTCTCTCTGTGAAGAAATACTTCCTCACATTACCTCTGAGCCGTCCCACCTCTATCTTCAAATTGTGCCCCCTTGTTCTTGCACATCACTTTTTCTGAAAGATGCTACCCTCTTGGACTTTGTTGATTCCCTTGAGGTATTTGAAAGTTTCTATCATGTTCCCTCTCTCCCTCCTTTCCTTGAGGCTATACATCTTAAGCTCCTTCAGTCTTTCTTCATATGTCTTCTGGTGCAGACCCTGCACCGTTTTGGTTGCCCTCCTCTGGACAGCCTCCACCCTGTCTTATGTCTTTGCAGAGATGGGGTCTCCAGAACTGTACACAGTTCTCCAGATGTAGTCTTACCAACTGTCTGAACTGAGGGCCAGCTTCCTGTTTTCTACATGTGATGCTTCTCCCTATGCATCCCAGTATCCCCCCAGCCCTCCTTACTGCCTTCTCACATTGCTGGCCCACTATTAGGTCATCTGATATGACTACCCCCAGGTCCCTTTCCATTTTTGTTGTTGACAGTATCTCACCCTCCATTGTGTACTCTTCCCCTGGGTTTTTGTTTCCCAGGTGCATTACTTTGCACTTCTTTGCGTTGAATCTAAGCTGCCATACATTTGACCATTCCTCCAACCTTGCCAAGTCCCTTTTCATCCTTTCCAACCCACCTTACATATCAACCCTGCTGCAGATCTTTGTGTCATCTGCAAAGACATACTCTCCCTTCCAGTCCCTCTGCAATGTCACTTATAAAGACATTAAAAAGGACCGGCCCCAATACTGAACCCTGCGGTACCCCACTAGTAACCCCCCTTTCTTCACTGTGGACTCCATTTACTATTACCCGCTGTGTTCTATTGTCCAGCCAGTGTTTTACCCAGGCTACCACCCTGGGACCCACTCCCAGGCTGGCTAATTTGTTTATTAATCTTTTGTGCGGGACTGTGTCAAATGCCTTGCTAAAGTCTAGGTAGGCCATGTCCACAGCCCCTCCCTGGTCTACTACTTTGATCACCCAGTCAAAGAAATCAATTGGATTTGTCTGGCATGACTTTCCTGGTGTGAATCCATGCTGCCTTGGGTCCTGTGCCCCACTGGCCTCTAGGTACTCAACAGTTCTTTCTTTCAGAAGTGATTCCATCATTTTCCCTATCACTGAGGTCAAACTGACAGGTCTCTAGTTTCCTGCCTCTGTCTTTCTCCCACTTTTGTGAAGGGGAATCATATCCGCCCTCCTCCGGTACCACACCATCCTCCCATGATTTATTAAAAAGGGTAGTCAGTGGTGTTACTAGTTTATCCCTTAGTTCTTTTAGAATTTTGGGGTGAATCCCATCAGGCCCCATTGCTTTATCCACCTTCAGTTTTAAAAGTTCTTTCAGAACCCTTTCTTCTGTGAAAGGACTAATATCAACCCCCTATCCAGAGTACTTCTGTTGACTGAATTAGGTATCTTCCCCATGCTTTTCTGTTGTGTATGCTGAGCAGAAGTATTTGTTCAGTATCCCTGCTTTTTCACTGTCGCTCTCTGCCCAACCACCTTCTTCTTTATTCAGCCTCAGTATCCCTGCCTTAGTTTTTCTTTGCTCCATAATGTACCTATAAAAGGTTTTATCCCCCTTCTTAACCGAGTTGGCTATCTTTTCCTCGGTTACATAGAAACATAGACTTTGACAGCAGATAAGGACCGCTAGGCCCATCTAGTCTGCCCATTTCCCTACCTACAGGATAGGCCGCAGATCCTAGTTAACCAACAGCCTATATCTTCCTGCCCCACAAGAATTGCCTTATGTCTGTCCCATGCATTCTTGAATTCTCCACTGTTTTAGACCCCTCAAATTCCTCAGGAAGGCTGTTCCATGCATCCACTACCCTCTGTGAAATAATACTTCCTCACATTGCCCCTGAACCGCCCTCCTTCTATCTTTAAATTGTGTCCCCTTGTTCTTGCAAGTCTCTTTTCTGAAAGATGCTACCCTCTTGGACTTTGTTGATTCCCTTGAGGTACTTGAAAGTTTCTATCATGTCCCCCTCTCCTTCTTTCCTCAAGGGTATACATATTAAGCTCCTTTAGTCTCTCTCACACGGCTTCTCTTGCAGACCCTGCACCATTTTAGTTGCCCTCCTCTGGACTGCCTCTATCCTGTCTATGTCCTTGCGGAGATGGGGTCTCCAGAACTGGACACAGTATTCCAGATGGGGTCTCACCAACTGTCTGTACAGAGGGATAACAACTTCCTGTTTTCTGCTGCTGATGCCTCTCCCTATACATCCCAGTATACCCCGGCCCTCCCTACTGCCTTCTCACATTGCTTGCTAACCTTAAGGTCATCTGATATGATTACCCCCAGGTCCCTTTCCTGTTTTGTTGTTGTTACTACCTCCCCACCTATTGTGTATTCTTCCCCTGGGTTCTTGTTTCCCAGGTGCATTATTTTGCACTTTTTTGCATTGAATCCTAGCTGCCATCGTCTGACCATTCCTCCAACCCTGCAAGTCCCTTTTCATCCTTTCCACCTCCTTGTGTATCAACCCTGTTGCAGATCTTTGTGTCATCTGCAAAAGGCATACTTTTCCTTCCAGTCCCTCTGCAATGTCACTGATGAAGACATTAAAAGGACTGGACCCAATACTGAACCTCGTGGCACCTACAGTAACCGCCTTTCTTCAGAGTGGACTCCATTTACAATTACCTTCTGTGTCCTGTTGTCCAGCCAATGTTTTACCCAGGCTACCACCCTGGGACCCACTCCCAGGCTGGTTAATTTGACTAATAATCTTTGTGTGGGACTGTGTCAAATGCCTTGCTAAAGTCTAGGTAGGCCATGTCCACAGCCCTCCCTGGTCTACTACTTTGGTCACCCAGTCAAAGAAATCTATTAGATTCGTCTGACATGACCTTCCCTGCTGTGAACCCATGCTGCCTTGGATCCTGTGCTCCACTGACCTCTAGGTACTCAACTATTCTTTCCTTCAGAAGTGACTCCATCACTTTCCCTACCACAGAGGTCAGACTGACAGGTCTGTAGTTTCCTGCCTCTGTCTTGGTCCCACTTTTGTGAAGGGGAATCACATCCGCCTTCCTCCAGTCCTCGGGTACCACACCATCCTCCCATGATTTATTAAAAAGAGTAGCCAGTGGTTTCATTAGTTCCTTCCTTAATTCTTTTAGAATTCTGGGGTGAATTCCATCAGGACCCATTGCTTTGTCCACCTTCAGTTTTAGGAGTTCTTGCAGAACCCTTTCTTCTGTGAAAGGACTGGAATCGACCCCCCTATCAAGAGTGCTTCTGTTAATTGGATTAGGCACTTCCCCCTGGTGCCTTTGCTATTCTGACTGCCTTCCCCGCTTCCTTCTGCTTTAACTGGTACAGTTCTCTGTCCTGTACCTTCTGTGTTTCCTTATACTTCCTGAATGCAGTCTTTTTCTCCCTTACCTTCCCCCGCCACTTCTTTTGAGAACCATAGTGTTTTTTTTCTTTCATTTTGATTTATTAGCTTCACACAAAGGCTTGTTGCCTCTGTGATGGCGGTTTCGATGTTTCCCCATTGTTGCTCCACCCCACCTTCTTGCCTGTTTACTAGTGCTTTTCTGAGACACTCCCCCATTTTGACAAAATCAGCCCTCCTATAGTCCAGTACCCTTACTTTTTTATGGCTTAACTCTACAGGCAAGTTTATTGTGAATCACACTGTTTGGTGGTCGCTTGTTACCAGATGGCTACCCGCTTCAAGATTGGAGATCCTCTCTCTGTCCCCATTTGAGAGTACCAGATTGTTCTCTCCCGAGTGTGTTCCAAAACTAGCTGTCTGAGGCATGCCCCCCTGTAGGGCATCGAGAATGGCCCTGCTCTTGGATGTGGCTGCAGCAAAGGTGCTCCAGTTAACATCTGGCATATTCAGACTCCCCATCAGCAATATCTCCCCTTTCTCTGCCATCCCAAGGATGCCTTCTATCATTTTCTTGTCCATTTCCTCCCCCTGAGACGGGGGTCTGTATACAACCCCTGTGCAGATTGTAGTGCCATTTCCAGTCTCCAGGGTGACCCACAGTGCCTCCTCTCCTCCCTGTTTACCCTTTAGTTCTGTTGTTTTGATCCCTTCCCTTACATAGAGAGCTACTCCTCCTCCTCTTCTTCCCTTCCTGTCCCTCCTGTAGATTGTGTACCCCGGTATTGCTAATGTTGTGAACTACTGCAGCTGCTGTGGTACCTGGTACTTTAGTAATTCATTTTCTCTGATAATGACCTCTTTCTACAATGATTTTAATAATCATTTGGGTAATCCAACTCAGTGCTATCTCGGTGGGCTAGCCAGACAAAAATATGCATTTGAAGCTGTTGTCCTTGCAGCACAGTAATGTCAAACCTGGGAACACACATTCTGTAAATAACAGCATCACTGTGCATCTACTGGCATGAAGCACAATCATAGAAAATTGTTCTTGCCATTCCAGGGGAAACTTTGTCACCTTGACAGTAAAAGTGACTGGATTTGCTGGGGATCAGATTGAGGATAGAAACATGGAAGTTAATGGCAGATAAGGACCGCAAGGCCCATCCAGTCTGCCCATTTCTCTTTCTGCCTGATGAATGTGCCATAGGCCTGTACTCCGTCAATAGCTTAAATTTGTATCCATCCCCCCTAAGCTACTGTTTTTTTTTTTGTTTAAGGCACAGTCAAACTGGGCATGTTTCTTTTATAAATAAGAAGTATTTATCTGTATTTTCTTATATGACTAAAGCACTGTGGAGCCTATTATTTATGAAAACTACATTATTTTTATTGGACACAAAATCTGAAAAAGGAAAGGGACAGTATTTCTGACTTTTGCTATTAACTGTCTGGAGTTATCACAACTCCATCCTGTTAGTCACTAGCAGTAGACAGAAATACAGGCTCTTTTCTTTTTCTGATTTTTCTTCAAAAACAAAATCTAGGTTACAGATAGTGTAATATACCCCCTTCCCAGATTATTTACTTTCAACATGCATTCCTGCCCTTCTGAACTGTTTTCTGTAGTCAGAGGTTTCTAGTTAATTAAAAGCAATATTATCTGTAACTGAATTATGTAGTCATCACAAAGGGTATGGCATAAGGTATGAAATATATTAATGTTTTCCAAAGAATCCTGATCCCCATTCTCCAGTATCTTACCATGGCCATTTGGCACTGGCAAGCCTGTCAGTCTAGTGGCATGCCCATGTTTTGAACTGCCATGCTGATTTTTTCTGTGCAAACAGGCCATATAGACGGAAGTTTTGCTAATGTGACTTGTGGCATGATGTCCTTTGTTTACTAGGCATGTGCACACTTGTGTGTGGGTGGCCATGGTGGCAGTATTTGATTTCTTTGCTCAGTCAGGCTGGTATGCTGCACTTTTATGTTATGTCTCATTTCTTCTGTGTACATTTAAACTATTTTTAAATATTTCCACATATTACATCTAAAAAGAGATGCTGGACTGAAGAGTTATCGGGCTGAAAGAGTGTGTGTGTGTGTGTGTGTGTGTAGACAGACACACACACAGGCACATATCTTTCTTTAAACCTGATGACACTACAGCACAGCATCTTTTCAAACATAATATGCTGGCCTTGAGTAGAGGAGGGAACTCACACAGGCCCTGTGATTGTGAACAGGGTAGAGGAGCGTTGGTGAAAAGCAGTGCCACTACGACAAAGCCCTCCCCTGTGGGCACTGGTTAAAATACAAATATATGTATTGTCTGCCTCATGCTGTGGTTGACAAGGTCTAGAGGTTTCAGACCTGGCAGGAGTATTTTTAAAATAGCATGCTTCAACCAGTTTCAGACATGGCATGGTGGCTTTTACAAAAGTATGGTTAGTTACAGACCTGGCAGGAGGATTTTTACAATAGTGTGATTCGGCCAGCTAATGACCCATTAGCAGCTCTTCATGTGTGTCTAGAGAATGTGTTGTAATCCAGATGGAAAACATGCATACAGATGAGGATGCATTAGCAGCTCATTATGTGCACCTGGTAGAATTGTAGGAGGACAGATGTAAAACAAATAAATAATGGGGACAGCTTAAGTTTGAGTTGGACTCATTAACTACTGTTTAGATATACTTGGTGTTGATCACAAAGGTGGACATTGAAGGTGTTATTCAGCTATCTAGAAGTGATGCTGCTTTACCTCTGTCACTCCTTTCTGCCTTTCTGTCAAAGAAATGCCATGGACCACAGTCCATCTAGTCAGAAGTCAGTGTTACATTTTTTTCTTGATTGCCATCCTCAATAGGAGATGGACTGCGAGCAGATGTCACTAAGATCTGCAACAGAGTTGATGCACAGGGTGGGGTGGAAAGGATGAGAAGGGACTTGGCAAGGTTAGAGGAATGGTCAAATGTATGGCAGCTTAGATTCAATGCTAAGAAGTGCAAGGTAATGCACCTGGGAAACAAAAACCCAGGGGAAGAGTACACAATGGGGGGTGAGATACTAACAACAACAAAATGGAAAGGGACCTGGGGGTAGTCATATCAGATGACCTAAAGATGGGCAAGTAATGTGAGAGGGCAGCAAGGAGGGCTGGGGGATACTGGGATGCATAGGAAGAGGCGTCACCAGTAGAAAACAGGAAGTTATTATCCCTCTGTACAGACAGCTGGTGAGACCCCATCTGGAGTACTGTGTGCAGTTCTGGAGACCCAATCTCCGCAAAGACATAGACAGGATGGACGCTGTCCAGAGGAGGGCAACTAAAATGGTGCAGGGTCTGCACCGGAAGACATATGAAGAGAGACTTAAGGAGCTAAATATGTATAGCCTCGAGGAAAGGAGGGAGAGGGGGACATGATAGAAACTTTCAAGTACCTCAAGGGAATCAACAAAGTCCAAGAGGGTAGCATCTTTCAAAAAAAGAGCTGTGCAAGAACAAGGGGGCACAATTTGAAGATAGGGGGCGTGCTCAGAGGTAATTTAAGGAAGTATTTTTTCACAGAGAGGGTTGTGGATACATGGAACGGCCTTCCGGAGGAGGTTGTGGAGTCAAAATCATGGTGGAATTCAAGCATGCATGGGATAGTCATAAGGCAATTCTGGGGGGTGGGGGTAGGAAGAAGTAGGCTGCTGGTTAACTAGGATCTGCAGCTTATCCAGTAGGTAGGGAAATGGGCAGACTGGGTGGGCCAAGCGGTCCTTATCTGCCGTCAAATTCTATGTTTCTATGTTTTAAGCGTGAGAAGGCTGCAGTGCCAGTGGTAACTCCACACCAACCAAGAAGAGGAATTCGGTGTTCCAAAGTTCTTGGAAGACTTCCTTTGAATGGATCGCACCCAACAAGAAAGGGCCCCTGTATGCATTCTGCAAGTCCTGCGGATGTGACATCAGTATCAGCCATGGTGGACGAAATGATATACAGAGACACGATTCTTCGCAGAAGCAACTCCAGAGCAGGAAGCACGCAGAAGGGAAGAAGCTGACCAAGTTCTTCCAAGTGCAGACTACCTCAAAAGTTTCGGAGGCTGAGGTGGCATTTGTGAACATGTTGGCGGAGCAAACCTGTCATTTTCTTGTGTAGACTACCTACTGAATTTATGAAGAAGTACTGCACAGATTCAGAGGTGGCAAAGAAGATGAGCTGCGGGGCAACCAAATCCACCTGTATTGCCAGAGATGTCTTGGTCCCAGCTACCAGGAGACTGCAGCTTCCCTTTGTCGTCGAGTGCTATTTTGCCTATATGTTGACTAAAGCACTGACATGGGGGATGAGAAACTTCTGGTCATCCTTGCAGGTTACTATGACATTCGACAGGGAAAAAAAATGCCATACAATTTCTTGACGTGCCAGCATGCATTTCAGGGACTGGACAAGCAGCATTTGACTGCATGATGAAAACTCTGGAGCAGTTGGATATCCCTGTAACAAACCTGGTGACATTTTCATCTGACCGTGCTATAGCAGTGATTGGAAAACAGAACTCTGTGCTTTCAAGATTAAAGCAGGTGAACCCCAATCGGATAAATATGGGATGCTTGTGTCATCTGCTGGGCCTGTGTTCCAAATCAGGAGTCGAGGCCTTGTCCTCACCAGTTGAAATAATTTCTGACATTTATTGTCTTTTCTCTTCCAGCTCATTATGGCAGCAGCAGCTGAAAGAGTTGGCTCTCTTTTGTGGATATTGAGCCATTAACAATCATTAAATATGCACCCACAGGATGGCTCAGTTTGAGTAAAGTTGTGAAACGAATGACTGATATGTGGCCCGCTCAGCTGTCTTATCTTGGGTCTGTTGAACCCCCGAGGCGCCAAAGTAAAACTTATATGTGACCACCTGGGCAGCCAAGAAGTTCAAATGACCTTCCTTTTTCTAAAATATGCCCTTGAGCCACTGTGCAATTTTAATAAGAAACTGCAGAGCAGAGAGAGCCAGCTGATGACTGTAGGGTGACATCAGCAAAGTCATACAGTTGTATGCTAGCAGGGTTTTGCAACCTCAGGCTGCAGTCACCTTTTACAAAGAAGGTCTTTTGGACCTAAAGAGCGAGGCAAACTTTCTTCCACTAAAACATAGAAACATAGAAGTTGACGGCAGATAAGGACCGCAAGGCCCATCCAGTCTGCCCATTTCTTTTTCTACCTTATAAATGTGCCATCGGCCTTTGCTCTGTCAGTGGCCTATCTATTCATAGTCATTTGTATTGCTCCCTTATGCCTATCCCATGCCTGTTTGAAGCCCTGCACTGTATTCATAGCCACCACTTCTTGTGGAAAGCCATTCCATGCATCCACCACCCTTTCTGTGAAAAATAATTTCCTCACATTCCCCCTTAATCGGCCTCCCTCTAATCTCATGCTGTGTCCTCTTGTCCTGCTATTTTTCTTATATTTAAACATGTTAGACTCTTTCACCTTGTTTATGCCCTTAAGGTGTTTGAATGCCTCAATCATATCACTCTCTCCCTCCTTTGCTCAAGGGTATACATATTGAGCTCCGTTAATCTGTCCTCATATGTCTTCTGATGCAGTCCCTGCACCATTTTGGTTGCCCTTCTCTGGACTGCCTCAATTTGGTTAATGTCCTTGTGAAGGTGTGGCCTCCAATACTGCACGCAGTACTCCAGATGGGGCCTAACCAGTGTCTTGTACAGAGGGATTATTACCTCCCTCTTACGACTTGTGATACCCCTACTAATACACCCTAACTCCCCTAGCCTTACCTACTGCTTTAGAGGTCTGCTTGGATGATTTTAGGTCATCAGTGATGATGATGCCCAAGTCTCTTTCTTCCTTTGTGACTGCTAGCAACTCCCCTCCCAGCCTATAGGTGGCTTCAGGGTTTCTCTTCCCTATGTGCATGATTTTGCACTTCTTTGCATTAAATCCCAGTCGCCACTCTTCTGACCATTCTGCTAGTTTATCCAGATCTCTTCTCATTCTGCCCACCCCATCTGGATCATCTACTCTGTTGCAGATCTTGGTGTCATCTGCAAACAGACAAGCCTTACCCTCTAGTCCATCTGCAAGGTCACTAATGAAGATGTTGAAGAGGACTGGCCCCAGGACTGATCCCTGAGGTACCCCACTTGTGACTTGCATCTCTTCTGACTGTATAGCATTTACCACCACTCTCTGTTTTCTGCCCGTCAACCAGTTTGCCACCCAGTTGACCAACTTCTGACCCACCCCGAGCCTACCCAGCTTATTTATCAATCTTCTATGTGGAACAGTGTCAAAAGCTTTGCTGAAGTCAAGGTAGCGACGTCAACTGCTCCCCCTTGGTCCACCACTCTGGTTACCCAGTCAAAGAAATCTATGAGATTAGTTTGACAGGACTTTCCTTTTGTAAACCCATGCTGTCTTGGATCCTGTGCCCCTATGGATTCCAGGTGTTGCACTGTCCTTTCCTTAAGGAGATGTACGTGTTGGCCCTGCAGTGCAAGAATTCATTGCAAGCAATGATGACATGGTAGGGACATCAGTGGAGCTAAGCATTTATAAAAAGGCCAGATCATTTTACTGTGCTGTACTGCAAAAATTAACAAAGCTCCCACTGAAATCCAGTGTCCTGAAACAGGTTTCCAAATTGCTGAACCCAGCACTAAAGCTACACATAAGTGGAAGCTCAGTGGTGAAACTGACCAAGGAACTTGGTGTATGCAGTACACACTCTGAGTGTTACCAGCTTTTAGATGAGTTTGGGACATACCAGTTTGCAGAAACTGGATCTGCATAAGCCTTTGAAACAAATAGTTCTGCTCTAAAGTATTGGGGCATTGTGCTCTCCCAGCTGTGCACCAGTGGTGAAGGTCTGCCCCTATTCAGGCGTCTGATGGAGACCATCTTATGCCTACCTCATTCCAATACTGAGCCAGAGCGGGCCTTCAGCATGGTTCAAAAAGTAAAGACAGAACTAAGACAATCCTTGAATGTAAAGACATTGAACTCTATAATTGCCATGCAAATGTAATGTTAACGTAAACTTTATTTTTAAGCGCCTTTCAAATACCAAGGCACTGTACAACAAAGTAATGAAACAATACAATCAAGTAAACATACATTAACATTATTAAAAACCTTCAGAAAAAACTTTAAAAAACAAATGGGTCTTGAGCTCAGATTTAAAACTCGAGACGGTCAGGCATTCTCTTATCCGACGAGGTAGAGAATTCCACAGGGAAGGGGCAGCATAAGAAAACGCACGTGCCCCAGATGTTTTTAACCAAACCCTGGGAATCTCTAGCAATCCCTCGTCGTCGGATAGGAGTGAGCGGGAGGGGCAGTAGGAAGTAAGAAGATCTTGCAGATACCGGGGTCCCTGTTTGTGAAGGGCTTTATAGGTCAGTAACCCGACCTTAAAGGTGATCCGCCACTGAACCGGCAGCCAGTGCAGTTCGCGCAGCACAAGCATAATATGACTACTCCTGGATGTACCCGTCAAAAGCCTGGCCGCCGCATTCTGTACTAGCTGCAAGTGACGGATATCAACCCCCAGAAGCCCTAGGTAAAGGGCATTGCAGTAATCAAGGCGGATGGTTATGAAGGCATGGACCAATGTAGGAAGGTCAGTCGGAGGAACCAGGCATTTCACCTGGGCGATATTCCTAAGATGATAAAAGGAAGATTTGACAATGGCAGACACCTGCGATTTCGGGGTCAAACCGTCCTAAAAAAATAACGCCCAGGTTACGCACCCAGTCTGAGGTCAAGAGCTAGACATCATCAAGCCATAAGCCTGATGGAAGCCCAGTCCTAAGACCCGCCTCAGGGCAATTTGGGTCCACAACCAACACCTCGGTCTTATCTGGATTTAACCTGAGCCAGCTAGTGCTCATCCAATCTCTGATTTTGGCTAGACAGTTGTTAAGCACGGAGATCACATCATCCTGTCTGGGAATAAAGGACAGATACAGTTGGATATCATCTGCATAGCAGTGAATACTCAAACTGTATCGCCTAATGATATCTCCTAATGGCAGCATATAAACTGCGAACAACATGGGTGCCAATATGGAGCCCTGCGGCACCCCACAGGACAGGGAGATGGTGTCAGAGGAATAAATTCCAGTGACAACCCTCTGTCCTGCCTGTAAGGAAAGATCAAAACCAGCATAGGACTGTACCAGACAGTCCACAAAGAAGCCGCAGGCACTCCAAACGCGCACCATGGTCCACAGTATCAAATGCTGCCGAGAGATCAAGAAAGACTAGAATAGTATGAGCCTTTTGATCTCTCGCAATTAGGAGATAATTTAAGACCTGGACCAGGGTGGTCTCAGTGCTATGTCTTTTCCTAAACCCAGATTGGAGAACATCATAGACATTGTGGGTTGTAAGATGGTCATCCAGCTGCAACGCAGCCACCTTCTCAATAACCTTACCCACAAAGGGTAGGTTAGAGACAGGTCTATAGTTAGCTAGACAGTCTGGGTCCAGGGAGGGCTTTTTAAGGAGTGGTCGAATGACTGCCTCCTTGAGGGGATCAGGAAAGATCCCCTGCTCCAAGGATTTCCAGACAATTTCAGCAAGGATCGGGCAGATAACATCTATACAACCTAACTATAGTGGTGTAGGGCCCAGATACAAACTACAGCTGGTTGGTCGCACAGTCTGGACAATCCTCACAATGTCCATGAAATTCCGGCCTACTAAAGTCAAACCAGGTAACATGGACTCTTGACACCTCCTGCCAATTTCCGCAATCCCTTATAAAGAGAGTTGGGCCGATACCCAACCTAATGCTGGCAATCTTATCTGTGAAGAATCGAGCAAGCTCCTCACACTTTATTTGTGAAAAATCTCTTCCAGACTGAAGACAGACTGGATTGCACAGTCCGGAAATGCTGAGCCGGTCGATTCCGTGCAGCAGCAATCTCCCCGGACAGGAATTCTGCCTTCTTACGAGTGGTTGCTGATTGATAGGCCGCATAATGGTCCATCAACCTAAGCCTGTCAGCATCCAGGCCAGATTTCTGCCAAGCTCTCTCTAACCTTTGCCCCACTCTTCTCAGCTCCTTCAAGGACCCATCAACCCAAGGGGTCCTCGGGCGCAGAGTGAGTGGATGAACATGAACAGGAGCAATTAAGTCCAGGGCATCACCCACCACCTTATTATAGGCAAGTACGATATCCCCTGGATTCATGCATTCACTTGATAAACCCGCTAGGTCCAGCACCGCCGATAGGCCCTCTGGGGTAACCCCCCTCAAAGGGCGATACTGGACCATCTCCGTAGGGGCAGGCCTATTTGGGGGTGCCCTGAAGCTGAACCTTATGGTGTGATGGTCTGACCAACCATTTGGTTCCACCCCCAATCCCATGATCTCCATCCCCAGGAGAAACACAAGATCCAAGGAGTGACCCCCTATATGGGTATCAGAGGTAACCACCTGTGTAAGGCCCAGGAGATCATTTCCAAATTGCGAGAGTTCATTGTCGATCCAGGCATTGAAGTCACCCAGAATTAACCATCTGGGTGACTCCAACACCACGTCGACAATGAAGTCCGCAAACTCCTTCAGGAATTCTCCACTATCGCCGGGTGGATGGTAGATGAGGAGTATCCTGAACCCTACACCTGCTCCCAGAATACAATCAAAGGATCGAGTGCATCTCACTGGCACATCCACAAGGCTCAGTTCAGTTTTAAACAAAATGGCTACACCCCCGCCCCTACGATCCAGTCTCTGGCGGTGTATCACCGAGAACCCAACTGGCACAGCAGATGCCAAAATAGGGCCTGCATTCTCATCCTGCCAGGTCTCGGTGATGCATGTCAGATCAGATATTCCAACAAGATCAGCTATAATAGCCGTCTTGTTCCTAATGGATCTGGCATTACACAACACCGCCCGGGTTGGATGGGTTATCAAGAAAGATCCCTGGACCTGCCCACCATTTGTGGAGCCTTTGGGTATGGGAATCAAGTGGAGAGCACCCCTTTCCTGACCCCATTTCGCCCAGGGCATCTCCTAGTCCCCACTACCTCTATCCACCCACCCCTCTCCATTCTCCCACTATGCCCAGGCCATGTCCCCTTCAATCATCTCCTCACTATCCCCAATGCTCGACATCTCTTATAAACTTTAGCTGATAGTGGGGGACAGTCAAAGGGGCGTAGATCCCGGAGCATAGTAGGCGAATAATGCCTGACCGTCTTAACACCCTCCCAACACATCTTAATTAATAATAAATAAATAAAACCCATGAATTTTACAACCACAATAATTCCATGCTACAGTTTTCATCAACACACATACACACTCACCTTCAGCGAGGTGTCTCTCACACAACCCCACAAAAAGGTTCAGTCAACCATTCATTCACTACAATAGCCATCCAACTCACAGACAACACACAAATACTAATCACCAAAATAAACACTATAACCCCGACATCCAGATAAATAAATGAATTATTTAAAACATCAGTCCAAATTTAAGTCCTGCAGAGATTTCCAGTCCATATTCAATCCATATAAATCCTCTCACAGTTCATGATTATAGGATTGCTTAACTTCAGTTCAGTACCAGCAGTCCAGCACACCTCAGTAATAAACCTGGGCAGACAGCTTTAAATGTTTTGTTGAGGGGCCAAGTGATCTCTCACTTCCCTTAGCCAAAACCAAAGTTCTCAATCGAAGACTCTGCTCTCACCAAGAGTCCAAGAGAAAACATACAGTAAAAAGAGAAAATGCAGACCAGTATAATGTGGAAAACGTTCTCAAAGATGTTAAGAATTAGTAGCAGATAATAATTCCATGTCCAGGAACACTAGTGATTCAAAGACCAGTAACGTGAAGGGAAAATAACCACCTCTCCAAGAGGTCACTACCCCTGGTCAGGCCTGTAGCAATTGTCCCCAGCCCAGTATCCACTCACCAGTAGATCCCCCCAGTGAACCTAGGAGACATCGGTAACTCGCACCCGCCCTTCAGCAGACCTGGGACTGGCATCCCCTGCCCCGAACCCAGCCAACAACAATGACCACCTCCGGTAGCTTACCCCAACATTCACGTTACCTCAAGTAGCCCCAAGTCCAGATCCCAGTGCAGGAGAATTGACACTAGACAATGCCAAAAACGGTTGGGAAACACTCCAGGGAACCAATGAATCCAAGCTCCTCTCTCCCGACTATCCAGCAATCCAGTCCACAACAGTCTCCCACTCATAGTCCAAACTAATCACGACCCAGCACCGACAAATGTTCAGAGCCTGATCCGGCTCCACCGAAGGACATTCCCACAACAACAGCAAAATCCCTGTCACTCATCCAGTTTGATCAAAAAATGCTGCCACCCAGTTAATCCAGCCACGGAGGTTCTCCAAGACAAAAATATTAGGCTGTTGAACTATTAAAAATCGTCAGACCACTTGTTACAGATAAAACAATTCTGTAACAGTACATTAACAGTACAGTCAGTGACCGACAGCGAGTATAATAAGCGAATATAACAAATGAAACGATAAACAATTTTGCAAACTCTAGGTGCCAAATAAAATAAATTAAAAGAGCTCAAAACGAACAACGAACAAACACAGTGCAATGGCTAGCCCAGCGTGGCCGCCATCTTGATCTTCCCTTGAATCCGGCGAAGCACAAGATCTGAGACAGCATGAAGAGAGAGACTGCTATGAGGTAACTCATATGAAGGGAGTCTTAGGCCCTGTCTACACTACACCGCTCCGAACTGGTAACGGTTACAAACTGTTACAGCCAGGGAGCGGTACAGTGTATCCACACTGCGGCAGTGTCCGGTATGGGACCGGTACTGCTGGTCCACACTGCGGGAGCCGGGTGACCATTACGGCGGCACCCAATCCCACAGTGCAGCTTGCGCTGCACTACCGGCACTGCTGGGGACCGCTCTCACGCGTCCACACTGCAGCCGGTAATGGTACAGCGGCGGATCCGGTTCCAAAACCGTTGTCGAAACCACCTCACGAGTGGTTTCAACATCGGTTACAGAAACGCCTCCTGTAATGTTACAGGTGTAAACGCAAACCGTTGTGGTACCGGTTTGGGCCTCTTGTAACGTTACAGAGGGGTGGATCTGGTGTAGTGCGGACAGGGCCTTAGAGGCTGCAGGGAAAGCAACTGTGCTTTACAACAGGGAACACCTTGCAGCAAAAGACAATGAGACTCTTTTCCAAACTAACTTTGTTTTGTTGTATAGGTACATAGGTTTTAATTTGTAGTATAGAGTAGATAGCATGGTTTTCATTTTTAGTATACAGCATATATATGGTATAGAGTAGTTAGCATGTAAAATATTGTGTGGATTTTTATTTTTTAGTATAGACGAGAGAAAATATTGTGTGTTTTTTTTTTGTTTGTTTTGTTTTTTTTAGTATAAACTAGGGTAGCATGGTTTTCACTTTTAGTATAGGGTAGAATGATAGCAAGTAAAATGTGAGTAGGTTTTCACTTAGTTAATAGCATAGACTAGATACCATGTGCAATACTGTACATATGTATATACATGTACTATACTGTATGTATGTATATAGGTTTTCATTTTGATTGGTTTGTTGCAATATATAATTAAATGTATTTAAAATTGAAACCTATAAATAGTCCAAAATAAAGTTTGAAAACTAAAACTATCACGTTCTATGTTGTATTCTTTATGAAGTATTCAATAACTTAGTTTCACGCATTTGAAAGATGTGAACATTGTGACACAGCACTTTCCGTGGTGTGAAAAATGTTGTCCCTGATTTTGAGCATTTGTCCCTGATTTTAAAAGGTAGAGTCCCTGATTTGCGGCCTTGGAGGTTGAGAGGTATACTAACATACTAATTGCCAGCAGATTAGGCCTTCCGGTCTATCAAGTCTGCTTGAACCTCAGATCCCATGTTGGGAACTGAGGCCCCCCCCCCCGTGTTCCGATATATCCACTTTCTGTATCTGTCCCACTCTTTCTTGAAGCTCTCCGCCGTGGAAATCTGGACCAGATCGCCAGGCAGCGCGTTCCAAAGATCCACCACCCTCTCAGTGAAAAACCTCCTCCTCCTCTC
The DNA here is from genome assembly GCA_016271365.2 of Neoceratodus forsteri. NCBI lineage: Eukaryota > Metazoa > Chordata > Ceratodontiformes > Ceratodontidae > Neoceratodus > Neoceratodus forsteri. The sequence continues at coordinate 44,677,328 of CM057457.1, read as the reverse complement.
CCCCCCATCCTTCCAACTTCAAACCATGCCCTCTGGTGATACTTACCTCCTTTAGTCTAAAGATCCACTCCGTGTTTACCCTACATATTACCTTGAGGTACTTGAAGACCTCGATCATGTTCCCCAGTCTCTGCTCTCCTCCAATGAAAACAGGCCGAGCTCCTCAAGTCTGTCCTCATATGTTAATTCCCCCAGGCTTCGAATCATCCTGGTAGCCCTCCTCTGTACCCTCTCCAGGAGCTGTATGTCCCTCTTCAGGTGCGGTCTCCAGTACTGTACACAGTACTCAAGATGTGGTCTAACCATTCCATTGTACAGCAGCAGAATCACTTCCCTGCTCCTAGAGGTGATCCCCCTTACAATGTATCCCAACATCCTGTTTGCTTTGCTAGCCGCAGTCCTGCACTGCTCAAAGTTATTCATACATGCATCCACCTGGACCCCTAGGTCTTTTTCCCCAGACGAGGCCTCCAGCGCCTCCCCTCCCAGGGTGTACCTGTGTTTAGGGTTTCCTCGCCCAAGATGTAACACCTTGCACTTGGTCGTATTGAAATTTAATTTCCATGTGTGAGCCCACCTTTCCAGGGTGTCCAAGTCCCCTTGCAGGGCCTATCTCCCCTCTTCCCCCTCAACTACTGCTCCCATCTTGGAGTCGTCAGCGAAGAAACTCATCTCGCACCCTATGCCCACCTTGATGTCAGATATGTATGCATTAAACAGGATCGGACCCAGGACTGAGCCCTATATTACCCTCCTACCGACCTCTCTAGGGTTCGTGAGCTCCCCACCGACCACTACTCTCTGTGTGCGTCCAGCTTGCCAGTTTCCTATCCATCTGACCATCAATGGGCCCACTCCCAACCCCGCCAGTTTCTCCATCAGTCCATTTTGGGGGACCAAGTCAAACGCCTTGCTGAAGTCTGAGAATAGTACATCCACTGGCTTCTCCCTGCCCAGTTCCGATGTTACCCATTCGTAGAACTCCACAAGGTTGGTTTGACATGATATACCTGGCACAAACCCATGTTGTCGACTATCCAGCCCTCACTCCTCCTCCAAGAACACCCCCAGTCATTCCTTCAGTATACTCTCCATTAATTTTCCCACCACCAAGGTCAAACTGATGGGTTTATAGTTACTCGGTACTTCCGTCGACCCCCCCCCCCCTTATGGATTGGCACCACATGTGCCTCACGCCAATCCCTAGGTACCCTCTCTGTCTCAAGCGACCTGCTGAAGAGCTCCGTCAGGGGTTGGCCAGTACGTCCGCCAACTCCCAGAGCACTCTCTGATGAATGCTATCCGGCCCAGGAGATTTCTTTCTTCAGGGCCTTAAGGGTTTGCCACACCCTTTCAGAGGAGATAGCATCATCCGCCCACCCCCCCACCTTGCTGATCTTTCCATCCTTGGCCTGGTGTGTTACCCCAGGGGTGTCTCTCCCTCTCTTATGCTCCATTTCTGTTGCCCCCCTGATCCCACGCACTACCGCTTCTATCCCCCCTCGTGCCTTGCTTTGTAAATATCCCATCCCCCTCCCTAGTGAACACCGAGGCAAAGTACTTGTTTAATACCTCTGCCTGCCACCTCACCTCTTCCACCCACCCAGGAGGGAGAGTATGAGGATAATGATGATGACGGTGATTATTAAAGTCTGAATGTGCCTATTGACCCGGACATCTCCCCAGACAGACCTTCAGGTGTTTCTCCTTCTAGGCTTTCTGAGTCCCCTTCCCACTTTATGTTTTACAAGAAAGTGGCTGAAACCCTCCAGCTTCCAATGGAAGAAGCAGTAGAGGATCAGGAGGAGCCTGATTTTGTTGAAATGATGGACATCCCAGAGTCCAGGAGACTGTCTGTTCCCCTCCATAAATCTTTTGGGAAACAGACATTTAAAATTCTAAAGACTCCTAACTCCATACCTCCTGTGGACAGATGAATGGACAAGAGGTATACCCTTTCAGGCTCAGACACGGAGTTCCTTTCTCAGCAATGCAGCCATGTTGGGGTAGTGTAGGCTGCTGCCTGTGATAAGGCAAATATTCCCTTGGCATCACACCCCCCAGATAAGGACTCCAGGAGGATTGATGCCATGACAAAGAAGCAGTACATGGCAGCATCTTTGGGACTCAGGCAGGCTAACTATATGGCCTACACAGCTAGATACCAGAAGTCCAGGTGGGACACTATGCTGGCTCTGGCTAAACAGGCCCCTGACCAGCTTGCCAAGGAGCTGGAGCAGGTGGCAGCGGATGGGATTGAGGCATCCAAGGTGCAATTTCATGCTGCAGGGGACTCCAATGATGTTTCATCTAGAGTCATGGCTACATCTGTGGCCCTTCGGAGGATGGCTTGGCTCAGATGTACTAGCCTATCACAGGATACCCAGGCTAAGGCCATGGATTTCCCTGTCATTGGTAATTCTCTGTTTGGGGAGCAGACGGAGAATTACATGAAAAAGATGGACGAGTACAGGACCACCTACAGGAGTGCTCAGGCCAAAGAAAGGCAAGCCACTCCTCAGAGGCAGCATTCCAGGGGCAGGGGCAGGCCCTTTCAAAGGCCTTTTTACCAAGTCCAGGCCTCCTCTTCTGCTTATGCTCAGAGGGGGTTCTTCAGAGGGAGAGGCAGACGGGGAATGAGCAGGCCTGCTTCCACCCCTCAGCCTAAAGCCCCTGCCAAGCAGACACCCTGATGGGTCTTCCCGGGCCAAATCTCTAGTACCTGTAGGGGGCAGGCTGGCTTACTTTGTCCAGGACTGGAAGTCTCTGACATCAGACAAGTGGGTCCTGGAACTAGTAAGCCAGGGACTGGTTCTCAGCTTCAAAAAATTTCCCACGATGAGAACCAGATCCTTTCCACGTGCACATCCATCAGAGACCCTTGCCCTAGAGGCAGAGGTTTCTTCCCTCCTGGCTCTCGGAGCCATATAAAGGGTTCCTACCCTACACAAGGGCAAAGGATTGTGCTCCAGGTACTTCCTAACCCCCAAAAAAACAGGAGAATGGCGGCCCATCCTGGATCTAAGGTATCTGAACAAGCACCTTTTAAAACCAAAGTTCAGAATGGTGACTCTGGGAATAATTCTGCCCTCTCTAAGGCCAGGGGACTGACTAGCCTCCCTGGACCTCAAAGATGCCTATTTTCACATTCCCATCAGATGCTCCCACAGAAAGTACCTCAGGTTCGAGTTGCCCTCAGGCCACTATCAATTCAGAGCAATGCCCTTTGGCCTAACATCAGCCCCAAGGGTGTTCACAAAGTGCCTGGCAGTAGTGGTTGCTTTCCTAAGGAGAAAAAAGATCTCCATCTTTCCATACTTGGACGACTGACTCATAGTGGGTCAGTCTCCAGACCAAGTCAAGTCACATCTGCAAATAACTCAGCAAGTGCTCACTTCTTTAGGATTCCTCCTCAACCTTCCAAAGTCAGTTCTCGAGTCAGTGCAGCTCCTCGCCTTTATAGGGGCGGAGCTGGATAGAATAAGGGCAAGAGCCTTCCTTCCCCAGGACAGGGCAAGAACCCTTATGGAACTGGCCTCTTCATTCACCCTTCAGGTGTCTCGACCAGCAAGGCATTTCCTACAGCTCCTGTGCCACATGGCAGCCTCTACAGCAGTGGTCCAGGGGGCAAGATTTCAGATGAGGGACATTCAGTTCCACTTAAGAGTTTTCTGGTCCCAAAGAAAGGATTCCCTTACTAAACTAGTCCCAGTGACTCGAACCCTAATCCAGGCTTTGCAATGGTGGCAGGATCAGGACAATTTGAGACAGGGAGTTCCTTTTGTCACTCAGTCTCATTCAGTGATAATCACCACAGATGCCTCCCTGCTGGGCTGGGGAGCCCACTTGGGGGATCTTACTACCCAAGGGCTGTGGTCACCTCAAGAATCTCTGCTTCACATCAATCTCTTGGAACTCAGAGCAGTGTTTCTGGCACTGCAAGCCTTTTCCAAATCTGTACAAAACAAGGTGGTCCAGATCAAAACAGGCAATACCACCATAATGTGGCACATCAACAAGCACGGAGGTACTCGGTCTACGGCCTTGTGCACAAAAGCAATGGAGTTGTGGTCTCTGGCCTATTCCCTGCAAACCTCTCTGATAGCAGTTCACCTCCCAGGGAAGGACAATGTCCTAGCAGATGCTCTCAGTAGGATATCCCAGGGCCATCACGAATGGACCCTAGATCCCCTAGTTTTGAAAGTGATTTTCTTGAGATGGGGCACTCCACAGATAGATCTTTTTGCAGCCCCAGACAATCACCAACTTCCTCTCTTTTGTTGCAGACCCCCAGTCTTGGGCTCAGACCCCCTGGATGCTCTGATTCTGAATTGGGAAGGGAAATTCCTGTATGCTTTCCCCCTTCCCTCTCCTGTTCAAAGTGTTGGTCAAGATCAGGTCTTAACCATGCAAAGTGATTCTGATTGCTCCAGACTGGGCCAGACAGCCCTGGTACCCACTGTTGCTGTCCTTAGCAGTCCACCTTCCTCTGTCTCTTCCCAGGAATTACAACCTGTTGACATCCTCTCAGGGGAGGATTTGGTATCCGAACCTCAAATCTCTCAATCTCAAGGCATGGCTCTTGAAGAGCTAGAGTTTGCTGATCTACACCTTTCTCAAGGGGTTCTGGATATCCTTAAGGCTTCTCGAAAGCCTTCCACCAGAAAGACTTTCAACTCCAAATGGAAAAGGTTCACTATTTGTCTGCTCTAATAAGCATTTTTCTCCAGAATCTGCTGGGTTGCCTACAGTCCTGGACTATATGGTTCATCTTAATGGCTTGGGACTTAGGCCAGCTACACTTAAAGTGCATCTGGCAGCTGTTTCTGCCTTCTTGTCAGTAGGCAAGCCCTCTCCTCTGTCAGCCCATCCTGTGTTTTGTAAGTTCTTCAAGGGATTGCTGCACACCAATCCCCCCCTTAGGGACCCTGCTCCAGCTTGGGACCTTAATGTTTGCATTGCTCAGCTTATGCAACCACCCTTTGAGCCTTTGTCCTCTGCAGAGCTTAAGTACTTGACTTGGAAAACTGTGTTTTTGGTAGCCATTACCTCTGCCAGGCGTTTCAGTGAATTGCAAGCCCTGTCAGTGGAGCCTGATTTCATCTCTTTCCATAGAGATAAAGTGGTCCTAAGAACTAACAGGAAGTTTTTGCCTAAGGTGGTTTCAAATTTCCACCTTAATCTGTCTATGTCTGTCCTGGTTTTCTTCACTGACCATTCCTCTTCTGGAGAGAGGAGGCTGCACAGCTTGGATGTTAAAAAGGCCCTCAGCTACTACATAGAGCGCACCAAGGGTCACAGGTTTGAGTCCCTTCAGTTGTTTCTCACATATGGAGAGGTTGGTAAGGGCAAACCTGCCACTAAAAGATCTATTGCCAGGTGGATTGTCTCTTGTATACAATTCTGCTATGAAAAACTGGGTAGAACCACACCCTCATGCCTGAGGGCTCACTCTACTAGAGGTATAGCTGCTTCCCTGGCTGCTGCCAGGGATATTCCTATCTTAGAAATTTGTCAAGCAGCCACCTGGAAAACTGTCCATACATTCACCAAGCATTACTCTCTGGATATCCAGGCTAGGAGTGATGCTCGGTTTGGCACAGCAGTACTTCAGAGCCTATTCCCAAAGTAGGTTCTGTCCCTCCTCCATGGAGATACTGCTTGGTAGTTTGCAATAGTCAGAATACAGCAAGACTTCATGTTGTTTGAAGAAAAAAATTACTTGCCTTAGTAATGTTTCTTCTAATGGAGTCTTGCTATATTCTGACCTCCCCCCTGCTTCCCCTCTCAGAACCTGGTTTTTGGGATGTGGGTGGGCAGGAGCAGTGTTGGCACCCTAGAGGTGCCCCTTTTTCACCCTCCTTTATTTTGTGTGTGTGTTGTGTTTTGTTTTTTGGGTTTCCTGACTTGAGTCTTTGCTTTGAAACCAAAAAACCCTTGTTTAATAAATTTAGCTGCCAGTTGGCTAGTGTGAGTTTTACAGTTTCCACACAGAACTTCTAGTGAGTATTGCTCATAAAGATCTGATGGTTGGAGTTTAAACAACAGCAGACAGGGGCTTCAACCGAGCTCGCGGTGAACGTTCCATGCTGGCCCTGGAAAGTTAACTCTTTGTTCTCTGGGGCAGTTGAAAGGCAGGACCTAACTACAATAGTCAGAATACAGCAAGACTCCATTAGAAGAAACAACATTACTAAGGTGAGTAATTTTTTCTTCTCTGCCGCTGACATAGCCAAAATGTACTTTGGGTCTAATTTACATCATTCCCAGAGGCATTCTGGGAACATTCCAACATATCACAGGCAATAAAAGAAGCCTGAATGTCTACCCCCCCCCCCAGGGTCCATAAAACTGGCAGGGAAAAGTAAACAACAAAACAAAAATTGTCAAACACGTGGAACAGAGTGGCAGGGAACATCAGAAAAACAAAAACAGAATGCACGTGTTTTAATAATTGCTGCATGTAGTTTTCCTTTAATATGTGAGTCGTCCTATTTTGATTTTCCATAAAGATGGAGTGTCTTTACAAATCCGAAGTTTTTACCAATGGTAATGTCTGAATTTACTTTAAATCAAACTATCCACCTTCTAATATACTGTCTAGAGTATGCTAATCCAGGGGAAGCCTTATTCCATATTTTGGATATACACAGAATCCTGAGATATTTATGTGTGTCACACCAAGGACTGCAGAAAGTCCTGTCAGCTTTTTTGTTTCATCCCTGCGTCAGAGGGCCTCCATGTCTAAACAGTGCCTGTATAAATGGTTGGCACATTGTATTACATTCTATTATAGGAAGTATGGTAAGGAACTTCTGGCGTGGTTTGTGGTCACTCTACAAGAGGCATGGCCACACTTCTGTTAGTTCCTGCGGTGTTTCTGCTGCTGAAATTCATGTAGCTGTTAAGTGGCGCACTCTTCTTACCTTCACTAAACATCACAGTCTGTACATTATGTTTCGCAGATGGGTAGGCTTTGTCCTGGCTGTCTTACAGGGCCTGCTTTCATGAGCTTGCATGTCTCCATCTGCCCAGACTGTAGTTTTTTTTGGCACTGCTTGAGTGGATTCATTCCAAAGGTATGGCCTGATAAAAGATACGGTCAAAGAACAGTTACAGTAGGTCCTTAACAGAATCTCTTTCATCGGGCCAGCTGACCTACACTTCTTCCCCCTTCATGTTGTTTATTTATTTATTGGTTTATTGATTTATTGAAATGTTTCACCAGGAAGGCACACGGAACAAGTTGCTAGTCTCCTGCTGTATCCTTGGAGAGAGGGAACAGGGAGGGCATATACAGATAAACATTGTACATCTTTCAAATATCTCGGCGTCAGTCTTGACCCCTCACTTACCATAACCCTGACGGCAGAAGATAAACCCAGGGAAACTAGGGTGGCGTGCCGCTTTAATTCACCTGCTCTCACCTGAAGCTCTCACCATTGCTCAAGGCAATCTTCTCCCTCTCCTGGACTACTGCTCCCCCATCTATTCTCTCATGTCCTCGAAGCAACACTCGCAACTAAACACGACACATAATGCTATATGTCGCTTTGTTCTCAAAGCCCCCCCCTCCCATTAACCCACCACTGCACACTCTACCAGTCCTTAGGATGGCTCCTTCTCCAGCAACACCTTGATTATGCCACAGGCTGCCTGGTGGATAAGGCTCGTAGAAGTAACCAACTATCCCCCTATGCTCCCCTACTCATAAATAGAGCGGCCACCAGACCTCTTAGGGCTTCCTTCGTTCCAACCCTTGAAGTTCCTTGGATCTCTACAGTAATGGGCAGCAAGGCTTTCTCCGTATCTGCCCCCTCCCTCTGGAACAGTATTCCCGCAACCATTTGTACATCTCCATCCCATGCATCTTTTTTTTTTTTTGAAATTGTTTTATTGATTTTCCAATACTCAACTTACAACATTTTAATGATACAAACACAAACCTAAAATGAACTATATATACAAGGGCATTTGGCTGGGAAGCCAAGTTTCAAGAAAATACAAAATCACATGCCCACACAATGCATATATATATATATATATATATATGTATGTGTATATATATATGTGTATGTGTGTATATATGTATGTATATGTGTATGTATATGTATGTATGTATATATATGTATATATATGTGTGTGTATGTGTGTGTGTATGTATGTATGTATATATATATATATATATATATAAAATTTATACACAAGTAGGTTATACAGAAACATAAAACCATTGATAGATAAAGAGGGGAAAAGAAAGTAAGAGAGAACTCCTAGAAGGGAAAAAGAAAAAAAAAAGGAGGTGAAGAACAGGGGAAGACTCACCTATTATACAATTTATTATTTGCTGCAATGCTTGAAAACGACAATAGTTTTAAGGGCCTTATTTTTCTAGACCCATCTCATCCTTTCTTCCCCCTCCACTAAAAAATTTTTTTCATCAATATTTATGTTCAGATTAATCCATTGTCCACCTGAACACACTCTCAGACATATCTCTTGCTTACTTGTACCTTGCTATTATTCTTGCTGTGCTAAGATGTCTGAGACATTCCTCTGGCAGGCTACTGCGATATAAATGGAAAAAAGGGAGCCAGCGACTTATATATTTCTCCTTTTGCATTCTAAGCTTTGCAGTGCACCTTTCCATCTCCATTATTCGAGAACAGTTAGACAACCAAGATTGTAAAGTTGGGATTTGAGTGGTGAGCCATTTTGGGGTTACTGCCTTGAGGAATGCTGCCACCAAGATATTAAATAGGTAAATTTGTGTTTTAGTTTTCAGTCCTGGAGGATTTAATCTCAATATAAAGGTGGGAAGATCCATGGGTAGGTCCAGCTCCATGATTTTACCACATTCTTTATTTATTATTACCCAAAAAGGTTGTAATATGGGGCAAGACCAGAAAATATGGGTGAGGTTCCCCACCCCTGAACACCCTCTCCACCAACAGTCTGTGGGGTGCAACCCATAATGTTTAGTGATGACTGGTGAGCGAAAATGCTGGGCAGCCACCCTCCACCTAAAGTCCCTCCAGGATGGGGAGGCAGTAGTGGAAAAGATCCCTCTCCAGATCCTGGTCCAGTTCTCCTCTGTTAGATCCAGTCCTTCCTCCAGAGACCATTTATTTCTTAAGATAAGGCTTGGGTCAGGGTGTAAATCTGTTAACAGTTTGGCAGTCTGAGACACCCTCCCCCTAGTTCGTGTGGATTCTGCCAATGTAATTAAAAGTGTTGAAAGTGGGTTGTTTATATGCTGAGGGTACAGCTGAGGAGCCTTCTTTGTAAGATAGTAAACACAGCAATAGAGTCAAGCCATACAAAGACAAAAGTACTGGACTTTAGGAGGGCTGACTTTGCCAAAATGGGTGAGTGCCTAAGGAATGCACTAGCAAATGGGCAGGAAGGAGGGGTGGAAGAACAATGGGGGATAATAAAAACTGCCATCACAGAGGTAACAAGCCTTTGTGTGAAGCAAATAAACAAACAAACGATGTAAGAAACCACTATGGTTCTCAAAGGAGGTGGCAGTGAAGATTCAAGAGAAAAAGAAAGCATTCATGAGGTACAAAGAATCTCAGAAGGAGCAGGATAGAGAACTGTATCAGTTAAAGCAAAAGGAGGCTGGGAAGGCAGTCAGAACAACAAAGGCCCAAACCAAGGAAAAGATAGCCAACTCAGTTAAGAAGGGGAATAAAACCTTTTATAGGTACATCAGGGAGCAAAGGAAGACTCAAGGGAGGGATAGTGAGGCTTAATAAAGGGAGGGAGGGTGGGCAGAGGAGACTGTGAAAAGGCAGAGATACTAAACAAATATTTTTGCTCAGTATTTACAAAGGAAGAGGGGAGGTACATAAAACAAACAGTAGTAACACTCTGGATACAGAAGTTGATACCAGCCCATTTACAAGAAGAAAGGTTTCTGAAAGAACTCTTAAAACTGAAGGTGGACAAAGCTAATGGGGCCTGATGATCTCATCCCAGAATTCTAAAGAGCTAAGGGTAGAACTAGTGACACCACTGACTACCCTTTAACAAATCATGGAAGGATGGGGTGGTACCCAAGGACTGGAGGAGGGCAGATGTGATTCCTTCACAAAAGTGGGAGCAAGGCAGAAGCAGGAAACTATAGGCCTGTTAGTTTAACCTCAGTGATAGGGAAAAATGATGAATCACTTCTGAAGGAAAGAATTGTCGAGTATCTAGAGGCCAGAGGGGCACAGGACCCTAGGCAGCATGGATTCACAGCGGAAGGTCATGCCAGACAAATCTGATAGATTTCTTTGACTGGGTGACCAAAGTAGTAGATCAGGGAGGGGCTGTGGACATGGCCTACCTAGACTTTAGCAAGGCATTTGACACAGTCCCACACAAAAGATTAATATACATGTAGCCAGCCTGGGAGTGGGTCCCAAGATGACAGCCTGGGTAAAGAATTGGCTGGAGAACAGGACACGAAAGTAATAGTAAATGGAGTCCACTCAGAAGAAAGGAGGGTTACTAGTGGGGACCGCGAGGGTTCAGATAGGACCGGTCCTCTTCAATGTCTTTCTAGCTTACATTGCGGAAGGACTGGAAGGAAAGTATGTCTCTTTCAGATGACACTAAGATCTGCAACAGAGTTGATGCACGGGTGGGGTGGAAAGGATGAGAAGGGGCTTATCAAGGTTAGAGGAATGGTCAAATGTATGGCAGCTTAGATTCAATGCAAGAAGTGTAAGGTAATGCACCTGGAAAACAAAACCCAGGGAAGAGTACACAATGGGGGTGAGATACCAACAACAACAAAAATGGAAAGGGACCTGGGGAGTCGATCAGATGACCTAAAGGTGGGCAAGCAATGTGAGAGGGCAGCAAGGAGGGTTGGGGGTTACTGGGATGGCAGGGAGAGGCATCACCAGTAGAAAACAGGAATTATTATCCTCTGTACAGACAGCTGGTGAGACCCCATCTGAGTACTGTGTGCAGTTCTGAGACCCAATCTCCGCAAAGACATAGACAGGATGGAAGCTGTCCAGAGGAGGGCATCAAATGGTGCAGGGTCTGCACCGGAAGACATATGAAGAGAGACTTAAGGAGCTTAATATGTATAGCCTTGAGGAAAGGAGGGAGGGGGACATGATAGAAACTTCTAAGTACCTCAAGGGAATCAACAAAGTCCAAGAGGGTAGCATCTTTTAAAAAGAGAGGTGTGCAAGAACAAGAGGGCACAATTTGAAGATGGGGGGGCTCAGAGGTAATTTTAGAAGTATTTTTTCACAGAGAGGGTTGTGGATGCATGGAACGGCCTTCCGGAGGAGGTTGTGGAGTCAAAATCAGTGGTGGAATTCAAGCATGCATGGGACAGTCATAAGGCAATTCTGGGGGTTGGGGGTAAGAAGAAGTAGGCTGCTGGTTAACTAGGATCTGCAGCTTATCCAGTAGGTAGGGAAATGGGCAGACTAGGTGGGCCAAGCGGTCCTTATCTGCCGTCAAATTCTATGTTTCTATAGTGTCTAAACTGTAGGTATTGAAAACATTTTTTCCCTGGTAATTTGAATTGTTGTGAGAGCCGGCCATAAGATTTTACTATTCCCCCCTGAAAGAACTGACCGATAGATGACAGGCCTTTCCTTTCCCAGGTTTTTAATCCACCCTCTAAGATAAAGGGGGAAAAATCCAGACAGGCCCTGAGGGGGGTGTCAGCCCTTTGATGAGTAGGGAGATTGTAGACCTTACATATCTCTATCCATGCTTGTTTAAGATTCGATACCCACATATTATTGGATGAGAACAAATGTAAATTTTGTATGTCCATATATACTATATACCCTATGTGAAGCATGCCTCCCTCTCTTCGCTCTAGATCTACCCATAGAGGGGTGTCAACATCACTGAGATGTGGAATAAGGAATTGCAGTTGCGCTGCTCTAAAATATACTTTAAAGTAAGGCAAGGCTAGTCCCCCCTGCTTTTTGGGAGTTACTAGAATTGGTCACCGTACTCTAGGATTCCCCCCCCCATACAAATTTTATTAGAGTAGATCTCTATTGTTTCCAGAATTGTATAGGCGGTTTTATAGGGGGAACCATAAACAAAAATAAAAATCTAGGTAGAAGATTCATACTTACGGTCTCAATTTTGCCTGTCAATGTGAGGGGTAATTCTTTCCATCTTTTGCAGTCTTTTTGAGTTATTTGGAGTAATTTTAAATAATTTGTGCGGTATAGCTGGGATAGGTCTTTTGTAATCCAGGCCCCTAAGTATCTAATTCCATGTGCTGTCCACTTTAATCCATTTATATTTTGTGGTAAGGGACCATTATACCCACCCACCGGCAACAATTCTGTTTTGGATTGATTTATCTTATATCCAGAGATATCTCCAAATGCTTGAAGTATTTTCAAGCTATTCAGAATTTCTTGTACTGGGTCTGTTGAGTACAATAGGGTGTCATCTGCGTGGACAATATCCCATTTACTTTTACTTGTGCCTGCGGGTTACTATACAGATTGTTAATCCAGGAACAAAACCATTGTCCAAAACCAAAACGTATTAGTGTTTTTCTAAATAAAACCAATCTACACGATCAAATGCCTTTTTGGCATCTACTGACATCACAGCGTATAGGGTATTTTTAGGGAAATATTGTGCCGCAAATACAGTGTTTAATAGAAGACGTATGTTATCGTGTATGTGGCGGCCTGGAATAAATCCAGTTTGCTCTTGATGGATTAAGTCCGTTATCAACAATTGTATCCGTAAGCTGATGAGTTTAGTAAAAATCTTAACATCCTGGCTGAGCAGGGATATGGGCTGATAATTGGAGCACTGAGATGGGTCTTTATCTGTTTTTGGTATTACTACTATCAGTGCCCTCGCTCAGGAATCGGGGGGGTGTCCCGCCTAATGTGTGACATTAAAAATCTTAGTAATCACAGGGATTAGTTCTTTAGAAAATGTAGCATAAAACTCAGCATGGAGACCATCTGGGCCTGGGGCTTTCCCCCCTTAAATGTTTTTAGGGCCTTTATTACTTCCAGATTGGAAAAAGGGGCATCTATACATTGTTGTGCAGCTGTTAGGGCTGGGAGGGCTGCCTTTCCAAAAAATTGCTAAATTTTTTTTGTTCTTGGCCAGGCAGCCTTTCCTCCTTATAAAGTCGGGAGTAGAAGTTTACAAATTCTTGGGCTATGTCTCTAGGAGTATTAACACAATCTCGGGAAGCAGGCCCCTTTTGTAATTTGGAGATGTATCTGCTTGCCTTTTTTTTCCTAAGGCATATCGCTAAGAGACGGCCTGCTCGATCTCCCCCTTCATAATATTTCTGTTGCAGAAACCTCAGATTATTTTCTGTTCCATGTAACGAAAGTTGGTTAACCTCCTCTCTGGCTTCTGCGAGTCTGGGAAGCAGATAGGGGTTTCTTGTAGTTTTGTGTTCCGTCTCTAATTGCCTCAACCTATCTTCCGCCTTGTCCTGTGCTGCTCTATACTGTTTGGCTTTGTGTGAGGCAAAAGCTATTGCATGTCCGCTTATTACTGCCTTTAAGCAGTCCCATATGTATTTTAGGGGAGTGTCGTTCGTATCATTCTCCAGAAGATACTGAGTAATCACCTTTCTGGTGGATGACACGAACTCTGTCATTCAGCAGACTGACATTAAACCTCCAACCCCCTGCCTTCGTCCTTGGACCCCACTGCAACTGGCAGATCAGCAGAGAATGATCAGACAGAGCCCTAGGCTGAATATCTATGTCTTTAACTGTAAATGCATAATTATTCTGGGTATAGAGTCTGTCAAGTCCAGAGTAGGACTGGGCAGAAGGAGAAAAAAAAAAAGGTAAAATCCTTTCCATTAGGTGATGCAAGTCTCCAAGGGTCTACCAAACCCGACTCGTTCAAAGTGTGCCAAGTAACTTAGAATATGTCCCTTGTCCACCTGTATGTGCCGGAGAGCAGTCTAGTTGGGTGTCTTCTATGCAGTTCCAATCTCCTGTGCACAATAGTTGGCCATCTGGCAGTGTGTGTATTATGTTAAACACCTACCTAAAAAATTCCCCTGTAGAGGGTGTTGGGGCATATATGGCCAGAATATGTATAGGGAGACCCCTAAGCTGTCCCGAGACTAGTGCAATCCTCCCTGACCCTACAAAGTATGTGTGTGTGACCTGAAAGGGTAACCCTTTTCAAATCAGTATAGCCACTCCAGTTTGTTTAGATGTTGGGTTGGAGACTGCATACACACTTCCCACCCATGACCTCCTGAGTTTGGCATGTTCACAAGAAGTCAACAGGGTTTCCTGAATACAAGCTATTTCACATTTTGCTCTGTGTAATTCCTGCAACATTCTTGACCTTTTAGTTACATTGTTTATACCTTTAACATTCCATGAACACAATACTAACTTATCCATAATTGTTTCCTAGTAGCAGTACTCAGCCTTCTTAAATCCTTACTGAGCATCCTAGGTACATTTAGTCTATCCCCATATATAGAAAAGTAACTCAAAAAGCTAGAAAGAAAAAGGATGAAAAGAGAAAAGAACAGAGTATATAACTCCAACTATATACAAAAAAGCATCAGACCAATTATCTAATCTTATACATCCAACACATATGTAACAAATAGTTCTTGTTGTAGAGGGTAAATCCTCTAGGGTGTCTAGATATCTAGACTGCAGTGAATCGAGAGACACTCCAAATGGGGTATAGAGAGTGGCAGCTCTAAAGGAGCACTCACTACTCTTCCCTCGGAATGGACCCCCGGGATCCCAGTACTCAAATCTCCAGCAGCTATGCATCTGAGACTCGGACGGGAAGCCCCTGGTTTGGGCATAAATCGTCATTAACAGTTGTCAGCCCACTGGAGCGACACAGAATTTGCCCAGCCGAGCGTGACACAGTGTACAATTCAATTTTTACTATATAGTACCTCCCCACCCCTCCGTTTCCTCAAAAGAAAAATCGGTACATATATCAAACAGGATTGGCTGTAAGAACACATTCATCCTTTTAAACTTCTTCCATCCCCAAACTATTATTTAAGCGAAACAGATTTTTAGTCCTCATAATGATCCCTCGGGGAAAGAAACAACCATGGTATAGGATGCCTGTCACAGCTGCTACGCACTTTTAGACCCCTGCTGTAACCGCAACATTTAACTTTGCATTTTATTCCTACATGCCAACAGTTAATAATTTTTTACACTAAATAAGCTTTAAGAGAGTAACATTTATTAACAGCTCTTCACCTTACTTTTAGAAAACTTCATGCAGGGTATTAGAGCGTCCACCCGCTGACCGCACCACTCGCGAAGAACAGGGGAAGGGATAAGCAGGTACACATGCAGTGGAGTAACACAAAAAACAACCACCAGCAGAAATCTGTACCGAGAAATATTTGTTCCACCTGCCCTCCGCATAGCTATACAACCTATCAAACGGGTGGGGGCACCAATTGAGAACCTCTATCCCCGCGTGAAGGTGTATTATCTAAACCCTTCACAGAAATAATTAATTCCCCTCCCCAGTGAAGATCTCTATTCAGATGGTGAGGTCAGCTTTAATAGAATGTTTTTCCTGGATTTAGCTGCCACCCCATCCGTGTAGCTCAGGAAGTCCAGTAAATCAGTGTGGTCTCCCATCAGCAAGCTGGTGTTTCTTTAACCTTGAGGCCCCCTCTGTATTCTCCTCATGTGGTCAACTCTGCCGGTCTCAGCCATTTGGATAGATCAGCATGCATGGACAACAGGTCCCTCGGTTTATGCTTCCCGCTAGTTGGAGTTGGTGAGGCTACCTTCCACAGCAGACGTTTAATCTGGGCCTTGGCTTCTTCTTCTCTCAAGTCTGGGATAGGTATATCCAGTGCCTTTAGGAATGAGGTAACCTCCATCAAACTGTCAAACACCTTAATCGAATCCTTTGTACCCATAATTTAGCCGGGTAACTGATTTGTGCCTTCATTCCCTTTTCTTTCAGACGTTTAATTACTTGGAGGGTCTTTTCCTGCGTGCCAGCAGAGCTGGCGGGAAATCGTGGTCAACGTATATGCGCTGGCCATCCAGATTTAGCTTTTTGTTTGCCTAGGCCATTCTTAATATTTTCTCTTTTGTCTGGAAACTTAAACATTTTATTATGATGGACCTTGGTGGTGCACCCTGCGCCGACTTGGAGACTAATGCTCGGTGGGCTCTTTCAATTCCGAGCTCAGAATCAGCTGAAAGCTCTAACCCTTTCTATAGCCAGGTCGCCATGAATCCCACCATGTCTGCCTGCTCGGAGCCCTCAGGGATTCCAAAGACTCGAATGTTGTTTCTACGAGCTCGAGCTTCCGAGTCTTCAGCCCTGTTGGTGAGATCTCTTTCTCGTCTGTATAAATATACCAGTGATCGCCCGAAGGCCATATGTTCACTGTGGAGGGTATTAATATGGGCTTCATTGTCGGTTGTACATTTCTCCAGCTTTTGTAAGTCTTTCCTGATGCTAGTGACCTTGCCATCTATTTTGTGCAACATGTGTTAAATACGGTTTACTGCACGTGGCCAAACACGGCTTTTTCCTTCCCGAAATTTGTCACATGCTATGGCAAAGCTAATTTTTGTGGCTGCATGGGTAGAGCTCTGCAGACTTCTTGTTATAATTCTGAATAGTAGCACTGTGGAAGCATGTGACCGGATTGTTGTCCGGTGTGCTTCCAAAGTGATCTGGCACAGGTCCACTAGTTGTGTTCATGTAGCTTTTCCCCTCCACCGGCAGCATAAACACACCCACTTCTCGGGGTACTACTTTTTCTTCTGCAGCTGCGGAAATGACAGCTGCCATGCCCAAGATGGCTGCCGATTCAAACTGTGCATGCACGTGTACCCACATGTGCAGTTTTTTCATCACCACCATCTTGGATACAGCGGACTCCAATGCGGCGAGAGCACTGAGTATTCCTTTAATCGCTCTTGCCGCTCTGAGCAGCCGTATTGGCTCTAACTGGAGTGTGTTCATATGGTGCTGTGTTCTCCTGAAAGTTTCAACCCTTGGCTCAGAAGTTGCATCAGCCATGGTTCTTGTAAAAATTGTGTAAAGAAAAATTTGCAAATGGGACAGTGTACTTGTACTTGTTTCACTAGCTGATACTTGGCACATTTATGAACTTATTGAATGTTATTTTGTTGTAACTTGCTTTGTTTGTGATACTTTTGACTTGGGACGTTCTGTAAATGACCGCTTTCTCATAGAACCTATCCTGTAAACCTTCAACCTCAAGTAAAATAAAATGTATTTCCATCTACGCCAGTAAACCTGCTTTTCGAATTTTTGCATTAAATATTAGTTCAAGAAGTTTGTTGTGGTTGTATGTGGCTTTAATTGGGTTGTCTCTATGGGTACACAAGTTTCCATCTCAGTACTTGTCATTTAGGTGGGTTTTTTGCTTTCTGCACAGAGATCCTTGCTCTTTGTTTGCTTGTGTGAAGCAAGTAACAACTCTGCTTTACCAGAAAGTAAGGAAATTCGTAGCAAAAAATTGATTATGCATTGTTTGTGTTTCTGAGGCACAAAAAGAGGAAAATGTGGCATTGGAGTTTTTTGTTTTCAGCCCGAAGCCTTGTAAGCCTTGGCCAAGCTGCAGGTCTGGAGCCACTCTCCATGCCTCTGTTGCTTAAAGCTGCTTGTTTGGGGTCCTGTATAACAAAATGTTATGAGTGTTCTCCAGCTTCACTCGGGGCCCTGCATGAATAAAGCCATGGCTGAGCCTGTGCTTTGTTCAAGGAAAGTGATGATCAATGTGTGCCCTGTGTGAAGCATCAGAGTTGTTGGGCACGGCACTGGACCTGTAGATTGAAGCAGCAAATCTATGGGGCAGCACCCCAGGCCTGTAGCTTGGCTATGCATCACAGGGCCGGGGGAGGGGTGATGGGTGTTAGGGTGGAAAACCCCTAACGGGAACAGCTTGACAGCACAGTGGTAGCACTACCACTCGTGATGCTGTCGACCCGAGTTTGGGAGCAAGCTCAAGTGGGTGGGGGAGGATTGAGCATCCCAGAGGATGCTCCTCAGAGGTAGTAGCGTTCCATTCTGCAACACAGTAGTGTTACCGGAGTGACCACAGGTGGTGATGCATTTAGAGGGCCAAGAGGAAGATCGGTTGTCGGCACATGACATTAGCATGTATGCACACCATGGCACATGACGTTCCTGAGAGAGGGAAAAACTGAAAATGGCTCCAGCTGCTGTGACCATGGATCCCGGTATATCTGGGCCCCACACTCCTGACTCAGTGCCGCTTGACGATACATTCAGCTCGGGGTTGAATCCCCCACCCCCACCCTTGCTGGGGAGCGGAAGCCAGCGCTTATTTATTTATTTATTTATTTATTTATTTATGTTATGTTATGTTTTTGGTAACTTGGTAGGCAGACTGATCCAAAGGACTGTTTTCAGCTGCGACCCAGGCTGTACAGTGGCACAGACAGTAGGCGCAAGTTACAGTTTGTGGTTAACATGGAGGACCAGCTGCTACAGATAAACAAGGAAAGGGCATTCATTGCAGGGAGTCGGATAGCCATGGGGGCTCTGGAGGGAGATAGTAGCTGGAGACTGAAGGGGACAGAAACAAAGTTTGCATAGAAAACCCTCCAAGAGCACATTTCCCTCCCTTTGTGTCTTTGGAACACTAATGATTCATTAATGTAGGTTTTTTTTTTTTTTACAGTATATTCTGTCCCCTCCTTGTCACTAATGCTGCCCTTCTCTGCCAGTTGACCTCTGGTCCCATGCTTCACTCTTCTCTGTCACTTCCTCAGTCCCAAGGGCAGCGGTGTGCAAATCCCATTGCCCCCTGTCCGGGGCAAGTAAATTTCATTGAAGGGTAGGTACCAAAACAGAGCTAATTTCAGTTAATAGGGGCAAGTGAAGATTCGGCTAAAGTTATGGCTGGGCAAGGAATAAAAGTTTTGATTTGAACACCCCTGCCCGGGGGGTGGGGTGCATAGAAGGCATTTTCTCTGTAGTAGGCACCTTCTGGAGAGCCAGCAGCCATGGCCTTCCTCGGGGCCTGTTGGGTATGGGGACCAGTAGACAGTCGGGAGCAGTAGGGTAGGAGAGTGCTGGCATTGTTGTAGCGCACATTGGGGTTTTCTTCTTTTAGTTTCTCCCTGTTCTTGGCACTCTGACAACTAGGGCTCCTAAGTGAGCATGTGCACATCTGTGCAATCACGTACTGGAGCTGTGCCCTCTCCCCACATCCGTTTCAGCTGCACCACCAACTCTGGTCACCTAGGTGGCATGTGATAGCAGAGAGTCCAGCGCTCCCTCCTCCAAAGGCGAGCATCCACTGGAATGCTTGATCTACTGCCCCTGACTGCCTGCTGTAGGTAAGCCAGAGTTGTGTGCAGTAACTTTACCCTGTGTCATTGGGCTGCTGTGATCCTCTCTCTTGTTAAAGTCCTTATTAAACACTGCTACAGTGGAGTTTCACTCTCTCTTTTCCTTGTAGAGGGACCTCAACAAGAATACTCATCTATAAAATACAACTGTCAAACATCAGCAGGCTACTTACAGCCACCGGAGTGAGAATCTCTGCCACTGGAGAGCATAAACTCCCATGTGCCATAAATGGGTATCTTTGTTTACCATGACTCACTCGCACAATGGAGTCAGTTAGGCAACTAAATCTAGGTTAAAAGCAGCCATTGTTAAAGTAGAAAGGGACCACTTGGTCACGGCTTTGAAAAAACGACCACGAGTAATAAAATACATACCATTATCACCGGTTGTTCAGAATGTAATGTTGAGCTTGCTCTGGGGCCCAAGCTTTGAGGTGCACGCTGTTGAAAATGATAGTGGGCAGAGTTTTAGTGACCAAAGTTTTATCCAAGTTTACATAGTTGGCTATAAAAAGTTAAAGATACCAAAAGTGTACATGGCTTGCAGAGGCTGCAAATGGTTAATGAATACTAAATGATGCCAACATGTCAATTGATATGTATGGCTAGTAGAGGGCTGCAAGTGGCTAGTGAATAACTAAATGATACCACCATGTAAACTAATATGTATGTAAGTGTAAGAGTTTAAATTGTTGGAACCATGTAAATGATACTTGTAACAATAAGATGCAAGAAATGGGTGAAAGGGCACATGTTTTGTTTTAGAGCGAAATGTCTTAATCAATGCCAAACTTGCTGTGCATAGCAAAAATAATCTTGTACAAAACATGTTTTGTTCTTTTGGGCAAGATAAAAGGTCATGACTAACCTTGAATTTAGATAATAGTATAAGCAGAAATAGAGAAAATACATGCAAGTTGGCAAGCATTAATGTCTGGTCCAGCTCCCTATCTTATGTTTGTCTATTTTTAAACTTACATTATTGGTAATTATTAGTAAATATCCATTATGCCCTTGTCTTGTGACATTAGTTTTTCTAAGCAAAATATTTTTAGTGCTAGGAGATTTTATTTACGTCTTGTGACAAATGATGTTTTCCGTTTAATTAATGCCAAGTCAGCAGTGAAGTATGTGTTTTGAACCCTTGTCTCATGACCCTACTCTCTTGCCTTATATGGTCAGAGTGTCTGAAAACTGGGAAATTTCCCTTGTTTTGCAATTCTTGTCAAACACTGTATAAATATTGGACAGACTGTATGTCCAGTGTATCCAAGAGGAATAGCTATCTATGCTTGAACACCCAGAAAAAGGGAGCAAATTTACTTAATTTTTTTTCTGTACCTGTAGCCCTGGTGGTAAAAGGCCATCAGCTGTTTAGAATTGATCATGTTAGAGGAAAATTTGTTAGGGCTTATTTGGGTATTAATAAATTGCAACTGATTTAAAACATCTGGTGTCAGGTGGCTTTATTGGATTACCAGGGGCCACTAACCACAAACCTTGTGCTTTTACTACCTTACTGTCATCAGTGTGGTATGGTTTCTTTATTTACAACGCTGGTGTCCTAAGTTTGCACCTCTAGGCCAGGATATCTGGAGCAGACGGAGGGGGACAGAACCTTCAAGGTGGTGCACCACTTCTGCCAAGAAAGCTTTGAGTGCTGTCTGGCCTAGGAGTGGCTCCTGGCGGTTAGCGTGAGGTAGTGCACATAACATTGGTACCTACACTTCATGCCTTATTCCACCCTAAGATGCTGTGGCAGGCTTGCATTGGTGACGTGGGTGGGGAAGAAGAAACAGACTGACATGGCTGCTCCTGATGACTGTCTCTGCTTGCACCTTACACCACCAGGCCTTGCCAGCAGCAAGCACATTCCCTTGCCCCACTCTCCATACTCAAGGCACTTCTTCCTTCCTCTCAAGTGACCATTGAGGGGTTGGTGAGCCCCAAGTAGGGCTGTGCTCAGAGACTGGGTGTAACACTGGGAGTCTGGTGACATGTGACACCAGCAACAGTTCATGGGTGGGCAGAGGTATAGGCCCATGTGAAGACCTGAAGGAGAGGTGCACCAGGGTCCAAGGAAGGGGTGAAAAGGGTAATGTGTGTGGTGGTCAGCCTTGAGATAGGTGCCCCGGGTCCTCTGTTGAAGTTTGGTGTGAATGCCAGGTACCAAAATATAGTTGAGTGAAATTTGGAGACTATGGAGGTGGTGCACCCAACGGTTAATTGCTCACTACACCACAGCAGTCTGGTAGTTGAATTCTTCAGCATTGCAGCTCCCAGCACAAGTTGACAGTCTAACAACAAAGTTCACCCCAGGAGCACTAATAGTGCTGTGTGACTAGTTTAAGCACGGGAAAGCAGCATTTACCATGTGGGAAAAGCAAGAATTAAAACAACTATAAAAACATATAATAAAAAATGCAATTAAAAAGAAAACCATACTTTTCAAATCCACAGGCTGAGTAAATACCCTTGCTGGTGCCTTTGATTTACACACATTAGGTGTTTCAAAGCTGGAGGTTGTTGGCAGTTTGAAATATCTTGGGATCCATCTCGATCCCCGTCCATCATCAGATGTCACTTGGACCATCTTACTGTTCCATTAAATAGAAAACTCTGGTTCCTTTACAGAGTTAGAGCTTTTCTGATGAAGCTCATTTGGCCATTGCAACCACAGCCTTCTCCTCAACTTGGATTATGGCGCTATTCTTTTTACGTACATGTCTGACAAGGAAACATCTAGGTTCTAGTCTGTCTACAGCGCAGTCACATGGGGTTGTTTGCCCTTGATGCGGAAAGAAGTTTGCATCATTACTTAATCTATATTTGCTCCTAGTTGCAGGATTACGCAGCACACTTGAGAAAGGAATGTGTGGATTTAAGGAAGTTCCTCAGGCACTCTGACCATTGTGAGCCTGTAGCTTAATGGTTAGAGTGCTGGAACGGCGTATCAGAGGTCTGAGGTTCAATTCCCAGTGAGCGACACTTTTCCTTTCTCATTTCCAGCCTTGATTTAAAATAGAACTGCACTGAGAGAAGTGGTCTGTTTGTATTTCTGATATGTTCCGAGTTGCAGGATTACGCAACACACTTGAGAAAGGAATGTGTGGATTTAAGGAAGTTCCTCAGGCACTCTGACCATTGTGAGCCTGTAGCTTAATGGTTAGAGCGCTGGAATGACGTACCAGAGGTCTGAGGTTCAATTCCCAGTGAGCGACACTCTTCCTTTCTCATTTCCATCCTTGATTTAAAATATGCCTTGCAGGGGCTTAACTGCACTGAGAGATGTGGTATGTTTTGTATTTCTACTTAATCTATAGGGATCTCTGAGGGATAGTCCCTATTGCCAGGCTCAACTACTTGCCAAGGCTGCACCACTTAAAAAAAAAAAAAAAAAAAAAATCCTTGCTTCTAGTTGTGCCTCATGTTCATCCAGATGGTTCAGTTTCCCAGAAAGGCATGGGGCACTCAGATCGGCACCAGCAGATATACTGTTGATTTCCCCAGCTCTCCCAATAAGGCGTGGTTTCTGTAGTAAGAAAAAGTACTGGCATTACCAATTACCCTCAGCTGAAGCAATGTGATCTTGTTTTGACAAAATGTGTGTATGTAAGCAATAAACCCACAACAGTGCGTGCATGTCAGGAGAATTAATACAGGACGCCCAGGGGTGAATTGGAAGGCATGAGGCGAATGGCCAAGTGCCTTTCAGTGCATCCAGGTCTTGCATTAATTTTCCATAAATGTATGTCATAAAGTGGGTTACTGTACTTATAAAATGAAAAGTGTTTTTCTTTAAATGGAAAAATATTTCATTTTTGTGTAGATGGCTGCTGCTAGATACAGAAAATTGTTATTGTGACAAACTGTGCATGTTCTGGAAATTGGTGACAAACTGTGCACGTTCTAGAAATTAATGAATGGTCATGTGATAAGTTTTAGCCAGAGAGTTTGCTTGAATTACAGAGAATTCTGAAGGGCATTTTATAAATGGCTTTATTTATTTCCAGATAATATAGTGTACCTGTTTGTTGTGAACCACCCGCAGTTTGCTACTACAGTGGAAATTTTTAAATTTGTGGGAGATGAAAATTCTCTGGTGCACCTTAAAACCATCACGCATGACCTCTTTTCAAGGTATGGCATACAAAATTTGAATGGTACGTGCGGCACCCAGACTAATAAATCAAATGCACATTGCTTCATGTAGCTTTAATTGCTTGCATAAGTTTGTGGGTACGATAAAAAGCCTTGTGAAAAAACAGAGAAAAACTGTTCTGCATGGCTGGCGTTATAAAATATTTACATAAATATTTTAAAAACTGTTGATCTTACTTTTGAGGGGGGCTCTTGCAGTATGTAACACCTTTACGACTGAAGCCGGCAGGTGCCGGGACCCCACGGAAAACTTCTAGCTAGCAATCTATAGCGGGAGACTGCCCCCTGTTGTCCCCTGTGGCACAAAAGGGGTGGTCCCCAACCCATCCTCTGTTCTTTTCCCGTAGACCCATGTACATTGGCTCCATGGATGCCTTCTACTCTAAGTCGACCGCCTTTTTCAAGTTTTACTGTGCTTTTTTAGTTTTATTAGATTTTATTAACAGAATCTTTCCTTTTCAGGGATTTTTGGCTCATCTCCTCCGTCCTCAGTCAACTGACAGTGATTGAAGTGTGCTGGCGGCCTGCAGATCCTTTACATGGATGGTCCTCCGGCTTTCCGGCTCCGCCAACGCCCAGACCCCTCACAAGCCTAACCGCATTGCCTGTATTCCCACCGTCACCAGACGACCTGCTTAAAAGATCATCTGATGGAGAAGGAGCTTCACCAAAGGAGTTCACTTTCCTCCCTGGCCTCCAGGGCATCAACTTCTCCTTTCCATAAGGAGATGTCAGAGTGGCAAGTACTGGCACCAGGAGAAGCAGATGGAGAAACCCTGAACAGCTTCCCGCTCCTGGTACCTGGTTCTGCTGGCGACCGCTTCTAGGTCTCTTCCCCCCACCACGAAGGGGGTTGGCCTTTTCCACCATAGTAGCCCTTTCTTCCTTCAGGCTTCCAGTGGCCAAACCTTCCTCCATCCTTTCTGTCTATCTCTGGGAGGGTTTTTCTGAGGATTGGGACTTTGTCCCCTGCCTCTCAGCTCCTGCAGCTTAGGCTCTTCTTCCCTGCATGTTCTAAGCCAGGTAGCTCTGCTGGTGATCCTTAGGTGGGGCAGGTCTGTCCCTGTCCCGGCTAGGGTGACTGCCAAGTCCTCCCCAGTATTAGGGACCAACTCCTCCAGGCATCTCCTTGGACATGTGCCCTCCTCCCCCATGAGTGGTGCCTCTGTCCCACCCAGGAGCCAGCTCTTCAGTTCAGGAATCACCTCCTGGGTAGACGCCGGCACCTTCTTTAGGGCGGCATCCACCTATGCCTGTGCCTCGGACTACTTCCTCTCATCCCGACGGCCTGATGCCAGTCTCTCCAACATCAGCTCCTTCCTTAGTTGTTGGCCGGGTCAGATGCCCTTCCTCAGCCGACGCTGGAGTGCCTGATGCCCGGTCCATACCATCCGGTGGCTCCTTCCCATAGGGATTGACGCCGGGGTATCCAGGGTAGGCTTATGCCGACACGCAAGCCACCCTAGTCTGTTGACCAAACATCGAGGCCCTCAACACAAATCCCCCCCCCCCCAGTGCTGGTCACACCAGCCCCATCACTCAGCTTTTCTGGGAGTCATGAGGCACTCCTAGCAGCCGAATGGCTAGGGCACAGAGGAGAAGGCTCTGGAGTGACGTCAGCTAGCCTCTTTTATCAGGAAAAAGGGGGCACCCTACCCATGGTCGGCTCGTTTTTTTAAATCCTGCAAGGACTTATGTGGTGAGCACCCCGGAGGCAGATTCAGTGGTCATCAATGCTGCCCATAATCACTCCCATCACCCTCCCTAGGCACCTGAGCTTTCTGCCTCTGGATAAGGACTCCAAAGAAATCGGTTGGCCAAAAAGGTTTATTCCTCAGCAGCTTGTGCAGTATGGCCTCAAAATTTCCTACACATGGTCCAGTATCAGGATGACCTGTGGGACAAGGTGGTGGAGGTAGCTCGAGCCATGTCTGACTGCCCTGGTAGGAGTGGACTAATGACCATTCTGAAATCTGGTTCAGATGTTGGAAACCATGTCCTCCGAGCTTCTTACAATTCTGTAGATGCTGTGTGAAGGGCTGTAGCCTCCACAGCCTGTATTCACATATATTCCTGGTTGAAAGTGTCAGGTTTTGCACTGGATGTGCAAACTAGAATCATGGATGCACCTTTCAGGGACCCTGCCCTGTTCAACGAGGAATCCCAGACTTTATCACTCATCTGTAGGAATCTGAAAAGCTATCATATCTGTTCATACCATGTACAAATCTCATCCTAAGCACTGCCCCATGCAGTCCTTTTGGAGAAATGCCAGACAGCAGCACAGAGTAGGATCCAAGTGTAAAGCTTCCAACCCTGTCTCCAGAGGTTCCACCCCTCAGGCTCCTCAGACTTCCCAGGCCGTGCTGCCCCTTCCAGTTCCTCAGCCTGACTTATTGCCCGACCCCCCCCTTTCCCAGGCCGAAGCCTTGGGGGAGGTGGTAGGTGGTCATCAATTCTCTTTGTACATAGCAGGCTGATGCTGGATAACCACTGACCAATGGGTCCTTCAGCTGGTGGAACAGGGGCACACTCTGGCATTCACAGCAATACACCCAGACAACCCACCTGTCGCCTCACATCGCCCTCATCAAAGAGGACATTCAGGTCCTCTTGCGGAAGCAGGCCATCAAGCCAGTTTCTCTTAGACAATGGGGAAAGGATTTATTCCCACTTTTTCCTGGTGCTGAAGAAAACCAGGGCCTGCATCCTATCCTCTGTCTCGGCCACCTGAACCAGTACATTTGAATGCAGAAGATTCAGGATGGTCAGTCTGCTCTGTCTCTTACCTCTCCTCTACTGAAGAGACTCGTTATGCTCTCAGAACATGCAGGATGCATACCTTCTTATCTTGGTCTTCCAACCACACAGCAGTTTCCTTCGCTGCTTCTTCCAGGGAAACCACTACCAGTTCTAGGGACATGGATGTGTTATTCATCCACACTGTCTGGCAGGTTCCTTGCCGCTTTAAATCTTGCCGGAAGGTCTTCAAGCTGGCTCCTCCCACCCACCCGGGTGGTAAAACTCTCGGCTCGGCCCCATGATGCCAGATATTCCTTACCGCTTGGAAGCTCAGGTTCCCTCCTTAACGCTCTGCGTGTAGACTGGATCCTAATTCTTCGGTTAAACCGGAACTTATTTTAAAATTTTCAAGACTTCGGTCAAGTTTCTCCCTCGTGGCTGCGATGGACAGATCGACTCCCGGATTTCGGCGGTGCCCTTGGGGGCAGAAAATGTCCAGGACGGACCCACACTCCACGTGCATCTACTGTCTCGGCCTAGAACATGACCCGCAGGCCTGTGAGTTATGCCGTTCATTTTCGGCCAACATCCTGGAAGACCACGCTGCCCGGTTACAGCTTGGGCACCCCAAGAAGCGCTACCTGCCGGTGAAGTCGGAGGAGACCCGTTGGCGGTTATGACAGCTGGCTCGCTGAGCAACTCGAACAGATGATCGCCTCGAGGAGGAGGTGGCACAGGCCGATCATCCTCTTCTCGGGTCGCGGCATTTATCCCGCTCTCTCTGGGTACCTCATATTCAGCTTCTTTCAAGGAGCTTTGCCAATCCTTTTCCACAAAGGGAGGGGCCATCGGGACATTCCTCTCGGTCCAGAAAGAAGGACTCAAAAGGTAAGTCCATCGTCGGCGTTTGTAGGGCGGAGGGTCCCTTCCGGACAGTTGACATCGACTTGATCGAGGTTCGCGACTAAGGCCGCTGGCTTCATAATGCCCCGTCAGGTCAGCCGGCCAAGACACCCGTCGACGCAGTCAAGATTTTCTCGACCCGCAGGGACGGGCTGTCGACTAGGAAGCTGACAACCCTTCTTCACTGTTCCCCGTGGAGACCGAGACCTGCCTGCGCCCGTGCCGTAGTCCCGGTTAAGCTTCGAGCGAGGGAAGAAGAGTGGGTGTCCTCGCCCCTTCACAGACCCATCCTCGGAAACACCGAGGATCTCGGTCTTGGACATCGTCTCGGTCCAGCCGATCCCACCGACATCGGCGGTCTCAGCACCGAAGTAAGCGGCGCCACCGCTCTTCCTCGTCTTCCTCCTCGGAAGAGGAGAGGCTTCGGTGCAAATTGCGTCGACACTACGGGGACCTGATGTGGCAGCAGTTACTTCCGTCCGGGAACAAGCCGACACCGTCGCCTTCCCCGGCCATCAAGTGTCTGTCACCCGAGCGGCCGAAACAACCCCTCGCTGTAGCTGAGGTGCCCAAGCCTGGGCCGGTTGTTTGGCCGAAACCAGCTGCCCCACCGATTGTGGTGGAACCTCCGCCTCCACAACCGAAATCGGGGGCGCCGACCAAGGACTCTCGGTCGGGTCAGGGCCTGCCCCACAGGTTGCGGGTCACCCTCACTTCCGATTGTCCTCGGCAGGTGGAGGGTGGCTCAGGCCCCAGGCAGCTCTTCGCGGACTCCTCGAGTCCCGACGACTCCTCCCTGTTCTCCAGGCCCATTGACCTGGAGTCCTCTGAGCTGGTCGATGGACAAAAGCCCATCGCTTTTCATGGGTCTGCTTCGCTCATCTCGGAGTCCACTGGATGCAGCTCGAGCCCGTGATCAGGCGGCCAAGTATCCCTGACGGAGATACTGGACCAGGGATTCACCCACGGAGGCCTTCCGTGGCTGAAACCATTGTTGGCCCAGCCTTGGAGCTCTGGCAGCAGCCTGCTTCCTGTCCTGCACCTTCGGCCAGGATGGCCAGGAAATATGTGGTCCCTCACCGCTCTTGCCTGGTTTTGGAACACCCTCCCAGAGGGGTTGGTCACCGCAGCGCTTTCCGTGTTCCGGGAACGCTTAGGATGGGACAAGCCCCGGACAAGGGAGTCCAAACGCTGGACTATGCCGGGCGCAAGGTATACGCTGCGTCCTCCCTTGACCTCCGCCAGGCCAGCTCGGCCGTGCTGATGGCACACTTCTCCCACGCCCTCATGAGCTCCCTGGATGAGGTGATCCGTCATCTTCCGGACGACCTGCAGACCACGGTCTGGCAGGTACGGGACCAGGGTAAGGCAGTGGCTAAACAGCAGCTCCAAACGGCTCTGGACATTGGAGACTCCTGTGCCAGATCGGTTGCGGCTGCAGTGGCCATGCGCCGCAGAGCATGGCAGAGGATATCCACCTTCACGGCGGATACCCAGCACAAACTAGCAGATGTCCTTTTCCTGGGGACTGACATCTTCGGCCCTGGAGTGGAAGGTCACCTCCAGCGGATCGAAAAGTCCAGTGCCACTCTGGACTCTGTCATCTCTGTCCAGAAGGACAAAGGCCGTCGACAGCAGCAGCACAAGTCCTTTCGTCCTTCTGTGCCTGCGGCATGTCCGGCCCAACAGCACCAGCACCAGGGCCAGCAGGCTCGCGCTTGGCATCCCAAACCCAAGCCCGCGGCTTCCTCCAATAGGAAGTAGGGAGGTAAAGGCCCAGGAGGTCCCTCGGCCGGTCCCTTCTCTAAGCTTGTCCAGTGATGGGTTGAGGGGTGTTGTCCCCAGCCTTGTCACTCCCCTCTGGGTTTCCTCCGTGGGGGGACGGCTCCGCCACTTCCTTTCCGCTTGGTCCATTATCACCACGGACCATTGGGTGCTGGAGGTGGTAGGAAAGGGCCTGCCCTTGGAGTTCGAACAGGCCCCGCCCTTCCGAGCCATCGCCCCTCAGGGGGCTACGGGGTCCGCAGCCTCTTTGTCAGCTTGCCGAGCCGATATCGCCCTGCTCCTCGAAAAAGAGGTGATCAGGAAGGTGGCGGATCCTTTTCCAGACCCGGGGTTTGTGTCCAGGTACTTCCTGGTCCCAAAACGGACGGGGGGCTGGTGCCCCATTCTTGACCTGCACGGCCTGAACAGGTTCCTAAGGTCCTGGACCTTCAGGATGGTCACTCTGGCTCAGATAATCCCATCCGTGGAACAGGGCATGTGGTTCTGTTCTCTGGACCTTCAGGACGCGTTCTTTCACGTCACAATCCGTCCGTCCCACCAGAGATTCCTCAGCTTCAGGGCAGAGGGATCCCTCTACGAGTTCCGGGCCATGCCCTTCGGCCTTTCCCTAGCTCCCAGGGTCTTCACCAAATGCATGGCAGTGGTGACAGCATTCCTGCGGCGCCGAAGGGTCCGGGTGTACCCCTACCTGGATGACTGGCTGATTGCAGCCCCCTCCAGAGGGGAGGTGGAGTGGTCCAGAGATCTTGTCCTCCAGGTTTGCTCTCAGGTTGGCCTCCTCATCAATGAGGCCAAGTTGGAACTCGTGCCAAAGCAGGTGATCCATTTCATCGGGGCAGAGCTCGACTCTCTACGAGCCAGAGCACGGCTCCCGGTGGACAGGGCTGAGGTTCTTTCCTCCTTTGCCCAATCATTTCAGGTTGGGCAATCGCGCCCTGCCCGGGACTTCCTGCGCCTCCTGGGCCTCATGGTGGCCTGCACCAGTGTGGTCCGTTGGGCCCACTGGTACATGCGTCCCCTTCAATGGGGGCTGGCCAGCCAATGGTCACAGCACTTTGATCCTCTGGATCAGCTAGTGACAGTGACCCAGGGGATGTGGAATGCTGTCCAGTGGTGGACCATTCCAGCACATCTGCAGGAGGGCAGCCCATTTGTCCGCCCAGAGCCGATGGTCTCTCTATCGTCCGATGCCTCTATGATGGGTTGGGATGCCCATCTGGGGGAGCACAGAGCGCACGGCCTCTGGTCCCCTCGGGAGTCCCGATGCCACATCAACCTGCTGGAGCTTCAAGCGGTTCGTCTAGCCCTCACCGCCTTCGCTCTGTTTCTATGGGATCAAGTGGTTCAGGTCCAGAGGGACAATACCACGACCATGTACTACCTAAACGGCCAGGGCAGGACGCGCTTCAATGCCTCTGTGCAGGGAAGCTCTCCACATTTGGTCACTCGTGCACAGCCTGGAGGTGGATCTCCTCGCCATTCATGTGGCAGGAGCCTCCAACACCCTGGCCGATGCCCTAAGCCGGATAGGGTCTGCGTCCCACAAGTGGTCTCTCCTGCCAGAGGTAGTACAAGATCTGTTCTCCCACTGGGGCACACCTCAGGCGGACCTCTTTGCCTCCCGGGAGAATGCGAAGCTGAGACTGTTTCATGCCCGCCCCCCTCAGCAGGGCTTGCTGCAGGGGGATGCCTTCTCGAGGTCGTGGACCCCAGGCCTCTTCTACAGCTTTCCACCATTTCCCTTGATCCACAAGGTGCTTCTCAAGGCGAGGAGGGACAAGGCGCAGGAGATTCTGGTAGCTCCAGACTGGCCCCGTCAGTTCTGGTATCCAGATCTCCTCAGTCTCAGCTCCAGGCTCCCGAGGCGGCTTCCAGCCAGCCCGGACCCGATCTCAGTCAATCAGGGGAAGGTATTCCATCCGGACCTTCAGTCCCTGCTCCTGATGGCCTGGTTCCTGAGCGGCTAGAGTTCCAGGCCTTGGGTCTTTCCGATGAGGTCCTCAACGTCGTTGAGGTGTCCCGTAAGGGAGTCGAACAGGAAATGCTATGCCTTCAAATGGAAGAGATTCTCCATTTGGTGTCAGGGCAAGGGCCTGGACCCTTCCTCCTGTTCCTTGGCAATCATTCTGGACTACCTGTGGTACCTTTCTCAGCAAGGGCTTCGGTCAACGACCCTTAAGGTGCACCTGGCAGCCATCTCTGCTTACCGGGCGCGGTTGGGAAGCAGTTGGTGGTGCAGGAGAAGGTGGTTGGGTGCTTTTTCAAAGGTCTTGATCACATATCCCCTCCAGTGCGAGAACCTTCACCTCCATGGGATCTACTGCTGATATTGACTAAGCTCATGGGCAAGCCATTCGAACCGATCCACAGGTGTGATGTCTCTGACCTGTCATGGAAGACCGTCTTCTTGATGGCTATCACGTCAGCCAGAAGGATGGGAGAGCTCCAGGCGCTCTCCATCAAGTCTCCTTATCTGGTCTTCCACAGGGACAAGGTTGTCCTGTGCCCCCACCCGAAATTCCTTCCGAAGGTGGTGTTGGAGTTTCACCTTAACCAGGTGTTGACTCTGCTGGTGTTCTACCCCAATCACACCTCGGAGGCTGAATATAGGCTCCATACTTTGGACCCTAGAAGAGCGCTCGCTTATTATAAGGAGCGGACAGCTGAAGTTCGGGGAGAGGTTCGCCAGCTGTTTGTCACCTACACTGAAGCCGCACCTGGCAGACCTGCAGCCAAGTGGATGATAGGCAGGTGGGTCACCTCCTGCATAGATCTCTGCTATAGGTTGGCGGGCATGGAGCCTCCCAGAGGGATAAGAGCTCATTCTACCCGCCATACTGCTGCTTCGGTGGCCACTTCCTTCTTCATCACCCACTACCACATCGACCTTGAGTCACGCCGGGATGCTGGTTATGGGGCCTTGGTTCTCCAGTCTTTATTTCCCAAGTAGGGGGTGTGCACCTTGCCTCCCTCCTCCTGGAGAACTGCTAGGAGTCTGCCAGACAGTGTGGATGAACAACATATCCATGTCCCTAGAAATACAGGTTACTCACCTGTAACAGGATTTCTAGGAATGGTATATGTTGTTCATCCACACGACCCACCCGACCTCCCCAGCTTTGACGCACAACCTGGCTTCCAGCGGGCTAAATCTGGCGTCATGGGGCGGAGCCAAGAGTTTTACCACCCGGGTGGGTGGGAGGAGCCAGCTTGAAGACCTTCCGGCAAGATTTAAAGTGGCAAGGAACCTGCCAGACAGTGTGGATGAACAACATATACCATTCCTAGAACTCCTGTTACAGGTGAGTAACCTGTATTTTCAGGCACTGCCCTTCAACCTGTCCTCGGCCCCAGAGCTTTCACCAAGCGATGCAGCCGTGGCAGCAGTCTTAAGGAGACAGGGACTTTGTCTTCCCTTTCCTAGACGATTGGCTATTAACTGCTCCCAACTGGGACCGGCTCATCCACACCTTGAAGGCCACGTTCACCCTGTTTCAGAACTTACGGATTACCTTGAATCTTCCCTAGTCTTCTCTTTGACCAAGCCAGAGGCTACAGTACACAGGGGCAGTGTTTGACACAGCAGAAAAGGCAAAGCCTTTCTCCATCCAGATAGAGCAGAGCACCTTCAGACGCTCACTCGGAAAGTTTCCTCCTCTCAGTAGGTCCTGGCCAGGTCTGTCCTCAAACTCTTAGGACACATGGCAGCTGCCACTTCAACAGTTCCCCTGTCCCTGCTCTACAAGAGTGGTCCAGTGGACCCTGAGAGTTCAATGAGCACAACGTTCAGATGTCCTAGAGCAGCCTGTCTTAGTATCAAACCCTGTCCGACAGGCTCTTGCATAGTGACTAAATTCCTCCAATCATTCCATGGGTATTTGCTTCAGGAAAAATTCTCCCAGTTAGATTCTGACTACAGATGCATCAGGCCAAGGCTGGGGAGCCCACTTTAGGAGCCTGTCAGACACAAGGGATTTGGTCCCAGCATGAGCTCCATCTGCGTATGTTCTTAAGGCCTCCCAGACTGTCTTAACGGCCCAATCCTCTGCTGATCCAGATGGACATCATGTTGGTGGTCTTTTATGCAAACAAGCAAAGGGGGGGGGCTCATTCTTAACCACTTTGCAGAGAGGCCACAAGAGTTTGGTCATGGCCTGTGGATCATCGCTTAGATGTGACAGCAGTTCACATTCCAGGTGTATAAAATACCCTGGCCGACCTCAGCAGGTCTCGATCCCGGGCTCATAAGGGGGAATGTCTTCCCTCAGTAGTAGATCTCTTCGCCAGATGGGGACGTCCAGAGTTGGATCTATTTGCCTCCCCATCCAACGCCAAACTACCTAGTTTTCTGCTTGCTAGATCCAGGGCCTGGTGTTTTCTGGTGACGCGTTTTCCGTCTCCTGGGCAGGGAGGTTCTTTTATGCCTTCCCTCCATTTTCTTTGCAACAGAATCCTTCTCCAGCTGCAATCAGAGGGAATAGAGATGATTCTATTGGCACCCTTTTGGCTGCACCAAATTTGTTTTCCATTCCTTCAACAGCTTGCAGTGGAATCGCCACTCTCCCTGCCCCACGCACACACTTTCTCTCCCAGGAGCAGGGATCCCTGGCCCATCTGGATCTCAAGTCTCTGCATCTCCATGCATGGCTGCTGCAGAACTAGCTGCATCCCGATTCAGGGTTCCCCCACAGGGGCAGATGTCCTGGTGGCTACCAGGAAACCTTCCACCTGGTCCACTTACGTAGTGAAATGGAAGCGATTCTGGCAGGATGGTCTGCATCTGTCCAGGAAGGGAACAAGTCTTTTGAGCAATTGGTTTAAATGCTTCATTGGCAAGCTTTTAAACTGGTCAAAGGGGGAGGCACTGACAAGCAGCAGAAAAATCCCAGCCTCCCTACAAAACAGGGTACTAAATGAGAAAAGACCAAGGTAGAACGGCCAGTGGGGGATGCTGCAACAGAAGGTAAAGCCATCAAAAATGGAGAGCAATGAGTACCAATGCCCGTAGTCTAGGTAACAAGATTCCTGAATTAGTGGCCTTGATGGAGGAGGAACATCTGATATCGTGGCAGTCACAGAAACATGGTACACAAAAAACCATGATCAATGAAATATACCAGGATACACTATCTACAGGAGGGACAGGGAGGTAAAAGAGAGGAGGAGAGTTCTTTACATATGGGAAGGAATAAAAGCAACAGAACAAAAGGGTAAACAGGAGGAGAAGAAGCACTGTGGGTAAATTTGGAGACAGGCAATGGCACCACAATCCGCACAGGGTTAGATACAGACCTTCTCTCAGGGGAGGAAATGGACAAGGAAATGATAGAATGTATACTTAGAATGGCAGAAAAGGGAGATATATTGCTGATGGGTGATCTGAATATGCCAGATGTTAACTGGAGTGCAGTTGCAGTTGCCACTTCGAAGAGTGCAGTTATTCTAGATGCCCTACAGGGGGCATGCCTTAGACAACTAGTACTGGAGCCCACTCGAGAGGGAGCAATATTAGACTTGATACTCTCAAATGGAGATGGAGAGAGGATCACAGATGTAGAAGTGGGTAGCCATCTGGGAACTAGCGACCATCACACAGTATGGTTCACAATAAACACAGCAATAGAGTCAAGCCATACAAAGACAAAAGTACTGGACTTTAGGAGGGCTGACTTTGCTAAAATGGGTGAGTGCCTAAGGAACGACTAGCAAAAAGGGCAGGAAGGAGGGGTGGAAGAACAATGGGAATAATAAAACTGCCATCACAGAGGTAACGAGCCTTTGTGTGAAGCAAATAAACAAAACAAGACCTATGTAGAAACTACTATGGTTCTCAAAGGAAGTGGCAGTGAAGGTTCAAGAGAAAAAGAAAGCATTCAGGAAGTACAAGGAATCGCAGAAGGAGCAGGACAGAGAACTGTATCAGTTAAGGCAAAAGGAGGCTGGGAAGGCAGTCAGAACAGCAAAGGCCCAAACCGAGGAAAAGATAGCCAACTTAGTTAAGAAGGAGGATAAAACCTTTTATAGGTACATCAGGGAGCGAAGGAAGACCAAGGGAGGGATAGTGAGGCTTAATAAAGGGGAGGGAGGGTAGGCTAAAGGAGACTGTGAAAAGGCAGAGATACTAAACAAATATTTTTGCTCAGTATTTACAAAGGAAGAGGGGGAGGTACATAAAACAAACAGTAGTAACACTCTGGATACAGAAGTTGATACCGGCCCATTTACAGAAGAAAAGGTTCTGAAAGAACTCTTAAAACTGAAGGTGGACAAAGCAATGGGGCCTGATGGGATTCATCCCAGAATTCTAAAAGAACTAAGGGTAGAACTAGCGACACCACTGACTACCCTTTTAACAAATCATGGGAGGATGGGGTGGTACCCGAGGACTGGAGGAGGGCAGATGTGATTCCCTTCACAAAAGTGGAGCAAGGCAGAAGCAGGAAACTATAGACCTGTTAGTTTAACCTCAGTGATAGGGAAAATGATGGAATCACTTCTAAAGGAAAGAATTGTCGAGTATCTAGAGGCCAGAGGGGCACAGGACCCTAGGGCAGCATGGATTCACAGCGGAAGGTCATGCCAGACGAATCTGATAGATTTCTTTGACTGGGTGACCAAAGTAGTAGATCAGGGAGGGGCTGTGGACATGGCCTACCTAGACTTTAGCAAGGCATTTGACACAGTCCCACACAAAAGATTAATATACAAGTTAGCCAGCCTGGGAGTGGGTCCCAAGATGACAGCCTGGGTAAAGAATTGGCTGGAGAATAGGACACGGAGAGTAACAGTAAATGGAGTCCACTCTGAAGAAAGGGGGGTTACTAGTGGGGTACCGCAGGGTTCAGTATTAGGACCGGTCCTCTTCAATGTCTTTATAAGTGACATTGCAGAGGGACTGGAAGGAAAAGTATGTCTCTTTGCAGATGACACTAAGATCTGCAACAGAGGTGATGCACAGGTGGGGTGGAAAGGATGAGAAGGACTTGGCAAGGTTAGAGGAATGGTCAAATGTATGGCAGCTTAGATTCAATGCTAAGAAGTGCAAGGTAGTGCACCTGGGAAACAAAAACCCAGGGAAGAGTACACAATGGGGGTGAGATACTAACAACAACAAAAATGGAAAGGGACCTGGGGTAGTCATATCAGATGACCTAAAGATGGGCAAGCAATGTGAGAGGCAGCAAGGAGGGTTGGAGGATACTGGGATGCATAGGGAGAGGCATCACCAGTAGAAAACAGGAAGTTATTATCCCTCTGTACAGACAGCTGGTGAGACCCCATCTGGAGTACTGTGTGCAGTTCTGGAGACCCAATCTCCGCAAAGACATAGACAGGATGGAAGCTGTCCAGAGGAGGGCAACTAAAATGGTGCAGGGTCTGCACCGAAGACATATGAAGAGAGACTTAAGGAGCTTAATATGTATAGCCTCGAGGAAAGGAGGGAGAGGGGGACATGATAGAAACTTTCAAGTACCTCAAGGGAATCAACAAAGTCCAAGAGGGTAGCATCTTTCAAAAAAAGAGGTGTGCAAGAACAAGAGGGCACAATTTGAAGATGGGGGGCGCTCAGAGGTAATTTAAGGAAGTATTTTTTCACAGAGAGGGTTGTGGATGCATGGAACGGCCTTCCGGAGGAGGTTGTGGAGTCAAATTCAGTGGTGGAATTCAAGCATGCATGGGATAGTCATAAGGCAATTTTGGGGGGTGGGGGTAGGAAGAAGTAGGCTGCTTGTTAACTAGGATCTGCAGCTTATCCAGTAGGTAGGGAAATGGGCAGACTGGGTGGGCCAAGCGGTCCTTATCTGCTGTCAAATTCTATGTTTCTATGTATCTATGATTCTGCTTCTGGGCCACTGCTTAAAATTTGGACCCTTTCACCTGCCCAGTGAATTCAGTACTGGAGTATCTACTCTCCTTGTCAGACTCAGGTCTGCGCTGCTGTTCTCTACAGGCGCATCTGTATGCCATCTCTGCCTTCCATACACCTATTGGGGGCAAACCTCTTGCCCAGATGGATCATCCCCACATGTTCCTACAGGGCATTCTACTCTTGAAACCTTTCTTTAGGGATCCTGTCCTGCCATTGGGCTCTTTTATTTGTTGGAAAAACTCACCTTGCCTCCCTTTGAACCTGTGGCATGTTGCAAGCTGCACCTTCCATCATGGAAAGTGTTATTTTTGGATTTTTGGTTGCCTTTACTTCTGCTCGAAAGATTTCCAAGCTTCAGGTCTTGATGTCTGGATGTCTAAAGAGCCTTATTTAGTTTTCCACAAGGACAGGGTGTCCTTGAGGACTAATACTAAGTTTCCCCAAGGTGGTGTCAGACTTTACATTGAATCGAGACATCCACCTTCCTGTCTACTTCCCACAGTACTCGAATGGTGGAGAGTCACTACTTTATACTCTGGATGTTCCTAGGGTACTTCGTTATTACTTGGAGCACACCTGAGCTACTAGAGGATCTGACCAGTTATTTGTGTCTTTCGCCCCCAGGATGGCAGGGACTCCTATCCCTAAGCGGTGTTTATCCAGATGGTTGGTTAACTGTATTGTTTTCTGCGTCAAGTAGTATGACAAACCTTCACCGGGCTGGGTCAAAGGCCACGTTACTGGGGCATGGCTGCCTCTTTCGCCTCTTAGAGGAATGTGTCAGCTGCTATCATTTGCGCTGCCGCTTTTTGGAGTTCTGTCCACTCCTGTGTCAGGCACAACAGTTTGAACGTTGTTTCAAGATGCAGAGCAGGCTTTGGACTTGCTATCCTGCAAGGCCTCCTCTCTTGTACCTCTTTGGGAGACTTCTATCTCCACCCAGCTGACCAGGGACTCCCCTTTACTGCTTGGGACTGTGTTCTAAAGGTATTGCCTGCTGCAAGAGTCCCCTCGAAGTAAGATAGTACAGTTACGGAAGAACTTACCGTAACAGATCTTCGAGAGGAGCTCTTGCAGCAGGTACTGTGTTTCCCTCCTACCTTCCCACTGGTTGCTGCTTCTCCATCATGGTTACCTTTGATTTTCCTAGTTTCTGAGGAACCTCCTCAGGTCTCCATTTTTCATGACTGCTGCCGGGGTCTCCAGTGGGAGAACTGAGGATGGGCTGGGGGACCGCCTCTTTTGTGCCACAAGGGACATTGGGGTGGGTTGACATTAGTGGGTGGTCCCCCGCTATAGACTTCTAGCTAGAAGTTTTCTGCTGTGTCTTGGTGCCTGCTGGCTTCAGTCCTAAAGATGTTTACTGCTGCAAGAACTCCTCTCGAAGATCTACTTTTACGGTAAATTCTTAAGTAACTGTAGTTTCCCAAACTATAAAACCACTATCTTTGGGCCAGGATCTATTGAACCTGAAGAATTTAGGATTCAAATCGGTACCCTGTGATTAATTTTTTTAAAGCAAAAACAGGCATCTTAAAACTAATAATTTTAACATTTTTGAACCCCCTCTAATCATAAAGAGAACAAAACCCTGTTGTGTAATTTTTTTTAAATAAAATAGAAAATGTGGGCATGTATATCTCCTTAATAACGCAAGTGTATTGATTCATGTGTTTGTTTTGAAACGGTCCAATTTTTTTCTTAGAGTTCCTTGTTAATGCCCCCAAATATTATTTTCTGATTACTTTGGCATTCCGGAACCCAGTGACATCAGGGCTTCCACTCAACTTATATTGTGTTTCAGAACTGACTAATTAATTGGTCCTTACCCATGTGGCACTAATGAGCAAGGGGTTCCTTGTTGGTCTCTCTTTGCCTAAATCACTGAAACGTGGAACTGGGAAAAAAAATTGAATGCTACTGTACAAACACAGAGCAACTGATCTCCACTGAAAAACAATTCCAGATGCAGCCTTGGGAGTCAGACTTGCTTGTTTTGTATAGAAACAGTTACATTTTCACGCAAAGGGTAGGCCTGTTGGTGCAGCGGTAGGGCAACTGCTCGTGATGCCAGTGACCTGGGATTGGGAACGAGCTTGAGGTTGGCCTAGGGAGGGAGAATGGAGCGCCCCGGAGTTGCTCCTCTCCTGTGGGGTGGGGGATACAGTGCATTGCTCACTGACTGCCACTTCGGGAGGTCAGGTGGTAACATAAGCAAGCAAACACTGCATGGAAGGGCCTGCCATCAGTCACCATGCACCTGTGTATGCCAACGCACACATGTGCCCGTCATTGCACGACTGTGGCCTGGGGAGAAAATCTGTGGAAAGAAGCCCCAGTCTGATCTGGCACCTGCTGCAGACCCACACACGTTAATTAGCAGACCACCCACTACCATGTGTGGTCCAGGATAACTGATGGATAACTGTAAGTTAATGAGGTCAGTGACTGAGCTGGTGGGGGGGGGGATGTAAGACTAGGGGTCAGAGGCATAGAAACACACAGTGGGGGGGAAAAATTGTTTAAAGAGCTATTTTGAAAGGCATAGATTTGTAATATGTGGCATATATATAAATGGTATAATTTTTTTTATTCTGCATGCTCCCACTACCAGCTGCGGCCCCCTTCAGCATCTCGCCAGTCACCCAGTTCCATCACCTGACCCTGAACTGCTGGGTGTCCCTTACCTGCCCTGCAAGTTTCCTTCCATGGTAGGGCCTTAGATGGTGGCACCCCTGTCTAGAACCCTCTGAAGTTGGTGGTAGGGGCATCTTGTGCCAGGCGAACAGGAAATGCAGGGCCCAAACATGTTGACACTTCATTTTACCAAGCTGGGATTTTCCTGATGTGCTCCAATGCCTGAGATGTCAGCTGTCAACACACAGGCACACAGCATGCATATGGTGCCCTGAAGCTGAGCATCTCCCAGCCCTTACACCATCCTGACTGTCTGGCACCACCTCTGGGTCTTCAGGTGTTGATCCTGCACACCTCTGGGTTCCCACATGGTGATCTGCACACCTCTAGGTCCCCAGGTGGTGAGCCTGCAGGTTGGAATTGGATAGCCTCCATCCCCAGAGTGTCCTCTAGGATATTCTATTTAGTTCCTCCCTGCCAGCTGTTATCGTTCCAGAATCTGGGTCAACAGCATCTCAAGAGGGTGCGAACAGCTGACTATAAATGGCATGAATAATTTTTTTAATTTTAGGATTTATAATAAAGGCTAGAATTCGTGTGTATAATATGTGTAGTCAAACTTATTTATTTATTTATTTATTGAAAATTTCGGAATTACAACCTTTGAGTCAAGGACTCCTTTGCAAAGGCTCCACGTCAGTCATGACAGGACAATTACAAAAGACAGTATGGACAATGTTCTCAAAACAGAGAATTTACAATTCGACAAACGTTTAAAATCATAGCATAAGTCAAAGGCTACACGTCAGTTGCAATATTGAATTTTACACAGAGAACACAACTTGTACAGCAAATTGCCAGGACATTACAAGAGTTTAACAATCACAGTATAGGGTATTGCCAAGACTGAGATAATATCTGAGAGTTGAGAGTGTTTCTAGCGATGTGGTGGCCCTGGTGCCTGACAACCTATGCGAAAAGATGGAAAGCAGCTACAGGTCTCCGAGTTAAGCAGATACTTCTTGATCTCTGTTTTGAATAGTCTTAGACTGGGGGCAAGTAAGATGGAAGATGGTAGATTGTTTAGCCAAAGTGGAGCACGGTAACGGAAAGATCTTTGCCCCAGAGAGGTTCTGCAATGGGGGACTGCGTAGGAGGTCCCTTCCAATTGTCTAGGGGTGCCCCTATTGGGGGCTGGTTGGATGAGGCGATGCAGACAAACAGGTGCGAGTTTCATTAGGATTTTCTTGGCTTGGAGGCAGGTTTGGTATTTGAGCCTCCCTTCAAAGGTTAGCCAGTCCGCTTGATAATAGAGCAGGCAGGCGCGTTGTTCATTGCTGCCGAGACCATGCGGCAGGCTTTGTTTAGTGCTATATTAATGCTGTTTAAGGCTGATTTGTCAGCAGTGCTGCATATAGTTATTCCATAGTCGACCAATGAGAGGATTGTGCTAGTAACGGCCAAACGAGAGCCTGAGGAGGAAGGAGCAGTGTTTGTGTCTGTAAAGAATGCCAAGTCGGGTATTAACTGAGGAGGAGAGAAGTTTAATGTGATGGTGATAGGTAGGGACGTATCCAGAGTGATACCTAGATATTTAAAATGGGTGACCTGCTCAATGTGGTTACCCTGGAGGTTTGAGATTGAGAGCTGGGAGTTATAGAGGGGTTTTGTCGATGGGCAAACAACATGGATTTAGTTTTGTCATAGTTAAGTATTAGTCGGTGGTCAGTGAACCAGTATTCAAGTTCCCTAAAACAGCCTTGAAGGGTGTTTTGAGATGTAAGAGGTTGGATGTTTTCCAGTATAGCACGCATCGTCCGCATATAGTAATAGCTTTCCACTACATGCTAGGGGAGTGAGTTCAGAAAGAGAGAACAAGAGCGGGCCAAGTATTGACCCTTGAGGACACCCAAGAACTGGTAGTTTGGAGGAGAGTGTTTTCAATTTTACTTCCGCGCTCTGTCAGTCGATAGTTCTTGAACCAGGAGATAGTTTCAGGAGCAATATGGAGGGCTGCAAGGGCATGAAAAAGAAGCTCATGATTGACAGTGTCAAATGCCTTGGTCAAATCAATAAAGATTGTACCGACTGCTGACCCCTGTTCCAGGGCTTCATGAATGTATGATGTAAATTCTAGGAGTGCTGTGGTAGTACTGTGCCCTTTTCTGAAACCATGTTGCTCATGAATAAGACATGTATGGATTGTTATGTAAATTGTGTTGTACAAATGCAGTTTAGTTAAAAACTATATAGATTAAATAAAACTATATATGATTGGTGTATAAGTCACATGATTTCTTTGTATTTAAGAAGCACCTGGCACACAAACTGAGGAAGCTTAGTAGCAAACTGAGTGAAACGTTAGTCATTGTTTGTATTTCCTGCTAGATTTGTACCTGTTGTTGTAGTTTATATAAAAGTCCATTTAACAGAACTGAGTGGTACAGAGTCTCTGTGGTGGGGCGACGGGTGCTTTCAGCGTTCTGTAATGAATAATCAACTGCAGAGATATAACCATATTTATCTGCACTTGTAAGGATACCACCTCCACAACACCCTCGTTGCTTTGCTGTTATTTATTTATTTATTCGATTTTGTTAACTGGGCTGGCTCACCAAGACTTGCGTTCCTTTTCCAGGAGTGACCCTGGATAAGTTGCATACAGAAGAATACTTAAAATTCACATGATACAGATTCATGTGCAACTTAATGAAATAGAGGGTGTAGTGACAATGATAGTTACAATAAGTACAGCACTAGGGAACAACAAAGTTGGATAGCAAGTTCTGAACACAAGTCGGTAAGTCTGAGTTCATTGTGCAGTGTTATAGTACATCAAATTGGTTTTGGAGGACTAA
The DNA here is from genome assembly GCA_016271365.2 of Neoceratodus forsteri. Taxonomy (NCBI): domain Eukaryota; kingdom Metazoa; phylum Chordata; order Ceratodontiformes; family Ceratodontidae; genus Neoceratodus; species Neoceratodus forsteri. Next base: position 44,635,017 of record CM057457.1, on the reverse strand, counting down.
TTCGAAGTCAGCTAAGGGTTGTGGGTCTTTATATCACCTTTGTGAATAAATATGCGCAGCCCCTGGAGCAGATACGGTGAGGGCCTGCTATCCACTCTGCTGCTGTGGCTGTAATTTTTTCTCAGCGGAGGCCGACACCATATGGTAGCCTCTCTTGGTACAAGTGAGGCCGATCTTAGCCTGGGGATACCCTCTGTATCTAGGGTAAGGTGGCATGCTTGCCTGAGCATCCCCGCAATATTAGAAAATGTACCCTGTACACCTTTCACTCTCATTTAATATTAGCATCACTCCTCTGTCAGATGCAGATATGACCACACACAGGGCTTAAGCAGTTGTAACCATTTACTTGAACCATCACTATATTTACAACTGTTTCCTTGGAACCAGGTCCCCAAATGCTGGCCTAGTTGGCACTGCACAGACGGGTTTGACCCTGATTCCAGACTTTGGCAAAGCTATAGGGTCCCTTTGTAGAGGTTGTATACCCTCATCACTTCCAGGGCCAAACAACCCTCCCTACTCCTACAATTCACCAGTAGGCAAGGTTACTTTGGGTAGACTGGATGTAGCTTTGGTCTTTGTGTCCTCATTGTCTCTGTTTCTAATCTATACCTTGGGGTAGAGCCTTTCCTACCCTGCACTGAATTTATTCGCACTCAGTTTTACATAGCACATTGTTACTGTGTAGTTTCTGAACAGCTGGTGTGCAGGAAGCAGCACTATTGTAGGGACTTTCTCTGATGTACTCCAGTTGATAGCCACGTCACATCAGCCAGTTCCTGCTCTCTCCAGAGGGGTTTCTGGACATTATGCAATACCACATATTCGAGTCTGCCCTCGGGCAGCAGTCGGCTAACACCCCAGACCCTTTACCTGAGGCAACACCTCTGATGTCCATACTGATATGAGATTCCTCTTTACCAATAGTAAGCATATCTCCTACCTTGTTCATCAGTGTGATCTTTCACCTGGTTTCTTGCCAGCTTCGGTATGGCTGGTAGCATCTTTCAGGAACAGGACTGTGATCACCCCACAAAAGGACGAACACCTGTTTTTGGTAGGACCATTTGTGTGCCGCAAGACTGCCAGGAACTTCCCTTGAGGAGCAGCCCCTTAGGATAACCAAAAAAGTGCAGGTTGCCCTCTTTTCCTGAAGCAGGAAACAACTGGTCAGTATATTTGGGATGTCTCGGTCGACTCAAGCAGAAATAGTTTGGGGTCGCACCACTAGGCAGAGCTTGATCTAGCCTCTTCTTTATTTTAACCAAACACCTGATTAATCAGGACAACATTTTGAGGCTATTATGTACTTCATCAGGCCTAGCACATACATTGTTTACTCTTTCACTCATTGTTTCAGTGGCTCTCTCTTGAGAGTCAAACAGTTCTTTTCTAAATTTAGTTAAAATAAAGAAGCTGAATCGCATTTTGCCTATGGTGCGACCCTAGAATTTTTGTGTTTGAGCAGCCCCTTATGGTACCCACACCCTCCCAGTGTCTCCTTCACTCTTTGTCAAAATTGATGGCAATCTACACTAAACTCCTTCAGACTCCAATAACACCTGGCGTCACCGTGGCTGTGCTGTTTGACCTGACCAACAAGCTCTGTTGTTCTCATAAACTGAATCCATAGCTGCTGCTTGAAGGGACAGATGCATCCTGAAATGGCCTGGCTTGTGACGTAAGGCAGCGGTAGCCTGGAGGCACAACCTGTATCATCCTGTCTCTCTGCCGTCTTCATACAAACTCCTGACACGCTAAGCTCCACTCACTCGCTGTCAGGGATCTACCAGTCGGTAGACTCCACAGTCTGGCATTTCAGTAATCACCCCCCCCCCCCCGGGTTGTTGCATATGGTTATACTGCTGCAGTCCATTATGAATCCGCTCTATATAAGGACACACACATGCCCCCACCTGACCAACATACACTATGCTCCATGAACACGTTTAACTAGAACCAAGTCAGAGTAAAGCCAAAATTCTGCCTTGCTGAGCCATGACATATGAAGTTGTCAACATTTCAAATATGATACTATATGTGTAACCCCCTTGCAAATGGGGGGTTCCTAATGTGCCTTATGCCTGGTTGGTAACCGGCATAAAGCCGCCGAAAGGAGGGTCCGTGGAATGCTTTTTAATGCCTCCGTATACTGTCCCTTTAAGGGCTGCCTTTTGCAGTCAGAATGGGTTAAAATGGGAAGGGGTTGAGTGTTGGCATGCTTGACTCCCGTCCGTGCTGCCAAGTGAGTGCTCCATTCTGCCATTGCTAATAGTGCGGGGAGCCTAATAAAGGATGTAGGTGGTTGTTTAAAATAAGCTGTAAAATAATGATAATGTAGTTGTTCTAACCTGCTTTGCTTTGCAGCACAGAGAGTTTGATTGCCTCTCCATTTTGGTCCCGAACTGTGCAATTGGACCAATCAGTACCTTGGGATTTTACAGAGTTGACTGACCAATGGAAGAGCTGTTTGTTTTGAGAAAGGTATTATGGGCTATGGCGCTTTTCTGCACCACTGAAAGCTGGGAGAAGTGACTGGCAGGCTCAACCAATGATTGGATCGGGTGGCGGCCAGTGAAGGAGTGCCCACGACCTGTGGAGAGACATATTCGTTGTGGCTAGTAAGGAGTGAGGAGTTACTGTGCTTCTGCGCTGGGGATGCCCATGGAAGGCACTAAGTTAGCCGCTTTCCCACAGGAGTTCGCTTTGAACTGCCAGCTGGGCGGTCAGTGGAGGCTGTGCTCTGTACAGTTACCCACCAGGCTCGACCTATGGAGGACTGGAAAATTGCTGAATCGCTCGGTCCACGGAGAAGTAAAAAGCTGCCAGTGCAGAGCTGGAGGACTGTGAAAGCTGAAGAGCCTGGGAGCAGCTGCCTGTGTGGTACCCTCTGCTATTGCTGTCTACCATATAAATGTGTGAGTAGCTCAAGTAAATCCTGCTGCAATTAAAGGACTTTTGCCTGTTGCTGTTTACCGTATAAATGTGTGAGTAGCTCAAGTAAATCCTGCTGCAATTAAAGGACTTTTGCCTGTTGCTGTTTACCTATAAATGTGTGAGTAGCTCAAGTAAATCCTGCTGCAATTAAAGGACTTTTGCCTGTTGCTGTTTACCGTATAAATGTGTGAGTAGCTCAAGTAAATCCTGCTGCAATTAAAGGACTTTTGCCTGTTGCTGTTTACCTATAAATGTGTGAGTAGCTCAAGTAAATCCTGCTGCAATTAAAGGACTTTGCCTGCTGCTGTTTACCATATAAATGTACTATGGGGTTTGTGAGTTCAAGTTAATCCTGCTGCCAGTGAGGGATTCTACCTGGATTGAGATAACCATATAAATGTAAAGAGACTTGTGAAGTTCAGGCTCAGCCCTGCTAGTGTTGGAGGAACCGGATTGGCTGGAGGGTGAGTACCGCATCAGGGTAGCTCCCTGTTAAGTGTGCAAACAGTGGTTTTCCAATCGTATTGCTATACTTTTGACTGCCTAATCGAACTTTCTTTCCATGCTGACTTGCTCAGGATTGCAGCGTTATTGCTGTTAAGGGCCCCAACCAGCTGCCACGTTTGGACTAGCCATTAGGGCTTGGGTACCCAGGGACAGTGACTTGTAGGGATAGGCCTGTGCACAGAGCCCTAGGTAGTTAAGTATAGTGATAAACCAATCAGCCTGATTTCCCCATCCTTGTTATCTCCCCTTAATAAATCAGATTTGTGTGTTGCAGCTACACCCTGGCTGGTTTGTGCATCCCTGTTGAACCGCTGTATAGTGACTGTGATATAACTGTATCTTATTCTGCAGGGGGTCCCTGAAGTGAGCTGAGAGATACTACCTGGGGGGTAAGTGTATTGGTGAAAAGCATTGTAGGTACCCAGTGTGAGCCACTAGCGGGGAAAAAGGGGGGTTGCAGTATCCCAGAGGGCTGTGACCGAGGTAATCTCGACAGTATTAACCCCGACCTCTGGGTGGAGGCACCCGCCAACGGATCTGGGCCCCTCACCCAGTCTCTGTGGAGGCAGACAGGGGTAGTAGCCCTAAGGGTAGCGCCCCCTGGGGTTACAAATTGGAGGCACCGCTGGGATAAGCGCCCCTAGTGGCTCAGTGAGGAGATACCCCAAAGATGGAAAAAATGGAAGGGGATAGACATAAGGACATAGACAGGGTAGAGAAGGTTCAGAGGAGGGCAACAAAGATGGTGCATGGATTGCATCACAAGTCCTGTGAGGACAGGTTGAAGGCACTGAACATGTACTCCCTGGAGGAGAGGAGGGAGAGAGGGGATATGATAGAGACATACAAGTATCTTACAGGGAGGAACAGGGTGCAGGAATGCACTATTTTTAAGCGAAAAAGATGTTCCAGGACTAGAGGGCATGGGATGAAGTTGGAGGGAGGACGATTCAGAGGAAACGTGAGGAAGAATTTCTTCACAGAACGGGTGGTGGACAAGTGGAACACCCTGCCAGAGGAAGTGATGGAGGCTGAAACAATCACAGGATTTAAGAATGCATGGGATAGACATAAAGGAATTCTGGAGGTCAGGGGTAAGGGGCAAAAGACTTCCTGGAAAACATAAACTGAACTTACAAACTTAAATGGGCAGACTGGGTGGGCCATAGGCCCTTATCTGATGACACTGTCTATGTATCTATGTATGTATATGTTGGAAAAAATTAAGCTGGGACCCATCAAAACCATGGTACACAAACTAATGGGTTGGGGTGAAGTAGAAGAGCTAGATTCTCAGAAGATTGTGTTATTGTTAGATGTGCCATTGGGTACTTCAGCTGCTGATATTGTCTCTGTTGCAGAACGAGTAAAGTGTTTGGGTAAGGTTAAAGTGAAAGGGCATATGGCTGATTTGCTTGATCAGACATTGCAGGTGTTACTCATATGCAGTGTGGCCATCGACCCTGAGAAGGTACCTCCTGTACTTTACCTGGAGGGTGCGTCCCAAGGGTGGAGGCTAATTCATATCCAAAGTGGGTCAGTCAATCCTGGGGGTCTCCTCAAATGAACAGTTTTAAAGATAAACTGCTTAAATTGTTAGCTGTGGAGGGGAGGACTACCCAGGAGATGCTACAAGCTTTGGATCTGTCCAGTGACACTACCCCTCGGGGTTCCCCGAGCACCTCCCCTTGCCCACATAAGAGTTCAGTGTTGGCTTCTTTGCCCTTGGCAGTCCCCTCCATACAGCTAGACTCCTACCGTAAGCTAAAACTTTTCTCTGGCATGGTACCAGTGCCTTCTGGGAAGATGACCTGGAGGCCTGATGGACTATGCCACCCTTTGGTCCAGGAGTGGCAGTGCTCCAAGGGGAGAAACGAAGAGGCTGATGGAGAGTCTGTGGGGTCCTGCCTTAGAAGCCATTAGATTCTTCTGGGCCACCCGTCCGGAAGCCACCGCTGCAGAGTATCTCTCTGCTTTGGAAGGGGTTTTTGGGAGTACAGAGACTGGTGAAGATTTATTATGGAAATTCAGGTCTGCTAAGCAGTGGAGAAATGAAAAACTGTCTGCTTTTGTTACTAGAGTGGAGAGGGCTTTGCAGAAAGCCTATAGAAAAGGGGGAATCACTGCTACAGCCCTAAATCAGGTTCGGTTTGTTTTAAAGTCTGCCAGATTCTCTAGTGTAACACTATTGAAACTCAAGTTGCATGATCGGCGGGCCACCCCTCCTGAATATTGTCAATTGCTGAGGGAAATTCGAGAAGTGGAGACTGATGAAGAGGGGTGGGACCCCTGTGTGGGGGCAGTGAAGCCTAGTGGGACCCCTGAGTCTAATACTCCTGAGGAGACTGGCTCGCCCGGAGGGTCCGAGGGGTCCCCAGATTTTCCAGGTACTGTGGGGATGCGGGGTGTTTCCTCTGACCTCTACGTGGAGGGTGAGTTGAAGGCTGAGATCAGGAATTTATGGGAATTGGTGAGGGACTTAAAGCAGTCTACTGTGTACCCTACTTGGCCCGGGGCCCCTGAGATATGTAGAACCCCCCACCCTAGTCCCAGAGAGCTTTCTCACTCCCCTCAGGGCCCTCCTCTGACCAGTGATTCCCGGGACGCCAAGTTTTGTTACCGGTGTGGGGAAGATGGGCATTTCCAGCCTGATTGCCAGAGGCCGGAGAATTTAAGAAAAACTAACAGCAGACTGATCGCCCAACTCCGCCAGGCCCAATTTCGGGCCCCCAAGAAAAGTTGTGTGACTCAGGCCTGTGCCCGCCGGGCTAACAATGTTGCTACCCCCAACTGGTCTGATGTGGTCGGACCGTCTATGGAGACCCAGGTGCAGGTGAATGGAATTCTCACTAGAGCTGTATTGGACAGTGGCTCCCAGGTGACCATCATGTTTCAGGACTGGTACCAAGCACACTTATCTGAAGTGCCCCTGCAGCCTCTAACTGGCCTACATGTATGGGGGTTGAGCGACAAGGCTTATCCGTATTTGGGGTACATCCGTGTATGGTTATCTTTCCCTGCCACTGTGAATGGAATAGATGAGCAAGTGGAAACCTTGGTCTTGGTCTGCCCACCCACTGGACTGTATGATGGGGTGCCCTTGTTGATTGGAACAAATGCGCACATGTTTGGACGATTGGCCCAGTTGTGCTCAGAGAAGCGAGCATTTCAGACTGGGCGAGCTTTGGGTGTACCTGCTGTAATTCAAACGGTCAGGGCCACTCAGAAGAAGGGTAGGCCGGAGGAACCTGAAGGCCCTGTGGGAGTGGTATGGAAGAAGGATCCGGCCCCTGTAGTGCTTGCCCCAAATGCACAGTGTGTTCTGCATGGAGAGGTAAGATTAAAGACAGATGTCAAGAATAAGTTGTTGATGTTGGATGCGCCTATGGAAGGAGAACTACCTGAGGGGTTGTTGCTCAAACCCAGCATTCTGCCGGCCAGGGCCCATGCCTGTGTTAAAAGGGTGATGGTTCAAGTGCACAGTGTGTCTGACAAAGAGATTCGAATAAAAAGAGGGTGTACCCTGGCTAGTGTCCACTGTGCAGACACTGCTGTATTACCAAATAGAAAGAGTTCCTGGACGGGGGATGAAGTTACTCCTGATTTGTTTGACTTTGGTGAATCCCCGCTGCCCACTGAATGGAAATGAAAGGTCAGTGAAAGGCTTGCCAAGAGGAACCAGGTTTTTTCTCTGAGGGAGTGGGATATAGGATGTGTACAGGGGGCTGAGCATCACATTCGATTGCACGACGAGAGACCTTTTAGAGAGAGATCCCGAAGTCTGGCTCCCGCTGACATAGATGATGTACAGCGGCATCTGCAAGAAATGTTGGCTGCCGGTGTAATTCAAGAGTCTAGGAGTCCTTATGTATCCCCCATTGTAGTAGTAAGGAAAAAGAATGGGGCAGTTCGAATGTGTGTAGACTATCGTACTTTGAATAGGCGGACCATTCCGGATCAATATACCATGCCATGCATACAAGACGCCTTGGATTGTCTGAATGGTAGTAAGTGGTTCTCTGTATTGGATCTTCGGAGCGGATACTACCAGATCCCGATGGCCCCGGATGACCGGGAGAAGACTGCTTTCATTTGCCCCTTAGGCTTCTATGAGTTTATTCGGATGCCTCAAGGAATTTCGGGTGCCCCAGCCACTTTTCAGCATTTGATGGAACGAGCTGTGGGGGACATGAATCTACTCGAGTGTCTGGTCTATTTGGATGATGTTATAGTGTTTGGCCAATCGCTGGAAGAACATGAGCAACGATTATTCAAAGTCCTGGACAGATTGGAGGATTTTGGCCTTAAGCTATCTATTGACAAGTGTCAATTCTTTCAGACTTCTGTGAAATATGTTGGCCATATAGTGTCCACGGAGGGCATAGAGACTGACCCTGGCAAGGTAGAAGCGTTGACCACTTGGCCTCAACCCAGGAATTTAAAGGAGCTGCAACAATTCTTGGGGTTTTGTGGATACTATAGGCGGTTTGTCAGAGACTATTCACGAGTGATTCGCCCCCTCCTTAATCTCACTCAGGGATACCCGCCCACTCACACAAAATATAAGAAGGGAGTGCACACGGACATAGAAAAGAAGTATTTTCGGCCAAATGATATGTTTGGGGATCGATGGACTGCTGAGTGTGAAGAGGCTTTTCATGACATCATATATCAACTCACCCACGCACCCGTGTTGGCCTATGCTGACCCAGCCAAGCCTTACACTCTTCATACCGATGCCAGTCTGCAAGGATTGGGGGCTGTGTTATATCAGGAGCACTCGAATGGGCTGAGACCTGTAGCGTTTGCCAGTAGGAGTCTGGCGCCGTCAGAGAAGAATTACCCAGTGCACAAATTAGAGTTTTTGACTTTGAAGTGGGCCATTGTTGATCAGTTCCACAACTATCTGTATGGTGCTAAGATATTAGTAAAGACCGACAACAACCCTCTGACCTATGTACAAACCTTTGCCAAATTGGATGCTACTGGGCATAGGTGGCTCTCTGCTTTGGCCACCTACGATTACGCTGTGGAATACAGGGTGGGCCTAAACCATATAGATGCGGATGCTCTCTCTCTCGGAGGCCAGTGTCCCAGACTGAATGAGTCCGGTTGTCTGAACCTGACATAAGAGCCCTGTGCCAGAAATTTGATAAAGAAGAACAAGAGTCTTCTGACACGGTGGACTGTGTGGTAGATTGTTTGGGGCGACGGAAAACTGTATACCTGCACGCCTACTGCCATTTCTCTGCATTGACACCGTCACGTCGCAACTCAACAATAATGATCTGCAACAGGCTCAATACTGTGACCCTATGATAAGAATGGCAGTAGAGGTTTTATGGGCTGGAAGAGATGTATCCAAACTACGTTCCACTGACTTGCGGACTACCTTGCTGTACAAAGAAGGGCCCAAATTAAAGCTGATCAATCAACTACTATATAGGGAGACTGTGGATAAGGAGGGCCGGGTACAACGACAACAACTGGTGCTGCCCTCAGCTTTCAGAGAACTAGTTCTAAGGTCATTGCATAATCAGATGGGGCACCTGGGCATAGATCGAACACTTGACTTGGTACGGGCTCAATTCTATTTGCCGAAGATGAGTGCGGACGTGGAACAGTATGTCAAAACCTGTGGTCGTTGTTTGCAAAGAAAGGCATTACCCCAGCAAGCTGTTCCACTGGTCAACATTACTACTAGTGCTCCTATGGAACTGGTCTGTATTGATTTCCTGAGTCTAGAGCCTGATCTGAGAAGTGTTAGCAACATATTGGTGGTCACTGATCATTTTACCCGTATGCACAGGCTTTCCGACCAAGGATCAAAAGCAACTACAGTGGCTAAGATACTTGTTGAGAATTTTTCGTCCACTATGGGGCTCCACAGCGGATTCATTCCGATCAAGGAAGGACTTTGAAAGTCGCTGATTAAAGAGATGCTATCTTTGTGGGGTACAAAATCACGAACCACCCCTACCACCCGCAGGGAGACCTCAGCCTGAAAGGTTCAATCGTACATTGCTTGACATGCTGGGCACTTTACAATCAAAAGATAAATCGAGATGGAGTCAACAGATTAGCACTTAGTTCACGCCTACAATTGTACAAAAAGTGATGCCACGGGGTTCTCCCCCTATCGACTGATGTTTGGAAGAGAGGCTAGATTGCCAGTGGATGTGCGTTTTGGGGTTTCCCCTGATGGGGTGTGAGCAGAGAACCATTTACAGTACGTACAGAAATTAAAGGCCCAATTAAATCATGCCTACCAACTGGCCCAGACCATGACTGCAAAACGAAATCTGGCTAATAAGGAGAGATATGACAAAAAAGTGAAAACAGTAGAGTTGAAAAAAAGGGGATAGAGTGTTGTTGAGAAATCTGGGACTGCATGGCAAACATAAAATTGCCGACCGATGGCATCACCTCCCTCATATTGTTGTGGGACAGCTGGCAGACCTACCTGTGTATAAAATGTGGCCTGAAAACAACTCGAAAGGTGTGAAAACCATACACAGAAATCATCTGCTGCCAATTGGGCAGATCCTGATTGAAGCTGAACCTTCCTCTACCCCCCCTTCCAGACCCATGACTAGATTTGTTACTAAGAGAGGAACCAAGCCCGTGGAGCCTTCATCAAGTCCACAAGGGAGCCTTGTCCAACCCCCCCTGCAGAAGGAGATGGTCAATACTCAGTGTCAGAAGACAGCGAAGGTGATATCGAATACTATCCCTCTTATGAACTAAGTCAATTGTTTCGGGGCAATCCCCTTGTTAACTCAGGAACTGAAGCTGGCCCATCTGTGGTAGTTGAGCCCTATACTTTATCCCCAGAGGAAATGCCTCCAGAAGATGAATGGGGTAGCAGACAAACTCAAGGGGCTGAGTCCTTGAGGCTAGCTGAACTGTCTGGCCTGGCTGAGTTATCTGACTTTTCAGAAGAAGAGAGTGAGGTGGGGAATAAGTCCGTGATATGCCAGAACTGGAAAAGTATTTTGAATGCCCTGATAGTTCCCTTTAGTAACTGGACAGCCCTAGATGAGCCCAGTGGGTGGGTTCAGGGGTAGAAGGTCAAGCCCCTAATAGTACTATGGAGTACGAGCTGATCCCCTTGAAGGAGTCCCATTGCTAACTTCCCTGACATAGAAATAGAGTCAGGGCCTGGTTCAGAATCCCCTGAGACCCCTAGATGATCCGGCCGACAGATACGGCCAGTAATCAAGTTGAGTTATGAATCCCTGGGTCAGCCAGTGAACCTGCCCCTAAATGTGGTTCACAAGGGGGTATATGTGTCCCCAAGTTCTTTGCCTAAGTTAGCCTTGGGGGATAACTCCCGACTATTAGTAAAGCCTTTCAAGTGTGGCGCCCTTGTCCTGGGGGACCAGTTAGTAGCTAACCGAAGAGGGAGCCCCTCAGTCCCGGGGTCACGGGTAGGGCCCTATGACCTGATTTAAGAGAGTGTAAGATTTTATATCTATGATGTGTATACACTATAGTGCATTGTAGATCTAATATTTATGTATGAAAGGTAAAATGTGATATGATGTTCCCCTATGTTGCTTCAAGGGTGAGTGCTTGTCGCGGACGCCAAGTTTTTCCAGGCCAGGAAGGGTGTAACCCCCTTGCAAATGGGGGGTTCGAAATGTGCCTTATGCCTGGTTGATAATCGGCATAAAGCCGCTGAAAGGAGGGTCCGTGGAATGCATTTTAATGCCTCTGTATACTGTCCCTTTAAGGGCTGCCTTTTGCAGTCAGAATGGGTTAAAATGGGAAGGGGTTGAGTGTTGGCATGCTCGACTCCCGCCCGTGCTGCCAAGTGAGTGCTCCATTCTGCCATCGCTAATAGTGCGGGGGGAGCCCTAATAAAGGATGTAGGTGGTTGTTTAAAATAAGCTGTAAAAATAATGGTAATGTAGTTGTTCTAACCTGCTTTGCTTTGCAGCACAGAGAGTTTGATTGCCTCCTCCATTTTGGTCCCGAACTGTGCAATTGGACCAATCAGTACCTTGGGATTTTACAGAGTTGACTGACCAATGGAAGAGCTGTTTGTTTTGAGAAAGGTATTATGGGCTATGGCGCTTTTTCTGCACCACTGAAAGCTGGGAGAAGTCACTGGCAGGCTCAACCAGCCAATTGGATCGGGTCGCGCCCGAGTGGAAAGGAGTGCCCCGACCTGTGGAGAGACATATTCGTTGTGGCTAGTGAGGAGCCACTGTGCTTCTGCGCTGGGGGAGCGTTCGCGCGGGAAGGCCTAAGTCGGCCGTTTTCCTGCGAGGAGTTCGTTTTGAAATCCGTCGGCGCGTGGTCAGAGGAGGCTGTGCTCTGTACAGTTACCCACCAGGCTCGACCTGTAGGAGGACTGGAGAAAATTACTGAATCATGCTCGGTCCGCGGGAGAAGTAAAAAACTGCCAGTGCAGAGCTGGAGTGACTGTGAAAGCTGAAGAGCCTGGGAGCAGCTGCCTGGTGTGGTACCCCTCTGCTATTGCTGTCTACCATATAAATGTGTGAGTAGCTCAAGTAAATCCTGCTGCAATTAAAGGACTTTTGCCTGTTGCTGTTTACCATATAAATGTGTGAGTAGCTCAAGTAAATCCTGCTGCAATTAAAGGACTTTTGCCTTTGCTGTTTACCTTATAAATGTGTGAGTAGCTCAAGTAAATCCTGCTGCAATTAAAGGACTTTTGCCTGCTGCTGTTTACCATATAAATGTACTATGGGGTTTGTGAGTTCAAGTTAATCCTGCTGCCAGTGAGGATTCTACCTGGATTGAGATAACCATATAAATGCGAAAGAGACTTGTGAAGTTCAGGCTCAGCCCTGCTAGTGTTGGAGGAACCGGGATTGGCTGGAGGTTGTGAGTACTGCATCAGGGTAGCTCCCTGTTAAGTGTGCAAACAGTGGTTTTCCAATCGTATTGCTATACTTTTGACTGCCTAATCGAACTTTCTTTCCATGCTGACTTGCTCAGGATTGCAGCGTTTATCTGTGTTAAGGGCCCCAACCAGCTGCCACGTTTGGACTAGCCATTAGGGCTTGGGTACCCAGGGACAGTGACTTGTAGGGATAGGCCTGTGCACAGAGCCCTAGATAGTTAAGTATAGTGATAAACCAATCAGCCTGATTTCCCCCATCCTTGTTATCTCCCCTTAATAAATCAGATTTGTGTGTTGCAACTACACCCTGGCTGGTTTGTGCATCCCTGTTGAACCGCTGTATAGTGACTGTGATATAACTGTATCTTATTCTACAGGGGGTCCCTGGAGTGAGCTGAGAGATACTACCTGGGGGGTAAGTGTATTGGTGAAAAGCATACCTGACCATTTTTGGTAATTATTTGAAAAAGTTGGCCTCATAATTCCAGACTCTAATCAAGGATATCTCTTCCACCAGGCCACACCTTTGGAACGATAAGTCATCAGCGTTGGACTACTTGAAAACTTTTGCTAGCCGAGAGGCCAACCACAGTGATGTGCAGCGTTGATGGCCATATAACATGAGTGACCCCATCTTTCCTTCTTGCTCACGCCATCAATCATCCTCGTCTGACCTGCTGAAGGAAACCACATCAAACAAGCCATTGCAGTTTGTTGGCATCATCATCATCATCATCATCTCTGTGTGCCACTGAAGTCTAATGAACCTTTATTTCACTGTTGTAAGTGTGGTTACAGAATTTACAGAGAAGAGACTCACTCAGTTTGTGTGTGCTGTTTAGGCCTTTCTCAAAACGTGAGAGGCTGTGAGATTGGCTAGAGTTTCTAACAGGCTACAAGGCAGTGCTGTAAAAGCTCTAGAAAATGTCCTTGCCTTGAAAACATTGATGGCAGTGGAGAAGAAAAAAGTCTCAAAGTCTCTGTCTCCCTCATTGTCATCTGAGAAATGGTAATCGAAATTGAAGGACAAGGAAAGGGCGTTGTCTTTGACCTCCTCCTTATCTGGCTATAAGCACAGACACAAGGACAAAGATGAGCCCACTTCACCAGCAAGGTCCCAGTCACTATTGGGAACAGATGTGTACTGATCTACACCCGCTTTGGTGGCATTGACAGAAGCCCTGCCTCCGACCGTTGTTGAGACACCAAGGTTGGGGCTCAGTTTAGGTACAGCCGTACTTACTGTGGATAGCATGATGCCATTGTCATTGGGCTCGGGCCCTTAGACTGTGATAGTCCTGGACCCTTTTAAGGGCACTGTCAATTCCCAGGCTGTGCTGGTGTTTTCTGAAATGATTCAACATATTCTGGTGGGAATGTCATTGCAGGCAGTTGTTCTGCCGACGGGGCCTTCTGGTGCATGGCCCCCTTTGACTCTAGTAGCATGCCTCAGAATTCTTGCCTGTCAGCCATCGCTGGTATTGCTGGCTCCTTCAGTGGCTCCCATCATCATTTGTTGGGATGGCAGTGACATGGAATATAATCCTGACATCATTGATTTACAGGAGGAATATGAAGGTGAGGGGCAGTTTTTGAAAGAAACCTACCCTCTGGCTCTACTCTTGCATCCTGTAGTGAGGACTCTGTGGTTTACATCCCATGGTCTCTTCCTAAGGACCCTTCTTTCCAGGCCCTTATGCAGCATATGGAGTCTGCCATTGGATTTGATATGGAACAGGAAGATTCCACTAAGAGGAATCAATTGAAGTTTTTAAAAGTGCCTTGCACTTCCTTCATTATTCCACCTATATGTCCTGCTTTATATGATGTTACTTGTGCTGCATGGCATAGACCTACTGTAACTCCCTGCCTGCAGTCCCTAGAAAGGCTGATAAGAAATATCTTGCTTCATCTGCTAAGCCTTATTATACTAACTAGCCTGAAAGTGACTCTGTAGTCATCATGGCTGCTCACGATAGGTCTAGGACTCTTAAATATGTGAGTACTTTACCTCCTGATATGGAGTCTAGGAGGCTAGATGTTAAGGGCAAACATATATGCTTCTGCCTCTTTTGGCCTTTGGATTGCTAACTGCTAGACCCATATGATCAAATAATAGTACAGTCTGTGGAAAGCTGCTCTTACTGCTTCTCCAGCTTTGCCTGATGGCTCTGCCAAGAGTGACTTACTTAAAACATTGTCTGCTGGTGCTGAGGGTGGCAAACATTTGCTGCACTCTGCGTATGATGCTTCTGCCAGAGCTGCAGCTTCTGGCATTTGCAAGAGAAGGTATTCTTTGCTCAGAGTCCCTGATTTTGCCACTGATGTGCAACAAGCAGTTTTGAATGTCCCCAGGAAGGGGTCTAAACTGTTTGACTATGATGTTGAAGAAGCCACACACAGTCTTCAGACTTCTGAAATGATTAAAATGACTCTGAGGTCCCCTAAGTCCCCATACCCCAGTGCCACTAGAGGTCATGATGGGGGATCTTTTCACCAGCCTGCTGCCCAGGGTAATTGAGTCTACCATCAGCAGGGCTGTGGCAGAGGTGGTGGTCCCCTCCCAGGTGTCCTCCCCTGGTGCCCATGCAAAAGCACCCAAAAGAATCTGTTCAGGTGTGTCTGCTGCCCCTGGTTCTGTCAGACTCTCTTCTGTCTTCTGCACCTCATGTCAGCTATTTCCTCCAGGGGTTGGGGGAGGGCAGTATCTCCCTGCATCTGTAACAGTGACAGTTAATCACCACAATCAAATGGGTTCCGGAGATAATTGTAAGGGGATATGCTCTGAATTTGCTTATAATCCCTCCGGATCATCCTCCACCTCCTTCCTTTTATCATCCAGCTATTTGTCCTTTCTAAAGCAGGAGATTCAGACCGTATTTCAAAAGTGTGCCATATAACAGATTCCTCCTCAGTAGAGAAACAAAGGGTTCTTTTCCAGATACTTCCTAGTTGCAAAATGGACAGGGGAATCTGTGTCCCATGTTAGATCTCTGGGATTTCAACCTATACACCTAATGCAAGAAGTTTTTGAATGGTATCCCTACATGCTCTGAGTCCCCCTCTGCAAATGGGGAACTTTCTATGTTCTTCTGACATGAAGGCTGTATACCTTCAAATAAAGATCAGGAAATCCCATAGACTGTACCTCCTCTTTATGCTAGAGGGTGAACACAATCAGTTCAGGGTGTTTCCTTTCAGCTTGTGCTCTGAACCACAGGTCTTCAAAAAATGCTTGGCAGAAGTTGCTGTGGCCGGCGGACTTCCGGTGACGCAAGCGTTGCTTATGGCCGCTTGAAGCTGAAGCTCTGCCTGATTTGATAGAATCCTAAACCATCCTGGCATCTAAAAAGAAACAAAAAGCCAAAAAACCTGCAAAAGCTAGCCTGCATATGGCGACGAGACAAAAATTAAGAGAATTCGAAGCACTGAATGTGTCTAGGGAGCCGATCCAGCGGACCTTAGTCTGGCAACCCCCACTAGCAACCAAACAGAGTTTGCGGAGTGAAACGGCAGAACCCGAACTGGAACAAACGGAGGATGGTAATGATGAGCCTGAATTTACAATCTCTTCTAAACAACTTTGTACCCAGTTACAACAATCGGTGAACACTGAAGCGATCGAAACAGCAGTGGCGGATACTAAACGCGACCGGGTTTCCAGAGGCGCTGTGAGCAGTTGAGGCCTGTCTGACAGAATATTGCAACGAGACCGATGTGCACAACTCTGCGCTACTAAACCTTCATTATAGAGAGATACAACTAAGTAAAAGGTTGGAAGAACTAGAAAATAGGCACCGAAGGAACAATATCAGAGTTCACGGACTCCCAGAAAAAACTGAATCGGGGGACAGGATACTTTTCATGGAGAGTCTGTTGCGGGAACTGTTAAGCTGGCCCAAGGAGGAGCCACTAGACATAATCCGAGCACATCGAGCACTCACACTCCCAACAGCAAATGTGAACAGAAAGGGATGAAGGCCTACCTGGACTATCTGGCCCGACTTCGGGTGAAGACTTGTGAGGGGGCAGTGAAGCGCTTTTCAGACATCGTGGAGGCAAGTGATTTCCTGATAGACCACGGGATCAAGATAGACGAGCTGCAGTCCCGTTTCCCAAGACAGGAGCTGGAGGTCCTGGCCTGGCAGTCGACCTCAGGGAAAAGAGCCGAGGCCCAAAACACAGACGTATGGCAGAAGGTCCGCAGGGCAGTCAGGTCTATGGCAGCATCAATCGAGAAGGCCGCCACAACAGTGGAATCCCAGACGCAACCCCACAACAACAAGGGCAGGCTGAGACGCAACCAAACAATATTGGTAACATTTAATCTGCAGGGATCTGCTAGCTTGAACGAAAACGAAGACATTAAATTCTTATGTTTCAAGGGAAAACAAAATTTAGAAAACTAGTATATGCCCAAGATAAAGTCTGAGAGCCTGGTTGGGGAGGGAGGGAGGCAGGATGTGTAACCAATCTCAATGTCCACAGAATTATTATCTCTAGCCTAACCTACTGGAAGGGTATTCCCCTTGGGGCATGAAGTTGCAGGCACATTTCGGCATTGTGGCTATTCAAGGACCTTTGCAGAGATCTGAGTTGTACATGCTGCTCTTGGGAATCTTGCTCCCTCCACCTTTTCCTCCCTACTCCCCCCCTTTTTAATTTTTTTATTTTATCCTCTTCAGGCCCCCGCCCCAGCGGAGACCAGGATCTTGTCCACGGTGTAAAAATTAATGATTTTGTCGAGCAGGCTGAATAAAATCTCAAGGCCTAGACGGCCTAACCACCTTAGACCTTGTAAGGGGTGAAGAGGAACACCCCGCATTCAGAAGCTCAGCTAATCACCCTACTGACTACAGTGTGGAAGAGTGGTCAGCCGGGGCGCACGAAGTATTGTCTCCCCAAGGTCTCCTGTTCTACCACCATAGTATAGGAGAGACCTATTTAGGGTTGCATAGACCCTTTCCTGATCTTCATGTACCATCTGAAGTATCACCTTGAAGTACATAATAGGATGCATCAAAAAAATGCACAGCATGACAGAGGCATAAAATCTGTCAATTTATATATAGTTATGGAGTTGATTTGGAAATGTGATATTTTTTTATGTTCTTTGGTAATGGTGGTGTTTGTGTGGAGCATAATCTTAGGAGGAGGAGCCCTTGGGGGTCGGACCATATCTTTCTTGTGGTTAATGGATTATGGGTGAAATCCAAATAGTTACTTACAATGTAAGGGGCCTGGGGAGCCCTATCAAAAGGGCGAGGGTTTTGAGAGAATTGAGAGACTTTAGGGCAGATATTGCAGTACTCCAAGAGACCCACTTAACACAATTAGAACACTCTAAATTAAAGAGGGCATGGGTCGGACAGATTTTTTTGTCCTCCTGCCAGTCCAATCCACACAAACGTGGGGTAGCTATATTAATAAAAAGAAATCTCCCTTTTAAGGAGACAATCGTGAGGTCCGACCCCGAGGGAAGATATATGTATGTAGAGGCAGACCTGGGCGCTCATAAGTGCAGCATCCTTAACATATATGTCCCCAGTGAGGAAAACCCCAGGTCAGCTTTTCTAACAAAGATGATGTCAGCTTTTCCCAGATTCGACTCAGTTCTTAGGATAGTGGGAGGAGATTTTAACACAATTCTCTGTCCCCGCCTAGATAAATCTGGGACGCAGCTAGGTAGGAGATCCAAAGCCTCAACAACACTCCACAGACTCATTCATGAACAAGGCATGATGGATGCATGGAGATTCCTGCAACCCACCATGAGGGATTACTCTCTGTACTCACCCAGACATTTAGGCTACAGCAGGCTCAATCTCTTGTTGGTTCACAAACTGGACCTGGGCATTAAACTCGGCCCGAATAAGTAGTTTTACCTTATCAGATCACGCCCCGGTCTTGCTAAAGTTACGGCTGGGAACCCTGAACCACCACCAGACGTGGAAATTAAATTTGAGTCTTAGTAATAAGGAGGAATTCAAAACAATGATAAGAACAGAGATTAAGCAATTTCAAACATTTAATAGCCAGGTGGACACCCCCCTACAATATATTGGGATACCCTGAAAGCATATATTAGGGGCAACATTATCGCGTATGCTTCTAAAGTTAACAAAGATAGAAAAGAGGAACAGACAAAGTTAGAAAGGGCAATAACGGAGCTGGAAATTCAACATAAGCGAGACAACCTTACAGAGACAAAAAAGAAATTAGAGGAGGTCAGGGAAAAGTTAGCACAATTAGTGAACCATCAAATAGAAGCTAGTTGTAGGTATGCCAGACAGCTATATTATGAGAAGGGCAACAGGGCTGGAAAGCTGTTAGCAGCTCAGCTACGTAAAGAGGCAGCGTCGAGGGCAGTACTAAAACTTAGAAGGGGATCAGATGAGTGGGAGGTCACATCCCAAGCAGACATAATGAAATGCTTTGCTGACTTCTACCAGAAGTTGTATGCTGCGGAAAGATGCCCTGATCATGAGGCTAACATTGCCCAATATCTGAGGGGGATTCACCTCCCGGTCCTAGATCAGTCTAGAAGGGAAAAGTCGGGGGCCCCCGATTACTATGCAGGAACTTAAAAGCCAAATTTCCTCACTTAAGAATACAAAGGTTCCGGGATTAGATGAATACCCCGCAGAATTTTGCAAGACTTTCCAGACAGATCTTTTTCCCATCCTCTTGGAGATGTTTAATGCTGTCCTGAGAAAGGACCTACCGATCCCTCCATCATGGGACTATGCAAGGATATCGGTACTGTTAAAACTAGGTAAACCACCAGAGGAATGCGGATCATATAGACCCATTTCCCTATTAAATACATATCTAAAATTATTCACGGGTATACTAGCTCGGAGGCTCCAAATGGTCATTGGGGATCTCATACACCCAGATCAATCCGGATTTATATCCGGAAGATTTCTGCAGGATAACATTAGACGTCTCTTGAACATAATTTTTTCCAAAAAAACAGCTACATCCCTCAACCTAACAATAAGTATCGATGCTGTAAAGGCGTTTGACAGGGTGGACTGGGTTTTCCTTCAGTCAGTTCTCTAAAAGTTCAATCTGGGTGATAACTTTATAGGAGCTGTGGCAGCACCATACTCCCAGCCAGAAGCGGTGATTAGTGTAAATGGATGCATCTCGGACAGATTCCCCTTATCTAGGGGAACTCGTCAGGGATGCCCACTTTCCCCGCTGCTGTTTGCTCTCTCCTTGGAGCCTCTGGCGGAGCAGATTAGACAAGACCCCCGGGTAGTGGGCATAAAGGTGGGCTCCCAGATCCATAAACTTTCTTTGTAAGCTGACGATGCACTTATTTACCATGGGGACCCGGTTAGCTCGCTTCCATTCCTTACACAAATTTTAAATCAGTTCCAACAAATAGCAGGATACAAAATTAACCCCTCAAAATCTGAAGCTTTACTGCTAAGGGGGCTTCTACCACCTGAACTGCGATCTAACTTCCAGTTCGCTTGGGCTCCAAATAACACAATTAGATATCTGGGAATAAGGGTCCGGGCAGACACCTCCCAACTCTTCTTAGCCAACTACCCCAGACTACGAGACACTATTAGACAGGACCTGGGAAGGTGGAGACTGCTCCCCCTGTCTCTTCTGGGAAGGGTACATTCCATCAAAATGAACGTGTTACCACGTTTATTGTTTTTATTTCAGATAATACCGATTGCCCCCCCCCCCCAAAATTGTTCCTAAAAGAAATGGAACATCTTATAACAAGTTTTATATGGTATATGGCTTGGTAAAAAGCCCAGACTTAGAAGGGCACTCCTTTGTACTAGGCGAGAACAGGGTGGACTAGGCCTACCAGACATTAGAGACTATTACTTAGCGGCACAGGCCCCTTGGTTATATGCCTGGATGAAGCAGAGGGTGAATAATAGATGGTTCCCTATGGAGTTAGAACAGGCACATAAGCTATCACTTTGGACCCTGCCTACCGCAGCTGTCTCCTCAGGCATGGTCTGTAAGATGAAAAATCCAGAGACTAGGTATACCCTGCAAGCCTTGCTGGCCCTACGTAGACTGAAGGTTACGGGGGGATTGGGTCCTCTATCTCTCATACGTCACCACGAGACTTTAAGCCCTCCCAGTTTAGATGCAGGATATCATTTTTGGGAGTGCCAAGGCCTTACTAGGTTTACTCACCTGCTGGAGGGTGAGACTTGTACCACATTCCAGAAACTAAAGCAAAAATATGGACTCAGAAAGGAAGACCATTTAAGATTCTTACAAGTAAGGCATTTTATACACCAACCCTTACATGTGCAACAGCTGTTAAGACCCTTAACGGAGCTAGAGCAACTCTTTTATAGCTGGATCACTTTAAGAGTTAAGATGAAACCCATTTCTCAGACTTATAGATTAATGACAGACCTATATTCAGGACAAGTTGAAGTAGTTAGGCATAGATGGGAAAGGGACTCAGATATACAATTGGAGAACTCTAAATGGCAGAGGGCTATTTCTCAGGGATGGCGAATTACGGCTTCGCCCTCTTGTGGTGAGTACCACTGGAAAGTTTTGATACGCTTTTTTAGAATCCCCACAGTCACACAGTATTTTCACCCAGACAACACAAACAGATGCTGGAGGTAGTGTGGAGGGGTGGGTTCTCATTTTCATATTTTCTGGGGATGCCCAGAGTTAGAGGGTTTTTGTCGACAGGTACATAAACAGATCCAGAGAGTTCTGGAGGTCCCCCTCCCAGGAACATTTGAAGCCCTCTGCTTGGGTTTTCCGAGTAGTGAGTTTCTGAGACTCCCTCGACCTCGGAGGAGACTATATCACATCTTCAGGTTGGCAGCTCTAAAGTGTATTACAATTTGTTGGTGATCTACAAAATCGCCCCATCCAAACCTGAGAGATAAAGTAAATGAAGCTAGAACAAATGGAAGAATTACAGCAGCCTTAAGGCTAACTAAGGGAGATTTAATCTAATATGGAATGTTTGGTATGAGAAAAGTCTCACATTGAATATTTAGAGAGCGATAGCCCTTAATTTGTTTTCTCAGGTTTTCAAACCTTAAGAGGTGAGTCGGTTGATGCAGAAGATCCGACTTCAATGGGAGAAGCGATAGATGGGCTAGATTGCGCTGCATACCACTAGCCAATTAGTTTAATTACTGGTTTTCCTTTTGTTTTGTAAGTCTGCCGAATTTGAAATGGTTAAAGTCATTAAGTTTGCATAGTCATTTGGAAATTTTGGAAATTAAGGATTATTCTATATTAAAAAGGAGGAATCAAAAACCAAAGTGGGGGGAGAAAGGGACCTGAAACAAATAAGTACTAAATAACAGAATCAACTATAAGAGAACAGAGAAGAAAGAGCTATGGAATGCCTGGAGACTATCTTGATGCGGACAGTTGATCTGGCCACCTTGGCTTTTTCCCATAGAATACAGTATATCTGTTGTAATATAAACTCCTCTAGCCATGATGATACGGTATGATTAACTGTACTCCTTTAAGATTGTGATAATTGTGATAATGGTTGGATATGGCTATGCCGATTTGATGTAATGTTTATTGTGCATCAATAAAAACTTAAGTAACAAAAAAAAGAAGTTGCTGTGGCCCTTTACAGGAAGGGCCTGTATGTTTTTCCATGTCTGGACAGTTGGCTCGGACCTGTCAGTTTTCAGTTTGGGGGTCACAGTGAATGTGACAAAATCAGTGTTGACTCTGTGCCAGGGGCTGCAATACATGGGGCAGTCCTGGACACAGAGAAGGATGTGCTTTCCTGCCACAGGAGAGGGCAGACACTCTGCTTGCTCAGGCACACTTAGTACACAGGAGCGGCTATGTTTCTGCACAAACAGCGTTTCGTCTCCTGGGCCTCATGGCTGCGGCCATAATGACTACATCACAGGCACATCTTCATATGACGATACTTCAGTGGACACTCTGGGTCCAGTGGGATCAGTAGACAGATGAGCTGGAGCAAAAGGTTCTCCTTTACAGAGCATTGTTATAATGGATGGACCACAGCAACCTACTGAAGGGCATTTCACTCTGTGTACCAGCCCCTGTACAGTTTCTCACTGTGGATGCCTCAGGCTGCAGGTTGGGTGCTCATCTTGACCTCTACCACACATGGGGGACATGGACCAAGGTGGAGACCAAGCTGTATATAAATGTCCTGGAAGTGTATCCTGTCATGCACAGTCTTCAGGCTCTACAAAGTCATATTTGCCCTGTTCTTTTACTAATATGTGTCCCATAAACTTGTACAAGCACTCCAGTTTACCAGGCGGTGCAGGACAGGGGTGGCCTCCCCAATAAAGAACCAATAGCTCTAGATATACTGCACTCGGTTGAAACAATGAAGAACCCTGGGCCCTGTTGGTGCACAAGTGATTTGTATGGTGTATTATATTCAAAATTAAAGGATGTGCAAAGTAACTTTATGCCCGCTTCCTTTCTTCATTGTTTCAATTGAGTGCCTTTACTAATACAGACTGACAGCGTTGCAGTGAAGAGCGTGGTATTGAGCTCCGTTTCATGGTCTTCAGTTGTCGGCCATGTATTTCCTAGGTCTCAAAACATTTTGGCAGACAAGCTGAGCAGGTACTTGTCGGTGGTTCACTAATGCGAGCTGCTATCTTTGATGGTCAGTGACATCTTCACAAGATGGGGGTCATCCCCGTTTGGTTCTCAAAGGAAATCAATAACCAAATCAAACTAAAAGAACGCTTATTTAAGAAACCTAAAACAGACTCTACATTAAACACTAAGAATAGATATAAGAATGCGGTTTCAAAGTTAAAAAAAAATAATTAAAAAAGCAAAAACCCAACTTGAATTCTCCTTAGCTCATTCAAAAAATAATAAAAAAAAATCTTTATTCTTATATAAACAGTAAAAAAGGGAATTTAAATAAAATTGGTCCAATATCAACCAATGGTACTCTTGTTGAAAATGATTCAATTACTGCTGACATATTTAATGATTATTTTTGTTCTGTTTTTAGTAAAAATGATGTATTCATCCTGACTTACGAAGTTCAGTTACCAATCCCAAGAATAACCAAGCAGGAAGTTAGAGAGACCTCATCTTCTCTAAAAACAAAATCTACTAGTTCAGGGCCAGACAATATACAATGCAGGTTTTTAGTGGAAACTCTTGACTCAATCATCACTCCATTACATTTATTATTTAATAAATCTTTATCGGAAAATAGTATCCCTGTAGATTGGCGAAAAGCTACTGTGGTTCCCATTTTTAAAAAAGGGAACTAGATCTTGTATCCAAAACTATAGACCAATCAGTCTAACATCTTTGATATGCAAAGTAATGGAAAGAATAGTTAAGTCGCGTATTGAAGTTGAAATTAAGCTTGGTATTTGCGATCCTACTCAACATGGATTTAAACCTGGATTTTCATATACAACCAATCTAATTTCTTTTTATAATAATATTAGTAGCCTTTTAGATGAACATATAGCATCGGATGTCATACTGTTAGATTTCAGTAAGGAATTCGACAAAGTGTCTCATTCTCTTCTTATTAAGAAAATGTATAAGTATGGATTTTCACATTACCTGATCAACTGGGTTTCAAAGTGGCTAGATCATAGAACCCAATTAGTAAAGATAAATAATTGACGGTCTAACTTAGGTAAGGTAACAAGCGGTGTTCCGCAAGGTTCAGTTCTTGGTCATATTTTATTTAACATCTTTATTAGTGATTTGACAATATCATCTGGCAATATTATTTCAAAATTTGCAGACGACACTAAAATAGGAGGACGTGTAGACACGATCCAAAACTTGGCTATACTTCAAAAGGACTTCAAACAACATGAAGTCTTGCTGTATTCTGACTATGTGCAGTGATCTCCAACCTTTGAACCGCCCCGGAGAGGAAAGAGTTAACTTTCCATGCAAGGCATGGAATGCTGAGCTCGAGCTCAGTTGAGCCTCTGTCTGCTGTTGTTTGAACCCCAACTGCCAGATTCTTTACTCAGCCTCACTGAACAGTCGCTCCGGAGATTTCTCCTTCACTCGGTTCAAAAAAGTCGGTTAAAGTGTCGTTTTTTCTCTTGGTTTCAACCGAATTCCTACAATCTAACCTGTTGGTTAAGTCTCTGTCTGTGGTACCGTGAGTACTAGATAGTTTTCTATATTAGTTTTCTGTGTGGAACTTGTAAACATTGGATCGGTTCGGTTTGAACCGATCAGGTTTGTGAAAAAGTCTTTTCTGATTTATTAGAGTGTGGTAACCGGTCCGTACTGGTTCTAAAAAAGCGGATTTCATTACGTTTTTCCAAGACCATAACTACGGTCAGGAACCGATAAGGGTGTCTTGCCTGCGGATTGCTCTAAAAAGGGTAAGTTTGGTTAGGACTGGCCATGTTCAGAAACTCCAAGAAAAAAAACGGGCCCACTGGGTTTCAACGCTGTAGTGTGTGTGGAAGCCTTTGCTAAGGCTGATCCCCACACCACCTGTGTTTATTGTCTGGGGTTTGACCACCTCGATTCAGACTGCCAGATTTGCAAAAGTTTTCCCAAAGCTACCCTGGATAAGAGAGTAGGTAGACTGAGGAAAGGGAGGCTGAGAGAATCCGCTGACCTGGATGGCCAGCCCGGTTCGGTTCGACCCGAACCAGAAGGAATGCCCTCTGACCAGGGCGAGACTTCTTGGGCAAGGAGAACCGACTCTGAGGTCGGTTCAGTTAAAAAGAAAAGAGGATAAGTCAGCGGTTCGGATCCGCAAGTTCTTTCTCCGACCGCTGATGAAATAGCCGAAGCGATAAGGATTGTTCAGTCGCTAACTTTGGTTCCGACTGAATCAGCACCATCGGTTAGGGGCTCGGTTCGGTCGGTTCCCCCGGTTCCAGATTATAATTTAGAAGAATTTTATGAACCGTAGGAGGAGGAGGGAGAGTATGAAGACAGTGATGGTGATTATGAAAGTCTGGATGTGCCCATTGACCCAGACATCTCCCCAGACAGACCTTCAGGTGTTTCTCCTCCTAGGCTTTGAGTCCCCTTTCCACTTTATGTTTTACAAAAAAGTGGCTGAAACCCTACAACTCCCTATGGAAGAAGCAGTAGAGGATCAGGAGGAGCCTGATTACGTTGAGATGATGGACATCCCAGAGTCCAGGAGATTGTCTATTCCCCTCCATAAGTCTTTTGGGAAACAGACATTTAAAATTCTAAAAACTCTTAATTCCATACCTCCTGTGGACAGAAGAATGGACAAGAGGTATACTCTTTCAGGCTCAGATACGGAGTTCCTTTCCCAGCAATGCAGCCATGTTGGGGTAGTGCAGGCTGCTGCCTGTGACAAGGCAAATATACCCTTGGCTTCACACCCCCCAGATAAGGACTCCAAGAGGATTGATGCCATGGCAAAGAAACAGTACATGGCAGCATCTTTGGGACTCAGGCAGGCTAATTATATGGCCTATACAGCTAGATACCAGAAGTCCAGGTGGGACACTGTGATGGCTTAAGCTAACAGGTCCATGACCAGCTTGCCAAGGAGCTGGAGCAAGTGGCTGCAGATGGGATTGAGGCATCCAAGGTGCAATTTCATGCTGCTGTGGACTCCAATGATGTTTCATCTAGAGTCATGGCTACATCTGTGGCCCTTCGAAGGATGGCTTGGCTCAGATGTACTAGCCTGTCACAGGATACCCAGGCTAAGGCCATGGATTTTCCTGTCATTGGTAATTCTCTGTTTGGGGAGCAGACAGAGAACTACATGAAGAAAATGGATGAGTACAGGACCACCTACAGGAGTGCTCAGGCCAAAGAAAGGCAAGCCACTCCCCAGAGGCAGCATTCCAGGGGCAGGGGCAGGCCTTTTCATAGGCCTTTTTACCAAGCCCAGGCCTCCTCTTCTGCCTTTGCTCAGAGGGGGTTCTTTAGAGGGAGAGGCAGACGGGGTATGAGCAGGCCTGCTTCCACCCCTCAGCCTAAAGCCCCTGCCAAGCAGGCACCCTGATGGGTCTGCCTGGGCTGATTCTCCACTACCTGTAGGGGGCAGGCTGGCTTACTTTGTCCAGGACTGGAAGTCTTTAACATCAGACAAGTGGGTCCTGGAAGTAGTAAGCCAGGGACTGGTTCTCAGCTTCAAAAGATTCCCCAAGATGAGAACCAGATCCTTTCCACCTGCAAATCCTTCAGAGGCCCTTGCCCCAGAGGCAGATGTCTCTTCCCTCTTGGCTCTCAGAGCCATAGAAAGGGTTCCACCCTTACACAGGGGAAAAGGATTGTACTCCAGGTGCTTCCTAACCCCCAAAAAGACAGGAGAATGGCGGCCCGTCCTGGATCTAAGATATTTAAACAAGCACCTTTTAAAGCCAAAATTCAAAATGGTGACTCTGGAATAATTCTGCCTCTCTAAGGCCAGGGGACTGGCTAGTCTCCCTGGACCTCAAGGATGCCTATTTTCACATTCCCATCAGGTGCTCCCACAGAAAGTACCTCAGGTTCGAGTTGCCCTCAGGCCACTATCAATTCAGAGCAATGCCCTTTGGCCTAACATCAGCCCCAAGGGTGTTCACAAAATGCCTGGCAGTAGTGGTTGCTTTCCTAAGGAGAAAAAAGATCTCCATCTTTCCATACCTGGACGACTGGCTCATAGTGGGTCAGTCTCCAGACCAAGTCAAATCACAGCTCCAGATAACTCAGCAATTGCTCACTTCCTTAGGATTCCTCCTAAATCTTTCAAAGTCAGTTCTGGAGCCAGTACAGCTCCTCAGCTTTATAGGGGCAGAACTGGATACAATAAGGACAAGAGCCTTCCTTCCCCTGGACAGGGCAAGGACCCTTATGAAACTGGCCTCCTCTTTCACCCTTCAGGTGTCTCGATCAGCAAGGCACTTTCTGCAGCTCCTGGGCCACATGGTAGCCTCTACGGCAGTGGTCCAGGGAGCAAGGTTTCAGATGAGGGACATTCAGTTCCACTTAAGAGCCTTCTGGTCCCAGAGAAAGGATTCTCTGACCAAACTAACCCCTGTGACTCGAACCCTGATCCAGGCTTTGCAATGGTGGCAGGATCAGGACAATCTAAGGCAAGAAGTTCCTTTTGTCACTCAATCTCATTCTCTAATCCTTACCACAGATGCCTCCCTCTTGGGCTGGGGAGCCCACTTGGGGGATCTGACCACCCAAGGGCTGTGGTCACCTCAAGAATCTCTGCTTCACATCAATCTCTTGGAACTCAGAGCAGTGTTTCTGGCAGTGCAAGCTTTTTCCAAGTCTGTTGAGAACAAAGTAGTCCAGGTCAGAACAGACAATACCACCACAATGTGGTACATCAGCAAGCAAGGGGGCACTCGGTCTACGGCCTTGTGCACAGAAGCAATGAAGTTGTGGTCTCTGGCCTATTCCCTGCAAACCTCTCTGATAGCAGTGCACCTCACAGGGAAGGACAATGTCCTGGCAGATGCTCTCAACAGGATATCTCAGGGCCATCACGAATGGTCCCTAGATCCCCTAGTTTTGAAGGTGATTTTCTCCAGATGGGACACTCCACAGATAGATCTTTTTGCAGCCCCAGACAATCACCAACTCCCCCTTTTTTGCTGCAGACCCCAGTATTGGGCTCCGTCCCTCTGGATGCTCTAGTTCTCAGTTGGGAAGGGAAGTTTTTGTATGCTTTCCCCCCTTCCCTCTCCTGTTCAAGGTACTAGTCAAAATCAGGTCTCAACCCTGCAAAGTGATTCTGATTGCTCCAGACTGGGCCAGACAGCCCTGGTACCCACTGTTGCTGTCCTTAGCAGTTCATCTTCCCCTGTCTCTTCCCAGGAATTACAACCTGTTGACATCCTCTCAGGGGAGGATTTGGTATCCGAACCTCAAATCTCTCTATCTCAAGGCCTGGCTCTTGAAGAGTTAGAGTTTGCTGATCTGCACCTCTCTCAAGGTGTTCTGGATATTCTAAAGGCTTCTCGAAAGCCTTCCACCAGGAAGACTTACAATTCCAAATGGAAAAGGTTCACTATTTGGTGCTCTGGTAAGCATATTTCTCCAGAGTCTGCTGGGTTGCCTACAGTTCTGGACTATATGGTTTATCTCAATAGCTTGGGGCTCAGACCAGCTACACTCAAAGTACATTTAGCAGCTGTTTCTGCTTTTTTATCAGTAGAGTAAGCCCTCTTCTCTTCAGCTCATCCTGTATTTTGTAAATTCTTCAAGGGATTGTTGCACACCAATCCTCCCTTCAGGGACCCTGCTCCTGCTTGGGACCTAAATGTTTGCATTGCTCAGCTTATGCAACCCCCTTTTGAGCCTTTGTCCTCAGCAGAGCTTTAGTACTTGACTTGGAAAACTGTGTTCTTGGTAGCCATTACTTCTGCCAGACGCATCAGTGAGTTACAGGCCCTGTCAGTGGAGCCTGATTTTATCTCTTTTCACAGAGATAAGGTGGTCCTAAGAACTATAGGAAGTTTTTGCCTAAGGTGGTCTCAGATTTCCACCTTAACCAGTCTATGTCTCTTCTTGTTTTCTTCACTGGCCATTCCTCCTCTGGAGAGAGGAGGCTGCACAGCCTGGACGTGAAAAGGGCCCTTAGCTACTACATAGAGTGCACCAAGGGTCACAGGTTTGACTCCCTCCAATTGTTCCTTACTTATGGTGAGGTCGGTAAGGGAAAACCTGCCACTAAAAGACCTATTGCCAGGTGGATTGTCTCTTGTATGCAATCCTGCTATGAAAAATTGGTAGGACTCCACCCTCAGGCCTGAGGGCTCACTCTACTAGAGGTACAGCTGCTTCCCTGGCTGCTGCCAGGATATTCTATCTTAGAGATATGTCAAGCAGCCACCTGGAAAACAGTCCATACTTTACCAGCATTACTCTATGGATATCCAGGCTAGGAGTGATGCTCGGTTTAACACAACAGTACTTCAGAGCCTGTTCCCAAAGTAGCTTCTGTCCCTCCTCCATGGAGGTAATGCTAGTAGTCTGCACATAGTCAGAATACAGCAAGACTTCATGTTGTTGAAGAAAAAATTACTCACCTTAGTAATGTTGTTTCTTCTAATGGAGTCTTGCTGTATTCTACTCCGCCTCCCTCTCAGAACCTGGTTTTTGGGATGTGGGTGGGCAGGAGCAGTGTTGGCACCCTAGAGGTGCCTCTTTTCTCACCCTCTTTAATTTTGGGTGGGTGTTGTGTTTTGTTTTTTGGGTTTCCTGACTTGAGTCTTTGCTTTGAAACCAAAAAACCCTTTTTTGATTAAATTTAGTTGCCAGTTGGCTAGTGGGAGTTTACAGTTTCCACACAGGACGCCCAGTGAGTATAACTCGTAAAGATCTGGCGGTTGGGGTTCAAACAACAGCAGACAGAGGCTTAACCGAGCTCGAGCTCAGCGTTCCATGCCTTGCATGGAAAGTTAACTCTTTCCTCTCCGGGGCAGTTCAAAGGTTGGAGATCACTGCACATAGTCAGAATACAGCAAGACTCCATTAGAAGAAACAACATTACTAAGGTGAGTAATTTTTTCTTGTATAACATAGAACTATGGACGAAACTGAATTGCATGGAATTCAATATAGATAAATGTTTAGCGATCCACTTTGGAACAAAAAATCCAATAAGTAGTTATTTTTTGAATAACAATAAACTAAAGAAATCAAACAGTGAAAGGGATTTAGGCATTTTGGTTAGTAATAATTTATCATCAGATCCACATTGCAATAAGATAGC